>JASUUF010000193.1:15000-2515000 GCA_030449835.1 Clausena lansium | reverse complement strand
GCAACTTCAAGCCGCCACAAGCCCACCACCAATCCTTTTTTTTCTTGTAGGTAGAATTCTTAAGTGAACTTTTTAGTGGCCAGGAATTTGTCGATGAAGAAAAATGTGGCCCGCAAGTATTGGAGTAGTTTTTTTTTTCTTTATGTTGGGTTGTGAATTGTCATTGTTAAACTAATGAACTTCTTGTTTAAATTGTGTAACCGAATTATGTGTTTTTATTTGGGGTTATTTCCGCCTAGCCCCTAAATGTTTCGACAATTTCCACCGCATACCCACAAGTTTCGACTATTTTCACCGCGCACCCATTTCCGTTAATTTGGCTGTTAATTTTAACAAAATTGTTTGAAGTTTGCTTAAATGTCAAAAATACCCTTTGTCTTGAATTAAAAAAAATTAAATGATATAAAATCCTAATCAATCAATTGATCTTTAAGTTAATAATCCTTAATTAAAATTAATTACACAATAATCCCATCAATTAAATTATCAAATAAATTTAATTTTTTACTATCAAATAATATTTAAGGCATGAAATTCTGAATTTGTCCTTTGACCGTTAGAATAAACGGTCAAATTAACGAATTTGGGTGCATGGTGCCACAAGTCAAAATAGTTGGGGGTGCGGCGGAAAATGTTGAATCATCTGGGGGCAGGGCGGGAATAATCCTTTTATTTGTTTGTTAAACTAATGAACTCCTTAGTTAAATTGTGGAATTGAATTGTGTTTTTTTATTTGAATTAAATATAATTTTTGTTTATGTTTAATTATTTTATATAATTTATGGTAGAGATGTTGATTAGAGTAATTTTTATGTTTATGTTATTTTAAACAAGTTTTAAAGAATTTAAGTTTTTAAATATTAATATATTAGAGAATTTAAATTTAAATTATTTAAATATTAAAAAATAAAAATTGGTCGGGCACGAACAAAGCCCTGACCCTATTCGGGCCGGGCCTGGGCCAACCCTAATGTGAAACATTAGGGCTTTTATAGGGTTCGAGCCTTTTGTTTGTATTGTCGGGCTCAGGCTCGGCTAGGCCCTGTCCCGACCCGGCCTATTGCCATCCTTAGATGACTCATGTATTTTCCAGTTCCCACTCGTGCTACCTGCCAAGTTTGCTTTCGATAGTGGGTGCCATATACTTTAGTTGATAAAATTTTATGTGGAAATAAGAAGTCTAAAGTTCGAACCCCACCCACATGGATGGGAAGGAGATTGAGCTATAAATAAATAATAGAATGGTTTGCTTACTTTTTCTTTTCTTGTTTTGTTTGATTTGCTTGTGGCACTTATTGCCCTTCCATATGCTGCAAGCAGATAATTATAAGAAGATTTTTTTCCACATGAAACCAAACAGCATTCTCAGACTTTCCCATGGATTTCTTCTGGGTCATTTATAATCATTAGGGATTGATTTTCCAAAGAACACTAGCGTTATTGCTGTTTGCCCGAAGGAGATGTGGCCTTCACTTAGGAAACTCTATGTTCAGGGTAAAGAGATAAATGAACCCGGAATTAATTCCAGTTTTGCTGTCCAAGCTTATCTCTCTCTGCTTTTCCATATCCTTTCATTATATAGCAAACTGGCATGACATTTAAACGTGTGCTCAAGCAGAAATGCTGAATGTCTATGCTCTTGTTTTTCTTGAGCAAGAAGTTAATGGTGGGGTTGCTGATGTTGCCTTGGGTTGGTCAATTGCTTTAGGTTCGCCTTTCAACTTTTCCACTAAGACCACTATTTTTGGAGTAGGAGTATAGGAGTGACATTTTTGGGGAACGTGGTAAGCTCAGTAGCTTATTCAAAGACGTTTTCTCATTTGATTCATTAATTTTATGTTCTCTAGCTCACTATGCTTTCATGTGGGATTGTAGGCATATTACTAGGTGCTGTTCATGGAGTTGTGGAGTCCTTATTCAGAAAGTAAACTGAGAATGGAGTAAGTGAATATTCAGCTTACAAGAATACCGTTGAGTGCATAACCAGAATTGCATCAAAGATCATCTCAACGAAGGTTTTTTTTTTTTTTTCTTTTGGTTCACTCTGTGTTTGTTATTATCTTTTTGTTTCTCTTTGAAAAATGTACTTATTCAGTTGTCTACTTTTGATATGTTTGAATGTCTGTACTTTGATAGGGTTCGTTAGTTGTGTACAACTCACTGCCTGAGGACGGCAAAAAAGAGTTTGAGGCTGCACATAGTGCCTCATATTATCCTTGTATGGATATCTTGTATGAGTGCTATGAAGATAGTGCTATGAAGATGTTGCTAGTGGGAGTGAGATTCGTAGTGTAGTTTCGGCCGGTCGCTTATTTTATGTAAGTTGATATCACTGTATGGGAAGATTTTATAATTTTTTTATGTGCTTTAAGTCATTTAAGCTAAACAATATGGAACCAATTGGCCTTTGGCTAAGTGATAGAACCCACTCTTATAAAGTGAGTGAGAGTATGAGTTCGAGTCTCTTATATTCTAATATAAGAACTTAATTTCCTTCCATGCAACACAATCCAAAGGTGACTTGAGTACCGTTGGTCCTTTGTAATTATATATATAACATTAACATAAGGGGCCAAATAATGTTATATATTATGGAAGCTACTGTTCAGAAGTCATTGAGATTCTTAAATAGTAATTTCTTAGTTTGAAAATATTCATAGATGCTGCTAGATTCCTGAGGCTGAGTCACTTATTGGAATCTTAATTATTTCTCTTTGCTTTTTTTTTTCCTTTATGTATATATATATAATCATGATTGGGAAAACTCATCAAAGGTTGTAAAACCAAAGGAAAGTTGTTAAATTTGAATGATTAAAGAGGGTTCCCTAGATAAGTTGGTTATTGTACAGAACTGAAGATAAGAACCAATGCATTTGTTGTGTCTCTTTCTATGGCAAAAAGCTTGATGTGATTCATGTCAATTGTTATTCGCCCATTGGTAACCAAAGGACCATCATCCAGCTATCAATTTTTTATTTCCTGCAATAATTTTTGTTACCAAATATCAATCAAAATCATGAGCAAAATAACATCACCATAAGATCCTTTGATTTTTGGACAGTTAATAGTACGAGGATTCCTGACTGCAACATAGGATCCTAGTCCTTCCAACCAATTAACAAAATAATTAACAATGTCAAATCACATTAAGGAAAATCAAACTTTAATACGCAACTTATTCTCCCTCCAGTCAAGGGCTATTTAATGACTGGACATTCACCCGAATTACCAACGGCTATGTTGATGATCCGGCCACCGAGTGACCTGTATATTATTAGTTTTTATGTGGGTGAGTATATGTATGTATAATAATTGATTTTCCTTTATATTTTCGAAAATATTTGCTTTCATTTACTAAATTATTTTTATCCTAAGTACTAAATTAAATAGTTAAATTTATAACTATCAAAATTAATTTTTTCTCTATTTCATCAAGAATAGTACTACACATCTCTAATTTTTTTTATAAAAAAAAATTATGTCAAATAATATGACACTCACCAATTAATGAAATAATATAATTAATTTACTTAAATTTTGTAAAAAATTATTAACTGCTCAATAAAATGCTCAACTGTATCTATAGGCAGTAGGCACCGTGTTTGTATGTATTCACAAGGCTCACAGTAGAATTAACAAATTTTCTTTTATTTATTTTCAATAATTCAAAACCGATCAAAACAAGCGGACTTATGGGTTTCGCTCGTCTTGACCAACCCCAACCCGCTCCGATGGCTATAAAGGCGGATCTTTCGGACCAGGTCAAGCAATTAGCTGGCGGGCTTCAGCCCAAATTCAATCCGTCCCATAAATCTCCTAAAATGGACTGGCGTTCTGTAGAAAGGCTTGCCGTTGCCGCCTCCAAATAAATAGGATCAAAGCAAAAGATTTTTTTGGATGGGAATGAATAATGAATGAGAATGACGCAGGCGCAGCAGCACCGTCACTGAGGGTAGCCGAAACTTGAAAGAGTTCCTCCGAACAAGGTACCTCCATCCATTCCCTTAAACTTGAAACCTGCTGTTACTCAAGTATTTCTAGTATCTTAAATGAGATTTTAACTAATTTATTGTATGAAGCTTCGAAACTCGACACATCTGGAATTTCTTATAACACTTTAAAAGGCTAAAAAAAATTGTGTCTAAAACGAGGTGGATGCGATTACTTGTTTGGTTAATTTTATTATTATTATTATTATTATGGGTGTTGGGCGTCTTTGATATTTCTTTAGGTCTTGGGTTTAAGTTAATTTGGGTACATATTCTCTAATAATATAGCAACGTAATAGTACAATGAGATGATTCACTGCAGAAAGATGTAGATGGTTTGAAGCTTTTAGTGCCTCTTTTCTAAATGGTTTGCACAAAATTGAATAATGAATGAAAACTCATTCAGTCTTTTCGATGTTCAATTTGTGAAAAGAGGTTTAGGTGATCAAAAAGCACAACTAAGAAGGGGGGGATGGTTGCAGGATTTGTTGGCCGTGGATGATGTCTATTTGGAATTTGTTCCTGTGATAATTTTCTTAATATCGGTGGTTCTTGGCAGAAATATTTTGTTCAGCATTGAAAATTTCAATTAATTATATGATCTTCTTCTTATTATCATTCCACTTAAACTTTCCTTCTGGCTGTTAAAAAAAAACAAACAAACAAACAAAGAATAGGGCCTAATTAGAATCTATGACCTACTTGCAAAGTAGTAGCATTTAAACATTTTAACTTTAGAACAACATAAAATTTACTTCCATGATTCAAAATGCTACAGAGATGGTATGCAGAGAATACTAGTTCAAACTGCAATAAAATTTCTTTTTCTGATGTTAAGACTTAGTTGGAGTTTATATTTCCCTTCAGTACTAATTATTATCCAGGGATTGGATTTGTGAATACTCAACATATGAAGGCCAGTTCTCGAAACCACCAAGAATTCTTGCTGCATGGAAGTAGTTAATCATTGTTTGATCTATCTTTCTGTATTCTGGTTACCGTTTCTTCATTTCCCTTTAATACTCCTGTGTCTCCTGTGTCTCTGTCTTTTCTCCTGGTTAATGGAAGTTACAAATCACCTTCCTTCTGGTTTTATTGGCAGTGGATAGTTTGTTCAAACTATCTGGTTAGCATATATGCAAACTGTGGCAACTAGAAACTCTGATTCGGCAGAGCATGTTCCAAAACCCCAGGCCATATATCGCTGTAAAAAATGCCGAAGAATTGTTGCTTCAGAGGAGAATATAGTTCCCCATGAGCAAGGCGAAGGAGAACAATGCTTCAAATGGAAAAAGAGAAGTGACATGGAAAACAAACCAGCAGAATGCTCCTCCTTATTTGTGGAGTCCATGAAGTGGATGCAATCCGTACAAGAAGGCTTTGTGGAAGAGAAACTTCGGTGCGTGGGTTGCAAGGCCCGACTAGGTTCCTTCAACTGGGCAGGTTTACAGTGCAGTTGTGGAGCCTGGGTGACTCCTGCTTTTCAGCTGCACAAAAGTCGTTTAGACAAGTGCTTTATATGAGCGATGATACTACTGGCAGTCTTGCATGAATGAATAGCTCATCTAGCGTGCCACTTGATAGATAGACAGACGCTGAAATAGGTGGCCGAATGTTGTTAATAAATCTAGCCTCTCTTTGTCCCCTTGTTTTGTTTTATATTTGTTAATAAATATCACCTCCCCTAAAATTACACCTAAGGTTCGAGTTACTTCTGGTGGACTCTTATATTAATTTCTAAGATTTTTTTCCTCTCTTCCCTCTTCAACGTTTTACTGTTTCCTTCTCCGTCCTTTCACCTCTATCCTGTATTTAAAAAAATTCTATTTTTCTATAATAATAAATTCTTATATCATACCCGCACCGAAAAAGGATTTTCCCACTTCTCCAACATTAATTTATTCAGAACCAATAACATATAAAAGAATAGAAGCTTATGAATTTCTTAGTTATTTGTTATTCGAAGCATTTGATATTAACTTATAAATAATAAAATAAAAATTATGGAAAATCCTCAGCCCATACAAGAGAACCATAACAACAGATTTTCGAGTTGATCAACGTACCAGTACTCAAATGATAAATACTGAAGGGAAAGCCTTATGCTTTAGTTTACCCCTTGTTAGTGAAATTAATTTATCTAAGTTAATTTCAATTATCATTTGAATAATACCATTATCAATGTATAACCGACGGTTCATGATAAGGCATAAACCAAAGCACAAGGTTTTTGCCTCAGTAGCATCAATATCATCCGAATAAACACCAATATCGATTCCTGCCATCATAACTAACCCCTCATAATTTCAAAAAATTTTAGAATACATCAAAAGTAATTCAACTAACTAATGTATGTATGATATGTGTACTTGATTTTAATATAACTATCACTTATATGATAATTTTTTTAAAAAATACACGTATATTATAATATTATTTATTTATTATATAACCAATATAATAATTATGATGTATTCAAAAATTTCGTATGATAGCTGCATAACCCACCATACTTCCCCGCTGTTATTCCACTGATGCATCAGTAGCCAGTTTATACCAACCCAATACTAGTGATACCCATATACTGACGATCTATTGTGGCCCAATACAACACTTACACTCTCAGCACCCACACGGACAGGTTTGAAAGAATCCCAAAGCCCCACTGCCTGCCTTTAGCAACCACCCCTCATATAAAATGGAAACCTTATTTCTCCCTCCCCACATCCCCACATAAATATAATTAATATGAATAACTGAAGCTCAGCCGCGGAATAACACAGATGTTAAATATTCAAATATTAATGTATTATCAATCGAGATTCAAAAACTGTCATGGATAAGGAATTAGGAATAGAAGGATTTGGGAAGTGTAGCATTATTTTTTAATATTTATTAATATAAATTATTGACTGTAAATCAATTTAAACAAGAAGAAAAGAAAGCCTATTTATGGCGCCAACGAAGAGGGAAACGTCACGAAGAAACCTGCGTGTTTTCATATCCGAAATTAAGGGATGGAGGTTTTACTACTTATTAGGGCTTTTTGGGATTAAACGAGCTAGGAATATTTTCTTCCGAAATCGGACAAAAGCAAATAACTTTTCGGACGAGCACAACACAACCAAAGTCTCTTTCAATCATGTCGTGCACAAGTGGTGGGTCGAAATCCCTAACCCGCGACGACATCTCCGGCAATCTAATATGCACATCTTGCGGCACGGTCCAGCAATTCGACAATACACAGCCGGAACCTAGGTCCACGTCGGCACTTCAGGTATCGGTTCTGTCCTCAACGACAAAGACCAAAAAAAAAAAAACAATCTACGAATCTCAAAAATTAATTTATGAGTTTTTTACTTACAAGTTAAATTTGACCCAGCGATGCGTTGAAATTAGTAATATGATTGATAAAATCACCGAGGGTGAGTTCGGATTGGGTGAATGGTTTCCGATTTTGATTGGTGCTTGCAGTTATGTTGTTATGAGAATGGATAACAAATCCTTGCCGATTAACGAAATTGCGTCAGTGTTGACCTGTGACGTGTATGAGTTAGGTCGTGTGGTTGATTTTTTGAATTTGAAGTTACCTGAATTAGATATTGTGATTATGTTTGAGAGAGGGATTAGGACCACGAAATTGTCCAAATTAGTTGAATTGGATGGGGAGAAATTGGAGAGGATCAGAAAACAAGGGGTGTTTTTGTTGAATTGTGTGGTGAAGTGGTTTTTGACTACAGGGAGGAGGCCAATGCCAGTGGCGGCAGCTGTGTTGGTGTTTGCGGCAGAGTTGAATGGGGTGGTTCGAAGATTGAGGATGTTGCCTAGGAGGTACATTGTGTATCGAGCACATGTAGGAGGTGGTATTCGGAGTTGTTGGAAGTGCTTGTGAAGGTGGCACAGGCATTGCCTTGGGGCAAGCATGTGAATGTGAAAAATATTGTGAAGGATGCACCGTTTGTGATGGGTTATATGGAGATGAAGTCTATGGAGAAGAGGAAAGGAGAGAAGGGAGGGTTGGAGAGTGGTGGGTTTGATTTGGGTGATGTGGTTAGTGAGTGTTTGAAGAAACATGTGGAATATGAGATTGATGAGGAAGGACAAGAAAATGATGCCCAGTATTTTGACGTGGATGATAGAAGTGGACCTGGAAGGACAGGGGTTGGTAATGGTGATGCAATTCAGCTTTCTCATGAATGCTTGAGAATGTTTTATTTTAAGTTTTCAAATGAGGTTGGTGGAGGAAGAGTGATCGGGAGAGATTGATGAAGTACGTGGGGGGGAGCGAAACAGAGCATTTCAGCTTCGTGAGTTCAGGGACTGGTGGAATGGAAAATCATAATTTAGCAAGAAACTTGTGCTCAGAGAGATATTAGAGAAAGATGTAGGAATGGACACCATGCCTCCATCTTTTGTTAATGGTTGCATGGCAAAAGAGAGGAGGAGAGCAAAAATAAATTCTGCTAAGTCACGGGTTAATAAAGCTATAATAATGATAGAGCCACAAACTGTTTTGTACAAACTAGTGTGTACAAACTGATGTAGCATGAATAGATTAGTTGAAAAGTGATAACAATGTTTCCTTTCCAGAATCTGTATGTGGAGAGAGGCAAAAGCAGAAAAGAGTTAGTGAACTTGATTGGGAAGACTTTATTATTGAGCCCTCCTGCTGCATCAGGTGCAAGAAGAGGAAATTTGAGACAGGACATTATAAGGCCTTGCTGTACTTGCATGTGTTTTAACTCTGGGGTCATGTGAATATTTCAGCTTGGGGAGCAAATTTTTCCCTCTTTTTGTTTAAGCATCATTTATTTTTCTTCTGATAAGGGAGCATCGTGTGAAGCACTCATGTTAGTGACTGCTTTTTTTGAAGAGATTTTAAGGAGCAATTACGGTTCTAAACTTTTGCAGCTACGAGAATGTCAAATGTAAAAGTATTTAATATCATCACAAATCTAATTATTTGTAAGGCCATTAATGTCTGATTCAAGTCATTTAACTCAGAATATTGCGCAGCTAAACGCAGATTGGCCATACACAGGAGCCCAGAAATATAAATAATCGGTTAACTTGCAATTTTAGATTGTTCTGGACAAACCAATTTGAGTATAAAAGGAAAGTGAGGAATTATTCTGGACATCCTGGTGAGGTATTGAGATAAATCTTTTCAGGCTGCTGAATTCTATTGCATCAGAAAACTATCAACAGTGAATTTTATTTGTTTTGCTAACACTGACATCAGAAATTTCAACAACCCTGGACGATATTTGTAAAATAGAAATGAAATGTAGAAGTGACAAAAGGATAGCTGTCAGGCTAGCTAAGCTGTAAATACTGAAAGCAAGGATTCACTGCCCTGCAGCAAATGCTTCAACTGGGAAAGCCTTGGTGATGCCGGCAAGGCTCTTGAAGTGAATTTTTCCAGTGGGTGGATCATCAACATTGATCTCACTGACCGGAGGCCAGAGCATAAGCTCCTTAGCCTTGACTCCCTTGAGCTTCTTGATCACTTTCTTGTTAACGTAACCAGTTATTTCGGTATCATAGCTCACAAGTTTTTTGATCATTTTGAAACTATGCTCCACCTTTTTCTTCTGCAGGATCCACATGTAGCCAGAACTCTTGACGAAACCAACTTCAATCACGTCAGCAAGAGGAAGAAGTCCCAGTGGCAGCCCAAACTCTTCAAGGAGAGAAGAAGCCATTTTCATCCCCTCTTCATGGCCCTTCTTGACAACACCTCCTTCCTTCTCTGCCATGGTCAGGTTTTAGCTAATTTACTTCGCCTAAATTTGATCCAAGCTTCTTTGAAGATAAGGTGCTATTTATGCTGAGTAAAACATGCATTATGACAAATTTGATGGAAAAATTTATGCGAAAATCATTGTATAACTCCCCCAAAATTTTGTCAACCGGCCCTTGTATTCTTGTGAAACTTAATGTTCCATGCATTCTCTCTCTCTCTCTTTTGGCTTATAATGGTAACATTTTAATATATATGCGCGTTCATTTTCTAAATGTAGCTTATGGAGACGCGGCGCATTCAGCATGTGTATAATGTATGTGTGTGTGTATATATACATACACTTTTTTTTTTTTTGTCTATGCTTTTTCGCCTTCAAAAATCAAAATAGACGTGCTCATCTTTTCCTCTTGTGAAGAAACATGGCTGCTTTTCGGACTAGCCGCGATTTTTATGCGGAAGATGAATCATGTTCTTCTATGTGATCTGTACTGCCTGCAAAAGCAAGATCATGAAGGCTCTGCAAAAACTACTCATGGTATTGGTAAATCCTCTTCAAGAATTCAAATTTTCCTAGATTTTTTATGAAACAAATGATTTGTTATCTCTAAGATTTCAAATTATTGAATAATTTCGTTTATTCACAAAGAAAAGAACTGGGTTGCAAAGTAACTAATTAAAAAAAAAAGAAAAAAGAAATAAGAAAACAAATTTTCTTACTGAGTTACTAACTGAAATTGAACCAACTAAACGAACAACAGCCTTAACAATTGACCATGGCGCCAAAATTGACCGCTCAACGATTCCCAATCCTCTGCACGTAGCCTAATTGGCTAACCAAAGTAAATGACCGAAAACACCCTTACTTGATCTAACATAAAAACAAGGTCCGATTGGTCGGTCTCGGTCACCACACACACGTGTATCTTCTTCTCTCAGACTCCCCCTCACCTCATGGACGCGCCACCAACAAACAACATTATATTATTTTATTTGTCCCAATATTCACACCTCCGGATTTTTCTTGCCTCAAGTATATCTCTATCCTTTCTCGTATTTTGAGCTGAGCTGAGCTGTCCTAAGAAAAATAAAATTAAAAATAAGTAAGGAGAAAATTACAAAATGAACAGAGCATGGGCTGCTGCTATGTGGTACTACCGCTATGCCTGATTTCGAAATTACAAATTTACGTTATGGTGACTGAATAGCACAGCATTGGGAACCGAGATTTTCGAATTTCTGTTATATTACTTTTTTTTTTAATTTTGCCCGTTCTCACTACATATACGTATATATATATATATATATATATATATATATATATATGGCAACGGCTTCTTTGATTCACGCTTCTTGTGGTTATTCTCTGAGACTTGGCGGTGGTAATAACAGAAATGGAGCTCACGGTCCTCTAGGCTCTTCGACGTCGTTTTCGTGTTCTTGTTGTTCTTCCACCAATTTGAATTTCTCTTCCGGTAATTGATCTCTTTCTTCATTACACTGCTCTTTCCTTTCCCTTTCTCATCCTTAAATATTAGAAAGATTTCTAATTCGAACCGAAGCTGGAAATTCAGCGCGGTTTTCTTTCAAGCTTTTGGAATTGAAAATCTCAAATTTATAGTTGTGTTTGTGACGGCTTGATGTATGATTTTCACTTGTGATTTAACTAAATAATGGCAATGAAGAAATAAAGGACCTCAACTTCTTATTATTATCATTGTTATTAAGACGAGTAACGTTCATAGAATTTTAGACTGTGGAAGCGAATAATTGAATGCCTTAATCCATAGATGTCATGTCTCAGAAAAAGTCTACTGCTGTAAGTTTACAGACTTAATTAACCAGAGAAATTGAGGTGTAGAAGGGAACTGTTTATGATGTTGAAAAGAAGCATGCTGAAGTTATGGCCTTGGTGGGATGGTTGTATGGAATTGTAGTTTAATTGATGCATTCTCCGTCTTTTTTAGGAAATTAGACGGCACTCTTGTTATCATCAGATGCTAAGATGTGCGGATGCATTAGACTTCCTTGATTGCATTTGCCACTCTTGTTAGACTCTTGACCTTCTCATCTATGTGGGCTGCATGGCATGGTTTCTAATATTAAATTAAAGCTTTTGGTCTCTTATGGCGGGCTTCATTATTTTTTGTTGTTATCGCAAGAGAGTTGTGCGTTGACTTGACCATTTGCTTGTCCTAAAACTGACTTGTGACATCTCTGACATTGTTCATCTAAGTGTTTGCCTAGCATACATCCTCCGTCCCACTAATAGTGTTGACTTTGAAGAAGCTGAATTTCTGGGGTGAAGCATTTGATAATTGACATCTCATATGTTATATGCTAATAAATACCAATATCACCTTCTTTTGAATGTGGAGGAGACAGTCCCAAGAAATATTCAGAAAATTATTTATAGATAGTATTTGTCAAAAATAAAGGGAAAAAAAGTTAATGATTGAAAAAGAAAGGTAGCAGATAATGCAGAAAACTGAAAGAAAGTTAATGCCCTGACTCATTGATAATGTGCACACAGTTGGATCAAAATGGAAGGTAAGAAGCTCTTTGTGATGGAGGGGTTATTATTTTGTGATGCATCAGGAAGTAAATATAGCTGTTAACTTTTTTTCATTATTCCTTTTTGTCTTGAACATGTTAGATGAACTTGGGCAGGGATCAATAATTGGAAACACCAAGGTCTTAAAGCTCAAGCAATGAGTACAACCACTCAGGAAAGTTTTGCATCATCCAGGGGAACTTTGAATGGGAAAAATAAGCCTGATCATCTTCTTGTTCTTGTTCATGGCATATTGGCTAGGTATATGTCAATCAAATTCCTTTAACGATATAGACTATATAGTTAGTGCCCAGATAAAGAAGTAAAATCTTGAATAATGGAAGAAAGTAGTGAAAGAATTAGTTTCATGCTTTAACCATAGGTCCTGTTAATATTGGTCATGAGGGAAGCATTAAGCTTGTTCTAGGAATTGTGCAAACTGAAATTAGCTATGGATTGTGCACTTATATTGTTTTAAGGCTTGCGGCAATGAGCTTGGGTTTGCATCAATATTGCTCTTTAAGACTGATGCACTTAAATCATTTCAACCTTGCAATTTGTATCTAGTCCTTTTATATGTTATGTATTCATTTGTTGTTAGTTTTTGGTTATTATAGATTATTAAAGCATTAGATTTAATGTGCAAGGCAGCAAGTGTCATATACTCATTATTGTCACGGATGAGTACCATATTGATGAAGTTTACTGATAGTGCTGTTGCATAATTTAATCCCTGCCCTTGGACTTCAAAGTACTACGCTTTAAACAGGGTGATGTCATGGTTATTAGTTGATACCTCTCTTCAAACTGCAGCCCAAGTGATTGGACATATGCAGAAGCTGAGTTAAAAAGACGTCTTGGAAGTAACTTTTTAATATATGGTATGTTTACCTTCTTTATTTTAGCATTCTCCGTTTTCAAAAAGAAAACATAGTAGTTTTTTTTTTTGGTTTAATTTTTTTTGTCCATGTTGATCAATGATATAATGTTACATGGGAACACTAGTGGCAGTTATGAACATCCCATTTTGAAGAAAATTTGTAACAACTGATCGAGATATCTTGGCAATTCCACTTAGAAGTAATCTGTATTATTTGAATGCTTTGATGAAGGATGGATTGACTAGAAAGAATCAAGGTGGAGTTATTCTGATTAATCCAATTTATAGCTTTTTGACTGAGAGACCTGATTCTTTATGAACCACAAAAAGATTATATATCTGATGACACAAAATTGAGAGCCCAAGGTGTTAGAAGCAATGATAGTGGCTTGTATGTGTATTGATTGTTTTAATTTCTGATTTTGTTGTTTGGGATTTAAAGTTTTCATATGCTTGATATGTGCAGCAAGTTCATCTAACACCTACACTAGAACCTTTTCTGGTATTGATGGGGCTGGAAAGCGATTAGCAAATGAAGTGAGTATTGATATGTATGCAAGATTGTTTTTCATTTTTATTTCTGGGCTTGCAGCTTTGTTGGGAATGATCAGTGTGTTACATTATTGATGCTCTCTTTTCTCAATCAAAAGGTTATGGAAGTAGTGAAAAAGACAGATAGCCTCAAAAGGATCTCCTTCTTGGCCCATTCTCTTGGAGGGTTATTTGCAAGATATGCTGTTGCTGTCCTTTATTCATCAACTACTGAAGAAAGTGGCAAACCCGTTGATCTTGCTGATTCAATGAGAGAAAATTCACTAACCGTCTGCTCTTCAAGACGAGGTACGATTGCTGGACTGGAGCCAGTCAATTTTGTTACCTTGGCAACTCCACATCTTGGGGTGAGAGGGAGAAAGCAGGTTTGTTCTGGAGGGCATTGGTTTTTCATGCTTGTTTTATACTGTATAATTACTATCCGGTATAGAATGTTATCATATTTCACTAAGAATACTTGTACATGCTCATTTTATGCATCTCAGAACTTTTATGATTGAAAAGATAAAGCTACATGTCATTGTTGCTTGCTCCTTGTTAAAAAGCTAAAGATCATTCAAATTTTAAGCTACGCATTATGTATAGGAAATATAGGAATGCAATTTGTCTCTAAATGGTTTGAATTTTGTAGTGCAAAGAAAAAAGAATTGAGTTCTCTGACATTGATCTCATTATTTGACACCTAGTGTGTAACATTTTTCTTTCTCAATTGTTTGACTAGTTTGGAAGCTAGACCTTACAATACTTTTACTAACTCATCAAGCAATCAGTCATATCGGAATCAAGGAAGTCATGCTATACCATTTCACAAATACTAGGCCGCTACTTATGGTTCATTTGAGAACTCTAATGGCTGGGAAATCTTAAGGAATGCTCTCCACATAAAGCAATAAAATGATGAAGGCCAATAGTGTTTTGAATAAATGGAAGGCCATTATAATGGCACCTTAAGGAATTTTGTAGACCGCTACAAAGAGGCAACCATCAACAAAATTCTGTGCCCGTTGATGTAGTATTGATATTTCATTTTGTGCTTTTTTCTGATTGTTAAAATAACCAGCTGCATGAGAATCAGGTTCATAGATGATAAAAGCAAACAATTTTGTTCTGTTTCTTTTCCCCCTATTACCTTCTTTGCATACATTTAAGATCAAATCCATTCAATTAACCGTTCGATGAATCCTTTATTAGTGGTTGTGAATGACTCATTTCATTGATTGCCTTCTGTTAGCATTTATATCTTCTTATATGTTCATTTGTTTAAGAGAAAAAAAGGGAGAGAAAAAAATTCAACTACAGCAAAACTATCATAAACTGCGGCTTAATTATTATTTTGTTGATTGTAAACTTTGAACTATCACAACTGTGGCTTAATTCCTGCTTCTTGAATCTTGCAGTATGTACAAATATGATAATTGGTGATTAATGAGAGGCAACTTCCGCATGGTTCACTCACTAAATCTGACTATTGTTTTTCAGCTTCCATTTCTATTTGGAGTCTCCTTCCTAGAGAAACTTGCTCTACCACTGGCTCCGATTCTTGTTGGTCGGACTGGTAGTCAGCTATTCCTTACAGATGGTAGACCCGATAAACCACCTCTGCTTTTGAGAATGGCATCTGATTGTGAAGATGGGAAGTTCTTGTAAGTGAACAGCATTTACAGTAATTGGGGTATCCTCTCTGGCCGAGCAAACTAACGGAATTAATGTGTTTTGTCTTATAGATCTGCTCTTGGTGCATTTAGATGCCGCATTATTTATGCAAATGTATCTTATGATCGTATCCTACAGCGTATCAGTTCTTTGTTTTATGTTTCTTAAATCCAAGTATTTAGCTCTCCCAACCTTTTCGTTATTAGCCGTCTCTTTCTCCATGAATTCAGTTTCTTTGACATAAAAAAGATATGGTTGGTTGGCGCACATCCTCCATAAGGAGGGAAACAGAACTTGTGAAGGTGAGATGATGATTTTTTTTTTCTTCAAATGCACCATTTCTGATTCATCCATCTTCTTCGACCCATTACTGGAAATGCATGCATTAAAGAAACACATTTTAAAGATTATTAACTGGAAAACTGAATAGGATTACGCGCTTGCTCATGTGCATGTCTAATAGCATATTTATGTTTTGTATACAAGTTTAAGCTTCTGGACTAGTTCTCAGGCATCTCTACCAGTAGTCATAATAATTATACCTTGCAAGAAGGACATTTTATAATTTAGATTCTTTCAAACTATTTGTTTATTAAATGGCATGCTTCAAAATATCTAGTTCAATAGTTTTATAAAGTAGAATGAGCTGTAAAAAATTGCAATTATTAAGCAAACCACCAAACCCTATGGCTGAAATTTAAAAATCAAGTCAAGAATGTGTTTTACTTTTATGCATCATTTTGATATTTGGTAGTTAATGGACAGCCTCCTCGTCGATCTTTGGATGGTTACAAGCATGTTGTAGATGTGGAGTATTGTCCGCCGGTTTCATCTGACGGGCCTCATTTTACTTCAGAAGCAATCAAAGCTAAGGAAGCTGCACAAAATGAACCTAGTGTACAAAATACATCAGAATATCATGAAATTATGGAAGGTAATTCTTTAGGGCAATGGTAGCTGAACATGTAGTAATTTTTCAATTGAAGTCTGTGTGAGCAGAGTGTTAACAGTTTCATTTTGTCAACAGAGGAAATGATACAGGGTTTACAGCAGTTGGGATGGAAAAAGGTCGATGTCAGCTTTCATTCGGCATTCTGGCCCTTCTTTGCCCATAACAATATACACGTACTGACCCTTTTCCATTTTCATTTAGAGTTGAAGCTCCTTTGTTTCAGTGTTTAATATGTTTTTTTTTTTTTTTGGGTTGGTGTTGTAGGTGAAAAATGAATGGCTTCACAATGCTGGTACTGGCGTGATTGCTCATGTTGCAGACAGTCTCAGGCAACAGGAATCATCCTCATTCATTGCTGCTAGCTTATAGTCATTTTGCTGAAATAGATTGTATAATAAACGGACAAGATTTCTGACTCATTTCAAATGGCAATGGAAGAAAAGAAAATATTCTTTCGCTGGTCAACTTTGTCTCCCCACCAGTCACCAAATAGTAGCTGGAACTTGAAAATTATAACTGCATCTTCTCTGTCAACTTAGACTGGCTAAAGTAAAGGCACTCCACTATATATTTCTCCGGAGCATAAAAATATTCTGCTTCGGCTTGCAGGCCTCATTTCAGAAACTTTCTGCTAAGGTTTTGCCAGCTTTCAAAGGAGCCCTTGCCTTTATGATACAATACGACTCTACATAGAATTTGTCTTACAGATAAAATCTGCTGTCTTATGGAATTTTAATTCATTTTGATATTTCCTATTTCTGAGAGGTAATACAATGATTTGTTAGTTACCATCTGCACTGCAACTCTCGTGCGCGATATTATACTCATGTGCAGAATTAGTAGAGTTGAGGATAGAAACGAAATTATAGATAAATAACTTGCAATCAGGGTTTGTAACGCATACACTAATACTATGCAAGCTTATCATCAGAACTAGTTCAATAATTTTAGTGGAAGTTCACTCTGTCTGTATTACAAGAGACCTGGATGAAATAAAAATAAAATTCAATAAAAAAATGGAAAAGAAAAGGCAAGATTAATATATAAAATTTAAGATTAATATTTTTTAATTCATTTTTTAAAAAATTTATACGAGGCTGTATGTATGGTGGTAATAGTAGGTGAGTGAGAGTTACCATAAATAAAAAAAGAAAAATAAAATCCACTCGGCCTGAGCCGAGTGGTAGAGCTGCTAACGACAGTAATTCGAGCTTATACAAAGAATTATGGGATTTTTTTCATTCTTTAATTATAGAATATAATTAAATGAAGACAGTTTACTCTTTTTTAAAATATGAGTGAAATAGACGTTTTTTAAATATTAAAAAAAATTAAAAATTTGGATAATATTATTATTATATGAGAATCAACGTATAATTAGTCTAAGAAATTATCTGATTATAAATATAACAATAACTTGTATGGTATCAGTAGGATCATTAATTAAAAAAAAAAAAAGAAAAATACACAGTAGAGTACACAGCGCAACAAGTAGGTAGACAATGAATAAAGCGTAATGCTGACTTGGCATCATCATTTCTGCAAATCGAATCGCACTGTAAATCTAATCCCGTGTGCACCACTCCCGAATCAATCATCAAAAACTTCACCTTCCAGCCTTCCAATTGAAAGTGTAATAAACACTACAAATCTCGCGCGTGTGAATTACGTTTCCAAAGATCAGCCGGCCAGTCGTGTCCTGTCCCCGCGCTCTGCGCTTTTGGCCCTCTGTCACCCGCAAAAGAAAAAGGCAAAGAAAAAGCTCGCCCACTTTGAAAGCGAATAGAAACAGCATCTTCTTTCCTGCTGAGTTCTCATTCCTCACTATACAGTACTGCTGTAAAAGAAAAAAGATCCGCCATGGACAAAGATCGTGAAAACTTCGTTTACATCGCCAAGCTCGCTGAACAAGCTGAACGATACGATGGTCGGTCAACCAACTTTTATATATTTGTTCTTTTTTGGAATCACAGCTTGTTTATTCAGCTGTAATTAACTTCATACCCTCGGTTTTGTCTATGCGTAAAGAGTTTTTTAAGTTAGATCTGATGATTGAGTAAGTAAATCTGGTGAAGCTTGTTTTTTAACGGTTAATTTTTCACAGAAATGGTTGATGCAATGAAAAAGGTAGCGAATCTTGACGTGGAACTGACCGTGGAGGAGAGAAACTTACTCTCGGTTGGATACAAGAATGTGATTGGTGCACGAAGAGCATCATGGAGGATTCTCTCGTCAATAGAGCAGAAAGAAGAGGCCAGAGGGAATGAACTTAATGTGAAAAGAATTAAAGAGTACAGGCAAAAGGTAGAAGCTGAGTTGTCCAAGATCAGCACTGATATTATGCAAGTCATTGATGAGCATTTGATCCCTTCCTGTTCCGGAGGTGAATCCACAGTGTTTTACTATAAAATGTGAGTGGTCTCTTTTGCTGGTGGTGGGAAAGATTTATTTCCATAGATATAAAATTAAATTTAAAAAAAAAAAATTGCCCTTTTATTTGATTTAGATTTTAATTTTTGAGAGTTTGTTTGGTTTCATGTTGTGGGCACAGGAAAGGTGATTATTATCGGTACTTGGCAGAGTTTAAGACTAGTGATGAGAGGAAAGATGTTGCTGATCTCTCGATGAAAGCCTATCAGGTTTGCAACGGTCTTTGAAAATGCTCTTGATTTTTATTTGTATTCTCTATTTGATTGATGAGCTTAAGTTTTGAAGCTTGATCAACCAAAAATACGTTTAAGATCGGAAATTTTGATTCTGGGGTTTGTATTGGTGTTTGTTTCAGCTTGTGAAAGGAATATCAGATTAATTAAAACTCCTACCTTTTTCCTATGCTTGAATACTGAGAAAGTGATCGTTATATCATCGTAGAAACAGGAAAATGACATTTTTCACAATACTCATGTTGACACATAATAGTTTGTTTGGTTTCAAACTTAATTTGGATTTTGAGTTTACCTAATGCTACGATTCCTCATCATAAAACACCAGAATTTCATGACCTGTACCTTGTGCTTTTTATTATATGTTCTAGCTTTCAGTTTCAGTACGTGATGTTTGTCTTAATAATTTAATAAGATAGACAGTTGATTTCTGAGCCTTCAAAGATATCTTCATAGACATATAGGCATGATGCGCCCATAGCTGCTACTGGATTATGTTTGTTTTTAAGGCAGAGCGTACCCATGTAAATTTTGACCTCATTGTTTGGGATTGAACCTGTGGATCCCTTTATCCATGATTTGTGATCTGTGTTCTTCAGTTGTATGTATGTGCTGAAAACTGATTGCATGTTGTTTCATCTTCTTGATCCTCAATTTCTTGTTACAATTAATCGTTCTTTATTCTTTGGGTTCTTATCATTTAATTATATGCTCATTGGATGGTTGAGAAGCCAAACGTGTTTAGAGATAGTTTAATTCTTTGGAGTGCCATGATAGCACAACCAGTCTTAATTATATGCCAGCACGACTGGGTGTTTCATCACTGGTTTTCAGGACGTATAGCTCAATTCTCCCACTAAACTTGTTGTGGTTGTCTTGGTCAAGTTGTCATTTGCTTGTCCAATAATGGTTTTTTGTCGATTCTGTTCACCTATAGTGCAATTTGTTTGCAGGCAGCTTCTTCTGCTGCAGAAGCTGAATTGTCTCCTACCCACCCCATCCGACTTGGTTTGGCCTTGAACTTCTCAGTTTTTTACTATGAGATTATGAACTCTCCTGAAAGGTACACATACCATTATATTTGTTGGGCCATATGAGTTCTATCAGTTCTCTTTTATTCTTTTGACGAACCATGGGGATTCCTTTTACATGGAAACTTGCACTTCAGGGCATGTCACCTTGCAAAACAGGCCTTTGATGAGGCCATCTCAGAATTGGATACATTAAGTGAGGAATCTTACAAAGACAGCACATTGATAATGCAGCTATTGAGGGACAACCTCACTCTTTGGACTTCTGATATACCAGAGGATGGAGGTAACTCATTTATTTGAGCCATAAAATAATTGAAGTGGACTTTTACCTCTTGATAAATACATCTAGGACTAGTTGTATTAATTTTTTCCTCCTATCAGCTATGCTACGAAGCCTGCAATTAATGTCCAAAGATCAAATGTTGTTGAATTGCTCCATGTTCGCATGTGTCATTCTGGCACATGACTAGCCAACCATGTATTATCAACTTTTAGGAAGTGTGGTTCGATTACTATTCTTGCACATTTCTTGGCTCTGCTTCTTTTGGATAGGATACCAATTGTCATTTTTGTGCTCTTAGATGGGATCAACGACGTTTGAAGCAAGTTGTATTCAATTCAATGTCATATTTAGGCCCTTCTAGATGCCAATTACAAGGGCAAATTTATGCCTGTAAATGAATAATGTGGTAATCACTGAATAGAGTAGGTTTATTTGTGTTATGCCAGGTTCGTGATGAATTGAGGTATATGGTTTGCATGTCAAATATGTAATCCACTGATTTTCTAAATTGCCATTTGAATGGTTGTTTTTTTTATCTTGTTCAAAATATTTGTCCTTTGCACATAATGAGCAACCATTCTCCTATATTTGATTTCCTTATGAGAAGATATCTGCAGAAATGGCCATGTCTTGAAGTTTGTCTTTGAGAAGTATTCTCCTTGTGCATAACTAAAGTTCTATATCTCAGAGTCCATTTCATTTTCTCAATTCTGTAGTAGCTTCATTATTGCCGCCTTTCTTTCTTGTTCATATATATATATATATATAAACTGTTACATTTTTTATGTGATTGGTATTCCAGGCGATGAAGCCCAGAAAATGGACATCTCTGCTAAAAATGGTGAAGGTGAAGATTGAAGAAGCAGAGGTGGGTTTACTTTCCTATCTTGGAGCAGAGTTGCAATCTTTGTTGGTGCTTTTATAACATTCATAGATCTACAATTGTCCTCAGTGAACCAGCCAGTAGCTTGGGAGCTCTAGCATGATAGCAAGGAAGTTGTAATACCTTTATGCCTCCAGGTGTTTTTCTTAGTTTACAAGACACACTCAAGTACTGTTATTGTCCTCCTGTTCCTATTGTGTGGGTGTCATTCATCGCCACTGTTAAGCGTTTCATGATTGGACTGCCTGTATGATTTGCATCCCAGAATCTTTTATATCTGCTGCTGCCGATCAATTTGGACATATTGTTAAGATCACTTTGCATTTTATTTGCCGTTTACTTGACAACATTTTTAATTAATTAATTGTTTTTTTCATTTAAACTCTGTCGTGAAAACTTTTGTTTTTTTTTTTAGCCGTGATTTTCAAATTTACTTCTCACCGTGTTTTCTTAAATAGCGGCGGCTTCCACTGAAACAAAAATGCTAATAAGCCACTAATTGATGATAATGAGGTAGCATTTATCCTCTCTGCTATTTTTCATTTTTCTTCAATTCGTGCAACAAACACAAGATCCAATGTGAATGGATCAAAGATAGTGAATTGATCAAACGTGCTATTTTATGAACTAAATAAGAGCCCTTCATTGGCGTGAGTATGAAATTTCAACATGCTTCATTCATTTATTTGCATGGTCCAGAACAAACTCGAAACAAATGAATGATGCATATTATTAATAGGATTATGGTCGCTATAAACCATATGGTACAAGGCATGTAGGATGCTTGCGGTATGCTCATCACTACTTGGTCATGAATTGGTAGAAACAGAGACAGAAGCAGGTCCAAAGTATCGATTGAACCAGTGGTAAACGGACGACTGATGTCAACCTTACAAAACACAACTGATACATCATATAACAAATCTCTCCAATAATAAGCTTTTGCAAATCCATCTTAATATAAAGAAGCTTCACCGTAGTCCTCCTATCCTCTGAAACAATTCTCTATTCAAAATAATAATAATAATAATAATAATAATAATTAAAAAAAAAAAAAAGAACCAATGGCTAAGTCTCCCAAGGCTCGCATCATCTGGGCCCTTGCGCATTGCTTCTTATCTTTCCTTGGCTTTAGCCTACGGCGAGTCTCAACTCAGAGTGGAGGGCACAGTTTACTGTGACACCTGTCGTACCCAGTTCTTGACTCATGTCAGCAAGATGATATGCCGGGTGAGGTACTCAACTTACATCACAACACTTTTCAATGACTATGAGTGCATTATTGTTTAGCGATATGATGATATTGTTACAGATGCAGAGGTGCGGTTTGGAATGCAGAAACCGGAAAGAAGGTAAAGTGTCCTATACACGGTTGAGGATGAAACGAATCGCTCTGGAAGATACAGCCTTGCGGTGCAAGGAGAGCATGGAAATGAGCTTGACCAAATTCCTCATAAGAAGCGCAAGAGTTGGCCTGACAAAGAACAATGGCATTGCCTCTTCGGCACGCATGGCCAATCCTCTTGGCTTTATTAAGAACGAACCTATTCCTGAATGCAAGGATATCCTAAAGGAACTTGGAATCCTTCCAAATAGACATTTTTAAGAAGGAAAATCAATTAAATAACTTAGCAGATTTAATTTTTTTTTCCCCTTTTTCTCTCTCTGTTTTTATTACTGAAACATGTATGTGTAGAAATCCTTTCTAGTTTGGAATATTCCTCATAATCCAAGCAATTTTTGCAAGTGCTGAGGGATTTATATGGTTCTTGGTGTATGCTCGGTTGATTTAGGTTTGGTAGTTTTATGTCCTTAATGAAATGGCATTATTATTTTGACAAATGTCTTGTATTCTCTTAAAGCCTTAGAAGATTAATGTCTTTTGCATAACTTCGTAAATTCATCTTCGATATACCATGCAATCACATTATAAATTCAAGTCTACTTACATCCTATTATATAGTTCCATTAAATCTCACAAATACTGGAAGTGCCCATTCACCTTCCTTTTATTACTATTATTATTATTATTTCGCAATATTAATCCCTGTTTTATATATTAATAAAGCATTAAAATTTTGCAAATATACCATCAATACCCCATTTAAAGGAAAGTCGGAACACAGAAGATCAAAGAAACAATATTTACAATGTCGAGGTGGCATTGATCAGACGGCTACAAATCAACAGGATAAGTTTAAAACTTAGAAGTACTAAAGCAAAAGGAAAAGGTCTCAAATTTCCAAGAAGAAACTCTCTCCTCTAAGACCTCTCAAGAAACCCCACAAGGCCGCAACAAGAACAGAAATCTCACTGACGACTATCTCTCACATTAAACTCAAAAGAATTAAAACAATGTCTTATGCTCACAAAGAAACAGTAGAGATATGCAAGAAACAAGAAGGGCTTGTGAGCTCGTACTACACAGCCACTATTCTTGCGGCAATAGCAAGAACCAAGTATTTAGTCCGATACGAGACTCGTTTTTCTGAAGACAGAACAAGATTGTTAGTTGAGCCTGTTGATGAAGCCGACATCAGGCCATTGCCGCCAACAAATCTTGAAGTTGCTGAAAAGGTTGATGCTTATGTCAATGACGCTTGGTGGGTTGGAAAGATTGTGAGAAAAGTTGATCCTAACTATTATGTCAAGTTGGATGGTACTGGTAATGTGGTGCATTGTCCTTTTTATAAAGTCAGGGTTCATCTTGAATGGGAACATGGCAAGTGGGTTTATCCTCCAAATAAGTATGTGTTTCCTGTTTAAAGTTTTAATTGCTTTTTTTATTTTCCTTTTTTGGGGGTCAATTTGGAATATTTGTTAAATCTTTGCTTTTATGACTCTTCCTTCTCCTTTAGTATTATTCATGTATGTTTTGTTTGTTTTGTAATTGGGAATTTTAGTTGTATGTTCACATTGTGACTTCTGGTGGAAAATATATTTTCTATTATGGACCTTCTTTCTTATCAAAAATTCTTTCTTACTTTGCTAAATGAAGAAACTGGAGGTTACTTTATTTTCAAGAAAGATTCAATCTTGTGAGGGGTAGTCTAGTTTTCTCCGTTGGGTTCTCTCTTTCTTGTTATGCTAGTGGCAACTAAGCTCTTCAGGCAACTTGGTTTGAGGGTATACATAGGAGAGGTTGGATTTTGGATTCATAGGTCTTATAATTGCTGCTGGCTTAAAGTCAGTATTTTGAGTGGTTTGTTTTTGTTCCCATAGAGTTTGGGGGTCAGTTCCTAGGTCATTTGCATGTTGAAAAGCCACAAGTTTCTTGCTTCCAAACCAAATATTTGAAGGTTCAGTGATGATTTCTCTAAGTGGGTTCTAGTATATGAAAAGAAATGTCATTTTTCAGGCTAACTTTGGATGCATATGATGGAATATGGACCGACTGTTATCCAAATCCATGTGCATTGTTTGAACTCCATAGATTAAGGATCATTCCAATTCAACTAAAACTCAAAATTTTATATTTTTGCAAAGAACGTGAAACTTAAAGCTACTTAAAAGTGGAATATATTTTACCATATGAAACATGTGGATGTACAAACATATTCACACTCAGAAGGAACTAAATTCCCACTAAACTAACAAACACATAGACCTGCCCTAGTTATTGGAACCCACAACCCTTGAATGTGAAACAGAAATAGTCAAATTTTCCCTGCGAGTCAGGTTGATGGCTCAAAAGATATTCTTGTGTCCCTTTCTATATGTGTCATTTACTGATCCTTTTGGCTAGTACTTGTAGCAATTCAAAATCTCTAATGTGCATTGTGCCGTCACCTCTGTTTTTAGCTAAGAATCATAACTTCCTTGAGCTCTCATCTAACATAACTCCATTTTTCTGGTTTTTGGCAGGCCTCAAACCGACGAAGATCAATCAAAGGCAATGTCAGCAGGGAAGCAAGTTAGGATTCAATAGTATCTTCGGGTACAGATAGCTTAGCTTTTACTGTAATTTCAAGCCACACAACGCATTTGCATTGGTGAAGAAATTAGGCCTTGACCATAGGGACAGCCATCAGTTTCGCAGAGCCTGGAGTTTGACACATTGCATCTTTTTACTTATTATGATTGGTGAGATGCGTAGACAGGCATTATATTTTTCAACTTTCTGGTTTGCAATTCTTCTGCATCAAAAACTAGAACAAAATGTGCAGCCAAACAAACAGTATGGACATCATTCTCGAATAATAATAGAAAATGACTTGCTTGTGTACTTATTTTTGCTTCATATATTATGCTTGATCTAGCAGCTGACGCACAATGCACACGTACGTATTAGTTATTCTAATCCTTTTCTCTCAGCCCCCCAACCATATTCTTCTGCTTTAAAGTGGCATCATTTTGTTCTTTGGTTCTCAATTTTTAGTCAGCAATCCAATTCAAGGTTCAATTCATGCTGCACTAGGATCTATCTGTGTCACAAGTTTTTTTTTTATCCGAAGAACTAAAATGCAATTCTAAAGCAGAGAGAGTGTACAGAATCAACCTTTTTTTTTTTGAGTTCTTGTGTTCTACTTATTGTAAAATAATGAACTGGTTTCTATTACTATTGTTGCAGAATAACGAATGTGCGCACGGATATTATGCAGAATGTATGCCACCATATCACATTTTCTTTACCTTAAAGGTTTTACTTTTTGACTAAAATATAGAACAAATTTACAAGAAGAGAATTCAATTATCAAGGCATCTAGAAGCTTTAGTTTATGAGGGCATAAAGATATTTTCCTCGCAATACACATGCATCTTTTTCCCAACTGAAAAAAGCAAATAATATATAACAAATAAAATACAAATTCCAGAAGGTTAATGTCTTTCATTCCCCGCTCTGGCCTCTGAGAAAGAAAGGAACTATCAACATCTCTAAAGATCATCCAGACAGGACGGCGTCGCATTAAAGTACTGGGAGGAAATTTAGAGACCGTCCTCATCATCCAAAATTAATTATCAGCACCAATATAATGTACGTAGTTTCCCATAAGCACATACCACATGTATGAAAATACTCATATTAGATTTGTGTTACTCACTCGATCGATCTGTTATCCAATTAATCCAAAGATTATATATCTACACACCAGTTGATTTTATCAGTTGAATAGATCACAGCCTGTGATCAACCAAATATTGAATTCCGATGTCCACAGGAACCTCAATGATCATTCAGTGGCATAGAAATACTATTTCTCACAGCAGCGTGCAGATATGAGTAATCATTTATTATGATTTATCTATCATAGCATAGGGAACATTAATTATCCGATGGAGCCAACTTATTTATTCTTTTATTATTATTTATATATGCATATACATACAACTTGGTTAAGAGTAGTGACTTATAAGTAATTAGAAGAGGTCTAATTTAATTGAAAACCAGCCGGCAGTAATCAGTAGATATGTACATACATCACTAGGATCAAAATCAATGTATAAATAATAATACATTAATTACTTTGTTTTGTCTATCAAATTAATTATAATTATATGAAACGGATGGTTAAATGATGAAGAAATAACAAAACAAAAATCAACAAAGTTGACCACCTGAGTTGCTCCGTCGTCGCTTCACTGGGAAAGCATCTTGGAAACCTCCGTAGCCGTGGGCAACAGCTGCCGGGTGCCAGTCCTCCACGAACACAACATCTAAATCAAACTGATCAAGCTGGTGGTGCAGTAGCTGATGATCACCAGAGGCGTCATAGAAGCAACCATCCGGGAAGGCAGCAGCGAGGCCTCGACCGGGAGGCTTGGTCTTGCGGCGGCCGGCACCAACAGGAACATTGCGGAGGGCCCCACCGGCAGTCCAGTATCTCTGACAGCCCTTGCAGAAATGCCTAGGCTGGTTAACGTTGTAGTTGTTGAAGTAACAAAATTTTGTCTCCATGCTCTTGCATCTAGGGCATGGTATGATCTTGTCTGGTCTTTTATCAACAACTGCTTGTGTCTGATCACTCCCTCTTTGGCTTTGTTCTTCTTTAACTTGACGTCCATGCAACGTAATTGTTTTCCCAAACAGCTTGATTCCTTGTTCTTCTTCATTGTTCCCCATGATTAATTCAATTATTTAAGATATTAAAAGGAAAGATAAATAAGAAAGAAACAGAGAGGGTTGCTGATGGTTTTGCGAGAGATGTTTTTGCGTGTGTTATATATATATGCAGAGAGAGAGAGAGAGAGAGAGAGAGGGGGGGGGGGGGGGAATTGAAAGCTGAAAAAGTGCAAGCAAGAAATTAAATTGGGATTAGAGAGTGAAAATTATAAATGAATAAAATAGCCGCCATTATTAATTAAGGAATTAATTAATGCTACTACTACTAATTATTATTAATATTCAAAGGCAATAGGTGGCGTGAAAAAGCTGAAGAAGTGCTTTTTGTCGACGTCAAATTAAATTCCTGCTCGCTCTGGAATCTGGATCGATCCCCAATTCATGCATGATGAATGAAAAAAACGCATACGCATTTGCATGGTTATGAAAGTCAAAAAAGTGGGGCCTATTACAGCCAGGTCGCGTAGTACAAAGTGTCTATGTGGGAGCAGCAGCATCTGTACATGAAGTTGTCTTTGTTCTAATCAATTTTTCCTTTTTCACTTTTCCTTAAAAATGTTCTAACCCAACCCGAAGGAAAGGAAAAAGATTAAAGATTAAAAATTAAAAGATGAAGATAAAGCTTTCGATCGTGTTTTGCTTTGAAACGTTCTGGAATTATATAATATATTACTCTGCCACATCACAGACCAAACTGTAAACTGTATTGGCCGTGAAACTCATAATAACTCTAATTCAATTTCATTCGAATATTATATGACAGATATGCAATATTTTAGGAAGTGAGTTTAATTAATTCATCTTTTTTTTTAAATAATAATAATAGGAGATAGAAAGATCCCCAAGTTTAAGTAACAGGTGTTATTGCAAAACTCGTCACTTGGCAAAAGATAAATGTTTTTTTAATTCTTATATTTTGAGTTAAGTATTTATTTAATAATTATATTTTAAAAAATACCTCAAGATATTTTTATTGGTAATTATATTATAATCCTACCCTTATTTTTATTTTACAATAATATTCTTAGAAATATTAATGAAAATTAAAAAATACAAATTTATCAAATTAGCCTTGAAAGTAAAATAAAAATTAGTTGCTATTATTTTAGTTTTATGATTAATTTGATAAATTAATTTTTTACAAAAAATATTAGCAAGATTATTGCAAGGATATTAAACATTACTTTAAATTGGATGGTATCAATTTATTTATAAATAATAATTTGTAAGATTACTGCATGGGTATAAAAAATACCAGTTGTTTCATACTGATATTTATTTCTTAATTTGCTAGTAATTAATTATTAGTTAAATTATTAATTAATTTTTTCATAGATTAAACAATTAATGTAAAAAATATTGTTGTAATGGTATTATTATAAAAGTAAAGACAAAGTAAGGGTAAGAGTTTAACTTATGGGTGGGGCTATTTAAACACGCCAAATTCCTCTCTACATTTATTTTTAAAAATAAATTTATTATTAAAAATTTAATGTTTGAAGATCTCAAAATCACCTTTCACTAATCTCTTTCTCTCTCTATCTTAAAATTGCATATTCTCTCTCTATTCTCACCTTCTATAAACCAAACATTCAATTTCACTCTCTTTTGAATTAATTTTTTTGGTCTTTCATAGTAGATCGTGATCTGTATTTCATGCTTTCTATATATAAGATTTTTTTTCCCTCGACATTCGTTAACTCATTTAGTAAAAACTAATTTCTTGATATTTATGAACTTTCAAGGCTGATAAAAATTTATTAATGTTCAATTTTAAATAGTGGTTTTTTTTTTCTTAGTTTGTGATATCAATTATTTGTAGCTAAAAGAATATGTTTGAATAAATTAATGAAAATTTGTACGACTGAGATGAAAAAAAGAAGAAAAGGTTAATTAAGTAATTTTATTAAATTTATTTAGACAATAAAATTTTTAATTAGAGAAAGGATGTATAGAGAAAATTGGTGGGTTCAAATAACCCTACCCTTAACATATTTAATAGTAGAAGTATCTTGAGGTATTTATCAACATTTAAAAACCAACGGATAATTAAATTAAAATATAGAGACTAAACGAGTATTTATCTCTTTAAAAATTATTAGTAACGTATGCTTTTAGAGAGGAAAATGCTTGTAATTGAATGATTGAATAGATGCTAGCCCCTAAGGTAGCCGCTGACGCCCGGATTCGATCCTTGGAGGTTCTAAGGGGGAAAAATAAAAATTGTATTTGGGCTTTGCCCACTCCCCTTACTTCTTTAGAAAAAAAAAATGATTGAATGGATGCCATATTTCTGAATAACAGGATATACAGATGCAAATATTCATTAAATTTCGATCTTATTTGCACCATGAAGCCAACAGCAACAACCCTGCTCATGACATTGCCGTCTTTTTATTATTCTTAATTATCAAATTACTAAAGTATATTTAAAAGATACTAATATTCGTACCAACCATCACAAGTGGAAATTCTTTCAGATAAGAAAAGATGACAAATTTCTACTAGTTATTTATTATTGCCAATATGACTTTCGTTTTCTTGTAATTTTTTTAAGAGAAATCGTGCTATTTTCTACTTCCAATTAGCTCCATTCAAGATTTCAGGTGTCTTTGAATAGTTACCTATATAATACAGTCTTCCAAAAATAATTCTACATATTTCATTTTATTTTTAAATTGTATGTTCTTCTTTTAGTTGTGGTTAATTAACGTGTACTTGGACCAGTAAATTAGTAGTTAGTCAATTATCTAATTATTTGGGTTAATTTTAGGGTAATTTTCTGGTAGCCACTACTTATTAAGTGAAACTTTTGTAAATTACTAAATTTTAAGATTGTATCTGCAAACCACCTACTTTTTAAAGAAATATTCCCCAACCACTTTTCCATTAAAAAAGTTAACTGCCGTTAGTGATTTTCTACGTAAAGACTATTTTACCCATGTAATTAATATTTACCAAAATGATTTATAATTAATTAAATATAAGATTTTGTATTGTTTATTTTTTTATTTATATACAAAAATGATGTTGTTTATATAATTACATAATTATTTTTTAAAATAGAACATAATTAATTAAATATTTATTTTTTAATTAAATGACAATATTACCTTTATGATAGCATGCTGATGTCCTGTTTCCGTTAACGGAGTTAACGGAAAGATACGTGAGAGATGTTTCTTTGAAAAATAGGTGGTTTACAGATACAATCTTAAAAATTGGTGGTTTACATAAGTTTCACTTAATAAGTAGTGGTCACCAGATAATTACCATTAATTTTATGAGCTGTGATATCTAATTTTACCCCTATTCTTTATGTTCAAGTTATATATGTAAGCTAATAATTGAACTAGCATTAATGATAATAATAGTAGTCTAGAATATCATTTGACAACTACAAGAGCCATTTTGGTAGTGTTGTAGTTTTTAAAATAATTGTTGTTAGCTGTCCTTTAAGAATAATCAGCTATGAAGAGAATTAATTAAACATTTGGAAAAACTTATTTTCAAAAGTGCTGTGAATTTTAAAAGTAATAATATGCGTTTAGTAAATATTACTGTTAAACTGTTATGAAAATGTTAATGACTGAAATAGACATAATGTTAAATAAAATTTATTCATACATTTATAAATATGTATAAATAATTTTTTTATTGCGCATATATAATAATTGACAACTAAAATAAATATTTTCATTTTATTAATATTTTTTTTATTTTTGTTATTTCAATATAATTGATAATAATAATCAATCTCTTTAAATTTAATGTTTTTATTTCCTAATTGAATAAGGATAATTTTAGATTTTTGTAATATGTGTGAGGATATATATATATATATAATTGTATTAAATATATATAAAACTAATTCTCAAAATCAGATTTTGAAAAGCCAATCATTCCATGTTTTTTAAAATTTATTGTAGGATAGAGTGATTCTGTGATTTTTTTTTAAAAAAAATTTGTCAAACACTAAAATTAGCTTTTAGCTTTTTAAAATCACTATAAAGCCTCTCAAAAGCAATCTCAAATTAGCCTTATGTTGTATTTGGAGTGTTGGTACCTTAAACAATCAACGACATCCATTAGAAGATTCATGTTTTCCCTAGTTAGCTATTTTACATACGCATACATATGAAATAAAGTGTGATAATAGAGCTATAAACTCTTTGTACAAATAAATTTTGTATAACTTGATACGGTATAAATTTATTAGTTGAATGAAAACACAAAATAATAAAATCAAATCATGTAAGCTAAGAAAAATTTAATCTAACCAATTTAATCATGCCACATCAATTTATATAAAATATATTTGTGAATAGGTTGTAATCCTATCATCATTCATGAAATGCATGATGGAGAAATTAACTTATAAACATAACATCAGTGATCGTAATTACTCTACAGATTCTCTATAATTTGTAACTGGTCCTATCAGATTCCACCAGATGGCTATATATGTATAACTTGTTCCTTAGCAGGTGATGAACATCACTTGCATTTATTCATACATACAACATCGCTTTGTGAAAAAAGGAGAAAGAGAACGTGGGTCATAACCTAATTAGTATTTATAATCAAACAGGATAGTTAAAGGGGATATTGATATTTAAAGTTGGATGCTGTTATATTATAGATATTTTACTTTTTTGCTTCATGCCATAATCTTTTCATGTTTCAGTGAATTTGATGCATAATAACCTTCGTTGCATGCTTAAAATTATTGATTGGGTTCATGGGTAGCTTTCAGTTGCAAAAGTAGTGGAAAGTAGTAATTATTATTTTTTATTTGGGATTTGTTTAATACCTTTACTTTTATTAAAGGAATCTAATTTGATTAATGCAATGCAAAAGCAGTTCATTTTCTTCTTTATTTTACTTAGAAAGCGAGTTGCACTTTTTCTTTCGGATGCTTTATTAGAATTTAGAAGTCTCTTTTTGATTAATATACTAAAGTACACAGTCATTTACATGAGTGCACACTTTTTGATCTATGGAGCGCTCCATCTTATTAATTAGCAGCAGCTCAATTTCCAAGTGCTATAGTGTATAGAATATGAATATGATCATTTGATATGATAAATTCTGATAGATGAGTATTAAGTGTTAAAATTGACCTGATTGATACCCCCACCAAATGATTTTAATACCATTCTCATTATCACGAAGAGATGGCTAACAGGCAAAGAGGTTTTTTGGTTTATAGGTTCATTGTTGTTGTTGATAAGTAGCTAAACAAGTGCCCTAATCAAATTATATTAAGTAATTAAACACGAAGATAAATAAAATAAAGATTTAAGTGGCATGTTTGTTGCTGGTGGAGCAAATTGCTTTAATAAAATGAAAGCAAAAAAGTCTACACTTTCCTCTTTGTTTGTTATGCCAGCCCAAAACCAGAGATTAAGCAGTCGAGAAATGATTAAATAAATTAAAGAAGCATTGTTTCTAGATGCATGCATTTTTGGTGTGGCCATTATGTTCCTATATTTCTGCTACAATAATGTCTCATCCCACAGTCCCACTTGGTTATGTGTCTCTTTGTTTTGGGGGTTGGGGTGTTTGTGTATATAATATTTCGATCGTTTCTATTTCGAAAACGAAAGGAAAAAGTTTACCACATGGCAAGAAAAGTGAAGCAAGCAAATACAAAAGAGCATTAAATCATTTTGCATATGAAATTGCTGTCACCCTGCCATTGCAAGGAAGAATTAAAAAATCACCCCAAAATCCTGCTTCCCTTTGTAAATTAAATTTTGTCCCGGAAAGCATAAAACTTCTTATTTAACAAATAAAAGCTCAAAGTATGAGATTGAATTGCACTCCCACCAAAAAGAACGTTTACAAACTATGATTTGTTGGTATTCCACCTGTCAAAAAAGGATTACAACACACTGCTTGACAAACAATTCAGATGTGAAAATGACAAAAGATATTTAAATTCCATTCTACTCGTTAAAACCTCTGGCAGTGACTTATATAATACATTAATGGACAATGATGGTGGAAAATTACTTCATCATTAATTTATTTTTCAAAGCACATTCTTGAATAATCTTGGACATTTCAATAAATAATTACCTCACAGATAAGATTACATATCATGTCAGAACTAATCTCATTGTTTACAGCATAAATTTTAAACTCTAAGAAATTAATGAAACAATTGCAAATAGATACCGGAAGAGCCCTACAAATTAATTACAAAAAAGAAACTAGCATTATGCACATGTGTATAACAAGATTGCCCAATGCCCAACATCACAGAGTCAGAACAATAAGAAGATTGGCTTCTCGTACCGATATTATGGCATCCAAAATAATCAAGTATCGCTCCAGTTATCATCGTCCTCTCCATCATCGCTCGCCACAGCCTGCAAGTCCGGCGGTTATTAATTTTATAGTCTGATGCTCTGATTCACGGGAAGGGAACGAAAGAAAGGGCAGAAATACGTGATAAGAAAAGAAGACAAATTATAAACCTGTCGGATTGCATTTGCTTTCTCTAAAATTGCAGTGACTTTGACATTTGCACTGGGAGCTGAAGAGAAGGTTGGCCTAGCTGTTACTGTTGGCCTCAGGCTGAATGACTGTGATAAAAAACAAAAGACAATAAACGTCTTTGATAGATTAAAAAACATTATTTTACACATTTTTTCGCAGGAATTAAGACCGCCTTGATTTATTTATTTTTAATTAAAACGCTAGTACTAATTCAGTGATATATATTTTGAACTGTTCAGCCCTTTTGTTCTTGTTTTCATTTCACTTCTGTTCTTCTGTTCTATTGTTTTAATTAGAAAGAAATTCAATCAGATGAGGGGAAAAATTATATTTATATGTTCTTTATAATTTTCGGCACCTATCCATAGATAAAAGTAAAATGAGAAAGCATTCCTTATCTACTTACTTTTGTTCTGATTTGATGCAAAAAGTCCTCTTTTTCATCCATCCCCTTGCCATTTGCACTCTGATTAACTTCCTTCTTCCCATTCAACTTCTGCTGGTCCTCCAGCTGCACTCAGAGAATTCCATAAATTCATACATTGGCAGTTCTGACTTCCCAATATGTTCTATGGAATATAAGAAATGAAAAGTAAAAAATAAAAATAAAATAAAATTGGTATTGCTTCCATGATACCTTGCTCTCTCTTATGAGCGCAACAGCCTCCTTGTTAGTTAATTGTTGATCACCAGGGCCTGACTCATGTTCCTGAGACATGGTAGATCCCGAAAGTTTCTGGTCTAATGCATGTCTGAGGGCATCTGATACATAATATTGTTTGTCAGAATATTGTTTGTATTCTGCCACATCTGAATGGGGTTTCGAGACCCACCATTGCACGGGAGGGAGAGGTGGTGGCGATGGGCTAGACTCCATAGGATTTAGCAACTTTGTGAGATCATCTGGATCAGAGTCAGTTTTTGTTTCTCCCTGTGGTGCAGGGTTAAAAGCATCCAAGCTTGGGAGACTAGGTTCTGCACCATTCTCAGTATATACACTCTGAAATCCGCTGTCAGCTTGCATGCCAATTTTCGGTGCTCTTTCTACCTGCAAGGTGCTTGAAACAGATTCCAATGATGACATTCGACATAAAGCATCATAAAGCTCATGGTCCTTGCTTCCTCCAGGAGATGATTCCCACTGCTCTGAATTTGACTCAGAGTGATGGCTGGCACCGTCATCTGACATATATGGAGAAGATCTACAGAAAGTGTCATCATCAGAATCGGAACCATAGTCATGCAGAGGAATAGCAGGCTCAGGGACCAACTGAAATGAAGGAAACATATCTCTAACGCTTTCAGGGCTCCCATCAGGAAATTTCAGTTTCAGTTTGGAAGTCTCAGAGCCATCTACAGGGTTGAAAGATATTTTCATATGTTCAAGTGGTGGTGAAGAAGTAAGTGAACCTAGCGGATATCCACATCCAAACCGCTCCATGAAGGCCATCTTTGAAATTGTCTGATATGTATCATGGTGGTGCCCACTCCCCCTATCAAATACACCAGTCTTTAGAGAGCTAACTGGTTCAGAGTTGTCATCGTGCACAAGTGACAACTTTTTATGGAAACCGTTTACAAGTATCCTATGGCCAAGTCCAAACACCAGAGATGAGTTACTATCATTCTCCTCATTTGCTTCAGTAGATGTGCCCTTGACATCTGATGCCAGCTCAGTCCCAGATGCAGCTGCAGCAGTTAGATTCAAACCACCTCGATGACCATGCCCGAATTTGTTGCTATGAGAACCAGTGGATTTTTCAAGTCCGGAATCAGAATCAGCAAATGAAACTGGAACCTTTCCAACACTAGCACTTGAAACCTTCTCATAACCTTCAGCATTCTCAACCAATGCATCAAGCTTTTCATTCGGCCCTTCAACCTTGGGAGAGGTGGTATTTGGAGGACCAGAATTACTTCTGTCCACAACATTCAGACTATTGCCATTTGATACAGCAAAATCAGGAGGTTTTGAAGGCTGGAGTCCTAATAGACCACCATTTGTCCAGAATTTAACGGAATGAAGACTGGAAAATTCATCAAGAGATTGTTGAGAATCACAAAAACTGCTTGTGGTTCTTTTTCCTGATTGTTCATGTGAATTGGACATTCTGGAGAGAGAGGATGATGGGTCACTGAGAACAGACTCCACTTTTGGACCATCAGTGATGACTGGTTCTACTTTTGAACTATCAAGATTATCAATACTTGCATAGATATCAGTGCCTGATGAATGGTCTGAATCAGAAGATTTTGCAGATATTTGAGGTGTTTGTTCATGGACAATACTGAGTACGGGAACCGAGTCAGGTAAATTACTGGTCAATCCATTACTTGAAGGAACACCCAATACAGTATGAGACTTGATGCTAGAAGGATATTGGACTGAACTATGTTCAAGAAGCTCTTGAATTCCATCTTTGATTTTGCAATTGTTAACACTGGAGTAACATTCCTCCACTTCCTGTTTCGTTTGACATTCAAGGTCATTTTCAGATTCTGATTCTATAGTGTTGAGAGCATCCATGTAGTTGTCTGTTTCACTTTCTACTTCATCAAGCTGGTCTCCATTCGATATAGATTTTGAAGTCTCTTCATCAGCGGGAAAGATATCCATTTGATCAACAAATTTAAGCATGGCAGTTCCTCTTTCCTGAGTATCTGAGTCCAAATTAGCTGAAAGCACCTCCTGATACTCTCTATCAAGCAAGATATCCATTTGATCAACACTTCTATGGTAGGCAGTTCCTCTGTTCTCTGTATCTGTGTCAAAATTTGCTGAAAGCACCTCCTGAGGCTCGCTATCAAGCATGATATCCATTCCATCAACATTTGTATGGTTGGCAGTTCCTCCATCCCGTGTATCTATGTCAAAATTTGCTGAAATCGCCTCTGGAACTTCATTGCTATCACTTTGCTGACCCTTAGGCTCCACTAATTCGGCTTTTTCATCCCAGGTAACACAAAATGAACTAGGGCTAGTTCGTTCTGGTGAAGAACTGTGTGGTCTATCATCAACCATCTGATTTGATTCATCACAAAAATCTGAATCAAGTGTATCAATATGCTGCATCAACCTAGATGAGGATTCCTCAGACCCTTGTTCTCCAGGTTGCAAGGAGGAACCCAGATTCAAAACACAATCTATATAACCCGACCCGGTTCTCGAATCAAGAGACTTCGAACGGTCTCCCAAGTCAGATTTCAGTGTCATGTCGACTATGGAGGGAGTTTGAGAAGAAGTTTGCCCATTAACGCCCGGAGAAGTCAGATGCATTCTGCATTGCATGAAATCACAAATGTCATACACTTTTCAATTTCATCAAAGGGAATTGAAGATGTTTGGAGTTCATAATATAGATTAAAATGGTCTAAATACCTGCCACTGTGATTGGATATCGATGCAACACATGATATTGCTCCATTTCTTTGAGATGACCTTTTCTTCTGTCCATTAAGACATTTTACATTTAGACATAATAAGAAAGGCAGCATATATATATATATATATATATAATGAGTATGTCCTCATTAGAGAATTTATATATATATATATATATATGCTCCATAAGAAAGTATGTCCCCACATTTCCATTAAGAAAGTCTTGGAGGAAACTATATCCACTATTATCACAAATTTAAAATTCATTTGTGGAATACAATAATTTCATTTAACATGATTACATGAAATTTGTGATGCACATCACATGACTGGAAACACAAAATCATTATGGCTGCAATTCTGATCACAGTTCATCTAAATGATACCTTTTTACGAGCCTTCTTTTCTCTTTGGATTTTATCAGCAGTTGCATCAATGGTGCTACAGGATACTCTTCTAAAGAAGGTTGGATCTGAATATCTCTTCAGACAAGATCCTGGACCCCCTGCATCAAATCTGATAGGCAAAGCAGAGAAATAAGTATCTAAAATCAATTTTTAAACCACATTTTAAATGACTACAATGGCTGTCAACTTAAATAAAGAGGAATTAAAAAATGAACCATACTTATCAAGCAAGTGCAAACGAGGTGGATTGCGACATTCTTCATAGGAATCCATAATAAATTGTGGCAAGTCGTTGCAGATGAAATGATTTTGCTCATTTTGAATGCGAGGGTGCCACTCAGAACCTGCAAAGCAACTGCTCTCCATAAAGATTGGAATTATTTGAAAATCAATGTAGCACATGAGATATTGGCGACTGGGCAAAATAAACTTCAATGAAATGGCTCAATGCAGTTGTCCGAGAACCATACCAGCTGTGTAGGCAAAATGTATGTGGCTTGTTTGAGCCAATACAGCCTTCTCGAGGGGAGGAAGTGCAGCCTCAATGCGTTGCACACGAACCGTCAACTTATGGCTTCTAGAAGCAGTAGCCATCACTTGCTCCTGTAAGCCATGAAAAACCTCAGCTGCAAATCTACAACATGTCAAAGGCACACCATCATTTCGAATATTTTGCAACTTTTTAAATGCACAATAAATACCAAAAAAGAAAGAAATGGACACTAGGAAAGACAAATTAAGGGTTAGCAAACCAGATAAGTTGTTAAAATTATGTTTTGTAAATCCATGTCAAGGAGTATAAAATGTTAACAGAATCAGGCCGGTGATTTACTTACAATTTCTCAAGCATTATGCTTTCGAATAAGGAATGCACTAGTAATAAAAAAATAGTGACAAAACCTCCTCACTATGCTAGAATTTTGTACCACTGCTCTCACTTTCACATGTTATTAAACATATTCAATTCAAAGTTACTCCTCCAGTTTAGAGTTTACACTTGCTTGGATCCCTTTCGCCTAGCTCGTCTCTCAAAAAACATCAGAAATTGTAAATTACCAAATAGAGACAACTCAAGAGATCAAAGTTACACTGAAGCTAATTGTTTTGAAAAAAATGAACATAATTGCACAGTAAATGAATATTGTTTTCGCCCTAATAGAACACTAAATATGAAATACAGTATGGTAACACAATTCGTTCTCTCCATGAATAAAATGAAATTAGGGAATAAGCAAAGTGAATGTAGGAGGTACATAAACGAACGAAGAAAGTAAGCAACACGAAACAACATACTCAGCAAGATCGCCTAATTGACGCAAGATCCCAACGAGGCCGGCCACGGCGACGCCATCAAGCACGGCTTTCGGATCTTCTTTGTTCGCCTCTTTGTACAGGTCCGGCTGGCCAAGGCCGTACTCGTTCCTCACTCCAAACCGCACCAACGGCATCGTTTTACTGTCTTCTCTGAAACTTGTGTGTGAGCTTTAAGAGAGAGGGATGCGTACACGCAGATGCGGTGTTATTGTGAGTACATACTAATTACTAAATAGCAGATGAATGAATCAAATGAATGAATGAAGTTAATGAGTGAACAACAATAAATAAGTGAGAAGAGAGAATTCTTGTTTTGTTTTTATAATTTTTTCATTTCAAAATAGAGAGAGAGAGAGAGTAGAGTGGGTGGTTAGATTGGAGCAGCTTAACTGCCGAGAGAGAGAGGATGTGTTGATGGCCCTGAGGCTTAGCTGCTGAAGACGACATTGCCAACACTCCAAGCCATTCTCTCTCTTGTCTCTCTCAAAACACAGTGTTTTAACATCTAGAGACGATATTACCCTCATTTGTTCACTTAATGACTACGGTGCCATCTAGTGAAATGACGGTTTGGGGTTTCGCGTTCCTGCGAGGTTGGCAGTGGGTGGAACGTGGGTACCATTACTTTGTTTCCTTGCCAAATTAGTCTGGTTTTTTGAAAAGAACTTAAATTTTTCGTAAAAATCTTAAGTTATTAATTTTAAAAAAAAATTAATAGTATATGAATAGTTATCATTAGATGCTACTTTAATTTTTAATATCTATGATTGGATTGCTTGAAATTAATTAATTAAAATTTGTGTCAAAATTGTTAAGTTAAAATAACTCCTTAAAATTTAAGTAATGGATTTTTATAATTACCCCCCTGATTATTTATGATTTATGAAATTATGATCATAATTTGTCCATTTATTTTCTGGCGTCATGTAAGTGACCCAAGTAGCGTAGTTTAATCATTTTCATAGTGCCTAAGAATTTGTAAGTGACGTATAAGAACATATCTATAAGGTTGTGATTAAAACAAAAGTGGGTGTTCGACTATAAAAATTAAAAGTGTTACTTTGATCCTACGATCTATTTGATCTTAATGTCTTTATAAGGCCTAAATCAAGCACAAACACTTCCTTATCATTAAAATAAAAAATTGAAATGGAATGAAACTTAAAGCAAAAGCTACAACAATTCGATTATCTCAGGCATATCTTCGTCTAAATGCATTTGAGGTCTAATGAAATTTTTGAATTGAGTTATGTTTAATTTAACTAGTTATAATTTGAAATTTAATTAGATTGTTGACAGTTTAGTAAAGTAAACTATGTCATTTGTTGCTCAATCAAAGGCTTAATTAAACAAATGAAATTATGAATAATGTTAAACTTATTGCAAGTGACATAAAGTAGCATGATAGCAAAGGTCTGGTACCTATTTAATCAATATGTCAAACAATACCCTCATCTAATAAATCATAGAAAGTCATGGATCTAGATGGTAAAATCTCATTCACGGAGATGATAGTGCGGTGGATGGTAATACTGCGTGTGCAAAGATTTGTGGTTCTGTTTTTCAGTTTTTCTATCGTTTTCAGTTTTATTAAATTACCCTTCCCTTTTATCAAAGGTTTACTTAATTAACAAATATTGCGATTGATATTGTGAAAGTGATTTGGAGGAAATAATAATGCCAAGAATTGACATCTCTTATAGCCCTTTGGTAGGGGTAGGGGTAGGGCTAGGGGTAGGGCTTCTATCATCACTCATAAATAATGTCGACTTAACTTTTATTCTCGAGGGTACAATTCTCACAAGATTAAATATATATGTACCAATCATCACTTAATTTAGAAATGATACCCAAAAATACATCTAATAGAAAGAGTTTGATTGCTATCTATGGCAGAAGATGGGTAGCTCCAATTTATGGAAACTTTGTTATATTCAAACAAAAAGATTATAATAATAGTAAAGATTTACGAAGAAGGAAACATTTTTTTATTATTATATAATCATAATCGTAATAAGAATATTTTCATAAAAGATTTTAGTGCTTGTCTTAATTTGTTTTTAAGATTACACTTTCGTATAAGAGAAAAATAATTAGTATCCTTTTTCTCTCTCTTTTTTGCCTTGTAAATTGTAATTCGGCTTAGATTGTTTTTTGGAAATTGGAACCCTGCAAAATCCTGCCTGACCTTTTCGGTCATTTTAGTCCTTCAAAACTTTTGTTGGTCATCTTCGGTCCCGTTCTTTTCTTTTGGAATAAACAAAAAAAAAAAAAATAGAAAAGACAGGGCAGGAGGGAGACAAACGCAATCATGCACAAACTAAGAAGTAAAAATGGGTTAACATTTATTAAGACCGACCACCTCACCAACATCAAATGAATTTCGATTTTGTGGCCACAAACGATAAGATGAGGGTCCAACTATCTCTCCGTCAAAGCGTTGACCAGCTCCCATGTGTTGACTCTCAGGGGATGCCTTGATTAGATAAATAAAACTGGAAAATAATTCATGAATATAAATAATAAAATGTGCATAATAATTTCGTATTAAAATGCCCAATAATAAATATTGTATACAGAAAAAAAAATTGCAAATTTATTTACAAATTAAGACGGCGGTATCATGGACCCACTACGCACAAGTAGAGAATCTTAGTTAGCTTAGCCAATAGCTATCACCAAATCCAATATTATTTATTAATGTGAGATTTGGATTTAATTAATAAAATGGACCATTTTTTTTTATATTATTAAACACACGCACAGACCCCAACTTAAGACCTTGATCTTGATAAGGCTGTCTACTAACTAGTGGAGTTAGGCCTTAGTCTCATAAAATAATCATTTCAAGTATTGATAATTTGTTGCATGCTTTTTTATATAGGGTAAATATGAACTATCATCTAATGTTTCTTATTTTATCAAAAATATTTAAGTTTCCCATTACTGGTTTTTTGTTGTTATTTTTTATTGATGGAAACAAACTGTAATATTTACAATTTCTCATAACTAATTTTATGATTATTTTGAATGTATTTTAGATAATTATGACCGTTTTTATTTATTGTTGTTGATGAAGATATGCTATTTAGGATGAATTACATGAGTAAAGGTTATTGTTTCAGTAAATGAGACAAATTAGCTAAGATACTTATTTTAGTGGTTTTATATTTTTAAATTAGCAGATTTGATGAATTTATATAACTAATTTTATAGTCATTATGCAATTACAACAGGAAGTACGTTGTTTTGTCATTTAAATATGATTAAGTTATCTTTTTATATTTGTGGGTAAAAATAATCATTTTGTTAATATTTTGTTATATTCTCTAACAATATTAATAAAAAAAATATAAAGAGATATACTTTATAAATTTTGGGTAATAGCGGGTGAAAAAAAATATCTTTTTTTTATAAAGTGTTGGCATGAAGCTGTACCTCTTACGACCTAGGGTCTGTTTGGGATTGAAGTGTTGTAGCTTTTAAGCTATAAGTGCTGTAAAAAAATAAGTTGTAATTATGAAATAAAAATTCATAGTAGTATGTAGTAAATATAATTTTTAAATAATAATTTTTACAAAATTATTAAAGATATGATAAATTTTTAATCATATCAATATAATTTATAAGTTATAGCAATTAATATTTATCAAACACTTTAATACTGTAATTTAAAAATTATTCCAAACGCATTCCTAATCCGTCAGTGAACAATAATGGCCTTATGGCCATTTAAAAAACAGGACATACAAATCAATTATTACTTCTTTAACCATTATTGATACATAACATATCTTATACAATATCCTACATCTTTTGGAATCTCAATAACGTGACATATTAAATGTCTTGAAATTTACAAGCTGTAACTGTAATTCTGAAATCTGAATATTTTTGTTTCTTCTAAGCTTGGATTAAGGTCTCCAACTGCGTGGCAGACCAAGTACGTCGTTGGATCAGAACATGCCTGTTTGCTAATTGCTATCGTTATTAATTTTTTATTATTATCGTTATTAATAATTTTTTATTATTAATATTTTTAAATATTAATTTAATATTTTTAAATTACTGATATATATTATATAATTAGAAATTTATTCATATTTACACGAGACATTTATTGAAACCACTTAGATCGAGTTTAATTATGACACAGCTTGAATTTTTACTCTTATATAAATTAGACAGATATCTGCTCCGCCCACAAATAAATAAAAAAAAATATTTTTTTCTATCTAACGAAGGATATCTACTCTACTCATAAATCAGTAGAAAATGATATTTACCTCCATCCAATTTTTAACGGGAGAGTTGAATGCAATAGTCCCCCGACGGACACTCGGCCATGGCACTAGGCAGGCCTGAGTGAGGTCTTTCATTTGGTTAAAAGCGCGAAGCCATTACTAAAGCTTGCGCTGACTATTTATTTGTTTCGTAGGATAGCTTAAAATCAAATCCTGAGATTAGATACAATTACAAGTTTTTAATAAGATTCGTAGTGTAAAGAGAAGTTCAACTTCAATCCAATGGGCAAGAGCAACAGTGGTTTTAAATGTGGGTTGGTGGGTGGAAAAAGGAGAGTTCAATGATTGTGTGCTTTACGGTGGTGTTGTAAAGCCAATTTTCAAATAGAAGGTGGGGCAAATTCTTAAAGTCTTAACATGAGCCAAGCAAACGACCATCCATTGTAACCCCCTCAGGCTCAGTAGTCAGTATATATAAACATAAGCATTAGAGGAAGAACTGATGAGATACACATTTGTCTTGTCTAAACGAACTGCAGCCTGCGAGGCCCATAACTGCCGCTGATCAAGTTTGGTGAATGAGGTAACCACTGAGCAGAGAAATAAATGAAGAGGCCAAGTCAGATCGTTCGAGCCTAACAACATACACGGGCCAGCGTCTAGGCCCAGCTTCATAATCATAATGGATTTGGCCATTCGGCCGATTTAATTAAAACCTCTTACTCTCAAAGTATCAGGCTTGCTCCCGTGCCATTAATTATTAATTATTAATTAATTAATACAGCTTGCTAAATTAGTGTAAATATGGGTAACAGAGTGGGGTCAATAGATGGGGTCACGCTCACATTCTAATATGGCTGGGCTGCAAGTTACAGCAAATGCAGCTTAGCATGAGCCTTTTTTTTTTAATACAATTATTGATGTGCAACTATGATAGGGGTGCTTCTCCTTTGTAGATTCAAGGCAGATTTCCTTTCAATTATTTGGACTAAGATGGGGTGTTTCGAGCTCAAATATCTCGACCCAATATAATTTTTATTGTAAATCTCAACGACAAAAGAATCGAATAATTTAGTTTATTTTTTTTAACTGATTATACATCAGGTTATTGATCGTATATTAAATATTTACAATTATTATTTCACCAGATAAATACACTGAAACTACAATATTATATTAAATTTTATGAAATACTTGTCCAAACAAATGATCATCGCATAATTTAGTTAATATATAACAAATTGTCTCTCTCTCTCTCTCTCTTTTTTAAATGAATCTTTGATGGTGTGGGGATTAATTCAGTATCTGCAGAAACTATCAAAAGAAATGAATGGAGATGTGTTGTCTGTGTGCACCTCAGCAAATAAATAAAAGGAGAAATAACTCAATAAGAGCAATAATTCTGTGAGATCATATTTAGCATACGATTACACACGTGTCAAGATCTGAGGGAGAGAAGTGTGTTGTGGGACTCTCAGACGCAGGCGCGCACCAAATCGTGAGTCTTTTAACTTTGTGAAGGGAAATAGAGAAGCAGAGGGCCCAATCCAATGAGGTAGAATAGAAGTTGGAGACTGAGAGACAAAATGGAGAAGAGAAATGGGCCCAACGGTCACGTGGGTTGAGTTTTGAGTGGGGTCTCTCAATTTCTGTTGTTTTGTGAGGGAAATTGAAAGAGTGGAAAATTGCATTTGGCTAGAAAAAATGTAAGGTAAGGTAAGGTAAGGTAAGCTTAACCCACTTACCACTAACATGATTATTATTCAAACGCTATCCTGAAAAAAGTGACTTCATTTTCAGCGCGTCACTAATTTTTCTTACCCTTTGCTTTTTCTCTGAATGACTAATCACCGCAATTTTCCATTTAACCTGGCCCCCTTGTTTCCTCAATTCATAATCATACATCACATATCAACCCCATTTGCAATTATATCTTTTTTCTTTTTCTTTTTCTTTTCTTTTTTTTTTGTTGCCTTCATTTATTTCAATTTTTTTACAAAAAAAATTTTGTAATACTCGCTCTCTCTCTCTCTCTCTCTTTTTGAAAACAAAAAAAAAAAAAAAACAAAAACAAAAAAAGGAAGACAAAAAATGGTCCGGTTGACAAATAATGGAGCGTGTATCATGTTATGAAAGAGAACCAGATTCTGTGGGAATTTGTTTAAACTTTCAAAAAAATTTTGAAAAAAGAAAGCAAGAAGATGATGAGAAAGAACATAAAAGGAATATGCTACAATTCCAAAAATCCCACATTCATACATAATTTACATAAGTTTGCTGGCAGATGTATTATATGGTTGACCTGTCGTACCAAATAGGTCTTGTCTCTTAAATTCTTCTCTTCCCTTTCGTTTCTCTTGTGTTGCCTCCCTCGCGATGGCGATGTATTTTCAATTTTGTAAGATTTATACACATAAATGATGCACATATATATCAATAGTACGAATTAAATGAAAAGTTTATATGCTATTTGTTGACAATATAAATAACTATAAATCATCAATTAATATATTCATGAAATCCCAAGAGGGGGAATCATCTAACATCGAGTAACTCTTTAAACGATCTTAGTTAAAACATCACAAACATTAATTGTGAAAATACAGTAGATAGAAAAAAACTTCAATAATTGTTTGGTACGATGCAGACATAATTGAAACGTTGAGGCACAACATGATGGGCAAATTTCGATACATGAGCAAGGACCCCTCACTCCACCTCCTCTTATTCTAAATTTATAGTACATTTTGGGAGGCTAAAATAACCAAATATGTATACACCAAACTACTCGAATTAATGTAAATAGTACTTTTGAAACAAAGATCAAACACACACAACACAGAGTCGTGAAAAGCTTGCTATTTAATTGCTACCATCCTTCAAGAACTACATGTTTATGTTTGAAGTTTCTAGTCATAGAGGAAGTAGGTAGGAATATTTTCGGTTCTGTAATAAGAATCAAACTAAATGCAATACGTTTGAGTTCATAACTTGCAAACGTACATTCGGCATTTGTCACAATGTCTCTAGTATACAAAGCTATAATTAGATGGAACTCATCATGAAGTGAGTCGTGGGGATGTGATTCTCAAAATGACAGAGAAACAGCAGCTGGTAGCATAAAGCTGTAATCGTACAATTGGCACCAAACCAGGAATCGAACAATTTTGTAAAAGAATTCAGTAACATTGCTGCACTGATGAATACAATTGTTCTTCGTTTAATGCCAAACACATGATCCCACAACCCACGTGTGGTGGTGGAAAAACATCATATATAAATTAAAGAAATCTGTCCCACACAAGATCTTATTCAAAATATATTTTCTATGTGGGCATGGCATTGCCTAATTAATCACGTAGCTAGCTAGTTTCCAAGGCCAACACGCTAATACAAATTTTGTGTAAAATCCCCATCACCATCGAATTCCACAATGAAATCAGCACATGTTGGCTGCAGTACTACTTATAAACTAAAAGTTGATGCACCAACCATCCTCTTTCTAACGGATTCAATGGTTTTTTAATTTTCTTATCAATTTAGCCCTTAAAGATCGGTTTTCTTATTCTTATTTACGTGTCTTTGAGAATTATTAATTTGTACAAGAATCCACATGTCAGATGACCCAGAATCCGGATACCAAGTAAAACGTCATTGCATTTTGACAGTGCTCTTTGGCTGCCTCTGTAGGTTGTAATTTTACGTTTGATTTTGCTTCGTGCTATAGCTATAGCCCTAGAAAGAAAGCTAGCGTAAAATGTTTTGAGAGGGGGAAGAGTAAAAGAAGATATATAGATTGATTTAACCTAGAAAGGGCAATCAATAAATAGTCCGACAAACAGTACCTTCATCTGGTCATTTCTTTCTTTGGCACGATTATTTTCGTAAGGGATTTTAATTACTTTGGAACCGGACACTTGTATTGTTTAAGCTGCTGATGACAGCATATATATATGTTCTCCTTATAAATGATTTTTTGCTTAAAGTCTTGTCATAGATTGAATTGAATAAGTTTATTGCTGAAGATATCTCTTTTAAAATTTGCTGTAGGACAAGAGTGATTTTGTCAAGTGATTTTTTAAAAAATTCACTAAATATTAAAATTAGATTTTAATTTTTTAAAATTATTTTTGAGCTTCATAAAAATAATCCCAAACATACTCTTAGTGTGTTTCAGTAATTCGAAAACAAGCAATTTTTCCATCTTGAATTAATGATTAATTTTACTTCCCAGCCTAGCTACTTTTCCCAGCCTAGTTGCTTTAGATTGAGAAGGTATATCCTCGTAGAGAAGCTGTAAAAACCTTTTTATTTGTATAGGAAGTATTCCACTTAATTTTCCTTCTTGAATATTGGGTTTTATTTTCTTTCAATTCTTTGAAGGTAGATTCAACATATTCTCCACTAAAAGCGAGCTATATAAGTAATGCTAAATAATTATGATAGTAAATATGAAATTGTAATATAATATTTAAAAATTTAGGAAAAATGATCATGTAGGCGGTATTTGGCTGGAAGTAGAGGAGGAGAGGAAAGTAATTTGAATTGCTTATCCATTTTCGTTGTTTGGATGACCCTAATTTATAAGAATTTAATTTTCATTATAATTTAATAACCATCATAATGTGGAATTTAGATTCCAAACCAAAAAGTGAAGAATTTAAGTTCCTCTTCTATTGGAAACCAAAACTTTCAAAATTACCCCTTCAATCTTTTTTATTAGCTTGTTTAATGTTATCAACGATTAAATTTTTTATTAATTAAATTTAAATTAATGTTTTAAACAACTTATTCAAATAACTTTATTTATTTAATTAATTTGATAAAATAAAAATATAAAATCACCCGTTCATCAGATTCCCGTTGGATCACCGTCAGAGCATTGCCGATATCGTTGTCGGTATCATTGGACTCACCGATCAACATATAACATCATTTCAGCATCATTGAAGCAAAAAAAGTGGATATGTTTTATTCAAATTCGGTTCAAAGCATTTGGAAACTTTTTAACTTTCACAGATTCAGACAACTATCAATTTTTTCGACCAAATAAGTTGCTCCACTATAGAGATCGTCAATTTCTGATCATTTTGATGTCATTTACGAGATAAAATGAGATGGTCGGCGGTGGCTCTTGTGGCAACTCTGTTTCCTTTTTTTGGATTTTTTAAATTAAAATTTTTAAATTATAATATATATTGATTTTATATATATTATAATTTATTTGGAAACAAATTAAATTACATATGATTAATTAAATTATGTTAATAAGTTCCTTAAATAGAATTGCATTATAAATATAAGTAAATTGTTTAAAATAATTTTTATTAGTTATATATGTAATATATTAAATAATTGTACAGTTAAATTTGTTGAATGATATTTATGATAAACAGTGAAAATTTAATACTAAACGGTAAAATAGTCCAAATAAAAAATAAGTAATTTCTTTTCGCTCTATAATTCTATAATAAACCAGACATTAGAAAAGAATTTCACTCCATTCTCCTCTCATTTCCTTATAATTCTTCAAACCAAACACCACTTTAGTTCCTACTCCCTATATTTTGAACCAATTACCCAATTAGTTCATATATTTTCAAAAATTACCCAAAACATCCTTATATACAATAACTTTCATAGTTGTTCGATCTATCTGTTCAAGGATAAAATAGCATTTTTATCTAATATAACTTGAAATTCAAATAAATCTGTAATGCCAAAGTTGGAAAATAGATAATAATTAAATTTATTTTAACAAAAACATTATTCGACATGGACTTTTTGATATTTTTCTAAATACAAGGACTAAATTTAAGAAACTAGCTCAAATTATAGGGATTAAAAGAGTATTTACCCAAAAATTCACCATGATGAAGTCAAAGAATCATGTACTAGTTCAACCTAACTTGTAGCAACACATATGAGAAATCGAAGATCAAAATGAATTTAACATATAACTCATAAAGATTTATTTTTTCAATTAATGTTCTTAATTAGCCATATAGCTAGAGTAATATTATTTATGAAGCTCAAGTAGGCACACACATATATATATAATGAATGCTAAAAAATGAGTACAAATAAAGACACCAATCTCGCAATGAAACTCCAGTTAAACACCATTGTATTGAAGCATCAGCGGCATATATACCAAGAAATGGACCCATCTCACAAAGATGTCTCACAAATTTGTATTATATCGCTCCGTCAGTTCTTCTTGTACTTTCAACTCACAAATTTGTGTTAAAGAGACCATATTATTGATCATGAAAATTAAAATAAAAATAAAAATTCTTTCACCTTTATCTTGCTAAGAATGGAAACTCTTGTTATCCCAACATATGCTGCATCAGAAAAATAGACGATTGTATAAGGAAGCTGTGCAGAAATTTTGATGTACAATGATTTTTTGTGGCTTTCACTTGAGACCTGTTCTAATTTAATGGTCAATATTATTGGTCTAATTCAGGTTCAGTGTAGTTAATTAAAATATCGTAAGCATAATGTAAGCGCCGCGCTTAGTTGATTGATCAGTTGAAAATAACACATCCAATTAATTAATTTTGGGGCCCCACGTGATCGGATTCTAGATTCGAAGCAGTAAATCATGGTGATCCTGAAAATCTTGGACATAAAATTGTCATCATATTATGTCATGCATGCACTGTCATCTACATCTGTCATTTCATTTCATTATATTTCATATACATGTACATGCACTCAATCAAAAACATAAGATAGAGCTTGTTGTTTACGAGCAGAATTTAAGGGTATCTCCAATACACCCTAATTAATAATCTTTTAGCCAAGTCAAGTAAATTCCAAATTGTAAAATTTGTTCAAAAAGAAGAAATATCGCCCACAAGCAACTCATTAATTGTATACAATACATCATCAGCAAAACCTCTACTTTGTATTAATGTTAATGGCCATGATCATTGCTTTATTATTAGTGGCAATATATATGTGGAGATAATGGTGCATGATATTAGGATTTCTTTGCTGTGATGTAAATCTGTGCATATAAAAACCCCGCATCTTCTAGAGACTAGAATCCGATTCATTCACACACTTTACTGACTGACTGATCAACCATTTGCTGGAAGATAGTTAATAAATTAATGAATTGATTAACAAGCTTACATATATCACGTCACAGTGCGCAGTAAAAATAAATGAAAACGAGTGCAACAATGCAAGTGTATGAGTGCGCATATATATATATTCAGTAGGCATTACTGTGATGACTGATGATCATGATTAATTGAATGAAAATGCGATAATGCATGATTGTATTGATGATGGTATACAAATAATTATTTATAATTAGATTAAAAAAATAGAGTTAGTGCAAATAGTGTGAAATTAAAAAAAAAAAAGAAAGAAAAATTAAAGAGGGAACAAAAGCAACTTATATAGGGCCCCATTAAATGTCTCCATGTGATTTTCATCTTTTCTCTCTGCATTCGCAATTTCACTATTCTTTCAGCTCCTGTAATTTTAATTCCTTTGCCCTTTTTTTTTTTGTTGGGGGTTATTTCTTGCCAAGAATTAAATTAAAAGATAATAAGATATAATTAGTCATTAATCATCGATTATCATGTCTGGTGCTGGTAGTATAGCTGAAGCTTGTGCTGCAGCTGCAGCTGAAGGGTCATCACGATCCAGTACTGGTACTATTAGCTGTAGCGGCGATCGACATCATCAGCCACAGCCACAGCCGCATCCGGCTCCTTTGAGCCGATACGAATCGCAGAAGCGGCGAGATTGGAACACTTTTGGGCAGTACTTGAAGAACCAAAGGCCTCCAGTTTCATTATCACAGTGCAGCTGTAACCACGTGCTTGACTTTCTTAGGTACCTCGATCAATTTGGCAAGACTAAGGTTCATCTACATGGATGTGTCTTTTTTGGACAACCCGACCCGCCTGCCCCATGTACTTGTCCTCTCAGGCAGGCTTGGGGAAGCCTTGATGCGTTGATCGGACGGCTACGAGCTGCTTATGAGGAACACGGTGGATCACCGGAGACTAACCCCTTCGGCAACGGAGCTATTCGGGTTTATTTGCGGGAAGTGCGGGAGTGTCAAGCCAAGGCTAGAGGGATCCCTTACAAGAAGAAAAAGAAGAAGAAGTTTCATCAAATCAAGCCCAATAACGATGAGCCTGCTAAGTCTTCCAGACAATCAGCTTAATTATAATTTGCTACCAGCCCTCTACCTCCGCTTCTTCAAATAAATGGTAATTTAATTTTACTTTATTTGTATGCTTTTTAATTTCCATCTGCGCTGCTAGCTTCTTATACGAATATATATTATATAGCTAGTATATATGAACTGATGAATCTCATCACCATGAAATCATTATTAGAATTAATATAATTCAAGAATATATTATGAGAGAGAATACTGAAACAAACATTTATTCCCCATATTTTGCCTTACAAGAACAGCTAACTGTCAACTGGACATTAATGATCGGTATATATATAGTAAGATCTAACGATGCTTCATCACTGTACGTGGGTATATAATTAAGCCAATTTTAGATAAAACCCTAACCCGCAGAGGGAAACCCTAGTCTGGGTACTGACATCGAAGACTAGATGAACCGAACAATTCTTTGTACGTAAAAATTAAATTTTTTACTATTACAAGAGTAGATGCTTGATTAGACTAGTGTAAGAAATTGTCAGTACGTTTGTCTTTCTCTCTTTCTCTCTCTTTCTCATCATGCAAAACACTGTATATGTATGTGGTTCCCTAATTTAATATATGTATGGAATTGATTACTTTTTCATTTATTTTTTGTTTGGGCTCTTTTGCGATTCTGTACGATTTTGTGCTCCCCATGACTGACCATGTGATATGCGCATACGCTGCATGTGAATTTCATAAGCATTGACGTGCATATTTATATATGCATTCCCATTAGTTTTAACACCATATAATCTTGGACAACAATTTCTGATAGAGGTACATTAAAATTATTTAATGTTTTTGTTTTGGTGGAACTATAATCTTGTATATAAAATGTGTTTGTTCGGTGGAACTGTAATCTTCTATGTATATAATGTGTGTTTGTTTCTGATCACTGTTAACAGTCAGTGGTTTAACTGTACGAATCTGCTATATATCCTTGATTGCTTCTCAGTATCGGCATTAATGCTAATCAGTGGTGTGTGTTTGGATGACTCTAATAACAATCTCTGTTGTTTCTTGTTAAATTAACTTGAACCAAGTGTTACAGCGTCAGCACATAGATGTTAATTAGGATCTTCCTGCGTCAGCATTTAGTATATTGGTTATTTGGTTTCTCTATTTAGTTCTCAAGGACTACATAATTGAGATCTACCAAAAGAGCTTAAGATTTGGAGTCAGTGTACAGCATGTGTGCTTGCAGATATGAAATGAAGATAGTAAAATCATGATTATCTTCTTCACTTAAGGATACCTAGAATCATGGGAACTTTTTAATGATGATTTGTTTCCAATATTTTGTATAGCATGACTGCTAATTTTGGCATTAATTCAGCCGTTTACCACTGGAACGTTCCCCTCATTTTCGTCTAGCGATAATTATAGCGCGTTTTGGCAATTGTTTCTTCTATCAAATAACCTTTTTTTAGTATCATTGTTAATTTCTTCGATCAAAAATTAATTTCTTCTACTGAAATTTTTTCAGTATAGTTAGGTCATAAGAACTTTCCATGGAATGTTTGTTTTCCCCCCCCAAAAAAAAAAAGAAGGTTATTTGATAGTTGGATTAATTCAAAAGGTGAGTGACACTAAAAGAGTTACATGGATAAATTAAAATGTTTTCATCTAGAATACTTTATATGTATATTATATATGTGAATTTAATTCATGATTTGTAATTAGTATTTTGTTGTTGTGTCTTAAAAGTTATACGTATTGTGAACTAAAATTTGTTAGTGTTTGGTTAGTATACTTTTTAAATAAATAATTTTGACAAACATATTAAAATAAATTTTTTTTTATCAAACAATTGGTGGATAAAATCTTATTAACTTTTTTTTTTATTTAGGCAAAACCTCAATTGATTTTTCAGCACCTATCTTGATGAGGATGTTTATTCTACATCAATTGAGAATAGTTATCGGGCTAATAATTTGAACTTGAGGCAAACTTCAACTCTTAAGATAGCTATTGAGTATTAGATAGGCACATGAACTTCAATATGCATTCCCTAAGATTTGATACCATGATTCAAATATAGGTAGTTAGCCAAAGAAAACTACTTGGCCAAGCTCAAAGGATCAGAATCACATTTCCTTCCAAATAATAGTTGTAAGTGTTTACAAAGTTTTAAATTAAAAAAAAAAAAGTCACACATTCTACTAACAGTGTTGGCCAAATAAAACTATCTAAAAACCACTCAGCCAAATTCCTAAGGGCAAAATCACATTATCTTCCAAATAATAGTTGTAAGTGTTTACTAAAAATATTAAATAGTTTAAAGGTCACATATTCTAATAATAGTTAGCCAAAGAAAACTATTTAAAAAACATTCAGCTAAGCGCGCTCTTATGGCAAAATCATATTACCTTCTAAATAATGGTTGTAAGTATTTACCACAAATTTTAAATAGTTTAAATTTACAAATGCTAATAGAAGCTCCAAAAGAAGCCTTCATAAGGTTGAATTATCATATGTTCGACAAAAATAAATCTACGATTTACTTGGTGCATATTAAGGCTATGTGGTCTCGATTTCTTGTACATGTATTGTGTAAGGAAAATGCTATTTTGACAAAAAGCATACAAGACTAAAATGTCTTGATAAAAAGCAAGTTGTTTATAATTACTCTAATATTGTAGTCTTTTATGCCTTTTCTCAAAATTTTGTTATCCAATTTTTTTTTTTTTGGGTCAAAGTAACATCGTTAATTGTCTAATTTCGATGGTATATGGAATTTTGTTATTTGGAAACTATTACTGGATTCAGTATTTCTTTATTGTAACAATCTTAAGAGCTAGGTTGCCGGATCAAATTGCAATGACGCGCGGTAAGAGTTTTTATTTGTTACCATTCATGAATTTCCAAATGACTTATGTCGTCATCAATTAATTGTACTGTTGATTCTTAGTACTTGTAATATGTATACGAATTCTGTGATCGAATGTTTAAATCTACACTATGATACACACAAATAAATAATCTTTGTGTCTTGATTTCTTATTTATTGGCCTATATAGGTAAAAATGATTATGATTTTAGACTGTTAGATGCAAATGTCAAATCATTTAAAAATGCATATTTGAGCTAGACAACATTGTCTATTATAGCCAGACGAGGAAAAGAATCAGTACTTTAATTGCATATGGCTGAGTGTGTTTTCTTGCTAATAAGCTTACAACTATATACTTTGTGCTGGGAGATTGAACTCTCTTTTACTTGAGTATATTCATTGCCGCCCATAGGAAGATGATTTACAGTGTGGTAGTTGATGCTTACCAAAATCTAAAATGTCTCGTTCTGAACTATCTAGGTTAGAATGCGTTGCATGCATTTGCATATATACACGGCAAGATGCATTTGTATATTTTTGTGTGTGTGTGCGCGCGCGTTCCCTTGCTGTTGTTTCTTTATTTTGTTTTGCCTTGCATGATTCACTGGAAAAATTAGATTGTGTTTATGTTTCCACTATTTCAATCTATATATGAGTGAAGTTTCATGTTTAAGTTGCAAAAATAAGCTGTTGTGTATATTACACTTACCCCAAGAAATTTGATAACTTTTGTGTCCTCTAGATAAAACTTCAATTTACATGATCACATTTGGATTTTGCATTTTCTTTTGCAGGTCTCGAAACATGTGAACTTGATGGGAAGGACATATAGATAAAGGCAAATTAATGTTCAAAGTCGTGCTTATGATATATCTGGAATCTTGCCTTCTTGATAAGTACGCAGCTGCTTATGGAGAAGTTCTGAATAATGCTGTTATTATATATATATATATGTAGAGTTAGCAATGTGGTCTTCAGCCACCTACGTGTAGTAATTTACCAATTTCTTATTACATCCTACCTAGACCATTGGAAACAACAGCAAAGTTCTATATATTTATGTAATTATTCTCTAGTGAAGACATCTTCACTTTGTTAAAATGAGCTCTATAACTACCTTAAACAGTAACTAAAATAGTTCTCTTACAGCCTAAGTTGCATTTGGTTTTTGAGGACAACTCAACTATTTTTTTCACAACAAAATTGAGTGGTGATTTTTTATGAAACCTATTCAAATGGTTTGTTTAATCTTCTGAATTGTGAATGTATGCAGAGTGATAACATTCGAATTTCATTAAACCCTAAGGGTTTGTTTGGTATGTTAGATTGGATTGAATCGGATCGGATCAGATTGGATAAAATAGGATTGAATTATATAACACTGGATTATATATAATAATATGTTGTGTTTAGTACAATATTAGATTGGATTATAAATATTCATATCTTGTGTTTGGTATGCCATGAGATTGACTAGTAACTAATAATATGCCTTATATATTATTTATAAATATTATCTCAGATTTATTTTAAAATGACGTGGAATATAATCTAACTTAAATAAATAATTATTGGTAAATTTATTTAAAAAATGCAAAATCTACCCTTAATTTTTTTTATATTTAACATGTTATAGTTTTTAAACTTGTATTTTACTAAATAATATCATCATAAACATAACAAGAATATCATCAACAAATATAATAAGAATATCAGTCCATAAATAAAAAAAATTATGTAATAATATCATCTAACAAACATAATAAGAAAAGTAGTCCATAAATATGAAAATATGTTATATACAATAGTGTCATTCGTCCATATATATAAAAATATTATACATCACCAACTTTCAGGAGTATATTGGCAAATATGTACCGTCAATAATGAATGAATTTATAATAAATTATATATATTTGTAGATTTAATATTATATTGTTATTTAATGCAAAAACAAATGTGTTATATAATATTTATACTATTACTTAATTTAAAAAAAATTAAAGAATAATTAATTACTAATTGTAAGGAATATCAAATTAAAGGAGTAACTAGTTTAAGAATAAGGAGAAACTGAAATTTTTTTTCTTCTTATTGTCTTTATCTTGTAAAATAACATAGGATAAATTTTCAGCCCAAAAAAGTTATCCCACCCACCTCACCCTAGGACAGAATTTTCAATTTTCAGAGGATTAAATTTGAGGAAAATAAGCCTATTCTAAGTTGTTTAACTATTGCCAATGGGCGTAATTGTCTTGGATCATCATTAAATACAATCTAGGTTTCTTCTTCATTGCAGAATCTTTATACGACTCATCAATATCCACAAGTACGTATTAGAATGCATTTTTCAGTGCACTGTTACGATCTAGTTATATTGATATGATTGATTTGTGACCGTGTACTAAAACATTCGTAACTTCCTTTAATGGGCTCGGTAAAAAGAGAGCTCAGAAGCTGGATGCTTGCAAATTTTCAGAATGGATGTTTGGCTGGTTTGCTTCAGAGGAGCATCAAATGTGAGAAATTGAAAACAAAGCAAACCCTTAACGTATGCAATACCTTGGAGAGTATGAAATTCAACTTACTTGTCTCTCATCCATGGAACATTATAAACCACTACTATTATACTACACCCACTTAAAATTCGTTTGGAATTGAGGTGCTGTAACTTTTTAGCTACAGCTGCTGTGGAAAAAAAAAAATTGTAACTATGCAATAAAAGTCAGTAGTATATAATAAATGTAATTTTTAAATACTAATTTTGATAAAATGATTAAAGATATAATAGATTTTTCATCACACAAGTGAAAAATCATATCAATATAGCTTCCAAATTACAGCAAATAGTGTTTACTAAACACTTTAGTGCTGCAGCTGTCTAACCTCAATTCCAAACACACCTTTAATGCATGTATGACATGTGTGCATGAATTAAATATAATTACCAATTACATGATGATTTTTCAAAATAAACGTACATCTCTCTTACATGCATTAAGTAGATATAATACGACATAGATACTCTAAAATCTCCATAGGTATTAAGTTAAGAGTAGCAAATCCCTTTTCTGTTATTTGTTAGATTACTCACAAAATCTATGTTTTGTTAGTAATTGCTTGAATTTATGCGCTTAATGGAATAATGGAATTAGAGATCGATAGTGAATTATGTGAGTAGGTTTTGGCAACGAATTGGTTAAGATTGTGTTCAAGAGCTGATTTTATTTTTTATTTTATCGCAAAGAACCACAAGGTTATAATGAATTAATCTTGAAAAAAATATAAAAATAGAATTGGTTCAATGATTATTTATAATTATATGTGAACTAATAACGCTTTACCAAGAAAACTACGGATAAAATAAAAAGAAATTAATCATCAAGATTCCAGGATAAACAAAATCCCATATGACACTCCGTAAAAAAGCAAGGAGATTATATTTTCTAATTTAAAAATCTAACTGCCCCAATTTAAAGTGTTTCCAGGATGAGTATGGGAGTCAAAGAAACTGAAAAAAAAGGCTATTGCATACGGCAGAAAAGAAAGAAACCCTGACGCAAATGCTTTTGTTGAAAATATTTGGCACTTTTCTATGTAACAACTAACAAGCACATGAAAGCTACTTCGTTGAAAAGCACGTGACACTTTTGACTAATTTAAACCGATAATGAAGGGGAAAAAGAGGACAGCCAGAAACACCTGTAATAAAAACATTGACACATTCCCAGATCATGTTAAAGATACCCCCAACATATATGGATGCACTGATTCCAACATCAAAACATAATAATAGCACTGGACGAGAACAATTGAGAATAAACCTAGTGTTGTTGTACATTGCAAGACAAATTCAAATTACTAAGTTAGCTATTCAAGTCATTAGTTTGCCTTACCACTACAATCAGACAAGAGGGCCAAACTTTGGCCAGTGCCAAAAGCTTAGTAAATTATGACAAATAAAACTAAATAAAAAGGGAATGAAGAAGATAAAAAGTATTTGAAACGGCAACATCCTGATCCTGACAACAGCTTGGTAGTATTAGCTGGAACTATATGTACTTTGTAGGGATGAGTATAATAATATAATCAATTCTTCAAATGTTTCCGCCACATAAACACAGTCACCTCTCCCCAATATGGCTAGCTATACATATCTGCAAACAATAACCATGAAGCTATTCTCAGAGTCAAGGCAACATGACAATTCACTAAATAAAAAGGAAACTGCAAGGCACATGCATCTATCATTACTTTGTTCCTCTATTCACTAGAGCAAGCAGCAACTAATAAATATGATAGCAAAGTCTTATCTAGGTTTTTAGTTCCTTACAAATAATTCAAATGCCACTAAATTGAATTTGCAAAAATCAATACAGCACTTAATTGTCAGAAAAATAAATAACATCTTCCTTCATGTTCTTTGATGATGGCAACTATTCTATCAATACAACAAAGGCTCATAAGTCATAACCTGTATCAGACTTACCATGAAACTACATAACAATTTACACATGGAAGTACAATATAGTACTTCTCATTTGTCAGAATATGTTCTTTGCTCTCTCCTTGGTTAAACAAAAATCCACATAAGTACCACTGATCAAATCATAACAAGATTAAAACAATTATGAATATAAAGATTTAGCATTGTACCACTCATACCCATTTCTTAGCGCGTATAGATATAATTAAATTTTGTTCGCTTATATGAAGAGAACAGCAGAGCATTAAGAGAATGAAAGAAATGCAGGAAATATCAACCCAGATAAAACACATCATCAATGAAACAAAAAGAAAAGAGCATTCACCATTTCATCTGACAACTGACAATGCAACTAATATAAAATAACTTTCCTCTTATACAAGTCCTTAATGTAGTCTCCGAAAATTGGTGCTTAAAACTGATTCACAACAATGAACACATAAGCTAAAAAGGGTGGTGTTTCCTTCAACAGGGTCAGGGCGAGCAATTTCTCTATGTTCAAGCTTCAACTACATTACTCAATACATACTAGGTCCAGTAAAAGCACATTGTAAAGACAAAAGACCATCGTACTTGTACGCTATTTTAAAAACCATGAACCCAAACCCTTGACATACAACAATAAGTGCTTCATTGACATAACACCAAGGTTGAATGGGGATATAACAATTGCAGAGGTAAACTCAAGCTTTTGCACCAGCAAGTCACAGAAGATTCCACTTAAATAGTGATAATATCAAGCATTTCTTAAAAATTAGCAACCTTGTACATAACCGCAGGACACAATGGAAAAACCAATACCAATGTAATTTTGTTTATCCAATTCAATCATGCAAAACATCTAATGGATGAGCTCTACATAATAAAACATGAAAAACCATCTTGTTCAAAGATATAAATAACATAAAACCACTTACACTTAACATATATCCTAATGAATTAATGAATAATATATCTCACCATTGGAGCCAGACCGCTTAGTGCGCCTGTTCCTCTCCAACTGAACCTGCATCTCAGTAAACATTCTCAGCCTCTGCATCTCCAAATCACTAGCAAATTGCATTCTCTGCTTTTCCAACTCCACCATCTGCCTCAACTTCTCCGCCTCCACTCTCTCATACACCTCTCCAAACCTCTCAATGGCTTTTGCCAATCTCTTAACTCCACTGTTCTCTTCATTTTCATTATCATTCTCCTCCTCTTCGGCCTCCTCCTCCGCCTCTTCATCCTCACTCTCCGCAGCCGCCGCAGCAGCCGCAACGGCTGAATAATTCCTATAAAACCCCTCGCTATTATAACCTCTCTTCTGCGGCAAAGCAACAGCCGTCGCTGTAGGAATAGGCGCCAACGCAAGGCTATTGCTGTTGTTATTGTTACTAATGTTATTGATATTACTGTTATTAACGGAGACCGATTTCCGGTAAGCAAGCGGAACGGCAACGGGAGGAGATTGCGATTGAGACAATTTAGGCGTGAAATTAGAGGAAGGTTTAACGCTGTTACCGATCAAGGCATCCATGCGTTCAAAGAAAGGCCATGACGACGTTAGGGTTCCGTTAGAGGAGACGACACGAGCCTTCTCGATCTTGTACTTTTTCTTGATCGTATCGATCCGATTCTTGCACTGAACATCCGTTCGATGCGTTTTCTTAGAGTGAGCGTGGAGAGCGTTGACGGCGTCAGCCACGTCTTGCCAGTCTTTCTGACGGAGATTACCGCGGTTGAGTTCCAGATAGCGACGGCCCCACGCATCAACGAGAGTGGAGGTAGCCTCTTCGCTCCAGCAGTCTTCGCGGACGGGTAACGGACGTGAGTACGGGGTGGTGTTGGTCGGGGTGGTTGTTGTTGTTGTTGACGGCGTCAGGGATTCCGTTAGATCGCCCATCGAAATCTAAATCTAAATCTGAAAACACACAATGTTCAAATTCGTCTTGCTTATGTGGTGATGTTAAAGAATTAAAACAAACGAAAAGAGAGAGAGATTTGGAAAAGATATTAAGAGAGTGAGAGGTCGGTGCGGCGATAACGCGCCGGGAGCGTGAGGGGAGGAAGAGTTTAAGGGAAGGAGAAGGGGAAAGGAAAGGGGATGAATAAGAGAAGGGTCGCCGGGATGAGGGTAAGCGCGTGAAGGGTAAGCATTGGGTTGGACGCTTGGGTGTCATCGGATTCGGCTCGGCTACGGTCAGAGCTGGCAATTACGTTACGTTTCTTACTAGTAATATTATTTATCACCTTATAATCTACATTGCCCTTAACTGCTAGCTAGTGGTAGGTTGGGTTCGATTTTGTAATTCGGAGGATCTGATTTAAAAGGTTAAAAATTTTCCTTAAACTCTTTATTTTATTTTTATTTTTGCTTAGGGGGGAATTAATTGCATTCTTGATGTTTGAAAAGTTTAAATATATTTATTTTTAATTTTTAAATAAATTAAAAACCACCTTTAATATTTTATAAATTTCCTTATTATTTCATGCAAGTTAAAAATTTGCATGCATTTTTGTCTTGAAACTTACCAAATCAATGAGCCAGTTTTTGTAGTTGTTTTTTTTTTTAAATAGTAATGACAATAACAAGTATTTAGAAATTAGAATACACAATAGTAGCAATTATTAACTGAAATTTGTTTGTTTTCTGATTTTAACTAGTACTTGATACAAAGATTCATCAACTAAGAAAATAATGACTCCGATGAAAATTTAATTTATTTGTCAAACATGAAAAAATAAATAAACAAAGGTGTACTATTAATACTTTTTATAATAATTTTTTAAAAAATGTAACATTACAAAATTATTGATATTTACAATATATGTGTGCGTGTGTCCCAAAATATTTTTCCTCTTATATTTTCTCTCTCCTATTAATGAGTGTAAAAATAAGTGTAATTATAAGGGGCCATTGATCATTCCCATATATGTGTGTGTGTGTTTGTTATCACCCATTTCACCGACCACAAAGGTCGGGTAACAAATCCTAATGCACCCTTCATCGAGACACATGTATTTTACCTGAACAACGAGTAAGCATTTACTTCTCTTGTGCGGAAAATTTTTCCAAACATTACAAGGGCTCGGACAAGGTCAGTCTATATAAACTTCAATTCGGCAAGGGGTAAGTATCTAAGTTCTCATGGACTTTGGGGACGAAGAGCTCTCTCTCTCTTGCTCTCTTTAATTCTTAAGTTGTTACTCCTTGCGATCTCCCGATCTCTGACTTAAGTATCGGAGGGTTCTCGCCAGCAACGACTCTGGCGCCCCTTACGAGTTCTTGTTTTGTAGGTTTACTGTGAACCGATCGTAACCAAGGTTGTTGCTTCCTGCCAACCTCATCCTCGACCGCAATTTTCTAAAATATTTGGAAAAAAGTTCAACCCTGATTCTACGTCTAATATTTGAAAAGAATTTGGCTACCATCATTAATTATCAAAGATACTCATGAAACTTGAATCGCTCCAACGATCATTTTGCAAAAAAAGAATATCTTTTATACTTGGTAGTTGCCAAAATGAAAAGTGTTTTAATGTTGTCATGATCTAACACACACCCTGGCAAGATATTATCCATTTTGGCCTACACGATTTTGTTTCTAGGGCTCCCATACACCCCAAAATGTATCTTACCAATTAAGGTGTGGATCACCCTTTACAAACCTAATATCTCTCTTGTACTTTGTCGATGTAGGTTTTGCCTAGGGTGTTATATTACGAAAAAAAATGTTTTAATGTTGAAGCAATAAAAACAACGCAGAACACTCGTTGAAGTTGGTGCAATTAATCCTTTTGATTTCAATTATTTTTACATTTTGTCACTTATATATATAATCACTCTCTAGTAAGGATATCGTCATTTTAACATACCAGTAAAATAAAAAAAAACACATATTTCAATATATTAACAGAAAAAAAAAAACACAGTTTCGATTATATTGAAATCTATATTTTTTTATATTTTAGAGAATGACTATATAATAATAATTATCAAGTGAGGACATCCTCATTTTAACAAAGTAAGAATGCGATTAACAGATAAAAAATTACAGATTTCAATACATTAGAGATTGTTTTATATATCTAAAATAATTAATTCATAAGATTGTAAATATTATATCTCGTGAAATTCTTAAAATATACTGAGATTTTTAAATATATAGTTTGATGGTAAAATGATAAAAACTGAACATTTAGTGGGAAAAGCAATTGTTAGAAAATTTTGATGATAAAGTGATATATCAGAAAACATTAAGGGGTAAAACGATAAAAATTAAATCATTAAGTGTGCAAAAATGATTGTAAAAAAACTTGAATATTAAAGTGATATTTCAGAAAACATTAAGTTATAAAATGATAATATCTCTTAAAAAAATAATTTTTATACTGAAATAATTGGATAATAGATAATAAGTAATGTTCCAGCGAGGGTTATTCTACATTGATTGGCATAATTGAATAACAATAATAGATAAGATAAACATATGTATATTTTAATATATTATAGTTTGTCTTTTAATTTAACCAATAAATAAGAAATCTTTAATTAAATAATGACTTAATAAACTGTAAGGTATAGCCTCTCATAAAATGGAGTGATGAATCTATTTGAATCCACTTTCAGTCGCTGTTCTAGGAAGACGATACTTTATAGCATGTTATAGGTAGCAAGACCTAAAAATAATAAAGCAACAAACACACTGTATACAACAAGTTATGATTTGATTGATAACATATCATATGATATAAAAAATATATATATTCAATTATGAAAGTAGAATTATTGAAAAAAAAATAGAAAGAGAGAAAGAAATTTATGCAAATTAAATAGTTAAGAAAAAAATAAATTCACGATAATGACTTGAATGGTTTTCTTGAAGTTGTGCGTGGATTTTAGATTGTAAGTGGACATAGAAGGGCAAAATAGGAAGAAGATTGGGCGGTTGCGTCAACGTGGGGATGTTATGCTATTCTATGTCGATGAGCGGCAATGATGCGCCGGCTGTCTGACAGACGCGTCGTGCGATTTGGCTTCTTGCGTAAGCGCTGGGGTTGGGTTCGGCTCGGCTCACAGCTCGCTCGGGCCCGCTCACAACAGCTAGCTCAGCATCACGTCGTTGTACTTTCTTGTGAATTTTGCAGGTATTTATTCATGCATTATGCTTTTGACCGGGACCGGAACGGGCAATAAGGTTCTCGCTTAGTCGCTTTGCTTGTTTAATTGTTTTTGTGCCCTTTTTGTTTTTTTTTAATTCCCGGATTTGAACTGTGAAACTCGATGTGGACGTGGCCCTGTTTCGCATACTCAATTCAAGGCCCATTGGGTTTCATTTGTTTTTTTAAGCTGGGTAATGGGCTTGGCCCAGTAGATTTTAAAAAAGAGTTGTAAATGCCTTGGTCTCATCATTCAATTTCCCACAAGTAATGAGGCTGTGAGGATGGGTGTGACGACAAATTTTCGCGATTCAATTTCTTGAACCAAATTTATGCGAAGATAAAAGATAGATATAAACAATGCCGATTTTTATTTAAAGCAAAAGAGAAAAAGATTTGAGATGCAAGAACACATACATAGCATATTTCATATATGTGTATGATATGAAGAAAACAAATCATAGAAAAGTCGGAGATGGCGACACTTAACCCTTACAAGTTGATGCAAAGCAAGTGGCGCCGCTTGAATTATTGTAATTCATTTATTTTCAAGAAAAGTTCCCACTTCCTTCCAGCGTTGTGCAGTACAAGACGATTAAAATAATCGCTGCCTTTAATTTAATTAGACTCTTGGGCCAATCACACAGAATGGGTAGGACTCAATAAAATGAGTTGCTTCCATGGAATCTTTATATTTTTTGAAGTACCAACGAATGGGTTTTCACTTATCTTTTTATCTTTCCCTAAAGTGGGGTGGATTTTAAAGTTCTAAGAGGATTTTATTTGCAGACTTATTGGGATTTTATTTGCATAAAACATGCAGGGTTATTTGGACGATTCTGCATGCCTTGAAGCCTTAATATTGTGTAAATACTAGCTTGTAAGTTTTATATTATTAACACGTTTCTTATGCAACCTTGCTCATTCTAGCCACCGCATTTTGTTTTCTTATGAATCTGATTGTTTGGTTCATTTATTTTGTATTAACGTAATGGCCCAGCTAGTGAACTGGATGGTCCAATCAAAGTATCAGTCCTCCCATGAATACATGATGTGGCCTCTAACCACTGTCGGCGAACAGCCAAATACCCTTAATAGATTATTAACTAAAATGTAAGGCTGTAACATGCATGGTGTTTTTTTAAGGATGACAAATATCCAGTTCGATATGGATATTATACATCCATGAGTAAATTTATAATTATTCATAATGAATTTGTCCATATTCATATCCAGTTTTAGATGTTGGATATGAATATGAATTTTATTCACATAGATATAGATATCCATAAATGTCCATGAGCATTAAATTTATATTTTTAAATTCAAGAATTATGTAACACATAAATATAATAAAAGTTAATTAATAATAGATTACATTAAGAAGTTCTTCTCATTTTTATTTATATTTTCTAAAATCATTAATTTTAAAAATTAATCAAAATTATTCTATTTAAAAACATAATTCTAAATGGAGACGCACATCTACTATTATTATTTTCGTCAAATTTGCCAAATTACGTTATTTTATGGTTCGCATTCGAATTTTCTAAAGTCACTAGAAATAACTTTTGAGATTTTTCTGATTCGCATTGGGATTGTGATGTATAAAAAAGTCAAATAATTTTATTTTAGAAATAACTTTTGAGAAAATTTTTTTTTTCAGCTAGGTTCGTAATGCGTCAATTTCTAAAGTCACTAGTTTTTTATTTTTTTTACGAACCTAGCTCAAAAAAAAAAAACTAACGCAGAACATTTTTGTTGTTACTTATATTTTCTTATTAAATACAAAAGATAATAATTAAATCTTTAAAGTTCAATGAAAATATAAATTAATAATTAATTAAATGTAAAAAAAATTAATAACAGATAACACATGAAATTCATAATACTTAGGAACGTTCATCTTGACAATTTCAATTTTCTCAATTCAACATTTTTTTCAAAATATGCATAAAATGATTTGAGACTAAAAATAAAACTAATGACCGATATAGTTATAGAGTTTATATTCAATGTAATTTAAGCATTTAAAATATTTTATCATCCAAGAAATTATTTTTAAAAATATGTACATTAATTTCATGTCTATGTACAATATTTATGTACTTACTTTAATTTATGGGCTTCTATGTATATGCTCATAATATTTGTTAATATTTTCTATATACAAATGACAACTTTTGAAATTCATACATGAATCTTGATAAAAAAATAGTACACATATGAAGATGACACAAGTAATTAAAATATAAAAACTCTTCTTAAATTAATAAGTATTCATGTTCCGATAAATAAATAAAATATTTATTTAAACTTTTCAAATTTAATTTTATAAAATTAAATATTTTTAAACTTAAATATGAGCATATGGATATCCATTGGATAAAAAAAATTATCCAAATCCATCCATATCCAGTTGGATATTATTTTACAATATCCATATTTATATCCATGTAATTTTGGATGGGTATTATCCAATCCAATATGGATGGATCCAATTGCCATCTCTAGTATTTTTAGTTAGCAAAAGAACTTACCTGAATTTGTGTTACTGTCTATTGCGATCTGTTTAAATAATTATGTTATGGGTGGGGCTATTTGAACCCACCAGAATAGCTAATAAATCCATATACTCAATAAACCCATAAACATAATTAAAAAATTTATCTTTTACTCTATAAACTCACCTATATACCTAATATACCCTTTATATCTCTAGTTTTTTAAACGTTTATCAAGTCTTTAGCTGTCATGATTTCATAATCAAATCCTCCATTGTTGCAGTAGCTTTCTCTCACAAAACAAAACAATAGCTCCAATAGTGTGAAGAAACTGGCACAAACATAAAGCCGTTGCGCAAGAGACTCCACAGTGTCCCTTTCTTGACTTGTCATTATGGAAAGAAAATTTAGTTAAAAGTATTAAGCAGAAAAAAAAACTCACTTATAAAATTTCTTCGCCAGAATTCTTAATTATTTCACATTAACCAAAAGGAAGAGGAAAGAAAAAAATGACTGAAATGGTGAGTAATAAGTCACTGGGAAAGAGGGAAAGAATTGGGAAGAAAAAATAATGTTAGAGAGAAACGGGCTAAAAATTTATTATGTTTGACTATAATGGTAATTTAAGTTAGGGATATTTTTATAATAAAAATTTATACTAAAAAGTGGGTGTAAAGAGTTATTTGTTGGGTTCAAATATCTCTTCCCTTATGTTATATGTACATGACGTATATTGTGCTTCTCTTGTGCGGTTGTCTTTATTTTTTAAAATGTAAATTCGAGATTTTATTACATCATAAAATATCTTTACAATGTTGTAAAATAAATTTTTTTAGTTGTTTACAATATTAAAAAAACTTTTTACTATATTGTAAAACTTTAAATCTATATTTAAAAAAACGAGAGAACTAGTATTTGAGAATAATTAGACATATATAATGTGAATGTTTGGATTTAAAATAGGCCAAATTTAATTATAAGTAATTAAATGAAAAATCTCCATATATATACACACACACACGGAGAGGATTGACAAACACAAGGGGAATTTGAACGTACGTTATTCCGCCGTGTGAATTGTGAAACGATTTATCATCCTATCCTACTACTGAAGCTTGTTAAGTGAAAATAAATAGATGGACTTAAATTGAACTGAGGCTTCTACTATTCAATGATAACAAAAACTTGAGTTACCTTTTTGATGATCCCAGATGGTGGGACTGGAAAATTTTCATTTTTTTTGTTTTCTAATTTTTTGCATCATTTGCACGTACGTGTAGGAGGATCAGAACATGGGCGTGTTGAAGGCTCAACCATTTGGTATCCAGCAAATATAAAGGTCAAACTCAACTGTAATTGCCTTTACAGATGCTGTTGGCAGTGGCGCCATAAGATGATGATAATGATGATAATGATGATGATGATGATGATGTATGATAAATCTAAGCGAACAAAATGCTTAAAAGACATGCCCAAGCAGCCAACCCACACTTTGTTAGTGCAAGCTAGAAATGCATTATTTTTTTTATTATTCTACGGTGGAAAGTTTTGTGGGGACTATTATTCCATACACCTTAAAAAAAGTGAGAGAATTAAACATGATGGATATATGCACATACGTGGGAAAAGAGAGAAAATTAAATATGATGGACATTTACGCATACGTGAGAGGCTCTTTCAAAACTTAGATAAATTCAGGTCATCAGAGAATCCAATTCTTTATCAACCTCGAGAAACTCTAATTAGCTGGATTAACATTCGATTGCCACCAATTGCTGCCCTCACCAATCATATGATTAATACGTATTTGATAATTATGATATAAAGGTAAATTTTAAATTTTAATTAATTATGCCACGAATACACACAATAAAAATTTCAATAATTTTAAAACTGGTAAAGGCAAAGCAAATTAGGTAGCTGCTACCTTGATCATATCGACAATGTTAATTGATCTCATCATTATATAAGCTTTTTAGTTAATAGATTCCACTACTCAAACTTATGAATACAAATCAATGATCAGCCAATCGCTATTACTCCATCAATGACTAACATAAGCATTGCATCATCAGAGATAAGAGAAAAGTGGCCTACACCATGTCATATCAAATTTTTTCCTCAATGCAACATGGGCAAAATAGTAATCACACAGACACAATGGTACAATGGTAGAATACTATCACGATCATATCACAATGATCACCTTCCAATTTTTATTGATAACAACAGTAGAGCAAAATTACTGAACATTATACAGTACTAGGAGTGGAATCTGAGACGACTCTCTCAATAATAATCAAAACAACAGAACGTTAATTCTTGATAAATTGAGTGGAGATCAAAGCAATAATCCGGCCAGTAATTCTTTTACCTGAGATCTAAAAACAACCGTTCGAGATCATAACGTGAAACGATTTTCAAGCCATGATATATATAGTTCTAAAATTATTATCTTTTGTTCTCTAATCCTATATATACACCAAAAAAAAAGTAAAAGAAAAATAACGTACGATGAAGGTTTTTGAAACCCTAATGGATATTGAATCTCTAAAAATGAATCATATGAAGAAGAAGAAGAAGAAGAAGAAGGATAAAATTTAAAACCCGTCATATTTATTAAACATCACTTGGTGACTCACATATGCTTTCCAAATGAGGCCTCCAAACGCCAGCACGACCTCTTCTTCGATCTCTTTGCATTGACAGCTTCTCTGACAGTATCTCACTCAAATACTGATCAGAATCAAGAAGATTTGTTGTCATAGAAATGCTGTTAACATTCTTCATGTTATTATTTGCGTTGCCTTGAGATTGGTCTCTTCTTTTCTTCTTAGTGGATGATGATCTTGATCGAGCCTTTTGATGATCACTCGGTGTTGCAGGGACTGGAATGAGAAAATAAATCTTCCCACGTTGAAGCTCAGCATCCGGTGGTACAATAACAATCTTCGGAACCACCTCATCATCGGATGATGGCGATGAGGGTTTCTTTAGAACATGTTTTGGGTAAGCTTTCATGATCTCACTTGCTTTGATCGTGCCACTGATTTCTTCCACGCGTCCATTAGAGTGTATTATTCGAATAACATCAAGAGCTCCGCATGGTAGAATGCAGGAGATGCAGCACCTGATTGTGTTTTTCATGGCTTGCTAAATGCTAATAGCTCCTTAATTTCTCTCTCTGCAGTCTCTCATAGAGAGAGAAATAAAAGAGATAAGAAGAGAAAGAGAGCACTCTTTTCTTTTGCTCTCTAATGAGAGTGAGGGTGGGGAAGGAATCAATCACTTAAAAAAAAATATTGTACCAAAAATGATGATTTTATTATAGCTCTTTTTTATTTTATTTTATTTTATTTTTGAGAGGAAGAGAAGAATTTTTCACCCTTAATTAGCTTAGGATGAAATTCATGGCATGAATAATTGCTCCTCACTTGCGTACTTTGCCTTTTGGATTCATCATTCAGGTCCCTCCATTCCCCTTGCCTACTACACTGTGTTCAATAATTTAGGTTCGTTTTGCAAGGCTAGCTTATGGGTGACACATGTTAACGCATGATTGGGACTGCCAAGTAAGCAAAAACAAGACCCTCTGGCTGGGGGGTTGGTTTTGAACACGTGCTTCAATCAAGTTGTGACATGTGTCAATGTAACAATGAATCAGCCATTAAGATTAGGTAAGAAGGCTATGAATATGGGGTCATTTGGGAAAGCAAAGAAAGAGAAGATGATATTGTTTGTAGTGAATTTAGCATTGGGTGAAGGGCGGGTGGGAAAATGGGGCATAGAGAAATCTTCTTTTGAGAGAGAGTTGTGATCTTTCAATATCCCGAAGCAAGATCATATGGGTTGTGGCTTTCATTGGAAAGTGAGGTGTGACGTAGACTTCTTTTTACTTTATCTATCTATCTCTTATGGTTTTATGGTTTGCCAAGTGCTTTCACTCTTAAGTGATTGTAAATTGTCTACTAACTCTATAGCTTGCACATGTTGCTCATGATATTCCTCAAAATAGTTCATAGACAAACAGACTCTAATTTCTTCAACTTTTCTTTGTTTACTAATTATTTGACTCTTATAAGTACACAAGAGATCAATTCTTTTGCAGAGAAAGAAATTTAAAAAAAAATCGAAAATGAGATCATGACTCCAAGAAAATTCTTCGCTCTAGCCTCTTAAAGGAATGGATCTTTGTTGCTTGATTTGATATTATCTATATAATTTCATACCGATCATCAATTAATGAGCCCACACTGAGATTTTTGTTATAAGAAAAAAAAGGTAGTTAAAACTGTTTGATTCCCTGTTAATTTGAGTAATGTCCCATCCAAATATGAATGTGGCCATCTCATTTAATGGTTGTGATGTAGATGTTAGTGGGCAACATGTGAAGTATGGAGGAGGAGGGTCCATGGTGGGGTTTTGGAAATGTATTTGCTTTCAATTAATTAATTTTGGAATAGTGCTAGTTTATAAGCTCAAAAACCAGCATTATCATGAAAATATTCAATAATCGTCACATATAGACAATCAGAACTATCAATTCAGTCATGTAGAAAGAATTCGACAAATGAGTTGTTGCACTGTGGGAACCCTAAGCTACATCTCCATCACAAAAGCTAGCTTTGGAGTAGGGATGAAACAAAATCAGTGAAAGTTCCAAATATTTAATTTTATTGTACGAGTAAATTAAACTTATTGTTACTCATTTTTACTCCATCTTACCCTTTGGTTTGTATGGATTTATTTTATACGAGAAGGAGTTTTGAGATTTTTGTTTATGCTTTATGGTCACATAGAAGTGTTGTATACAAACGAAAATGAAGTCGCACTCACTGGTATTATTGCATTTAAACAAATATGAATTTGGAAAGAATCAAAACGTTATTAATGATGCTGATTGAGAAGCCTCCAAATTGGCCAGTTTTTTAATCCAACCCGCTGCATTATGAAAATGCGGGTCTGTATTTAGTACCCACCGTCTACAAGATGAGTACACAGAGCTACTTTAAGGGTGCGTTTGGTACATTATATTGTATTATGTTGTATTACATTATTTTAATATAAATGTATTGTATTATGCTGTATTGTATTAGTATTGTATTATAATAATATTGTACAGTGTTTGATGTTGTACTGTATTGTATTAATTTTATGTTATACTATATTTGATGCTACACTGTATTGTATTACTTTTTAGTAATACTATATTAATTTTTTTGATTAGTTTATATTATATATTTAAAAAATAATATTTATTAGTTATATTAAATTATTTAAAAATAATTAATTTTTATATATTGATTATTATAATATAATTAAATAATGTGATATTATATTATAATTTTATATACTATTTAAGTATTTATTATTAGTTATATTAAATTATAAATTTATATTAATAATTATAAATTAAAATAATATTATATTAAATTAAAAAGTTATATTTATTTATTTATTATTATAATATAATTAAATAGTGTAATATTATATTATATTTTTATATACTATTTAAGTATTTATTATTAGTTATATTAAATTATAAAGTTATATTTATTTATTTATTTAGTATTATTATAAAGAAAAAATTTAATTAATTTTTATATATTGATTATTATAGTATAATTAAATAGTGTAATATTATATTATATTTTTATATACTACTTAAGTATTTATTATTAGTTATATTAAATTATAAATTTAGTAATAAATTATAATATAAATAAAAAATATTATATAATAATATTGAATAATCATTTATTAATTTATATTAATAATTATAATGTAAAAATAAAAAAAATTAATATTATATTAAATTATAAAGTTATATTTATTTATTATTATTATTATAAAGTAAAAATTTAATTAATTTTTATATATTGATTATTATAGTATAATTAAATAATGTAATATTATATTATATTTTTATATACCACTTAAGTATTTATATTAAATTATAAATTTATTAATAAATTGTAATATATAAATTAAAAAATATGATATAATTTAATAATATTGAATAATAAATTATTAATTTATATTAATAATTATAATGTAAAAATAAAAAATTAATATTATATTAAATCATAAAGTTATATTTATTTATTTATTATTATTATTATTATTATAAAATTAATAATAAAAAAAGAAAGAAGGCAAGCTAATGCGGCTGCTGCAGCAGAATAATGCTCCATAATCCACAAATTTAAACCCACAAAACCCCCCCAAAAACAGTATAGGAATTAACAATATCTTAATACTGTTCACATTAAGATAAACGATTCGAGTGCTTTGTGTTCATGCAAAATCAACGAAGTTTCAACTTTCGTTCAATTCTTTGAGCCCAAGACGAGGAGAGAACGTAGTAATGGGCTCCCCACCAGAAAAAGGTTTAATATCCAAATGTACAGGCACGAGCATTTTATTCGTAGTCTATGTTGGATTTGGTCCACTTGGACATGATCCAATCCATGTGACTCTCATGATGTAATAATATTTATAATTTATAGTTTTAGCAGGCAACATTCCACGTGTTCCATCCACTATTCGGCATTCGGCTACTGAGGATGATGATGAGAGGAAAGAAAATGAATCTTGATTCTTGAAAAGCAAAAGAGAAGCAAAGAATTATATTTCTCCATTCATGTTATAGAATTTAGATGGTGATTATTATTAAAGAAGCTATTTTATTTTGTTGTTAAATGGTTGACACTTCCGAGTTTGTTTGTTTTTTTTTACTGAATGCTTAAAAGAATTTAATTTCAGTATTCAGCTGTTTTATAGGTGTTTATTTTTTAATTGAACACTCAAAATTAAGCAATTATCGCTTAATTTAATTAAGTAAAAAATTCTAACTTAACATTGAATTAAAAAAAGGGCTTAAGAAGTTCATTTTTATTTTTCTAACAATACCCTAACATTATTCAATTATTTCTCACAAATAAAATTTTATATTCCAACGCAGCTCTTTTCAGTTTGACTCCATCTTCTTTCTCTTTTCTTTCAAGTTCTCATATTGCCAAATACTTTGAGTCGATAATCAAATTGCTAAAGAAAATTAATTCCAGGTACTTGTTTCTTATTCCTATTCCCTAATTAATTTTTAACTATATGCTTTCTTTTCTTTAATTTTTATAGCTTTCAGGAACTGTAGTCATTGAAATTTCATTGAAATCTCTATGGGTTGTTGTTGTACTAATTAGAGGATTATGAAATTGTTAATGGTCTCATTTAATTACATGAAAACAATGCACATTCATTGCTTCCTAAAATCTGAAATTTGTTTAATTATTCTATAATTATTGCGAGATCAAATTACAAATCAACTTTTTAATGGATTTAGTTGATTTTATTTATTTATTAATGTTTCAATTTATTTTTGTTATTAAATAACAACTTTATTTTCTTTTTTATTAAATATAATAGCGTATTTATTTTATCTTTGATTTTTTTCATTGAATTATTAATATATAAGTGTAATGATATGCATAATGTTTAGTAAGGGTATATATGTAAAATAACAGTTTTCAGTCTGTTATAAAAAGAAAACAACTTAATACATTTATTCAGACATTCAAAAATAACAAACAAGCATGTTATTCAGCATTCAGCTATTTTCAGGCTTAATTTAATTCAGCACTATTCAGCATTCAGTTAAAAAAAATAAATGCCATCTTCATCTTTTTTTGGGGTGTTCTTTTAATTGATTTTCGTACATCCACGACATATATACTCGTTTTTTTCCCCATTCATCAAGTATATATTTTGGATGAATAATCATATATTTATATGTCCAAAATGACATGTCACTAATAAAAAATTGCTGTGTATTTGATAATAATTAATTTTTTAATACCATCATTTATAAAATATTTTTTATAATATTAATAAATGAATGACATATTATGTGCTATATTATTTAAAACACAAATTTTGTATCTCAACTTGGTAAAATATGTCATTACTCTATTATGAATTGAATAAGACTTTTACTTGTGGGTTACAAAATGAGAATTGGCATAATCAATGAATATGTTTCCCATTTTTTCTTATAAAGGATTAAAAGATTATAATTTAATTTAAGTACCTGATGTTTTATAGTTCTTTTTCTTCAAATGAATACATTATACATAGTATGTTTTTGTATAAAAATAAATAGCCAATAATTAACTACAGTAAGCCAATAATGAACTAAAAAGTTAAAAAATGAGAAAAAGAAAAAAAAAAGGAGAAAGAGGGGGGGGGAGGGAATGGGGCCAGTCGGTTGTGTGGTGGGCACTGGGCAGTGGTAATTTTTTTGAAATCCGAAAAATGTGCCATCCGAGATCCGACGACCATCATATTATAATCAGATCATCCGTTATTTATTATTCATACCCCACTCAAGTACTCAAACACGACACCATACAACCTAGGGTCTCATTTAGTGTATTGGATTAGATTAATTAAGACAGATAATACTAAATTATATATAATATGATATTATATCTAATGTAATATTATATTAGATTATAAATAATTATATTTTGTTTTTGGTATGCTATGAAATTAATTAATAACTAATAATATTTATTATATATTAATTTATTAAAATTAATAATAAATTTATTATAATGACATGAAATATAATGTAACTTAAATCAATAATTATTATCATATTTATTTAAAAAATACAAAATATTCCCTTAACTTTTTTTATATTTAACATATTATAGTTTTTAAACTTATATTTTACTAAATAATATCATCATAAACATAACGAGAGTATCATCAACAAATATATATAGAAATATCAGTCTATAAATAAAAAAAGTACATAACAATATCACTAATTATATATATGAAAATAAAAAGAAAGGAACTTGGATTTAAATGCCACGAACAGTTGAGAAGATAAAATTTTAGCTTAAAAAATATAATTCCAAGAGTCTCCATGTGATCAAATTTTATTACGATTGAAATTAAATAGTGAACCTATTATTGTTATCCTAGCTCTATTTTTATAATACCAAACATGGTATAAATATTATTTTACGCTAAAATTATCTAATCCTAGAGTATAAAACTTCAACCAAACGAAGCTTAGTAGTACCATAATAGAGATAACTCCGTCTAGTCAACTCCACCGGCAAATAACAACACCAACGATGCCCGTCTTCAAAACCCCATTTAACGGCTACTCCGTCAAATTCTCTCCCTTCTACGAGTCCCGTCTCGCCGTTGCCACCGCCCAAAACTTCGGAATCCTCGGCAATGGCCGCGTCCACGTCCTCGACATCTCCCCCGCCGCTCCCACTCTCACCGAACTCGTCGCCTTCGACACTGCCGACGGTGTTTACGACCTCGCATGGTCCGAATCCCACGACTCCCTCCTAGTCGCCGCCGTCGCCGATGGATCCGTCAAAATCTACGACACGGCCCTCCCGCCAACGGCCAATCCCATCCGCTCCCTCCACGAACACACTCGCGAGGTCCACTCGGCCGACTATAACCCCACTCGACGTGATTCTTTCATCACATCGTCCTGGGATGACACGGTTAAACTCTGGACCGTTGACCGGCCTACCAGTGTGCGAACATTTAAAGAACACGCGTATTGCGTGTACAACGCCACGTGGAACCCGCGTCACAGCGATGTATTCTGTTCCGCGAGTGGGGATTGTACTCTTCGAATTTGGGATGTGAGAGAGATGGGCAGCACGATGATAATTCCGGCTCACGAGTTTGAAATTTTAGCTTGTGATTGGAACAAATACGATGACTGCTTGATTGCGAGTGCTTCTGTTGATAAGAGTATTAAAATTTGGGATGTGAGAAACTACAGGGTTCCAATTGCTGTGTTAAATGGACATGGCTATGCCGTGAGGAAGGTGAAGTTTTCACCGCACAGGAGGAATTTGTTAGCGTCTTGTTCATATGATATGACTGTGTGTTTATGGGATTTCATGGTGGAGGATGCTTTAGTTGGGAGGTATGATCATCACACCGAGTTTGCCGTTGGGGTTGATATGAGTGTGCTTGTTGAGGGATTGTTGGCCAGTACTGGATGGGATGAGCTTGTTTATGTGTGGCAGCAAGGAATGGATCCCAGAGCGGTTTGATACTTGTTAGAAAGGGATTTTTTTCTTTTTCTGTTTTTAAATTTTATTTTTGTTGTTGTTACAGTTATACATGATGATCATAATTCCATAAACTGGTTAAATGTGATGCTTATTGGGAGATTGGCACACCCTTGGACATAAGTTTAAATGTTGCTGGAAAGTTGTCATGTGAAAAATGTTAATAATGTTCTTCATTCAATTTTTGTTGTATGGCATAAGCTGGTGAATGTGAAGGCCATTGATTGTTGGAACTTCAGTTATGCCATTGGCCACCTTCGCCCTAGTACTGGGATCAGGAACTCCTCTATCTATGCTAATGGTTGAAAGCCATTGATTGTTGGAACTTTCTAAGTCATGATGTGCTATTGTGCCACCAGAGTTTGTTTTTAACTATCTTCATTGTTTTGTTTGAGCAATGACATTGTTGTATTATCTACATTGTCATTTTCTTTAGAGGTAGGTGTTTATTTGTAGTTCACTAATTTGGTGGCACATCTTTTGTTCAGTTTATAAATGTGCCTGACATCTATTTGTGTTTGAGCTGTCAATTTCAATTCCAGGTTCTTTATTTTACAGAGTTTAAAGGTGGGAGAAGTTGTGACATATAAAAGTTTGTACTTAGTTGTTTTTGAAGAAGTCGTTTTTAGGTCATTTGGTTAAGTGCGTATTTAAAGATGTTTTGGTTCATTTTATCTCCTTAATATTTGTTTTCTCTTGTTTGTAGATGTATTTAGCTGCTGCAATGGATATTTAGTTTGTATCTTATGCTTGTTTTGTAAGGTTAGAGCTTAGTGACTTGCTTAAGTTTGTGCCAATTTGCTAAATGAGTGGACCCACCCATTAGTTTCCTGATCCAATCAGTGTAGAGCTGAATACCATTTTAATGAATGGGTTTAAGTTGGGCTCACAAGTCTCCTTAAGGTAATGATAGGTTGAGGTGGATGTATATAGAATCTCCTTGAACTTGTATTGCAGGTTCCCAGTGTCTTTAGAAAGGATTTATCAGTTGCATCTGGAATTAGATGTAATATAGGTTTGAATGTGTGAGTATTCAAGAAAAATTTTGATCTTTGTTTCATGTCTGCTAATTGTGACATTTTTTTTTAGGAAATGAAGGATGCGCTTGGGATTGAGGTTGGGCAGCTGTAGCTTAAAAGCTACAGTACTAAATTGATTGGTAAACGCTAGATGCTGTAGCTTGAAAGCTATATTGATATGATTTTTTACTTGTATGATGAAAAATCTATTATATTATTAATAATCTTGTCAAAATTATATTTACTACACATACTATGAATTTTTATTTCATAGTTATAGTTTTTTTTTCATAGCAGGTGTAGCTTTTAAATTACAGCACCTCAATCCCAAGCAGGGCCAAAGTGACTTGGCATGTAGGGACTTGTTTGGGGTGCCTGTTGTGAGGTGTCAAGTTCTACTCAGTAGAGGTCTCAGATTTTGAACAGATTTGTGAAATTAGAAATTCATGTAGTTCTTTATGTTGTAGTTGGATTCTTTTGTACCGATCACTTCCCTTTCCTAATGAGCAGCGGTTTGTCAACTTTCACATTAGATGTGTAATGATGGAGAGATTTTGTAATTTATTTTATGCTAGCAGAAGAAACTTGTCATTTTATGTGTGGTGGGTGACTGTAATGTTGCCTAGAACATAAAATATTACTCCAGTCATAAATTAAATGTTGGTTACACCTTTAAGTTGACTTAATTTCTATTGTTTGCTTTCGCTTGTGACCTCTGAACGGAATGTCAGTAGGAGAGCCCTAGGATAGTTGATGAAGTTACTGGTCATTGGTTGAATTTTCTACTTGAATAATTTTTCTCGAGGAAAGCTTTTGTAACCAATGTGCTATGGCTTAGTGGTATTTGGAAGGCTTGTTAAGCGACATCAGGTTAGTAATAGAGAGTTTTAAGTACGCACAAGTACTGTTGTTTGCTTGCATGATCTTTTAAAACATTGTGATATGCTACATTTTAAATATTTGAAGGTTAGCCCTAGCCCAACCATTCTTTATTTTACATGGATAAGGGGAGAGGGAGAGAGAGAGAGAGAGAGAGAGAGAGAGAAGTGACGGATATGTTCAATTGGAACTTTGGAAGAGCTAGAAGCGCGAATTGCAGTAGATACAACAAAACCTGAAATGCTTAACAGAGAAATCTCCCGCAAAATGAGAGTGCGAGGAGGTGAGTGCGAGGAGGTGATGGTGGGGACTGGGAGTAGGGCTGTTGACTGTTGATATTAATTGCATGATTTTCATTTTTCTTATCCCAATGGTTTGGTTTGGTTTATGTTTGCCTCATTATTAAAAAAAAAAAGTTGTATTTATGTTTGGTTTATCATTTGCACTTTCTGAAAGGTTATGGAACTATGGTCTCTGTTTTTGTGTTTACCTTCTACAAATAACAGATCATTGGTGATGTCTTTTGTCTCTTCCTATTCCCAAAAACAGTTGGTAGCTTGATACCTGCCATCATCCAATTTGGAAGAGACAGTGTTCTTCTTATATGCTAATAATGGTTGAACTCTGATATCAACGATTAGATTACGCAATGTTTTTGAAATATGGACTTGAGAGTTCTCACGTGGTGCCTCATTGTTTTGTTACCTTAATTAAAGGGTTAGTTTGGATGTAAATATTATACACTTTCTTCGAATATGATGGAGATTGAGAAATCTAATAGGAATTTTGGCCTGGTTCATCCATACTGTCTCTGCCATCTGGGCAACAATTGAAGAACCTCTTCCTTTTTTTTTTTTTTAATTAATTATACAATTAGACTATAACTCATATTTACATAAGATTCTTACTGATATTATAATCAGACTGTAACACTGTAATAACTGAAAGACTGTCTACATTCAATTATTACAATAATTGAGAAAGAATTATTTGTCCCTACAATACTTTTGTGGGGGCTTGAACCGTTGTCCTCACAATGTGAGGGCAGCAGCCCAATCATTAAGTTAAGAGCTCAGTGACCTTTTTTCTTTAAATAAAAAAATTCGTGAAATATTTTCTGCGTATGATTCTTTTAAGGTAATAATCACATTACCCTCACATTAAAATATTTCGTAAAAAAAAAATATTCTTTATAAGTTAATTTTATTTAATTAAAAAAGTTTTGAGTTTCTTGATTATTAATGGACAACGAGTCCATTGGCGCTGGGGGGAAGTGTTACTGTAGAAGAGAGGGTCTCATTCAAATCATAGCATAAAGTTACCTGCAGTGTTAATGAACCATAGGCATTCGGCCATCCACTTGTCGAGTTGTAGACAATTTTGCGGTGGATATTTGATTTCGTAGTCAAGCTGTCAAGCATTTGCCGCTTAGTATTGTTAATGTTAAAAAACTTTTGGCTGTTGTCAGTCGTCATATCGTACTCAGAAGTATCCGCCGTGTACTGTGTACTACATTCAAGCGCTGAGCCGGTGCTTGAGAGAGAGACAAGTTTAGTATCTGAATAATAGCTGCCAAATCAAACTTTTTAGAAGTCACTAAAACATTAACGTTTTGGAACTCTCTCCAACTCACTTCGGGAAATAAAGAGAGTTTGTGGGAATAAGTGAAGATTTTCTAATCAAAATCTTAACAAAGAATAGGCACTAAAGAAAATGATTCGTAGGGCTCTGCTTCTGTCCTGTCAATAGAATGATTCTCTTCACAATTTTGTAACCACAATCACTTGCACGACAAAATCAAGAGAAAATTCATATTATTCTATTTGTAGGCAGGGCAGTAGCCAACAATTTAATTGAACTGGTCACATTTAAAATATAATAATGATTTTAATATTTAAATAATAATACATAAAATTACAATTATAATATAAATTGATAATAAATTTACTGATTACAATTATTTTCATTGAATAATCCTCGATGAGATTTTATATGTTGAAAGCAATATAAGATATTTTTATTATTAATATAATTAAATACATATTTTTTAATATACATAACTAAATTATTATTCAACCATTTATCTCCCATTCGGCTTTAAAATAATGGATCTTCGTTTGTTTTAATTGATTTTGTTTGAATCCAAAGAAAAAATAATAAATCCCGTCCATTATACACACTTTTTGTTATAATCGTTTTTCATTTTAATATTTGCTCTCTTTTGTTTTTAGTTAAATTTCATAAAATTTTAAAAGTTTTTCAAATTATTTAGAATTAGACATTTAAATTAGGGGTAGCATGTAATATTTTGAATTTTTTTGGGGCATTTTCATAATTTTATGATTTATCTAGGTCATTTTCATAAATAACAAATGAAATTATATTTTTTTAGATAATCATAAAAAAAAATTCAAAAACGTGCCCCAATTGGTCCTATGATAGCTACGTCCTTGTTTTTAGGTCTCACTCATAGGACCATCATATCTATCAAATGATAGATCCTTCGGGGGTGCGTGTGCGTATGTCCCACATAAACTTCTTTCCTATCTTTTACTTTTCCCTGTTATTCATTAATTACATATTTAAAAAAGATTATGTATCAATATTATAAAATATGCATGTCTACTAAAATATTATATATTTATATTATTAAAATTTTAAGTTTATCTAAAATATTGTAAAATAAACACCATATGAATATTTATTCTTCCCCCCCCCCAAAAAAAGGAGAGAGAGAGAAAAAGAGAATTGAGTCCAATATTTGAGTTTTAATAGTTTTAATAATAAGAATTTATAAATTAATCTAAAATAAAAAAACATAATAAGAATTTATAAATTAATCTAAAATAAAAAACATAAGTATTATATTTTAATGTAAATATAAATTAATTTTTGTTGACTGTTTAATAATTATGTCATTAACTAGATAAGTGGGTTAAGAAATTAAACTTAACACAATAAAAAAAAGAAAAGAAAAGAAAAGAAAAAGATAACCTAAATATAATTATTTAATAATCATGATTAATTTTCGCGGTCCAAATATATTTATTTAGGGCAGATAAATGGATTGCTTTAAATTTTAAGGACTATACGTCTTGTTATGGTAATGGCTGCCCTTTCAGCGTTTTAATAACGACAAATGCTAAGTTACAATTCTTGTTACTTACTCCACTCATAATAAAAAGTGTATGAACAGTACTCATATACTGTTCATGTGATTCATGTAAGAGGGATATGAATCGTATTTATGTACTGTTTATGTGAGAGGGAGGGATCCTTTACTAAGATGTCATAATTAGAATTGTCATGTTAAATGGGTTCACCATCTAACACCATCATTAATCATTCTACCCAGCACTGAATCTAAAATGGAGGCGTGACCACAAAGACTTGCACGCAAGTTTATTATTCTGCATTTCCTATTTAGTAGTATATGATAGGATTAATTTTAATATTACTCCTTTCATATATTAATTGTTTTTAAATAGACCCCTTATTTTTTAAAATTTTAATTTATTCTTTATTTTATTAATAAGATAAATATAATTCATCAGCCTACTTCTTTATTTTATCTTTTGAACAAAAGTGAGATAACTTAAGGTTTTTAAAAATAATGAGAGTAATTTAAAAATAATTAATTTATAAAGGAATAATTTAAAATTTGCCCGTGATGTATCTATATATAATCCAAAATTCTAAATAAAAAAGAATAGAGAATCTTAAAATTAAAGCATCAAATTTATCTGATAAAAATTCTTGTACCAAAGGTTTGGGTCCCCCACCCAGTCATGTAACTTGCTTACTTGCAGGGTTGATCAAGAATGGTGGCGTTCATACATTTCATAGAGAATTTGAAGCCACAATGTTTTCTCTCCGGCCATGATATGCGACAACGTTTTACACAAGTTTATCTGTCTTTTCATAACTCTCTGTCCCATATCGGGATTAAAAAAAAAAATTTTGACATAAAAAATTTAGACAAAACAAATAAGATAAGGACGTTTGTACCAAAATTAATGAATGCATACAAATTTATTTTGTAGCGAAAATAGTTTGTCTTTAGTATTTTTTTCAATTTCTAAGGCAAATTTTTTGTTCATATATCAATAATTACTCAACTTTTAATATATACTATTATACTTCCATCAATTTCTTCTTTTCATATATTCTTCGCTGTAGCTGCAGCTGCATGGCAGAAGAGATGTTTCATGTTTATATATGATATAATTGAATTGCCAGACATCAAAATCTTTATTGCAGTTTCTTGATAATGAACTAATTAACTTATTATATTCCTTTGTGAACTTTAATTTATTGAGTTGCATTCAGTAGGTGCGGAGGATCACGCACAGAGACTGCTAAAATTAGGTGTAAAAAATTTCAATGCCACATATTCCACGCTCAAATCCTCTTCTGATTTGTGCACTCCATGTGTCATGTAGTCTCTGTGCGTGATGTGGTAATAGTATATCATGTGTCATGTAGTAATAGGATAGTATATAGGTAAGATTTACCTTATTTATATTTTAAATTTATTAATCATCAATTAACAAGAGAATTTTTACGTAAGAGAAATTCAGGAGAGGATCTTAATCAAGTTTAATTATCCAAAAGTTTTGTAACTTAAAATCAGAAGAAAATCGGTCCAACTTTATAATAAGATGCCATCAATACCAAATCTTAAATTTTTAATTACCCTTTAAATAGGAGTGTGTATCTGTACGTGCACGCAAGAAAAACATTATTGGAGCAATGTCACTCTTACAAGAGAAACAATTCCACCTTAAAACATAATCATGAGAAGACATCTATCAACAATATGAAAGTGATCGGAATTGAATAGTAAAAGAATTAATTTTAATCATACATGACAATAATATGGTAAATGTAACAACAAAATCTATTGAAGTTAAGGAGAGGGTACTTATCTCTCATATGGCCATGTTTGATTTTGAGATTTGGCAACAATAGCTTAAAAGTTACATTACTAAAATATTTGGTAAACACTAGTTGCTGTGGCTTTGAAGTTAAGTCAAGTTGATTCTATACTTATACGATGAAAGACCTATCAAAATTATTATTTAAAAGTCATATTTACTATAAATTATCAACTTTTATTTTATAGTTATAATTTTTTTTTTAGCGGGCAGCTGTAGCTTAAAAACTACAACACCACAATACCAAATAGAGCTTAAGCAATTTTAAAAATTTGTTGCCTGAAAATAGCTTAGATTTATTTTCTTATATTTGCTTAGGTAAAACCTAAGATTATGAGATAATCTATTATAGTACCTTGTGTCAATATTTGCATTATTAATTAAATAAAGGACTTTGAAATATATCACAACAATTAACAAGTTGCAAAATATTTTTGGAAGGGTGGTGATTTTTTCACACTCAAGTTGTGTAAATCCACCCCACGTAAAAAAAAAATAAGTACAAAAAATTCTTATAATTTGAGTAATTTCAAATAAAGGAGAAATCTGAACAATTAATCATTTAAATCCTCATTACATGTTTAAACTTATGGCACAAAAGCGCATGCTTTGGATAATTTGATCATTTTATGTTATAAGATTAAAATGGTCAAATTAAATTATGTTTAAATTATATTAGTGATCAACAATAATCAAGAGACTTATGTAAAGAAATAAAATTGATTAATTAGTTAAAACTTTTTCTTTATTTTAAATTTTAAAAGTTCATGTGAATTTTTTTGTAAATAACTTTTTGAAATGTGATGGATTTACACATATTGTAATTTGGGGTGGAATAAATATCCTCACCCTTTTTCAAATTTAAAAACTTCCAAATTCATAGCTTAAATTATTTTTATACTTATTACACATTCTATCAGATGTCATCCTTTCACAAATATAAATTAAGTTTAGTTACTGTCTAAATTATACTTGGAGTATTTTATTGGTTAATGAGAATTTATTACAAAATTGTAAGTAAAAAATTTAAATAAATATATTTAAATCTACTGGTAGCAAAAATATTATTCCAAAAAGAAAAAGAGAAGTTGAAACTTGAAATATCTGGAAAAGGTGTAAAAAAGGGGAAAAAAAGAAAAGAAAAGGGGAAGAATAAAAGGGGTAGTGGATGATGATCAATAAGAGCAGCCCGTATGGCAAGTGGCAGCCCACTGCCCACCAACCAGTAGTGCCTTTCATGCTGATTACCTAGCTAGGTAGCTGCTGTATCTTTATCTTGTACGCTAACTATTCAACCGAGAACTAACCATCAGTTTCTTTCACTGTATCTTTATCTTCATCCTCAGACTCCCAGCCCCTTGCATAAAGGCATATATTTCTTCTTTCTTCTATTGAAGCCACCAGTTCCCACTTCCCACATTTTGAATACTCTCGCAAATCTTAAGCCACCAGTTTTTGATCTTGTGTATCTTTATCTTCATCCTTAGAGCTCCATCTCATATATCTATGCATGTGAATTTCTCCTCTCTAGCCACCAGTACTTTCCACTATTATTATCGCATATCTTTATTAACTTCATATTGACACCTTTGCCCTAATTAGATTCTTTCTCTCTCTCTCCCCCCCCCCCCCCCCCTCTCCTCATAAGCCACCAGTCTGGTGATACTTTCTTGAATCTTCATCTTCACCCTCACTTAATAATCGATCCCTTCTTAGTTTCTTTCTGTTGATTTTATATCTACCTTTACGTAGACCACATATATAAAACATTTAGAGAGATCACCACGGTATCCATCTGTTTCTCTCTCTCTCTCCCCACATGCCACCCGTTTTCATTCTTGAATCTTTATCTTCATTTTGACTCCTCACAATCTTGCTGTATATAAATAGCATACGATTCAGGATTTATTTATTTATTATATATCTATCTTCAACCCACCAGGGCGGCCATCAAATATCTATCTCTCTGATCTTTTCATCTCGTTTAATGATTAGTTCAATATTCTAAATTTATCATTAGATATTAGAGGGAGGAGGGCATACAGTAAAAAAATATATAATATATGGCTGCAACAACTATAAGCAGAGTTCCAAATTTCCATGATATACTACCAGATCCCATAATCTCATACATATTCAGCTTAGTTACAGATACTCGTACGCGCAACGCCATATCCCTTGTGTGCCTTAAATGGTGCAAGCTAGAGCGGTCAACGCGCACATCCCTCACTCTCCGAGGAAATATACGCGATCTTAATCAAGTCCCTGATTGCTTTCAAGCAATCACCAATCTTGACCTTTCTTGTCTCTCCCCCTGGGGACACCCTCTTTTAGAATCCTCATCAAACCCTCGTCTTCTTGCTAAACACCTCAGCCATGCCTTTCCTTCTGTTGTGTCTCTAACCGTTTATGCCAGAAACCCTTTAACTCTTCACTTTCTTGCCCCCGAGTGGCCTAAATTAACCCATATTAAGCTTGTTCGCTGGCACCAGCGTTTCAATGCTCCTATTGGTTATGACTTTTTTGCATTATTTGAGTACTGCCCTTCACTCTTGTCAATTGATCTCTCCCATTTCTATTGCTGGACTGAAGATTTACCTCCGGCATTTGAATTATACCCTTCTATTGCAGCTTCTCTTTCACATCTTAACCTTCTCGTAACTCATTCTTTCACCGAGGGTTATAAATCTCATGAGCTTTTATCCATCACTTCTGCTTGTCCAAATCTCCGCCAGTTACTTGCATCTTGTGTATTTGACCACAGATTCCTTGGCTTTGTTGGGGAAGAAACTTTGCTTTCTATTGCTTCAAATTGCCCCCGTCTTTCAGTTCTTCACCTCGTTGATTCTACAGCCTTATCATCTAATTCCAGCATGGCTGATCCTAAGTACAACGATGAAGGTTACTCGTCTGAAGATGCTAGGGTCAGTCCTACTGCACTCGGAGACTTTTTTGAAAGTCTTCCATTGCTTGAAGAGTTGGTTCTTGATGTTTGTAACAATGTTAGAGATACTTGGCCAGCACTAGAGTCGCTTCATTCCAAGTGCCCGCGGCTTAAGTCTTTGAAGCTGGGGCAAGTCCATGGAATTTGCAGAGAGATTGATACTTCTATGCCAGCTGCTGGGGTTGCCCTCTGCAAAGGTCTGGAATCCTTGTCCATTAAAAACTCTGCTGATTTAACTGATTCTGCCTTGATTGCTATTTCTCTTGGCTGTTCAAACCTCACCAAATTTGAGGTTCAAGGTTGCAACAAGATCACAAAAATGGGGATGCAGAACTTTGCTCGTGTTCTACAGACAACTTTGGTTGATGTGAGGATATCTTCTTGCAAATATCTCAACACCGTGTGCTCACTGCAGGCTTTGGAGCCAATCCGAGACCGGATACAGCGGCTACATATAGATTGTGTGTGGGAGAGTGTTGAGCAATATTCACAGGATCATGATATTCGAGGAGAAAGCAGCAGTTCAAGTCATGAAGCTTGTGGATTCAAGGATTTTCAATCAGAAAAGCGAATCATGATGTGGGAAGAAGAAGCAAGCTTGAAAAAGAAAGCCAAGTGCTACGACGGTAGCGATAATGGTTTCTCTTCTTGTAGTGGTACTTGGACCAAGCTAAAATATCTCTCTCTCTGGATTGCCGTTGGTGAGCTGCTGAATCCAATACGTTTAGCAGGGCTAGAGAATTGTCCTATCCTTGAAGAAATACAAATAAAAGTTGTTGGTGATTGCAGATATCGACAGAAACCTGTTTCCATGGCTGAATTTGGGCTAAATTCTTTAGTAAATTATGCTCAACTTTCGAAGATGCATTTTGATTGTGGAGATGCCATAGGATTTGCACTTACTGCGCCTACAGGGTATGCAGATTTGAGCCTGTGGGAGCGTTTTTATTTGAATGGAATTGGGAATTTGAATCTAAAGGAGCTCAATTATTGGCCTCCACAAGACATTGATGTGAATCAGAGAAGCCTGTCATTGCCAGCTGCAGGATTGCTTTCGCAATGTCGAAGTCTCAGGAAACTTTTCATTCATGGGACGGCAAATGAACATTTCATGATGTTTTTTCTCAAGATACCAACTCTCAGGGATGTGCAACTCAGAGAAGATTATTATCCTGCTCCCGAAAATGATACCACCTCAGAAATGAGAGTTGATTCTTGCTATCGATTTCAGGATGCCCTTAACAGGCGTCACACTCCAGACTAATAAATTAATTCGAGCCTCTGCGTAGTTTTATATATATATATATATATATTTATTATGAGCTCGATGTAAGTTCAAATCATTTGTTCATTAACATAAATGGTGAAACATGCATGCAAGCAGAAAAATTGAAAATAAAAAAGTTGAAAATCCCCTTAATCCAGCCAAATATCCATGGCCTTAGAATTAATTTCTGAAACGTAATTGTAGCTTTTGAATATAAACAAAAGAACACAAAATTTTTGGATCAGGACTGAGAATCACAAATCATAAAGTTTGCGAGAATCTCCAGAAAGATAGGTTCAGCTTTCTCAACCCTTCAATTTGGAATAATTATTTAATACCAGTATTTATTATATTAGCATATTTATTGATTACAATGTCCAATCTTGGATGATTACAAAAATAACTAACTAACTACCGCTTCATTTGATTGCAAATGTACAATGTTCACGTTAATTGCTGTTACGAACGGGATGCTGTAGTCGTAAAATAAAATTAGTAAGTCATCAATTAATCATCTGTTTTACCAAACAATTGACAACTATTAGACAACAATATCAAACGCAAGCAGCCTAATTCAAATTAAATCCCAGTATGTATATCTAACTAATTCAATAAATTAAAGCATCATCTTTGAATTAATTATAAACTATCATTTTTGCTCGCTCATGCATTGAGGCGATTATCTTGAGAACATTCTCCATTTTACAGTGTCCAGAATTAATGTGGGAAAACCATGTTGCACCTGTGTAACTTACTCCCACTTTTGGTATTTTCTGGTCCAATTAAGCTAGAGCCCCTGTTGTTTATTATAAAATTAAAAGAAGCCAGAGGTTTAAAAATTTTAACATTTAAGGTTGCGTTTGGGATTGAGGTGCCGTGGAAAAAAAATTGTAATTATGAAATAAAAGTTAATAATATGTAGTAAATACAAATTTTAAATAATAATTTTGATAAAATTATTAAAGATATAATATATTTTTCACCACACAAATGAAAAATCATATCAAAATAGCTTTCAAGCTACAGTAGCTAGTGTTTACCAAACACTTTAGGGATATAACTTAAAAGCTACAGCTGCCTAACTTTAATCTCAAATGCACCCTAAGTCCTTTACGTTAAAAGCTCATGTTGATTTATTGAGAATCTATTACCAATTTCAAGAAAAATTCTAAACTTCCAAAAATTGAAAATAGTTGTAGTCTTTATGCCATTTCTAGTTGTATATCCTTTGTAAAAAGCTTCTCCCAATTCTCTTGTGGCAATAATAATGTAATGGATTATATATAAGTTTTAGTTTTATATGAACGTTGGGCCATTTAAATTTGACCATAAAAATTTTGTTCAGCAAATATAGTTGAACAAATTATATTTGTTTGGTTTATGCCGACTGAATTATATTTTGATTTAATTTGATAAAAATAATTATTGTATTTAATAGAAGTTATTACATAATCTAATGGGTTTTAAAATTAAGGTTATATTGGGTATTTATTTGTGTAAGTTTATAGTAGGGATGACCAAAAAAATCCGGATTCGGCTGACATCCGCAAAGATTTGGAAAATCATATGCTAATAATAAAGATCCGTGCGGATAGTATATCTGAAAAATTGGATATCTGGATCCGTATTATTTTTTTAGTTAAAATATTATTTGCTAAATTAAAATTCAATTAAAAAATATATAACTTAAATAAAAAAACCTAAACCATTCGGCAAATTTTTTTCTCTCTCCTCTCTAAAATTCTCTCAACTAACCGGCACCTTCTTTTTAACTCTTCGCCGCCGGCATTGACCCACCGGCAGACGGTGGTGGAGCTCAGCCCCCTGCATTGACCCACCGGAATACGGTGGTGGTTCTCGGCCACCGCCGGAGCCCCCTCATCCCACCGGCGATCCACCCCGTGACCAACAGCCCCCATTACAGCCGCCTCCTTCTCAAACCGGGAGAACTAGATCGCGCAACACTGTCCATACTTCTTTCTCCACCGCCGCCGCATCTCCGGCTGTCGGTGACGCTGCCAAACGACCGCTTCTGTCTCCCTTGACCCATCCCGAAGCAGCCCAACCCTCTCCAACGACACAGCAGCAGCAAAACAGCAGCAATCATTCGCGACTTTTGCCTTCCCACAACCCCTCTGCCGCCGCTGCTTCTTTGACCGTCCCTGGCACCTCCCAACTGCCACTATCACCAACCTTGACTCACCCCGACACTGCCCAGCTCCTACTGACATCTGAAGCCACCATCTCCACCTACGACAATAACCCTAGCTTGGTTTTTCTCTCCCAAACAGCCATGACGCCCCTTTCTACAGCAAACCCTAGCCGCCATGTCTCTCACCAACCCCCGCTGCCTCTCTTTTGGCCTATGCCAGCGGTGCCATAAGCCTGCCAACCACCACCCAGCAGCCACCTTTATCCACCCCACCTCACCCGAAGCCACCATCGTCCTTAACCCCTTGCAAAGCACACGTCGGCACGTCGCTCTCGCTGGTGAAGCAAATATCAGAAAAGTTATAGCAAATAACATGATTAAACAAAGAATAGCGGGCAATCAGAAATCATTGTAAATGTTATAGTACTAACTCGGACACAATCCAATCAAAACTTCGATAGTTTGGCTATCTTCTGAAATTCAATAGGTGTTTATTATGCAATTCAATCTATCCTTCGTTTTTGGTGAAGTTATCATTTCATTTCTCACCATAGCATAACTAAGACACACCTTAACTTCAAAGAAATTAATGTTTGCTCTCATATTTCATACAAATGTCAAATCCAACAAACATCTCCAAAACCATAGCAAGCGTTCATTGTATACATAGCAAAAAGTTTTACCTGATCATACTTCAAAAGCTCCTCAGATGAATGATCGTAAGCAGCAATGGTACCGACCGGTTGGCCCCTGAGATACACCAATGACCTTCTTAGAGCCTCCCACGCTTCTGCCACGATGGGGTGGGGCTCAAACGAGTTCCTAGTCGAAGATGCCGGCGTGTCAAACCTAGACCTTTCCCCAGGTAAGTAAGTGCTCTCATAATTATCAACACCTCCGCATGTCAAACCAATCGAGAGCTCACTAAGTGACATCTCATCAAACGATCTCTGCCTCTCGATATTAAGCCTAGGCTTATCAAGAAGCTTAGAGAGATCATAGTCATCCATTTCCGAGATTGAGCAATGTGAGCTTACATTTCTCAAACCCCACACCTCTTTTGTCCCATCCATTTCCCTTTTCCCTTCAAATTCGATCTACTTTGCAAATAATCAGTCTTTCTCTATCAAAATCGAAGATCTACAAAAGCAAACAATTCAAGAACAAAACATAAGCATACACCCCAGCTATTAAAATGAACCAACTTAATCTAATACAAGACTTATAAGCACAGAGCACTATTAAAGATTTTTTTTTCTTTCCTTGTCCATTCAACCAAAATTAAGGAACCTACACAAGCAGCTATAAATTAAGCGGAAACAAACTCTTTCTCTTTTTGTGTCATTAAAATGGAATGTACTATAAATAAATAAACAGAAAATAAACAAGCACAATCTAAAGCAACAAATCAACCACAAGAGACACATATTTCTACGTGAAAAATTCAAATTGAAAAAAAATCACGGGACTATAGTCGGATATAACCTTCCACTATATTAATAATATAATTTCATCACAAATTCTTCTCTAGATAATACTAGAGGCTAACAAACATCAAGAATCTCGACAATCTAATAAGTGGGTATCTTAAATAACAGCCTAGAGGATAAAACAAAAATCACGACCAGTAAGATTGTAGGAGGTGATGCCAAAAACTTATCCTCTAAATTTGAGTGAAAATATAATTAAATTCACCTTCCCATTATCCAATCAAAGATTGAAACCCTTACCGAATATCACAGCCACGGTCTTCTCTTCCCCTCCTCTTTTTCTGCGATTGGTAACTAGAGCTCCCGCTTGCTCTTGTTCTTTATATATATTTTGTATTGGCTAATTTCACTTAGCCCCACCATATTTATTTAATTACTTAAACATCTAAATTAATATAAGATTTGTGCTTGGGCCACCCAAATAAGATAGACCCAACAAATACATAAAAAAATAATAAATCATTTATTGAGCAAGTCTTTAAGCCAAGTTGAACAAAATATAATAATTATAATTTATAAGTTGATGTGACTATTCTATTTGTCTTATTTATAATTAATTAAAGAGATTATTTGCACTCTAATTATTACTTTGAACATTTTATTACTTTGCACAATCATACAATAATTATAGAATATTAAGTTTTATTTTGTACACTCTTTAAATTTTCAAAAATATCCTTATTTAAATTACTTAACTTTATTTACTTAAAACACCAATAAAACTATTCAACACACCAATTTTATGAGATTTAGCATGTACTTACAATAATAATAAAATTAAGTCAGGTTGTAAATAAATTATTTAATATAATTTTAGTTATTAATTTTTTGTTTATTTATGTTTAATATTGAATTTTACACCCAAAATAATTAACAATGAGAATATAATAATAAATTATATTCCATAAATACTAAAAAAAGAAGAAGAAGAAGAAGTAGAGATGAAGATGCACTGACCCCCCCCCCCCCCCCCCCCCACACCAACACCAAAAAGTTCTTTTCCACTATCTGTTTTATTTTACCTTTTAAAAATAAAAAATATTACACATACTTTGGAATCAAAATAGTTCTCGAAATTAACTCCTTGTTGCTTATCTAAATATTAATTAAGATGTTGAAAATAAAAGTTTTATGGTTTTATAAGGTATAAGAATTAAAATTGAATAATGAGTCTATGGGTGTTAAAAATAATTATATAATATTGATTTATAATAAATTGTCCTTAATAGTAATTTTATTATGAGTGTTTTTGTAATACATATTTTTATTAAAATTAGAATGTTCAAAGTAAATTTTTTAGTGTAAATAGCTCAACTCTTAATTAAAAATTAAAAATAAAAAAAGAAACAGTCAGTACCAAATTAGAAACTTTTTAATCAACCAATAAATAAGATTTACATTGGCAATTTGAAAAGAAAATAAACAAAAACAATTTTTTGTTAGTTTTTCAACAAATGCAAATGCTATTGTACATTATAGTCTAAAAAAATAAACAATAAAAAAAATTATGAACATGGATCTGTTGGTTTAAAATTATTTTACAGTGAAAATATTAGGATTGCGTTTCTCATACAACATACAGAATTACGATATTCTATAAATTGTACCTTTGCTTTTTTCATAGATGTAATTCAGGCTCTCAAGTCACGATCCGTCACCACTAATCCTGTTAGATTACGATCCGTCACCAACGATCTTTCAGGTTATGACTCAGGTTTGATTTGCACTTGATGTATGGGCACTTTTTGCACTACTGAAAAGCAACTAGTAAGAGAAAATTTCTCTCTCAAAGTTAGGGAGAAAATTTTCTTTTATCTGTTCTGTATGTTGTGGCTCCTCTGTTCTTTTGTTAAAGAACATGCCTTTTTATATCCTTTTGATGGAAACCCTAGGCTTTTTTTTTTAATTCTATTAAATCAAAAAATTTGATTTAAATTAAAAAAACAAATAAAGCCGACGTTATACTTATTCTTGTTATAAGGGCCCACCTTATAAAATAACACAAGGCCTCTTATACATAAGCATATTAAATAGAGTCTCCCACTAAATAATATATTTAGGCTTTTAACCCAAATAGCTAGTTATCTTGCTTATTAATCCAATAGTGGTGCAGTCAATTAAATGAGCTAACCCGGGGATCATATGGGTACATACAATAGTGGCTATAATAATTAAGCCTGTAATTAAACTAGCCCAATTATTTAATTCCAAATCTACTCTACTAAAAGATTGGAACTGACCTCCATAATTGTATGCTATCTAGGACAGCGTTCTCGAATAATAATTTGACCCATGCCACATTGATTTCTTTACTGAACAATCTTTTGTACCACATCGCTAATTAAATTGATATCTCAACTGTCTAATTAATTTAATTACATCTTATTCATTGACACTTACTGGTTTTCTCTAATGATCATTTTCAACATACTAATTATGTTGACACACTTTGGCCAGAGAATTCTATGATCAAGTACTGAAAACCCATGAAGAGATGTGTTGTACAAATTCTATATTTTTAATCTATAATCTCACTGCTCATAATTGTTTCCACCAAGATACCAGGTAGTCTTGACTACAAATGTATGTCGCACCCATTGGTAACTCAAATGAAATGACAATCATAAACATGAAACTATAATTAACTCAAGATTGCGATTGCAATAAAATCAATGCCTATAAGATTTAATAAGTCTGACAGTCATTTCAAGGTGAATCAAATCTCATATGTGATCCAGTTCAATGTAGTCAAACTACATCAGTAAATTCATACATGATTAAGACAAATCATTCAATGAATTTACTATAGTCTAAACATAAATAGAGCGCCCAACTCTATTTATCAACTGCGAACTCAATTTCTTTAATCATAAGATAACTTGTATTTATGTCTTCTGTGAATCTATATGATGATCACATAAATACATATTATATGATTAAACAAATCTTTTTCAAAATATTTATGCAATTAAGATCTTTGAATAAATACCTCAAATATTTTATCAATCAGAAAATAAATAAATCAATATGCTTTAAAGAGCACATAATCCCAACAGGATCAGGATCTATAATTTCAAAGGTCAAATTTTTGAGCTTGATAAAAACTTTTGTTGTGTGGTTCAGACCTGAAAGCTCAAAAGAAAAATTAAATATAAAAAAAAGAAGCGAATCTTAGTAAACGAAAAATGAAGGAGAACGAGAGTAAAATTTCCCAGGTCGTTAAAGTAATCGAGGGTGATTTTGCCGGTGAACGATAGGTGAAAACAAAGAGGAGAAAATGAAATTAATAAAGAGAGAAGAAGAAAGAAGAAAAAGAGAACGTGAATTTGAGAGCTCGTATTTATAGTAAGAGAGCCAAAAAAAAAATGAAGCAACGTTATAATTCCTCCAAATCTAAAATGTTGTATGATAGTTACCGGTAATAGCCGGTGACACTTTGAGAGCGAGCACGAGGGAAATTTGCATTTCGGGGAAGAGTTTGATTAAATCCAAATCTTGTTCGTTGCATCATGGGTTGGCCGCTGCCTCGCTTAAAAAAAAAAGGTAAGAAACCTCATTGAACTTCATACATCATTTATTTTCAAGGAATTCAATTAATTCTCATGTCTGGTAATTCGTTACAGCAAATGATAAGAAAAAAAAATTACAATTTGTTGAATTTTTTGTATTTGAATTTAGCATTATGCGGATCCGAATATTCGAAAAATCCGCCCACAATTCCACGGATATTATTTTCATTCGGATTCATATATATATATATTTTATGCGGATGCGAAATTATCAATGTAGATCTGGATGCGGATGTACATATATCTAGATTTAGAGCTGGATTTTGCCATCCCTAATTGATAGTGTAGGAAATTAGAAACAATAGGGATTTAAATGTCAAAATTGTGCAGCCTTTACTTTTCTGATTTTTTTCTTAAATAACAGGGATTATATTGTAAATAACCAAACAAAGACAATCCTGATTCTGAAAGCACAAAATGACAAACTTGGAGTACCTTGCAGCCGGTGCCCGTGCCAGGTAGCCGAATCCTTAATTATGAGCAAAGTAGTCGATCTTGCAATTTCTTTTCCACTCATATTATAGAAAAGAAAATGCGAGGGTAAACAGAACCACTAAATTGCATGAAAATCAGTTCAAGAAACTCAAAAAAAAAGAAAAAAGAAAAATAAAGAGAAATTCCACCTCAAAGATTGATGCAAAAGCAAAATCCTCTTCTAAAAGGACCAATTCCTCCTGAACCTCAATTGATTTTGCAGCCCATAAAATAACCAATGCAAAAGTTACCTTGAGAATTATATTTATTATCAATGGTTAAACACTGTAATAAATTGAGTCCACTATACCAAATTCGCCCTTTTTTTTTTTTTCATTTTCTCTTTAAGTAATTGAAATAACACCGGCCCTCTGCCTCCAAATCAATTAATTTAATATCTAATTGGTGTGTGTGACGGACAGAACGACAATGTGTTGGATAAATAAATGATTCCATATCCTACCTACTTTTGGGACGTTTTCTATTTTACTCAAGAAATTCAAATTTTCAAGTCAAAATGTTGAGTGGTAGTTATTTTTTTGAGTATACACATAGTATACGTTTAACTGAAGTTAGATGGGTGTGTAAATTTATAGCAAATGATACCGAATAAGTGAATTAAATATATATAACTGGCACTGCTCTCTCAATTTAAAGGGCCTGGGTTGAAAGAAGAAGAAGAAGCACAGGAATGTCAAAAAAAAAAAGGGCCCGGGTTGATTTGGGCTGACATTCCTGTGGTTTTTTTCTCTCAATTTAAAACCGAGTGTAATTGTGGCCGTGCTTTGTATTATTACCTCCCATGAATGTACTTGAGAGCGTATAAATCACTCATGACCTTTAACAATATTTTAGAAATAGAAATAGAGAAATAAGTTATACATGTTTAAAAGAATGTGGCAACCGGCGAACTGGGGACGGAAGGCAAGCGGCTGCTTAGCACGAGAGAATTTGAGATGATGGTATATATTCTAAAAGCATATGGCAAATTGGCCAACTTTAGCCTGCAAATTTTATAGATGACAAGCAGTCTGCGGCTGATCCAAAGATAAAAAAAGATGGCTCAAAACTCAAGAAAAGGTATCATTTTATGTGGAAAGAAGCCAAAATTTTCAATCAAAAATATCTACCTACGCACATGACACGCCCCAATCTTTAACTAACTTTAGCCCTATCGGATATCGATCGATCTTTTAGCATCAATCTTTCTGATAGATAGGCTCAATTTTTTAACTTTATCATCCACATTTGGGTACGTAAAAGGATCCAAATTGAATTCAATCGGAAATCAATATATAATTAGTCTGCAATTAATATTAATATTAATTTTGTTTTTGTTTTTGTTTTTGTTTTTGTTTTTTTTTATGATTATTTTGTTAATTAAGATGACGATTTCATTTCTTAAATTTAAATTATTCGAGGACTCAGACACTAATGATAAATGAACGATTACTGCTTCTTTTCTTCTTCTTCGTTCTGGTACCTATCATATTTTTCTTTTAAATTTTCAAGTCAAAATAGTAAAAAATCCCTTTGCTAAATATACCCAATAGAAATTAATGAAAATTTTGATGACTTCTATAAAAGTCCATTTTTATTCCACCCTTCTCGTAAATCCTAGTGAAATAAGATTTTTTGTAAAAAGATTTCACAATCATCACATATTCAACTAACAATCTCTTGAAAAAGATAGAACAGAACTATAACCATGGTTTTTTTAAACTTAACTTGTTTTTTCCTTTCAACTTCTCTTTCAGTCTAGTTGTAATATTTAAAAGTTCCCTTCACGTTTTCCTCAATTTTATTAATTAGTAGTGCCTCCCTTTCATTATTAGATTCTCTCTCTAATTTTTTTTTTAATAAGCTCCCTCTAATCTTTTATTTATTTATTTCTAATGTTTGATAGATCAAAGTATTAGGCGTGAAAGCGGAGAAATATCAAAGTATTCGATCTTCACTATAATCTTGGAGGATTCCTGACTTCCAAGCGGAGAAATATCAATTTTATTATGAGAGAAAATCGAATCCCTATAAAATTAGAATTCAAATCCGTACACTTAAAATTACTCAAAATTGAAGGCGTGGGTTGCTGTCAATAGGGATAAGAGCCTTTTGGCTATGAGTACATTGTTGGATTAAACTCCTGGTGGTCCAATTCAATTGCACAGCAAAATAATGTGACTTTGGTTATTTCTGATTCTGATAAAAGAAGAACGTGGGCTTAAAATCTAAAAGTTGAGGGCTTGAGGCCTTTCTTTGACTGTTAGATAATTAGATTCCTCATTTTTCACCATCTACTCACTCTACTCACAAGTCAAACTATCTGAATGGTAGAAGCATACCAAACACCAACTAATTTGGTTCTAACAAGATTCTCTCCAGTAAAGAAATACCTTTCCAACAAAATAAAAACACTTTTTCAATTGAATATCGAAAGAAATGCTTCCTATTAAAAAAATAATAATAAAAAATATTTTAAAATATTTAATTTAAAGAATACAATTTCAATAATTAATAGCGATCCCATTAGTCTTTATATATATCTCTATACTACAAAAATTAAAAACTCACAAATGGGTTACTGCTACTGCAGAAATACCCTGTTTTGGTCACTTTCAATTTGTTATTTTTGTCTCTATGAAACACAAAATCTTTCTCTGGATAATTGAAAATGAAATGGTGGGAACAAGAAATACACACGTTATTGTTTATTGAGTTTGACTGGTAGGCTTGAAGCTGCTAGCTAATTTCTAACCATATGTATCATCAGTACATAAACACAAAGAAAAAAGTATAAAGATATCATCAGTACACAAAGACAATGAAATAAGTATAAAGATGAATCGATGACTTAGCAACCATTTTGAGCAAATGGGTTTTCAAAAATTTCAACTTGTTATTCTTTTCTTGATTTTGGCTTCGGCTGCTAGCCTCCCTAGTGAATACTCCATCGTTGGCCATGACTTTAATGAGTTTGTTTCAGAGGAGCGGGTATTCGAGTTATTTCAAATATGGAAAGATAAGCACGGCAAGGCTTACAAGCATACAGAAGAGGCAGAAAGGAGGTTCAATAATTTTAAGGATAATTTGGAGTATATTGTTGAAAAGAAAAATAATCCTAGGGGGCATGCTGTTGGGTTGAACAAGTTTGCTGATATGAACAATGAGGAGTTTCGAGAAATTTATTTGAAAAAGATTCAAAGGCCTATTGGCAAAGCGATTGGAAATTCAGATGGTAACTTGCACGGGACGGTACAATCATGCGAGGCACCATCGAGCTTGGATTGGAGGAAAAGGGGAATCGTTACTCCTGTTAAGGACCAAGGAAGCTGTGGTACGTTTTCTTCAGCCTTTTTAACCTGATCACTAAAATAACAATACGTTTTTACTTTTTAGGACAAAACTATCTTGCCGGTTGTACCTTACCACAATTTTGGTCCTATTACACAATAGTCTTTGTTCGTTTTCTCAAAATAATAAAAATTAGAGGTCGTGAAATTTTAACATATAAGTCATAATTTAAAAATTATTTATTATTTTCTTTCTGTTGTTGTCCATGAATTAATTTTAATCTTGTTTCTTTCTTCTCCTCCAGGTTTCTTTTTTAATCTTGTTTCTTCTTCTTCTCTCTCTTAAAGAATTTCATAGATAATTTTATATTTTAAATTGTCAAAGAAAATAAGAGGGGTTTATAAAAAAAGAAAAGAAAAGACAATAATAGGAGCTTATAGCAAATCAATCAATTAGATTCCATCTATTGTTAGTTGTGCTTGGTCTCTTGCTTTTAAGTTGATTTTACTACAGTATTTGGGTGGTGGTCTCTCAAAGATAGTAAGTTTACTTGACCAATTTTTGACACAATCAATTGATTTAATGATTAATTTTTCCAATAGCCATAAATTTTTATTTTTATTAAATATAGAGAATGAAGATTCAACTTTTATCTCTCTCTTCATACTCTCTAATCATTTCCATATCCCAACTGTATGAGTTATTCTAAGGTTTTAGTGATATTGTGCTACTTATTTTTCAGTGTTAGTATATGATTATGATTTAGCTACCTTTATATTTTTAATTTGTTAACCACCAATTACTTACTAAATTTTTCTTTGGAGAACATTAGATCATGAGAAAATCCTTAGTCATCCCACCTATCTTAAATCACAAAGCTTCAATCATTAATGTTATAAAGAAAATCTTGATAAAAAATCATTAGAATTTAACTACCTTTATTTTAATTTGATTAAATACGTGCAAACACTAAAACAACTTACTCATCTCAAATTATATTATTATTATTAAAAGCTTAAACCATAAAATTTTGGCCTAATATGAAAGAAGTTTAAACAAACATTGAGTAACTCTTTTAGATCTTAACCAAATAGAAGAACTTCTCTTATTAAAAAAAACACACACAAAATCTCTTTTCAATTTTCATTTTTGTTCATAAAATTCAAATCAACAAAGTTATTAGAAATCTTTACATGAATTACATTATTGTTAAACTCATTATAAGTCTTTACAGATTTTACCAAATACACATGAAACAGTAAGGAAAAATAATTCTGTCAATACTCATATCCATTCATTTCTTATAATAAAACGATAGAAATAAAAACAAAGAAAACAATAACTCCTCTTCATTTCTTTATTCAGTTTTAATGTTATATACCTTCTCATTATGGATAATTAATTATGGGAGTAGATATGGGAATGATAGCAATAGTTGGAGAAATTATTAAATATTGATGTATTTGTGGAATAAATCAAGGGATTTATCTTTATGAAGTTATGGAGTAATCATAGGCTTATTTTGTATTTAAGGAGTTGCATCCATCATCCATGGATACTGAATCATGCATTGTAATTGCCTAATATCAATAATAAAAATCATCTCAAAATTTCCTACTTTATTCATATTGTTTAGCAACTTAGCCAATATATAAAAATATTTATTTAAAAAAATAAGATAAACAACTAAGGATAGAATAAAAAAATAAAAATTTTGAAGATTACTCACGGGTTCCATGAGAAGGAGAGAGGAAGATGATTATTACCGAGGGTGGGAGGGTAAAATAATAATAATTATATTTTTTCCTGACTTTTAAAGAAACAAGAGGATTGCAATATTAATAACCTAAGTAAGAAATCCCCCGTGGCATTTTCTTTTACAATTCTTGCATTGGATTCAATGATTGGATTACAAAAAAACAAAAAAACGAAAAAACGTAGTACCATACCACTGTGGCAACAACTTTTTATCCTTTTCACCAGTCACAAATTGTTGTATTCTATAGTTCCTTGACCGTGTGTGTAATTTTGTTAACAGGAAGTTGTTGGTCATTCTCTACGACTGGAGCCATTGAAGGAATAAATGCCTTGGTCACTGGAGACCTCATTAGCCTCTCGGAACAAGAACTCGTGGATTGTGATACTACAAACGATGGATGTGATGGAGGATACATGGACTATGCATTTGAATGGGTTATTAACAACGGTGGAATCGACACAGAATCTGATTATCCTTACACCGGTGTCGATGGTACCTGCATTATCACCAAGGTTTGGCCAAATACTATTAAAACTTGATACATTAACATTTGAGTACCATTGAAATTTTATCTTGGTTGTACTTAATTTGATCAGGAGGAAACCAAAGTTGCATCTATTGATGGTTATAAAGATGTAGAGCCATCCGGTAGTGCACTGCTATGTGCTGCAGTTCAGCAACCGATTAGTGTTGGTATGGTTGGCTCTGCAATTGATTTTCAGCTATATACAGGTGTAAGTTTCAGGTATCTTGACTTCTTCTTTAAAGATCTTTTCAAAATTGTTCTATGAAATGAAAATTGTGCGATGTGATTTGATCAGGGAATCTACAATGGTGATTGCTCCAACGACCCATATGACATTGATCATGCAGTTTTGATAGTTGGTTATGGCTCTAAAAATGGTGAAGACTATTGGATTGTAAAGAATTCTTGGGGAACAAGTTGGGGAATTGACGGATACTTTTACATAAGAAGGGATACTAGTTTAGAATATGGTAAATGTGCCATCAATGCAATGGCTTCTTATCCAATCAAAGAATCATATGCACCATCTCCCTATTCACCGCCATCTGGGCCGCCCCAGCCGCCGCCGCCGCCACCTCCACCACCTCCATCTCCATCACCAAGTCAATGTGGAGACTTTTCCTATTGTCCAAGTGGTGAAACATGTTGTTGCATTTTTGAGTTCTTGGATTTTTGCTTGATCTATGGCTGCTGTCCCTATGAGAATGCTGTTTGCTGCGCTGGAACTCAGGACTGCTGCCCTGCTGATTATCCTATTTGTGATATTGAAGAAGGGCTCTGCCTCAAAGTATGCAAATTCTACTTCATGAATTTCAGGATTAAGCCATAAATAGTTGAAGTTTCTTTTTCTTAACTATATAAATTGTTAACATTTGTTGTACAGAACTACGGAGATTACCTGGGAGTAGCGGCAAAGAACCGAAGGCTGGCTAAGCATAAGTTGCCACGGACTAAAATCGAGGAAACAGAGAAGATGTACCTATCTCTTCAGTGGAAGAGGAACCCATTTGCTGCAATACGCTAAATGAATGAGCAGCATTCATTTATCGTCTGATTTAGTGTGAACTTTGAACTTTGACGATGGCCTTCACTCTTGCTATGTCGCTTTTTTTCTCCTCATGGGTCATTGATCCATCCTTTACTTTGAATTGGGCATATGTGTTTGTCTAAATAGATTTTGGGAAACAGCCCTTAAAATTTTAGTCCCTACCTCATGGCTTGAAAGATGTTCAAATTGAAGCCACTTTAGCAATGTAATCCAGGCCTCGTTGTCATATTGGGTTTATCACAATAAATGACTTGTTCCTCAGATAGTTTCGTATAATATAAATAAAATTTATGTAAATTGCCAGAGTAAAATAGCTGAAACCTTCTTGAAGGTTTTCTTGGCTGCAACAAGATTCCATCTCAATTATCCAAGAATTTTGTCGCTATAAAGTTTGATCTGATAAACCGACACAAGCTATGATAACACTTTTGAATCTTGGTTCCACCAATATGTACATTGGCAACTTTTGTCTGCCAACAATATCAACGATGATGATGATGCTGGTTTGGCAGATAGCCATTCCATCAAAACTTAAGCTTTCGTTGCTTTTAAATATAATTGAAGCTAACACAATGCTACAGTCTTTTAACATTACAAAATTGTAGAACTAAAACTCTAGAAGATGAAATTCGTTCCTCTGCAGTCTGCGCAGAGAGGTTATTTATAACTGAAGATGAGAATGCCTGTTCAATTTTACAAATCCCATGATTAAGAAAGGAAAATTCTATTCAATCCTTCCCATGTGTATGTTTCAATTTATTATGATGATATATACGTACACATGATAACTAGTAAATAGATAAGAAACAATAATCCAAAAACACTAAATGCCTTTTCTTAAAAGAAATAAGTGTCCACAAAGCAAAGCATTAAATGAAATAAAATTCATTTCAAGTGTTTATTTATTATTATTTTTTTAATATTGATTATATTTTAGATAAATAATCATCTCAAATATTAGAGAGATGCATTGGCTCCACTTATAATTTTTAAGGAAGAGAGACTATATATAAATTAATTTCACTCAATTATATTTAATTGAGAATATTTTAAACCCCAATTATAACTAAAACTTGAACTAAGTCGCTCAATAAAATTTCATGTGTGCCGGTGCCACTCTTTACCGTTCCCTTGGGCTCTTAGATAATCTTCATTCATTGACGCAACCATGGGCTTTAAAATCTGAAGCCACGTTGGAATTACACGTTACCCCCTGCAAATTAAGGGAGATTTAGACCGAGAAGAAAATGCTCGGACAAAAGATTTCTATTTGTTTATTTAAAGTGTTAAAATTTCAATTAGTTTATTTAAAATTTAAAATGTAAAATATCAATTAGATTGCCAACAAAAATTTGTCGCATTTAAGACAAATAACTTTTTTCACTAGCTTAATATGTTTTTTCCACGTTTGCGGGTGCCTCGAGATCAGTGCAAAAATATATTACATTTATATGGTTAGAATTTTAAGATACATAACAAATTTGCAAGAATGGCTGCATCATATGTTCCTCATTCTCCATTGACTACTTTAAAATTTCTGTTACACACCCAATTCTTTTGTTGTTGACAACTCAATTTTTTACACCGTCTATAATATGTCATAAATCAGGGATAATCAATAATAATAAAAATTTAAAAAAGTAACATAAAATTTGAGTTTCGTAAGGTGGGAGTTTTGGGTTTATATTATAAAATGTACTTCATTATTTATCTTGTATGAGATGCTAGTAGTTTTTAATTGTTTATTTGTTTTTTTTTTTTTTTAAGAGTACCTTTTTATTGTCTATGGTTGATATGCTGCTATTCATGTAACAGCAACGAATGCATGTCAAATATTACACATAACTTAAAATAGAAATTGTAATATATATGAATTGCTTAATTGTAACCGTAGTTTAATCATCATCTCTAAAATAATTTATACAACAATGTCAATATCATGATAGAAAATTATTGATCGTAGATGGCCCAATCTAACCCATTGCCGAATTAAAGACACATGGCTCAACAACCGTTTAAGTCAAATCGAATTTCCTCAACTGTAAGCCCGTGACCACTCCGCCCCATTCATTGTGGCAAAAGCATTCTTAATTCTATAATTTCAAGTTTTCCTGGGCTCTAAATTAAGTCTTACCTTTGCATCAAAACTCTTGATATACTTTACTAGAATAATTAAGCTCACACGTAGTTTGTAAATTACAACTAGTTAAAATTGTTCAATACCATTCATTACAGCAGAGACATTAAATTAGCATGAATAAATAGGCATAATTCATGGGATGAGTATGAATTGTTAAGCTTGGATGTTTACGGAGAGTTCCAAGAATGTTCTACTGCAAAGTCAAGCGTGAAAATTTGAAAAGATTTGGATGATGTCAAATTTCGTTGAGGGTCAAAAACGTAATTTTATGTGAGGATGTCAAGATGATTGGTCAAGAGGTAAAAGCAGAGGGACAGGTAAATACTGAACTAAATTCTTGGCGCGTGAAAACCGCAACAGAATCCGGTAGATTGGCAGTGGTATGTTCATTCCTCGCACTCGCACTCTCACACTCATTCGACTCTCTTGACTCGCCTTCCCTTTCAGTTTCGTTCATTCATTCAGAGTATACTATTACTACTAATACTGTAATACAAAGCTCTCTCTTGCTTTCCTTTTTGACTTTTCTTTAGTTTCACTCATTCCCTAAACTTTAGCAGCAGCAACAATCTCCCCCGCTCACGCTCGCAGGTATAACTTCTCTTTTCTTTTCTTTAAACCACTGATCGTTTCAAGAAACCTGTCGTCCGTGTTCTTTTCTTCTTGGTAATGCCACTTTTTTAATCTAGTTCTAGTAGATGCTTCATTTAATGGATTTGTAATTGCACTACCCATTATATTCACTTCGATTTATACTTTTTCTTTCTTTAAAATTTTATTCCAATTTCATTATTATTGAAATTTTGTTACATAATTAAATTTGGATCTATATTTTGTTCTAATTTAAAATATCTAGTGTGTTCCATGGCAACCGACAATGCTTGATTCTCTTAATCCGCTGTCAGATCCCCCCATGATGAGCATGAGCAACCAAGAATTTGGAAGCAGTTGTTTATTATGTAGCTGTACAAGTTGTTATATAATTGCTTGCTGGTTCTTATAGTTGTTTGCTCTGTAATTGCTTTTATGTCATTTCTGATTGATGTACTGTATTTCCAGTTTGGATTGGTAAGTTGTTGGGATTATGAAAATTTTTCATTTCGTGGTCTTTGAATAGAGGCTGTGCGGAGAATTTGCTCTGTCATTGAACAATATGGAGGAGAGGAAATTAAATTTCAACGCACCGCTTCTATCTGTGAGGCGATATTCTACAACGGCAGTGGCATCTTCAGATGGAGAGAATGGGAAGATGGTTGAGAATTCTGTGTCCAACAGACGATATAGAATTCCATTTTATAGAACAGACCTGAACTTGGAGCAGGTCACAGAACCTGCTGCTGTTCCATTTATGTGGGAGCAGATTCCTGGAAGACCCAAGGATGGTGGACCTGAGCTTCAACACTCTGATGAGGCTCCTGTTACTCCAAGGCTCCCACCACTGAGAGCTGTGGATATTATTAAGTATCCCTTGGTGAAGGAATTTGATGATTTGCCACGAGTTGAGTCGCGTTCTTTGAATCAGAATATGTCTACATTGGACTCCTCGAATGAGGCAAATAACCGGCAACAGCAATTAGATATAGATAACGACGATGATGTTTATTCTGATGCACTCGACACACTGTCTCCAACTGATTCATGTTCCATAAATTGTAGTCTTAGTGGCCTGAGTGGATCTGATGGGCAGGTGGTGAAGCAGTCGGGAACCTTCTCTAAGGATCCCCAAACTCGAGATTTTATGATGAGGCGTTTCTTGCCTGCAGCTAAGGCAATGGCTTTGGAGCCACCTCAGTATGCTTCAAGGAAGCAACCTGTTGCAATTGAGCAACCAAGACAGGTTATTAAGGTGGTTAGTGAAGATTGGAGACCTAGTGAGGATCGGAGACCTCTTGTTAATAAATCTATTTTTATGCCTCATTATGGGGAGGATGTAGAAGAAGAAGAAGAAGAAGAGGAAGAGGAAGAAGAAGAAGAAGAAGAAGAAGAAGAAACTGAAGATGAAGTTGATGAGTACGACGATTCTGGCAATTTATCTGGAAAAGCTTGTGGGCTGCTTCCTCGGTTATGCCTTAATAAGTCTTTGTGCCTCTTAAATCCAATGCCAGGGTTGAAAGTTAGAACCCACTCATCAGTCTCTTCCAGCTCTGATGTCAGAAACTCGGGCAAAGCTACTTATACTGAATCTCGTAGCCAAACAGTGAAGAGGGTACCACGGAACTTTCTTTTTCCTTTAATTATCATTCAATGTTCTTGCTTTGCCTCTGATTGCCTTACATGGTTATTCTTTTATATTTTTCTCAGCATGCCTGGGATGCTGTTTATAAGCATCAACCAGAGAGTGGAGTTCAGTCACCAAAGCTACTGGGGATTGAAAATAAGATGACCTGTGGCTCTAATCGGTTTGCTTGCTTAAGTGACCAGGAGATGGCAAACAGGTCATCTCCTTACAGGCGTGGCATTTCTCCCTATCGTAATGAAAGGCCTCAGTCTCCATTCCGTGGAGGAGGGTTTCTTGGTGTGCCCAAAGAAGCTGAAACTGTGAGAGCCAAGAAGTTGAATCCTTATAACAGAGCTGGTAGCAAGTCTCAGGAATTATTTCCCCATCATAGCTTTAAAAAAGGGTTGGGCTCACTGAGTCCTGCAGTTGAAAAAACACTGTATGTAGATACTGTAAATTTTTCCAAAATATCAGATACCATGGGACAGATGGGCTCTGTGGGCAAGAACTTCCAGACCTCGATGGAAAGTGAAGGGATAGAACAAAGTGCCAGTGTAGATACGGCAAAGGATGAGAATAGATCAGAAACTAAAGTATCAGGGTCCATTGAAGCCAGTCGATCTTCTTACTCTGAGAAGATATTGCACCCTGCAGGTCAAGGAGATATGGAGCAATGCTTGGGACTGGATGGAGAACTTAATCAGGAATGTAAGTCTTTGGTATGTACAAATGTTACTGCTGATGAAACTCTAAATAGCAGCTGTGAGCGTAAGTCTGAAGAAGATGATCTTGGATATATTAACAGTGGTTCTGAACAGTCTCCCCTCCCCCTACCATTACCAAAAAAACCTACTGAGTCCTGGCTTTGGCGTACGTTGCCTTCAGTTTCCTCACGAAACTCTTTTTCAAATCCAAATGTTGGCACCCGATTTAATCCTAAAAAGCAGGATCCTAAAACACCCTTGACTAGTACCAAGTGGGAAACCATTGTAAAAACTTCTTATGCTCACCATGATCACATACGTTACTCAGAGGTAATGTCACTACTTGTCTACCTCAAATTTATTTTGTAATATGGTTTAGTGATGGAGAACAAGAAGAGCTAACCCTTTTATCCGTTTTGCAGGAATTAACTTCTCACTTTTCTCAGCAATCCAAAACTTAAAATGTTAAGAGTCCCCATCACGAAATGGTCAGAGGTACTTAAAATCTTCCAGCTTTATTTTTGACCCTGGAAGATAATCCTCCCATTGATTCTTCCTCGATGAACAAGTAGGCTAATATATTATGGGGTGCTCGGTTCTTGTTATTACATGAGCTTGTAAGTTGCTATTTTGTGTTTCTTTTACGTTGCTTTGTGTTGAGGCAGTAGATATGTCCGGTCAAATTCATTTCCTTCCAATGACTATAAGTGTTTGGAAGATTGATTCTCATGTATTGGTTTTTTAAGATATTTGTATTGCAAAGAAAGTTATTATTCACCGGCCTGTTTGGAATTGAATGGAGAGATACAGCATTACAGCTTGCTTGAGAATAGCATATATTTGGTGCCAAAGGGTTACTAAAAAAAGGACTTGAATTTGCTTGCATTTAAGCAGTTTTGAACCGTTGTAGTCTTGTTGATCATGTAGATTGATGCTCATTTTTCGTTTTATTTTTTATTGTTGTTTTTAAATATTGTTTATACGGAGGTACATACTAATACCGAAAAGGTTTGTGGGCTAAAACTACTGTATTGGGCCTGCACGAGAAGCTATCGAAACTAAGAGTGGGACTATTAGCACCCCTTTATAATCTTTATAAAACTCCTGTGCCATGTTAAAAGGACAAAATAAATCTACTTAAAACTCTTATATTTTCTCAATAAGTTACCGTCTCTAACTCTTTACAGTTTACACCCATATAATCATGCCAATGTTTTTCTTTTTTTTTTTTTCCTTACACATGCATTGCATACTAATCAATATGTTTATACTAATTTATTCTTCACAGTTTACACCCATATAATCACACCAATGTTTTTCATATTTTTCTCGTTTCCTTTGCATACTAATCAATATGATTATACTAATTTACCCCACACACACATACACACAGAGAGAATCAATGTTGTTCATTTTTTTTTCATGTCCTCACAAATGCATTGCATACTAATCAATACGATCATACTAATTTAACCCCCCACACACAGATAGAATCACGGCAATGTTTTTCTTTTTTTTTTTTTTTCGTTTCCTCACAAGTGCATTGCATACTAATCAATAAGATCATATTAATTTACACACCCCTCCCCCTCCCCCCCCCACAACAAAAAAAAACACACACGCACTTGCACACATAAAGGATAAACATGTTTTAAAACATCAAAAGAGTTTGATTAATTTTATCAAACAACAGCAAGTTCTGCCCTTTTTCTCTATATGCGCCAAAAAAAAATCATATATTATTTTCAGATGATTATCTCGTCATATACCAATCGTTACCCAACTCTCCACGCTTGAGATTATTAAACTCTACTCTCTGTTTTTTAGCATGGAATAATTGAAAATCATAAGCTCATTGGTCTAGTAGTAATGGACTGATGAGCCAAGAGAATTGAATGGTTGGGATATAACATCAAAATTAATTAATACTAGTAGAATATCCAGCATACGGTTAATTACCTTTCTTTTTTATCATAATAATAGGAGTTTTCCTAATAAGCAAGCTGAGATATCATCAATAGGATTTCTATGTAATTGGTATCAATTGATTTCAGGAACAAAAAGGTATATTTTATTTGCTAAAGGAAATGCAATTTCAGAGTGTCGACATGAATATAAGTTGACAAGATAGCTAATTTTCTCTGAGCCGAATCCCAAATAGAAGGAGCCATAACCAAAAATCAAGGGGGCTCACGTCATTCATAATGCTTGTCTTTGAAGGCTTTGATAATTAGATGACAATAACTTCCACATTGATTTGACAATTTTATGTGGTAATCGTCATCCTTGAATTAGATGTATTCTAAAATACCCTTAAACAAAACACTAATAATAATAATAATATTATTATTATTATGGGGTAATCTTATTTTTATGCTCCTGTTTCTGAACATCAAAACTTAGGTAAAGGGTTCTTTAACTTTCTCTAATGTGGACAGAATTATTGCTACTCCTTCTTCCTATATCTAAGGCTTTACGTAAGAAAGTGTTAAGAAATATATTTCATTTTTTAATAAGGGCTAATTATTAAGACAATTTTTTATTTAAGAGGATTCTTATTTAAGGAATAAATAATTTTCTTTTAGAACTTACCTTATCAAGGAGAAATACAACTTTAAAAAAGAAAGAAATACTTCTCTTACAATAAATAATCACGCTATATACCAACAAGCGTATAAATCAACTGGCTTGGGGCTGTTCTAGCTTAACCAAGGTCCTCGGTTTGACGCTTGGGAATGCAGCTGCGTTAAATACTTGTTGGGAGAGCTTTGCCGCCCTAGTGGTCTTACTCAGCTCGAATCTGGATTAGTCGAGACCCAATGTGGTCATCGAATACCAGATGGTTTAATACACCGGAAAAAATAATCACTCTATATAAGAAGGTTAGGTTTACTTGTTAATAAGAAGTTTAATTTTCTTTATAAGTAGACAATTTCTAGTGTGTAAGAAACATAAGGTCTATTGAGAGATTATATGTTATTATGATTTTGGGTGTGAGAAAAATAATAGATAACTTTTTTTATAGTATATTTTTCTCTCCTCGTCCTTGGTGGCTATGGTAATTTTACTCAAGCATACGAGGCTTCCATGTAAAATTTTGTATAGTGTAATTGGTTTTATTCTTTGTCTATGTTACACAAGGAAGGTAAGGGCAATGTAAACCTTGTTTCTACTAATGGAAACTCCTAGAGTTATGTGGACAATCAAGGCACTTAAAACAATATTATTGGAATAGAGTAGGTTCATTAAGTAGTTTCAAATTAGTAGATTAGAGATTCTGATAGAGTCAACTAGCAGTATGTCTTTCAAATAGGAATCCTCTTGAATAAAAAAATATCTTAAGAAATCTCCTCCCAATTAGTCCTTGTTTAAATATATTTCCTAACAATCTCTACCTTGACAAATTTTTTAATTAGGTGACAAAACATCATCCACCATGTATCCATATAACCATGTTGTTTACACATTCTTTATTTTATCAAAACCACACTCATATAAGGCTTGTGAGGATCACTTCATCGTGGGTAAATCTCGTACTCTATCCAACAAACATAATTCTCTACACCAAGAATTATCATATCTCATTTTATCTAGAGTAAACATATTCGCAAATGTCGATCATCTTGTTGAAAATATCCACTTTCATGCTTGGCTTCCTGGAAAGTCCTTAGCCATCAACATAAAAATTTCACCATACACCTTTCATATATGTTAAATCATGCATTGTGCGTAAATCTTGTGGACATGCTTGCAGTAACTCATCCTTTTCCATGACAAGCCAAAAAAGGATAAAACAGTCTCTCATGGAGAGAAGAGACACATTGCTAGCTGATGTTATCAGTATCTCCATCTACTGATTTAGAGCTACTTTCCGAGCATGCTTCATTCCAAAAATCTTCTTTAAGATACCTTGATTGTCCACAGACCTCTAGGAGCTTCCACCAGTGGGAACATGGTTTAAAATAGATTGGATCAACATATATTATTAACTTCAATTTGCCTTAAGCTAATATTTATTCTCCCATCAAACTTTTCTATTTATTATTTGTTTGGTATTTTTTTCTTGTAAGATCTTGGGTGGGATGAGAAATCCTTAATAGAGAGAATAATTAATAATTTTCTTTAAAATAAAACACAAATCCAGTTATCGTTGTTGATATTTCTATATAATTATATAATTTGTAGTAGTAATCCAGCAAACATTATTATTTAAGAAAATGCATGCGTACTTGTAAATAAAATATAGCTTCAATGTTGTCACACCAAATTACGAAAGGCCTAAAGACCCATGAAAAAATAGGGTCAATAAAATCTTTCTACATAAAATGACTTAGATTCATTCTCTACAAGAATGACTTATCTACTTAGAATTGACTTAGATAATTAGAATTCTAAGTGTCTAAAGACAAATGTAAACAAAATGCCGAAGGGCGTGATTATATAAAAATGGCCCAGGTTCGCTTTTTATAAGAATGTCCTGGGTACATAGAAAATATTATAAGTGCCTAAGGGCGAGGGTCGACAAAACAATGATTTATCTATTATCATTTGATGATACTATCTAATGATATCAAAAGTAACACTTAATAATGTCAATTATTTGTCAATCATCAGACAATATGAAATCAATGACTCAAAATTATGTCAAAATTTATAGTCAAATTTAAGTAACAAAAAAGGTCCACTTTCAAATAAAATTTCATTAAATTAATTTGGTTCAATGCATTATGGATGTCAAAATAATTTAAGAAGCATAAATCTAGGAAACAATTCAATCACTTATGTTTCACTACCATGCAAAACTTGACTATGTCAAAAACTAACAGACATAAACAAAAGCTTGCAGTGAGTCTAAGACAAGTACTAAAAAGATCTCACTCCAATGGGCTAGCTATAAGTCTTTCTTCTTACAATAAAGTCAGATCTTTAAGTACTTAGCTTCATGGCCTCTTTGCCAATCTATATTTTTGTATACTAGGTTTTAGTTTGGAGAATCTTTATGAATTAATTATAACGTCACTCACTCTCTCTCTCTTGAGTCTCTGTCTCCTATATATATGCTGTAATTTTCGCCTTGCCTTGCGCTAAGAGAGTGAAAGCTTTAGTTTAGTGCTAATTTCTCGAGGGATACAATGAGACTTGTCGTCATCAATTCCAACTCTCTGGCTCATCAGTCTCAGTTGTAAATCCGGCAACCATTCCTTTTCCTTGATCAACATTTGATCTTGATTTAACTGCATAAATAAAAGTTAAAGCAGCTAGCAATTAATTATTTTCCAGATTAAATGCATAATTAATTTAATTTCACAATAAGTATCAGTCTGGATTGGCAATTAAAATTTTACCTCAAGCCGAAATGGATGTTCAAAGCTATTGAATTTGGGCGCAGAATCATGGGAGTTGGATAGAAATTGAGTAATCATAGTGTGGCTTCCAACAGGCCTTGTACCGTAAGTGTACATAGGTTGATGTGCAGCTTGAGGTTGAAAGCATCTGGTAGTGATCTTGTCATTCTTAAGATAATTATATCTATTACTGTTAGCAGCAGCCTTCCACCGACCGATGTTGATCGTTTCAAAAGGAGGCCACCTCTTTTCCTCAAGAAACCGGCTAGGTCTCATTGGCCCCATCCCCATTGCATTTGCATGAACATTAATATTGGAAGAGTGAGCCTTACCTTGTAAATGGATGGACGTTGATTTCAACAATACATTATCTTGTCCATGAGCATCTTTGCCTACTAGAGAACTCGTTGGCCTTATCATTTCAATGTCATCACATTTCCTTCAATAATCAAGTTGCAGAATGATAACATGATCATCAGATGTCACTATCTATATGTGTGAGTGTGTGTTATTATATTAATTATTATTAACTTGTTTATGATGAAATATGCTTGTACTTTACCTTGAAAATGTGGATTTGAAATCTATTGGCCGTTGCGAGATAGGAGACTGCAAAATATTGCGAGTGATGTTATTTTCAGGAAAATTATTGCTGGCAAGAACAATTCCACCGTTCTCCATTCTGAAGTGGTGATGAGGACTGGTTATAACCGGCCGGTGATAAATGCCTCGATTGTGATCCCTTCCATGGATCGATCTATATGCATGACTTAGTACTACAAAACACAAATCCAAATTAATATTTGGGGTTATTTTTACTCATAAAGTTAATCAATTCTAATTCTACCAAGTTTTTTCATCATTAATTAAGGAAAGCCGTAATTTATCCCCTACCATTTCTACTTAATGCGATAATGAAAAAAGAAATGAAATATGCAAAATATTTTCGATTCATATAACCTAATATTCTATAGTTTCAATTTTTTCTTTTAACAGAAAAATATATACATAATAGTGATAGAGCTTTTATTGGATTATATATTATGACTAGGACCACTTTATCAGAATAATAACCTAAAACAATTATATCATCACTTCTTCTTGCATGCTTGTACGGACCTATATATTTAATTAGGTCTAGTTAGAAACGATTGAATTTATTTAATTTATATCCATATAAATTACTTTGAGTAAGAAGTCCAAATCTTTTTTTTTTTTTATACATAGATTCGTGGTTATAATTGTTTCATCAAGTAGGAGAGAGTAGATATTCTATTCTATTGAGGAGAGAAGCAAAGTTCACCTTGTCCAGCTTCGTCAAGCTTCTTGCTACGGTACATCTGATGCATAATGCACATGTTACAAATAAATAAATGAGTTAGGACAACCAAAAATATTGACAAAGAAAATCATGAAACCCTACATAATAATAATGAAAAACCAATTTATATACATATATATGAAAATTTTTCCGGAATCAAAGTCCGGATATATATATATATATCAAGTGAGGGAAGGGTAAAAAGAACCCCCAAAAGGGATGGATTCAGAAGTCTAGTTATATATACATATATATTGTTTTCCTGTACCTGCAAGTGACTCTTAACGTGGGCAATGCTAAGTCCTCGGACATTCATCAACTGAAGCACCAGTTTAGGAGTTGCTTCTGCAAAAATTAATTTAAAGAGATGAATTAAGACAAAATTAGACACATGCATGATCATGAAAATTGAAATGGGTGAAGTTAATGAAGCATGCATACTCTCTTGTCCACCAAGGCGTTCAACAGCATGCACAAAAGAGAGATGGAGATCAGGAGTCCAACGGAGCCGTGGCATTTTTGACCGAACATATTGCCTTACCGTTGACCTTCTTTCGTTATTATTATTAGTACTGCAGGAAGTACTCCCCTCTAAATGATCAGTTCCTTTTTCATCATCTTCAACAGCTTTGGCAAGAACATCATCCTCTTCGCTGCAGCTGGCTTCTTCATTCAAATTCAAATCAAAGCATGACCATTTTTGGGAGGATACTACTGATGTGTTCTCAGCTTGCTCTTCACTTCTGTCGCTCTTTTCTTGACGGCATTGTATCTCTATGTCTGTTCTCATTTCCTTGAGATCAAATTCTTCTACAATTACCTAGATCGATCTGCTAATATATATAATTGGGAAAATCATATGATTATGTGAAATTGCACGAGGAAATTTAGAGAGAGAAAATATGCCACAAATTTAATTGATTTCATAGCGTGATGAAATTAGTCTTTTGATGCATGCAATATGACCACGGTTTCCAAGTGATGTGTTGAGTACATTATCACACGTCGGCTAAGAATAATTGCTGGTCTAATAATATAATTTTGAGATAATCTCAACTCTTGAGTTAACTTTTGAATATGAGTTAGGCCCATGAATTTCTATATGATTGTCTTGGAGTAGGAGGAACACACCCAAGAACTGAAAACTTAACCCTCACGGTAGTTATTAATTAACTTGCAATTTAGATCATACCTAACCATTGAAAACTTAAATCTTAGAATTGCACAGCATTAATTTGCGAAACTTCTTATGTAATAACATAGTACACCCACCAATATCTGAATGGAATCTGTCTCAAGTTAGAGAAATTTGTTCAGAGGAATTGTATTTTGCCTTCACATACTTGTTAGAATTAATAAATGTGAGTCACAACATCTTTGTTCATTAATTATACAAAGAACTGAAAAAGAAAAACAAACAAGAAAAGCTCGTATGACCAAACTCAATCTCAATGCTTGCGTCTTCAAGGCAAAAGAACACAGAGATGGAACACAATAAATTTTAATTAGAGTAACATTAATCCAAAACTTACATGTTTATTCAATTGTTGTGGGACAGGTTTGATCCAACCACTCCGTTTACACTCAGTCTGTAGTTGTTCTGCGATATTCGTTGGAGATACAAGATTCAAAAATAAAATACGTCAATAATTTAAACGTATTAAAGAAAAAATCCTGAAAGAGGTTGAAATGAAATCAACGCAATTGCTAGTGACATGATGAGTATTTTCATCAATCTATATATGGAATTGATCAGCTTCATTTGACCTATACATTTGGGGGTTTCATTTGAGAACAAAATAAAACATCAAAAAAGCATGAGATACATCAAAATTCTTACATAATTTATTTTCCACAAAAAATCATATATACGAATCTAGCAACGTAATATTACTTTTACATAGTTATATATATGCAATGGAATTTACAGAAATTGTGATTCTTGGATTCCCTTTGATTGCTGAAACCAAGGTTCATAATATATTTTTCATTTTCAGGAATCCATTAGAAATTATGAGAATAACAACTAGTGTCTGGAATGCATAATTGTAGTTGTGCATATATAACATACGGAAACAGCTGTTAATTATCAAACAAATAATTTGGATTATAGATATATGCTAATTTAATTTATTGATATTTGACCATCACAAAGATAGTATGAAGCTTATGAGATTAACTTCATCTTATTAGAACCTAGCGCAAGATCTTGAGTCTAAGTTTAGCATTAAACCCACAAAACACTGCAAAAAATTTTCTCAAGAAAGAAAGAGATGATAGAGCGAGAGAAAAGAGTTTAGGTTTTCGCTTTCCTCTTATACAAACCATTGATGATGAAACTAATCTTCCACTCTCCAAGCTGCTGATTAAACAAAATACATCTCTGCTGGATTCAAGCATGTCACAAAACCATATCCCTTGATGCCCGCTACAGTGGAGATATGTATCGGAAAAATATACTTTAAAACAAATGAGAGGAAAGAGAGAAAGAGAAAGAATCAAAGAGAGGTAGCAGACTAGCAGGTAATGTTTTTGTTCTTGGATTTCGGAGATGTTTTTGTTTCATTGAATCATGGAATTGAAGTCATCAAAATTCAAGATATTCTTAAAGACTTTCATGGGTTATAAAAATCAACCAAGTTTCTGACACAACCACTTGAGCTCTTAAAATTAACATATATGTATATTGAAATTAATGGAACATATATTATATATATACACACTCAGCGTTATGGATGTAGATGCGACTGTTGGATATCATGTGATCACACTCGATCCTTTTCTTCCTTTGCCCTACTTTGACAGTTGTCATGTAAAATCTTTCTCTCTCACTCGTGATTATCTTAATTGTTTGACCTATGTTATGTTACAAACTCCTCTCATTGTTAATTTTGTGATTAGCAAAATTTTGTTTTGTTCATCAAGTTTAATTAATGTCAACATGGTCCTTGTAAGAAAGGTAGTGTGGGCCATTTCCTTCAATCAACATATCAATTCTTCTTACCTAAACAAAGACTTTCATGAAAGACTTTCTTCTTATATCATTGCACTGTTTTTCCTGTCCCCATGTTCTTATTTTTATAACGTCATGTGTTGTTGCTACGACTTTCATATATTGGTCCAAATCGAAAAAATCGGTCGTCCAATTTTTTGGGCTGCAAATTGTATGAGATATATAGAAGATTTTTCAATTTTGGTAGACTTGTGTGCATTTAAATACAAGTGGCATCGATCATTTTACAAGGTTTTTCAATTGCAAATGGTAAGAAATTAATTTCATAGACAGGCATGTATGACAAAATTAAGTTACTTGTTTAATATTTATCAATTGAATAAGATTGATTTGATTATGCCTTGACTTCAATTGGCAGACTTTACTGGGAAAGAAAGTGGCGAATGCATTGAACTGTTTATTTTATTTTATTTTTTTCATTCGATTATATTTATCATATCTGCTACAAATAGAAATTGGGCATCATATATACCTCGAGTCAAAATGATATTTTGGACAACATTGGAGTACGAATAACATCCATAATTTAACAACCCTGAAAGTTTTAATGCTATTCAAAAGATGCTGAATTTGAGGTATAATAATTTAATTACCAGCTGCCTTCTTGTTAGTTGTTAGACACTAATTAATATAGAAAGAGAATAATTACCACATAGTGCCAACAAATATTTCTTAAATTCTTTCTACAAGCAGGTGAAGCTAATAAAATTAATTTACAACTGACTCTTCAAAATGCAGGGACCTTTTTTTCTTTTTTTTTAATTTTTTTCATCCTCAACTTAGGGAGGGATTTTATGGAAAAATGAGGATTCTTCCCTATTGTTTGAAGAAATTGAGTGAAACCTCTCTCATATTTTAAAATAGGTCCAAAACCCCCCAAAAATTATAATAGTGTTAACTTTATATATCATTTTATTATTTTACCCGCAGCCTTGATATGAGCCATAAAATTTAAATATTTTGAAAATGTAAATCAAGCAAAATGACATATACCCTTAATGATTAAATTAATTTAATAATGAATTGTAAATTATGAAGAAAAATTAGCTGACATAACATCATGTACGAAGTTAATAGCCAATGCAACGAGAAAGTTAATACCCACACCAACAGGGAAGCCATAATTTTTGGGAATCATTTAATCATCTTTTTGTAATATTCAAACATAAATATTGCAATGGACACATTAGAGAGAATGAATTCGGATTGTTTTGTCTCTACAAGACAACGAGGGTCTCTTCCCTTCCTTCTCTTCATAGTCTCTGAGAAAGAAGAGGAATCGCTTCATGGGGTTTAGGTTTTAGCTACAAGACACCAAAACTGGCTCGTTATGTGCGACAGGTGCATATTTTTTTGTTGCTAGAGAGAAAAGACAGATGTTCTAAGTATTAAACTAAGATGTTTTAGCAGAAAACACTATGTGGAAGAGTAGGAAAATAATATATTTGCCTAAGAAAATGAGATACTCCTAACCCTACGTACATACAAAACACTTCATGCTTTGTCTTGTTCGTGCATGGGGAGTTGACATCCATTTTATTTATTTATAGCGTAGGAATCTTTCCAAGAATTGCTTCTTTTTTTGTATGAATTCATAGATTAAGACGTCCAACCAAGCAATAGGATATGATGTACATTTTATATGTTAATTAAAAAAATGACTTAAGGATAATATTATAATTAGTTTAAGAGACCTAAAGTAGAATCATGTCTGTCTCTGTTAATTAACTCTATTAATTGTCAATCATTTCTAGGTATAGTTCCGTTTGTTTCTTATATATGAATTTTAGTTGTTTGAACCCTAAGATTTCTCCTCTCAGTTCGGAGCTCTTGGGAATTCTGATTGGATTGGTGCCATTAATGAAGTGAACCGGCTGGCCAAATGTTGCCCGTGTCCCTCTGATAATTAATTATATATATGGGTTGACGGTCTGAATTTGGCAGACATATCATAATTCATAAGCACAACTGCATAAGATTAGATTGTAAAATAAGAGAGATGATCAGCTAACTTATAAATGGCCGGTCACCAATATAGTGCTTGCGGTCCAGAGATTTTTATCTTGTGTATATGCAAACTGAGTTTATGTTGCCACTTCTTAACAATTACGTACTTACTTCTGCTGACTGCAGGCTCTTCAACCTTGACAAAAAATACCCATTGAAAATTGGCCCCAGAATTTTTTTTTGCCCTTTCTTTTTTAACTTTGATTTGAGAGTTACGTTTCATCTCTTTTGAACTGCTGCAGGCAATGCATAATAGCCGCCGCGAGCAAAAGCACCTTATGAGAGAGATGTTTATACGTCTACTTTATAAGTAGATACGTTATTTATGTAAATTTTTATTCACTAATTTGGGTCTAGCTATAAGTATATTCACATTTATAATAAGTCACCAGAATTCTTGTTGTATTAATAGTTGGAGATACAGAAGAGGCGTGTGAAGCAAGTGATTATTAAAATGTGCAAGAAAAAAAAAGGTGGTTTAAACCTAATAATTCCTCCAGAACTACCTCTGTTCTGCAACCAACGAAGATTGAACAGAGTATTAATTAAGATGCCATCCTGTTGCGGTGTCCTAATCATTTACAGCTGAGAATACAAAGTAAAGTAGTTACGCCGTACCCCTCGAGCTCGAATTTGAATTAACTCCCTGTATTAAGACTTTCCGGTTCTCCTTTAATTTTCATAAACTTTGGTTTTACATCTTCAACCAACTCTTTTTAAGGACGAGTGTGTATCTGTATGAACCGTTGATTTATGCTGTTCATGTCTTGTCTCTATTCTTTCAGATTTCTTTACCAATTAATGCCTCCAAGGTCAGTACTCTTTTAGCACAAAGTATCCATAATTGGCCATGGCCAGTGTAAATAAATAGTAGCATATGGCCTGAATTGGCAAAATTAAATGCATTTTATATTGTGAGGAATTCTCATGTATTACAATTACTTGTCAACTAATGAAAGGGGAGCCAACTGCCAAGCAATATTTTTAGAAAGAAAGAACGTGTGCTCCGTACTTCAGGGCCAAGATTGTGGGATTTTTTAGGGAGATCATCAGCTCAATTAATCCTAGGAGCCCAGTGCGCATCTCTTACCAATACGCCAGCGCATATTTGTAAACTTGTGTAATGTCTCGCATATCTAACAGAACTAATTATTTATTGTAGGGCAGTTGACAGTTAATATTCCAGCAATCAACTCGATGACTCCATAATTTCTGGAGCCAAAATCTGATAGGTAATATGCTAAAATAATGTTGGAACACATTTTAACGTCTAATGGTAGGGGCTTTGTAAAGCCCCCTTTGCATCACGAAGCTTTCTGGAGGTTGAATCTCTTCCAACCATGCCACTTTTGTGGGGTTTATACCACACGCGTCACCTTCATCAACACCTTGTCCGCAACACACTTCATCAACACTTATATTCAGAAATTCAGAGAAGAAAAATGAAAAGAACAAAGAGAAACAAAAGAAAAATCACCATGTAGGCCTCTCCTAGTCCTAGGAATCATCCAGTAATATGTCGCCCGTCCTCTGAACAGTACGGAGGTGAAAGAACATCAAAGAGAGCACAGGGAGTTACAGCTTTGAAACAATGAATGTTGCCACCACTAGTTAGGTAAAGAATTGTTGTACCACATGGTGCTGTCATTTCACAATCTCTAATAAGTTTTGCGGGCCTTGCTGTAAAATTTCCAACAACCGAAAAATGCCCCTTCAATAAGACATTCAACATGTGCTGAAAACTATTTTACTCCAGAGATAGTCAACATCAACTAAAAACCGTCTTAGTATCAGTAAACTTGTAGGCCAGCTGATTCATAAATCCCATCAGCAAAATAGCCTTAATAAAGGATAATATTTAGTTCTAGGATCTTTTAGGAAATGCTAAAGCTGCTATAAATTCTCCTATGCTAGCAAACCAGGCAACCATGAAACCCATCAGCAGAGCAAGTGCGTTGATCTGGTTACAATTCTACCCAAGTGTGTTGAGCAGATTAATTGCAACAACTGACAACAGAATCTGAAACAAGATTACGGATTTCCCATTGCATTAAACATAGAAGAATACCAGGACCATTTGCACTCCCTCTAAAAGGGCCAAGATATTAACAGCCCAACATCATCAGCAGAGTAACCAATTGACTTGGCAGTGGTACAGTGAGCACTATCCAACTGGAGTTACCATAACAACCAAAAGCAGATTGTAGCTTAGCATTAATTAGACACATTACCATCATTGCCAAGTTCCACTGTTAGCATCATTTTATAATATTAAGAAATGGCAAAAGTTAGTTAAAGTGGAGCACCTTGAGTTGGATCCCAATGCCCGGGTAGATCAAGCCAATCATAAGATTTTACTAGCAGTGAGCCGTAAAGAAGCTTGCTCAACGCAGTCATTCCTGGATGATTATGAAGTGGTATGATGGAGGAAGAGGCATGCAAAAGATTCCTATCTGCAGCAAGGTCCAGAATTTTTTAGGCATATAATCACAGTCCAACTATGAGTTACTAGCTCTGACAAATAATCCACTCTATAAAAAAATAAAAAAGATAGATTATTTGAGCCAAAGGTTTCAAATAGATAGTCAAAATTGAGAGAAAGAAAAAAATTGCTTACTGAGAATCTGTCGCATTCGTGCAAGTGCAGATACTTGATTGAAGTTGGATATTGATGACATTCGTTGGTACACCCTTTTCTACCATTTCTTCCACGCGAAGAAACTTTCCATCGGCGAGCTGATTGTGTCTCCTGTTCGAGACCCACATTAGAAGGCTTCATATCGTCTGAAATGGAAATGCCATGGCATGAAAAAGTCAAATTCATGCATAATCAATTAACTATAGGAGCCAAACAGTATTTCAATCAAGCATAATCAGTAGCCCACCTAGAATAGAAATCACTTTTGCAAGAGCTTCTTCTGAAATTGGACCATTAGATTGAGTTGAGAAGCAAACTTTGCATGCATCATACAGCTTCTGAACAGCTGGCATGATATATGCAAGTAATCTAGCAAACACGACCAGGCAAATGTAATTGCGTGATCGAATGAAATTCATTTATTTGGAAACTTATCAATAAAAAAAACTTGCAATAAATCAGCCATCAAAATTACAACAAATTCTCCTCATGGTCAACAAGTTAGCAGTCGGAAACATCTATCTTTCTCTGCAACTACAATTCCAGAATCTCCAGCCCTACAGGTACCCAATTAATAAAGCACGGCAATAAAATATTTACGCTTGGTAATCAATCAATCCTTTCTTGTCCAAGCTACATTCCAGAGTCACCAAGCATCAAAATACGAAAAAAGACACCAAATTAAGCGAACTTATTCAAAGAAATTGAAGCACTGCACACAATAATTCTAGCAAAATGAAACAGACACTGATACATATGGGGGTGTGACACCAGCAGTAGAGCAACAGCCAACATGAACGTTGATTGAGAAAGATAAGAATGATGTACCAAACGACCAAGCAGCGTTGCAAGTGTCAGCGAAGCGAAAAGAGCATGCAAGTGAGTGGTGATGATGGTTCGTTTTGTTTTGCGAAAATTAATGTTAAGGCGTCGTTGCTGTGGAAAATTATCTCTTCTCGGATATATAACCATCACAAAATTTTAACACATACTCTCTATCATTTTTATTTTTAAACTTGAATTAATCAATCATTTTGATAATAACAAAGTTAGAATCCATTAAATAATTTAAATAAAATAACTATTTTACTCTTAAATGAGTTAAAATACCATTTTATCCAATAAAAATTTTGAAAAGTAAAAAAATATAATTATAAGAATATTCCCGAATTTAAGAAAACAAATAAATCTCAAAATTCAAGATATTAATTTTTGTAATTATAATTTTTCAATAATAATTTTTGTAATTATAATTTTTTTATTTTCAAAATTGAAAGAAAGCTTTGAATGTTAATTTAATTTGCATTGTGTAAACTGTTTGCTTCTCTTTGAGGCTCTAATTAAAATTTACTTAAGCAAAAGTTGGCATGCACACTCTCCAAAAAAATTATAATTACAAAAAAGAAAAAGGTCTTTTTCACCTTTGCAGTTTGATGCAATAATCCGTTTCATCCTTATTTTTTAAAAAAAATATACTCATTTTATCCCTGCTTTTCAAATAATAATCCAAAGCACCCTTTCGTTAATTAACTGTTAATTTATTGTGTAATTTATTAAGGGCAAAATAGAATTTTCAATTAAGAATGTACAAACTATTTTAATATAAAAATCTCAAACACAATTAAATAACATCTGAATTTCTGCATAAATTTAAAATTTAAAGATAACTTAACGAATAAATAATAATAACACTAAATAATATGTAAAATATATATTTAGGACAAAATTAAAATATATATATATATATATTTCAAAGGCACTAGAGTATTTTTTTTTTTTGTCCTTTAACTTGTTCTCCCTTTAATATAGTCAAGATAAATAAACAAATAATTAATCAGTACTGTTATTTTACCAAAAGTAAATACAGACTCCTTCATTTAACTAAAAAAAGCACACACACTAAAGATATAAAAACACAGATTTAAAATAGTACAGAATAATTTAATGAACACGCACACACACGTACATATATACACACATATATATTGCATATTATTTAGTGTGTTTTTTTTGCTTGATTAAATTATTCTTAAATTTTAAATTTATGTAGAAAGTTAGATGTTATTTAATTATGTTTAAGAGTTTTATTTTAAAATAGTTTGTATATCCTTAATTGAAAATCTTATTTTACCCTCAATGAATTATGCAGTAAATTAACAGTTAATAAATGGAATGGTGTTTTGGGCCATTGTTTGACAAGTAAGGATGAAATAAGTAATTGTTTAAAAAATAAGAATAAAATGGGCTATTGCATTAAACTTCAAGGGTGAAAAAAAAACTTTTTCCCTTACAGAAATTAATTTTTCCAAGTAAAAAATTACTTTCATTTCCTGAGGAGAGTGCACAAACTGAACTTTGATTTTAAAAAAAAAAAAAAAAAAATTGGAGCTTGGCAGTTGCGACGTACGTACTTTCATGACTTCAGTTCCAAGGATGCGCATTCAATAAAGGGATTTGACGAATTCAGCTCTATTTGATCCAACATGAAATTGGATCATATTTTGGTTTTGGGCCTTGTGTAGGTATGACGTGGCATGGGTTATTATTGGTCAAATAGTCAAAGAGAGCCCAGTGGTATCCATCGTCTCTTTTACTATTACACATTTCAAGCAAAACCTGAAGCCTAAACGATTTCTCTTTTTTTAAAAACAACGAGTTTGACAAAAATAAAGAAAGTCTTATTCAAGCTTTAAGAGGAAAAAAGAAGAAGAAGAAGAAGAAGAAAATAATGAATTGGTTTGCAGAGACCCGGGATTGTGGGTGCCATACTACCATGTCTGTTGGTGAGATGGCATTGAGTGCAAATGTTTAGACTATAATACATGACCGTCATTATTTTTTCCTTTTTTTCTAAAATCTATTTTTGGAGGGTTATTTTGTTCATAATCAGTTGCTTAGACGGTTTCAATCGAATCAAATTTAGTCTGTCGAACAATATCAAATTTTAAGTACTTAGTTTGATTTCTTTTAATTTTGGATATAATTTTCATTTCAAGTTTTAACTTTTACTTCTTAATCTTATATTATAATATATGGATATTAATTTTATATTATTGTATATGGATATTGTTATATTATATGGATATTACAGGGCATTTGGAGGAAGGAATTTTGTCTTTTGCTTGGCAGTTGCACGATGTAAGATAAAGAGGAGTTTAGGAATTTTCGGTGGGTGGTCTTGTTGCGACGAGTGAAGGTCGAAGATAATAATAATAAATTGATTACTTAATTAACCTATTATTCTTTTTCTCTTCTTAATTTTACAAATTTTTATCTATTCGCTCATATAAATTATTTAGCTACAAATAACTGATATCACTGAGTAGAGGAAACAAAACCCACCATTTAAAAATGAATACCAACAAAATTTATCAGTTGTGAAATATTAATAAATTAATTTTTACCAAACATAAAATATAATGAATATCAAGATAAAAAAATTTTATATACAGAAAGTGTGAAATATATATCATGATATACTAAAAAAAGGCAAAAATAATAATAATAAAGTAGTAAAATATTTAAAAAAACAACATTCACTCATTTAAAAAAAAAAGAAAAGAACAAAATATCAAAATATTAAATCTCTATAGAATATTTAAAAGGGCGGTGCTATTTAAACTCACAAAAATCCTCTCTATGGCCATTTAAAAAAATTTATTTATTATCAAATATTAAAAATATCAAAATTACCTTTCATTGATTACTTTCTCTATCTATCTTACATTTGCAAATTCTTTCTCTATTTTCACATTCTATAAATTAAACTTTCATTATCTTTTAATTTTAATTTTTTTTTTGTCTTTCTTAGTATATCATGATCTATATTTCATGTTTCTTGTATATAAGAATTTTATCTTGATATTCATTATCTTCTATGTTTGGTAAAAATTAATTTCTTTTAAACAAAAAAGAAAAGAACAATCAATCTAACAATACTTATACTTTCATATAGTGCACAATTTGTATGAAAAATGATGTAGCATATGTCGTTAGTTGTTGATTGTATTTGTAATTAATGACTTTGTTAAATACTACATCAATTGAAATAAAAATTATATATTCAAATTATACAATATATTATGAGAATAGACTTAGAGAATTTACATCTTAAATAATATACTACTTTATATGTCATTCATTGGTATTAGAAAATTATCAAAAATGATAGTATAAAAATTATCAGAACTCCTTTTCCAAGTGGCACATAGTACATACTTATGGAAAGCTCACCACCATTGGGAAAAATTATTGCATTAGATTTTGAAAAGAGAATAATAGAGAGATTTCAGTGATGGTTGCTAGGCCAGCTGTGCCAAAAAACATGGAATAAGATTTTCAAAAGCAGTGTAAACATTTCAATTGTGGTAAGGCCTACGGTGGATTTGTTCCACCGAAGACAACGAATGACAGCCACACACGTAAAGTGATAAATAATAAAAAATACGTTATAATTTTAATTTTATGGTTACGAAAGAATGTTCCACCATGAATATAATCCAACATAGCCGAACCCTCTCAATTGTTTCATAAGATAAGATTACACAGTGATGAAAATGTCCTTGAATGTAATGAGACGGCAAAATATGAGTGGTGGAATTGAATAATAATCTAAATATCGTAAATAAAAATTGGCAGGAGAGGGACGCACGAACTCAAAACACTGAATAAACAAGAAGTTGGAGACATATAGTGGGACCGGTCAACGGTTAAAAAATAAATTTGAAAAACGCGTCCGATGACAACGGAAGTGGGGGCCCTCAACACCATCCAATTCCAAATTATACCCTCCGCCTCCCGACGATTAAACCGTTGGTTAATTTCCCGCCGAACCGAACATCGCCCATGCCGTGGGAATCAGACTCTCACAAAACTATTAACAGTTTGCATGTCCCTTCCCTCATCGCTCATTTTAGAATAATTACCTGTTAAAACATTTTTTTTTTCTTTTTACGCGGGTCCCTGGATTGTAGATTCCCTTGGAAAAATCCATTAATAGTATTCACACTCTTGAAAATTCTAAAATAAATTAATTAATTTGGAATCTGAGATGTGTATTTAAAAAAAAAAAAAAAAGAAGAAGAAATGATACAAAATTTGTACAAAATACACTTCCCTAGACAAATCCATTGTCTTAAATGATTCTTTTGTTTGTATTTTTTTCGTTTGTATAATTTTTTGCACAAATTATTATTCCTAATGAAAAATATTACCAACTATGTTGATTTATAATTTTGCTGAAAATCCAGAAATTATTTCTCTTAAGAAAACTAAATTTACCACTATTACTTTTTTAATATTATTTTCTTTAGTTTATTACTCTCACAATTAAAATGTTGCTGAAAACTTTTTCATACTATAGTCTAAAGGAAAATAATTAAAAAAAATTATTGGAAACCCACATAACTTAATAAAAAAAATGAAATAAAAATTAAAAGTGGAAAACAAAAACAGAACATTAACAACGGGTGATGGCTGGTGAGTGGTGAGGTATACTGTAAAGAGAGGAAAAACAATTTTTTAAAAAAGAAAAAACAAAAACAAGGGGAAAAAAAAAACAATACAGAATTTGAGGGAGGGGAAAACAAGAGCAAGTCTTGGTCATGATAGAGACAGAAATGAGGGTCGGAGAGAGGAAGATCCTTTGAGATCATCCTGCAAAAGGGCAGTAATTGAAAAAAATTAATAATTTTGTTCAACATTTCCACGATTATTTGTTTATTATTAATTTTTCTTTGCTGCCTTTAGAGTTTCCAACTCACCACCACCTTTTACATTTTCATCACCTTAACAATATATTTATGTTTTTTTATGTCAATTTTCTTTCTGTTCATTTCTACTAACGAGACAGATACTGCATTGTCAGCAACATCAGAAAAGAGTGATTCTTTTGTACCCTTTTGATCTGATCGTTTTATGGTAATAATATTTATTCTTCTCTCAGTTTCTGTTCTGTTTCACCTTTTTTTTATCTCTCTGGCACGTTGCTTGCTCTGGAGGGCATTCTCATTCTTTGCTTTTGCCATTCTTGAATGCTTGCAGCCTATTTTGCGTAGAGAAAAATAACAGGAAGCTGAGGTTTTGAGCCAGGTCATGATCATTTCAGCGAAAAGGGTGCTGTGAAATTATTGTAAAATAAAACATGAGAGACCCTGATATGATCACCAACAAACGCCGGGTCATTTCCCAATTTCACATCTCAAAAAACCAAAAGTGAAAAAAAAAAAAACGAAAATATAGTTGTTGTTTTTTACGCATTGGTTTGAAGGGGTTGTTTTGTATAGAAAAACCTGGCGATTTTTTATAGCTTGCTGACTGTTGGAAGATATCGTCGCTGCCTCTACCACTGCAGCATTTGGTTCTTAAAGCAATGGGGGGTAGATGGAATTCAATTGGATTCCAGTTCTTCTGCTTCTTGGTTTTGATCAATAACCTCGAAAATCAAGGCTGTTGGTCTCTCAATTTGGAGGGTAAATTGTCACTTTACACAATTATGTGGTTTACTTGAATTGCGATGCGAATATAATTGGTCGATCTTTGATGTTGTGGAAAATGCAGGAATGGCTTTGTTGGAATTCCGGACACGTGTGATTTCGGATCCTTTTGGTGTTTTTTCCAATTGGAATAAGAATGATAGCACTCCTTGCTTGTGGTCAGGTGTTCATTGTCTGAACGGTAAAGTGCAAATGCTGTAAGTCCCTATAATGTGCAATCTGTAATTAGATTCTTTCTGATGTTGATGGGTTGATATGTTTTAGTTATGGCGGTTTTGATTTTGGATGTTTTTTATTTACTTTTGCTTGTAGGGATATGAAAGAGCTTCGTTTGGAAGGAACATTGACACCTGACCTTGGAAAGCTTACTGACTTAAGATTTTTGTAAGAATTCACATTTCTTGAATGTCTTCATTGTTAAAATTCGGATATTGCTATTGTAGTGGAGTTTCTGATTAATTTAGTTGATTACGGTTTCTTTAACTCACTGGTTTTTTTGGTTTTCACTTTTCAATAATGTAATGCATGGATTACTTGATTCCTTACATGAAATATGTTACTAAATAACTTCCTATTAAAGCAATTTGTTACAGTACAAAAAATTACTCTCTTGAACTTTGAACATTGTCTAAATCCATATTCATATGTGACCAGAGATGGAATCAAATGCCATTAGCCTATATTAAATTGGTGTTTGATTTATGATGTAACAAATACACAATCTTATATCATTTATTATGTTCAAGGATGCATAATTACACTTCTTCGTTTGCATTAACAGGGCACTCCAGAAAAACCATTTCTCCGGAGTAATTCCTAAAGAGCTTGGAGAGCTTACCAAACTAGAGCTACTGGATTTAAGCAACAATAAGTTGAGTGGAATCATTCCAGTGGAAATAAGCCGGTTGCCATCACTAAAATGCTTGTGAGTTATCTGTTTTCGGATCTATATATATATGATGCCTAGGCCTTATGGGTACTGGGACTAACTCATACTTTACCCTAGGTTGCTTGGCAATAACAAATTTGAAGGCAGCATTCCTCTGGAACTCAGTAGGCTCACCTTACTTTCAGAATTGCAATTTGATGACTACCTTACATCTGCTGTGGCCGCTGGAATCCGATGTGTGAACAGAAAGTTTGGCCAGTATGGGTAAGCATTTGACTCATATTAATGCGCCTGATATATATCTACCAATGCTCTGCCTTGCTTCCTTAACCTCATATACACACCTCCATGTAAAAAGACTTGTCACGAGGAAAAGTTCTTAGCTGTGGAAGGTTGATACTGTTTATCAACTCATGTTTAGGAGAAGTTCTTTAAATGCCTAGCATTTGGTCTTTTTTGGCACAAATTTATACTTGAATTGGCCACATGAATAATCCCCCTGATAATTTGATTGACTATGTGTTGTCTAATTGTATATTCTCTTTTCACTGATCAGAGTGTTTCTTATATCTTTTGCAATTTTACCAGTCAATGAAGCAGATTTGTAGACATCTAGTTTTCTAATTCATTAATTGTCTTGCACAGTGTCTGGTATAGAAGTTTGAATCCACTGGATAAGGCAAAATTCTTCATTACTCCAATTAAAGGAGTTTTTGCCCGTTACCTCAATGTCTTACCAGTGCCGTTGTAGGGAATTGAAACACTGCTTTTACTATATAACTTTGGCAATAGTATTTTCTGTGTTCTCTCATCTTTTTCACTTCGTTGAAATTGCTTATCCTTCTTGCAAGGTTCAAGTTAGGAAAGGACTCTCTGCATACCAATGGTGACCATAGTTGTGCTAATATGCCTGGTGAGTAGAAATACTTTTTAACATCTTTGGTGATTGAACATTAATGTTTATGATTCTGATAGACAATATGACCTTGTATTTTGCATTAAGCAGGATCCTCTGAGACACACTTGGTTCAGCATTCGCAGAATCTCATCAATGTTGCACGTCGTAAGCTACTTGAACAGTCCAGTAACCTTGCTGCTGAACCTGCTACTGGTGGTTCTTCCTCTGATCAGGTCATTGCTCTTCCAACTTCTAGAAGTAGTGGGACTTTCCCTGCTATACCGAATGCCACGAAAAAATATTTTCCTGGACCTGCAGCTTCACCACCTATTGTTTCAGCAGTGCAAGGCAGTATTAGCAAGTTTAACAAAAGCTCCAAGCCAACCAGTCCAGCACCTTCAGATCCCAGTGAAAGCATATGGAAGTATTTTCTTATCATTCCCGGTGTGTTTGCAGTGCTCATAATTGCTACCGCCGCATTCTTCACATGCCAAACCCGTGCAGTTAGAACCATACGTCCTTGGAAAACTGGACTGAGTGGACAGTTGCAGAAAGCATTTGTAACAGGTGATCTTCTGAGGAGTAACAAGACTTCAGTTCAATATTTTAATGCATTTTAACCCTTTACTGAGTTGGCTGGTACAAATTTAATTTAAAACCTAATGTGGGTTGCAAAACATTGGTGTTAGACTTGATCAAAATGGTCTTCTTGACTAGGCTGAACTAATTAGTTGAAATGAGAAATCAACTCTGGGTGTAATTTATTCAAACACATTTGGCAAAACTAACAAATGACTGAATGGTGATGCAGCATTTAAAGAAACAACTACTAGTTAATTTAAAGAATTGATTTGTACCAATGGCTTTCATTGCTGTTATGTCCTAGTTGATGGGATGGAATTTGGCTTCATATGCTGTGCAATGCATAATCTTCCCATGATTCGACAAACATCATCTAGGATACTAGTGTTGCACACAGCAAGATATTTGGGTCGGACTCTGGGAACTCTTAAAATCTGCATTTTGGTACGCGGAGACGCATGGGTCTTTGTATATTTATGATCTCAAAAATATATCAGCTGTTATGTTTAATTGACTAACTGTTGTAGCCATAGATAGGACAGGAAAATGAAGGAAAAAAAAAGCATTCCCCTTTAATTCTTTTAATATTTATTTTTCATAGTTCAGTGAAAACTAAATTGTTTTGCTATATAAAATGAAGGTGTCCCCAAGCTGAATCGGTCGGAACTGGATACAGCCTGTGAAGATTTCAGCAATATAATTGACACTCATGGTGGCTGCACTATATATAAGGGAACACTTTCCAGTGGGGTTGAGATTGCTGTTGCAGCAACTGCTATCACATCTTCCAAGGACTGGTTAAAGAGTCAAGAGATGGCCTACCGGAAACAGGTTTGTTGCTTCGGTGATCACTGGCAGTGATATACTTGCGTGTTTTTCAGTCACCTTTCCCAAATTCATTATATTTACTTGTTTTGCCTGTTGTAGGTTGATACATTGTCACGGATTAATCATAAGAACTTTGTCAATCTTATTGGCTATTGTGAGGACGATGAACCTTTTAATAGAATGATGGTGTTTGAATATGCTCCTAATGGCACGGTCTTTGAGCATATGCATAGTAATGTTCTAACTTATACATGCTCCTTGTCTGTGTGACATTCAAGTTGCAGGCTCAACATTTTAGAGGCTAAAATATTCTGTTTCTTTTTCAGTCAAAGAAATGGATCATCTTGACTGGCATGCAAGAATGAGGATCATTATGGGAACAGCATATTGTCTTCAGTATATGCACCATGAACTCAATCCACCTATAGCACATTCTAACTTGTCTTCTCATTGTATCTATTTAACGGATGATTATGCTGTGAAGGTGCGCCACTTGGGCACTTCCTTTAAGAATTTGACTGGCTTCTTTACAACTTTGATCATTTCCATTATGTAAAATCCTCCCGTCTCTCTTTGTCAGGTTGCAGAGATCAGTTTCGCTACAAATGTTTTACCCAAGTCAAAGGTCTCAGATGATGTAGAGAATTCTGTATTGCCTCCTCTTGCTGATCCAGAAACAAATATATACAGCTTTGGTATATTGATGCTCGAAATCATTTCTGGAAAGCTTCCATACTGCGAAGAAAAAGAGTTGTCCATTGAGAAATGGGTAAGTTCACATTTGCAGCAGAAGTAATGTTAGCACCATGAAAATACTGTTGCACCTCTTTTTTTTTTTCATTAATAAATAATATCATACTTTGCAGGCTGCTGATTATTTGAACGAACCTCGGAACTTCAGCTGCATGATTGACCCGAGCCTCAAGTCATTCAAACAAAACGAGCTAGAAGTCATCTGTGAATTAATCAAAGAATGCATTAAGACAGATCCAAGGCAGAGACCAACAATGAATGACATTGTTGCTGAATTGAGGCAAGTGATTAACATTTCGCCTGAACAAGCTGTTCCAAGACTTTCTCCGCTCTGGTGGGCAGAGCTCGAAATCTTGTCTGCTGAAACAACTTAAACAAATTAAGTTGTCTCTGACTCTCTTCTCTGTTAAGTCAAAAAGTTTTTCTATTATTTTGTGTGTCTAATGCAAAGAAATAGCTTCTCAACTCTATATGTCCCGCCAATCACTTGTTTTTCAAAATTTGTTCTTTTTGATATCTTCGTTTTCATATTATCTCCTATGATTGATTCATTATATTTCTTTGTTGTTGTATATTGCATTCCACCAAAGAAAAGAAGTATGTTATGGTGTTGTATAACTGAGGCTGTGTAACTATGTTTCCATTTTTATGATAGGCTTATGTGAATTGATGTAAAGAACTAATTAACTTACCACTGGGATCTAGTCCTTGTGAATGTATATTAATTTGTGAATTTTTTTTCTTTGAATGATAAATAGGCTGTTGAGCAATTTCAGGAAAATTAAAAAAAAAACTTCAATTTTCACGTTATGAGATGATGAGATCAGTTATGGCTCTGCATGATTTATAGATGTAGATGATGCTGAAGTCAGTTTGCAAGGGTGTTGTACACACCCTCCAGAGAATCTACTGACGCTGAAACTGATAGTTAAAAATTTGGTTTTTTTAATTTTTAGATAAAACAATTTTAATATTGATCTCATATAATATATAAGAATTAAGTAATCTATAAATTCGTATCTTGATGATATGAGAGTATAAACAATCGAAAGTTGTACATCTACCGCCAAATGATCTTCCAGGCTATGACTCAAGGTTGATCAACACTGGACGTGTGGGCGTCCGTTTTACCACTCCCAATTGCAACTGGCGTCTTTTCTTTGTCTACTGTCTTTTTTTCTAAAGATATGGAATCTTCTCACTTTTGTTTTGAGAAAAATACTTATTTATAATATCTTATGAAAAAATCCTAGCATGTATTATATCTCATTAATTTAAAATATTAAAATATTTTAAATTAAATATTTATCTCTCCACTAACGTAAAAGTGGAGAGAATGTGTAACTAACTAGGGGACTACCTTGTAAAATATCACAAGACCTCATTTACACTTGTATATAATACATTAGGCCTTAACAAATATTATAATTAAGATTTTTACCTTATATGCCAGTTTTCTCGCTTTTGGGTCCAGTAATGGTGTTGTCAATTAAATGAGCTAACCCGGGGATCATTTGGAAACGTACAATAGTGGCACAATAATTAAGCTTGTAATTAAACAACCATAATTATTTAATTCCAATTCTACTCCACTATAAGATTGGAACTTTCCTCCATAATTGTATGCTCGAATAATAATTCGCCCAAACCACATTGATTTCTTTAATGCACAATCCTTTATACCACATCGTTAATAAAATTGATATCTCAACTGTCCAATCAATTTAATTACATCTTGTTCCTTGATACTTACTAGTTTTCTCTAATGATCATTTTCAACATAGTTATATATATATATATGTTGAGACACTCTGGCCAGATAATTCTATGATCAAGTACTGAAACTCATCAAGAGATGTGTCGTACAAATTCTATATTGTCAATCTATAAATTCAATACTTGTAATTGCTCCCACAAAGATACCGGGTAATCTTGACTATAAGTGTAAGTCGTGCTCATTGGTAACTCAAATGAAATAACAATTACAATTAAGAAATTATAATTGACTCAAGATTAAGATCACATTAAATCAATGTCTATGAGATTTAATAAGTTTGACAGTTATTACAAGGTTAATTAAATCTCATATGTGATCCAGTTCAATGTAGTTACACTACATCAATAAATTCATACATGATTAAAATAAATCACTCAATGAACTTATTACAGTCTATACCTAAATAAAGCGTCCAACTTTATTTATCAACTGCAAACTTAATTTATTTAATCATAAGATAACTTATATTTAAGTTTTCTGTAAATCTATATGGTAATCATATAAATATATATAATATGATTAAATGGACTTTACTCAAATATTAATGTAATAAAGATACTTAAATAAAATACCTCATTTATTTTATTAATCAGAAAAATATTTATTACAATAAATAAACAAATATGCTTTAAAGAGGATCCTGCGATTTTATTTGGGAAAAAAATGAAAAAAGAAAGAAAATGGGATTAAGAATGTAATGGCCACCATCGCGCACGTGAAGCTGATGAATAAATAATAGGCTGTTGTATGTCAGACAACAGAGTACAGTTTGACCTAAAGTACCATGCAACAGAAGAGTTTAATATATTAACTGATTACAAATTATTATTTGTAATGCAACTCCTTCGTAATCACACTATCAAAATAATAAATAATAAAAAAATATATTATAACTTTAATTTTATAATTATGAAAAAGTACTCGAAAGTGGATAAGCTATAAAATAAACAGTGGACCTATTATTTTTTCATTTTAAAGTGAGTATGAATTATTGCTCAATCATTTTTTGAACTATTGATCAATCATTTCAACCATGACATGCACCGACTGTGCCATGATTAGAAACCTAAGTACCAGTCATAAATAGCTGGATTTTACGCTATTTTATAGTTTTTGTAATTCATCAATAAATTTACATTAATTATAGGTCAAGGAGGCACCAATACGGTGGATGCACCAATAATCATGCATGAAATTTAGTTTGCATTATTGGAGTGCCCACAGGGGCAAGGAGTGCGCAATGTTGACAAGTCTTTTACACAATCTTATTCGTAATCACTTTTTTTTTTTATTAATATGTTACAATCAGAGATATACTGATATTACATCAAAAGTATATTGATATTTACAACTAAATATAAGTAAGAATTCTCCTAAATAATTCTATTACAGCACAGCCCGAAAATCAACCCACACTTATAATACGGAAGGAGATTTATCTCTACAAAAGAAGGGAGTCGAGTCCCAACAATTGCTGGGACTCGAACCCATGCGCCCATGCCAATGGGCTTGCCCGATTCGTAATCACTTAACCACGAAAATGTAGAGAGAATATAGAGAGGCAAACTGACAATATCAAATCGGACTAAATCTATCATTACTTTGTAAAAACAAAAAAACACCATGCGCGATGAGAATTTAAGGGGAAAAGCACACGCGCGCACACATAAAAATGAATTAAGCTATGGTGTCATGCAAGCTAATTAACAAACAAGTTAAATTTTGAAAAAAAAAAATCCTTCAGAACTGCATAGCTAGCTGGTTGCCAGTGTTCACATAGGCCTGCACTCTCTTTGTGCTCATCTGAATCTGAAGCATAGAAGTCCCCGCCAAGAAATCCACACTTTGCTTTGTGCTCAAAACGTCGAGAATTCCTTTCAGCGTCTTGAGCCTCACACAGTCTGCAGCTTTCATAACTTTCTCCAATCCGCTCAACAAACCTTTCAGTGCGACCTCCACCAACCCGTTAACTTCCCCATTACTGAGTCGGCTCGTTAACCTAGCCAACTCAACCATCTTCCTGTCAGCCAATGCCACCTGTTGCCTCTCCATCTCTCTCTCAACTTTCTCCTCCTCTAGCCTTATCTTCAGTCTCAACTCCTCTATTTTCCTAAGTTGCTGCTCGGTCAAATCAGCAAGACTCGCTCCAGCTGGGACCATAGTCTTCCTCAACGAGTCAACGAGTCGAAAAATGATAGAGGGTTTCCACCCAGTGACCCATGAATAAGCCATCTCAAAGGTACTGACCCAAACTGGACGGTAAAAGACAAGCACATCTTCATGAGCTAAAGCCCACTTCACAGTGTAATATTCCTTGTAATGGGATGTCAATTTCGAAACCAGAGCTTGTTGCTCCACTTCACTGGAACTCTCCTTGGAAATCCTAATGAGTTGCTGTGAATAATCATCAAGTTGACACACCCACTTCTCAGAAAACTCTGCGAACTTCTCTTCAACTTGGTTTTTCATTTTTCTTTTTTCGTTTCTCTTCTTAGCAGCGAAGCGAAAGGGTGGTATTATTATTCTTATTATTTATCATTCTAAAATCAAAAGTAAATAAGCGGCAGCACAGTTGGTTCGGTTGAGATCGTGAGAGATCAATGCATGTAATATTATTAAGGGTCTGTTTTGTGTGTATAAGTGGAGTATATCTGTATCGAGAGAGGATATAAGAAAGTGAACGAATTAAATGAATAATAAATAATAAAGGGGGGAGGGCGATCGAGTGAACAGAAGTACAGATGGAAGGTGGATTTTAGGCCACGGAGAGAGGTGTGAGAGATGGTTTCGTGCATGGCTTACGCGCAGCAGAAAGCTTAGTGAATGAGTGACGCTTTGCAGATGTGAGAGAGAAGGGACACGAAATGAGGGATGAGTCCATTGATTATGGATTTGGAGTTCAACTTCAACCTTTGACTGTGCCTAGGAGTCATCGATCCACCGCCTAGTATTCCACCTTTGTCTATATACGTGTCAGCTCGGCAGACCATCTGGTTTTCTACGTGGAACATGTCTAGCCTCTGCATGCTTCCCTGTTTCCCAGGGTCCCAGTCCACTCTTACCTCCGAATCCAATGACTCGGTTAATTTTGGACTTTGACATGATTCCCTCCCTCCCGAGTCCCACTATTAATCATCTAAAAATTTTCATTTATTAATTTGGTTTGATTTTGGGAGAAATTGAAACTAAATCGATTTCGACCTTTTGACTCTGTTGACAATTGACAACAAAATAAAGTATGCCAAGTGAGGGAACTAACAATTAACAAACATTCAGATCCCTGTAAGTCCTTTATCGTTGAGAGATGATGACTTTATAGTATGTATAATTCTCTATAATCATGTTTTAACTAAGAATTGTAAACATAAATGATAGCTTTCATTCTAAAGATCAATGCGATAATTGAGAGTAGAAATAAAAATATTTGGGGTATACTTAATTAAATTCGTGAAATAATTAATAAAAGAAGAAAATTGCTTTTGTAGATAAAATTAGATAGAAATTGTCAGTGATTATATTGTTAATAAATCTATTATTTATATTTACTCTTTTTTATACTACTTTTATTATAACTGATAACACGAGGAAAGAAAAATTATCTGTATAGATAATAATTATATAATTTAAAATCTCCGAAATAATAACAAATAACAACTTTTTTTTTCATTAGCTTTCACTCCCAAATTGGAGTATAATTAAATTGGTGAAAATGGGTTTTCTTATTAAATCTGCCCCATTTCCACCGAATTATGAAATTTATATTCCACATTTTCCACTATCTCATTTAGTATACATACGCCTCAAACAAGTGAGAAGGGACAAATTAAAAAATATGTCACAAAACTCTTTTCTTTGTATCCTCTTCAAAGGAAACACCATCAACAACATGTCATCCATTTTATCTCCTCATTATTATTAAGTTTTGATAAATATAAATTCATAAAAGAACTTAATTATAAACACACGTAATTCTGCATCGGATATAGTGATTTAAGATTTTTTTCTTATTTTCTGGTGACTAAAAAAGAATTCAGAAATAAATCAAGTACGAAGATAAAAAAGTTAAATGTGAAGTTGACTAGTTGAGTAAATGATGTACTAAATCAAGAAAATCGAAATCGAGAAATTCAAGTATTAAACCGAGTAAGTTGTGTACTAGTCAAGAATGTCAAGTAGTAAGTCAAGCGCTAATTCAAGCACAAAGTTGAATAATTTTATATGATTTTAAATAAGAATATTTTTAGTATTTTCTCAATATTTTAGGTATATGCGTGCACGTAAAACTCAAATCAACTAAATCAAAGCATATTTTCTTTCCAAAAAAAAAATCAAAGCATATTTGTATTATTTTGGCCTGAATGGGGAAAATCTACTGCAACTCCCTTATCAAAATATGAATCAGATTATTGAATCGCAAGATCTCTTGTCCAATTAATAGCATAAAACCTTACTAATTAAATAACCTGGTGCTAATAAAGGCCCTCCTTCAATTGGTTGGATTAAGGCCAATTACGATGAGGCTTCGATCTCATCAAAGGGCAATTCGCTATATATATATATATGCAGCTTGCAGAGATGTCTTTCGTACGTGATGCCGTTAGTTTGTATTGCGGGGGTTCTTGAACATGCTTTTATGAACAGCTAGACCAATCTTTAATTGTTTGGAGAATGATTCATCTTTTCTGAGATCTTAATTTCTCTTCACCCTCCTATGCGGCTTCAGAATAGATGGTTAAACAGTCGTTTCCTTATTTCAAATATGAAGAAAAATAATGGAGTGACTGAAATATATGGAAAGAATGCATATAACAAGAAGTTGTTTTCTGCCAATTTGAAAACAATAATGCTATATATCCAAATTTTTTTATCCCAAATGATTTAACATTCATTAATTGGTTGATATGTTCTTTCCAAAATCTAAGTGAATTAACTGTAACCAATTAATGAATATCAAATCATTTAGGATGGTTATTTGAAAATATATATCTATAGATTCTGTTAACATAAACGTATTTTGAGAGACTACCAAATAATTGAAAAGCTATTCACCTCATGACAAGTGTCAAAAAAAAAATTCACTTCATGACATGTCATCCATCAACACAATTTTTTCATCCTAAAATTGATTTTTTTTATTATAACTATAATTGATATTTAGTCTGCCTTCACTCAATTATTTTCTGTAATTAATCCATCAACACTATTACTCATGTTATGTGTGTGTGTGTGTGTATAATATCTAGATTTCTTTATATTTTCTTACTTGTGTAGTAAATTTGTCATTTTATATTTATCTCGTCTCATGTTCAAAGAACACATTTTTAAATACATTTAGACATATTTTAGAATTCATCAAGAGATGAGATTAAAGCTAGCATAACTTATTTTAATTTGAAAAACGAACAAATTAATATAGTGAATCTCCTTATAATAATAAATTATTGCTCATTCTTCTCTTTGTTCCTCCTTCATAATATTACCCTATTTCATCTCTCTCCTATGAAAACATGACACAAATATCCCCCCCCCCCCCCCCCCCCCCAAAAAAAAAAGCAGCTTTCATGCACTTCAATAATAAAAAACCTTACAGGAACAGATCAAATACTTCGTCTCCCAAACATAGCATAATATCACAATTGTTGTGATATTATGGGAGGTACTTGACTAACTCATTTATTTTTGGTTTTCTTTTTCGTTTTTGGGAGTCAAACACTTAAAATATATAATCATTGTTACAGCTTTTTCGTTAAATTCAAAAATTGTGTTGAATTAACTTAATTTGTTAGTATTCGGTTCTCAAAATTTCAAATCTCAAGATGCTTCAAAAAATTTGTTATTATCTTCCAAATGTAGACGGCGTGGCTATGCTAGATGGCTCGCATTTGCCCAGTTATCTTACTTATCTTCTAGGAAGTGCTTCATAAGACCTCACTCATATCAAATTAATTTGTACATTGATTGAAGCTTATTATAAATTAATTAATTATCCCGTACAAAAATATTTGTTTCATCAAATGAAATTCGCAAAGCCGTCCTATTCGGAATTTGGGAGAGCCCCAAACTTCAAAGGGTTGAAATCACTTTGCGTCAAATCCAAATAGTATTTGTGCGTCGGTATCGGCAATCGTGCGGACAAAATTGCAAAGTTTAACGTTTTCTGCGTTTTAGTTGATCAGAACAACCAGAGCAGGTACCATTGCCACAGCGCACATGACCCTCTTTTGTCCAAGATTGTATCATTTGGCCCACGTATTAGATATTTTGTGCACATCTAAGGTTAAATTTCATCTCTCCCCATTAATATAGACATTTCTCAATGCGCCCCCTATATTATGGTATGTCATCAACACGCTCCAAAGCTGATATTTCTATTTTCTATCCATCTCAAATTTTTACCCTAAATATCGTGATATTCATTAATTAGATGGTTAGATAATACATTTAATTCACTTGAACTTATTAACCGTGGCTGATCAACAAAATACATGCATGTACAATTTTTTTTTTATCATCGGATAGAATTACTTCAAAATATATAAAAATAAAATTTAACACAATTTGAATGTTTAATTAAAATTCATTTCCATAGAACCATGATCTTACAAGCTAAATTTTTCTCTTACAATCAACAAATCAAACCTGAATTTTCAAAAGCAAACATAGCCAAATTATATATATATATATCAAAAAGGAAAAAGAAGACCAGCTATGAACTATTACGACTCCTACAATGATGGCTAGTTGGCTGCCAATTGATTAGAGAAGAGATAAGGAGAGAAAAAAATATATATAGAGAGAATCCATATCTTTTAATGATGGATATCAATAATAAAAAGAAGAATAAAATAAAAATACAAATCAAACCCTTGATCAATTTTCATTTATATAAGTCTTACAACAACAAGAGTAGTAGAAACGTCTTCAACTAGGTAAAATAACGGCATAAATTAGTGGTCGTGGCTCGGGTGCGTGTTGATGACTTTCAATAATACTGGGGTAGATTAATGAATATCAAATTAATGGGAGTGATGTGAAATTTACCCTGCACTAACCATACACCGCAAGTTCGAGCCACTATAAAAAGAGGAAGTTGAAAGTTGAAACCCTTTGGACTAATGTTTATGTCCTTTGTGAGCACTAACCATTTGGAATTTCAATGGCAAGCAGTCATAAACTCCGGTCACAGTGTTGCTTCAACGAATGGATGCACGTTCAAGAGCGAGAGCTGAATGAACTCGTCCATGCCCAAACCTTAAACAAGAACACTGAAAACTCAGAAAATTTATGCATTCGACTGACTAAAAAGATCGTAAAATATTACAAAGAATACATGGAAAAACGATCCCAGTTATTCCATGAGGAAGCATCAGGTTATTTTGCACCAGGTTGGTGCAGTTCCTTGGAGAATTCATCTCACTGGATAGGAGGCTGTAGACCCTCATTGTTTATCAGGCTTCTTTACGCACAAAGTGGTTCAAAAGTTGAGTCCTTGGTAGCCGAATTGATGTCAACGGCTGGAACAAACAATGCGAGCCAAAGTAGTCTTCTTAGTGGACTTTCATCGAAGCAAATGGGGATGATAAACAATTTACATATCAGGACTATCAAAGAAGAGGATAAGATGACGACCAAGTTGGCAACCTTGCAGGAAGATGTAGTGGACCAACCAATCTCTGTAATGGCCAATACAATCGGTGAGCCAAATGGCGAAGTGGAACGCGCACTTGATGAGCATGATGCATGCCGCTTTGGCTAATATTCTTCAAGAGGCTGATAACTTCAGGCTTTGCGCCCTCAATGAGTTGCTGAGTATTTTGACGCCAGCTCAAAACGTGGATTTTCTTGCTGCAGGTAAGAAGGCGCACCTCGATATCCATGAGTGGGGAGTAAGAAGGGATAATAAGCATGGTAGGTACTAGTTTTTATTATTATTATTATTATTATTATTGTTAAAAACATATATATCGTAATGTTAATTTCTAGTAATATATACATGCTCTGTGTGTGCGTGTATAAAATAACTAGACGTTGTAGACTTGTAGTTACTGTTCTATGGCTAATGCTAGTTTCTTTGCATTTTTTGTTGCTTTTAATGAGCACAAAACGTTGAATGTTATTCAGGTTTCAAATTTATTGGAATTAATAGTTAATCAACTTTTAACGTATCTAACATGCCAAACCAACGAGCATGAACAGTGACACATGCAACAATTTAAGTACATCAACAATCCATGCCACAAATTAAATAAATGGTCATTGATCCTACCTTTTAGTGATCAGCCTCGTCTTGCACAATATATAACATCAACGATACGAATACGGAATAGCCTGATGAAAGAACTTAATTTCAACTTCAAAGCTTGGGGATTTGTTTCCACTACCCATCAATATATATTATAAGGATCGGGCTATGTTAGAACCGCTTTATGATGAAGCACTCTTTCATAATCATACGATTAAAGTTATAACGTTTTTTTTTTATTTACCACTTTGTATGTGTGACTATTATTCGTTGTTTGTGGTGGAACAAATCCACTATAGCCATTGCCATATTATAATTAGCCAAAAACATAAGGAAAATATACAAGACAGATCAATGAGGATAATCTTGGGATTCGGTTTCGATAAATCACCTGATTTTATTTGACCTCATGTCAATCCGTGATTTGGTTCACTGCAGAAATAAAGAACAGTATGCTAATTAGTTCGGTGAGAAAATTCGATCGAAGTAAGAGGATCGAATTGAATTTTCCGAACAAAAAACCTAACCGCATGCTGACATGCAATTTACGAAACAATTCATTAATAGTTGTTTATTATGCAAAGAAAAATGTTTGAGGGAGAGAAAGTTGAGAGAAAACTGAAAGAATTAGTGTTAAAAAGGAAGAGAGAGAGGAGTTGTGCAGAGAGAAAGAGTGAAATTCTTCTCTCAGCTTTCTCTCCCTCTAGCAGTACTCTTATGCAAATTCAACCGATTTTAACTCATTCCTTTTAGAACAAAGTTGTTTCTATCATTACAATTCAAAAGCGGACTCTTATGTTATGTGTCTTTAAATGTATAGACTTCTGCAACCCGCAGTCACGGAAGAAGCGACACGAGAGTAAGAACATGCAAGCAATGCTAAATAAATCTTTTATAAGCAAATTTATTTATTTAATTTTTTTTACTGTTAGTTGTATGGGATAAGAATTAAATAAGGTTGATCGAAATAAATTAATCAATTAAATTATTACTTATTTTGTTTTAATTATTGATTAGAAAATTGAGTCACTCAATATTTGTTAATTAATTATTATTCTCAAATTATTTTAATTATATCACTCCCTTTTTAATATTTTAAATACTTATATAAATTAAATTTTTTGCTGATCAATCAATAAAAATAAAATTTTATTTCCTATATTGTTTCTTAAAAGCTTTCAGGATGTTTCTCCATATATTTGTGTTAAATCATTATAAATATATATTTTTTTCGTTTACTTTCACCACACTTACATGTTCGCTGGAAACTGTGACAGGTAACTAGATAATTTAATTACCGTTTCCTTATCCATGACTGAGAAAAAATAAAATTTGCGAGTTCTTTTATTATTCTTCTAATTTGCAGCAAAAATATTAATTGAAATGGACGAAATTAATCCAAAGATGACAAACCACTCACAAAAAAGAAAAGGGGCAAGTTTCTTTTTCAAATAATTGTTGTATTGTTGTAAGTTATGCTGTAAAAATAATTTGTTAAAAGAATTAATTAAATGTTTGGTAAAATTAATTTTTAAATGTGTTGTAGCTTTTAAAAGCAGCCGTATGTGTTTGATAAATTTTACTGTTAAACTACTGTAAGAATGTAAATAATTGAATTAAACATAGTGTTGAAAAAATTTATTTATATATTTATAAACATGTGTATAAAATCTTTTTTTATTGTGTATATATAATAATTGATAACTAAAATAAATATTTATAATATTAATTTTTTATTTTGTTATCTCAATATAACTGACAATAATAATATTCTCTTTAAATTTAATGATTTTATTTAATAATTATTAAGGTTAAAATGGATTTTTATAATATACATGAGGATATATATGAAATTGTATTAAGTATAAAATTGATATTTAAAATCAGATTTTGAAAACTCACTCCTTTGCTTTTCAAAATTTACTATAGGATAGGATAATTTTTTCAAAAGTAATTTTTTAAAAAATTTACCAAACACTAAAATTATTTTTAATTTTTTAAAATCACTTTTGAGTTTATCAAAAGCAATTTTAAACTGAGGCTAATTAAAAGAGGATATTTTTTTTTTATCACAAGCAATTAAATACTTGCAGAGATATACAGTTGGTGTTGTCAATAGTAATACTTCTATGGATATAATGGTGTATGAGATTTGGGATTCTTTATTTAGTAGATTATATAATCAATCAACAGAGTTTTTACGAAGCAAGAAGTTCAATTTAATACCTTCAAACGCTCAACCATTAAATTGTTTAAAAGCGACATTATTCGGACGGTGTTGTTAGAAAATAGAACTAATTAAAGATGAAAAACCATTTCGTTGTACTATTTTTGCGAACCCCTTAATTTTTTTTAGTATATCAATCAATCATATGAAAATTCAAACATTAAAAAAATAATAATAATAATCTAGCAACACATTTAGAGACTCAAACATTCAATTTTAAGAATAGGAAAGTTCATCATTCAACTATAGAAGAATAAGACAAGGTCCACCACTCAACTTAAGAGTTGATATATCAACTGCCAATATTAAATTTTGAAAATACTCACTTTCTCTGGTTAAAATAAAAAGTATTAACTTATTAACATACTATTAAAAAAAAGGAGTAAAAATTAAATATCAATCATTACATTATTAATTATTTAATAGATAAATGATAGAAAAATTTTGAAGTTTAAAAATTTTCAAATTATGAGACATCCCCGCCCCTATAAATTAATCTCAAAGTTATAAGTCAATGTCTAAGATATGATGGTATAATTTAAGTTCAGCCTAAATTAAATAAATAATTGTGTTTTTTTCTTTATTAATAAAAATCCTTTGATTATTCGAAAGAAAATAAAAAATTTTGGAATTCAGCAACAGGTAGTAGCCCAATCTTATTATTCACACTATATTTGCCAAATTTTTCTTTTTGTAGAAAAAGATGCAAAAAAAAAAAATAACTTGATCTGAAAGATAAAAAGTAAATTAAAAACTTGGAAAAGTTATAAGGAATTTGTAAGTTTTAGTTTTAAATACGTATTTGGTAAAGTCTTGCCCACAATTTCTGTTGGTGGTAAATTATCTATCAAGGTATTGAGGGTACGACACATGAGAAACGTGACTCTGGACCATGATAAAGAGTGAAGGGAGAGCTAAGGAGGGGAGGATGACTGTGATAAGGAGAAAATAGGAAGATGGAATGAAAGGATCTCAGAGAGTCGACAACAAGTGGCAGAAACTGACCCCAAAACTATACCTGCAGTACTAGACGATGATGCGAGACCACGAAGCCCTGACAATCACGTGAACGCCACCAAGCCATGTAGCTACCGTACGGTCCAAGCCATGTAGCTACTGTACGGTCCCTACCTGAGCTGCTTTTGAAACATCTCTCTATAAGCCACCAAAGTCATGTTAGAAGAGGAGGACCACGGACAAGCCTCCTGCACCATCCCTAGAAAGCTCAGGTGCTCCCTAACTCAATTAGTCCATTCAAAATGAACCAATTAGGGTTAAGAACACACTGTCAGCACAGATGTCCTCAAATTGACAGCTGTCCAACTTAAACAAGCCCATCAAGCTCCACCAAAAGAGTTGAATTACTTAGAAGCCCTACCTGAGGAGGGATATCCCAATTGCGACTCACAACCTGTCTCAAAGAGACATAAAGACGTCCTCAGGGACACTTCTTAAATTGCATTACAAACCTACAAATATTTATAGTTAAAAATTTATTTAAATTGCTTAGATCGATAGCACCGCCTGAATATTTAAATTTAGAGTGGGTTGAATCAACTTTCAAATTATTTAAAATAAAAAAATTAATCTCATAGTACTCACGAGAATACTCATAAAACATTCCACTAATAAGGAAGGTAGCTAGGTACCACTAAACTTTAAGATCAAGCTAGTTATAAAAAATAAATCTTAAGTTATATACTCTTATATATGGACATGTTTGGTACAAAATGAACTATATCAATTTTTGAGAAAATAAAAAACTTAAAGATCGGGATGTCATTCCCCCTGCATCATACATGTGGGCCTTATGTAAATTATATTAATTGGCATTTGCAAGGGGAAGAAAGACGATACCAACATGCATGAGTGATTCTTGTGCAATAGTCGACGCTATACGTGGCCAGCCATGCACCAACTAATTTAAAAACAAAATAAAGATGCCCTGCTCATCAGGTCATTGCCTTAGAATCACTCCATTCTGCCTTCATTTAGAGAGCTGGTGATGACCCTGTTTGATTAATTTCCTCGGGCTACAGCCACGTACCAATATTGTTTTTCTCTTTCCATAATCCACATCACGCAATATGTGGCTAATATTAGCCATCATGGGTAAGTTAATCGCACAGCGTGCACCCACATGACATGGGCATGCCACGTGCGATCGACCACTCGAAACTCACCTAAACATTTATATTTTTCATCTGTTTAAGGAGCTTACGTGGGGTTACTGTAGGGTCGGTGAAGATTCAAATCCCAATCAAACGATCGATGTTAGAGTGCTGACCTAAATCTGGAGTTGCTACCTAATGAAAATATCATCTATTTATAGCGCTAATAATTTCATTTATTAATAGCTTTGTCATTGAAAGGGTCATATTCAAGTTCAACATATATGCTACATATATTTATTACTATACATAAGAGTGCCAGTGAATAACACCAACCCAACGTTTCAATTACTATTATTATGCTTCTTAATTTTGGGCAGATTTGGCTTTCCTCTTAGCTGAAATTAGTGAAGTGGGATATGGTTGGTTTTATAGAATAAACTTTATTTCGTTGCATTTTTCATTTAGAGTGCCAGCAGGCAAGGTTTGAGCGTCCTTTGTCCTGAATAGCCAGCCAGCCCTGTGCCCCTCCATATCCTTTCCTTTCATGTAGAATAATAATAAATGATGTGATAACATAACAATTTGATTATTGGTGCTCTGTATGCAAATCTTTTTCCATCCCTTTGCTCTTGTTTTAAAGAAGAGAGAATGGAGAAGAAAGGGGGAATTTTGATGAACAAGTATGAGCTAGGGCGACAGCTTGGACAAGGGACTTTCGCCAAGGTTTACCATGGGAGAAACCTCAAAACAGGGCAAAGCGTGGCCATTAAGATTGTTGATAAGGAAAAGATCTTGAGAGTTGGTTTGATTGATCAAATCAAGCGAGAAATCTCCGTGATGCGCCTTGTTAGGCACCCCAACATTGTTCAGCTCTACGAGGTCATGGCAAGCAAGTCCAAGATCTATTTTGCCATGGAGTATGTCAAAGGCGGTGAACTTTTCAACAAAGTTGCCAAAGGGAAGCTCAGAGAAGAAGTAGCTCGAAAATATTTTCAGCAACTGGTAGATGCTGTTGAGTTCTGTCATAGCCGTGGTGTGTATCACCGCGATCTCAAGCCAGAGAATCTGCTTCTTGATGAAAATGGTGACTTGAAAATTTCAGATTTTGGGCTGAGTGCGTTGCAAGAATCAAGAAGGCAGGATGGCTTGCTTCACACGACATGTGGAACTCCAGCTTATGTTGCGCCCGAAGTCATTAACAAGAGAGGCTATGATGGAGCTAAAGCTGATATTTGGTCATGTGGGGTTGTTCTTTTTGTTCTCATGGCAGGTTACCTCCCATTCTATGATTCAAATTTGATGGAAATGTACAAGAAGATAACAAGAGCAGAATTCAAGTGTCCGAATTGGTTTCCACCGGAAGTCAGGAAGCTACTTTCCAGGATTCTTGATCCCAATCCGAGCACAAGAGTCACCATGGCAAAGCTCATGGAGAATTATTGGTTTAGGAAGGGGTATAAAAAAATTGAAACCCCGGAATCCCCTCAAGGTCAAGATAGAAACAAGTTAATTAGCGATATTCATGCTGTTTTCGAGTGTGAGAGTAGTAGTTCCCGAGACACGGACCCAGCAATAAATTCATGCAGAAGCCCTGTTAGGCCATCTTCGTTCAATGCCTTCGACATCATATCTCTCTCGAAAGGATTCAATTTATCAGGTTTGTTTGAAGACGATGCCAATAGTAAACTAGAAGCAAGATTTACAACAACAAAACCTGCCTCAGCTATCGTGTCGAAATTTGAAGAAATAGCAATGACAGAAAGCTGTAAGTTCAAAAAGAAGGATGGAACAGTGAATTTAAAGCACAACAGGCAAGGAAGGAAAGGGCAGCTTGCAGTAGATGCTGAAATTTTTGAAGTTACGCCGGCATTTTATGTCGTGGAGTTGAAGAAAGCTGCAGGGGACACAATGGAATATAAAGATTTCTGCAACCAGGGATTGAGGCCTTCTCTCAAGGACATTGTATGGACTTGGCAAGGAAATGATGAGCAGTAAAACACTCACGTACACTTCCCCCCTCCATACACCACAACAACCAAAAAAAAAAAGGGAAGGGAAAAGGATAGGCTTGTGACATGTTTTAGGATTTTCGTATAGTATAGGCGAAGAATGTGTTTCTGTGCTCTCCCATTTGCAGCAAAATGTGCCTCTTTTACATGCTGCTAACTTTCTAGCCTTCCATATTAATTGAAATTCTTTTCCATTTTTGAAATTCCTCTTCGCACTTTTTAATTTGGTCTTATGCAGAATCAACCACAATCCTACAAAGCAGGATGCAGGCATGCGAGGACCAACGACTAAACGTTTGAGCGGAGTGTTTCGGCCTGCCAAAATGAAATGGAGGCTGTCCAGAGCTATCTCAAGCCCATTTCTAGATCCGGCCCATTGCTTATTCAAAATGAAATTGTCTATCTTTCAGAAGACAACTTCTTTTCTTACCTGAGTTGGTCAGAGGGTTTACGTTTTCCATGAGTGTGTTAATATTTATTTACTATTATCTACATGTACTGAATTGGGCTTCAAGTTCTGCATATTGTACAGTATTTTATTTGTATTTATACTGTATTATCACATGTAATACCAAACAAAAAAGCAAAGTCTCATCTTCCAAAAGCTCACAGTTATTAGATACTGGAATTTGGAATATAATAATAATAATAATAATAATAATAATAATAATAATATTCCAATTAGCGATCTCTCAGTTTATTAAAGTAAGAGACAAATTAGAAGATAAGGAAAACACGTACTCATGTATTTTGTGTCTTAGTGTATTGAAGTGTTTTTTTTTTTTTTGTCTTTTAAGAGATTCCTGACTTCAATAAAGCATGGAATCTTTCGTTAGAATATTTCTTATTTATTCTATATGAATGAGATTCCAATAAGGAATTCTTGACTATATTAAAATAGAGACAAACTAAAAGATTAAAAAAATTACGTATTTCAATACACTATATTGAAGTTTGTGGTTTTTATTTTTATTTTTTGTCTTTTGATTTATCCTTGAATTTAATATGGTCAAGATCTCTTATTAGAAAATTATTCTGTATAAATATTACAATTTAGAATTTGTAGACATTGTTGTTAAGCCCGACAAAAGTTCATACAACCCATTGACACAACAGGAACACACAATAAAAATAATTGTCAGTTCAACATTTATCTGATCGAGTCATTAATAGGTCAACCCATTAAAATTCACTCCATAAAGAGTTTGAGTTTGGGTTTAATGTCAAAAACTCATTTTACTCATTACCCATTAACATTTAATATTATTAATTTAATAAAATTTACAACTGAAATGATATATTTTTAAAGAAAAAATAAATTGATTTACAATTTATGTAAATGACAAACCTTAAAATTCCCAAATATTTATTGTAAACTTTGTAGCCATCATCATACATTTGTAATGCAATTCTCTTTTTATAATTTTTCCCTTGAGATTTTAATCAATGATATCGGTACAACGTGACACGTGGGGATGCGGGCCGCCTTGATGCTGAGCTGCTCATAGCAACTTAGTTAAAAAAAAATAATGCATTGATCAAACCGACCCCGCCATTGGTCCAGCTTAACCCCACAACACTAATTAAGAGAAGAAAGCACGAAACCAAACTTGAAGCGCAAAAACAAATTTAGGAAGTAGAAAAACATAAGGGGAAGGTGAAGTTGCAGCCGGTCACCTGAATCCTGATCATTTTCCAGTGCTCATATTTTAAGCAACTGAGGCAGATTCTCAATTTTTACCAGATGGGTCCAGATTTTTACCTACATTTACCATTATTATTTTTCACATAGCATTTTTTAGTATTTCCGTTCTTGTTGTACAGGAGAGGAACATGTGCCATTTGCTTCTTTTTTTTTCCACGCAAATCTAAATTTAAAGGAGGTCAAACTCTCAGCAGTTGCGATTGAAAAATGCATAACCCCATCCCTGCATTTCACATTTCCTTTTCTTCCGAGATGTGGCATGTAAATGTATTAATCAAAACCCGATGACAGGTCACACATCTAAAAAGCTCGTATCATATATTCCCATGTGTAAAATGTGTTAAACCACCGAGAGAAACCTAGTCTCCCTGTGATAAATGGATGAAAGAGACGCCAGAAACACTCAAATACTAGTAATGCAATTAACTCACAAAGCTGCAAGACTGAGACTTCAGAGACAAAGATTGATCATCAAACCGGCACTCCTTATATTTTATTCATTGATTACTCAAGCAAATCCAGAATCCTTGCATCACAAACTTTTTTTTTAAGATTCGAAAAATGACTTTTAATATCACCAAGGACTTTTTAACAACAGATGAGGAGCAAGCATCCTACACACGCCAAATAGAGGATAAACTTGTAGAAAACTACTTAGGCTTAATTTCTTTTCAAGATTGTGATGTTTCAAACATATGTAATTCAAGATTGTGATCTCTCTTGAACACGTGTTTCTAACATAAGTTTCTAATACCTTCCAAGAAAAAAGAAAAGAAAAGAAAAACAAAAAAAAACATAAGTTTCCAATATATGATGATTAATCAAATTGGCAGGCTCACATGCAGTGACCTGAAACAAAGAGGCAGGAGTGTACGAAACCACAACCACGGCAAGAACATGAACAATTTAATCATAGGGATTCTGGCTTCACCCAATTTAACTTTTGAGCCAATATCATGAACAACCAAATTGAACACAGCAAAAGTGAGAAGGTAGTAAATGTTAGAAAAGGGCAAGGGGAAAATGTTCATGCGCAGAATCCAGCAGTTTCGGGGTGGGGGGTGTTGGGGTGGGAAATGAAGCAGAAAAGTAGAGACAGTAATTAGATATAGCAACCGTGATTGATCAATTTTTGCATACAGTAGCTTGAACTGACTCTGAGAATGATAATCCATTTTATTGAGAATATGCACACGAATTTTCTCTTCCCCTAGGCTTATATCTTCTAGAAAAGAAAAATCTAACTTTGGTAGAAGTATGCATCTCCCTTTTCTCATCATGCACAAACATCCAGTTCCTTCTGCCTTCCAAACAGAAAAGAGGAGAAGAAGACTACAATATGAAACCTCTGTCTTAATGGCTTCAGTGGTCCCATGAGTCTTGGCTTCTGCCACTTAACCCATTTATCCACAAATAAACACTCTGGAAAACTAATCGAACCCTCAGGGTTGGATTTGCAAGATATCGTAATAAAAATTTTGTCAATGTTTATACAATGTCACAAGTTGCAATAAACTGACAGATAAGAAATTCAACATGTAGCAGTTATGCATTAATATAAATTCAATTGAATTTACACAACAGATATCCTCCCACATTCCTGAAATGTTATCCTTACATTATCTACACAGTTTCACCAAATTATGACTTCTCCCCTTCCATTAATATAAAGTCACCTAACTAATGCCTCCAAATCATTGCCATGCAATTTATATTCCTGAGCTTGGCAATTAGGGAAATCCCTTACAGCACAACTCCACTAAACTGTATTCAGAACTCCCAACTACCTGATGTGCAAAAGCAAGATGATTTGTACTGTCAGTAATGGAGGCAAAATGCTGTTTCCACGTAGACGAACTCCAAATTCCATTTTTATAACTGCCTTCTATCTTCAAAGCTTTAATATTCAGATAATCATATGTCTATCCTTTAGATTACAGCTCGTGAATTTCATTTTTGAAGCTCTGCTTCAATGAATTTGAAATGTGCCACTTGATTGGTATTTTTGATTTATCTAAATGACACTTTCACTCTTTCAACAAGTTATTTACCAAATTTAACTTATTATAGTTTCTATAGACCATTATAACAGACTCCATCTTGCATTGCCATGAACTTTACCATGCTAAACAATTATGAAGCTTGTTCTTCACACTTGAAACTGATGAAACAAGCATTTTCACTATTTATATATTTTTTTTTAAAAAAAAAACAATTTCAAGCTCCTAATTTTGCATTGAACTAAGTTATCTGGTACATAATGTTCCTTTACCTCAGATATTGCTAATAAAATGTGCATTTAAATCATTTAGCATGAATTTCATCCACAATTAAGAATGCCAACGACATGATTAACAGCGGCAGGTGACTGGGATATCCATTCATACATTCTAACCTAATATGATGTTAAATTGAAAAATCAAAACCAGAAATGGTATTCTTTCAAAGAATTTGTCGTTACAAGAAGAGAAGCAACCAACAAATCTCCACAGAGCTACATTTGTCACCACAACCCATCACAAATCTGTAACACTGTTCCTTCTGAGGCTTAACTCCATAAAAATAGGAAACAAAATGAAAGAAAGATATGGAAAAGATATAGATCGATTACTCATTTCTCAATAGATACAGATAGAAAACATAAAAGCCACCGACCAAATGCAAAGATAGTAGAAAAATGTATTTCATTCTTCGTAATTTAACTATATCTTCTCGGTACAAGAACAGAACATACGATACATTGGTAGTAACACATACTAAAAGCAAAACAGAACAATCAAAGACCATTGGAGGATAAAAACATGTATCATACAGAGGCCTCAGCAGTGGAAAAAGAAAGAGAGAGAAAAGCTTACTCTTCGCGCTTCTCCCCTCTCTCTACTCAGTATCTGACGGCAAATGCGAAGCATCATCGGCAGCTGCAACAACAGCAGGTTCTGGTTCATCCAGCATCAAATTTTCCAACCCAGGTTTCAATTCCTTATTACAAAACTCCTCATACTCCCCGTTGTCTCCTCCTTTCTTCTTGACCTCCACTACCACCAGCTTAGGTGTTAATTCAAAGATTTCAGTTGCAATTGTCAGGGGCCCTTTCACACCTTCTCTAAAACCTTCCAAACTCACTCTACAATCCTTCTTCCTCACTGTAAAACTCACCACTTCAGCAATCTCCTCCAATTTTGTTATAATCTTAGAAACCGGGGCCCCGGACACGAACCTTGCCCCTTCTCCTCCCTCTTCAAACAAGCCAGATAAATCAAACCCCGGGGAAAATGAAATAAGATCAAATGCATTCAAACTAGCAGGTCTAGGTAAAGAGGTAAGCTTTCTTTTAGTTTCCATTTCTGATTCTGGTTCAGACAATGAATGATCATCAGAACATGGTCCCACATCATCCGTGTGATTGACGTCCTCAACATTACACAACTTATCATCCTCGATATAAAACTTGATATGCTTAAACCCCTTTCTAAACCACCTATTCTCCATAATTTCGGGAATAGTAATTCTTTTATCAGGATTTGTGTCGAGGTGCTTCGTTAAAAGCTTAATTAAGTCAGGTGAAAACCATCTTGGACACCTGAACTCACCCTTATAAATCTTCTTATACATGGCCATAATATTTTGATCCTGAAACGGTAAATAGCCAGCCATCAACACAAACAGAACAACCCCACAAGACCAAATATCTACCTTAGCCGCATCGTAGCCTTTTCTCGCCAAAACCTCCGGAGCCACATAAGCAGGAGTCCCACAAAAAGTGTGAAATAACCCGTCTTGACGAATCTGATCAGACACAGCACTGAGCCCAAAGTCTGAAACTTTAAGATCCCCTTTCTCGTCGAGTAACAAATTCTCAGGCTTCAGGTCACGATGATACACGCCACGTGCATGACAAAAGCCGACAGCCGAAATCAACTGCTGAAAGTATTTTCTTGCAAGATCCTCCTTTAACCGCCCTTTGGCAACTTTGTTGAAAAGCTCACCACCTCGTACGTACTCCATAACAAAGTAAATCTTCGACTTAGTTGCCATCACTTCAAATAATTGAACGATATTCGGGTGACGAACTCTACGAAGAATAGAGATTTCGCGCTTTATATGAGCGATCAGCCCACTTTTCAATATCTTTTCTTTATCGATCACTTTAATCGCTACACTTTCACCAGACTTGACGTTACGAGCATGGTACACTTTTGCGAAAGTGCCGTGGCCGAGAAGCTTCCCGATCTCGTAACGGCCGAGGAGCGGACTCTGGTTTTGGTCTTTCCTGCTGCTGGCGGAGGCGGAGGTGGTGCCTGTGGCGTGTGCCATGGGCGGAATTGGCCTTTTGGAGTTTTGCTGCTTATTTTCTCTTCCTGTTTTTTTTGGGTTGCAGGCGGTTAACGATTTGCCATTCGTTAGCTCAAGTTTGTTTTGTTTGTGTGTTTGGTCTTAAGTATTAGACCAATCAAATAATTTTGTTGGGCCATGTTTTGGTTTTCTTGGTTTGGTTGCAATTCACTTAGAATACACAATAGCAATCAGATCCCTAACAATGATAAAATCACAAATAAGAATATCATTTTAAAATATTTTTTACAGAGATCCTTACTGTACTGTCAGATTGCACTACAAAATCCATTTAATTTTTAACTCCTTTACTCTGACTCTCAAAGCAGCTTATTCGGAGGCACAAGAGAGAGAGACTTTATTTATTTGAAAATTTGTCCAACCCCCCATGCTTAATTGGTAAGGTAATTAGGGTCTCTCATCTCATATCTCATGGAATAATAAGTTAGTTTCATAATTTTAATTAATTAACAACTTAAAATTATTATGTAATAATCAATTAAATTAAATTAAATAATCCATTATTAAGTGACAAATTAATGTATTATTATATAATATAAAATATTTATAAAAAAAACGACAAGTTATATTTAACGCCAATTGAATTAAATAAATCAATTATTAATGTTATATAGTTCATCCAATTCCAATGCAAGTACCTGTATGAAAGGAAGAAACAGATTTGTTCTTTTACTTTTAGTCGTAAATTTTTGGATGCAGATGTTATTATCCCTCATTAAACATAAAGTTAGAAAGAATTAGATAAAATAATTTTAAGAGAACTAATTGTTCTTATTATTTGACTAATTGAGGGTGTTGGAAGGATTAGTGCGTATTTTAAATACAGAGAATAGTTGGTAATGATGAGGATCCAGGTGGAGAAAGGCTGTGGCGGTGGTGACTTGACTTCGGCTTTAAGGAACGTAATCGCTCTATAACTTGGAGCCAAACGGTCAAACCGTCAGAGCCATTTATTGTGCTTACCTGTAATCGTGCAGGCAATTCCCATATTTCTCATCACCGTCGGATGGTCTTTCAGCTAAATGATGATTAATCAAGCGGCTACAATCACGTGTATGAAATGCGATCGAGGAGGTTGGTTACGTACAGTTGTGATGGGGGGTTTTCAGATCAGCCTGTGGCTGTAGTCGGCGATGATTTTGGAATTGGGGGCGCGTATGGTATGTGTTTCACAAAACTTGGCCCAAAAATTACGATAAATTAAATTAAATATTTTGGCCATCCACTTTCCTGTGACTGTGATTGCACTCCACGTGGTCATGGGGTCGGTGTTACATTTGAAGAATTTATAAATAAACAATGGGGAAGCGCGTGAATCAAAAAGTTTTGACTTGCAATTAAGTTAATCATTGCCGTCGAAATTAAATAAAGTTTTGTTTTTCGTTTTCCTCTATTAGTAATAGTGTTAAATATTGTTGTGTTTATTAGACTAATTATCGGATAATAAGACAAATTACCCCGAGTTATTTATCGATTTTGTTGTCTTGATGAATATATGTCGTCTCCCAAAGAGCTTGGAATCAATTTTATAATTTTTTGAGAAATAAAAAAAAATTCTAAATTTTCACCCAAGGCCAAGAGAATCTTTCGTTCGTTTTGTATACTTTTTTTCCCTTCTCTTTTTTGAATATTTTCTGAACCCTAAAGATTTTGTATGGTATCATTTAGCTTTGCCGAGTGGAGATTGGAAAATGGAAGCACGTGATAGACAACTAACTACAAGTTAAAAGAAAAAGGCATGATTTAGAAATAGAAAATAAACGGCCTCCGAGTTTAACGGAGATATGCCACTCAAAGTACATTTGCCAAAACAGAATGAGAGAGAGAGAGAGAGATTCCGTTTGGTATGTTCGTGATTCAAATTAAATCTGAACAAAGTCAATTAATCAATTCGATTCCCTCGTTAAAAAAAAAAAAAAAAAAATCAGTTCGATTCTGATGGTGGGCTGTTTTTGTTATAACCCTCCACATGGGTGAAGCCTAATAACATATCTATAAGTGAACTTGGGCTGCTTTTAAAATCAACCGTGGGCTATAATTTGATTGAACACGAGATGGGCTCAGTTTCTTCAGAATTTTGACTTGGTTCTGGGTATATCACTGTGGGTGCATTTAGGATAGAAGTTGAGAGCACGTAGTTTAGAAGTTATATTGATATAGTTTTTTACTTATTTGATAAAAATTTTATTATATCTTAAATATTTTTGTCGAAATTATTATTTTAAAATTATATTTACTATACATTATTAATTTTTGTTATATAATTATAATTTTTTTTTCTACCACAACTATAACTTAAAAATTACAGCACATCAATTTCAAAGTTCAAACGGACCCTTTATCTTCTAACTTCTTTACTGCTACCATAAGCAACGATTTCAAATTTTTATTGCACCCCACCCAAATGTGCCAATTTGTGACCCGTATGAAACAATGACCTCAAGCAAAATTGTACAAACTCATAAAAGCATCATCAATGAAAGGAGGCAACGTATTGTTGGCATTAACCAAGCAACCATATGTATCAAAACTACCGTACAAATTCTAGTTGTACAAACTCAACCATTATTGTTATCAATAATGATAAAAAATCACAAATTATTTTATACAAATTAATATGGCATGCATAAATTAATTGAAAAGTGATAACAGTTATTTTTTAAAATTATGTGAGCCTATGAGAATTTTATATAACCAATCTACCATGTCACATCAATTTATGACTCAATCATTACTCTATTGTTATACAGTTACCACAACATATCTCACATTTTTAAAGCAATAAAATAAAATAAATAAGAAGAGACATGTATCATCCATATAATTAATACTACTACACGAGTTGGACGAATATAATTTGTATATTAGTTTTAGGCAAAAATTCAACCCGGACTCTTTAAAATAAAAAATGTGTGATTGCTAGTTATTAGATATGAAAATATATGTATTTAAATCTTAATAATATATTATTATAAATGCAAGCGCAGCATAAATTTATTAAAAGGTAAACATAAAAAAGAAATCACAAGATAAATTTAATTTATAAACATATTATTGTTTTATTATGTAACAAGTAATAGAGTTACGAAGTCGATTAGTCGTTGGTTATAACCTTGAAATTTCTCAATCAATGATGCCACGTAAAAACGCAAGTCTGTTTAGCTAAACATACTGAGTGTGTGTGTTTGTGTTCTTTTTTTAAAAAATAAAAAAATTAAAGTTAAACGTACTGAAATTATTTTTAAAAAAAGAAAAAGAAATACTGAAGCCGTCTCCAAAATACCTAATCAGATTATAAGGATTGAAATTTTTCACTCTTCTCATCTTTTATTTGTCTTTTTGTACTGCCTTACGTTTTTTTTTTTGGGTGTGTGTTAAATTAAAAAGAATAAAAATCATAACCACTGAAATTAACAAGGAATACATCTAGTAAATCTATAAAAAGACCAAATAAAAAAAAATGGAAGAAGGAGAATAGAAGATCTTATGGTGTGTTTAATTATTAGGAGTCGGAATGAGAATCAAGAAATATGAATGAATGATATGTTATTTCTTAAATATGAGATGGAATCATAATCAAATTAGTGAACTCCACCTAAAATCTATCTATTTATCTATCTATCTATCTATCTATATAAAACTGAGAATTAGAGAGGTGATTGAGCATCACCAATACTTTTCTTTTCATATTATTTTTAATCTCAACACATATCTCTTTTTTTTTCTACCTTTTTATATTTTTTATTTCTATTATTCAGCTTACGTCTCTTCCTTTCTCAACTTTAATGCCTTATTTCCGTTTCAAAACTTTGAAATGCAATCACTGTTTAGAACTCAGGACAAGACAAAACAAAAACAAAAGTGAAAACAACATTGCTTCTGACAAACGAAGAAGAAACTAACACACGAACTACAGATGTAAATTGAAAGAGACGATTCGGTCCAGCTTCTTGGATTCTTTGTCAATCAATTCGGCTTCAATCGAACTCACTAGCTTGCCAGCGAATGATGGGAGAATTCGCCGGAGGCTACGGTGCAAGGCGATGGTTCAGCAGGCCGTGCAAGGAGCACCCGCCGCTTACGCCAAGGAGATGGAGAGACTCTTCGCCAAAGAACCTCTTCTTCTCGCCGTCAGTTTTTGTTTTTCTACTGTCAATTTTCAGTTTTTATTTTGTTGAAATTAATTTAAGAAGTAATTATCTTTTTTTAATTTTATTTAATTTATTTATGTTCACTTTGGAAACTACATTTCTGATGATGCATTTAATAGAATGCAGCATATTGTGAGATTTATTAAACGATAATAAAGAAATTATTTTAGCAATTATCAAATAGTTCAAGTGCTGCTTGAGAATGCACTTGAACTATTATTTTACTGGAAAAAGTTCTTTTCAGAAGGGTACCGATCAATTCAAGAGTTGTTTGATAATAGCCTCGTAATTGTTTTTTCAGCCCCTATATGCATGAGCCTACTTTAGTCAATCACTGCAAAAACGGCCTTCGAAAAGCTAAATGCTTTTGATGATGCCAAAAGCAAGCACACTGATATTGGGTTTTGCAAATCTTTGAGCTAATTCTTTGCTTATTGTTTTAGTTTAAGGATGCTGAGGACTTTCAGGCCTTGGTCACTGGAAAGACAACGAGTATGCAGCAGTTGATGTGAATGAGAGAATAACTGGTCTCGAGAGGCTCAATCCCACCCCAAGGCCAACAACGTCGGTGCTTAATCAAAACCTAGCATTTTTATACACACTTGCTTTGGGATGAGACTTTTATTTGGTCATCTACCTTTCCAGATCTCCATTTCTGGAACTTCGAGTGTTTTGGGTCTGTAAGCCCTGGCTTATTCGCTGCTAGATTCATCTTTGAGTGAGTAATTTGGTACTATCTACCATTATATGTTTTTGAATCAATTGTATACTTGTCATAAACCTACCATGTGTTTTTATCTATATTTATAGTTTGACTGAATGGGCTAGCTTCTAATCTTTGTTGTTGCAATCATCTTCCTGTAGGAGATTTCCCCCAACATTGGCATATTTGTCAGATATAGATGTGGTGATTAAGGATGGAAAAGCAAATATTACAGCCAATTTCAAAATATTGAACTCTGTAATTTCTCTTGACGAATTTTATATGCTCACAGTGTGGATGATTTGACAAATGTCCACTGCATTTGCGATTTTACATGTTAGGCAGCACTATTAAGATCTGTTAGATATGCATGTGAAAGGATATGAAGTAAATCCCAATTCATAACAAAATAAGATTAGTAATTGATTATATTCTTGGTGTCGGCCTATGACCCTTTGTTTAAGCTTTTGGGCTCAAGGTGGTGGGGGTCCTGATGTATTGCTTTCTCGACTACTTGTGCCACTGATAAGTGTTATTAGAGCTACATGAGGGAGAGATTGCCGGATATGTATATTGAAAAAATGAATTTGTATACGAGACTCTCCAATATTTACCTGACTTTACTGACAACCGCTAGCATTGCCTCTCACATCAGTTTCTCTCTTATTTGTAAGTTCAACCCATAAACTAAAGAGATCGTCCAACACCAGACAATTTTTAAATTTAGCATCGGATATCTTCTTTCTCAATTCAATTGAACAAAATTCACAATTCATTCCATCGAACACGACAAACCCAACTGGGAAAGCTTATAAAAATTAACTGGCTAGCCAGTGAAAATTGGTTATCTTTTGTTGCTATGAATTACGGCTGCTTAATTAATTTCCATATAAACATATATCTAATCACCTGATAACCTAATGTTCCTAACTTCTACGAGGCTGCCACCCACTCCCAGTAAAACAAATTAATAGTTTGTTAAGATTTAATAGGTAGATTACTTAAATAATATTATCAATCGAGCATAATCACGAGAAAACGTGTACACAGTAAATACAAAGATAATGAGCCACACATTCTTCTTATCAACTTTTCGGTGGGAGTGCAAGGTTTAGATTTGTTTATAATAACAAATCCTGGTTGTCATTCCATTGGAATTTTGGTTTTGGATTTTTGTAGATTAGGCATCCCCCCCCATTCAATTTGGAATATTTATAAATGAATTGAGAATTGAATGCAAAAGAAATAGGGCCACGTGAGGGAGCAGGTGAGCACTGAGAATGTGCATATGGAGGAAATTACCAGAATGTTTGCCAACAGATTTCATCTTAATTATTTATTCTAATCATAATAACTTTATAATCAATGAGAACGAATTTAATAACACCAAGTTGTACAGCAAATGTTTTAAAGTTTTGAATTATACCACAGAAAGGCCAACTTTAGTGGATGACTTGGGAGTCAGTCAATTTTAGGTACGAACTACGTGTGTAAGAGAATTCCATGTCAATTTGTTCTTTCACACTTTTTTTTTTATTATTATTATCAGTATCTTAGTGATATTTATAATTAAAAACTTATTGAGACTACTTTTGATATAATACAATCCAAAATTTTACTATCACACAACATTAAAGGGATATATATTCTATTCATATTAACAGAAAAAAAAATCTATTAATATTTAATTTAATTAAGAGAAAAATCAAGACAAAATATTATAACTCGCGTATAAACTTTGAGTGCATGGGTTGTGCCACAACGGGCTGAAAGCGAAATATCCACTGTATCTCTTTCACATTAGGTAACTCTTATCCACAAGCATCATTTTAAAATGTTCCAAACCAAAGTGACATAGAGAACAAAATTAAATCATGTGATAATAAATTAAGCTAATCAATTGCTTCATGATTGTTTGCTTGTTATTTCTATATGCATATTAGCATTTATATAAATCTTAATATTAATAATAATTATGGATTGTGCGGTGGGGCCTGAATCACATCTTCTAAATGGGAATTCAAGTAATTAACTGTTTTCAACAAACATTATTGTTTTTTTTTCATACTACTACTCAGCTCATGATAAGTTATAAGAAATTATTATAAGAAAATGTTAGAGGTTTAGAGCATTATTAAAAGATTCTTCTAATTTTATTATTTAAATCTTTATTTGCTTACATATATGATTAAAAAAATAATGAAAAAATAAGTCTTTCTAAAAGACTCTTCAAATAAAAATAAGTTTATATTATTTAAATTAATTTTTTAATTCACTAAAATAATAACAATTATAGCATTTTTCTCTCTTCAACAAATATAAGATAAAATTAATATAATACTAAATTAAATATTTTAAAAGACTCTCCATATAAGATTATTCAAATAAGGTAGAGTAATGCTTCTCAATGTTCAGTGTTGAAAAGAGAGAAAGATAAGATTGGGGTTATTTGAACCCAAAAAAATACTCTCAACACCCATTTGTCCTTACAAATTTATATTACAAATATACCCTTAAATAAATTTACTTATAAACCCTTACTCTCTTCTTCATCCATCTAATAATTTCCTCCATTAAACTTTTTGATAATTAAGTTGAGTTTCCACTTACTGGAAAAAACATCCACCATTATAAAATACTATGTGAAGATTATGATTGTTTTTACTTCTCTTGTCATTAAACGTATGGAAAAAAAGAAACCTCAATTTGTATTGAACATAGTATTATATTTTCCAAGTTTGATATCACAACCTAAATTTAGAAACCCTTAACACATTTGTGCAAAAGGAAGAAAAAAGAATTGCACCAAAAAGTTATCAAATCATAACTGGCAATTTGATTGCATATAGTATTGAATTCATTTTTGCACAAACTCCAAAAGTCTCTTTGCATAATGCCAAATCAAAATTATGAAGCTGTTACGAATTCTTTATGATGATTAAAATTATATTAATATATTAATTCCAAAATCAATAATTTTGTTAGATCTCTTAATAAAATTTGTGGGTCTTAAATTGTATTGGAAAATATACAATGAATGATAGGGATCTTCGATGTTCACACCATTTTTTATGAAGAAAATAGACATGAGATTATGAGAGGGATATTTTTGAGATTAAAATAGGTGTTCAAAGTAAAATTATAGGTTTTAAATTTTATTGATGGGTGCTATGAGAAATTGGGTTTGTTAGTATTTTAATAGGTTCAAATAACCCCACCAGAAAGATAATCTCATTTAAAGAGTCTTCTAAAACTTTTATTACTGAAGTGACTCTTCAAGTGAGTAATAAAATTTCATTTGAAGAGTTTTTTTTAGTATTATTCTTACAATAATGTTTTAAAGGTGGCAAAAATAATTGTCACATGTAATTCATGGTTTTCCTCTCTTAAATCAATTGTAATTTCAATAAATACGTAATTGATAAGCAAGTGTATGAGAAGAAAACAATTAAATTTAATCCAACACGTGCTGATATATCAACCACCATCCAATAATTAGAAAGTAGAGCCACATTTGTTTCGCAACGTGGTGGTACTCCAAGAGCACTGAGAGTTTTTTTATACTATTTTCAATAGGGCAAATTTTGGATTACTCTCAATGTAAATTAATTTTTTTCAAATTATTATGTTACTTTTAAAAATTTCAAGTTATTCTTATATATATTTTTAAAAGATAAGTAAAAAATAGAATTGGGTTAACGAATGTGGGTGTGCTATCTTCTTAATAAAAATAGGATAAATCAATATTTTAAAAAATAAAATAATAATTTAAAAATAATCAATTTACGGTGGACAATCCAAATTAACGCTTTTCAAAACAATATTCAGAAGCACATGCCACAAAGTTTGGCCGGTGAATGCCAGTTCTTTTATTACGTTGGGGAAAGTGAAGCTTGAGTTAGATGATTTATTTTTATTTTTCTATACCATCATTCAACCTTTCGAATTATATTACATAAGTTTATATAAGAATTTATTGCAATCATATTCCTCGAATGAATAAATTTTAATTCATTCCCCACATAAATAAAATGAGACATCATTATTAGAAGATAAAAAAATTAACAACAAAATAAAAAAATTCATTACAAGATAAGATTTTTTTAATTTTTTGTGACTTTATATTAAATTTTATGGTATTTCCAATACATATATCATTATTCATTAATCTAAGTGGGACGAGCTGAAATTTATCCTTCTCAAATTATAAAATATCAATGCTGAAAAAACAATAGTTATATGATGAATCATCTGCAACAGCAATTATTTTATTTTATTTTTATTTTTGAGAATCTGCAACAACAATTAAATGCCTATCAAAGAAGGAAATCACTGATCCCACTGTTAGACTTCAATGATCTTATTTCCCATACAAGAGGAAGAAGGGTCTAAAATTTAAATCAAAAGGTTTGGTTACAGTTACACCAGTCCAACGAATGCAACAAGATAATTGGGGTTGCTGCTTGAACTGGTTATTTCACAATTCACCACGGGCGAAACGGTCATTTTCATTACTTCCGTAATCATTCAAGACTCCATGTCTGTGGAATAGAGTCAACAGTCACTGTTTAAAAATCGACCGTCAACGCACCACTCCACTTCCGTTGTTCCCCCTTTCGTCAAACTTAACGCCGTCAACTCCCACTTCACTAAATCCCCCGTTCCATAAAAACAAGAACAGGCAAGCTCTCTTTCGTTAATTCCTGTCAAATCAAATCTGTCTTCATTTCTCTCGGGCGCCGCATAGAATAAAGAAAGAAGAAGATGGAAATCTTTTGCAGATTGCTCCTTCTGTTCTCGTTGACGTTGGTTGTTCTTGCACAATCTACATGCAACAGTAAGGACCAGGAGCTGGTTTCAAAAGCTTTCAGCTCAGTCTCAAACTTCAACATCTCCTGGCTTAAGCCCACAAATCTCAACTGTTCTAAGCCTTCAACTCCAATAAAGGAGTTAAACTTATCCTCTAGAAATCTCAGCGGCATCATATCATGGAAGTTTTTGAGGAACATGTCGCAGTTGCATTCAATTGATCTCTCCAACAACTCTCTCAAAGGCTCAGTTCCAGGTTGGTTTTGGTCTGCCCAAAGTTTAACTCAAGTCAATCTATCCAATAATAGATTTGGAGGGACCATTGGTTTTGAAGCCACCTCCAGAAATGGTCCTTTTCCATCGCTTCAGGTTCTTAATCTCTCAACTAATAGGTTCACGAACCTGGCTAAACTTTCTCAATTTTCAGAGCTTATGGTTCTTGATGTTTCTCACAATGATTTGAGAATTTTACCATCTGGGTTTGCTAATCTCAGCAAGCTACGGCATCTTGACATTTCAAGTTGCAAGATTTCAGGCAATATTAAGCCCATTTCATTTCTTCACTCGTTGAATTATTTAGATATGTCAAACAACTCAATGAATGGCACCTTCCCTTCTGATTTCCCCCCACTTAGTGATGTCAAATTCTTGAATATTTCACTAAACAAATTCACGGGTTTTGTTGGTCATGAGAAGTACCAAAAATTTGGCAAGTCCGCTTTTATTCATGGGGGAACATTCATTTTCAATACTACGAAAACCCCTAGGCCCAGCAATAATAATCACATTATGCCTCCTGATGATTCTTCAAGAACCCCACCCTACAAAATAGTCCACAAACACAATCCAGAAGTCCAAAAACACAGATCAAAAGCCAAAGCTTTGGTTGTTGGTTTGTCATGTGCATCAGCTTTTGTTTTTGTTTTTGGGATTGCTATTATCTTTTGCATGTGTAGAAGAAAGAAAATATTGGCTAGAAGAAACAAATGGGCAATCTCCAAACCGGTTAATCAACAGCTGCCCTTCAAGGTGGAGAAATCAGGGCCCTTCTCTTTCGAGACCGAGTCAGGCACGTCATGGGTGGCGGACATCAAGGAGCCAACTTCCGCTTCAGTGATAATGTGCTCTAAGCCGTTGATGAATTACCTGACCTTCAAGGACCTGATTGCTGCCACGTCGCACTTCGGGAAAGAGTCATTGCTCGCGGAGGGAAGATGTGGGCCCGTCTACAGAGCAGTCCTCCCTGGTGAACTCCACGTGGCAATCAAAGTGTTGGACAATGCCAAAGATATTGATCATGATGACGCTGTGGCTATGTTCGACGAACTTTCCAGGCTAAAACACCCCAACCTGCTGCCTCTCGCCGGTTACTGCATTGCAGGTACTGTACCCAAACCCAATTGTCCATCTTCTTAACTTGTTCTGAATTTTTTGCAGTGCTTCAACTACCATCATTAATGCATTCACGGGTCGGCTAAAATTCAAAGGTTTAATTTGGTGCCCTACTCCGCAGACTCTTGCGTCGAAATTGAAACTTCTCTCACGTTAATCTAATCTCATACAAGCTATCATCATTTTACCGATATAGATATTTCGTCGTATATTTCATTCGTGCATGGTGCATACATTTGAAAAAATAATAAGTATTTCTTTTTCATTATTATTTTGAAGAAAAACATAATATTGCCCTTAGCAATTTTTTTAAACGGATTTTATTATTTATTTATTACATTGTACGCCCTTAATAAGTATGTTGTTCATGATTATTGGTAATTAATATCAATCTCAATTAAATTTCGAAATATTAGTTTTAATGGGAAATGCGTATTTCAATGTCATATTACCGATTAAAAAGACATTTATTTTACATAATGAGTTTAGGGAAGGAGAAGTTATTACTACTCGAGTTCATGGCGAACGGAGACTTGCACAGGTGGCTACACGAGCTGCCGACGGGGGAGCCCAACGTGGAGGACTGGAGCACTGACACGTGGGATCATCATCTTGGCGCTGGTTCCCACATATCCTCCCCGGAAAAAACAAACTGGGTCACGCGCCACCGCATTGCCATAGGCGTAGCCCGAGGACTGGCCTATCTCCACCACGTGGGTTCCACGCACGGCCACCTTGTCACCTCCAACATTCTTCTCGCCGAAAGCTTCGAGCCCAAAATCGCTGGTTTCGGGCTCCGAAAAATCGGGATCAAGACAGTAGGAGAACGAGGTGAAAATGACACGTGTAGCCCCGAGTCTGACGTGTACTGCTTCGGCGTCATTTTGATGGAGCTGCTGACTGGAAAGCGGGGGACAGATGATTGTGTTAGGTGGGTTAGAAAGTTGGTTAAGGAGGGAGCTGGAGGTGACGCGCTTGATTTTAGATTGAAACTCGGTGGTGGTGACTCAGTGGCTGAGATGGTGGAGAGTCTCCGAGTTGGATACTTATGCACGGCTGACTCACCCGGGAAACGACCCACCATGCAGCAGGTTCTGGGTTTATTGAAGGACATACGTCCGTCTGTTGATTTGAGTTGATTTTCGAGTTTAGCTGAGTGGACTCGTTCGTTAACTTAGTTGGTGATTTTGACGGAGTCAAACTTATTGTGGGACCATGTTATTTGTATGTCGTGTTCAGAATTTTTAATTAATTATGAATTCTTTTACTGCTTTTGTGATGTATAGACAAAAAAAAAAAAAAAAAAATTGCATTAAAGAAAAAGGTGGACAAAAAGAAGTGGGATAAGGTAAGCAAAGGTGATGGGTGTGGGAGAGAAATTGTTGTCTTTTTTAGGTGGCCGGAGAATCCCACTTATTTTGATTGTCTCTTCTAAGAAGCTTTGCCTATCATAACTTACTTTCTCCCTCACTCTCTCTCTCTCTCTCTTTTTTAATCTTTATTTGATTGTCTTTTTCTTTTATTTTTGTTTCTTTCATTTACTTTTTTACTTCTTTACTTGTCTCTTTAGTTATCTTTGGTTATGGATAATAAATTTTGCAAAAGAGGATAACATAACCATGCATGTAAATATATGAGTTATGCTTCACATATTAAATTTTTTATCTTAAATAATTTAGTATTTATTAATTAATTAATAATTCTTTACAAAATTTAATAAATTAATTGTAATAAATTAATAAATATCATATCATTTAAAATAATTATTTAGAAAAAAAATTTTGAGATATGTAACATTACTGTAAATATATATATATATTATTAATTAGGGTTTTTGCTAATTAGAGACCACTGTATGTGGAAAAAGATGCGACCTTGTCTAGATTTGGATGGGTCTAATACAATATGAATAAGATGAAAAGAGTTGAGGCCAAGTTCCAACGGTTTACAGGCGGTAATGTCACTTATTGCTTTAAGGGTCTTCTTATTGTCAATTGTGTTCAGGATGTTTGCTTCTCATACTTTGAAGTGGATATAAAGGTTAAAAGTGGGTTTGGAATTACATGCAAAAGTAAAGGAAATCAAGTCCAATTTGACGTTTTATATATAATAATAATAATAATAATAATAATTTGAGGACATCTTCATTTTAATAAAATGAGAAATGATGATGTTGTTATCAAGTGAAAAAATATATATTTTAATTCATTAACAAATATAAAAAAATTCAGTTTTTAATATATTTAAATTTATATTTTTTTTATTTTACTGACATTTTATTTTATGTTATATATATATATACAGGAGCGGATCATTTTGAAGACCAACATGGGCCACGCCCCTGCAAAAAAAATAAAAATAAAATTTTATATTTTAAATTAAAATAAATCGATATTAACTCAGTCACTCGTACGGTGCCGTTTATTCTTAAAATTAAAACGAAGAAACTTGTAGAAGGAGTCGAAGAAGAGGAATATGATCAAAAGACGGATTTATCATTACTAAATAAGTTCATATATTGAACTGAAATTTTCTATCCAAAACTTAAATAAAGGAGATAAACTTTTTTGTCCATGGTCATGCTTGATTGGCTAACGAATCATCAGATAACTTCTCAATTGAAAATAATTCTTGATTTAAAACACTGATTTTGTTAATATTAATTTGTGTTTATCTTGATTCTTGAACTTGAACAATGAATTTTCATTAGTCCACGTGGCCAAAGTTAGCTTGTTCCGTCTTTATGTGTGTGTGTGTATATATATTCATTATCTAATAAAGGTTATTTTATTTTAACATCAATGCTAACAAAATATATGTAACATAATTAAAAAGAGGGCAAAAAGAATTCCATCTGAAATGTTTTTGCTTTCTTAAAACAAAAAAAAAGAAAAAAAGAAAAAAAAAAGGGGTCAATAACAACAACATCAGCTAGACATCAACGTTTATGTCCATGGCTTCGTACGTTCCGTTCGAATTCAACATTACGTAGTACTCTGAATGCTTCCTCGGTTAATCTAATACTTTAGACACCCCGCCTTTTTTTGGTCTCCTAAAATGGAGGGGTGTTATGGGAAGACTAGATTAGCAATTGCAGAGCAAAAAACTGAAGAGTGAAGCTTTTATGAACATCACCAAAAGACTCTTCAAATAAAATTTTATTATTTATTTGTAGAGTCGTATCAACATTTAAGACTCCAAAATATACTTCAATTAAGATTCTTTAAATAAGAAATGTTTCTCTCTCTGATTTTGTAGGATGACTTTCTCTCTCTTCAATTTATATTTTATTACTTTTTATTAGAGAGAGAGAAGTGCTTCAATTACTATTTCTTTTTCCTTTAGAAAAAAAGTTAATTGATTAAAATAATATTTAACTTTTTTCTATTTGAAGAGTTTTTTTGAGAATAACATAGTTTTTCACTTTCCTATTAACCACAAAGATAAGCAAATAGATATTCAATCCTATAAAATTTCTTATGATTTTTTTTAATTATAGCTGTTTTAATACTAGAAATTTCCTTCCTCTTAAGCTCCCACCGACCGTTCGCATTTTTTTATTCTCAGATTTCTTACACCTAAAACAAAATGAAATTTCATCTACAGTCTTGTTTATTGTTTATCCATATATCCTCCACATAAACAACTTTTCTGGGCTATAAATCCTGTAATGCTAATCATTAATTTAAAATAAACATATTTATATTTTTAAACTTTAGTTAAAAATAGATTTTCAGTATAAGAATAACTGATTTTTTAAAAAATAATACGAGAGTAATGAATCCGTAAAAGAAAGGAAAGCAAATAAAGATTGTTTCAATAAAATAATTAGATAGATGAAGATGGAAGAGTTACAGACAAAAGAAATGAATAAACGACTTCTTGATATATTCAAAGAAAGATAGTTCGAAGAGAAAACAAACAATATATGCATGAGTTTTGAAGAGAAAAATAATGGTCGGTGTGTTTTAATTAGAATTATATAATTACATGTAATTGCACAAAGGAAGGGATGTTCTGAGGATAATAAAGGGGTGTTAATAGAAATGCTCAGAACTAAATATGTTGGGCCCAGCTGTACTCTTTAATACAAAAAATAAGCCCACTCTTTGATCATCAACCCGATTCATTCCCAAACGAAAACAATAGCGCTGCTTCCTCCTCTCTTGAATCTTGATTCTGTCTCCTGAATCAGCACAGTGCCAGCCCCTCCACTCTAAATCAAACAAAATTTGAGTTCAAACGTCAGATATTCCTCCACAAGCGAAACCCTAGATTCGATGTCGTCGAGGAAGAAACAATCGGAAGGAATTGCGCTTCTATCCATGTACAACGATGACGAAGACGACGATGAGATGGAAGACCAAGAAGAAGAAGAAGAGCGACGGCATCAGAATCAAGAAGACGAAGGAAATAGAGAGGCGAAAAATTTAGAAGAAGATTCGAGAATGAACGGCGGTGATGATGCGGTCGCTGGTGACGAGACTTCCACGCCGCTGCAGCCTCATGTTAACGCCCCGGCGGCTTCAGGTTCGAGGAGGAGAGGCGGGGGGAGGTTGACTATCGTCGACTACGGTCACGATGAGGTTGCCATGTCACCTGAACCTGAGGTACTATTAATGAATTTTATATTTTTCATTTACTGCGGGAGCAAATATTGAATTTTTCAGATAATCTTGTTGACGACGAAATTTGATGGTGCTGCTTAATGGCAGGAAGGGGAAATTGACCTTCACCATGCTCATGGTATGTATGGCTTTAATTTGAGCATTGTATATATTGTTTGTACTCCGTTTATTAGTACTGGACGCAATTGCTTGCAATTCATTCACTGTGCGTAGGTTTTGCTTTTGTTGTACATTTTTCTCTAAATTGGATTTGAATTATGATTATGTTAGTGTTCTGCTGGCATGATTTTAATTAATTTTTAGCAGACGATGTTCAAGAAAGGGCAGTTTTGGAAGCTGTTCAAGGAAGTGAGCAATTAGAAAAATCAGAACCTGATGCCATGGTTTATTCGATGATGGAATCAGAAACTGTGTTAGTTGAGGAGTCTATTGAGGTTAAAGAGGAAGAAGTTGATCCATTGGATAAGTTTCTTCCTCCACCACCAAAAGTCAAGTGCTCAGAAGAGCTGCAAGTAAGTAGTTTTTGTATCTCTTGTGAACTACTGTACGATGCATATGTTACTGTTTGCATTAATTCTTGGCACTTCTATGGTGTCTTTTAAAACTTGATACTACAGTAAAACCTTTCTATGGTCATATGTTGGGACCAACTACTTTTTACTATAAGGAGATTTAGTTCAAAAATTATTATTTTAACTTAGTTATCCTTAGATTAAGTAATATAGAGGTAAAGACATTAATAATTAATTAATGGAGTATGTCAATTCCATGAAGCTCTAAACATGCTTGAGAAGCTAGAAATATTTTGGCTTCAACAAGAAGGTGTTCATACTAGCGAGTTATTATGCATCCGCAAGTTCAAAGATGTGGTAACAACTCTAAAGAATAAGTCCTTGTCTCAGATAACATTAGAAAAAATTTTCTTCCATGTTAAACATTTAATGTAATGTACGTATTTTTGCAATATACAAATAATTATTACTATGTAGAGGCAAGTTACTTAAGACGAGATTTAGAAAACTTATAATTTATTACTACGTGGAGTTTATTCTTATTCATAACTGGCCCAAATTGGGACTAAATTTTTTTATGACTACATGGAGGTTATTCCTATATAGAGTATTACTATAGAAAGGTTTTACTGTAGTATGGAATTCTTAGTAAATAGATTACTAGTTGAAAGAAAAGTCAACATTTGTTAATAATTTTGAGGTCTTTCATATGTCCTTCCTGATTGGGATTAAGGCTTCTTTCTGGTTTTTAGTTGTTATGTGGTTTCTTTGAAGAAGTTTGAGGCAGTCGTGGAAAGGAATATGTTGTATACACAGTTTACTGATACGAAGAGTATAAATCTTTTGGCTTAATAAGGTATTTTTACCGTGGAATTCTTTTAAGGCTTTGTTGATAAATCATAATTTCACTAAAAAAGAATGTTTGAAAGCTTTTTCTTTTGCTAGCTCTAGATCACAATGAGACTTCGAAGCTGAATTCGGGTTTCATGGGGCATGAATCACTTTTGATGGCACTTTGATTTGTTTTTGACTTTTCATGGTGAGGCTGAAAAGTGAGATAGTTGGTAAGAGATGTTTGTGCTTCAGTTCTTAAAGCTGGTTACCAGTGTGAGCTGTTGGAATTCTCTTAAGTTGGTCAGTGACATAGGCTGTTTGGTTGATTAAAAGACCTTCAGCAGAGGTGTGTGATCATTTTGACTTGAAATAAGAAATGGTTTGTTTGAAATATTTATTAATGTGGACTACTAGGGATATATCCAAAGTATGATTCCTCCTTAAAAATTAACCATTCAGTTTTGATGTATTTCATCTGCTATCAACCTTACCGTGGTTGTATTTGGGTGATATTGGTTGTTTGAAAGAGAAAATATTCCTTTACACTGCAGTACTGCAGTGTTGCTTTTGATAATGAATTTTGTTTTGGTGCTTGCATGCATTACTGTAGACACTTGTCAACACTGACCATAATGTTGGTAAACTTGGTTGGAGCATTTACTTTCTTGGCTTTCTTTCTAATATCACTGGCAATGGCTGCTTGTTGTATTTTGTGAAAGAATAAATTGATTTGCTATAGAACATTTAAATGAAGTATATGTTGATATTCCATTCTATTCTGTTATTGGTGCAGAGAAAAATAGACAAATTTCTAGGTTTAAAAAGAATTGGAAAGAGCTTCAATGCTGAAGTCCGCAATCGAAAGGATTACAGGAACCCTGACTTTTTGCTGCATGCTGTGAGGTATCAAGATATTGATCAGATAGGGTCTTGCTTCAGTAAAGATGTATTTGACCCACATGGTTATGACAAAAGCGACTACTATGATGAAATAGGTTAATAACAGTTCCTTCTACAAAATTTCTCCTTCAATCCTCTCTCTCTCTCTCTCTGTGTCTCTCTCCCCATCATCAGCACAAACACACACACTCCTTTGTGGCAATGATGTACAGTTCATAACGGTAGTCTTTATAGTCACATTATTATCCTTGTCTGTTGAAATTTTTTCATAAACTTAAAATGGTAGTCTTTAACATGTTTATACACTGGGTAAATATTAATTCCTACTACATACATTATTATGTTTTCTAATGCAGAAGCTGACATGAGGCGTGAAAGGGAAAGAAAAGATCAAGAAAATAAAAAGAATCAGAAGGTTGAATTTGTAGCAGGAGCAGTCCAAGCTGGAGTAATTGCTGGTGCACAAAAACCTAACATTCCTGTTCCAGGTGAGTGTAGATTTTTTTCAAGCGAACTGTTTTCGGGGTATGAATAACTTTGTAGTGCTGTTCTTAAATTGAGTTGTCATTTTACAGGTGTCTCAGCTGCAGTGGCTGGTGGTTTGCAGTCCTTGCCAATGGCAACAGATGCTGTTGCGAGGGATGGTAGACAAAACAAGAAATCAAAGTGGGATAAGGTTATCATCTGCACATACAGCTTATATCTGTTCCCAGTAAAATATTACGGGTGTCACTAAATATCTTTTTTATTGGCCAACTTGTTTTCAGGTGGATGGAGATCGTAGAAATCCTCTACCTTCTGTGGGGCAGGATTCTTTATCTGCAGTTGGGGCTCATGCAGCAATCTTATCTGCTGCTAATGCTGGTGCCGGATACACTGCTTTTGCGTAAGTTTTAATTAAGACTATTCCTACACATCTATCTGTATTAATTAGTAGATTTTTTAATAGTGGCCCATGTTTGAATGTTTCATAGCTGTGATGACATTAGAAAACTCTTTGAGGTGTGCGAATGAGACTAATGCATGTACTGATCATGGAATCTGCCGCTTTCGTAATGCAGTAAACTTTGATTAAAGTAAACCTTAGGATGGGCGTTATACAATTTGTAGATATTTGTTGTTATACTTTCTACTTTTATATTCGAAAATTGATTAACTTCTTGGAATATTCTGCGTCATGCAGCTAAGCTCTTAAAGGATGTTGAATCCTGTTGTTCACTTTTTGTTTTTTCTTAAATTGCAGGCAGCAAAGACGGCGAGAGGCAGAAGAAAGAAGATCTAGTGAAAGGAAGTTGGAGAGAAGATCTTGACTGGTATTTGTTATCCTCCCAGGAGACAGATGGTCACCATTTGGGAGACAGGCAATGGCTTTGGGGCACCAAATTTCAGATTCATCCCAGTTTCCTGAATCCTACATAAAAAAAATTGTACTAAATTGAATCCATAACACGTCCTCCATTTTCAGTTTCGTGGTCATTGTGATTATAGTAGCCTGCTTTTTTTCTCCCTCTGCTCAGAGATGGTGTTGACAGATATCGTTGTATGTATTTTTAACAGCTGTTTTCCAAGTTAATTACCAGTAGCGATCTGCAGCATAGAAGAAAATATTAGACCTATGGCTTTTCAATGGAGTTATTGGAGAATAGCTGTTTTGAAAAAGTTTCAAGTTCTTGCTGTCCAGCTCGTACAATGTTGACCTTAAGTCTTCTTGATAAAGTAAAAACTGCTATACAACAAGCAATACTTAGCGAGAAAGATTTGGCCATCACAAAGTGAACTTTTAAAGAATGCATTAATAATACTTGTGTCTTCTCTCCCCAAGTCAAGTCAGGAACTTTTATAGGGATATTCCAATTCCTGGCCGAAAGGAATGCAATTATTCAAGGGAAGGCAAAGGACCCACGTTTTCCCGCTTCTTATGCTAGTAAAATTAATTTCCCTCCTTGGATAGGGATCTTAATCATTGGTATTTTCCTCATTCCAATTCAGCCTTTGGCCTAGCATCACTCGACGACAAATCAAGGATATTAAAAATCGTGAAATTTAAATGTATCCCAATTCGCCGATAATGACTGATGATCCCACGCCCTTGCGGACCAGAGCCTTAATCTAGACGTTGACGTAACCGATAAACGTGTATTTTTTAATTTCTGGATGGTTTTTTTTTTGGATTTGGCCAATAAAGGTATGTCACTCTCTGAATTTACTCCTTTTGTTTACCTGTTTTTAAGCCAACAAAGTGGCCAAAAATATTTTAATCTCGGGACAAAACTATCTTGCCCCCGATGTAGCTAACTATCTCGTCTTCATGTGTTTTAACTTTTTATTGAGTATGGGATGTTTGATATTTTCTCTTTTTCACGAACTGTATATAGGCAAATCTACATTTACGGTAACCAAATGCTTGAAGAAATTTTTAATGTTCATAATATCTTTTCTTATTGTAAGAAGGTATAAAAAGAAATTTTATTATAAATTTTTTAGTCTCATTCACTATCAATTCTAAAAATTCTAACTCGTTATATACGACGAAATCGTGTATTATATCATACTGTCATATATTGCATGATAATATTCTATACTGCACTATAATGTGATATATTATACGAAATTATCTTGTTTTACACTATATTATAATATAAATATGAATATTTTATTATTATTATTTTTTAACATGATCGTGAGCCACATAAAAATTGGTCACGTGTCAAAGACTCCTAATCAAAGTCAAACGAGGTCTTCGCAATATCACCTTTTTATTTTAGCTTGACCAAAAGTCCAAAAGTAACATAAAAGCAAAAACATGACCTTGAGCAGAGATAAACTATATTTTTTTTTCCAGAATCTAATTTGAGGAAAAATTGTTTTATGTATATTTTTAATCGAAATATAAAACAATTTTTTTTTTTGAAAGCTGGTTGGTCAGTTAAATCTTTCTGGTCAGTGAGCAGGTGCACAGAGGCGCAGAACCGTCAATAGCGTAAACAATGCTGCAACTGCATCAAAAAAGCAGAATTGAGTGGTTATAAATATACTTGTAAATAAACGAAAAAACCTAAAATCTTCAAATAAATAAATAAAATCATAAAATTGAAAAAGCTCAGATTTCTAAGCTGCTTGTCTTTGCATCAAATTGGAGACGTTATACAATCGTACATCGTGTCACTGTTCTTTCACACGTTGTCAGACGCTCTTTATTTATTCTCATATAAACAACACACATCTTTTATTTGATCCACTTGATTTTCTGTTCCCAAGTGTTCATTTTGAATCTGTACAATGGACAAGAGCTCCAAACCAGACCACTATCCATAAACTGAGATGGACGGTGATGATCATAACTTTTTAATTTATTGATCCCACTATAATCATAAACCAAATAAAAACAAAAGTAAAGTAATAAAGAAAAAAGTTTGGTTGACCCCATCTTCAGATCCCGGGCCATTTGTTCTCAATTGGATGGTCGCGATGATACCCCAAATGTTAAAGCGGTCTCCCTGAATCATCATTCACTGACTTGTCTTCTCATTTTGACTGAAAGAAAATGTTTGTTTCATGAATCCGAATACTTCGTTAAATCCAATATAATGAATCCAAGATAATATATATATATATATATATTTTATTGCATTCATTCAAAGTCGAACCAAAATCCAGCCGTTTTTATTTTTATTTTAAAGAATTATTTAATTCACTTTTTATTTTTATGGAAGTTTGGTAAGTAAATCTGAGAAGTATTAAATAAAGTCGAGTTGTAAAATTTATTAGCAACGGTAACATTGGGTTTGGAAGTTCCTCGGGGGGCAAATTCGGAAGATCGAAAAAGTTAACGGCAACGTTAGTATAAAATCAAAAGTAGATAGCGGTGCGACTCTCTACAAAGTGAAGCTTAGTGGGCGGGGCGGCAAGTGCCTAATTTCACGATTCACATTGCTTTGCTTTTGTTTTGCTTTCTCTTCGTCGGCGTCAGCAGCAGCAGCACTGTCAAATCTTTCTCGCTTCTTTTCACTATCATTGCTTCTTTTTTCTCAGCCTTCTTTCGCTTTTTAGCTTTTTATTGTTTACGTAAACGCTTTGAGAGTGTCACTCTCTCTCTCTCTCTCTGCTTCCATTTTTTCTTCTCTATCTTTGCATCTTCATTCGAATCGTTTGGTAGATACCGATTTGGATTTAGTAGCTGAAGAGGAGTTGTGAAGCCATGGCAGCTCCAAAACTAGAAGAGATAAGTCATCCTCCAATGGACCAGCTTCAAGGCTTAGAGTACTGTATTGATTCCAACCCTTCGTGGGGTATGTCCATTTCTAGCCTTTTACCAAATCTTTAACTCATTGTTTTCATTCAGTTTGGTTTTCTATGTTTGTAAGCTCTTTTCACATGTATTAACTTTTTGTCCAATTGAATGCAGGGGAGGCTATTGCTTTGGGGTTCCAGCATTACATTTTGGCTTTGGGCACTGCAGTGATGATCCCTTCGTTTCTTGTTCCTTTGATGGGGGGCTCTGACGTGAGTCAAGTTTCAGATTATGTGATTATTCAGTATAAATGCCAGATGCATGATCTAGGAAACAAAATGGATATTTTGAAGAACTTAAAAAATTTGAAGTACATTAACTGTGAGCTTTTTTACAATTTATATTATTGATTCTCGTTTTCTTTTTCTTTTTGTTGATTGTGATGGTTCAGGGAGATAAAGTGAGAGTGGTGCAGACACTACTTTTTGTTGAAGGGATTAATACACTTCTGCAAACATTGTTTGGAACTCGGCTACCAACAGTGATTGGAGGTTCTTATGCATTTATGGTTCCAATTATATCAATAATTCATGATCCATCATTGGCGAGTATTGAGGACAATCATGTGGTTAGTCTAATTTATTTATCTTAGATTTATTACTCAGCTCTGCACTTGCTTTATTTAATTGAAGCTGGATTCCATTGTGAAGCCAAAAAGAGTCCTTCAGTCAATTTTTGTGTGACCCACCTAGTTGCCTTTGCTATTAGCTATTGTAAGCATATCTAGAATACATATTACAAGATTGAGTAGAAATTTGAAAATGCAAGCCAAACCAGTGGTGGCTCGAGTTCAATAATTGTACTGGGGTATGTTTGAACGACTTTTGTTTTTTTTTTTTTTCCTTCGGTTAAATAGTAACATAAGGATCTTACAACAGATGAGCACAAAGCCATTCACTTATAAGTGCAGCTGCCATTATTTACTAAAAGCTAATTTTGGCTCACCCCTATTTACACGTACTCTAGTCATGCGGGGGAGTATCGACTTTATTATGCTTTAAAGCAATCACTAATTGTCTTGTTTGTGTTTATAGAAATTTCTTAACACAATGAGGGCAGTGCAAGGTGCTCTAATAGTGGCATCAAGCATACAGATAATTTTAGGATATAGTCAGCTGTGGGCCATCTGTTCCAGGTGCAACTTTCATCTTAACTGAAGTTTGTTTTGATATTATATACAGTTTACTGATGAAATGACTCTTAAATTGTGCATTACAGGTTTTTTAGCCCACTTGGAATGGTCCCAGTTATTTCCTTGGTGGGTTTTGGCCTGTTTGATAGAGGCTTCCCAGTGGTATGGTAACAACTATCAAATGCCATTGATATTTTTGGCTAGTAATTTCACAAATTGAGAAGAAATATTAGAATTTCTGATGAAATTTACAATTTTTTTTTTCAGGTTGGACGGTGTGTAGAAATTGGCATTCCTATGCTTATCCTATTTATAGCCTTCTCACAGGTGATTATCTTTTTTTTTTTAATTAATAAAAAATTACTCAAAATTTCAGATTTTTCATACTGAAGAATTGATATACCAGATTAATAGGAAAACAGAGGTTTTCAAGATTGATTTTAGCTTGCAGATCTCATGCTTCAATGTAATTTATCAGTTCACTTTGTTGCAAATCAGTGGCTAGATACCTTGAATTTTGCATGAAGGAAATTCAGAATAATTATTTATTGAAACATTTGATGCATTCAAAATGAAAAAACGTCTTCTAATTCTGTTTTGTTCTTCTGTTATAGTACTTGAAGAATTTTCGGACAAGACAATTGCCAATAATGGAGAGGTTTGCTCTCCTCATAACCATCACAGTGATTTGGGCATATGCACACCTCTTGACTGCCAGTGGCGCCTATAAACATCGTCCAGACCTTACCCAAATGAATTGCCGGACTGACAAGGCCAACCTCATTTCTTCTGCTCCATGGTTAGTACACACATGCATAGCTAATGATAAAACTATTATCCCATTTCTAGTTTTTCTTGCGGGAACTCGTGTAGTATCTAAATCACAGAGTTCAGTTGTGTTTTTGAGTTAGGCATCAGTTAAGGTTATAAACATCTTTTCGGGAAAAGGTGTAACTCTGCTGATAGTGAAGGAGACTTTCGCAGATTGAAATGGATGGGGGGAAAGTGGATGAAGCACATTATGTGAAGTATCAAAAGAGTCATTCAGAAGTGACTGGTTTTCTAAGTTAGGGAACAGTTCTGGGTCTTGTTCTCTTTATCGTACTAGTAATGAAATCCAAAAATATTTCCTATTGTGTCTTTGACTTTGAAATTTGCTGCAAACAGGATAAAAATCCCATATCCTCTTCAGTGGGGAGCTCCTACCTTTGATGCTGGTCATGCTTTTGGGATGATGGCTGCTGTGCTGGTCTCATTGATTGAGGTACTACTTATTGAAATTTAATCAGATTTCAAGTTTTAATCTCTGATAATAAGAGTGAAGTTTGCCTTGACAGTCAACTGGAGCATACAAGGCTGCATCACGTCTAGCAAGTGCCACACCACCTCCTGCCCACGTTCTTAGCCGTGGTATTGGCTGGCAGGGAATTGGGATCCTACTGAGTGGACTCTTTGGAACATTGAGCGGTAGTTCTGTCTCGGTGTAAGTTTTTGTTGGTTTTACTTTCAAAGCTCTTGCTTTCTTATGCAACTTGATTAAATTCGGAGAAAAACAACAGAGAAAATGTGGGGCTTCTTGGAAGCACTCGTGTTGGTAGCCGGAGGGTCATTCAAATCTCAGCTGGATTTATGATATTCTTCTCAATGCTAGGTTAGCGGCAAAGCATTGCAAATACTTACATGTGCAATTTCTTCTAGAAACGGTTTCCCATGGTTAACCCAATTTCTTAATTCCTGCAGGAAAATTTGGAGCTTTTTTTGCATCAATCCCCTTCACCATTTTTGCTGCTGTATACTGTGTCCTGTTCGGTCTCGTTGGTAGGTTCCAAGTTCTCTTTATTGATACTTTTGGTGTAAGTCTTATCCGGTCTTCTCTTTTTTTTATCTAACAGTTAAATTTCTTCTTGTTTAAAGCTTCTGTGGGGCTATCATTTTTGCAATTCACAAACATGAACTCAATGAGGAACCTCTTCATCACCGGTGTAGCCCTCTTCTTAGGTTTGTCAGTTCCTCAATACTTCAGAGAATACACTGCCAAGGCTCTTCATGGTCCTGCTCACACCAGGGCTGGATGGGTGAGAGTTTGTCTTCTTGACTTCTTGACTTTTCATGCTTTAATAAATTTTCTTCTACATGCGAACAAAATAAAGATAAAATATAGACCTTTTAAAGTTACAAAGAATTCTTTCAGCTGATGGAAAATTGTGTGAAGAAAGAAAATTCAAACTCTTCAAATTTTCTCAGAAACTGTGTCTGCTACTGCTAAGCTGTATTTCAAAAGACAATTTTGCTTGTATGTCAAGATTGCCAATTCCAATCATCGCTGCCTTATAACTTTTGCTTTTTTATTGGCCAGTTCAATGACTTCCTGAACACCATATTCTTCTCATCTCCAACTGTTGCGTTGATTGTCGCTGTTTTCTTGGACAACACACTCGATTACAAGGACAGTGCCAGAGACAGAGGCATGCCATGGTGGGTTAAATTCCGCACATTTAAAGGAGACACCCGGAATGAGGAATTCTACACCCTCCCTTTCAACCTCAACCGTTTCTTCCCTCCATCATGAAGCAGTGTCACATTAAAAGAGACTGTCATTTCTAGAAAGGAAATGATAACTCCGAGTTACTGCAGAGAAGACTGAGACAGAGATGGATATGTTTTGCATGGCAGAGAAATGATAACTCTGGTTTCTCACCCCTATTTTCATCTCATATGTAAATTTAACTCGAATTGTTTGGGTTTAATCTAATAATTTATTCTTTTGTCCCTTGCAACCAGTTTGATTTATTTAACAACAGCATTAGCATAATGAAGATGATCTAACATTTTTTTGTGATGCACTAGAACCATAAACTGACCATCTCAAATTCCTATCTTATCATTATTTATCATTGTTTCTGATGACTGAATGAACAAAATAACAGAATCTTATCTTATTATCGATCAAAAGTGATTGAATCAGCGACTAAAAACTGGGAAGTATCCGCGAAAAAAAGGGAACACTTTAGTGGTGGGCATTTCTTGTTCAACCTTTCAATTTCATTTTTAAAGGAATGCAGTTCATGGGAGTAATGGCTGAGTGAAAAAACAATTTCAGAAGGGTAAAAGCGCCTCAAAATTCACTCAGCTGCAGAATGTCCTAGGTTCTACACATACATTCTGGGCACCTTGGTTGTCGATAAATGCTTCGTCCAAAACCCCTTACTCGCACCCTTTGACCTTCCTCAATCATCTTTCTTACTCTATCTTCAAAATCATTCCATCTTATGGTGCTATTTTCTGACAAAATTGCTGCAAGCCTCTTCTTGTTAGGCCGCAAAGTAGGAGCCTGCCCATTCCCATAGTAAGTGCGAAAACCAGACACGAGGGATGACAATTGGCTCCCAGAGTCAGTCATGGCAAAGACATCAGCAGTTGCACAGGCAATAAAATCCAGTGCTGCCAGCTGCATCCAGAGCAATTTAAACGATGTTACTTAACACCAACTTTCAAATGTGGCACAGAGAGTGATTGTTTAAGCATCTTCAATCAAATGCCCAAAGAAATGCAGGAAACTTATCAAGTATAAGATGATTACATAAGAATAAGCTAATACTAATTTACCTGAGACGAGAAATTCTTGAAAGGTTCAAGCTCACTTGGTGTGAGGAGCGTTTCCTTTGTTACCAAATTTGGATAGAGGCTGGTAAAAGCCTGCATCCTGGAATTTCCTCCATATATTTGGGAGCCAGCCAGATATATGTAAGTTCCATGTTTAAAACCGAGAGCGGAAAGAAGAAGTGCTGCCTCTTCTGGAGTCAGCGGGCATCTTCCCAATTTTCTCAGCTCCTCTGGAGAAATAGGCCTGCGAACATCAATTGAGACAGATTAACAAAATATAATATGTACACTGAAATAACAAATGAAAATTAAAACTTGAAAAACCTTGATTCCATACTTTGAGCTCTTTAAGCGTTCAATCAGCAGAGGGAAGTGGATTTCTCTGTATGCTTGAAGTTCCCTTCTCTCGCTTTCTCCACCTCCAAAATCACATTGGGAGTAGGCCACCATGTCCTCTTCAAATCTTAAGTGTAAAGCAAGATATCTAAATGAACCTCTTGCAACCTCAAGGTGTTTGGAGGGAACGTTAGGCATGTAGTTTCCTAGGAGTTGTTTGTCTAGCATACTGCGAGCAGAGTCATGCTTCCTAATCCTTCTGACCAATAATGAAGCAGCTTCTTGAATTTTTTGCACAAACTTCAATGCATGGAAGTTACACTTGCACCTTAGTCTCTGTAAGAAGTTCAAGAAGATATATATGAATATGAAACCAAGAATAGAATTTCTCAAAATGAACAAAGCACAGATAATAGCTATCTTGCCGAAATTAAACCTAAAGGAATGCCTTTAACCTGAAGCTTAGAGGGCAATGGATCAAAGCCCAGTCGATTTCCATATCCAAGGAAGTGAACAACTCCATTCCGCACTAGAAGAGGAAGTACTTTTCTAACATAATCAATGGGTTTTGCCTCCTTTGCAATATCTGCATCGGTAATCTGAGAAAAGCTAGGCAAATGATTTAAGATAATATTCTGAGAAAGGAGTGTGGATTGTTAATTCGAAGTGAGCATAGAAACTCAGAAGATAACTTACTAGGCTACCAATTGCTTCAATATCTATGGATTTCAGATGAGGAGGAAGCTCTTTAACAATATTTACTTCATCCTTCAACACATTGATAAAATACTCCTCTTGGTAGATGTCACCAAACTGGCTGCACTTCCATAAAAAAAACATGGTGTGAGCATTTTGCTGCTGAAACATTAACTGCTTGAACATTTCCCAATTGGCTGCAACTACAAGTATATTGTGGAAAATACTATAGGCAAGTGATCTGTTATTCTGAATTCATCGATTTTTCCCATATTATTGAATGTAAATCTGTCACCCTATATGATAGAAATACTAGAAAAAGGGAATGGATATTCTCTAACTCAGATAATGACATTAATGAAATGACAACCAACCAAAACTTTTGATTACAATAAAAACAGATATAATAGCTGACCTAGAATCCTTCCATACATTGCTGTAAAGAAATCTTGGAAGAACGAGAATCGCGTCAAGTAGAGATGCCACTGCAACGGCATTGCAGACCTGAGGAAAATGACAATGTGTTACTAAAGTGTGTAACTACAATTAAGAAAGCAAGAGAGTGCATGGAGATAAATCTACACTCAAGACACTTATCTGCAGGTAATCAATCACAAAATGATGATTAGATCAAAATCTGCTGGGTATACTTGAACAACTATTAAAAGAAAATTAACTCAACGAATGGTGTAGGTGATGTAGAAATCAAAGTCACTGGTGACCTTAAACAATAGCCATAAAAAGATTGCATAAATGGGTTTCTTTAAATATGGAAGAAATCTATCTTTTCTCTTGGGTGGTCAAAAGAATGTAAAACAAAGCAGCTTAGATACTTACAGCGACACGCTGCTGATTGAGACCACCATTTGCACTCACCATTATGTACCCATTAATTTTGTCATGTTTCCCTATCTCAATGACACAAATTGTACGAATTAATCAAATTGTCAGTTACTGTAAATGAAGCAATAATTTGAAGATTTACATGAATTAATCCGGAGCCAAGAACTGTCAGTTACCTAGATTTGGAGGTCTCTTGTCAGCACATGGTTTCCATGAAGACGCCTGCCGGTATGGTTCCTTCCAGAAATCTGATTTCTCTGGCTTGAACTCTTTCTAAGGCATAGTAAAAGCTTCAGATTTTGAGGGGAAAGAAGAGTACCATTCTTACACTATAAATATAAGTGTATTGTTAATGTGAAATTTATGAAGCAAACCTCCGTAAGAGCACTGGAAGCTAAACTTAGAAGTCGACCATACATCGTTACAGGTGGTTTCTCTTTGTTAGTGTAGGCGACCCTGCCATCATCCTTCAAAGACATGCATTGGAACGTGATAACAATTAATCACTAACGGTAAATCAATTATCAATGGCTGTTTGTGATTTGTCTGCAGAAAACAAAAGTTTGGGCCAGATAACTAAAACAAACGACAAGTCCTACCTTAACCCCTTTTGAATTTGTTGAGGTTGAACTATGCTGAAGATTTACGGAATCAAAAATTGATACCATAAGAGAATCAAGCAGGAAAAAGAAACCCACCAATACAAAAATATATGCAATAGATCTAACATTCTTATGAAACCACATATGCCTTTTCCCCACATAGGCTGCCTTACAAGAAGAACTAAACTTGCCAGAATCACTTTTCAACCCATCAAGCAGAACGTCTTTTGAATTCCAGTTATGATCTCCTCCTGACATTCTCCTCCCAATAGAAGGATCACTTGCCGGTACATTTTCTGAACATCTAATCTGATATTCCTTCATCCCAGAATCACCATAACAAATTTTTTCAGAAAATTCAAGTAATAAGAATTTAACACTGCACAACTGCAATAACATGAGAAATATGTTCAAAAAAATAATAAGTTATAATAGGCATGAATTCAAAGTGAAGCTAAGAAGTAGGTGACAGGGATTTGTATAAGCATATGAGTGAAACCCAAGTAAGATATGAAAACATAAGACAAACGAACCTTGCAACACAAGATTCCATGTCATTAACAACAACTCACCACCAAACACAACAAACCATCGTTTTCCAGCTATCTGCCCAATTCGGAACCCAAAGTTTTTGAAATAGAAAGAAAGAAGAAGACATTTGTGAAAAAAACTGAACTTCCATTGAAGAAGACATTTGTCAATTTGGCGGTAAGACGAGAACACCTCTTAAATTTTTGATCATCCTGCTACCGTCATAATCATCATAATTGCTTGTTATGTGATATTGATAAAATTTACATTTTTATTGAATAGGAATAATGCAAATTATTAATATAATAAATACGCTTCATTTATCATAAAATTTCGTTGTTGATTATATATGTATGTGAGCGACCCCATTAATCACAGCCGCAGGGCTTCAATAAATCAAGTCTTTATCTTTTTTTTTTTCAGTAAATAATAATAAAAAGTTATTTTTGTTGTGCGGATACATATGATTGCCAACATTAATTACTTTCATAATTTGCAATTGACTTTTGCACTTTTATTCAATCAGTTTGTGCGGATATGAAATAGTAATAATTCTCCAGACTCAACTGTGAAAGCGTGTTCTGTTGCATGAATTAACATTTATCATCAACAATAAGAGAAGAAAATTGTTCTAAATCTTTCAGCTTTTATATTATATTCGGCCGTTTTGGAATTAGCAAGCAATTTGACTCTAAAATTACTATTTAAATAATGTTGCCTGAATGAAATAATATGTAAAATTAAGAGAAATCACAATAACATAAGGCCATTTGAAAATAAACAAAAGGGTGTTTGTGTTCATCACACGGATTAAAAGTGATCATTGTCGAAAATAAAAGAAAATTTCATTTTTGAGCTAATAGCGTTCCACCTTTATTTCCCAAAAAGTGCCAACTTATCATTACTTCATAAGAAAAGCAAATTAAAATAAGGTCAAAGCAGAGAAAAACAGAGGAATAAAGAGAACAATCACCAATGGAAACGTGATGTCTGCTTCATTTTGATATTGTAAGGATTATATTATGATTAATATTTTAGTTTATAATCAAAATTAGATTATATTTCATTATAGTATGTGTAACATCCCACATTGCTAGCGAATAAATTTTTAGACTAGTTTATAAGCCGTTGGCAGACGCTACGAAATATTACCATATGATTGATATGGTTAGAAGAAGAACCATCTCCCATGAAAGCAAGATGTATAGAAATTGGAAAGAGAAGGAAACAAATTGACATTTGACCGCCTTTGAGGTTGATCATCTCCTCAGGTAACTCTCTTCTCTTGTGCACTCCATAGACAACCTTAAAATAAATGGCACACATTCTTTCTTTTTGCAGTAAAGTATTCATCCTCCCTCCTTAGCAAATTGGAGTCCACGACCTCGACAACTCTATTATCTAATAAGTCATTGACCCAATGCTTCAAACTCATTTCTCCAACAAAAGTTTCGTCTGTCGGCTTCCTCCTTGTAGCGGTTCCCAATTCCCATAAGCATAATACCAATAGCTGTAGATGTCACCTTCTCTTGACACTTTTCCCTTCTGTCCCGAACTCTACAAATGATGACAGTTTCATTCAAGATAAGCAAATAATCATCATTTGACAAGAATACAACCATTTCTCCAAGGCTCCCTTTGGACATGTACTCTTGCACCAAGGATTAAATACTCATTTAAACAACTCCTGATGATTTTGACAATGTTTCAATAAAGAATACTTTTCATTACTTCACATTCAACATCAAAGTTCTTAAATGCTCTTTCAAGGTACAAGTGAAACACCTTTACTTCAAGCTCATCCCATTCTAAAACCCCTAAGCCGAGTTGGTTGTCTGCACTGAACCCATGTGTTGCTCTATAGAGTTCTTAAAATTAAGAGACTAAACAAATGGATCATCTATATCGTATTGTTTAATCTTCTTTCGACAAGGATAATTAAAGTGATAATAATGGATGGAGTTCAGATCAATTGTAAGAGGTAATAGCTCATGCCTTATTTGGTATTGAAATAAAAGTTGATTTTAGCAAAAATAGTTGAGATATTATAGATTTTTCATAATATATATATAAGATAAAATTGATTCAGCTTCAAAAGCACATCAAGCAAATTATAGCTTAAAAGCTACAAATGTCCCACCATGTTGAATGTATGAGCTTGAAACTGATTTCTGAAGAGTGTTACTTTGTCGGTTGATGATTCGAGTTAAAGCTGACTTGTCGTTTATGGCTTACCGACATGTCAGTTGCTTCTATAAGTGAACCATGTGATATACATGTGCCTTACTTAACAAATTGGTTGCTCTAAACGACATTTACCAAAGCCGTTTTTGACAACTTATTTCTTGCACGAGATTAGCACATGATCAAGGTCGTTATTGGCGGTTATCAGTGGCAGGAAAAATCTGGGCTTGTTATAACAAACCCAGAATCACAGCTGGTGAGCAGGGGATTTCTCCAGAAGCATTCTAATATGTATAAAAAGGCTTAGTGGCTCTGATTGAGATAATTAGAAAGCTTGTAACTTCTTTCATAGGCTTGTATCTTGTTCTCAGTGAATCAAATAAAATTGTTGCTCTGTTCTTCAGTGGATGTAGGCTTCCTCCAAGCCGAACCACTATAAATATGTGATTCTTGATTGTTTGTTTTTGTGTGTTTCATTTGTTGGTGTGTGTTTCAGCTACTTCTAAATTGTTAACAGAGAGTTCTTGGGGATTCTTGGTTGACTAATTTGTTGATCAAGGTCTAATAAATTGGTATCAGAGCTATTATCTCTGTTTAATAATATAAGAAATGGCTGCATCTAAGTTTGAGGTGAAGAAATTCACTGGTGAAAATGACTTCCACCTATGGAGGCTCAAGATGAGAGCCTTGTTGGTACATCAGGGACTTGAGGAACCATTGGGAGAACAAAAGTCAGGCAAGAAACCAAGTAAGATTAAAGATGATGATTTGCAAGATGCCTTGGATAAGGCTCACAGCACACTGATCTTGAGCCTTGGAAATGGTGTTCTGAGAGAAGTGGGAGATCAAAAAACTGCAGCAGGCCTTTGGAAGAAACTAGAGGATCTGTACATAAAGAAGTCTTTAACTAAAAGACTTTGTACCAAGAAGAGGCTTTACACTCTACAAATGGAGGAAGGCAGTTCACTGGCAACACACATTGACAACTTCAACAGGATTATCCTGGATCTTGAAGATATCAATGTGAAAATAGAAGATGAAGACAATACTATTATCCTATTATCTTCCCTCCCACCGTCCTATAAACATTTTGTGGACACACTGTTGTATGGAAGACAGTCAATCACCATGGCTGATGTAAAAGACTCTCTTAGTTCTAAATAAGTCACCAAGAAAACAAAAACAAAGGATGGAGAAGGGCTGACAGCTAGAGAAAGGTCAGAGAAAAGAGAAAACAACAAGGGAAACAAAAGGGGAAAATAAAAGTCCAAAAATAAGATCTTGAAGTGTTTTCATTGCCATAAAGAATGACACTTCAAGAGGGACTGTCTAGATAGAAAGAATAAGAACAAAGAGGGACTTGGAAATAATAGAGATGTTGTTGTTGCATCAGATGACAATGATGATGATGGCTATGACTCAGCTGGTGTACTCTTGGCTACTAAAACTCAAACAAATGGTAAGTGGGTTTTTGATTCTGGGTGTACATATCACATGTGTCTTGATAAGAATTTTTTTACTAGTTATAAACATTTTAATAGAGGAGAAGTTATGATAGGAAATAACACACTGTGCAGAGTGGTTAGTTTAGGAACCATTAGGCTTAAAATATTTGATGGGATGATTAGAGAATTAACAGATGTCAGACACATTCTTGACCTTAAAAGAAACCTGATATCTCTAGGAGTCCTTGATCAAATGGGTTGTGTCATTAAAATGGAATCTGGGGTTATGAAGATTATAAAAGGATTAATTGTGATAATGAAGGGATACAAGCAGAATGGGCTATATGTACTTCAAGGTACTGCTATTTCTAGTGAAGTCAGTATCTCTTCAAATTAAAATCTTGATAAAACACTTTTGTGGCATTTAAGGCTGAGGCATATGAGTGATAAAGGGCTAAGAGCTTTAGAAAATCAAAGAGTCTTAGGGGATGTTAAGTTAAGGCCTGTTGAGTTTTATGAGGTTTATGTCCTAGGTAAATCCTTTAGAACTAGCTTTAAGACTGTAGTGCATAAAACAAAGGGAACTTTAGATTACATCCATACTGATCTGTGGGGACCTTCACAGACAGTCTCACTAGGTAGGGTGATAACTCTATGAAATGAGAGTTATTATGCTATATTTAGACCTAAACTTGCATTACTTAAAAAGTAAATAGTGAAGTTTTATTATATTTTTAATAACATTTTGTATGTGCATATATTTAATTTTAGTTGTAATAAAATGATGTGTGGAAGACCATTTTATGCATAATTGTAGGTGACCCCAAAAGCTTATGGTTTGACAAGGGATGCTACAGAAGAAGGATCGCATGCTGCAGTAACAGGCTTGCAGAAAACGACAAAAGCCTTATCTGCAGATGAACAAGATCGAGTCTGAATCAGAGGAGATGTTGCAACATTCCAGGAGCAAATACAGATAAGACTGACAAGACAGCTCACATGCAGCCAACAGAGTCTGCTGCAGCTGATTATTCTACTGTCATTATCAGGTGTAGATAAAACAGTAACAGACCTGCAGAAAGCAAAAAAATATCATTATGCACGTGAATAAATATCAAGCACAAATCAAAGAGAATGCTGGAGAATTTATACAGCAATCTGAGAGCAAAACAGACAGATAAAAAAGATTGTTCAGCTTGTCACGTGTCAACAAACAAAGCCTGCTGCAGCCGTTACTGCCACTGTCAGAAGCACATAAAATACCATGTGGTCTTAGGATATCAAAGGGTGACAAGTGTCCTCATTTCCTCTTAAGGTTGCCATAATTTCAAAATATAAAAAGGCTCATTTTAAGGAAGCACGTCATAAGCCACCACAATCCGATCCCATCAAAACCATCCACGAGCAACCACTTTAATCCATCATCATCATTTACAATCATTACTTACAAAAATCAAGGAGATTCTAAGAGCTACAACAGTGGAGCATTCAAGAAGAAGAAGAAGGGATACTACACGATTGAAGCGTGACACTTTCTTCTTTGTTGTATCTAAACTTTATCTTTGTATTTATTTTCTTTAAATCTCTATTTTATGATGTATTTGATGACAAACAATTATGTTTTTACTATTTTAAAGCTCATCATGAGCTAAACTTTTAAGTAGTTGGATTTTAAATAAACTTGATGGTTATTTGACTTATATATTGTGTTGCTAAGTATGTGCTATAGCATTTTGCCTTGGTTGTATGTGTTGCAAATCTCTATTTTGACTGATCACCCATTTAGTAGATACAAACTAGGAAAGAGCCTAAAAAAGGTTTGACCTAGTGGATCTAGCCAAAACAATACATGATTCTAGATTAGATTTTCCAAGTTGAGTTTATCTCAATTTGAATAGGTCTATGCTTAATCTAGAATTCGTGATAAACTAGACAGAGGGATTCACCTTGTATGGTTAACAGAACCTAGAACATATAATGCTCTATCTAGATGTTGGCTTAACAACTAGTCACTGTTAGGTTGCTTTTAAATATAAAATATCTAACAGGCTACAGCTGAGGATGCATAAGTGATTCTGCCCAATGCTGCAGCAGATGTTGTAGCAACAGAACCTTAAGTGAAAAAGAGTAAAAACCATTAAGTGAGTTTAGAATCCAACTACCCCTTTGTCATTGAGTATACCCTTGCGTGTGACGTAGCTTTCCTTTATTGCATTTAGTTTATTGCACTTTTTAATTTCTTTAGGCCTTTAATCTTGTTTAATTACTTAGCTAAGATTTGCACTATAAGATTGCTGTAGCAAGTTGCAATAGATCAATTCCTGTAGAGACGATTTGATTACTCATCATTATATTATTTGTTGTGTCCGCTTGCATACTGACATGTATGGCACATTTTAAACAAATGCAACATGGGGGTAAATACTTTCTCTTTTTAATAGATGACTACTCTAGAATGGTTTGGGTTTATATCTTAAAGAGTAAAGATGAGGTCTTTGAGAAGTTTAAGCAATGGAGAGCATTGGTGGAAACACAAACTAGTAGAAAAGTCAAGAGGCTTAGGACTGACAATGGTTTAGAATTATGTAATCAACAGTTTGATGAGTTTTGCAGTCACCATGGTATTGTGAGACATAAAATAGTAAGACACACTCCACAGCAAAATGGTCTTGCTGAAAGAATGAATAAAACACTGATGGATAAGGTCAGATGCTTGTTGATTCACTTAAAACTTCCTCAATCCTTATGGGTTGAAATTTTAATGACAGCATGTTATCTTGTAAGCAGAAGTCCCTCCAGTGCATTAAACCTTAAAACACCAGTGAAAATGTGGTCGGACAAAACAGCAGATTATTCAGATTTGAAGATATTTGGCTGTCCAGCATATGCACGTACCAAACAAGGAAAACTTGAGCTTAGAGCTTTAAAGTGTGTTTTCTTAGGATATCCTAAAGGTATTAAGGGTTATAGGCTATGTTGTATTGATCTGAAACCACCTAGATGCATAATCAGTAAAGATGTAGCCTTTAATGAATCTGAAATGCTAAAGAAGCTAAAGGGCTACAAGCTTGAAGATTCAAAGAAAGGATCTGGTGTACAAGGAAATCATTTGGAGGTGGAGTTTCTAGGAAAATCTGATGATATTTATGATGAGAAAGCAGAACTTGAGATGACTGATGATGAAACAATCTGTAGATACTCTGAGAATCATACTACAATGCAAGATTATCAATTGGTCAGAGATAGACACATGAGAGAAATTAAGGCACCTATAGGGATGGCAAATATATCCGGGTTCGGCTCGGATCAGCAAAGATCCCGAAGATCCGGATTCGAAAAAATTCGGATCTACATGTTTAAAAATACTGATCCAGATGTAATAAATCAAGATCCGTGCGGATCCGAATCCGGATCCATATGCATCCGAAAAATCGGATATCGGAATCCGCATTATTTTTTAATTAAATAATTTATTAAATTAAAATTAAATTAAAAAATATAAAAGTTAAATAAAAAACATAATATGATTAATTAAAAATTAAATTAAATTAAAAAATATATTTGAATTCACATTATTTTATGTGGATTTGTAGTGTTTTTATAATTTTATTTGTGAATTTGTGATGGTAGACTTGGATTTATGTTATTTTTTATATTTAATTTATATTATGGTATTTTTATTTGTGGATTTATGGTGGTGTTGTATTTATTCTAGGCATTGAATTGTTGATTATTTAAGTATGATTGGATTGCAATTGATTTTATTAGGTAAATTTGTTAAATTTTAAATTATATTTAAAATTTTGAATTTAACATTATGCGGATCCGAATATCTAGAAAATATGTCCACAATCCGCACGGATATTATTTGCATCCGGATTTGCACATTTTTTTGCTGACCCGGATGTGGATCCGAATCCCAAAATATTAATCCGGATCCATATTTTTTCATCCCTAGACACCTAGGAGGTATACATATGCTGATTTAATAGCATATGCATTAACAATAGCTCATGAATTAGAGCATGATGAACCAAGAAATTAAGGCACCTAAGAGGTGGAGTTTACTAGAAAATCTGATGATATTCATAATGAGAAAGCAGAATTTGAGATGACTGATGATGAAACAATCAGTAGATACTTTGAGAATCATACTACAATGCAAGATTATCAATTGGTCAGAGATAGATAAAGGAGAGAAATTAAGGCACCTATGAGGTATACATATGCTGATTTAATAACATATACATCAACAGCAGCTTATGAGTTAGAGCATGATAAACCAAAAACTTATAACGAAGCTGTTTCAGGAAAGGATGCAGACCAATGGTTAAGTGCATGAAGGAGGAAATTGAGTCTTTGCACAAAAATGGCACTTGGATACTTGTGAAAAAGCCAGAAAGGTAGAAAGTTGTAGGCTGCAAATGGGTCTACAAAATTAAGCAGGGCCTACCAGGTGCTAAACCAAGGAGATATAAAGCAAGACTTGTTGCAAAGGGATTTACTCAGAGAGAGGGCATAGTTTTGACTGAAGTTTTTTCACCTGTGGTAAGACACTCTTCCATAAGAATCATCTTATCACTAGTAGCAGTCAACAACAAGTATCTATAACAAATGGATGTAAAGACTACATTCTTACATGGTGAATTACAAGAACACATTGTGATGACTCAGCCTGAGGGGTTTGTTGATGAGATAAAATTAGATTGGGTATGCCTCTTGAAGAAATCACTCTATGGTCTTAAGCAACCACCAATGCAATGGTATCTCATATTTGATAGCTTTATGTTGAAGTTGGATTTTCATAGATGTAATATAGATTGTTGTATATACTTTAAAGAGGAATGTGGTGAGATAGTTTATCTGGTGCTGTATGTGGATGATATGCTTATTGCCAGCAAAAGCATGAGTCAAATTGAAGCACTGAAACAGAAACTTAAAAGTGAGTTTAAATTGAAAGATTTTGGTCCAGCCAAGAAAATTCTGGGAATGCAGTTGCACAGAGACAGAAAATTTGGTGTTTTGTTCCTTAGTCAGAAGGAATACATCAATAAAGTACTTGCCAAGTTTGAAATGCAAAATGCAAAACCAATACAAACACCTTTGGCACCTCATTTTAGACTTTCAGAGTAGTAGTGTCCAAAAACATATGAGGATAAGTCTGAGATGATGAAAGTACCATATGCAAGTGCAGTGGGATGCTTAATGTATGCTATGGTGTTAACCAGGCCCAATATAGCATATGCTGTCAGCATAGTAAATAGATATATGGCCAATCCTAGAAGGGAACATTGAAGGGTAGTAAAATGGATACTCAGGTATCTAAAAAGGACATCATCACATGAATTAATCCATGAAGGTAAAAGGAAAGATGACAGTCTAGTTGTTGGATATGTGGATGCAGACTATGCAGGAGATTTGGATAAATGAAGATCTCTTACAGGTTACCTATTCACTTACAACAATTGTACTGTCAGCTAGAAAGCTCAGTTGCAGAGTATAGTAGCTTTATCAACTACAGAAGCTGAATATACAGCTGCGGCTGAAGCAATTAAAGAAGCTTTGTTGTTAAAAGGCATGGTGAAGGAGCTTGGTGCTTATCAAGAGACTGTGGTGGTTTACTGTGATAACCAAAGTGCTACATGTTTAAGTAAAAACCAAACTCATCATAAGAAAACCAAACATATTGACATCAAACTGCACTTTTTCATATTATAAGTATCTAAGGCAATTGTGAAGCTTCAAAAGATTCATATAGGTGATAACGTGGCTGACATGTTAACAAAACTTGTACCAGGAGCTAAATTTAGCTGTGCTTAGATTTAGCTGGAATCTGTGCAAAATAATCTGCAGAAGACAAAAGAGAAGAGTGACAAGTTCTTGATGAGAGTTTCAAGTTCAAGGTAGAGATTGTTAAATGTATGAGCTTGAAACTGATTTCTGAAGAGTGTTACTTTGTCGATTAATGATTAGAGTTAAAGTTAACTTGTCGTTTATGGCTTATCGACATGTCAGTTGCTTCTATAAGTGAAGCATGTGATATACACGTGCCTTAACAAATTGGTTGCTCTAAACGACATTTGCCAAAGCCATTTTTGACAACTTATTTCTTGCACAAGATCAGCACGTGATCAAGGTCGTTACTAATGGTTATCAGTGGTGGGAGAATCACAACTGGTGAGCAAGGAGTTTTTTCCAAAAGCATTCTAATATGTATAAAAAGGCTTAGTGGCTCTAATTGTGATAATTAGAAAGCTTGTAACTTCTTTCATAGGCTTGTATCTTGTTCTCAGTGAATCAAATAAAGTTGTTGCTCTGTTCTTCAATGGATGTAGGCTTCCTCCAAGCCGAACCATTATAAATCTGTGCTTCTTGATTGTTTGTTTCTATGTGTTTTATTTGCTAGTGTGTGTTTCTGCTTTTTCTAAATTGTTAACAAAGAATTAAGAGAGTTCTCGGGGATTCTTGATTAACTAATTTGTTAATAAAGGTCTTACACACCACAATACCAAACATGACTTAAAAGTAAGAGGTCTAGCAATTACTCTTTTTTTTTTGCCTAAAAAAATAATAAAAAGAGATAAATGACAACAACAAAAAGCAGGTCCCGGACTGAGGAAAACAGAGATAGCAGGCGGCAGCTAGATGTGAAGAATCGTCTCCCATAGAAGCAAGAAAAACAGTTAAGTCAGATTGAACAGATAATTGCTAAAAGCAGATATTAGAATCTTGAGCCATCCGGAAACATGTAATAGAACTATTGAAGATAGAGTTAAGGTGAAAACAGATGAAAGAAGAGCTGGAATTGAGATATACACAAACAAGAACCATCTCTTATGAAAACAAGATACTTGCTTTATTTTCACACTCTAATGGATCTTCTTCACATGAGATTTTAGTTCATGGGTAATGGAAATTAAAGAAAATTAAATTTTAATTACGATACCCTCAATCTCCTGAATTTTCAATATTTGTAAGCAACGTGTCTCTGATTTTCATAAGTTTAGTTAAAGCTTCTTTTATGTTGATCCTCTTTTCTGCAGACTCTCTTGTACATTGCATAGCCAAACTCAAGATAGATGATACACACTGTTCCTTTGCTGTGAAATACTCATCCTCTTTTTGCAGTAAATTGATGTCCACAACATTGATAATTATACCATGCAAGGAGTCATTAACCCAACTCTTCAAGCTTATTTCCCCGACAAACAATTCATCAGTCGGCTTCTTCTTCGTAAAAGTTTCCATCAGTATGATGCCATAGCTGTAAACATCTCCTTTTCTTGATATTTTTCCTTCTCCTCCGAACTCTGCGAATAATATGAATCACATCGTTAGATAAATCAATAATCTTTTGAAAGGCAAGAAAAAAGGAATGTCAATAACATGGAAATTTCAACAGCAAGCAAAAGTTTTGAATTTGGAAAACCTGGTGCCATATAACCAATTGTAGCGAGGGTCTGTGTTTGAGTCATAGATGTTCCGTCACCTAAAAGCTTCGAAATGCCAAAATCACTCAAACAGGCAACCATGCTTTCATTTAGCAATATGTTACTAGGCTTTAAATCACAATGGATAATAGAAGTGGAGTGATCATAATGAAGATATTCCAACGCTGAAGCAACATCAATCACCATGTTCAATCTTTGTAGAATATCGAAATTGTGGCTTTTATTGTACAACCACTTCTCCAGGCTGCCATTAGGCATGTATTCTAATACCAATGCTTTAAAATGATCATTTGAACAAGTGCTGATGATTTTGACAAGATTACGATGGCGAATACTTCCTAGAATTTTACATTCAGCATCAAAACTTCTAAGAGTTCCTTCAAGCTCAAGGTTAAAAACCTTTACAGCGATCTGCATCCCATCTGAAAGTGTTCCCTTGTAAACCGAACCAAAACTCCCTTTACCAAGTAGATTGCTTTCACTAAATCCATCTGTTGCTCGAAAAAGTTCCTGGTATGAAATTCTTCTCCATGTTACTTCAGGCGACATTTCTTCATCCATTTGCAATCCAGTGTTTCTTTTTCGTCTTCTGATAAGCACCAGTGAAAGAGCCAGAACGAGTAATATTGTTGCAGCAGTTGGAAAAAAATAAATCAATATATTCTTATCTGTTTTCCTTGCTATCGTATTACTTTTAGCTTTGCAAGCAGGGAATTTCAGCTTGGGTGCACCACATAATCCCTTATTTCCCGCGAATGATTGAGATGAGAAATTTGTAAATGGCCCTCCCGGAGGAACTTGTCCTTGCAGTCCATTGAAAGACAAATTTAAAAACTTGAGAAGTGAAAGTGCTTCCAACGAATTTGGGATTTCTCCAGATAGATTATTACTGGACAAATCCAAGAAGTTCAGGCTAATCAAGCCGCCTAATGAATCAGGAATCGAGCCTTGAAATTTGTTATCCGCCAAGGAGAGATGCTGCATATTATTTAGGTCTCCAATTGAGCTTGGGATTTCACCTGACAAGTCATTTCTTGATAAATCTATTCTTGTCACAACCTTCAAATTCCCACACTCCACTGGCAGAGTTCCATTAAGAGAATTTGATGACAAGTTGACAATCAGGATATCCTTAAGGCTCCACAAGGATGAGGGAATTACAGAAGTCAATCTATTAAAGCCCAGTGAAAGGGTTCTCAGAGAAATGAGACTATCTAAGCATTGCGGTAGCGACCCATTTAGTTCATTGCCATCTGAGTGAAATTCACTTAAACTCTCCAAACCACAAAGATCAATTGTAATTGATCCTTGTAATTTGTTATGCTGAAGATACAAACCTTGGAGCTTCTTCAATCTCCCAATTGTTTTGGGAATGGATCCTGTGAGTTCATTTGTCTCCAGGTGCAAGGTTGTCAAGTTGCTTAAGTTGCCAATTTCTGATGGAATGCTTCCCTTAATGTTGCAAGCAGATAAGTACAATTCGTCCATAGCATTTGAGAGATTTCCTATAGAAATTGGCAGGACACCGCTGAGGGGATTTTCTGACAGAATTAATTTTCTCAAGTCTTTGCAATTTGTCAAAGAAGTGAGAAAGCCAAGTTCATCAGAGCCAGAAGATTCAGCTGTCAAATTATTGGCCCCAAAATTGAGCCATTGGAGATATCTCAAATTACCTAGTGAGTTAGGAATGAAGCCAGAGAATAAGTTATAAGGCACGTCAACGAGAGTAAGCATAGAAGCATTGGAAATAGAGCTGGGGATAGATCCAGTGAGTCCATTTCCTCCAAGGATAAGTTGTTGCAGATTCGGAAGCGAATGGCCTATGTTTGACGGGAGATTGCCTAAGAGGTTATTAGCTGGTAGTGAAAGGACGGTTAACGAGGAAATATTGAAGATTTCGGATGGGATAACACCATTAAGTCTATTACTCGATAAAGCTAATACTTGCAGACCCTGTAGATTACCAATCTCGTCTGGTATTTCACCTGCCACGGCATGAATAATGTTGCATTAATCTAAATGCTCTAAGTCCCTTCTCACAGTAGTGACCAAAGAAGGCAACAGAAAGAACAAAAGCATATACCAATAAAATCAAACTCAATTAAAATAAACATATGAATAAGCTGCAAAGTATGGAATAGTATAAATATTGCGATTATTGTAACCATGCATGATTGGCAGTTTTTATGATAAAAGTATACATGTATATTAGGATTTTATTAAATTTTTACACGGTTGATGTGATACGTACAATGAAGTAATTTAGACTTTCTCATAAAGAGATCAAATTATTAGAATGTTAATTCAAGTTGATAAGACTGGCCGCCAAATTTTGACTTTCAAAAAAAATTTATTATATGTTTATTCACACACATCAATAACTGAAAGATCAGTTCTAATAAAAATTTGAAAAAGAATTATTGCTTGATATTTTTGAAACACATTTCTAGGTAGAATTTTTGAAACATATTTTTAGGTAGAATCTTCCACGAATTTTTCTAAAGTATTAAATTGTTGTTTAATTAAAGATGATTGGTGTGAGTGGTTAGGCATTCTTACTCCTTAAAAGAGGTCAGGGATTCAAATTCCGCTCTCTTGTGGAGTCACCACTTTGACCAGTACTTTATCCCTTACGAGCCAACCTAGTGTCAGTAAAAATTAATCTGGATTGTAGTACAGATTTAAATGTGCCTCCCACAGTTGGGATCCACCCAAAATCACCGCGTGGTTCAAACCCAAAAAAAAAAAAAAAACTGTTGTTTAACTTAATTTGGCGTAATGAAGACTCATAATTACATTTACACCTATAGAAAAACTTAAAACATACCTGTCAGGTTGGTATAGGAGAGATATAGTCCCTTGAGCATGGTTGTGTTCCCAATTTCTCTACGAATGCTTCCACTGAAATTATTGACGGACAAGGATAGAATTTTTAACTCTTTGCATTCAAATAAAGTTGATGGGACTTGTCCTGAAAGCTGGTTATATGCCAAATGAAGCCCTTCCAATTGGGGAAGAAACCTGAACATATTCTCAGGGAGGGTACCGGACAGGCTGTTGTACTGCATATCAATGATTAGTAATGAAGATGTGTTGTAGATGGAGGGCATGGGACCTGAAAACTGGTTGTTACTGAGATCAATAACCAACAGTGAAGGTATATTCAAGATCAAGGATGGCACGTGACCCCGAAGCTGGTTAAAGCTGAGATCAAGAGTGAGCAATGAAGATATGTTGCAAATGGAAGGTGGGATTGTTCCTACGAAACTGTTAGCATCTAGGAACAAGTATTGAAGTTTAGGGAAAGAATCCAGCCATGGCGGAATTTCTAAACTGTTGAAGTTGTTGGATCTAAAGCTAAGATATTTTAACCTGCGCAGATTAGATAGCTGAATTGGAAGAGTGCCAGAGAAACTGTTGTTTGTGACATTTAGCAAACTAAGGAATGACAGGTTTCCAAGCTTCGGAGGGATTGTGCCTGTTAGACCCATATAAGCAAGATTTAAAGCTGTGACTCTGCGGTGGCGGGGGCTGCAAGTGACACCAATCCAGTGGCAAACAGAAGTGTTTGTGGACCAGTTGGAGGCCAATACATTGAGAGGATCATTAGCAATGTGAGCTTTCAGAGCAAGAAGAGCTGATCGGTCTCTGCTGATGTTGGTGACTGCATGAGCTATTCCAAAAGTGAAATAGAACACTAAAAATGCTTCAGCAAGAATGGAAAGACAAGTTTTTGCCATTCTGGTATTAAAGAGTTAGGTAGATGAAATGGGAAACTTCTGGCAAAGAAGGTGGATTGATGTGGATGTATGAAAAATGAAATTTATAAGAGGAGAATTCGACGTTAGTGTTAAAATATATCTGTGAGCATTGTCGGACACTTATAGGTCATAATACGTGAACTTCAACTCTTACTTTTCCGGAGCAAACGATTTGGTCAAGCATTAGAGAATTATTGTCGAAATTATTTATACACAAAGACGCCAATTTAGTCAATTATGCCAGCTCCAGAATAATTAATTACAGTAGATAATATTGTTTTCTGTTTTGCTTCTTTCAACAATTAAGTCAGTATGCTTGCACATTTGCTTTCCTTTATCTTCTTTTAACTCAATTAATCAAACAACAACAGCTGTTCTTTCTTCGAATTCTCTTTAGAGATACTTTCCTTATTGGCTAATTTGCGTAACAATGATGTTTTTTGGCTGGTCACCGATTCAAATTAATCAGGACGTACGTTTACTTATTGAACTTTGAACGGGATGTATAAATTAATAAATAGTTGGGGTTAGAACGTATGGGAAGGATCAATAGCCACTTAAAATTACACTTATTTTTATACTCATTAATTAAGAGAGAAAATATAAGACGGAAAATATTTTGGGTTGGGTCCATATGTATATCATATCCATTAATTCACTAAAATTTAAGGGCTAATAAATGAGTGTAAAAATAAGTGTAATTTTAAGGGTCTATTGATCTTCCGCCTAAAATGTATGGACAAACTTACGAGTTATTTTACATTTTTGAATTTTATCTTACTTCTTTAAAAGATACTAGATCATCCACTAAGGGCATGTTTGATTCATAAGACCACGTTGTGGCTTTTGAACTTTTTTTTGTGGAATTAAATATAGTTTATGGGTATTTGATAAGGATTAAGATTTTCTATTTGTGTTACAAATCAAGTGAAAAAAAGGGGTTTAATTATAAATAAAGTGAAACAATTATGTAAGAATTAATGTATAAATTTTTATTTAAAATTGGATGGAATTAATCAATTAAACATAATAAATAAAAAAATAAAATACAGTTGTCACAACCCAGCCGGACACCAATCCCAAGCTTTACTTAAAATGTTGAAACTTAAGAACTGATAGGGATGGCAGTGGATCGAATTTGATCCAAGATCCACAGAATCCAAATCCAATTAGATCGGATAAGGGTCAGTTCGAAATAGATTTGAATTGGATTTGGATTGGATTTGGATATCGATCTGCTGATATAAGGCAGATCTAATGCAGGTCTAGATCTATCTTAATATCTAGATCCAAATTTATATCTACTTACCTTTTAACTTAATTTAATTTTAAAATTTCTTAACAATTGTGTAATTATAAATGATAATAAATTTTATTCATAGCATATTAGTGGTATTTTGCATGTATTTAAAAATCTTAAAACTAAAAGGTTAGTTTTGTAAATTTTAATGATAATAAGACAAAAATAATTAAGTGTAAAGTAAAATTAGGGCAGCCGGCCTTAACTTTTTTTAAGTCTTTCACTCTTTAATTTACTCTTGCCTTACTTTTTCACTTCGTTTGAGTCCAACAGTCCTTTAATTGCTCGGTAAATCCCTAGATTCGAGTTTCCTTTTCTATTATTTTTTCATAACCTTATTGTGTTGTGTAATCCCTAATCAGTGGTAGCTATCTACTATAAAATAATTATGCTATTCATATATTTAGTTAAATATGTTCATAATTAAAATAATAAAACACTGAATATATATTTAACTTATATGTCGTTATTTAATATTGTAGGAATGATGATGGGTATGCCGTGAATATTAGGAAGATGAAGAAGACATTAGAATATTACATTAAACTATTCCTGCAATTAGTTTTGATGGATATTTTATTATCTTTCTTATTTGTTTGTTTTGGTGTAAAAGCATAAGTTATAATAGTATTATATTTTTGAAATAAATTATATAAGTTAATCATTATCAATACATTTTAGCCTTTAATTTTTTTTCTAATAAATTATTGCTCTTTTAGTATTGGGTTTTATAATTCATGATGGATCTATAGCAGATTTGGATTTTAATTTTTTATTCAAATTTGAAGCAGATATAGATCTTTATTTTTTGGATCTGGATATAGAGCGAAAAACATGAATCCATGACAAATCTGAAGCAAACACGGGTTTTAATTTTTATTATGTATCTAGTTTAAAGTAAAGTAAATTCAACCCATTTCAGTTCCATTAATATCTCTAAAAACTGACATATTGTCGGCAGAGCGGAAAAAAATGACATTGATTATTTGAAATATATTTGATAACCTCTTATATATCTAATATCTTCATAAGTCATTTCTGTTGAATAAAGAAAGCCATTGAGAAATGAGAATAGGCAAAGCCACCAAATTAGTCATTTTCTAATTTCTATTCATTCAACATACAGTCGTTAGCCCCCAGAGAAAAACATACCGTCGTTAAAAAAAATTTAAAAAAACATACCTGTCATTTTGAGGGTTAAAAAAAAAAACAAAAAACCCTTTCATCAGTCAAAGAAATATTTTAAAACATCAATAACGTGCCTTAGTCGTGCTTTCAATTAGTCAACATTTTATTTCTAAATTTTAAAACTTAAGCAGTGCTTAATAATGAAGGAAGTAACTTGGGCTCTACTTTAAAAAACAATCAAAAAATAATATATATATATATATATATATATATATATTACTAATTGGACATCACTCGCGCGCCAAGTCTTAGACTCTTAGTTATTACTAGGTACAATTCTGCGTCTCGAATAAGCTAGAATAGGATCGAACTCGTTCCCTTGAGTAAATACAAGTTAAAACATGGTTTGAACTCTTGAAATGAATTTAATTAGAAGGAAGATTATATTTGAAAGAAGAAGTTATTATTTTGAAAATAGATGCTATTTTTTTTTTAAATTTAAAATTTGGCATGTTCAAATCATTACTTATTCCATATGATATATCTAATAGTCCTAATTATTTATTATTATTTTGAAAATAGATGTTATTCTTCTTTTAAAGTTAAAATTTGGTACGTTCAAAACATGCAAAAGCCTAATAATAATGATCAGAAAGTCAATAAGTTATCCATATACACACAATCCAACAAATCAACTTTTCCGAAGAAAACCTGAAACGCACCAATCAGGCTGTTAGAGCCCAGCCGATACAGCCCCTTGAGCATGGTTAATTTCCCGATTTCTTAAAATATTGATTACTAAATTATTAACAGACAACGATAGAACTTGAAACTGCTTGCATTCGAATAAATTAAGCAATGGGATTTGTCCAGAATGGTGATGATATAATCCGGGAAAAAACCTGAACATATTCTCAGGGACAGGGAGGCTACCAGCTGACAGGCTGTTGGAGTTGGAGTGCATATATATATCTAGTGTTTAATAATGAAGATGTGCTGTAGATGGTGGGCATTGGACCTGAAAGCTGGTTGTTGCTGTGAGAATTGAGATCCATAACCCGCTCTGACGGTATATTGAAGATCGAGGATGGCACGTGACCTCGCGTGAAGCTGGTTAAAGCTGAGATCATCAACATCAAGTGCGAGCACTGAAAGGTGGGATCGATGGTACCAATGCAAACTGTTAGCATCTAGAAACAAGCATTAATTCAAGTTTAGATAAAGAATCCATGCCATGCGTGTATGCACGTATATATATCTATATATATACTGGAATAATTTCTATGTTAAAGCTTTTTGATCTAAAATTAATTGAGGCAGTTTTAAGCTGCACGGATTAGATATACAAGTTCAATTGGAAGATTGCCAGAGAAACTGTTGTTGGTGACATTTAGCAAACTAAGAAAAATCTGATCAGGACCTAGGAGGGGATCCTTGTGCCTGTTATCGAGATTATCTCATGATCTAATCCTCTCACGAGTAAAACTATAAGTGAGTGATTGGTGGTTAATTAATAAATAAAATAAAAATAAAAAAATTAAATGCTACCCACACACTATAATTAAAAGATACATAGCATAATATTTTTAAAATCTCAGGAGAATTCAGATCAAGAAACGTAAGTAAGACTCATTTAATAAACTTCTACAATTTTTTTTCATCTTTTTCTTCAAAATTCAGAATTGTTTTTTTTTTCTTTTTTGAATTAATCTAGTATCCAATAAATCTCTCAGTCTCAAATCCTTGTATCAGTTGTACGTCAGTGTTTTTTTTTTTTTTTTTGAATTAACAATTCTTAGGATTTTTAATGTAAAAAGATGTAAAATCTTCGGCTACGTAACTTTTGTAATAACAAATAATGGCTCAGAACTTCAGTTCTTTTATGGTTTTCACTTTGTCATGATGTAATGATGTTTTTGCGACAACTAAAAGAAATTAATCAAGGTTTATTTATTGACGTTTGAATGAATAAATAATTGGTGTTATATCATGTGGACAATTTTATGTGTTGTACATCTTTTAATTTCAGCCCGATCGATTATATGGGAGCACAAAAAACTCTTTAAATGATATTTTGCTTCTCATTCAAGAGCTACATCAACACTAAGGATTTTAAAAGATTTTTTAAATGGCATTCTCTAAATAAGATTGGTGTTCTCTCTTCAATATTAAAGAGTGGCTTATTCCTCTTCAAATAATATTATATTATGTTTTGTACCATTATTATTAAAGAGAGAGAAGTACTATAATTACCTTATTAAAAAAATATAGTGCAACATCCCATGCTAATTTTGAGTAATTCATCATCATAATTTTCTCGTTTCCTAATATTAATATCTTCTTGGAGAATTAATAAAGTCTAGAATTTCCCATCACTACGAAATCAATTTCACAGCAGAAGAAAAAAAAAACTTCGAAAATTTCTTTAGACTTAAATCAAATAAACTAATATGAGAGTTTATCTCCACTGATACACAACTTTTAGCTAATAAACGAACACATGAGTTCATCTCTATTGATACTCTACACTTGACAAATAACAACATAGGAGTTCATCTCCACTAGTACACATCATTTTCACAAATTATAACTAAACATAGAAGTTTTCAGACAATGCACACGAAACAAAAATGGAGCTTCACATCATACTTCTAAGGTTCAGCTTTCACTCGCTTTCGTCTGAAAAATTTTCAATAATTCAGTTTAGCTTTATGTTTAGATCAAACACATGAACTTTTGTATAAAAACTATGCTGAACATCATTTTACTTAAAATAAATTCAAATTGAACAGCTTGAATTAAATTCAATTAAAAAACATATGTCGATTCAAAACACATTGAATAACATATATCATATCACGACATATCATCTATGAGGCTCATGTCAGATAGTGTCACCTGCACCCACGGTGACCCAACATAATTTAGAATAAAAAAATTTGCACAACAGAACAGAATTTCACTAGTGAAAGTCACCCGTTTCTCTCGGTGAGCTGGCCAGAACAGTACATATCGTATCAGAAATAACTATGGACATTGAGCCAAAACATTTAAATCACATTCACAAAATACAAACTTGAATCTCATATAGAAACCTGCACGTAGCACTTCGCGACACATTGGCCCTCGAGAGGTGACCCCCGTATAGCTTACACTATTTAAATACAAATTTTTAATTCAAACTTGTGTAAACTTGAGCAAAAATTATTTGAATATTTATTTCAATTACATTAACAGATTTGCAAAACATATAATTTGTAGAAAAATAATCAGGAAAAACATTAAGAAAACAAAAGAGTTTGTCATGGATGGGTCTAGTTACCTGAATCCAAAGAAAATCTTAACATTTCACTTACTAATCCGAAACATCACCAACACATCCTAAAATTGAAACATATATTGATTTATCACTAAATCCATATAGAACAAATCAGAACCTTAACTGAAGTCAACAACCAAAATATAATTCACCTGCTTACAGACCTTAAACAATTCTAATACTTTCCAGAATTTTGTCTCCACATGTGAACTAATTAATTCACAAATTTCAGAATTTAATACTTAATAGATTAAAAGATCTAATTCTAGAAATGTAATGAACTCAATCTCAAATTCTCAATCTGCCAGTATCTGAGCCAAATTTCACAAACTTTATACCATATCAAAGCTATAGATGTCTAGTATGGTAATCCAAAATTTCAGAATTTAATTCCTTACATATTCAGAGTTATGAATTTTCAAATGCTTAAAGGCCAGTTCTGTCATAATCATCCTTCAGTAATTAACACGGATTATCTCAACAATTTAGTAATCCAAAAGGCCACCAAAAATTATGAAAATTTACAGAGAGACTCATCCATGTATTTATTTAACTATATCCAAAATTCAGATTTTTATCCTTCATATGTACAAAGTTATAAATGTACGATTGCTTAAGGGTCAAGAACAACAAACGCCCAAAAATAGATTTTCTTCCTAACTTCTTTCAGATTTTAAATTCCTTATTCATCACTAAAATCTATGAGAATTAAATTCATCATAGTCTAACATGTGATTAATCAATATTAAGAATTTCAAACCAAAATACATTAATTATAAAGGAAATAAAATCAATAAAGAGACAATACCAGAAATTTCTTAGATATCCAAACATCAATAAAGATCATAAATTCATATTTCATACTCAAACTACTAAAAGAATTTACTTTATACTCAAACTTCTAAAAGAATTTACTTATTGTAATCAATGAAAGTAGGAAATGCTCAAACTTCTTGAGGGAATTTTAAAGTATGAAGTAAAAAATTAAAATTTTAGCATATAAAGAGAAGTTAACAGTGGTTACAAAAGTAGGGGAAGTTGAGTACAAATCAGATAATGGGAGATTACTGAACTTTCTCAAATCAATTTTTAATTTAAAAAACTAAAAATAAAAATGATTTTAAAACCACAAAATATACAAAGCTAAAATACGCACCATATAATATACAAAACTAAAATACGTGGGTTTTACATGTAGGGTAGTTAAATTTGATAAGAGAAGAACTTGATTAAAATAATATAAATTTATTTATATTTAAAGAGTCTCTCAAGAGAAAGCTTATTTTTTCACTTTTATTTGCTACATAATAAGTAAATAAGCATTTGAAAAATCAAATTAAATAATTCTTTTGGTGATGCTCTGAAAATATGCGGTACTTGATTATCTCTTGTATCTAGTGAATTATGAACTAAAGTCTTAAAAAATCATTTATGTTAAATAAAGAAATGAAAGCCCTTGAAAACTGGTAAAGCCTCTAATCTTATTTTAAAACATAAATAAATAATGTGTTTTGGTCAAGTTTTCGAGAAGGTTTGGGTCCTCTAAGCTCACCCACGTGTATTCATATTATCATGATTTATTGAAGTATACACATAATAAGAAGAGAATGGAAAAGGAGTAGTGCTCTAGGTGTACTTAAGGCTTTTCCCAAATTTTCTTAGACAATATTTTTTATATTTATAAGTGTAAACAAAACTTAAATAATAGAAGTATTTGACAAGAGAAAGAAAAATAAGTTATCAACGATATTATATTTAAATAATTAGAATTTCCAGCGACGTATCACCAATCATCTCATGAAAGTGTTAGATGTAGGTTGACTTCATTTTAGGTCGTTAATATAATATTCATCCACGGTGACTTTACTCAAGTTATCAGGTGATGATTAGATTTTCCATTATATAACCCGAACACAAATCATAAATCTCAAATATGATATGCACTATGCAGCATTAGCTGTATGTTACGTGCGAGTCTTCCGCGGGGCGGACAGCGGGTTTTTGTTGGTTTTGTCAAGCTACATTACAATGAATCTTGTCTGATTAAAGTAGCGTTTATTTTTTAGAATGAAGTAAGAATCTTAAAGAGTAGAAATCTTGAGATTAGGAGTGAAGAGTGAGAGTGGAAGTAGATTGTTTACAATAGGAGTATGGAATTAAAATCAGAATTCAATAATATGTTTATTTTATCTTAGATTTGGAGTAAATGGTTTTAAATTATAATTTTACCCTTATTTAAAGAATTGTAATTTTTAATTATAAAATTAATAAAAAATATATTTAAAAAATAAAATATTTATTTTAATATATTTTTTAAAATTATAATAATTATTAATATTATTAATTATGTAAATCACAAATTTTTTATTAATTTTATTTATGTAAATTAAAAATCATTGATAAGAGCAACACAAATGAAATATTATTATTAATAATATAATACAAAATTAATATTTTCTTAAAATAATCTATTTATTATTATTAATTATTAATATTAAATAAATATAATAATATTATTTTTAAATAATATATTTCTATGATTATCCTATTATTATTATTATTATTTAACTTAGAATCAATTTAAATTATTATTTTTAACTAAGTATAATAATATTGTATTTAAATGAATTTAATATTATTATTGTTAATAAATGTAATTTTATAAAATAATATAATTATTTAAATAAATATTATTTATTTTATTTTATTAAATTTAATTATATTAAATTTAAATAAATAAAAAAAGGTGAAAAAGGAAGAGGGGGAGTAGGATTCCCACTCCCATGAACTTCAAAAATGGATGGGATCCACGAAGTGGGAAACCCACCCTCTCCCTTTAATAATACAAATAAATACTAAAATAGATAGAATCCACACTTCTCACTCTCATTTTAATAAATAAACGTAGCATAAGTAGGAAAAGGTTTGAGCTTGTGTTGGCATGGGCTTCGGATTCACGTTGACAGCCGAACTTAATTCAGCCCATACACAACTTTCAGAATGTAGCCCCGGCTAAATAGTTCAAACCCATTGACCCAGCTGGCCTGTGGTTAAATTATTGGTTGACAAGTGGAGCTTCAATTAAATACTTTGTGCTCGTAGTCAGTTAATCAGTTCGAACTGCTCCTATCCTGTGAGATGTTGCGGGCAGCTAAGGACCTTCGATTGGCGAGCCTTTACCGCAAATATTTTGAGTGTTGCTGTAGCTCAACATCAAATCAACTCTCTGTTTGAACACGTATATCCTTATCTAATTCTTCGTGATGGTAAATGGTAATTGTCAAGTTGCTTTACAATCTAGCAGCGCAAGACCTGGCTACAGAAGCCTATCAGAGGCTCAGAGCTCTCAGCTCTGTATGACGACTAGGGCCTGCGCAGCTACTACAGCGAAAAACTAGCCAGTTTTGACTCTGACCAAAACACACCGACTCACTACACCATCTCGGTCAAACTTACAACAGTGATTTACGAAGAAATAAATAATAGATGTGGAAGATTAAATCATTCAACTCAAGTGGGCAAAACTCTTTTCACTGTGCTTCAGATTTCTACCCCATAATCAAAAAGGTTTCACGCTAAAGATTAATAAAGTGACCGAAAGGTAAAATTTAAAACCCCATAAATAGTTTTTAATATTGGCTCAGTTTTAGCTTTTTGAACGGCATTTTTTTGTGTTTTTTGGAAGAATGGACCTATATTCATCTCTCTCTATATAAGAAGTATATATATTAATCAATTGTAGGTTGACAAATCAAAAAGAAAAAAAGAAAATGTCGATTGACCATTTTGTTAGAAAAAGAATTACACCAAGCTTGATTTCAGCGATTCCTTATCAAGACTGGCTAATCATATAGTTTTCAACTAGTCAGTGAAAAAATAAATAAATAAAATAACTGGCCTGGGACCTCTCAAAAAAAAAAAAAACTGCCCTGGGCACTGGGCGCATGTTTTATTCGGTAAGGGCAGATATTTTCTATCGTAAATATAGATAGAGTAAATATATTTAATTGTAAAAATAAAAATTTAGATTGTGTTACAGTATAATTAATTTAATTTAATAATAATACTACAAATTTCAATATTTGAGTCCCTACTTAAATTTCAATGTTATTTATCACTCTTCTTTTATGTGATGGATTTGATAGATTATAAAATTATTTAATCATAGTGAAGACTCAAATTTAGATTTAAATATTGAGATGTCTAATATTACTCTTAATTTAATCTATTAGATTCCAAAATATGAAGACTTTGTTTGTAGAAATATATAAAAAAATTAAGGAAAATTATCACTTGTATACTCTTAATTTACTTCGTCATCAAACATACTATAACATTTTTAAGGTGTATCAATTGTCCACCCTAAGTTGATAAAATGTATCTGCCGTCCACTAAACCATTAGTTATCGTTTAAATGTGATGATGTGAAGAGGGGATAATTTAGCCCTTTCATATGAAAATAATAGATATAATTGATAATTTAATGGTATATAAGTGATAATTTTTTTTTACCTTAATTTGAGTTTTAAGGACAAAATTGTTAATTTGCTACAATTTCATTAACTTTCAAACGGTAGCTAACGGTTTAGTAGACGACTGACACATCTTGTCAACTTAGAGTGAACGATTAATACACATTGAAAGTATTGTAATAAGTTTGATAAAAATATATTTAAAGAGTATACGAGTGATGATTTCATAAAAACTAATAATAATAACTTAAAGAAAACCTAACAATTGGACCCATGAACAAAAATAAGGATTGTGAAACACAATAAATATGAGATTGGATTGAAATATTTGCAAAATGCGACGATAACATGCGTGGGAGCTTTCACAAAACAAAATCAAAGAATGCATGCAGGTGCATGAGAGCTTTCAAGTCTTTGGGCGTTTTCAAATAAGCCATGATGACTGAAACAAAGCATGCCAGGCTCAATTTTGCTGATGTTTTTCTCATGCTCCTCACTATCATCATATTAGTATCTTAATTAGGTTGCTAATTACCCATCCATTTTATACTTTGACCCAGTAGATTTTGTTTCCTTTTATTATAATCAATTTAATAATGTATTCAATATAAGTGATTATAACTTTAACTCATAGGGGCAAGAGCTTAAATTTTTCAATCTTGTTAAATATTTTAAATAAATTTATGATAGTAAGAGTTTAATTAATAAACGTAATTTAGAGGATTTTTTAATCAAGTATGATCAGTTGACCACAGTTGTCGATTGCTAGCACCCGTCCTTGCCGACCTAAAACAACCAAGGCCAAACCCCTCCTTTGCCATTGTTTGAGAAACTATTTTTCATTAAAGTTTCCCAATTCCCAGCGTACACATACTCTTCTCGAACTCAAGTCCATGAACCAAAATTTATTCCAGAAGTTTATAAAATATTATATTAATTAAAAAGAAGGTTATAAAATACTATAACTAACTCCTTTTTTTTTTTTGATAAAAGGGAGTAACAAGACCTTTTTTTCCAACTCCATGATGGCACTGGACCACAGTGTTCAGTTTGCAGCTTGGAATTAGCACATCCCATACGTTTCAAATTGCAATATTGGTGAACTTTTTCTGCCTTGTTGGATTGAATTAGATCTCATGGAACTCATCATACATAGAATGGACAAATCACCATATAAAGTATTCGTACTTAAGAATTTGCTGATCGTTTATATGATTACCAATTACTTAATCTCATATGGTTATTTTTCTCCTAATAAAGAGAACCCTAAGTTTTAGTTAATTAAGAGCATGTTATAAATAAATATGAATATAGAGAGTCATTCTCTAAGGACAAAATAATTTTCTTTTCGTCTAAAAATTGTTTGATTTGTGAAAAAAGAAGAAAAAAGACCAAAACCTTATGCTGTAGCTTAATATATAGTACACATCAAATAAAAAATCCAATGTAAGAAGCAAATTCTTGCAAAATAAATTCCACCATTTTTTTAATATTATATACAATACAATCAATTCCAACATATTATAAACGGACAATCAAAGCCTAACATTCAAAGCTCAAATTGAAATTATACAATTAAATTCACTAAAGTCTAGTAATAGAAATTAATCCCCATAACTAATACGGAAACTTGAACCATCCACCTTAGAGATTAAGGAAGTATAAAATATATATCATTTTTTTTTTAAAGAACGTATGCCTTTCATTAGGGACCAATAATTTAATGCCACACCGGCATAAATACAAGCTCACATTAAGGTTAAGTACAATATATAAAATAAGACCTATGACTCAATCATAAATTAAAACGACTGTGAACTATTACAAACTAAAAAAAAAAAAAAGAACTTCACCAATTTGAACTACTTAAATCTAGAGGAATTTTACAGACCGCTGCCAACTTCAACTAATGTAGATGAAACTCATTTTCTAATCGGAGAAGAAAAATAATAATACAAAACACATTACAACATAACACAATACCAAGTTACTAACTACAACACCACAAAAACCACAACATATCCACCTCGTCCAGAGTATTCCCAACAAGCCTCTCGATGAGTGCCATCGGTAATTCGCACCATGTCATCTAAATATCGATACAACACTATTAGAGCCCTCACCAGCTCCAATACAGGCATACCATTTCTATTCGAACATTGACACGATTCCGATCCGAACTCTGAATTGGCACCATGTACGACCATACAGGATCTCAAGAGAAGCAGATAAACAACACCCAACAATCAATAAGAAAAATAAACTACCAAACATAAAAGAAAAAGAAAAATAGAAAAAACTAGGAAAATTTAAAGCATAAAAATAAAATGAAATAAACAGAGCCTGAAAAAAGAAATAAAATAAAACAAAAGAAAAGCTACTAAATTCCCTCTCCGGCCAGAGAAAACATCATTTTTGTTGGCGGCGATGAGTTGATGGGTTGGGGTTTTGGTGACTAAGAACTGGTGGTGACCGGAGTGATCGAAGGAAACACGGCGCGCAGGAGGAGGGATCGAGAGAATCCAATGGTGGCAGCGCGAGTTAAGAGACCAAATATATATCATTAAAACAACTTAAAAGAAATTCCGAATTTGTGAAAAATTCTGAATTATCACACACAGGCACACCCATATATATCTTTCAACTTGTGCAAAGTTATGAATTATACTCGATAATCTTTAGTGTGCTGTAAATGTATGAATTTAGATTATATATATATATATGTAAAATACAACTTAAAAGAAAAAATATCTCAATTGGAATAGAAATTATGAAATTCAAAATTCTGAACTTTGTTGTTTTACCTCGATGCTACGACGCTGTATAATATAACAATTTTCTCAGATTTGACTACAATCTAAAATTCTGAAACAAATAAGCACCCTTAATTGGATATGGCATTATTGGGGTTCGACCGGTCAAAACACTTCAACAAACTTGCTGTTTATTTAATTATTATTTAACGTGCATAATTATAATATATATTTTGATGGTCCAAATTCAAATCCCATCCTTGTAATTCGATCACCCACCAGAGGGGCAGTGTAGGAATTCTAAGATAAGAGGAAAAAGAAGAAAGCGAATAGAACGGAAAGTAGACAGAGGCCAGAGGGGAAGGAGGAAAAAAAAGAAAAAAAAAAGAGGGGAAAAAAGGGGAAAAGAAAAACAAAAACAAGGGCGGAGCTGGAATCACATGGGCTTGTTGTGTGTCCCTGGGTCCTCCTTTCTCTCATTCTCCATCGCCACATCATGATCATCATCTTCTCCTTCTCCCTCATCCACCGTTGAAATTTCTCCATTTCTCTTCCATCTCTCACTCTCTCTTCCTCTTTCTCCGCCCCAATTTCTCTCCGAATATCCCCATGGCCGACGATAAGGTATACTGTATATTTCTGACCTTTTTTTCCCGCTGAAAGAAAAATGGATGGAAGCAAATTTTTATTTTTATTATCTGAAGCTTGGCTTTTGTGGAAATAAAAAAGGTGATTTTGTAGAGTTTAGATTTTCTTTTTCTTTTTCTTTTTTTTTTTCTTTTTTAAAATGAAGCAAATGTAAATGTAGTACAAAGTTTTGTTGTTTTTGTATGTTTTGAGTTGTGATGAGTGGAATTTTGAGAGATTTACTTTTTTCTTCAGTTTATTATACTCTCTCGTGAAAATTTGGTTTTTTAGGTGAAATTTGTAGTTGCTGCGTTAGCGATCTGGCTTTGTTACCTCATCGGGCAACTTCCTTATAAGTTTTTTCTGTCTTTTTAATTTGTCTAGATCTCAGATCTCTTTTCTTGTATGGATTTGCAGTTAATGTGTTTTTTTTCTTTCCCTTTTTTGAGTTTAATTATGGTAATTAGTTAATCACTCTGTTTATCCGATCTGTGCTTTGAGCTCAGTTGAACTTGTTTTTCAAATGATTTTTTTTTTGTTTCTGGTGCTTATATGGATCAAACTTGCTTACTTGTCCCTATTAAATTATTTTTGGATTTAATATGTTCAATATACTTGTGACTTGTGGATGGTCTTCAACTTCGTCCAGATTTGTGTGTTTCATTATTTTATCTGCCTTCTAATTTTGGTAGTGTAAACTAATATGATATGAAATTGAACATGTAAGTTAATGATTTTTATTTCCTACTAATTGTCTTCTCATTGAGTACATGATATGAAATTGGCGTTATAAAATGTTTTGCAGGAGATGTCTGCTGCTGTTGTTGATGGGAGCGACCATGTTACTGGTCACATCATTTCCACCACCATTGGAGGCAAAAATGGAGAGCCAAAACAGGTATAAGTTTCCTCTTTTAACCTTCTTTGTGATTTTTGTTCCCGTTTAATCTTTTCTTAGCGTGTATATTAGTTGAAAAGTAAATATGATTGTTAACCAACTTTGGATTCCTAAGCAATCCTGAAAGTACATTGTTCATTTTCACATTTGAATTTTAATGTATTTGGTGTGTTGCATCTTGCAGACTATTAGCTACATGGCAGAGCGCGTTGTGGGAACTGGGTCATTTGGTATTGTCTTCCAGGTAAGGAAATATTTTGTTTTGACAATTTTATTTTGTTACCCTCTACTATGCTAACTTTATTGTCTTATCTTAGGCTAAATGCTTGGAAACTGGGGAGACTGTGGCTATCAAGAAGGTTCTGCAGGACAGGAGATATAAGAACCGTGAACTGCAGTTAATGCGGGTGATGGATCATCCAAATGTGATTTCTTTGAAGCATTGTTTCTTTTCCACTACCAGTAAAAATGAACTTTTCCTCAACTTGGTTATGGAATATGTACCGGAGAGCATGTATAGGGTTTTAAAGCATTACAGCAGTGCAAATCAGAGAATGCCCCTCATATATGTGAAACTTTACATGTACCAGGTATGTTGTTGCTCTCTGATGAGGTTAATTTGATCCTGCGTGTACTTTCTAATAATAATTAGGGGATCTGTTGCAGATTTTCAGGGGCCTGGCTTACATCCATACTGTTCCTCGAGTTTGCCATAGGGATTTGAAGCCTCAAAACCTTTTGGTACGCATTTCCCCCATTCTGAGCTGCAACTAGAAGTTGTGGCGGTTTTCTGAACTCATAGTTGTCTCTCTGCAGGTTGATCCTCTTACTCACCAGGTTAAGATTTGTGATTTTGGAAGTGCAAAACAGCTGGTATGTTGTCTTGTTTTAGTTGAAATATCCTACTTATCCAAAAACAATTCGTGTTGCTGTCTGTTGAATGCTTTATGTGTTATTGATAAACTACCTGGACTCAGATTGCCGGAGAAGCAAACATATCATACATATGTTCACGTTTCTATCGGGCTCCAGAACTTATATTTGGAGCTACAGAATATACGACCTCAATTGATATATGGTCAGCTGGTTGTGTTCTTGCCGAGCTTCTTTTGGGCCAGGTTTCAATTTTAATTCCATTTTCTGGTATTTATTTTATGAGCTTTAAAAAATAATTAATTCTCAGGCGTAATTATGTTTTGCTGACTGCTGCTAATTTTGAATATTTTTAGCCATTATTTCCCGGAGAAAATGCAGTGGACCAGCTTGTAGAGATTATCAAGGTACAGTTTGCTCACATATTTTTGAAATGATGCAATTTTCATGATCACTCGTCACATATTGCTTTTGCTCCTGCAGGTTCTCGGTACACCCACTCGTGAAGAAATTCGCTGTATGAATCCAAATTATACTGATTTTAGGTTTCCGCAGATTAAAGCACATCCTTGGCACAAGGTATGTATTTTTCATTTTCCTAATTGTTGGTTGTTAGAAAATATAGAAGCCACGTCAATGCTATTTCTCCTAGGCATTGTGATTAAATTACCCTTTCTTTCACTGATACCATGTATCTTGGATGTTAGAGGTTTTTGTAAGGCTATAAAATGAATCTAATCATTTGAATACAACGACCTTTTTTGTTGTTTCCAAATGTGCTTAAAATAATGTTTCCATTTATGTTTTTCTGTGTTTAGGTTTTCCACAAAAGGATGCCTCCAGAGGCAATTGATCTTGCTTCACGCCTGTTGCAATATTCACCAAGTCTTAGATGTACAGCGGTGAGTTTGATCGTTATTCAACTGTATGGATATGTGGTTTTTTTTTTTGGTCAATATATGTTTAATACATGAGGAATTCATGCCTTTAATGCTTAATTGAAAAATAAGAATGTATTAAGCTTTTTTTTCTCTTCTTAAGCTTTTTTTCTCTTCTTAAGCTTTTTCCAGCCAAATATTTTATGTACTCCATTGTTTCGTTTCTGATTAAGATTTACCTTTTCTATTACAGTTAGAAGCATGTGCACATCCTTTCTTTGATGAACTGCGTGAACCAAATGCTCGCCTACCAAATGGTCGTCCTCTACCACCTCTCTTCAACTTTAAACAGGAAGTATGTCTTCAAAATTCGTGAAGTATCCTGTATTGACAAAATGATGTTGATTTGGTTACCAAACTAGATACTTGCAATATTTGTTTCTATGCTTTCAAATCTCCAAGAAATTGTGTCCTTTGAGATGCTTTTTCATTTTGTATTTCAACAATGAATTTTTTAGAACAATAAGCTCATTACTGTTTGACATTTCATTACCAACTTCTTGGCAACATTTTATATTGAAATTTAATGCTAAAATTTTTATCAATTTTGTTGTTTTTGTTACAGTTATCAGGGTCTTCACCAGAGCTTGTTAATAAGTTGATCCCAGACCATTTGAAACGGCAATTAGGTCTGAATTTCTTGCATCCAGCTGGGACATAGGCCTGGACAAGTAATATAGAAGTGAAATCTACTTGCTGATGTGTGGCACGAAGGGAATTATTTCCTTGTTTGTAACTACCACGCATTGAGGGCTTAATCAGCATCATTTGTTGCTCGATCATCAAGCGTACAGTCTCAGGCTGCTATGCTTTCTTGGTGCCTTCTTTTTCTACTTTTCCTTTTCCATACTCCTGTGCCTCCTCCCCACTTCTTCCTGCTGCTCGACTTTGTTAAAGTTCCCATTTGTTTTATGTACATGTTCGATAGTAAAGATAGGTTAAGTTCATAAGGTGGACTGATCAGACTGCTGCTAGTAGAGGAAAAACTGAGGAAAAATGTATTTGTAGCTAGGAAGAAAGCCCCTAATAGAATGGCCCAGAAGATGGGGTAGTCAACTGGGCATCATGTTGTCAGGTTTGGTCCTGTTTTTTTTTTTCCTCTTTGCATGTCTGTCAATTTCTCTATTTTGATGGTTTGTGATGACTGACTTCAAATTGCAGCAGACAATTGTTGTCACTTGCTGTTTGTGCAAAGTAAATGTTATTGCAATTCTCCTCTTGGAAATGCTTGCTTGCCCCATTTATTTTATCTTCCAAGTTCTTTGCATATTTTGCTTTGTTGGGTGCGATAAGATTGGTGAATCTTCAACATTTGTACGTCTCTAGACCTGATGTTGAATTACAGACATGGTTGACAATCTTACCAGATTGTTGCATCTTAAATTGGCCTGAAAATGCAATAATGGTAGAATGAAAATTGTAGCCGATTTTTGGTGGGTTGGGTACCCTTGGGACGCTCAACCGCCATATATCTCTGCATAAATTATGCTGAAGAAATGTTTTAGATGTGGAAAAAAGAAAAAGAAAAAGAAAATCATGTAAATATTTCTTCTCGTGCTTTAGTTTAAGGTGGTTTTTTAATACTAAAGTATAAGCAAGTGACATTATTGCGCATTTGTCAAAAGAAGCCGCCCAAAAAAACATAGCCATTCTCTATGCTTATTGTCATTCCATCTTTCCCTCTTCCTTTTAACTTTTTGAATAGTTGAATGTCGGCAGGACATTGACTGTACCTGTCCTGGTAGCTGAATGCCAGTCTACTATTATAATTATACTATATTCAACAGAAGCGTAAAAGGGTAAGTGAATGAAATTGGGTGGTTTTATTATTATACGCATATTTATGTTTCGCAGCACTTTCGCTCATTCGTCTTGTCCGGCCAGACAAAACGGCGCATTTATTTGCGTCAAATCAATATTCCGCGAGTAAAAAAAAAAAAAAAATGAAAAAAAAAATTTCCGCGAGCAGACTTCTGAGAAACCCGAACCGTGTTCGAAAAAACCAAAGAGCACCGAACCCTAATACGATGTCGTTTCTTTCAATAAAATAAGAGGTTATCTATCTGAACAATGGGATCAATGTCAATGGTCAAAGTAGTAAGAAATATCAACGGCGCTAACGCTACCCTCTTTATTATCAAAGTGGGAAAATAGAACATGTCAGACAAGTCGACAATCGCTGTCATTTTACGAATCTCGAGAACCCTTCCCGCTCATGGAGCACTTTTTCCTGGTCTTTACGGTGTCTTGCCCTCGAAAAATCAATTTTAAAAATAAATTTGGGATTGCGACTGCCAATCTGCCATATTCAATTCTCTGCACTAAAAAAGTAACCACCTCGTTTTGCTTTTCTGTTTGTTTCCAATCCAAGTCAATGGGAAATAATCGAATGGCGGTGTCTTTTTTGTTGTTGCTTTTAATTTTCGCTCTGTTTTGGGAAGACACCAAAGTGAAAGTATTAGCCTCCGACAGTCTCCTATCTCCCAAGGGCGTTAACTATGAAGGTGAGGTAACAGTGTATGTGTTACCGCTTTGCTACTACTGTTGCTTTTTCGCTAGTCTTTTTGATATGCCATAGTTCATGGGTTCTGTCTTCTGTCGAGGAGCAGTTGCTGCTTTGATGGCTCTGAAGACTAAAATGAGAGATGATTTGCATGTGATGGGCGGCTGGGATATTAACTCTGTGGATCCTTGTACTTGGAATATGGTCGCTTGCTCTGCTGAAGGTTTCGTCGTTTCTCTGTAAGCATAACAACAATGACAATGTACCATTTATTTCTTCGTTCGTTCTTTATTAGGAGTGTTGTGAATGTAATATTTATTCTTTTTTTGTTTAATTTGCTGTTTTGAAGTGAAATGGCAAGTATGGGCTTATCAGGAACGCTTTCGCCAAGTATTGGGAACTTGACCCACCTAAGAACAATGTGAGTTACCCACCCGTCTAGAATGCTGTGGGATTACTTGTTTTGGTTTTTATTAATTTGTTTAAATTTCAGTTCTCATTTTTTTTCCCGAATGGCTGCCCTTTGTACATTGACGTTTTGAAACAATTTGTAATGTATTACATATTGGAAAATAGTACTTTCACGTAAATCTTCAAGGAAATAATGAAAAAAAAAGGTAAACCTTTTCTTTTTCATATATGTACTAATTTGTGATTTTTACATTTATTTTTTCTCTTGCAGGTTATTGCATAACAATCAGTTATCTGGTCCTATCCCAGTTGAATTTGGGATGCTCTCAGAGCTTCAAACTCTTGACCTTTCTAATAATCAACTTGTTGGAGAAATTCCAAGTTCTTTGGGTTTCTTAACTCATCTAACTTACTTGTAAGTATGGATTGGCGTTCATTTGGTTAACCAATGCGTACATTAATTAGTTTTGATTTTGGGTTGCTCTAATTTTTCATGTTCTAAAGCTTTTCTATGGCTAGTTTTTCAGGAGGCTTAATAAGAACAAGTTATCTGGACAGATTCCTACTCTTGTTGCCAATCTCACAAGTCTTTCATTCTTGTATGTGTTGCATGTCATAGAAACTGTGTTTTCTTTTTTTCGATTGTTTAAAATGCTTCTGATTTATATTTTATAATACTGCACAGGGATTTATCATTCAATAATCTCAGTGGTCCTACACCTAAAATACTAGCAAACGACTACCGGTGAGAATTTTAGAGGAAAGAGATTTTCCCTATCAATAAACCTTACTACTCTTGCTTGTTCATATGTTTTAATTTAAACAATTGTGTTCTTTTAGCCATCCTCCATTGAATCAAAATTTCTGTACTATTTATGAGTTCATCCTGATATTTGTTTTAGACAACTGAAGGTCAGCATATTTCATTCTAGTTTTACAGGGAACAGCTTTCTTTGTACTTCTTCATCGGAACATACTTGCACCGGTGTTTCTAAACCAGAAAATGGTAATCTAGACGCAACATGTCTTACCTTTTCTTACGTAATGTGCTTCAGTGATGTGAATCCAAATTAATTATAATACAAACTGTAGAGACAGGTCTATCTCCCAAAGCCAGTGGTCACCGTCGATGGGTGCTTTCTCTTGCTGTTGGCATCACTTGCACATTTGTTGTTTCAGTGGTGTTGCTTGTTTGTTGGGTGCATTGGTACAGATCGCGTCTTGTTTTTACATCATATGGTACTTTCTGAACTGTGTGTAATTTTACCACCCATGTACTTGATTGTAGAGGGTGAAAAAAATTAAAATAATTTGCGATTTGCAGTGCAGCAAGATTATGAATTTGATATTGGTCATCTGAAGAGGTTTTCATTTCGTGAATTACAAATTGCAACTGGAAATTTTAGTCCCAAAAACATTCTAGGGCAAGGAGGATATGGAGTGGTATATAAAGGATGTCTTCCAAATAGGACAGTGGTGGCAGTTAAAAGGCTAAAAGACCCAAATTTCACCGGAGAGGTACAGTTTCAAACTGAAGTTGAGATGATTGGCTTAGCTTTGCATAGAAACCTCTTGCGTTTATATGGCTTCTGTATGACACGTGAAGAAAGGCTGCTTGTTTATCCTTATATGCCGAATGGGAGCGTTGCTGACTGCTTGAGAGGTTAGTTTCATTCCCTTGAGCCAGTCCAGATTGCTAATGTGAGCAACTGCTGCTTGAGGCTTCTGCATTGAGGCTCACACTTTCTGTTTGTTAAACATCTGTTCCTTAGCCCACTAATTGAGTTAGGGAAATCTTGTTTCTGTGTATACATTTCTGCCCAAAATGATATTATGACCTGAAATGTTTACTTGTCATAATAAGAATGCATTTAAATATTTCACAATTGCCCTCCAGGAGAAATTCTGTGGCACTTCTTGATGAGTTCTCATTTATATTCTTACAGTCGGAAGAATCAAAACTCCTATAGGATACTTTTTGTTTGGTCAATAGAAAAACAACCATGTCATGCGGCAATGCATCTGAATTCATTTCGAATAGCTACTGATTTAATTAGTCACACTGAGTTTGAAATACATTCAATCTCTGCATTCTTATTCTACCTTTATTTTTTTCTTCATCTTTTCACCATTTCTTTGTTGGCTTCTTTTATTTGGTAGACACTCGTCAGGCAAAGCCATCTCTTGACTGGAATAGACGGTTGCATATTGCCCTTGGAACTGCCCGTGGACTTCTTTACTTACACGAACAGTGTAATCCAAAAATAATTCATAGGGATGTTAAAGCAGCAAACATTTTGCTTGATGAAAGTTTTGAAGCTGTGGTTGGGGATTTTGGCCTTGCTAAGTTGTTAGATCGGAGAGATTCACACGTCACTACCGCGGTGCGGGGAACTGTGGGTCATATTGCTCCGGAGTATCTTTCAACTGGGCAGTCCTCTGAAAAAACTGATGTCTTTGGATTTGGGATACTACTTTTGGAACTCATTACTGGGCAAAAGGCCTTGGATGCTGGAAATGGTCAGGTTCAGAAGGGAATGATCCTTGATTGCGTATGTACCTATGATTCTGTTTTAAATTGGGTCGTTGGCAGTGCCAGCACATTGCAAATGCCTGGAAAAGTTTTTTCTAATACTGTGTCTGTATCTTGATTCTGCATGTTGCTGCTCTGGAAACAACTTTTGTGTTCCCCTAGTTATTAAATATTACACCAATTATGCAGGTTAGAACCTTGCATGAAGAGAGGAGGCTGGAAGTGCTCATAGATAGGGATCTGAAGGGATGTTTTGATCCAATGGAAGTAGAAAAAACAGTAGAGCTGGCTCTGCAGTGTACTCAATCACATGCTAACCTCCGACCAAAGATGTCGGAAGTCTTGAAGGTCTTGGAAGTTCTTGTAGAGCCAGGAACAGAAGAATCACAAGGTGGAATCAACTTTTGTGAGGCAAGGGATTGTAGCTTCTCTAGGAATAATAGTGATCTTCACGACGAGTCATCATTTATCATTGAAGCCATTGAACTTTCTGGACCTAGGTAATAAAAACTACTGCATGCAGTGTCCAAAATTCAGCTGTAAATGTGGTTTGCTTCGTATTAGGCACATGATTCACAGAATTGTAATTGAACTCTTTTTGGGTTAGTGCCTGAGGTTGCATTAGGATTACCGGGCGGTTAACTGTAAACGTCGATTCTCTAAAGCCTTTTCATGGGAGTGCTAAATATGCTTCAAAGACAAAATTCCATGCAGAAACATAATGATTGAACTGAGTTTTGGAGCATTTATTCTTATATTCATGATTGACAATCATTTATTTTCCCAGAAACTACTCATTACTGGAATTAGTTGGCGTGACACATGCCAGCTGTCTCCAAATTATATTTTATTTCCTTTTCAGCTAGCAGTTAAAATTGTAATTTGAAGATAATAACGTGTACAATCTGCTGACACTTATCTGGCGGGTGGCGGCTAAACCTCTTGTATTTCTTTGCACTTTCTATGCCTATTCATTTTCAGCAATCAGCAGACGAAGATTCATGAATTGAATATGCACTAAAATCACTTACAGCCACTTGCATTGGTTGATACTTTGATTATGCCACAAATGGTTTAAAGCTTGTGACTACCAACTCTCCAACTGTCCCACTTGATTAAAGTTTGACCACAACTCCCCTGTTCTGATCTCTCCGAGCGCCCGTTGAATGTGCTTCAATTTTTGCATTGCGTTATGAAAAAATGTCAGATTTTGGGACATTATAAGCAATTGACCAAGGTTTTTGGCAAATACTAAACCAAGGTTTTTGGCAAATACTAAACCAGGATTATATTTACAAGATAACTCCACATTTGACATTTGACATTTGAATGAGGAAAATAATTCAAAAAAAAAAAAAAAACTAAAATCCCATCTCAGTTTTTACCTCCACAAGGTTGCTTAAGTTACGGCGCCAACAGAGGCAGCAGACTTTACCTATTCAAAACGTTACCTAAAAATAACAAAATATTAAATATTCCATACCAAAAAGATAAACCAAACATAACAAGATAAGCATATCAACTCTACGTGTATGTAATGCAATTCTCTACTTGCTCCTAGAGTCGTTTCCAATATATACTTTTATTTGGTTACTTAAAATCCAAATCACGAATATTAAATTAACTAGTAATATATAAAATAAATTCATTCGCACTCAAACTCTACCCCTTCTGGTACCATTTGTCAGTTCGTTTCTTCTCACCTGATCTCATCATTCGTTATCCTTGTTATAAATATATATCAAGAAAAGCATGAAGTACTTAGTTGACACTTTGGTGTGGTTATTTTTGAGACAACGTTAGATCTCTCTTACGAGACTAACTCTGTCTCTTGCTTCTTTGTTTTTTTTTTTTAAACAATTATGAGCTTTTTTTTATCCCATTTTTTTCTTTAAGGTATGGGGATTTAATATTTGAAGTAAACGCTTTTCTTGGTGGATGATTGGAGGGGCTCTCTTTTGCGTGTGTATGAAGTGAACAAATGGAGTAGTTGACGATCTGGTCTCTGGGTCTGTTGTTAAGAAGCAAAAGGTTCGTTTTTTGTTGGAGTTAATTAGCTGTTAATTGTCATTATTTTCCATTCTTGATTCTAGTTTTTAATCTGTGAATGACTGTTTTATAAGGATGGCGAGAACGAGTATTAGAGTAGAAGATATAATGTCATTGGCTATCTGTCCATGATCTCATTCTGTGCATATTTGTTGTCGTTTTCTTGAAAAGTATTGAGGGGAGAATTATTTAATTTTCTTATATAAGATTAAATGGAACAAGAGACACAGGATTGTAACAGGAACGATGACAGTTTGAGCCAAGTAAATTGTGTTATAAGTGAGAATTCGGTTAATAGTGCGTTGGACACTCTGGCTGCTGCAAATTCAATTGAAGCTATGAGTATTAGCAGAGAAAATGATGATTTTGGCTCAAAAACTGACGATCCTGACTCAAATAAAGCATCAGTAGAAGCACAAGAGGTGGTAATAAACCATGACACATGTACTAGCAGAGTAATTGTGGAGAATTTGAGCAATTCAGTTGATGGGGTGTCGTTAGAAACTGTGGCTGTTCAAAATTCTGAACAGAATGCAGGTTTTACTGAAGAAACTGGGAGCCTTGGATTGAAATTTGATAAAATGGGGTCAACTGAGACATGTAATGAACAAGGAACTGGTGAGAGAGGTCAAACTGATCCAGAGAGCAGTGGGAATTCTAGTCATGTGGCTGATATGGTTGTGCTTGAGACTGTCATTCTGATAAATTCAGATCAGACAGCATGTTCTAGAGGAGAAAATAGGGACTTAGAAGTGAAAAGTAATGATTTGGGTTCAAGTAAGGCATTAGTGGAAAATGGCACTGGAAAAGTGTCTAAACCAGAGACCAAGAAGGAATCCTGTGTGATTGATATGAAATGTAGTGCTGGAGATGGAAAAGGGTTTAGGGAGAACTCAGATGGGGAAAGAGTTTGTAGGATTTGTCACTTGGCTTCGTTGGAAACTACAGCTACTTCCTCTACTACTGTCAGTCTGATTCAGCTTGGTTGTGGTTGTAAAGATGAGCTTGGCGTTGCACATAGTGATTGCGCTGAAGCATGGTTTAAGCTAAAAGGAAACAGGTAAATGTTTTCTTGTTTCTGTGAAAAATTGCATATTTTTTAGTGTATGCCATAGAGTTTTAGGGGTAAATGTATTTTTGTGTAGATTTATCATTAGAATGTGGGATTTTAACTTGCTAACTCTATTACCTTGTTTTGACATTACTGAGAATTACAAGGGCTATTCTTCTAAAATTGTTCTTTGCAAATTTTATGTTTCCCTAAAACCGAACTTTCCAAATACTTACCCAATTCTCTTGTTGTTTTGAAATATCAGCCCCATAACCACAGAAAAAGAAATATTAATTTCAATTATTAGATGATGTTGTTTAAGTTAACTCGTTTTGTCTCTTTTAACTAGGACATATTACCGAATGAAAATAACCTTTTGTTCGAAAGAGTAACTTGGATTTCTACTTTTTTTCATATTGTATATATTTTTTCCCTCTCTTTTCTAATGTAAAATGGATTTCTACTTCCCTGATTTTAGGAAGTTCTAGTCTTCATTAAGCTCAAACCAAATACTGAGCATGCAGTTCACCCGGCTCCTTCACAGAGCAAAAAATGGTCTAGGGGCTTTAGATCGACGAGCTTTCAGCTTGGAATATAGGTCTTGATTCATTGTAAGTAAGTTTGATGAATATTCATTTAGGAATTAGATGTATATGATGCTGTCATATTCATTCTTCTCACTAATATAGATAAAATATTAAGTGCATGGCAAAAAACTTTATAGTTCATCGCGACAAAATGTCTTATGGATACTGGATAGGCATGTAGGCTGGAAACACCTCATTCATTATGCGTTGCTTTAGCAATTGTGTGAATCTACCCATATCTATATGAAGTGTAGTAAACATGTCATATAATGAAAATATGATTAGGAATGTGGTGAAAATAAACTGTATCCTGCACTATCTCTGTCAACATTTCTCTCTTATTGGCTCTCTTTTTGGTGGTTGGATTCTCTCTCACAATTTAGGAAGTAGATGTTGTGGTGCTTCACAGACATGCTTTCTGTCCCTTTAACATGGCTAGGATAATTCTTTCACAAGGAAAAAAGTGATATCTTTTGTTTTTTGTCTTTTTTTTTAATGTGAATCAACAAATTGTTTCAAACTGATTCGGCAATAATGAGGTTCCATATTCTGAGTGTGTAGTTTTAGTGAATGCTTCCGGAAATCTTTGAACCATTAGCTGTTAGCAAATTAATAATGACATAGAATATCTTTCTTGTCTATACAGATTATGTGAAATTTGCGGCCAGAGTGCAAAAAATATTACTGGCGTTGGGGATTACAGATTTATGGAAGAGTGGAACGAGCAGAGATTTATTGGGAGCAGTAGCTCATCAGAAAGGGGTGGATGTTGGCGGGGGCAGCCATTTTGTAACTTCCTTATGGCATGCTTGGTAATAGCTTTTGTACTACCATGGTTCTTTCGGGTAAATATGTTTTAGAAGAAGGTGATTAAAAGTTAAAAAAGGATTCTCTTTCCTTGCGTCGTTTGGATTCTGGGCAACATAGACTAGTTCCACATTGTGCAGTGCTTTACTGCTTCTGTGATTGAAGGCTGGATAGAAATGATTAATGATTAGCCTGCCCTATTTATTACTCTTATGTTTCTCACTGTTTTTAAATTTTAATTTTTATTATTGACTGTTCCTCGTAGCCCATTAATTCCATTGTTATCTGAGGTGTTGGTCATTGTAAATACTGTACAGAAAATCGGTTATTGCTTATATTCGATTACATGGAGAATTCTAGTAGTCTGGACTTGTATCTTTATCTTGTTATTCCGTTGTCTAATTTAATCCTACGTTACTGCTCGAGCTAGTCAATAATTTTAAGTAGGAAACCATGGAGAGAACGAAATGCATATTCAGAGAACCACACGCATTGTGCAATGCAGTTGCAGGCAGGGTTTTGCAAAGACCAAAACACAGGCGCTTTTGAAATATTATATGGTAAATGAGTAAATGTCAAATCATCCATTATCACGGCATATGATGCACAATCGATAAGCAAGGATAAGTTGAATTTAGACTAAATCAAAATTCTTATAGAGAGCTTTCTTTATCACCATTCCGTTGTAGTCTAGGTGGTTAGGATATTCGGCTCTCACCCGAAAGACCCGGGTTCAAGTCCCGGCAACGGAAATTCTTTTTGTATAATTTTGCCTTCTGGGGTGAGGGGGTATTTTCGTCAATGTCCAAATCAACCATTACAAAAACCCTAAATCGCTCACCGACTCTATTTGAGCTGCCTCTATTCTTGCCATCACTCATCAGCCCCTCCGCGCTCAGCAAGCAGCAATGGTTGTCTCTCAGTCGCTGCTTTTGATTTGATTGGATTCGTTCAAACTTTTTGTCTGTTATATTAATTGTGATCGTTTGGTTGTTTGTGGTAAATCAGGCGTCAGAGAAGAAGCTGTCGAATCCAATGAGAGAAATAAAAGTGCAAAAGCTGGTCCTCAACATCTCCGTCGGTGAAAGTGGCGATCGTCTCACACGTGCTGCCAAGGTCCTCGAACAACTCAGTGGACAAACCCCTGTCTTCTCCAAGGGTAACTTACTTGCTTACACTTCACAATAATTTTCTTAGTCATTTCTTTTTTTACTTGCAGATAATAATTTTCTTTATTATTGCTATTTTTTTTAAAAAAATTGTTTATAGCGAGATACACTGTGAGGTCATTCGGAATCAGGCGTAACGAGAAGATTGCCTGTTACGTTACTGTTAGAGGAGACAAGGCGATGCAGCTTCTGGAGAGCGGTTTGAAGGTCAAGGAGTACGAGCTCCTGCGGCGTAACTTCAGTGATACTGGCTGCTTCGGCTTTGGTATTCAGGAGCACATCGATCTCGGAATCAAGTTTGTTTCTTGACTCAATGGCTGTTGACATTTTACTGCAATCTTATTATTATCGTTATTACACCAACTGTTTGTGTGTGTGATTATGTTTCATGTTAGTATTTTGGTTATGAGCTTTTTTTTAAAAAATATTTGAATTCATTGGTAGCTTGAGAAGTCAAGCCTAGGTTATTTGATTAGTTACATCCTAGCATGCTGTATTGTAATGCTGTTGGAAACACAACATTGGCTGCCTAAGTCTTGATAGTGAGTCAACCAAATATTAGATTGGCTTTGAGTATGCTTGTCTGAGGTGTCTAAGAATTGGTATTTGAAATTGATGTCAAAAGGTATTCATTGGTGTGGGTTTGATGCCAACTTGATTTATTTAAGGACAATATCTTATTAAAGTAATTTTTTTTCTTTTAGGAATTAATAGCAAGCTCTAGGTTTCATACCATAGTTACCTTTGGAACAAGAAGATACTTTCTTTCCCATATGTATTATACACCAGATTTTGTTAATACAGTGTTTCCCTGTTTCTTCCTTTATATATCTTTATTTAATTATGTATTTTCTTGTAAGGATGGCTATTTTAGAAGTAATAGTGTTTTTTTTTTTTTAATTTTAAATCCACGTGTAAATGAGTTTATGCTGAGCCGACTGTTGGATGTTATTTTCCCTTATCAGGTACGACCCGTCGACAGGTATTTATGGCATGGACTTCTTTGTTGTCCTTGAACGCCCTGGATACCGTGTTGGTCGTCGCCGCAGATGCAAGTCTCGAGTTGGCATTCAACATAGAGTTACAAAGGAGGATGCCATGAAATGGTTTCAAGTGAAATATGAAGGTGTTATCCTTAACAAGTCCCAAAATATTGGTGCTTAAAGACGATCTTTTAAACCTGTGGACTCTTTTTTTCCCCTTTCAGTTTTGGCCAGCTGTCTGATTTTTGTTTATTAGAATCTATATTTTCCTTTAGAGTTTTGAGTTGGTGGATTTTTTCAAGTACAATTTGCTGTGGTCTCCCTGTTCTTCTATTAGAATCTTTCGAAAATTTCTTTAAAAGTTATTTTACATCATCGGTCGCATTCTAGCTGCTGTTGCTAAAATCCTTAACAATAAACTCCCATGTGAATTTGCACCGATAAATTTTCGTCTATAAAGACAACATGGGCAGTTATACACACAGACTGCTTAACTGGGGAAGCTCAGATCATTGCAATCTACATGGATACAAACCAACTGAAACAACATAAAAGACCATCCATTGGGCATACATCTCTTGTATAAAACGCATATATTTGAAGCACGTTTCTGGGTTGTAAGTATGTTGATAATTCGGGTATGTTTAATGGTCTTTCAAGACCTTAACTTCTTAAGGAGCTCACTTTTTCTCATTCTCGAGTAACCTTTGATCCCTCTAGCCTTAGCTAGTTCTTTAAGCTGGGGAAGCTTCAATTCCTCTACCCTTGGCAACTCTAGCTGCTTAGTGCTTTCTTTGTTTGCCGATGGTTCATAGTTCAGAACTCTTTTTCCTATAGGGGCTGATGGAGATGGTATGGGAGACCTCTTGACAAAATTAGATGGCAACCGAGTTAACATGATATCTGTGACGGGCTCGTTATTCTGTATTTTCTGCTCTTCCTTCGGCACATCCTTAATTGAACGTGCGTCTATCACTACAAGTATTTTGAATTAGACATGATAATAGCGCAAAATAAGGTAACTTTAATTACTTACTAAATCAAACTGAACATTGCAATGAAAAATTGAAACTCAACTCATCTTGCCTAGAAAGTTATAGTTTCGGAATTTGTGTTGTCTAGAATGAAAGTGGTAGTAGTTGTGTGATAATGTTCGCATGGTCACAAAGTGAGTGGAAGTTATATTGGTAATACTACTTATTTCTTTTCTCATTCTTTCCAAACTGATGCCTTTTAAATATCCAAGAGTAGCGAATTTAAGAGAGATTTTCTAACAATTTCTAATCTTTTTCTCTTGTTCTGTGAACAAGAAAAGCAACGAGACACATGTTTTACTCCTATGGCAACTATAGCAAACCAAGGAGTTGGACAACTACGAAGATTCCAAAATCCAACTAGGAATACTTCATGAAGTTAAATTTATGCTAATCTTTTCCATAACTAAAAATGTAACAAAAGACTGCATCACCTTTTACTTCCTTTCCTGGCTGGAGAAGAGCATCTGAAACTGATTGAACTTTGGGCTTGTCAGATGAGCTGGGATTTCTTTTCTTTGTGTGTATAGCCTCTCTTGTTGAGATTGAAGATTTAATCCGTTCGAACATAGAAATTATCGCTTTGTTGTTAGATGAGCTCGATACCTTACCATCAGATGATTGAGATGATTCATTTCCGTCCCCATTCTTGGTTCTTCCAGCAGCATAACCTTTCAGGGGTCGTCGGTCTCCTCTACCTCCATCAGCTCTTATGCTTAAATAAGTAAATTTACATGGGTTCTTTTGGATGCCAAAAGGGGAAGGCCAATCTGCAACCTCTGTCAAATTCAACAAGCTGCATCAAAGAATGATCTCTCAGTCTGTAGTTTAATTCAACACATCTACAAGCTGTTACCAGACTACAGCCCAAGGCAATAAGTAATAAGACTAACCAACTAAAGGTAAATTAACAACATTATTACAGGAACCACTAATTAATGGCATACATCAACAACTAAGTATTTAAGCCAACAATTAGAGTGAAAATGCAAAACACCCCAAATAAAGACCTAAACTTTGACCACTAACAAAAGTCCACGCAATTCAAGGTGATGGGTATTTTCATAATCGGAAAAGTGATGATTTAATACCTCTTAGGGACAAAAGGGGCTTTCCTGGCATCAGGCTGCTTGTTGAAAGACAACATAGGTTGAGGATAAAAAGAAGTTGCACCCATGTAAGTTTCCTGGAAGATCGGAGATGATTCAGACAGGTGTAATTAGCTTAGCAGTTTACAGGAAACAAGAGGGCTTTTGACAATTTCACAACAGGGAAAAAATCTTCACTGCAAACTGATTCTTCATGTCGTTTCGTCTCGTAGGTTGGGGAAATAAATAAATAAATAAACAGTTGGTCCACAACTTTCAAAAGCTCGTGCGCGACACGTGACATACTCTGCGGTGCATTTAGTAATTAAGTTGCGACAATTATCAAACTACTCCCCGTAAACTGCTCCTTGAAAGTCTGAAAGAATCAAATTGTCAAAGTAAAAATCTCTATAGTTTGCATTTTCGTCCCGCCACTGCCAAATGTTTTTGGCCGTTGTTTTAGTTACCACGTCTATGTTTAACCAAATTCCTACTGAGTAAAAGAAAATCCTGATTTTCATGGCCAAAATCAGTACGAACTTCTTCTATTTCTCTCTACCTAATCAAAATTATAGAGAAAAATTTGCCAGCTCTAAGAATGTTCACATTTGCTATAAACCATCTACAATACCAATCATAGTATCATCAAATTTGCACAGTTCTTGCACAATAAACCCCATTTCTGCGTCGATTTCCAAAACCCTCTTTTGCAAAACTAAAAATTACAATGCTGAAATTAGCAGGTTTTCTGAAGTGGGTAATCTTAAAAAGGCCATGGAAGTTCTTGACAGCTCTGAAAAATCTAAAATTGACACAAAAACTTACTGTTCCATTTTACAGCTTTGTGCTGACCTCAAGTCATTAGAAGTTGGTAAAAAGGTTCATTCAATTATTTGTGATAATGGCATTGTAATTGATGATGGTGTTTTGGGTTCAAAACTTGTGTTTATGTATGTTACTTGCGGGGATTTAAAAGAAGGGAGAAGGGTTTTCAATAAGATTGATAATGGAAAGGTTTTGATTTGGAATCTATTGATGAACGAGTATTCAAAAATTGGGAATTTTAAAGAAAGTTTATGTTTGTTCAAGAAGATGCAAAGTTTGGGAATTGGAGCGGATTCTTATACATTTTCTTGTGTTTTGAAGTGTCTTGCAGTCGTGGGAAATGTAAAAGAAGGTGAATTGGTTCATGGGTTTATGTTAAAATTAGGTTTTGGATGTAATAACACAGTTGTGAATTCTTTGATTACTTATTATTTTAAGAGTAGAAGAGTTAAGGACGCACGTAAGTTGTTCGATGAATTGAGTGATCGAGATGTTGTATCGTGGAATTGTATGATAAGTGGGTATATAGCCAACGGTGTGGCTGAGAAGGGACTTGAGGTTTTCAAAGAGATGTTAAGTTTGGGTTTTGATGTGGATTTGGCTACATTGGTTACTGTTCTTTCAGGTTGTGCCAATTGTGGTGCTCTTATGTTCGGTCGAGCAGTTCATGCTTTTGCATTGAAAGCATGTTTTTTTAAGGAAATCACCTTTAATAATACTTTGTTGGATATGTATTCGAAATGTGGTGATTTAGATGGTGCAATTGGGGTTTTTGAGAAAATGGGAGAGAAAAGTGTTGTGTCATGGACTTCCATGATAGCAGGTTATGCTCGCGAAGGGGTATTTGATGGGGCTATCAGATTGTTTCATGGAATGGTAAGGGAAGGTATTGAGCCAGATGTTTATGCTATAACAAGCATTCTTCATGCTTGTGCTTGTTATGGCTTATTGGAAATTGGTAAGGATGTGCATGATTACATAAAGGAAAATGATATGCAATCAAGTTTGTATGTGTCTAATGCTCTTATGGACATGTATGCCAAATGTGGAAGCATGGCAGACGCTGAATCAGTTTTTAATCAGATGGCTGTCAAAGACATTGTCTCATGGAATACTATGATTGGGGGTTATTCGAAAAATAGTTGTCCTAATGAAGCTCTGAATTTGTTTGTTGCAATGCTTCAAATATTTGAACCTGATGGTGTAACAATGGCATGCATTCTTCCTGCTTGTGCCAGTCTGGCTGCTTTAGAGAGAGGCAGAGAGATCCATGGTTACATATTAAGACATGGAATTTCATCCGATAGAAATGTTGCCAATGCAATTATAGACTTGTATGTGAAGTGTGGGTTATTAGTGCTTGCCCGTTTACTCTTTGATATGATTCCTTCAAAGGATCTTATCTCGTGGACAATTATGATTGCTGGGTATGGTATGCATGGGTTTGGTCGCGATGCTATTGCTACCTTTAATGATATGAGACAGGCAGGTATTGAGCCTGATGAGGTTTCCTTCATTTCTGTATTGTATGCTTGCAGTCATTCTGGATTAGTTGATGAAGGATGGAGATTCTTTAATATAATGCGATATGAATGCAACATCGAGCCCAAGTTGGAACATTATGCTTGTATGGTTGATCTTCTTTCCAGGACTGGCAACCTTTCAAAGGCATATCGATTCATTGAAATGATGCCTGTTGCACCAGATGCCACAATCTGGGGATCTTTACTCTGTGGGTGCAGAATTCACCATGAGGTTAAATTAGCAGAGAAAGTTGCAGAACATGTTTTTGAGCTGGAGCCAGACAACACAGGGTACTATTTACTTTTAGCCAATGTCTATGCAGAGGCTGAAAAGTGGGAAGAAGTGAAAAAGTTGAGGGAGAAAATTAGCCGACAGGGCTTGAAAAAGAACCCGGGCTGTAGTTGGATAGAGATTAAGGGCAAAGTGAATATCTTTGTTGCAGGTGGTAGTTCATACCCACAAGCCAAAAAAATAGAGTCTCTATTGAAGAGGTTAAGACTAGAGATGAAGAAGGAAGGTTATTTTCCTAAAACTTGCTATGCTTTGATTAATGCAGATGAAATGGAAAAGGAGGTGGCTCTCTGCGGGCACAGTGAGAAATTAGCCATGGCTTTTGGAATACTGAGCTTGCCGGCAGGCCAAACCATTAGAGTCACCAAGAATCTGAGAGTATGTGGTGACTGTCATGAGATGGCCAAGTTTATGTCGAAGACTGCTAGGAGGGAGATTGTCTTGAGAGATTCTAATCGTTTTCACCATTTTAAGGATGGGCATTGTTCTTGCAGAGGCTTCTGGTGAATCAGATAGGTCCATATGAAGGAACTCACTAGATATATTTGAGGATTCCTACCTGTTCACAAGTTGGTTTTTAGAAACCATTCAGTTGGATTATTGTATACTATGATTCCTTGACCAATTAGATTATCAGTGATAAAAGTTTGAAGAGTTAGGATTTATGTGGTACGGTAGGGAAGCATATACTACTTTACAGTCTATACTGTACTGTAATGCAACTATATAACTGAGAGGCAGTCCTTAATATCTCCTTGCCAATCTAAGAGTAGTTTTTAGTAACAGAAGTCACTCCGTTTCATGGCAGTTGATTTAGATATGGAGATTTTTGTTGTATTTTGTAATCATTCTTGAGACCAATAGAAGTCAAATATGTAAGGCATCCTTATATAATATTCACTTTCTTTTTCCCCAGTCCCCACCTTTTTGTAAGGCCAGCTATTGTAGTGAGTTTGAATGAATAATGATATATGTGGTTAAAAAAGTCACAAAAGATTAAAAAATTTCTTAATTTTGAATTGAATTTTTATTCTATCGTGTTTTTAATTTTTTTTTTTTTTTTAGTAATAATATGTTATTTTTTGTGCACTTCATTGGTCATTCCTAGCATGAGGTACCACAGGATCATGTATTTTTTATGAGGTAAAAGCATGGTTGTGGCAAAGATTATTTCTAAATCTATAACCTCAGTTGATGCTATTTCTGAAGCAACCAGGAGATGGCAATGATTATCATCACTTATTTATCTATTTATTTTAAATATCATTTAAGCTGCTTCTTTATTATTAATATGGATCCAATGGCAATTTACTTTACCTCCTCTGAAAAGCTTTTGCAATTGTGGGCGACAGACAATAATAAATGTACCATGTGGATGGAGCAATCACCCAGTAAACAATAGCATTAAAAAATTCTAGCTATCCAGTACAATTTTTTTTGTTTTTGGCCTCAGGTTGTGATGTCATTCTATTATTATTATCAGCTTTTTTTTTTTCACAACTGAAATTCCTGTAATCTGAAGGATACGATAATACAGTGTGAAGGAAGTGGCTGGTCTCAATAGCATCACAGGGCTCAATTCGTGTTTTAAGCAACCATACAAAAATAACAAGCTCATTTTAAGTCCAGAGGTTTGTATAATTCTTAGAAAATTGTCTGCAATAAGATTGAGCTAATTGGGGAGGAAAAAAGATTAGGAAACTGGAAATTCATCCACATGGGGTGGCCCCTTTTGGAAAACGAAAGCCCCACAGAACCTCAACATCCAATTTCAATAGCTGGATCCAACCATCCAAGGATTTGTCCTACAACATCAAGTCATCAATCAATTTCTTTTTTCGTAAAACATTTCCCATTTACGGATTCATCAACCCATCACCAACTTGGCTTCCATTTTCATCCCTACATAATTAGATCATAATTACACAAGTAATGGCATAGAAGCCATCCCATATCCTAACTATTTACATTAACTGAAAATGACTTCAGAGCTCCACAAAATTTCCGAAAAATGGTTAGGAAAGGCTACAACTATAGAAGAAGGTAATGAATGTATACAAAGTACATTTGATACGCTTTATTACATTTCATTTTTTGTATTGCATTATGATTCATTGTATTATATTGTAATGTAATACTATATTTGGTGTAGTATGGACTAAATTATTTTATATTAATATTATTTAAATTTATTCACTTTTAAGGTTTTATTATTCATTTTTGCTATTAATTATTAAAAATTATTTTTATAACATAAAAATTAATAATATACTATTATTAAATAATAAAATAATAATAATATAATTTATTAATTAAATATGATTAATAAATTATATTTTAACATAATTTATTTCTATATATTAGCTATCATAATATAGTGCAATTTAATATTATATGGTAAAAATATACTAGTATACAATTGTATAATATAATGTAAATTATTTTTATTATAAAACAATGTAATATTAAATTATAATTTATTTTTATTTATTAATGTCGAACATAGTTATTTAATTTAAATTTAGTATTTTAGTAAATAATAAATGATTAAATAAAATTAAAATACTTTTAAGTATTTAAAGTAAAATAATTAAAATAATTTTATCTAATGAAAACAAAATAATGTATTATCATCTATTTATTAAATATTTAGGTTTATTAATATTTATTATTATTTAAATTAAATGTTTTATTTAAATACAAATATAAACTAATATTAAATAAATATAGATTTATTATATATGTGCTTTGCCTCAAATCATTTATTATAATTTACGAATAATAAAAGTTAAATGACTATATTTACTGTATAACCCAAATCTTACTCTCCCATAAGCTTATTTTATGCACTTTTCATTGCATTAACCAGCTTTTTAATGCAGTACAATACCATAAAAAATTGCAGCCAAATATCGGTGGGCAAAACAACAGTGTTTTAATACAAAACAATGCAGCAAAATGCAAGCTGCCAAACACACCCATAATTTCCAGCCATAAATGATAAAATATCAAGAGACAATTCAAGATATAGTCCTAGCAGCAGATTTTGATAGAAATTAGAAAAGCAATATATGGATAGTAGCAAACATGTTATGTATTACGAAGAGGATTAACAAATGGCATCTGTGCAGACTGCAGATATGTGGTGTTCAAGAGAGAGTTAAGAAGAGTTTAGTCCATTGGCAATAACAACTATTTATCTCCACGACAGTCCGCAATCAATTCAGTCCAGTAAAACCTACTAAATATTTTTTCACCTTTTAACCTCCGTTAATAATACTTAATACTCCTCATATGAAAGAATATTATTGAAAGAGAAAAGCTGGGAAAATGAATCCCTGTGTGAGCTTTTTGTTTTATGTTTAACTACTACATGGACAGAGATGAACAACAAACCACATCCAAGTAAAGCACACAGGATGAGAACAAAGCGTTTCCAAAGTTGGCTTTATTATTATCAGGGCAAACAAATTAATCTCAAATAAAGCACATTGGATGGACAGGGAGGCTGAATAAATGAAAAGTAAGAACAAGTGAATGCTTGTACCTCAAGAAAAATGCACAATTATCTTATGCTGTAAGGGAAAATACATTATTGAAGATAACGTATATCAAACACTTTACCCCTCTGTAGCTTCTAACAATACAAACAATAGTGACAAAAAATCGATAGCAGAAGGACGAAACCGCCGTTCCTTCCTCATGTCATGATCAAAGCATAAAAAGTTTGAACACACCAATTCAATGATCCCCGGGTCTCCTTTCTACTTTTCCCAAATTTCCCTCCACGATACTTCATAATTCAATGTATATAATAATAAATCATACGAATCTCACTTCTAATCACAATATTTCCTAATCTAAAATCTAACCAATCAATCAATGATATATCTCCATCGTTTCTTTAACCACACCATTTCGAGAGAAGAACAACAAAAACAATGAGAAAGACTATAGAGGAAAGACCAATTGCAAGACCAAGAACAACCTTATTTGGCCCGTGATGGTGCTCCTTCTGGCTAGAATCATCATCACTATCGTCATAATCCGATGAATCATTTTCACTATCATCTGAAGAATCATCCTTAGCTGGTGGCGGGGACATTGGCAGCCCATGCTTATCACAAGGAGCAATCCCAAGCTTCAATTTTGATGACAAAACCGTATGATTGTAACACAAATTGCTATTCCCACCAACCTTAAACACTTGCAATTTCTTTAAAATAGAAGCATTAAATGGCAAAACACCATGAAAATTGTTGTTCTGAAGATTCAAGTACCTTAGCTTCTTCAAATCAGAAAAGAACCTGGGTATCGTCCCATTCAACTGATTTGAACTCAGATCAAGATGAACCATGTCAGTGAGTGATGCCATTGACTCAGGAACCGACCCAGATAACGAATTGGAAGCCAAAGACACATTTTTTAACGCAATCAAGTCGCCAATCGAAGAGGGTATCTCTCCATTCAGCCCATTTGAAGAAAGATTCAAGTGTTGAAGATTCTCAAGAAGAGTAACTGAAGTGGGTATCTTTCCTTTGAGCTGATTACCTGAAAAATCAACATGGGTGAGGTTCAAATGCAGGTGCTTTGGAATATAACCAGTGACATTGGCATTCGAAATGGTGACTGATCTCAGCTTGTGCATGTTACCAATTATGACATAGAGGCCACTAGCATTTACAGGCACATTAGTAATAGTAAGATCTGTAAGGTTGACAAAGCGAGAGAGAAAGACACCAGAGAGGTGGCGAAGCGAGTGAATGCAAGAAAAGGAAAGAAGTGAAAGAGAAAGGTCATTGGGAAAGTGAATAGGAGCGATAGGGCAGTTGAAAAAGGTCAGATTTTGGAGAGTGGAGAGAGACTTGAGAGCTGTGGAGGAAAGCGAGATGTCATCAGAACAGTTGGAGAGACGAAGCGAGATGAGGTGGCTGAAGGGTTTTGAGGAGTCGCATTGGTAAAGAGAGCAAGCGTTTTTTGAGGGAATGTTTAGAGATTGGAGAGCTCTTATTTGTTTTGGGTCTAAAGGAGAAGGATGTGAGGAAGCTACTGGTGTGGGAGGGGTTGGAGAAGAGGTGGGGGCTGAAGCGGGAGGGAGAGTTTTGGTTGCGTTGGTGTGGCCGGCGGAGGTGGGGGCTGAAGCGGGAGGCAGAGTTTTGGTTGCGTTGGTGGCGCTGGCGGAGGTGACGGTGGCTATGGTGGTGGTGGTGAGAAGGAGGAGGAAGAGGAAGAGGAATGGTGGGGGTGGTTTCATGGTTTTGAGAGAGAAAGTGGGGGTGAGCTTTTTAGTTTGCTTCAGCTTAGGGGAGTGTGTCGCTGTGAGTTTTGTAAGAAGTGAGCAGGTGAGGAGGAGAGAATTAGATTCAGGAATTCAAGTGACTGTTTGCGCTTCAATTTATGGTCCTGCACTTGGACCTTATTAGTTATTACCATTGTGCACATGCTTGTTTAGTGAGTTTTATTTTGAATGTGCAAGAGGTGATAACGTCTCTATATTACTCTTTTTTTCAAAAAAAAAAATATTGGTTCTATTTTTTCTCTAGACTATCTGTCTTGGAAATAAGGATATAGTTTTGATAATAAATTTTTAATATTTGAATCATAATTAATGCGGCAGTCGTACATAAATTATAAAATTATATATATTTTTTATTATTTAAATTCAATTTTTTCTTCACTCATGTAAACCGAATTTCTTAGTTACAAGCAATTGGTCACTCGATCAAAGGTTAGGACTGCTGTCTTTCAAATGTGAGGACAGCAGTTCGAAATCCTACAAACGTATTGTAGATGTAATTCTTTCTTTAATTATAATTGAGTGAAGGCAGTCTTCTCTCTTGCGAAATGTGAAGAGTGGACTTTCCTCAAATATTAGTGAGGGTTAAAATCTGGATAGTATTTCATAAAAATTAATGTAAACTAATCCTAATTATAATTTATTACATTGAAACCAATGGCCACATTTAGTATTAGTAGCTAGATTCCATACTCAATTAACTTGTTTTTTCGTTCAGAAAAAAAAAAAAAAACTTGCTGTTAGTCCTCCTTTTGTTTCGTAAATACTATATGCTCGGTTCTTGCAAAATTTTATCATCTATTATTGCATTGATTCATTTTTATTATGTATATATATTAAGTGTATTTTTAAAGTTCTTGTCTTTCAAAAAATAAATAAATAGATAAAATGTCTTGACAATAGGAACCTGCCAATCTAGTTGCAATCATAGGCAAGAGACCCTTTGCTTTTTATTTACACAATCAAATATAAAAAGATATAACTTCTCGGACGTACACACATCATTTAAGCTTTGGGATTTATTCTTTTATATTTATAGTTTCCTCATTGTTACGTTTTCCTTCCTTTTTTTCCCAATGAACTGAATAATGATAATTTCCAAAATGCAAGGAAGCCACAGCGATTTGCCAAGGACTTTGCTAATTTATTATTATTATTTTTTTTTTTATTTCTTTGATAAATATTTCTTCAACTTCAACTTCAACTACAAGGTGTTTGTTATCCATGCTTTGTATTATATTATATTATATGCCAAAAGGGGAAGTGGGGGATGTTTTGTTGAGTCTTTTTGGTAGATGAGTTCAATTAAATTGGCCTCTTTTCCTTCATTTGCAATTTCAAAAAAAAATTAATTGAATGCCATTGAGAGCCACACACTTTTGATATAGTGGAATGAAATAAAATCCAAAAAACATGATTGAATGCAACCGAATGCAAAAATGGGCGTTAAGAAATCAATGCTGCTGCTCTATCATTGTGGATGCTGATTTAATTAACTATAACTAAAGTCCCAACCAATTATTTATCTAATCGTTCCAACAATTTGTTTTTATTTAAAAAAAAAAAGTGGATTTTGGAATGCATACTTGGTAATTATTTATCTTTTTTAATAGTTTCGTTAGCATTAATTATTAGAATGAGGTCGTAATTGGTATTGAGGTGGTATTCCTTTTAAATTATCGCTGTTGTAGAAAAAAAGACTGTAACTATAAAATAAAAGTTAATAGTATGTAGCAAATATAATTTTTAAATAATAATTTGATATAATTAGTAAAGATATAATATATTTTTTATCATACAAGCATAAAATCAAATCAACTTAGCTTCCATATTACAACAATTAATGTTTACCAAATATTGTAATACTGTAATTTTTAAACTACAACTGTCTAATTTCAATATCAAATAGAACCTAAGTGTATATTTAAAATCAGTGTTTGTTTTATTCGACTTTTTTCAGCAAAAATTGTTAGGACCAAATTTATATCTTTTGATTTTTGAGTGGGAAATAAACGGTCAAATATAATGGACTCTAGTCGTGTGACCGTTGGAGACAATTTCTTTTGGCGACATCGAAGAAGGCAGCCAACCAAAATCTAGTGTTGCTAAATCAAAGTCCTTTTCAGAAATAAAATAAAAATGATAAATTCAAGAAATTCCCAAGAAGTTAATTCAACAGAAGGCTCACCTCATTCATTCTTTCTACTGTTTTTGTTTTCATAGAAGGGAAGTTACAACCAATCTTACTGCAATGATATTGCTCCCAGCAATGCTTGAATCTAACACACTGTATTTGCATCAGTCAATAAAGAAAATAATATCAATACAAAATGTGATCTTGATTCCCCACAAAAATGGTGAAGTTCTTCTTAGTAACTCACTCAGCAATCTATGGAAATGCAGGTTTGGCCAAGGGTTGCGCTGTTGGTTTTCTGGACAAAGGGATCGATCTTGACCCAGACAAGAGAGAAGACAGAAGCCAAAAGCACTGACCATAAAACAACAATGGTTGGAGTTCTGTTTTGGCGACCCATGAGACCCTTGAGGAATGGATATAGATGAACAATCACCCAAAAGGCAAAGAACACTTTGCCGAAAAGCGGTCCCCATGATTCATATCCTTTGTTCAATGCATCAGAGAATCCAGCAACAACACCTACCATGTTGACAATGATAAGAGATGTTGGCGGAATTAGAAGTGTTGTCCACTTGATGATATAGAGTTCTCCGAATTCCAAATCATCTGCTGCTTTTGCAGTGACTGTGAAGTTGGTGTCAAGGCCTGCCAGCATCTTTAGAATTCCTTGGAAGACAGCAAAGAGATGAGCTGAAACACCTCCAATCACCCAAAACTGCTCGTTACGCCACAGGTCCTCGATGGTGACCCCACTCCATCGTAGTTCAAGCACACTGGTCGCAATGATGGAGAGGAAGAGCCCAAGAAACAGAGCGCTTGCCAGGTTTGAGAGCTGGAACCAAGTGTTAAAATAAGTTATCAAGTTGGTTCTCTACTTAAAAGCTAACTAACTATACCGAAGTGAAAACGAATATTGCAGTAAATTACCGTTGGTATAATGAATTTTCCCGTGAGAAGGCAAATTGCTGGCAATGAACAATAGGCAATAAGAGGGAGTGAAGTAAATGGGTAGACAATGGTGTTTATGTATGCCAGCCTCTGCAACAATTTGAGGCGGCCTCCTCCAAAACCATACCAGAGGGGGCAGTGTCTACTCAGGAAAATCTCTACAGACCCGAGTGCCCACCGAAGAACCTGGTGAAGCCGATCAGAAAGGTTGATGGGTGCAGATCCTTTGAAAGCAGGCCTTAAGGGCATGCAGTATAACGACCTCCATCCTCGGCAATGCATCTTGAAACCTGTTAAGATATCCTCAGTCACCGATCCATAAATCCAACCAATCTGAGAAAAAGAAGATTGAAACCAAACATCTGAATTAGTCCATTAAGTGGGTGAAATGCCTGAGAACTGTTGAAAGAAATTGCAGTAATGTAAATGAGTGTCGCTAGAGCAAGAATAAATGCTCCACCTCTTTTCCCCAGTCGGTCTTCTCTTCATAGCCACAGCTTATGACATGAATTGCTTCCTTGATAAGCGTTGAAGGATTGGCGGATTCAGGAACTCCTCCATTTTCCATTAGTGTGGACTCGATGAAGACAGAAGATGAGCCAAAAGTCTTCTCAAAACTCATCTGCGAGATCAGCATCGACCTCTCATAGTCATCATAATCTGCAGGAGAAACACCAAACATATACTATTAATTGAGAACTCTGTGAACTATTAGCGTAACTTTAATATCTTAGAAATTCGGACTTACTATCAATCTCCTTGAGGTTAAAGATAGCAGCATCTAGTTCTTCACGTTTTGCATCTCGGTAGGCCTCGGAGAGATCTTTGGTAGGCTTCTTAGAGGGGCAGCAACAGGAGCAGCAGCCACACCATGAGCAAGATGAGGAAGTCTTGGGTAAGGTGGGCATTGTAGGAGGTCCATAGCCATAAAGTGCTTGTCTATTGAACATACAACCTGTACCCACATACATAGGTCCTTGAATTCCATCTAGTCCTTTCATGTTAACCTGAGATTAAAATCCAAGAATAGTTGGGAATGAGAATGCTCGAAATTCAGCTATTCGCACAGTTATTAAGATATTATTTTGCTGCTAAATTCTTAAAAATTGAAGGTGTACATAGAATGAGAACGATGCAATTTATAATCAGCATGACAACTAGTCAACATTGCTGAGGAGATTGAGCTAGATTAAGCTTACATCGAAGAAAACTATGTTGCGATTGGCATATCTATCACTCTTATCTATGCCATCAAATCTCTGAGGGAACTGCACATAGCATACATCTCGACCAACTTGAGGGTCCATCATGAAGCACATTGCCTCTCGAACTGCCTTGCTATTGTTAACATAGTGGTCACAATCAAGATTGAGGATGTAAGGAGCATTAGTGAGAACTGCAGATACCCTCACCTGTATGAACCCATTCATTGCAGTCTTAATATGCATTAAAGTGTGTTCTGTGTACTAGTAATCTTAAACTGCGTGCACATACCAGAGCATTTTCTGCACCAGCTTTTTTGTGGTGTTGGTAACCAGGTCTCTTCTCTCTGGAAACATATACCAGCCGGGGAAGTTCGTTTCCCTCAATGTCACAGGCACCGCTGTGTCCAAGGAAAACCTGAAAAGGGCAAAACAGCACTTGTGTCAAAATTTAACCTAAGTGCAGTTCTTTGTGATGTACATATGAATGCACAGAGACTGATATCTGATGCATGCTCAAGTGATCTACTGAAAGGATGCAAGAAACAGTTTAGGCCCTATATAGAAATACCAAGCTTTCTGAAAATACCCAGAACTTTACAGATTCAAATATTGTTAAAACAAACGTACAGTATGTTTCCATTGTTTCCAGAAACAGCGCCTAAATAACCACCGGTTGATTACCTGAAACTGCAAGTCTATAATAGTGGCATTAAAATATCTAAATAGGGGCAGTTTCCTACTGTTCTGTAGTTAGTCGTAAATGTTTTGATTCTGATTTATTGGGGTTGGTTCCTGACTTGGAGGGGCAGATTACTCTCCCAGGATAAGCAGTTAGGCTGTGTATATATAGTAATGCATTGATCAGTTGTTTATACAGAATATAAAAACATTTTTCTACAGCTTAAATAACACATCGTGGCAGCGGTCAAATTTGGTGAATCTTTGTCTGCCCTTTAAGTAATCACATATCAGATTGCTCAAAATTACAAAATTCTTATTTGATTAATAATATATATAAACAAATAACTAAAGCAAAAGATAGGTGGTTTAACCTGAATCATGCCAGGATGGTCACGTGTGTTATTTCCTGGCCAAGGTGTTCCATCTTGCATAGTCCATCCTTCTTCAGGTGTTTTTTGAGCCTTTGCTACCAAAGCATTAATTCGGACTTTGTACTCTTCATAATCTCTCTGTCACAAAAAGTAAACATAAGATATAATAAGGCTGCTGTGCAAATTTTTAATACATTACTTATTCACAAGCATTCAACACTTGTGACTAGATTTAGCCTCAAATTCTTACTTTCATGGCCCTGCGCTCTTTTACAAATGAAGGTTGAATTTTGTCCTTCAAGTAATCAATCTTCTGTGAGAAGTAGAACTCTGGTGCCCGGGGTTCAATTGAGAACTTCTTGCAGAATGGAACCCATTTCCTAGCGAAGTCAGCTGTTTCTACTAGAGTTTCAAATGTAAGCATGGCAGCACCATCATCAGATACATAGCAGGAGACTTTGTCCACAGGGTAGTCCAGAGCAAGGATGGAAAGCACCGTATTGGCAGTGATCAATGGAGGTTCCTTCAATGGGTCAACTGTACTCACAAAGAAATCCACAGCAGCAAGCTCAGAGGGTTCACCCTCTCTTTCAAACCTGGCATTCCAAACAAATAGAACCTTTTTATCTATACATTGAGCATGAAAACAGATAGGTATACAGAGAAAATATTTGCCTTACTACTAAGAACTGATAGCTCCAATATTCGATTTATTACTAACAAATGATAGCTCTCTCATTGTCTATTGAAAGCAATGTGTGAAAGTTTTGCATTCAAGAGAGGTGTACCGTGCAGAAAGCCTGTCGATGTATGTTACCCTATCAATGGGAGACCATTTGGGGAACTGATCCAACACCCAAGAAAAAGCAAACCAGATCTCACAAATGACCGAAGTGAGCCATAGACCATAAGCACTATCTACAGGATGTGTCACTCGGTAATGGAAGAAAAGCCCCAGAATGATTAGTCGCATAATAATCACAGTTCTGTAAGGTCCTAGTTTGCTTTTTGGAACTGGAATAACAATAGAAAGCGGCTGTGCAGCCTCTGGGGACCTGCAAAAGCAAACATGATTCTAAGTAATATAACATATGATTTATTATAAACCATAGCAAGTCAGATTGCAATAGGAGATAATAAGAACATAGAAAACCAGGTATTAACACTAATTTGATTTCATTTGGCATTGCAGCCATATACTCACTCTTGATTCTCTTCCATCTGCTGCGCAGGTGGAACTTCAGCTTCTTTTTCAGCCTTTGGTGCAGTCTTTTTCTTCTTGTTCTTTTTGTCCTTCCAGCTCTCCACTCTATTTTTCCAAATTGGATTCCCCGATTCATCATTATATTCTTCATGAAAAACACCAGATTAGACAATAATCGATAATGATTTATTAAAACTCATAGAAGTGTGACAAATAGGATGCAACATATCAGAGAAACTTACCGCTGTCCACCGTAGATACACTACTTACATGTCTTGCATGAATTCCAGTGTTCTGTATAAACCAAGATATATGGTGGAATTAACGCTGTTAACATAATCAGATTTTGAAACTTTGCACATAAACAGCCAGCAAGAATTAGAGAGTCAATACGAAGACAAATCATACCTCAGAATTACTGAGTTGAGCTGCCATCGTGGATCGATTGCCAGATTCTTTAGTTCCAACATCATCCAACAAGTTCTCTAGAGATTTTAAAGCAATGCGATTAGCATATTGAACGACGAAGGGCCACAAATTAACGGGAAAAAGAAAATCATAATACAGGAAACTAATTAAGATCAACCCTGTCAAAATGAAAGGTTTTGAATAGCTTTCTAGAAACCGTCGTAACTTTTTACAGGACTCACTATCAATTCCAAGGTGTATACTCAGTTTCGTTTTAGGAAAAGGAAATGCTCAAACACGATTAAGAGAATGAATTCTTGTTTAAGCATTCTCTTGTTTTTCTCGCATTATTCACAAGATTCACTAGAGCAGTGAGAAAATTGAGAATAAAAATCTTACAATGATCCCTACCAAGTGCTTAAGAATTCTTCTTTTTCTATTGCTAATAAATATCTATTTAATCATCCAAATTCCAATATGTTCATAAGTTAGTCTACAACTACACCAAATTATCTTTAACTAAACATCATTGAATACTAAAGTGAAAAAGAATGAAGCTACTAATAAATCAAGTAACATCAGCAATAAGCAAATGAGTAACTCACATTCTAGAACCCAAAAATCGAACCTTGTAAACCCGAAACTGAAACGTTTGCAAGCTATAGAGACTTACCATCATAAGGAGAGGCACAGCGCAAGCAAGCTTTGCGGCCTTCCTTGATCTCATCATCGAAACAAGACTTGCAAATGGGGAAATTACACTCATGGCAAGCCACAAACACTTCCCCGTTCGCAATAAACCCCACTTGATCACCGCACGTGTTGCATACAGGAGCCCCAGATTGCATCATCCTGAATACTCTTCTCCAAAGAACCCACCCCTATACAAGAACCCTTGTTTGGGTGTCTTTTTTATAAGAAAGATACTAATCAAAGCTAGGGCGTTTTGGAGTTTGTTGTGAAAACGAGGTGATGGCATTTTTGTAATGCTAATAAGAGGGCGGTGGTTGGAGAGTTGAGGTGTTGGTGTCATTGTTTTGCAGGCAAGGAGAGATGAGAAGCAATGTCTCTGTTGCATTCTCTTCTAAAAAGATTTGAAATTTTGCGGGAAGTTGAAGGAAGGTTTCGGTTGAGCGGGGTACATCTTTAACTGACATTTCTTCTCTATCAAGTCCCCAGCATGCACGGTTTTTAAAGCGGACTTTCTTTTTATTTATTTTTTTTCTCATTTAAATTGTTATCTTTCTTTTGGTGTTCGTCAATTAAATCGCTAGATGCCTGATTGAGGAATAGGGATATCGGAATACAATTTGTATAATTCACAAAAAAAAAAAAGAATCTGTATCCTTTAAATTTTTCTTTTAAGTAATTACGCAAAGCTGTTTCACTAATAAATTAACACAGAACTTGCAAAAAATTCAAAAATTTGTTAGAAATCAGACAGAGATCAGGCGAATCACTAGTTAAGTGATTCCATTAATATTAATAATTTCAAGAAACAAAGATATTCATGCACGTTAATAGACCTAATCATGTTACAGAGCAAAGATATATTATTGGACCAACAACAGCAAGGCTATCTAACACCAATGTGCAGCCAGCCATCTAACTAAGATCATCAAGGTGTAACTCCAATAAAAGCGATACAGGTTCCTGGGCCATGCTCTCCAGGAATATCAATTTTTCAGTCAGATAACAGCAGCTTCGATCTATGAAATTGAATAGACCTTTACTACTTTGGAAGTGTCACAGACAACAAGGTTTTCAGATTCAGCAGGAGTGGTGCAGAGCCAATTAACCTGCCATAGTGAGAGATCAGAAATAAAAACTTAAAAAAATAATAAAGAAAAATTGACAAGTACAAAACCTGACCACCAAGACTTCAACCAAGGCTTACCTTTTTGTTCAAATTGATGTTCTTAATTAGAAGATCATTGTTCATACTAGTCTGCACCCCCTGAAATCTAGAGCAATCCCAGACCTTTACCAACTTATCATTACCACCTGAGATTAAGTACTTTCCCCTCTCCCCAAACATTGAAAATGCCACACAAGAAGCAGCAGCAGTATGGCCACCAAAAGAATAATCTAGATGCAGCCTCTTTCCACCATTTTGATCTAGAATTTCCATTTCTGCATCCTGAATATTAACTTTTGATATGGATTGAGAACCCTTCAGGGGTTTTGTGGAATTTTTTTTCCTACTTGTATTAAGTTCTGATTCAATATTAATCACATCAACAGTGCCATCTCCCTTAGCAACGACACATATTTTGTCTGTTTTGCCTAACATATCAGCATCTGGAATTGCTATTGCATGCACAAAAGAAGGGTTATAGCATTGCCCAGCATTACCATTGTTTTCAGGTAGGCCTGCAATAAACAAAACGTGGGAACAAAAATCTAAAAGATTAGTATAAACATAACACCAATTTAAACTCCCTTCCAGTTTTTAAGGCCATCAGGATTGACTTCATGTTAGCACTCTTTATGGTTTAAGATGTATGTTTTTCAAAAACCCACCAAGGGAGAGGCAACACCTACTCTATCCATTAGAAGACATAAAACTTGTGGAAATATATCGTGAAATAATACAAGGCAAACAAAATTAAGACTCGTATCATACCAAAATTCACAATCTCGTTTGGACGCCCTTTGGAGAAGTCCCACATGACAAGCTTCGAATCCAGACCTCCAGAAATGACTGTCAGGATTATACAAAAAGGATTTAAAAAATATATATATATATATGTTTAAGATGCATGTTTGATTGATTATGCTGAAGTACAAGATGAAAAGTCATCTTCTTAGTGACTTAGTCTAACAGACCGAACTTATTGCGGAATTGTATAAATTTCACCCTTAAGCAATACAGTTCCAAAAAATAACCAGAACCAAAAACTTGAAAAATTTTACCTTCCCAAGGTCTCCAGGGTATGAATTGCACACTGCTACAGATCTATGATGCATGGTTAAGGTGACAGAATTATGATGAAAAGCCTACAAGTTAGAGAAATTAAGTAAATAATAAACTTTAATGCACACAAGGAGACAAAAAAAAAATTTGGAAGGCTCTAAACTAATTTCGAGACAGTTTCATACAACATTTATATGAATTTTTCTAGAAGAAAGAAAAGTTTCATCACATCAGATGCACAGCAGAGATATTTATGAGAAACCAAGCACATGTTTCATGCTTACAAGGTGCATGTTAAAGGACAACAATGAGGTCAGCTCGTAATATATGAGGTAGGATACACTTGAATGGCCAGCTCTCAGTGTTTTATAAAGGCAGTGCTGGCGAATATCAATGATCTGCCACATGAATGATTATCAGCAATTATTCAGAAACAAAAGCATTACTGAAAAAATAGATACATTTTTTCCCTAGTTTCAGGCAACAGGAAATAAAAGATGATGCTAAGCATTAAAGTGTTGAATTCTTTGTGAGTAAGAGCCAGTGAGATAGAGAAAAAGAGACATTCAAACTAAAACTAGAAATAACATAACAAAAAATATGCGCAGTTATGATTTATCAATAATATGACTACGAGAAATCTCAATACCTTAACATCACCAGCATCATCCGCACAAGCAAGAAAAGATGACTTGGAGTTGCACACAATCTGCACTTATGAAGCTTCACTTTAGACAGCTTGTGATGTATCATCACTATTAGACACAACCATCCAAATCTCACAATTTGGGCATATGATAGAACAATAAGCCAATCAACTCCAAAAGAAAAATAAAAAAGGCAGATAAACACAAAGAGTAATAGAGTTCGAAAATCTAACTATATATTATCCACATTACCTGATTTATCTCCTCTTTGTTATAGTTGTAGCTTTCTAACGGTTTCCATGATGTAGGCTTGAAATGCATGGAGAATGATAGGTTAGTGCAGAAGAGAAACAGGGATGATTGTTGAGGAATTATGCTTAAAACAAAAGAGGTTACCATATGCACATCAAAAGATTTGACTTCCTTTCCCGAGGAAACGTAGATAATGTCTTCATTCCCTGGATTCGATTAACAAGAAATGAGTCAACAGCTTTCAAAAGTTGCATTTACAATCATTCAAGTCTAAACATTTGCAAAAAGCTTTTTAATGCTCTTTAGAGATTCAAGTGCTAACAAAATAGGTGCCCTTCTAGGAAGTAGTCTCAAGTGCTTTTCAAAAAAGTGCTTTTACTCAAACAAATATATATGCTCAGTACACACACACACACACACAAAATACAGAAACACTTGCAAGGTACAAAAAGATACAAAAATAGCTAACAGAGCAAAGCCAAGTATTGAAGAAAATCACCTGACTTGAAACAAAGCGAAGTAACAGGTCCATTTCCAACAGCAGTGACAAGTTGCACGTCTTTGCTTCTCAAATCAAACCAGCAAATGCAACCATCCTATTTTCATTAATTAATGAGCCAATTAATATGAGTTCATTATTATAACAAATAGAGATCGAAACCAGAAAGTTCACTGAAGATAAATTAATACCTCCCCAGAAGTGGCAACAAAGCCGGGGCGGTCACGTGAGGCTATGCAGCACGTAGCGGTGGCCTTGTGACCTCTCAACCGTCGTGGCTTCGCCTCTGCCTCCGTCATACTCGTGCCGACCCAATAGGCCCTCTCCAAAGCTTGTTGGTCGGGGCAGTGTTTACTTCTGTTTTCTTTTTGGGTTTGGGCCTCGTTTTCCTCGCCCGGGGGTTGACGACTCAGGCCACAAGCCCATAACTAAAACTTGCTTCCGTTTGAGAGAATCTTCTAAGCAGCTCAGCCCATCTGATGGTGTTGATTATCGTTCCTTGTATTTGGTTGGGATGACCAAATCTTTTATAGGTAATTTCAATAAACAATAATTATAAGGGGGCTGCTAAGTTACATCATAATGTAACTTACTCCCCTCGTATAAATAGTAGCTTAAGTATTGTTTATACATTGTTTGTGTGAGGGGAGTAAGTTATATGTGATGTAACTTAGCATAGTCCTAATTATAATCAACAAGTATTATACCCTAATATTTTACTAATAAAGAATTATAAAATATTATATTTTATTCTCTTTTTTTTATAAGACTATTCATTGACAGTTAGTTGACCTTTAAAATACTAACGATCAGTTTGGTAATGTTGTAGCTTTTAAAATAATTGCTGTTAGTTGTGATGCAGAAATAATCAGCTGCGAAGAGAATCATTTAAGTGTTTGTTAAATTTTATTTTTAGAAGTACTATGAGTTTTGAAAGTAGTTGTGGGTATTTAGTAAATCTTACTATTAGACTGCTGTAAAAAAATAACTAAAATAGACATAATGTATGATGAAATTTACTTACACATATAAAAATATTTACATACAATATTTTTAATTATGCATTATAATAATTTAATTAAAAATAAAATTTATACTATATTATTTTGTTTCTTTTATTTTTTATAATAAAAATTTATTGAAATATTGATTTTGTTTCCAATTTGAATGATGATAGTTTTGGGTTTAGGTAATAATTGTAAGGGTATTTATAGAATTGTATTGAAGGATAAAATTGATTTTCAAAATCAGAATCTAAAAGCTATTTATTCCCTGCTTTTCAAAATTAGCTATAGAAAGAGCTGATTTTGACAAAAGTGATTTCAATTTTTCTTTTACCAAACACTAAAATTAGCTTCAAATTCTCAAAATCACTTTTAAGCCTCCCAAAAGCAATCCCAAACAGGCCCTAATTTTGCCTTCACTTTGAAAAATACAAAGTATAATAATAATTTTACAAAACATCAATACAAAGACGCTTTTGGAGTTATTTTGTGTATAAAGACACTTTTGCCCCCATTACATCAACATGTTGTCAATGGTTAACTAACAGTCATAATTGGAAAGTAATAAAATGTAAGGTTTTGTAATTATTTAAGATTAAAGTTTTAGAAATAATCCTTATTGTACTTAAATGTTATTTCTCAGTAACTTAAGTAGTATAAAGACAGTAGCTGCAAACCCATAAGCGCGTAGATCAGTTGGTTAAGGGACTGTTTTAGCTTAACCAAGGCCCTCGGTTTAAGGCTTGGGAATGCAGCTGTGATTAAATACTTGTTGAGAGAGTTTTACTGCCTTAGTGGTCCTATTCAGCTCGAATCTGAATTAGTCAGGGCCTAATGTGGTCACTGGACACCAAAAGAAAGTAACTGTAAAAATAAATAAACATGTTTATAAGAAATAAACATAAAGTTTTTTTTTAAGTAAAACTTGATGAAAAGAGATAAATTTATTAAAATTAAAATATACCTAGTTAGAGGAATGTAATGAATCTTACTTCTAAATAGACAAAGCACTAACTGAAACATCCTATGAAAAAGGGGGGGGGGGGGGGGGGGGAGGAATGCATGAAAAGAACACTAAAGCAATACAATGCACGTTCAAATTAAAGATTCTACAATAGAAATATCAAATAAATTTATTGAGAAACCACTTTCTTTTTCACTGGAACTTAATTCATACGCATTCAGTTGCTTGTGAATATTGTTGATGAAGTATTGTCAATGTATTTTATTCCCTCGACGAATATGAAAATCAATTTCGTTAGCATAAGGATCAATAATTAACATATGGATTCGTCTTTCAAAAAGAAAATAAACATATAGAATCGAAAGTACGAAACAAATCAATAAAGCATATATACTAGACGCCAAAAAATCTTGACTTGATCGTCCCTCTTTTCGAATGATATAGATCGTATAATATAATATAATATAACATAATATTCACTTAGTGTTTTTAGAACCAAGAAGGTCAAAAAGTAGAAATTACAGTGCTTGCATGTGAACCAAGTTTTTGGACTAACATAAGTTGGCAGGACATGTAAAAGCTTGTTTTGAGTAGTGACAATATAATGTCGTATCTTTTGAATTCTAGCAACAATTTTTCTCCAAATTAGAAGAGCATTGAAGCAGGTGATGCCTGATGCAGAAAGCTCTTGCAGTTAACAATGGCATATGATAAATTTTGGTACCTCTCTGTCCGAGGAAATTAAAAAGTGGACGAGTTCTCTGATAAAAGTTGAAAACTACTCATATAAGTAAAAGTAAATTTTTCTATCGTATGTGTGTGAAAAATTCATATTTTGGGACTGTAGCGATCGAAGACAGAGCTACCTTGAAAGAGATGCATCAAATGAATTTTAAAGTGAATCCGTGAATGGGAATGGGGTTGATTACCAGTTCGTACTAAAAAGACCAAAAGTGAACTCTGTAAGAGTACAATAAATCTTTTTATCAAGGTTTGATCAGAATTCTGGTTTAATTTAATTGGCTTGTTGCTGTTCGTCAGTTTTGTGACTAAGATACTTGTTGAGAATAATCAAAATTAATATGGTTTACTTAATTGTCACGTTAATTAATTAGTTGGATGTATGTGACAGAGATACCAGGTTAAAAAGTTAGGATAAGGATTCTCTTGTGTTCTAAGTTCTTATGAGTTTTTAAAGACTTTATATCATATGTCTTTTAGTTATAATGTATAGAAATGGTTTAACTTCTTTATATTTTTATTTGTTAATCATTAATAACCACTTAAATTTTTATAGATCAGAATACGAGAGAACCTTGATCCGGTTAAAAATTAAAGAAAAAGATACTTATCTCATATAATATTAGACTACTATTTGATACTTTGTCTAATTTTCTTGTCGGGAAGCTCCTTTGATGAGCAAGCAAACAGTTTGTATTAATAATTCAAGAAGTTTAAAATGTGTATGTACTGCCATGATTAAGAAATTTCTAGGCTGTTTCGAGAATATTGTCAGTCAGAAATCTACTAAAATGATATATAAAACTGCACAAGAATTCCAAGTTAAAAATTAAATATTCTCAAAACAAAGATCACAAGGTCCCTCTTGAAAAATTCATTCTTGTGTAGAAAGAAAATATAATAAGCATGAGAGCTTTAGTAGAGTGAAACAAATTTGTTAGCTTATGATATATAAAATAATTGTTTATTTTCTTGAATTCAACTAGCTTAGCTTTCGAAACTTAATTTCTAAGTACCAAAATTTTATCCTTGACATCAAGATCAAGCTTCAATTTTCAGAATTTTAAAGCCTTCGTTATCTCCACATCATGACAGCACGGCATCAAAATACTTCAAATTATAGAGAAAAACAATAGAGGAGGAGAAAGAAAATTAACGAAGTTAATTAATCATTCGTAATTCATTAGAATTAATTAAAACCTACTACAGATCAGCATTAATGTCATGGCATCTCATCCAAACGAAACCAGCTAAAGAAACAGATGACAAATTAGAGTTAATTCTTGGAAAATTCCTAGCTAATTAAGCTTATTAGTTGATCATGGAGACCCCCATCACAACGTGTGCATCGAATCGATCGTCTATCTGACAGAACAGGCAACAGCATAAGCCCATGACTTGAGATGCTCTTTCATGGCCATGTTATCATCCAGTGGAGGCATCTTCATGTTCATACAATGATGATATTCACTTCCAAGAACTTGGTTATGCTGCCCACTTGTCATCTCCTCGTCATCAAAAAACCCAAAATCTAACCCCGAATGATGATCAAGCTCTCCAAGAATCTTTCTTAAGCTGCTTCGTCTTCTTCTTCTTCTTCTTCTTCTTCTTCTTCTACTAGTACTGGTACGAGAACTAGTACTAGTCTTCCTCCTCTCTTCTGATGGCTTTGCAAATTCCTCCATCTCCTTGCCAACGAATTCTCCATTTTTTGGAACCAGATTCTCTGCACTTGGAGACTCATTTTCCTCTTCAATTTGGTTCACAGGTTTTGATGCTGCATCTTCATTAACAGCATGAGAAGACTGCTCAGTTCTTGAGAAAGAAACAACAATATTAGAGTAGAACCAAAGAGCGTCTAAGCTCTCTACGATGTCTGAACAATCCATGAGAAATAAAAACTGGACAGAAGCATGAGTAGAAAAACAGACACTCACTACTCTAGAGCCTATATTATAGAATGTGTAATAATTACGTTATTTATAAAATAACTAGAGAGAGACAAAGAGAAAAGGCTTTGCATGATTTCTATCGACAGGAGTAAAGGCAAGGAACGCGATGAGTTGCTATGCTAGCACAATTTTCACCTTCTTTTGTTTTCCAATTGACCAAAGTTAACCTCCTTATTTTGTTAGATTCTGATTTGTATCGGAGGGTATTTTGGTCTCCATGAAAAACCAGTAGCATAGTCATTATTCAGTGGGCGGCGTGGGAACTGACCACTGAATTAAAGTTGTAACTCGTAACTAGTAATTAATTGCTTTGGAGAGTTGCCCAACGGTCGACAAAAACGTGGAAAGTGATAATAATTCTCTCTCTTTTATTTGTAAATTCTGCGAGCAGGCACCGATGCGATGATAATAGAAAACAAGAAAACCACGGGTTCGAACTTTGAAGTGCAAACTAACTTAGCGAGGGAAATTGTTAATAGCAGCTGGCTTAAAAGCTTAATTACTCTGTTTGTTCAACCTATACATATATTAATCATTGGTAAGTTCAGAGGCATTTATTCATAACTAATCAAAAAATTGGCTTGAATTTCGTTTTCATGCATACATAATTTATGCAATATGATATAAACAAAGATATAAACTTCAAGTGCAGTGGTCAAGACCTTTCCAGATATGCTTGCAGTGTCGGCAAATAATGTCTCTATATTCTCTCTGTATTTAATTAACTTCTTTTATAATAACATAATTATTCTTTGGTTATTTCTGATTCCCATTTGCAATGCGATAGGTCAATACGTTTTATAGCCACAAACACTGTTGTCTTATTATTATGATCATTGAATGATGGATCACTAAGCATGCAACAGTGACATTGTTAAAGAAAGATTCATGATTGGATAATGCATTGATATCGACACAGTTATCGTAGATCAAGCCAATTGAATGATGGATTTGTTTATCGAAATTGAGAAAAGAAAGTTTGTTGTTATGATTTGAGGCTAGATTGGGAAAGAATTCCGTCACAAAGAGGGGCAAATTAATTATACTTCGTAGTTGTTTGATGGGATGCTATAGAAAGAATTGAAGCTACTTGATTAATTTTCACTTGAATTGAAAGTGTAGTAGATTTTAATTTTAGGCAATTAGATCTGTCGGATCGAATGATCGCGCGTTACTGTGACATCATTAGGATTGTCAAATCTAGACTGTTCTAGTGAACAATTGGCATCTCTAGTTGCTGCCTCTGTTATAATTATTTTTTTATCATAAAAACTATTTTCGCCACTGAACCATCTTATTGCAACAAATTACCCCTTCTATTTTTCATGAATTTATCACCAGTTCCAACATTTTCTTTGACCCTTTATTTGTTTCCAAAGCTTTATAGTAATCCACACAATGGTCGCATCGATTGTCTTTCTAGTTATTACGGAGAATTAACCTTTTAATCTCACAAGTGTTAGTCCAGAGTTCACCTACTAATTACCGATTATGCAGGTCAGAAAAATGTGTAAAGTGGCTACTTATGGCTTTGTTGGAAATAACATTTCGAGAGATCTCGAGGGAATAATTCAATTTGAACTAAAGAACGCAGCCTTGATTTACTTTATCATAAACAATTCAGATTCTTGGATTAGTGAATAAATTGCAATGAAATCAAGCTAGATGATTCACTTTACTTTTATTTATGATTACAAAGGATGAAATTTAATTTACAAATAAAAAAAAAAGTAACATCTTATCAAAAAAATAAAAACGTAAATTACGAAAATTCATCATCTAACAGCAGACACTGCAACAGTATGAGCCCACCATCTGATATTATCTTTAATGTCCATTTCATTATTCAAAGCAGAAATTTTCCAATTAATCAATAATGAATTTTCTTTCCTTGTGGTATCCATAATCTCCCAAGCTTCAGAGAGATAAGGCCTTGAAACAGGAGAATTATCAATTGTGTCATCTTTCTTTCCCAGTCTCTGCAAACCAGGAACAATCTCAACCAATCTTGAATCTTTATTATCTTCTTCTGTGAAAACAAATCCAAGATCCATAAACCCTTTTAGTTCTTCAAATTCCAAATCTGACAAGCTCTTGCTATGACTTTTCTTCTTCCTTCTCCTTGTTGCAGCAACATGTATTCCTTTTTTCTTCGAAACATATTCTTCAACATGATGATGAGCTTGAGCTTGTTCTTGTTTTGTTTCTTCAACTTCTTCTGTAACTGTAACTTCTTTGCCTGACAAAATTGTTTGAAGCTTTGGTGGTGAAAGAACCGAGTCGGGAGAGAAAGGAAAAGAATTGTTGAAGCTTGTTTCAGAGCTCAATTGGGCACTCATGGACCTTTTATGGCTTGAAGGGATCCGCAAAAACTCTGCTTTTGATGGCTTTTCTTCATTTTGGTGATCTCGGCTTGCTTCAATTTTTGAACAAGTTGATGATCTTGATTGCTTTTTCAAGATTTCCATTTCAAACCAGCATGCATCAAATAGCTTCATTATTTTCTCGGAGTCCATGTCAAAGGCAGCTTTGTAGAGAAAACTAGAATCTGTAATTTGTGTATGAGATGACCTTTGAACATTCAGGCTGAATATATAAGAGTAGGCTAATGACAAAATACCCCTCAGGTTGTAAGCGTTTAACCGAAATAAAATTCAACTCACGTTTTCCATAGGTTTAGTTTTGTAATTAATTAAAAATTAATTTGGTCCTTGTTTTACTTTTATTCTCCGACGACTCCGAGTAAGTTTGCCTTTCCTGGAAAGTAAAGTGATTGGAAGGATTATTTTTAAATACCTCCCTTGAAGTTTGGGATAATTTCAATCAGATGGCAAGATTGAATTTATTCTCACTTACCTCCCCTGTAGTTAGTATGAATATTCATTGACCGTTAGTTGTGATTTCGTGCGACAGCTGCCTGTCGCTCAAAATCACAGTAACAATGAGTGTGCTTGCTGTTATTTCATGCGACAGGCGCTCGTCGCTCAAAATCATAGTCGCTCAAAATCATAGTACGTGTGCTGATTGTTGAGCGACGTCCCATTTGACGAAATTAAAGTAGTTTTAGACTTAATTTTATTGGATATGAAACAAGATGTGAATTTGGATGATACCCAGATGCTTGATTTATTGCCCAAGTGCTTTGATTTGGTGAGAGAGAGTGAGAAAAGCGGGGATTATGTGAATTTAGTGTTTGATCGTGTTCTTGATTGCGATTGGTCAAAAGCTTTGTTAGTGAAATTGATTTTGATTGTGAGGGAATTGGGATTTTTTGATAAGAGGTGGTGTGGAGAGTTTTTGATGAAGGTGTTTGAGGGAATGAAGATTGTGGACTTGCAAGACTTGCCTTCGCTCGTGTATCAATTGTTAGTTTTGGCATCGAAAGGGTTTAATAAGAGGGAGGTTATTGAAGGGATAATTGTGTTTTTTGGGTCGAAAACGTAGTCAAAAGTTACTTCAATTGTTAGGCAAGTTGAAGGGATTGTACTGCTTCATGTGAATTTCGCAGTGAAGGAGGATCCTTCATTAGGACAAGAGGTTATGGGGCTTGTGAAGTTGGATATTCGAGTTTTTAATCATTTTGCAATTGTTGTGTTGTTGTCGGTTGCAAGGGTTAGGAAGTTCAGTGAGAGTGCTATGGGGATTTTGAAAATCGCTCTGCTTACAGCTTATCGCGATTACAATTTTTCCAAGTATTAAATGCTTCTAAATATTTTCATCCAATTAAATTCAATTCTGGTTGTAAATTCATGAATAAGTAGTGAAGTACTAGATTTTTGAAGTTTTGGTTCTTATTCAATAAGCTGTAACATCATTTTGCTTTATATCTATCCTCAGCCTGTGTTTATCGCCATATTTATGTACAAAATAAATAAGATGTTTTAGATATAAATTAATTGTTGTTTTTATTGGTCATTAGGTAAATGAGAGTAAGATGCCTAACGCTCGGGAGATAGTGCCTGTCGCACGAAATAACAGCGAGTACGCTCATTGTTACTATGATTTTAAGTGACAGGCACCTATCCCCTGGGCGACAGGCACCTGTGGCACGAAATCACAATTAGTTTAGTTGCTATTATTTCGTGTGACAAGTACCTGTCTCCCAAGCGACTCGCTCAAAATCACAGCAACACAATAACTAACGGTCAATGAATATTCATACTAATGGCAGGGAAAGTGAGAATGCATTCAATCTCGCCATCTGAATAAAATTATCTCAAACCTTAGGCGAGGTATTTAAAAATAACCTGTGATTGGAACGTGTGTGGCGTGGGTGTAAGTATGATGTGGCTTTAAGTAGAAGCAAAGAGATATATTATTGCGTAATTGCGTGAGGTGAAACATGGATTAGCACTACTGTTGATGTCACTGGAAAAATCCAATCCACATGAATATTATGATGATGATGATGATCATACGGCTGACGAGAATGATGATGATTGATGATTGCACATCTTGTCTGAAAAAGTTTATATAGTTTGGTGGTCACATCGTCAACTCTCGATCGTGTTGCTGTTAGATGAGTGCCCATTAATTCAACAATCATGCACCAATAAACATTACAATAATTGTTTTCTTGCTTGAAGTTTACACTTAAGAGTCATTATTAATATGAAATGCATAAATAATCATTGTTCACACTTCAGTGTGCTTTTGTTGCATTCACTTTCTCAGCAAATGAAAAATTATGGAAAACCTTAGTTTTTTTCTAATTAAATACATAACAAAATTAAACATAATTTTAATATATTTCAGTTGATACTCATAAAATTTCCATTCAATAAAACATTCTCTTTGCATATCTATGAAAAAATTTTATTCTAATGCCCATTGTAAAAATACATTTTGATAGAATAAAATTGAAACCATATTATTTTTTTAATTTACCCAAAAAAATAAATAATTAATTCATTATGATAGATGTACAATTTTATCTGATTTTAGTTCAGCCAAAAAACATTATAAGAGCTCCACTTTGAGAGGTGGTTTGGTGAATAATAGAGGCTATCTCTTTTGAGGACAATTTTCTAGGGACGGACCAAACTAAGACAATCCTGAAAACAAAGAAAATAGTTGTTAGAGGTGACGACAGTGGTGGCTGGTGACAATACTCTAACGGTCAAGTCAGGCAAAGGTTGCAGAAGATGATGGGTTTCAGAGAAACCCTTGAGCAAGAGAAAATTTGAGTGTCGTGGGAGTGAGAAATCTTGCATTCCTTATGGAACTAAGAGATATTGGCTTCTTTATTAGACTAACATGACCTTATAAACACGGTGCTCTTGAGGACATCTTTGTGTCTTATTAGACACGTAGCAAACTGTTATTGGTTGTTCCATTCCTCAGGTAAGGGTTGTGGGGTAATTTAATTATTCATCATGAATCTTTTGGGCTCTTTAGGGTGGACACCTGTCTCTTGTGAAACTGTCTCTGTTGACAACATATCTCTAATTCTCATTGGCTTATTTCAAATGAGCCAATTAGGTTGAGAGAGACTTCATAGATGATGGTTTAAGTTGCTGCTCAACTGGTTCCCTCTCTTATTTTTTGTGCATGTGACTATTGTAAGGATATTTTAGAGTGGTCCTGGTGGGGACTGTACGGTGCTGATGTGTAATAGTTTTGAGGAGGAGTTGTCACTGTCACATTAGTTCTATATCGACACATGGCAACTTTAAAGTATTTTGAGAGACATTTTTCTCAATTGTTGTTAAGGTAGCTCGTGTTCTTTTCTTATGATCTTCTTTCTCATTTCACCGTTATCCTTTCAATTCCTTCTTCACACTTCGCAAGGGCACATTGGTATGGAAATTACTGTGCACGTGTCACACTCCAATTATATGATCCCAATTTTACCGCCAACATTGCAAATACGGAAATCTTATTATCGCTACCAGAAATTGAAACAAAGTAATTTTTTATTACGTGTCATTTCAAAGTCAACTGTCCATACAATAATTTTCATATAGTAGGGGTATTATGGTGAAAAAAGTCACTATATTGAGTGAATATGCCGACTCAGATTCTAAAACTTCGAATCATCCGTCGGCAAATTGTGGGTTCGGTACAAAAGTTGAAGTCAAACCGTTGAATTGAAAACGTCCATTTCTGCCGCTTAACTTAGGCATAACGCGTCTTATTGGCCCCCACGTGGGAGAAAAAACTGCCAATAGCTACTCGCCACGTCGAAAAGAAAACGTGAGCTTTCTTGAAGCAGCTGCAGTGCGTCCACACTAGACTGACTTTCTTTTACTTCTGTTGGGCTCATTGATCTCTTATTTTTAATAAACGTGCTATCACAAAATTTTTTTAAAAATATATGTGATCAAATGTGGAGAACGATCTCTGCAACCATGGCAAAATAATAAAGAAGACGAAAGGAATGCATGCTATTTGCTCCTGATCTCGTTAAAGTCGTTCAACTCCAACGACAATTAATTGGTTTGAACTGGAGAATATGTAATTCGTATATGTGGTCGTACAATAATATAATAATACTTTCTTCCAGTGCATTTTTGTGTCAGAGGTACTAGAACTAGATTTTGTTTTGGACCTTTGGTAGGGGTCCTGTCCTAATTTCAAAATTACAAACTTGTGAGAGTCATTATATAATAGGATAATTAAATTGCTGCGTTTACTTCTTAGATCAGGCAATCCGAATTAAATATATGTTTGGTTGCTAAAATAAGAAGAGAATTCGAATTCATTTGTGTGGACCCCACACTAAATTAGGAATTAAAAATGAGAGCTTGATTCTTAGGGGGGATGGGAATCTGACTTTGATTCTCAAAACTACTCATTTTACCTCAATTAATTTTTCATAATCTCTAAATTACCCCCAATTATATTTTATCATATTTGTATTTTAGTCCTTATAAAATTTATGAAAATACCTAGTAAATTTATATTATTTACAAATAGGTCCTTCATTATTAATTATTATTGTTGTTGTTATTGTTGTTGTTGTTATTATTATTATTATTATTAATGTGATTATGATTATATCAATTTTGTTATTATTAAAATTTGGTTATTTTAGTTATTATTATTGTTGTTGTTATTGACATTATCATTATTAAAATTTATTAATTTTATTATTTTAATTAATATTGTTGTCATTATTATTATTATTTTCAGTTTTACTATTATTTTTATTCTTATTATTGTTATTATTATAATAGATACGAATAATACTAAGAGGGTGTTTGTTTTTTAACTTAATGATTTAAAGTGACTTAATTAATTAAGTTAATTAGAGGTGTTTGTTTTTATAATTTAATGAGATTTTTTAGAAAATTTTGATTTAATAAAATAAGCCAATTTTTTTAGCATTTCACTTAATGGAGAAATCTGAATGAGCCAACTAATTTTTAAAGTAAAAAATATCCCTACTTTATAATTTATTTTTCATGCCTATTCCAAAACCCAACCATATACGTTTACCCACTACTAATCTCATCTTATATTATGTACTATTATTAAGAATTTGTGATAAAATTTGAAACTTATGGTTTATATATTATAATTCCAAAATCATTATGTATTCACTTGAATGTGGTTTTGCTTATATATGTTAAAATATTATGGTATTTGACATTCAAATTTAACATTCAAACATATAACATCTTATATATGTTATATATATATATATATATATATATATATTTGACATTCAAATTTAATAAGGATACAAATGTAAAAGTACATGTTTTTATAAGTTGAAAAAACAAACAACTTAATACTTATTTTCAGAAATTCAAACAAAAAAAACATATTTTTCAAATTCAGACATTCAGATTTATTCATAATTTAGACCAATTCAAGTCTATATATGTTTCAGATTAAAGAACAAACGCCATCTAAGTACAACAATTAATTCTATATATGTTTCAGATTAAAGAACAAACGCCATCTAAGTACAACAATTAATAAATGGCATTTTAGTAACTGATAACAATTGATTTTGATGTTAAGATAAAGTAAACACATCAATGGAAATACAACTCATTCTAATTTTAATTTATACAACTCAAGTAAACAACTTGTTATGATTCTCATTCCTTATTTTGATTCCGGTCCATTCTGATTCTATCTCATTCTGATTACTAATTAGTAAAAGCACTATGACTCAAACAGTTAGTTTTACCCAAAAATACACTCAATTTTAGTTTACCTCATAATCTTTTCTGTATTTTTTAGGCCTCAACGTAGTTGATAGTTCTGTTCCTATTTAGGATGAAAATGATTATTTAAATATTTCTTAGTTCCTTTCCTATTATATTTATTTAGTATGAGAATGATTATTTAAATATATGTTTATCTATTCTCTTGTAGGGATGGAAAATGCCAATTGCCACATGTGTTTCATGTCTCAATATATGAAACACTTTATGCTTTTAGAATTTTACAATTTAGGTAGGACTAATGCTTTCTTTAGTTGAACATTAATTGAGTCTAAAAAACCTAATATCTTTAATCTTGTATTTATAATTTTACTGAACTCAAATATCTTTGATATCCCCCCCCCCCCCCCCCCCCCCCAACCCAAAAAAAAACCTCAACTATTTCTTAGTAATATATATAGTGTGGATACTTATTGTTCAATCGACAAAACTTTTTAGATGATAAATTACTTTTGAAATTTGAATTAGCTTCACAGATGGAAAATGAATTGGATTTTCATCATATGCAATATTTTATGAGATATGGGCATGTTTATGGGAAGCAAAGATGAAGGGTAAGTGGTGGGACAGAGGAGAGGAGGAAAATTGAAGCCCAACGGTAGTCCATATATAAGGGGGCCACGACCTAAGAAGTTTCGTATTACTTCTGCACAGAGATGTACCTTTTGGATATTTGATCTTTAATATTAATAAATTCATTATTAAAAAAAAGTTTGCTGGTGTTTTTGGATCCATGTTAATTTATATAATGAAAATTATCGACCATGTTAGTGGGGGAATTGTTACTCTTTCATGGTGGAATACCATTGATAACTATTAGATTACTTTCAAAAGATACGAATGGTTCCTGGTTATCGTTTTCTTTGATATATATATATTTTTTTGGCTCTTTCTGTTTTAGGATATTTCTTAAGACCTAAACGCTCATTGCGTCTCTCTGACTAGGTGCTAAAAGTTCTCTTTATTTTCAATAAAATTGCTCATACTTAGAGGAACATTTTTATATATAATTATATATATTAGTGGCCAACCTGATATTATTGATACGGTTGTTTGGAAAAGAAAAATAATTGGGGAACTAAAGCCTAGTAAAAGGCTGACAAAATACATCCAAAACAATATTGCCAGTGCTATGGACTTTGGCTTATGTCGATCCAAAATGATGAATGGGATTGTGGCACTACACTCGCCGCCAATGAGAAAGGATGCCACCGAAAAGAATGGAACGCTACTTCACTCTGCTAGATGCCTCGTTTTGGGTGTGCTTCAGGAAAACAAAAAAATTAAACTCACCCAAAGTGACGTTGTTTTGGGTGTTTTGTCGGCCATTAGTTCACATATTAGTGCTCAATACAAAAATGTATTCTAGTCTTTCTTTATAAAACAACAAGTTAAAAACATCAACTAGCGAATAAATATCATATTATTTACGATAAAATTTTAGAATATGTACCACTACTTAAAAAATAAAAGTTGGACGCTACTACTAAGGCGAAAACTTATGGGTATTATGCTAGATTGTTGGTTGAGGTTGATCTCCCGACACCTTTGCTTAAAATATATATATATATATAACGTTATACCTTGATGAAAATAGTAGATGCGTATGTATAAGCGCAGATGTGTGTATGTGCATATATTGCACCAACTAGCCATATCTAGGGCATAATTTTATTTGTTACCTTTTAATTTGTTGATGGCTAGTAAGAAATCTTAGGGTGATTGCACAGATGAATTGCCGGGCAAATCTCCTTTGGCAGTGAGCTAGCTTGCTTCTCCCTGCAGCCAACTGCCAACGGAGAATTGCCCAGTAATTCATCTATACGCTTGATTCATTTGATGCACTCAAACTCAAATTTTTCTCTCTCGATGAAGAGTGTTAAATCTCTAGACGTATATATAGGCGAAGAGAAAACTCTGGTATTTTCCATGCAAACAGGATATTCGAAGCACATACTCTGTACGTATTTCAGCATTTGGTAAGTAGCTTAGCAAGCAAGGCTAAAGCTAAAGTGGTCCTTAGTTTAACTTTGATCCGCATAGCTTCAGCTTCAGCCTCAGCCACTTGATCCGCGTACTAGGTTAACCAAGGTTTCTCAGCATTCCCCTCTTACAGAAAAAATATAAGGGCATCATCGTTTTACCTCAGGAATTATTCTCTGCAACACTTTCTTATCTGGGGTTGAAAGAATTTTTGCACTCAAAACGTTGTAGATATTAGTTGCTTCATTATTAAAAGCAAAAATTGTACATTAAATAGGCCTCATATATGAGTTAAAATTTACCTTAAATACTAGTATTGGGTCATTACCTATAAGCTTAAGTTTCACTAACATGGTATCAGGCCAATGTCCCAGTTTATGAATTTTTGTCTCAAGTCTTAATTCATGTTTTAGGTGAGGACTGTTTTAAGTCTTATCTTAAATATTATTATTGAACTCTTACTTATAAGTTTAAGTGTTTTTTTTATATCAAACAATTTCTCTAACAATACGGTGGTTAACGTATTCTAAAGAATCATATGTACGAATGATTACTTGTCAGATGGACGTAAAAAATTGTCTTATGCAATCCCTATTTCGAATTTCAATAATCGGATCAATTACTGAATTATTAGGGAAAACAAAAAGAAAAAGAAAATTTATAAACAGTGACAGATAATATTTAAAATATGTATACGGCCATGCGCGGACAAGGGTACTTAATTTTAATAGCCTTAAAATATATATAAGGAAGAGCGGGTTGACTTAGGGTGATTATCAAAAACGTATAGGGGAATGAACAAGATATAATATTCGGCTTCTTTTTAGGCATAACAAGCTTGAAAGTCGATAAAAGTTCATATATTTTCGCTGCATAAATGAAGATGTAGACTGATCAGAATTCGGTCATTGAGTAAAGGACTGCTGATGATGAAGCTTTGCTTTGGACCACGAACCCATAAGAAAAAGAACATTGAATTATCTACAGGAATTGTACTGGCATATCCTACCACTTTGTTCATGGCATATCCAAGTGCAGGTGCGAATATTGTGGTATAAAAAGGCTTATATGTGAATGCTGTGAGGACTCAGGTGCCTTGGCTGGTCGATCGAAGAATTAATTCCATCAATAAAAGGTGACATGTGATTGAGGAATAACAGTGCAGTTCTCCTTTGGCATGCAGATTGCAAAGAGATAATGCATATTATTTCATTCATTTACATCCTTCTGTTTGCCAAAGGAGAATTGCCCTGCCATTCACTCTCACAGTAGTTGTAATTATTGTATCATTACCATTCTGAGTTCAATATGCATTTTGAATGTCACAAATTTCCCTTGTTATATATATATATATGCACGATAGCAGTTTATTTGGCACTCAACTCAGGGCGGGCACCCAGGTCCCAGCTGGAAAGATAACTAGATAAGCTAATTTCTATCAATAATTTAGGTTACGTTGTTGCCACTTTTAGTTTGCATTTTTAGTGTTATGGCTTCTCAGGTTTTTTAATTTGTTACTCCATTATGGCCCTTTGCACCAAAATGGTGGTTTGGTTCCGCCAAACAAGTAAGGAGTGTCAATCATTGTACTAAGATTTATAAGGCAAAAGACAGATTTTTCGAAAATGCCCCAGAGAAGCTAGCAGTTCAAGACGATCATCTGTACGTATTAGCAGCAATAATTGCCAAATCAGAGGCATATATAGTACCTGTTGATAAATGATAATGATTGGCTGTATACAGTTCTGTTTTTCAATTTAAATATTGCATCCGTTTTCTCAGTCTTTGTTTTTCCGATTATAATTGAATTAATTGGAAGCCGAATCAATTTGAAACTTCTTTTCAGATTTCATGCTTTCACCTCGTCTGATTCTAATAGGTGGGAACGTACTAGACTAACAGCTTCATTATGTGTATTTCTATAATAGATTTTATTTTCATTTTGTATTTAGATCTGTTTTATGACTATACATATGCATATATATAATTTGAAATATTTAAGGTTTGGTTTTTTAATCATGAAAAAAGTTCACTTATTTTTTCGATTCATTGGCATACTCTAATTCTGGTTCAATTTTCTATTTTGTTTTTTTTTGTTTGAATTTTCTTTTATTAATTATTTATTCTGAAACTTTTTTTTATGTGCTGATGAAATAATCAAATGTTCAAAACAGCAGTTAATTATTTGGTAAATTGTGTTGTTCAAATTATTTTGAGTTTCAGAAGTAGAATATTGAAGTGTTGTTTCATTGTATGTATAATTACTAAAATAAACATAAATTTAAGTCGTCTAGGTATATCTTTATTGTTTTTCAAAGACAAATTTATGTTGATTTGATAATATGCAAACAATATTATGATAGATATTTCAATCTAGTAATGAAATATCAATTATTATGTTTGTTGTTTAAAACTCAATAATAAACTATTTAAGATTGAAGTAATATATGGAAATAAATGAGTCTGCAGGATAAATTAGTGATACTGGTAAACAAGTAATTGATGGAAATAGCAGTAGTGTAAAATAGTATAGGACTATGCATTATAATGTAGGATTACAATAAGAACCCTAAAAATCTTATTGATATTATGTGATTGATTATTTTATAAGGTGGTTTTTACAAAGCGATACCATTCTTGTTTCCAAAAGTTGTTGCTATAAAGAAAATTATAAAAGAAACACATTTTAAAATATATACTACATATTTTTTTTATAATTAGCGATAAATTATGAAGTAAGTGGTTTTTGACAAATCCCAAACGGAGCGTTAAAGTGTAAGGGTTCATCTCTTATGCCGTCTTGGCACAATCATAGCATAATTTTGCCACATTTGAACGTACATATTTCTCCGTTAAATAACCAATGCTAGTAACTCGTTTGAATAACGTTTCATTAATTTGATTTTGACCAAACAACAAATTACACATTAAACACGCATATATCTTTTTTGAGCTTTTGCAAGTGCTACAACATGTGAAAATGCATGCAGTGTGGAACTAAGTTGAGGAGGTTTCTGAGGGAAGTAAAAAAAAAAAAAAAGAGCTGTAATTAACATTCAACTGATCAATTTTATGTAAATATTATGTTTACCCTTTCTAATTTACTCTTTTTATATTGCGGCCACCTCAAATTTGTTGTTTATTCATTATGGCCCATCAATCTAAAATGTTGATTCTGCCACTGCACACTTGAAATGAAAAACTTGGATATCTTTAGTTGGTAAAATTATATTTTTGAAAGAAAATACTAATAGCTGCCTGTTGGTGCACAGCAATATTCATCTGCTTATTGAATGAGTTATCAACCACAGGAAGAATTTCCCAGTAATATAGCAGAAGACATACACGTACTCTTTTAAGCCTTTGGCCAATGAGCAGTTTCAAGGTTCCCTAATCATTTGTAGTTAAGCCTTTTTTTCCCAGAAAATAATATTCCTAATTACATCCGTTATTTTGCCCCCAGCTGCTCAGAGATTTCTTTGTGAAGACTCAAATATGGTTTTTCTTGATTATCGTTTTAGTGGATTTGGGTTTCAATATGACTTGTTGTCTTCATTTTTTTTCTCCCCCCTAAAATAGCTTGTCTCTTCATTTTATCTAGTGGTATGATTTTTAAAGATCCTAATATGTCTCTCAATCAATACTATTATAAGTCAAAATCAAGAAAATTATATCATTGCATATATGGCACGTATCATTGCCATTATGAGTTTATGACATGTATACATGCCAAAAAAATCATGGCTAATTTGGTATCAAATTATATAAGAAATCCTCAATTAACATACGATGATGAATGATTATGTTCCTTTCATGTACTCTATATTCTTGTATAAATTAGGAATTTGAGCCTATCAAATCAATAAGAGTGGATTTGATAGCTTTAAATTTATACTAGTCCTTAAAAGTGGTCAATTCTGTCTGAATGTACTTTCTTTCTTTTTTTAATCTTAATAAATTACCTTGCTGCGGCAAGGCTGACAAATTGAAGAGAAAAAAATAAAAAAGGCACATCAATAATCGGCATGCTCTACACATATATGGTAAAAAACGTTAGTTGTTCGAATCATGTAGGCTTAGTTATAATTCAATAAATAACTATTCATATATATATATATTAATATATATATGAATAAACGTAGTTCTTGCTTAACTCAGATCAATAGCTAGGCCTCCTCAATCTCTGAAGGGTCAAAATATACGTGGTAGCTAGCTGGGGAGTCTAGAGACTTTCTTGAAAAAGGGGAACATCAAAGAGAAAAATCGAAAGAGAGCATTGAAGGAGCGAGAGGAAGATCAATTGCCAGTGGGCATGTTCTCATTCTTCATTCTCTCTGATCTGGATCGTGCTGGTGGGCGAGAGGGTCAGGGCATCTTTTTTGCATGTTTTTAAGTGTAGTGTACGCATGAATGCGTCACATTTGTACATAAAAAACATGAACGAAGTAGAATGAGCATTTATTGACGATATGTTTGTTCTGATTAAAGCTGAATAAATGTGAACATGTCATGGAAATAAGGAGATATATGGTGATCAAATTGGGACCACGACTCCATGATTGAGAAAGGAACCTTCACAGCAGGTTTTGAGTTTAACTCTGGCTGCTGGCAATGGCATATGCCATAGTAAGTCCTCATAAGAAGAAATCATCAACATATATATGTACTATTAGTATCATGAAATTAATATTAAAGTCATGAAATGATCAGATGGCTATTCATCGTAGATATAATTAATTAATAGTCAGAAGAGAATTGAAATAGATGGTTTATGCTTTTTCCTGAGGATTAATAATATATGAACGTAAAATGAGACAAGATGCATGTAAATTAAGATGTTGCTGCAATAAGGGATCTATTAAGCATACTTCTCAGTTCTCATGAAAAATTAATACTCTACCTGTACACATATATACAACAGCGCTAGACTGCGACATATCCAAACTTATTACAAAAGAGGAATTAATTGAATGAATAAGACAACAACACTATTTATACTAAGCTATTAAATCCTAATCATACTCAAACAACATATATAATCTCAAATCTCCTAACTAATATAATTAATTAAATTACAAAAAATTATTGAAACATGAATACTAAACAAGATAAACCCTGTTATCTAAAATTCTGTATATACTAAATGGATTGAAAAAACCTAGCTATAATTTCTAATATATTTTACCCTGCATATACTTTCTACATCAGTATCAAATGTGACAATATATGCTTCTTTAAAGTTATATCATATTAGATGGAAACTAAAGTTTATGTTGGATTTCAAACACGTACACAGAAGCATCATGTATATGTATGCCTTAAGGTGAAAGAAAAAGATGTTGCATGAGGCCCTTTTCGAAGGGATGGGGGACCATGACTGCAACAAAGAAGTGAAGAGAAAGCTCAATTGGAATGATCCCTAGCATATACCACTTACTTTCATCGAATATCCACATTATTATGCCAATTGTGCAGCAATAAAACTGGAAATTCCTCCAAATTCCGGCAACCCAAACACACACACACCAGCGATCAGCATGATTAATATTGTTCTGAGGGCCGCGGGTAGAGGAGAATTGCAGTGCAATTCTCCTTTGGCAGAAAATATTGCGCTTGTACGTACACGCACGGACGGTGCAGTACTTGCACACGCGCTATTATATATAATATTTGCCGCCAAAGGAGAATTGCCCTGCCATTCAACTACTACCTTATGTATGCATACTCATAATGGAGCTGCATGCATTAATTGTTTTCTTCATTAACATGTCTGTGCTAATTAAGTTCTACCTTAGTTTGAATTTTCTCGCAGGTGATACATGTGATGAAGCGATGAAGCGGCAATGTTGACCCAGTTTCTTGAAGAAACTTAATGCATGAGAGTTAATTTGTAAAGATATCACAGGCGTTATTTAATATTGAGGCTCGGCAGCTGTAGGTTAAAAGGTACAACATCAAAATATTTGATAAATGACAAGTGTTGTGGTTTAGAAGCTAAGTTGATTGTATAACAAAAAACTTATAATATCTTCACTATATTTGTCTAAATTATTATTTAAAAGTATTATTTAAAAATTATATTTACTTCACATTATTAATTTTTATTTCATAATTATAATTTTTTTTTCACATCAGCTATAGCTTAAAAGTTATATCACTTCAATACCAAACATGCATGGTTTTATTTACACCCATCACCAAATGGTCACCAAAGCCGTTGGAAGAAGCTTAGCTAACATTTTGCATTAGAATAACTCTTTAAATTAGCAGAACTTGTAACTTTTTCATAAATAATAGGATTATCCACTATTTAATACCAAATATATTAAATAATTAACTCTTGGGGAGAGCCCCAATTTCGTTTCACTTAGTTTTTAGTGATGCCTTTTGTGCTTCTCTTGTACTCACCTTTTACTTATCTTCCTATAAATAAAATCTCTCTCAAGGATTTTCTCTGTAGATTGATGCCTAAATAAATTAATAAATCTAATATTAAAAAGTAATTATTTTAATCATCTTACCCTAGACTGCTATGATCTTGGCGATCCTCAATTTTTTTGATTCCGTAAATTTAATAAAGAACTCCTTTTAATATAAACATTTTACATTCTTGGAGTTTTAATTCCTGAATCAGCTCTTCAAATAGTGAACTCGACACACCCAATTGCCCAAAAATTAAGTGGCAAAAAATGGAAGGGGCGGGTTGCAAATTAAAAGCAATTTGCTCTTTTTGGTGGTTGTCTCGTTGTTGTTCTTCTTGTTCTTTGTTAGTGTTAGAGGAGTGCAAGTGTAAGGGACCACTATGCCGATCAGGGCGCTCATGTGATGCCTCAGCCTCAGTAACCAGCTTAATTTATCGAAAAAGGAATGACATTAGTTTCTCAGAAGTTTCTAGATTCAATGTGTTCCAACTTCCAACTTCAACAAAATGGAGATAAATAAGATTATATCAAGTTTTCTAAATAAATTCCTGTGAAAAAAAAAAAAGAAATAGTTTTCTAAATAAATCAATGCCTCAGTGTTTCGCAGGGTAATCAACGGTTCAGGAACTAATTTCATTTGTGATATAATACCTGCAAGAAATAGCAGCTATTTTTTTTTATTAATCAAATGAATTTATACCAAAAAAAGAAAAAAAAAATCTCCTCTGGCAGTGGGCACACATATGTATATCAAAGACAAATCAGCAATAGCCTCTCAAGTCTCACAGGTAAGCATGCTGAACAACAATTAATACACCAAAAGAATCGAAGCATATACGATGGAAAATCCCTTGTGTGGTAGCTAGAAGGCTATTTCCGTGATCAGTCTATTCCATATATGATATATCCTCGTACCAATATGTTTCACTTAGAATAATTCTATTGAGATTTGACAATATTAATTAGACGTTAATGGTTCAGAAATCAGAATCGAGCTAGATTTGAGAATATATATTATTTTGATTTATGTGATGATGATAGCAAATACGCAGTAAGCATAGATACATTTGGAATCGAATTAATAAAATCTTAACCACTCACCAGATACATAATATATCATTGCAGCGCAAATTAAAGTAGTGTCAGTTTCGAAAGTCGTCAAAGAGTTGACCGCCTTTTATATTAATTCCCTTTCATTTGTAATTGTACGTAGCCAGCTAGAAAAAAGTAATACACTAGTAGGAATAACAAACTGTAATTTTCAAATAGAGCATCCACTCATATGGAACTGAATTTAGCCAGGCTGTCTAATAATTAATTTCTTGAATTTAGTTGATCATAAGGAACTCAAAAATTGTGCAAGACATGAAAGGGCACAGCGATCGAATTGTTGCTTTCATGGCTGTTTACGGCTGCATAACAGATCCAACAGTTGATTATCTCGAAGCAGAATTTAGACATGGGATCTATTAGTTCTTGTAATATATCATATATTTATGGTACATTTGTATATTCATTTCTTGTAATTACTGAATGCTCTAATCAGAAAGCTAATTATGTAATATTAAATAATAACCACCCCTTGATAATATTTATGATAGAAATAGGTCCGGCTCTATTTAGATAGCTCTGTTATATATGGTGCAATTTACATGTCTGAATGCAAATTTAGCAAACCAAATCTGCTGGTAACTATAATTTTTTTAAGCAAAATTTCTCCAAATTACTCTCAAAGAATTGAGCCCTTCCAGCAAGTGAGAAAACGGATTTAGCACCGGACCAATGGATTTATATTTAAAACACTCCGGCACAATTATAAGTCATTGAATTCGGTTGTTATTGAAGAAATGGAATCTTTTCGATGTGCTGCTTTTGTAAAAGTAATTATCCAAACGGTTACCTTCTTTTAGAATATGGACATGGTCAACCATATTGGTTGTAATGGATGTCCGAGGGCTTTATCTATATATACCCATAGCATATCTAATTAGATATTAATTAGTAAATTAATTTTCATTATCTTATTTATTCAGTGACTTAGAACATTACACACGTGAAGGACATCTACAAGTACAAATTTTTTGTCATGTAGTATTCCTATCACAACTTCTGTATTAAATAATAAGTGTTATATATAAAATAGTAAGTGTTTTGTACAGCCATGTCACTTCTCCAGTTTCATGGTTACATCGGCAAACAGTTTAACTGTTTTGCGTTAAATTAACTGTTTTATGCTCTCAAATACTCTATGTTTTGCGTTATGTCTTCTACCAAATATATGAATGATTCCCCTTTATATAATGCTAGTTAAATAACATGTAATGAAGAGCCCAATCTTCTTGAATCTTAATCCTTTAAGCCTTCAGATATATAAGGAACTTTTCATGATAATATAAGAATCTCTTCAATATCTCTTTATAATCTTGATAAATCAAATTAACTCCATCTTGATCTTCAAGAATCACGCCAACATTAATATGATATGCCTAGGATCTTGTTTGCTTGATCTTGAATAATAACTTCTATGCAGAGATTGATTTATCTTCATTTACTTTGATCTTTTGGCCCCCACATGAAGTAACACCCAAGTCTTCTATTTCTTCTATAGTTCTCGCTAACTTCATCATATAGACTTGTCATGTACATTCTCCTGATGCTAAGATATCTCTCTACACATCTATGTGGACCCCATAGACATATAATACGTAAACCCCTAATTTGTCTGCATCTGCTGTCATTCCAGGGCAATGTTGTAGCACTTGACATAATATAGTTACATGGGTATTACAATATTAATGAAGATTCAATGATGTATACAACGAGGATGCCAATATGCAATTATATAATATGGTGTTGTTATAGAAATACCAACATCCATCAAATGAAATGGGAGATTGCCAATTTCCTCCCTATTGTAACTAATATATACCATTTATTCTCATATTATTTTTATAATAGCAAATAACCCCCCTAATATCATAAGTTTACAATATTACCCTTGTTTTCAAATACTCTTTTATTCATATTTATTATTAATTAAATAAATCATATGAATGGAAATTAAAATAAAAAAATTAAGTATCAAAAACAAGAAATATATGTTTTGATGTGAAAAAAATTAATAATAAAATATTTTTCTTGTACTTTTTAAATTTTATAAACAATTTCTTATAATAAATATATAAGAAAATTATTATAAGAAAACTTGAATGATAAATAAATAATAAAATATTTTTCTTGTACTTTTTACATTTAATTTTAAAATATTGTAAAATATTTATTATAAGAAAATGCCTATAAAATAAAAAGAAGTACAAGAAAAATATTTAATTATTAATTTTTCGTTCACATCAAAACATATATTTCTTGTTTTTAATACTTAATTTTTATTTTAATTTCTATTCATATGATTTATTTCATTTATAATAAATATGAGTAAAAATGTATTTGAAAATAAGGGTAATATTGTAAAATTATGCTGTCAAGAGCCTTATTAATTATTATAAAAATAGAAAGGGCATAAATGATATATATTAATTACAGTAAGGGAGAAATTTGCAATCTCCCCAATGAAATTTCTAAACCTTCTCTTATATATTCACTAATTTTAGTGACATTCAATTTAGATATTAACCATCCACATTGCTTAGTTAAGTTTGATTTCATTAATTATTGAAAGGAAAAAAGTCACCCACACCCCCAAAATTTACTTAAATAGTCACCCAAACTCCCTCAGTTTCATAAATGGTCATACAAACCCCCTTAATTTCATAAATAACTATTATACCCTTTGATTATAACAACCCAAATAAATATAAATATAATAATAAGATAAAAATAATAAATAAATATCATATAATACAAATAAAATATTACAATAAGTTTAATTAATAAAATAACATATATAATGAAAATTATTTTTAATATTAAGTGATTATTAGTCTATCATGACGGATTTTATTTATACTAAAACTTATTAATCCAAAAATTGACTTTAAGATTTATACTAATATAGACATAATTAAAAAAGATATTGTAATATAAATTTTATAAATTATGTGAATGTTAGGTATAATTATTTTAATATTATTAACATGTCAAATATATTTTATTATTGTTAAAAGAATATACATATTAATAATGTTAAAAATAACTTTTCTAATATTCAAAATAATTTATAAATTTTATCTTATTCTATATATTATATGATTTTAATTTATATTTATATTTATTATAGAAGTTTATTTAAAGTTAATTATATTCGGTTGTTGTAATCAAGGGTATAATTGTCAAAAAGGGGTATGTGTGACCATTTGCGAAACTAAAGAGGTCTGTGTGACCATTTAAGTAAATATTAGGGGTGTGGGTGGCTTTTTCCCTTATTGAAACGGAAACTTAATTGATTAAAGGGTAATTATCTAGTGGCTACCACTTATTAAGTGAAACTTCTGTAAACCACCAATTTTTAAGATTGTATATGTAAACCACTTACTTTTCAAATAAACATCTCCCACCCACCTTTCCGTTAACTCCTTTAATGGAAACATGACGTCAGCATGCCATCATAAGGGCAATATTATCATTTAGTTAAAAAATAAATATTTAATTAATTATATTCTATATTTTAAAAATAAATATTTAATTATATAAATAACATCATTTTTGTTTATAAATAAAAAAAATCAAACAATACAAAATCTTATATTTAATTAATTATAAATAATTTTCGTAATAATTATATTACATGGGTAAAATAGTCTTTACGCAGAAAACCACTAACGGCAGTTAACTTTTTTAACGAAAAAATAGTTGGGGATATTTCTTTGAAAAGTATGTAGTTTGCAGATACAATCTTAAAATTTGATGGTTTACAGAAGTTTCGCTTAATAAGTGGTGGCCACCAGATAATTACCCTTGATTAAAACTTATTATTAAGCATTTCATATCTCCAACGCGTTTGAAACTCAATGGATATCCATTTAACGAAGCAGAAACATTAAAAGAAAAAAGTTTTAAAATGATAATGATTATTGATCAAAAGTTGTGGTAATTAGGGTCTTGCTCTCTTTTATATATAGAAAGCGAAATTATCAAAAGGGGCAAAACAAATTATTTAATAAATTCTAATGAATGAAAAAAAAAGCATGCAATTCAGATGTCTAAAAATAAAATTAAAAATCCAGAAAGAAGTCTAAAAAGTGGATAAAAGGCTTTAAATTACAATTTGAGGCTGAAAGAAATGGAATTTCTGGTCACTAAACGTAGTGGTAATTGGTAAACGCCTGCATTGATCTTTCCTTAAGCTTCAACGGTATATAAACACCCAAACAAATATTTATAACTCAAATTTCAACCCCAGAAAAAAAATACAAAAATCATGTCCTACATCACCGTCAACCTATAATTTATGCAGCGAGACGATTAATAAATGGCAATCTCTAAGTTACGTAAAATTGAAAGCATAAAATATCTCCAACCTACAAGGTCATGTACAGAATAAGTTAAAAGTACAACAACTTAATTAATAAATTAGTTGAAAAAAAAAAAGCATTCCATCGTCATACTCCCTTCTGAAGTAATTCTCACCCTTTTTTTATTCTTTTTTGGAAGAGTAATAACTATTGCAGGAGATGATGAATAAAGCTTTAGCATGTATGTGATTGAAATTAACAGGACATGGCTGAAAATGTTTGTTTTTATTTACACTGCATTTAATTAGTATTTTTTTTTTTTACTCAGAACTTATAACCCGCAATAAAAGTCCAAGATAAACTGACAACGGTGTACAACAATTTATGAATTAAGTCTGTTTTATGAACATATTTTTATTTACAACTTTGTCTAACAATTTACAATGCTTTAAAAGTTTGTTTACAACATTGTTAATTCGTCTCAGACTTTATTAAAGTTTAAGATTCGGAATTAGATTACCACTATATATATAGAGAGAGAGAACTTTTCTCCAATGAGAACATCCTCCTTTTAACAAAATGAAAATGACATTAATAAACATAAAAATACAATCTCTAATATATTAAAATATATTTTTTTATATTTTAATAATATTTTCACTTTAATAAAGTGATAATGTCCTCGTTGGAGAAGAACTATATATATATAGAGAGAGAGAGAGAGGACTTGATGACAATAATTAATAGAATATATAAATCAATTGATAGGTGGAATACGGTTGTATGAGATTACACATACCTAGCTAGTTTCATGCATTTTCATCGGTGTCAGCCTATATATATGTGTGTGTGTGTGTGTGTGGGGATTGTGGTGAGGGTGCGTTCATTTATCCTGCAGAAACTATTCAATTAACAATTAAAAGCATTAATTTGCACATATAGTGAACAGTAACAGATGCAGGCAATAAGAATTTGTAAGAAATTTGAGCTCTATTATGGTGTGGTCATAATAAAAAATAAATGCAGAGGAATTGCCGGGCAAATCTCCTTTGGCAGAATGCACACTGACTGAAGAACATATATATATATATATATATATATATATGAGATGGATGTAATAAGTAGGCAGCCTGCCAATGGAGATTTTGCCCTGTAATATATGCAACTGCATGCATGCACCTCAATACTCATATCATATAACTCATCGATTGATCGTTGGTTTGTGTTTGGTTTGCAGGGAGATGCCATTTTGGAAGCCTGTATTTATGCCATCGCAGATGAAGCATATACTTTGGCACAATACTTGCTGCCGTGGCTGTCACAGTATCACTCATGCCTCTTCCCACTTTATTCGTTAATTGCTCATCAATAGTCTCTGTACGATATGATATGATATTGATACCCATTTCATCGTCTTCGTACCCTAATTTCTTTCAACTACTTTTTCTGCTCGAGACTATTCTATATTATTAACGATGCCTATTACGAAATATTAATAATTCCCAAGAATAAATTAAATGCCGTAAGAATATATATATCTCATCACTGTTCTTTTTTGGCACTTCTTACTTTATTTATTTTTGCTAGATGTATTATTGTACGGTAATTAAGAATCAAGGCAATGTACTAGATAGATAGCATAATTTGGCAATAAAACAGATCAAAAATTTCGGAGCAAAAAAAAAATGATAACTTTGATTTTAAGAGATAGTAATTCAATAATCTCAACTACCAGTGGGTAACAACAATATTCTTGATAATTGAAGTTGCACAAACAAAAATGAAAATAAAGAGAATATATTTGGGATAGAATGGCTCGTTTGAAAAGGAAGAGACCCTGTTAAAAGAAAAAATGGAAAAAAAAAAAGGAAGATCCAGAGAATGTTCTCAAAATCGTTTAAATACTCGTGTCCTGGCCTCTCTTTTACAAGGAAAGATATGACTGTCATATGATATGAGGACCAGCAGCCAACTCAAGTGGATCGAAAACGCAGAAACTCGAGGCTGTATCTGCTGCGTATTGCCATATTGGGTTAGCCTTGGTTGATTGCAAATTCCTGATTTATTCACGCCTCACGCATCAATTAATATAATATAATTTGGCTCTTCACCATACGACCGGACGCTTTAGCTGGTAAGGCGTGCATGGATTGGAATGTACCAAGAATAGCTTCACTTGTGCGCTTTCACTTTTTACTTTTTAGTAGTAAAGTGTGCCCACATTCAGTCGCAAATGCTATGCGAAGCTTTATATTTAAAAAGCTCCCACTTTTATGTAGATAATGATATATATATATATATAGAGAGAGAGAGAGAGAGAGAGAGAGAGAGAGAGAGAGGTAAATATGGTTATATGTTAAAGATATAATGCACAGTCAGAAATTGATATTTTCCCCTAAAAGAAAAGTGCAAAGATGAAAATTTCTTCAGTTTAATTCAGATTGAGATTCACATGAGAGAGAAACCATAATCATTATAAGCACATCCAGTATGTATACACAGGCAAATATTAAAGTCTCTGAGTACAGAGTAAATAGGCATGAAGCATATTAAAAGTTTCACATCTGTGCACGTGAACCATCACCATGCTAGTGGTGAAGAACACTGGGCCATTGAGTTTGCGGATGCATACATATATCTAGAAAAAGAAGACCTGAATTGTTCAATATATTAATTTTATTTCTGTTGAAAAGTTGAAAAAAAAGAAATGTGGGGTGAGAGAGGCTCGAACTCTCGACCTCAGGATAACTCAGCAGCTATGAGACCTACGCGCTAGCCAACTGCGCCACCACCCCTTCGGATGCGTAAGTTGCTGGTTGTTATTATAATAACAAAGATTGGATTCATAGACTCCATCAAATCAAATGTGAGAAAAGCTTGTGTGAATCTCACCGTAGTGAGGTGGTGCCTCGCTCAACCACGATGGGTTTTAAAGAGGGTTGCCCACTTAGGATCCACTAATTTTAATATTAAAAATAATTTAACATTAAAATTATTAGTGGGGATTTACTGTTCTACCACCTTAGCATGTTGAAGTGATGAAACAGTCTTATTCAACTATTTCTCATCAAATGTTAGTGGGTTTAGGCTCTGCCGACTGCCGGTGTTGTTGGATAAAAACTGCGCATTTTTTGTTATTAAATAGAAGATATGCAATGTCTATATGTGTTGAAAAATGATGATGCAAATTCTAAACTATCTATAAATTAATATTCAGCAAGACAAGCTGAAATCTATTCCTTTTTAAGTATATTTTAATCTTGAAGTTAAGTTGCAGCAAATAATCAGAAGAATTGGAGCCAGAACTTGGGGTCGGTTGATTCCGTAAATTAACAGCAAAAAATGCAGCTACAAAGAGATAAAATTCTAATTATTTACGAGTAGAATTTTTATAAATAATGACTAGCTACCTAGCATTGCTGTTTAATTACTCTCTAGCCATGCGCATTTAATTCATGAATAATCCCTCGTTGAAATTTAATTATCAACTTATTGTTTAATCAATTGCACGACAAATCTTCTTAATTTGGCAGTGCATACATGCAGTTAGCATGTCAAATTAAGGATGATTGGTAATGCAATGCAACTGTGGCCTGAAGCTGCTGGGAAATGATACCCACACATTATTTATGTGTATTAACTAAGCCGCCTGGATACAAGCATATCCAATGGAACAATGCCTTGCCTGTAAGGATAAAGCTACGCTTCCTGATCGATATATTTAATTCCTTTTACTTTAGTACAATTTTCATTCTCATTGATAAGTCATGATATAGACCTCTTCTTTAGTTATTTCCTCTTAATATATGGGGATCACAATTTTCAATGGGATATATTTGTATAAATATATATACATATATATATATATATATCCAATCCACAATTTTAAATTTGTTGAAATTCAAGAAAGTTATTAAGTCATATAATTTAATAGAATAATGGCATTATATTATTAAATTATAAAATTTATTAGTTTTCACGAACTTTAATAAAGTTTAAGATTTTATATATATATATATGAGCACTGAGTAGAAACACGCAAATCAATAAGACCAAGCCTGGGGGCGCCAAGTAAAAGTGGCTCATGTGACTCCTGATTCCATGGACGAGCAGATAGAAAGCAAAGAAAGCGTCAGGAAGTAGACAAGAATTTGATAGAAAGTTGAGCCAATGAATTTGAGAGAGAGATGTCAAGCAGAAATAGACAAAGGAAACAGATGAAAAAGATGGGCTTTTAACATTGATATTTCAGATTATAAGGAGTACAGCTGAAAAGAGGATCCCTTCAGGCCTCAGCCTTACACAATCACAAGAGATAGCATAGCATGCGATACTAGCTAGTACACCATAACAAACAAAGTCATATATTATATATAAGAGTGATTTAAGGAGCTATCTAATCTATATGTGCAAGTACTGTACAATATCCAAAATGACTATCCCACCTTTCTCGCCTTTATGTGTTTTGGGCGCACCGCGCATGCATGCCTTTCTTGTGAAATAAGATTCGACAAAAAAAAAGTTTTATCAATCTGTCTAGTCTTGTCTATATATATAATACATACATATCATACTTGCAGCAGAGTACGGTGCTTTTAGTTTTATCCTTGGCTTCTTCTAGCCCAGCCTAAAGGGGATGATCCAATCCTCACTGTTTATGTCTTGTTCTAATAATTGAACCTGCAGTAACAATTTAATTGTAGGTGCTAATTCAAAATCTTATTAGAATAAGCGAAAGGTAAAAGATTTTCACCTACAGTACGTAGATGGATTTGTCGCAAATAGATGGGTGGCTTTTGTAAGGGAGCATAATATACATGGTGGCCCCCAGAAGAGGAAAGAACGATAAAGAATAAAACAGAAGTGAGAGTGTCAGAGCATGTGATATCTACGGCCACTTACAGGAAGTGCAGCAACAAGCCAGCAGTCAGCAGTGTTAATATGGCGCATATTGCCCATTGGGAGACAAATTGAAACCAAACGAGAGGCCCGTGATCGATTTCTGTCTTCAATGCCCCATCTCTACCTGCTTTTGTGTTACGTTATCATATATATATATATATATCTTGACTGCTGACTCAGTTTCTGATTCCCAATCACAATGAAACCACGCTCATATTCATATATAATTATATACTGACTCGATTCCCACATCCCCTCCATGCGAAATTTTGAACATGATATGTGACAATTTTGACAACCTTTTTATTTGTCCTCGTCGCCCTTGTCTGTTTTCATCATCCATATGTACATCTACTGTGACAATACACGCACACATATATATAGGATCTAATTTTTTTTTTTTTTAGGCACCAAAACCTCCATCATATATTATTGTATTTGCTGATCATCATCTCATCATTCGAAATAGGGTAATTATCTAGTGGCCCATTTATTAAGTGAAATTTCTGTAAACTACCAAATTTTAAGATTGTATCTGTAAACCACTTATTTTTCAAATAAATATCTCCCACTCACGTTTCCATTAACGGACGTCAGTATTTAGTTAAAAAATAAATATTTAATTAATTATATTCTATTTTAAAAAAATAAATATTGAATTATATAAACATTCTTATCAATTTTGTTTGTCTCTATAAAAGTAATATTGAACAAAAAAATAAAATGAAAGTGTTTTCATCAACATAATTATTGTATTATAGGGGTAAAATAGTCTTTACGTAGAAAACCATTAACGGCAGTTAACTTTTTTAACGGAAAGTGGTTGGTGGATATTTCTTTAAAAAGTAGGTGGTTTACAGATACAATCTTAAAATTTGGTGGTTTACAGAAGTTTCACTTAATAAGTGGTGGCCACCAGATAATTACCCTTCGAAATATATATACTATTACAATTAAATCTCTCATAACTGATATAGCATTAATTTAGTGGATAGTAAAATATTAATATTATCAGTTATTAAATTCATTATCCAATAGACAAACACACATAATAATTAAGATTTGACTATTGCAACCCTAATCATTATTGATAAATGAATTAATTAAGTGTCCCAATTCCCATATAGATACAGTATGCTCTTTAGTTATTCGTGACCCTATTGTTTTGCCTTGGCAAATAGCATGACTTGTATTAATGATATTAGAGACCATCACTATCCTGCTATATACAGTACATGATGGGCTCTAAATAAAGCATCATTATTGTATGCCTTCTCTTTTCAATTCTTCTTCTATTTTCTTTTAAAATTGCATAATCTGCTTTGGTTTCCTGTACCCCTTTTTTTTCTTAAATGTTTTATAATATAACCTTTACTTTAGGATGTTTCCTATTGGAATGTGTTAAAAATAAAAATAAAAATAAAATAAATATCCTTCTGGTTTCCAAAAATCCATATAGGACAAACCGATACACACACTAGCTTTGGCAGTCCAAGATCCCAAGACAATACATGCATCCACTAAACACTCCCTCATTTCCCATGCTATATATAAAAGGCACGCCACCAGCACCCAATGGTTTCAAATCTTAATATTAACACTTGAAGCATAAGATAGAGAGAGAGAGAGAGAGATCAAAGAGAGAAATGGTGTCCAGACTGCAAAGGAGAAGAGCTTTGCGCAGAAAGCTTCATATTCTGCGAACCCTTACCAACTCCAAATCTGTAATATATATTCATAAACTTAAGTTTCTTTTGCATCAATATAACAAGTACATTAATTATTTTGCTTTAAGCCATTTCATTTTCACATGATTGACCTGTTGTTGTTTTTTTAAATTAAGGTGAAAAAAAGCTCCATCATCATGGATAGCCTGCTCTACATTTGCAAGTTAAGACTGAAGTTGGAAGCAATCAAAAGAGAGTACTCAAACCTCATAGCTATCAAGAAAGCATTCTTAGACCTAATGAAACACATTCATGTGCCCAAGGTCGATCGTCTCTCTTATTTTCTCCCCATTCTTCTCTTTCTCTTTCACTGTTGCCATTTCTTCTTCTTCTTCTTCTTCTTCTTTTTTTTAATTAGTTTGTAAAAATTTTTGTGCTTGGAATCAATCGGCAGGAGGTTAAAGTAGAGAAGATTGGAGAAAATTTTGTAGTAAGGGTGAGGTGCAACAAGGGTGAGAACAGATTGGTTTCAGTTTTAGAAGCATTTGAAGAAATGGGTCTTATTGTTCTACAAGCTAGTGTTTCATGCAACTATTATTTTGCAATGGAAGCAATTGCTGTTCCACAAAATCCACATCAGGTTCTGGAAGCTAGAGATGTCGCTCAAGTTATTCTAAAGGCAACTGAAAAACAAGCTGTGGACTGGCAACCTTCAAAAGCATAGATTTTGTATCAATTCCTTTTGTTAATTAATTAATGCATGACTCAAAAGCACGTAGTTTGATTTACTTTGTTGAAAGATGTGTCATTATTAGTTTCTTGTAACAATGTACTTTAATTTCCTCTTTTTCATTTCTGAAGCCAAGAAAATGACTGAAAATGAGATGGTGTGTTGTGTAGGAATTTGATATATGGATATAATTTTACTATTGCGTGAATACCTAGCTATATATTATAGCTTCTTTTCATCAACATACAGCAATAAAGAACTGACAAATGTCACTCTTAAAACTGGGCATAAAATTCAGATGAAAACGATACATATTTCTCAACTGGGAATCCTACGTTCAATTCTATTATTTTGCATTGATTAAGCCATTAAGTAGGAGAAATAAAGATTAGTTATATAGGACAAGGGAACTAAGCCAGTCCAATTGTTTGTTCCCAACATCTTGTGATTACACAGTAACTTAAATTAATAGTAATTAAGAATATGGTAATTACGATTAGAATGAATGAATGATCAATGTAAACTTTTTCCCATCATTATTTAACTCTCATATTCTGTTAAAAGACAAGATCAAAGAAAACAAAAGATAGTGAAATCGTCACGGGTCGTCATATATAGCTAGCCATGCCACCTGCTCTGTGACATTAACATTAAGCTGAATGTTTTTTTCCTTTTTGTCATGCTCTGTGTACATTCAATTCCATAAAACCATGTTGATGTTATCCATTTCGTTGATTGCACAAAAAGTTAGAAAAAAAAAATGAAGAAGAAGTTTTCCTTCAGTTATGGGTCGGATATAATATTTCAAACGTTTGGTGATGTTTCTGGTGAAAATTGGAAGAAGTCTTACCATATATATATATATATAGTTCTACAAGTTGGACTAAATTCAAGCTAACAATAATAAATAAATGAATAAATAAAATGTAATGAGTAATATAACTCGTGGCATGCATCTCACTCGAAATTTTGTATGTCCAATGAAGACCCATTAGCCAAAAAGTACTAAGATCCAAACGATGAAATAAACCCATTCATGGTCCATTAGGCGATAATTATGAACAAAATCTGATGACAACTCACAGCTACATTACACAAAAGCTGCAACATCTTGCAAGTACCAACAAAGTACTACTTGCTAAATTAACTTGAAGTAGGTTAATTAAATGACAAGTGGATTGGGTATAATAATCAAAAGGGTCCTACGTCCTTCCTTAGATTACAAATGAGAGTCCACATTAAACGTACGTCATAATCATCTTGACCGTCTATTAATTGTTAGTTTAACCATAGATGTTATCCATTAGATTAATTTTCGGATTAGGATATGATGGATATTTGTGGCCTTACAAGGACCCTACGTACAAACTACGGTCATATTAAACTTTTACCAAGCACATGTGAAGAATATTCTCATATACTCTCGTACATTGCTTTGCCTCTACTAAATTCTTGCGGTCGGGCTAATTGATTATAACAAAATTAATAGACATATATTTTGACAATTTTGTAAATTACAGTGGCACCCAAGACTAGAGAATGGTCCTTCAAGTCATTGGAACAGCCGAACAGTCATTCAAAATAAAAAGTAAACTTTAAAAACAAAAGAGAAGGAAAAAAAAAAAAAAAGAAGAGAGAATGACAATTTTGAAGGGAAAAATAACATAAAAATCACACCATGGAAGAATAAATTTTATTTTTTAAACATAAATAAATAAATTTCAATTTGTAGAGGTTTGGAATCATCAATTTTTATATCAAAAAGTCACAATTACCCCTTGACAATATGTTTAACTTCATGGATAAAATGCGTATAAAGTTTGTCAAAAATTTAAATAGCCAAAGTAAATTATAAGATGAAAATTAATGTCATTGCATCTTATAAGATGCTTTCTCAAATATTTTTTTTATATGCAATTTCTTAACTTTTTTTCTTTTTTTTCATATTAGTTTAATGGTTACTTTCATTGTTTTTGACTTCCATGTAAAAACTATATCTTATCATTTAATTAGAATACCTTTTAATTTCTTCCTCAAATTGACCAAATGAAAACATCATCTCTCAATTAACGCCTTTTCACTTTCTTCCTTAATTTCTCTAATAACTTCATTCAGCTCGTCGTCTGCAGTTGAGACATCCGAAATAATTTTAAAAAAAAAAAGCACAAAAATGGGAATACATAATTCAGCAATTGCAAGTAATTAAGACTAAAAGCAGAAGCAAAGAAATGAACTTTGTACAAATCTTTGGGAAATTAAATGAGCAAACAAACGCAACAAACAGAAGCAAATTATCCACCTCGACCTCGAGGCCGCCCCATGGATTGGTCAGAGCATAATACACGGATCATGACACATGTGAATTACATTTCCATTGGAAGCTGGCTCGGATCGAATGCTTTAAAGGTTAGTCTCATATATCTTCGGAACAGATGGTGTTCAAACTGCTAATCAACATGTACATTTAAAATACTTAAAGTGAGTTAGAAAAACGTTAATTAGCATGATCATATTTCGTGTAGGAAAAGCATATGTTGGCTCTTCAGTCTTAATTATATCTGAGGGATTTTCATGAGATTATTCATAAATAATAATAATAATAATAATAATAATAATAATGTTCTGAAATTAAGGCGAAGCAATGAGGAACTTTCTGATCACTGAAAACGTAGAATATATACAAATAAAAATTATAATTGATTAACCAGAGAGAAAGAGAGAGCATAAAAGATGCCGTAGGTGAGGGAGGTCAGAGATGGGAACAAATTATTAACTACAGAATTATATTATTTTATTAGTAAAAGTCGTTCATGACTCAAGTATAATAAATATAAAAAAAGGCCCAGTTGTAGAAAAAAATGAATCTGTCACATTGCTTCACGCATCAAGGAACTCTAGAAGACCATTAATTTTCATATTATTTATGCAAGAAAAAGAAATATCCAATTGGCCCTTTTCATGGCTTTCCCACTTGTGAGAGACAAAAAGATAGCCACCAATTACTGACCTGGTCAAATTTGCCTGTGTATATGACATACATGATACAACTAGTCTAAAACCACATGTCAAATTTTAAGAAATGAGGATTCTAGTCTTAAATATTTTTATTTTTATTTTTGGGTTTATCAAATCATCCTGAATCCTGTTGATGGCATCAAGATTTTAGATTCTTTCTTTTTTCTTTTTAACCCTATCGATAGTTTGTATTTTAAATGCAAGTTCAAACGTTTCTTTCGTGATCTTATAAATGTTCAATGAATCCACAATTGATAGCAAATTAACTCCGGTTTCTTTGTCTCTTTTGTTTTTGCCAGTCTAGTTATTCTGAGATCTCAAAACGAGATGGATTTCAATTATTTCTCTCAAATATCAAATATCTAATATATGGTACTATGATGGCATAATAATATAATCCCACAACCAACAAATGATGGGCGATGATATCATGGTGATGATTTTTCTTTCAATATATTAAAAAAAATACATATTTTTAATCAATAAGATATTATTATGATTCTTATTCTAGTCTTCATTTAATCTGCATATGTCACCAAAACTATTAGATTCTATCTACAGACAAAACATAGAGCATACCAATTCTTAATAACAATTTCAACATATAACTCTAATTTCAGAGAATAAAAGCTGTGAGGATGCATACGTTGATGAGCTCATCATCATAAAATTGTTTTATTTATCAGTAATTAAATTAATGGATGACTGCTTCTCTTTCATTTGCTAGTGTAAAGACCATATTAAAATTAAACATTGTTTTCAATTCACGAAGAGAGAGAGTCATGACTTTTTATTTTAAGAGGTACTGTTGATAGATGATAAGGGCACTCCAAAATTAAATGTTGGACTTCATTGTCATGTAGTTTCCAGCTTGAGGGTAGATATATGAAATGAATTCAGAATTGATTTTACCAGGGATTTTTTAATAAATTAAGATACATTTTTTAGTTGGATTAAAAAATTCCTTGAATTAATCAATATTATCCCCTATTTGGATGACATATCGCAATGGAAATTAAAAGAAAGATTGTAATATGTATGGGAATGCCCAATTCAATCTTTTTAATCTCTAGCCTCTCATAGAATTCAAGCTAGAGTCTCCAACGAAATAAAATTAGTAAATAACCACTAAAACAAGCCTATGGGGATATCGTATTATAAGATATAATCATGACAAAACTATCAGATAATTAAAAAAATGATTTTTTTTCTGTTTTCAAAAAATAAGAATATATATGTTATAATTTCTTTGACATCAAAATACAATTTTTCTTCTCTTTTTTTATTTCTATTGAGGAATCTTACCTGTTATTTGCGAAAACAAACATACAGTTGAAGTGTGTGTGTGCATATATATATAGTTCTTCTCTAGTGTGGGTACTCTTTTTTTTTTTAATGCAGATACGTTGTTAAACCGTGCAGCTTAATAGAGTTAGTGCAGATATACTATTAAGTCGCACGGCTTTACAATACATTGAAAAATAACTCTATTAAACCACACGGTTTAACAGCATGTCCGCACTAAAAAAAATAAGGGCGCTTGCACTTAGAAATATATATATATATATATATATATATATATATATATATATATATATATATATATATATATATATATATATATATATAGTCTCGATCTGATATAAACCCCGAACTTTATTAAAGTTCGAAAAAAGTATTAAACCATACGATTTAATAGCATTATGTCATTATACTATTAAACCACATGGTTTAATGGCTTTTTCAAACTTTAATAAATCCATGATCCTGGACTGGTATTTATATGTATGTATATATGTACACACCTATAATTGAGAGAGGAGATACGAGGGCGGCATGATCAAGCAATTGGGTAGTTGAGGAAGGTATCCAATATATATAAACAAAAAATTGTGAGGAGAAGTGGGAACTCGGAACTCAATCAGCGGGCTCTAAAAGAAATTAGAAATTAATTTTAAAAAAAAAAAGGAGGGGTTGCTTTCAAGTAGTTTAATTAATAATTTTGTGAGGGATTATATCACATTTGCTTGCACGTCCTTCGTAAAATAATACCAAAATTAAACTATAATACCCTGAAACCAATCTGTCAACATGAGTACTGCCACATTTTTAAAGCACCCCCATTTTCCATTTCTTCTTCCTCTAATCATCAAACGTTAATCTCCCCCACGTTCCCCTTTCTCTCTCTATCACTCTTTTTAGTTATAGATATATAAAATTTAGGATACATAGGACGTCGATCGGCGGGCGGCGATCAACGTAGAAGATACATATATATTAGAGTGCGGTTTCAGGTATGGACGGCAGGTTCAACAGCAACCTATTTATTGGTGAGCAAGAAGAAAATGATACGACGCCGGAGAACAGCTCCGAATCGCCACCTTCTTCTTCCACTTATAACGACATGATGAAGATGAGCTCTACTTCTTCCCCTAAGAAAAGGTTAGTTAACTTTCTATTATTGTTATGAAAAAAACACAAGTAAATGTCCCATAAAAACCTAGTCTAACCATGAACATATATTAGTAATTATACCCTGTACTACGTAATAACTAATAATAATGTCTATCAGTACGGTTGGTTAATGAGTACCCGGTGGATTTTTCTAATTTTAGATGAATATTTATCATGAATGCAGTTTTGTTAGTTATATTATGTATAAATAAAAATAAAAAAAATGAAGTGGGGGGTTTGATATTGATGATGAGCAGGCGAGCTGTGCAAAAGAGAGTAATATCAGTGCCGATCAAGGAGGTGGAGGGATCAAGACTGAAAGGGGAGAGCGCCCCACCCTCTGATTCCTGGGCTTGGCGAAAATACGGCCAGAAACCCATCAAAGGCTCTCCTTATCCTAGGTCCGTACTCACTACCGATCACCATCTGTATCACCAATTAACGTTCGTTTAATTTCTCAGCGTACAAGTACATGCACCGAAGTAAAATTAAAATCAATAATTGTATTAATTGTATTTTATAAAATTAATTTTGCAGAGGATACTATAGATGCAGCAGCTCGAAAGGCTGCCCGGCAAGAAAACAAGTAGAGCGAAGCAGCGTGGACCCCAGCATGCTACTCATCACCTATTCTTGCGAACACAACCACCCGTGGCCTCTTCCTTCTACTTCTACTTCTACTTCTAGAAACCACCACCACAATTCTAAAGCCGCCAAGCCAGACCCTCAGCCCGAGCCCGAACCGGAACCTGAACCTGAACACGAAGAAGAGAAGTTTACGGATCTTGCTGATCATGATAACACGCTCATGACCACCAGTGCGGATGAATTCACGTGGTTCGGGGAAATGGAAACGACGACCTCCACCATCTTGGAGAGTCCCATTTTTGCCGATAGGAGTCAAACCGATTGCGACAATCTGTCCATGTTCTTCCCAATGGGGGAAGAGGACGAGTCCTTGTTTGCCGATCTCGGCGAATTGCCGGAGTGTTCCATGGTGTTTCGCCGCCACAGAAATCTGGGACCAGAGGTACAGATCTGTTGACACGTGTCCACTCTTAAATTAATTCTATTCGACGGTGTGCGTGTCGTGCGCTATAAGATAGATAACAACAGGACAACAAAAACAAAAACAAAATTTTTTTTTTTTCATTTTTCGAGTTTTTAATTTTATATTTTTCTTTGGCGTTGATTTCAGTGTAGTTATTGACTAAAAATAATATCGACAATCTGTCGTGATCTCGCTGTAGTTAGCATCATAGCCGTCCGCTTCGTGTCCCCATTGCCAACTTGTTAATTGTCTGCTTTAGCCTTTGATATTTGATTAAGCAGCAACAAACCACTCGCTGCCGGTGCAGACAATCAAATTGGCAGGCTGCATGAAAATTCATTAATTAACGACGATATTTTACTTATATTCTTTTTATTTGAACAAATTATGAAATGCATATGAAAAATCTAATAAAATGGAAATTGTATCGTTGGACAGTGTAAAATGATTCTAGGGTAATGCTACTCTTGAGAAATATTTGAATTAAAATGTGTCGTTTTTTTTTTCAATTTTTAATTACATTTACATAATAATTATAATGAAAAAAATATTATTTGAGATGGTGGTCTACTTCTGCCGAGCAATTTCTTTACCTTGTGAAATTGAACATAGGATAGAAGGTTCTATTCTAACAATAGTTTGATTGGCTGTGAATCAAATGATTCGCCGGCCAATCCCATAAAAGTCAAATCAATCCAAAAAGTTTGACTTTTAGGTGTTAATATAGCTGGAAATTATTCCACTGTTAATATAGGTGTTCGGCGGCAATACTATTCAAAATCAAACGGCATATTTTAATTTAATATATGATATATTGAATATTGAATAATGAGAGTGTGAGCACATGATATTTTTTTGATAATATATAATTATATTTGTTCATCTCTATCTTTTCCTTGTAACTTGGCTTAACCAGCTAAGAAAATTAGTATTAAAATACATACAGAGAGTGGTTAGAGAGGAAATATATTAATGACTAAGCTTTCCATTCAATTATTTGGTAGTATAATATATTATTATCAATCACAAGAAAAATAAAAGTCCAATTGTCTTCTTTCTTCTCCATTATTGCATAGGATAGAAGGAAATTGAGTGGAGAGAGTTTTGGGTGCTTCCACGCGCCCCCCCGCATTAGATTTTCACTTTTTGATCTCTTCTTAATCTTAAAAAATAAAATAATAAATACAATTTGTTGACCAACCTGGCACAGCATTTAATCACAGGCCGAGCACAACTTCAATTTTGCAAAACTGGCGCAACACTAAATCAATTCACGCTAATGAAAAATAAAATGCACAATACTAAAATAGAATACCGGATGTGAACAAGAATCTCTCGATAAACAATTTCTCAGTGCAAATTTGATCCCACTCAATACCTAAGCGTGTGTAATTCATTGTTCCTACATAAACTCCTAGTCAGCCAAAAACAGCAGTCATCGGGAAAAATTTTGAATCTGAAAGAGAAATTTATCACCGCCTATCTCCTACTGTAGGCCACTTTTCAGAAAATTTTACACGATAATGGAGAAGAAAAAACTGACATAGCCTAACATAGCGGCTTCATCTATTAAAAATTATATCAAAACACTAAGTTGAGCAGCAGCCACCTTTCTTCACGGCAGAAACATCTTTACTGACATCAATTTTCTCTCCTTTGGAAGGTACAGCAGAATTTCCTCCATCGTCACCTGTCTCCATAGCCTTCTTACTCACAATACGGTAGATCTGAGTCAGCACTTCAGCAAATGCATTGTCCACATTAGTAGCCTCCAGAGCAGAAGTTTCCATGAAGAAGAGAGATTCCTTCTCAGCAAAAGATTTCCCATCCTCCGTTGAGACAGCCACAAGGTGACGGAGATCCGATTTATTACCAATGAGCATAACCACAATGTTAGGATCTGTGTGATCCCTCAACTCCCTTAACCACCTTTCCACATTTTCAAATGTGGAATGCCGAGTGACATCATACACTAGAAGTGCCCCGACAGCTCCTCGGTAGTATGCACTAGTTATGGCGCGATACCTATGCAGTCAAAGAGATTAGCTCACGATCAAGACAACAGACACAATCAACCTCTGATTTCAAGGCAATGTAAACTTGAACACAATAGAAGAACTTTTGTTCTTATATGAAAATAAGCCACAAAAGGTAAAGTTCATGGATAGGGAAGACAATTCTGTAAACTCAGAAGGACATTGCTATTTACTTAAACAGTGATGTAGTTTACAGAAAAACTAATTTACAGGATTTGATAATGCTCTCTGTAGTTCTGATAGGCACAATAGGATTTGCAATTCTGTAAACTCTGTAGACTTCAAGCATGGGATTTCTTGTATGAACAAATAACGAGAATCCCATCAAATTTCTACATCAAACTAATATAGTTTCAAAGTGTAAAGGTACTGGAGATGTTATAATGGATCAGCAGTTACAGGGTTTGATAATGCCATCTTTAGTTTATAAAAAGTTTTTAGTTTTAGGGTTTTATTGGGTGTAAGGTAAAACTTATAGGTTTTTCAACTAGATTTGGCCAGAAAAATGTTTTAACTTCGATACAAATCATGTTGCTGGAAACTCTGGCTAGGCATAAAAGAGGATAGCCATTAAGTTGAATGGTATTTTTGAGGAATTCGGTACCCATTTAGTTTCTGGAGAGTGTTTAGATTGAGAAAACAGCTGAAATTTAGATTGTTGGCTACATGTCTAAGGGTAACATGGACATGGCAAAAAACACGCTAAGTTACTTTTGCCCATGCATACATAAAGTAGCACGTACATGAACGCATGATCTGACTTTAAATTAAGCAATAATGCATACAAAGGACTAATCATATATACTGGGGCAATTATAATATATTATGTATATTTTTTATTCAAAATTGAATGCACAACTATAATCTTCAGTACATTAGGCACGAAAATTACCATCAGAAATCACATCAACAATCCATATCAGATTAAGCATGTATCTGACTCACAATTGAAAATTATCATTAGAAACACCACATGAATTTGCCCATATCGTTGCATGCATAGGAAGGAAATTAGTACATTTATACTGTAACACTAGCGACTGATGTCGGACATCATGATTCAAATTGTGGGAAAACTTCTTCTTGGTGACACTGAATATCACTTCAAAATTTGCAATTTACTAGCATTCCTCTGCTCCTCCAAATCATTTACAGATTCAGGAAAACAAAGCAACGACAACAGACAAATTGTATTGCAAAAAAGAAAGTTGCTGAATAACTTTTCATCAATCCTCTATGACTGAACAAAAAATACTATCACCAACAAGAACTTTAAAGAATCTAGTGGCAGTAAGCAACACATTCCCTTCCAGGCTTCCACATGACATGCTGACCAATGTCTTGGGCTGCATTCCTTGTGCAAGTGACATAAAGCAGTGATGTTATTATTAACTATGAAACTGCACCTCTTCTGAAAGTCCAAAAGCCCAAATTCTAATAAAGTATTTTTTCATTTCCCCAAGTTCTGGGGTGGAGGGGAACCTTAAAATTAAGCTCATGCAGCCAATTTAGCTTTCCATTTTGTAAACCACCAAAAAACAGTATGAAATGAAGCATGGAAACATACTTGATTGAACTAGAACAAAGCGATACACAACAAGAATGCAACTTCAACTAAAAGTCATGAGTCAAGTTCCCAAACATTATAAACAAAAATCAGCCTCCTAATGAAGGATGGAAAAAGTACAACAAATGCAATCCTGCTTTTGCAAAGATTTGGTCACATTTATCTAATACAAAGTAGGATTACAATTCCCAAACACAAACCTTGAATCCTACTTCATACTTAACGAATCAACAAGGTAACAAAACAAACTAAAGCATAGATCTACATAACGGACTCAACAACTCAACAAGTCTGATTGGATAAATATCACTCAATTCAAAACTAGCAAAAACCAAAAGCATCTCCATAAACACAAGCATAACATCGAAGATTAGATTTATTTACAATTCTTACACCTGTCAGACACAACATAACCTCAAATTTTCTTCTCCATTCCTTGCGACAATCTTCTAGAGAACACCCGAATGCAAAGAATCACAGAAACCAAAGCATCACAATCCAAAAGATCTTAACCAAATATACATCCCTCACTTTTCTCAGCAACCAAACAGCAATAAAATCCAAATGACCACGAAATCTCAAGAAAACATACAGCACCCAGATCACAAAACATAAATACGTCATAAAACATCCAAACACCCAGATCAAAAAAAGCAGAATTACAGTGGGAAAAGAAAAAGAAAATCAACAAGTAAAGAACCAAACCTTTCTTGGCCAGCAGTGTCCCAAATCTGAGCTTTGATGACTTTGCCATCAACATTCAAGCTACGAGTAGCGAACTCAACACCTATTGTGGACTTAGACTCGAGACTAAACTCGTTCCTAGTGAACCTCGAAAGCAAATTGGACTTGCCCACACCGGAGTCACCGATCAAAACCACCTTAAAAAGATAATCATAGTCATCTTCAGCTCTGTATCCAGCCATGGCTATTACAATTATATATCTTCACCCTCTTCGACTATTCTTCTTGCTTTGAGTCTTTAAGAGAGCTTTAATAGATCTGTGTGACTGTCTTAGCCGAAAAAGTAAAAGGTGAAAACTTGTGCTGTGTGTGAATGAATAATAAAACTTTTTATTACAAAAATGTTTTTGAGACTACCAGCACCACCACTACTAGCCATATGTCTGCTTCGCTGGACTCCAAAGTGAAAATTAGGAGACAGTGGAGGATGTCTTTTTGGGTTTAGGGAACTTTGAAATGACTCTTGTGGGCATTTGATTTGATTTTCTCTCTTTCTCATTTCTTTGGTTCAAGGGTATAGCTGTCTTTGGACATTCTAAGATTATGATTTATGTCAATTTTCGGTGGACTCGTGGAGGTTGTGATAATTATAGACATGGATTTTGGACACGACTCTGGTTCTGGTACAAGAGCTAGGAGGAAATTTAGAGAAAATTTCAACTAAATGTAGAGGAATCTTGATAAAAATTTTATCTTTTGGCCTCTATTACAAAATCTTCTATCCCATCCAATAATTTCTTTTTCTTGCTGAAATTTTGATACCAAATATGCACTTACCTTAGCTGCTAGTGAAAATTTTTTCTCAAAGCTTCGGACATTTATGGGGGACAACGTAAAAAAATGTAGTCGTGTACCACAATTGACAAATGTATCTAAGGGCCTTGTTTGAGATTTTTTTTTTGAGGTTTAAAAGTAATTTTGAGAATTTAAAAGTTAATTTTAGTGTTTAGTAAAAAAATTTAAAATCACTTTTATCAAAATCAGCTCTACCTACAGTTAATTTTGAAAAGCAAGACAGGAGTAGCTTTTAGATTCTGATTTTGAAAATTAATTTTATCCTCTATTATAATTCCATAAATATCCTTACAATTATTACTTAAATTCAAAACTATCATTATTTAAATTAGAAACAAAATTAAAATTTCAATAAATTTTTGTTATAAAAAATAAAATCAATATAGTATCAATTTTATTTTTAATTAAATTATTATAATACACAATTAAAAATATTATATGTGACTATTTTTATATGTGTAAGTAAATTTCATCCTACATTACGTTCATTTTAGTCATTTATTTTTTTACAACAGTTTAATAGTAAGATTTACCAAACAACCACAACTACTTTCAAAACTCACAGTACTTCTGAAAATAAAATTTACCAAACACTTAGGGTGCGTTTGGGATTGAGGTTGGGCAGCTGTAGCTTTTACCGAAATATTTAGTAAACATTAGCTGCTGTAGCTTGGAAGCTATTTTAATATAATTTTTTACTTATGTGCTGAAAAATATACTATATCTTTAATAATTTTATCAAAATTATTATTTAAAAATTGTATTTACTACACACTATTAACTTTTGTTTCATAATTACAGTTTTTTTTCTACAGCACCTCAATCCCAAACGCACCCTTAATTGATTCTCTTCACAGCTAACCGTAATTATTTTAAAAACTACTATATTATCAAACTCACCCTAAATAACATACGTTTTTGGGCTTATCACTCAATTGAATGTTTTACGATTTATGAAGATACGTAGAAATACTTAATTAAATTTTTGACGAGTGGATTGGAAAAGCAATCATCTCTATTTTCTACTCATAATAATATGTTCAGTTGCTTCTGTCTGGCTTGGACCAACCCATCAGAGCTACTGGGCTTCTCTAAGGCCTACTTTCAAATTTTGACACCAAGCAAGAACATATTGGCCTGTTCGACAGGGCCAATTATGGCTAACCCTCACTCAAAATATCATTCAAGCCCCACCCACATGGCAGTGAGGTTAAAGATCAATTAATTCTCCATATATATATATATATATATATATATATATATATATATATATATATATATATATATTTATTTATTTATTTATTTATTTAAATACATTGAATACTACATCTTTTTATCTGTTAGTGTATTGAAATTTATATTTTTTATATTGAAAAGATTAGAGAATGATTATATATATACATACCTCACTCAAAATATCATTCATATCATTGGAGTCTATCGTGCATGGTAAATCTCACTAAAGTCCAACAGTGTGGTAAGGTAAATACTTAAAATCATTATCGTTGGGCAAGGCTGTAATTCATAATTTCAACTAGTGGTCATATGATTGATATAGCTTTTTCTTTCTTTTGTAAACTGTAACAATAATGATTTACCATGGAGAGTTGGTGATGTGATAATTCATATATATCATATGATATATCTAGGGGTGACTTTAAATATAGGCGAACAAGGCGGTCGCCTGAGGTCCTATATTTATCTTATTTTTTTAATAATTCTCTAATTACTATGTATATTTTTTAAATCAATAATATTTTCTAACCATTAATTTATTCATTATTAGTCTTTCCAAGAAAAATAAATAAATTCTTTACCTTTTTAGTTTTCTGAAAAAACTTAATTATTAAATGATAGAATATTTTACTTTTAGTATTCTTTTTAATTTTTATTAAAAACCTTAGAATCTAAAAAAATCAGTATATGAAAAAATTTCTTACTCTCTTCTCTATAAAGAAAATTATTATATTCATTGGTTCATTAAAAAAAAATAAGTTTCTTGAAATACAGAATTTATATCTATTATCTTATTATCAATTCATCATCTCAACTTTCTTTTTATTATCATTCTAAATATTCTATTTAAAAATATTATTTACTTATTTATTTGTTTATTTTTGTAATGATTCTAATAGAAATAAAAAAGTTATCTTCTTTACTATTTTTAAAGGTTTTTTAGAATTTTTTTATTATTGTTGAAATTCAAGAATTAAAGATAGAATGACTTTTGAGTCTGTTTAAATTTCTTTTAAGTATTAAAGTTATAAAATAAAAAGAGGTCTCATAAAAAAATTCACCTAAGACCCTAAATACTATAAAAAAATCAGCCATAAATGCATTCATGAAGTACAGTTGTAAACACATATTTACTGCTGTATGAAAGTGTAAGTAAATAATAGTCTTTCTAAATTACATTTAACCAGGTGAAGTTTACCAACTAGCTTATCTGATCTCACTGCTCTGTTATTTTTTTTTTTAGCATTGTTTTATCTAATTATAAGTTACAGTGAGTGTAACTAAGAAAAGCCTAGTAAATAAATACATTATGTGACCAATCAAGTGCATTAATTTATTCACTTTTTTATTTTTGTTTGAAATGATTAATTTATTTACTCTACTTGCTATAGAAATGATGTCGTCTTTACAAAGAGCACATGAAATGATAACTTACAAATGAAGCATCTCCCCACTGCTTTTCGCCTTTATCACCAACCACTATTCCTTAGTCTGACAAAATAATTTGAATCAATTACCACCATGTGCTGCATGTACTAATAATAATTAAAGGATCCAAATTATTTGCGGCACCTTAAACAACTTGTTGCTGGGTTGAAAAACACAATAGTAAGTAAATCATGACTGGCGAAAAGAAAAATTACAAACGACAGCCCAGTTGTCAGAAGATAAGATCACGTCCCCAAGACTCCTAGGATCTTGAATTATCACAGCATATCTTTTCCGTTTTACTCTGATTTTGTTATCTATAGTCTGTTAAACTGTATTTTAATAATCAGCAAAGTTTTCAATCTTTCAATGGAACAGTTACCAGCTTCCCATGCAGTTCTCAAATAGTCTCCTCGGCACTGTTCATCAACTGGAATTGATATATTGAGAGGAGCAGTAAGTGTACATGTTCTGAGAACCATTATGCAGAGAATTTCTAGCCTCAAATTGTTGAACATATGGATTAACTATAACTTATAACCCATCTGCTCTTCAGAAAAAAAAAAAAATGGAACCACATTAAACATTGCAATTTACAAAGAAACTGGAGATTATAATGAGAATATAAACATGTGTTCCAATATATTAATCAATTTCGTATGAAAATTAGCATGGATATATCATATATATAACTATTTACATCATCCAGAAGCAACAGCCAAAAGAAATTAAGACCGACCCCCCCCCCCCCCCCCAAAGAGAGAGAGTAATTTAAAATTAATAATAATAACAACCATACACATGTTCATAGGGTACGTAGTAATTAAGATAAAACTGGTAACCGTCAGCTTTCCTTGATCGGTTTAAAAGCACAAAAATGCCTGCCAAACAAATAACAAAGTAATTAATGCTTCCTTAACGAAAACAAGAAGAGTTTAAAGAAGGAAATTAATTGAATGTTTAATGTAGTGAAAGAAAGAAAGAATGAAACCTTCTTGTGTGTCCTTGTACTAACATTTCGAAGCTTTTCAAGCATTTGTTCATGAGTGAAAATTCTACCGGGTGAGCTCATAAAAACGCTTCTTCTAACGAGAGGTGACCACAATCCACTTTGCTCATAATCGAAGTCATATTCAGATGCATCAAAGAACTTTTGAAGCAACCGGTCCGACACGGACTTTGAAACCAGTTGGATTTTTTTAGGAGAAAACTCGGCCAGTACCGGTGAATTAGGTGAAGAAGAAGATGATGCTTCGGAGTTTGACATTGACACTCACACACAAAATTAGAGGAAATTATTTGAACTCAACAGACAGACAGGTACCCAGTAAGATAAATGATAGATGTATATATCAATATTATAAATGTGGTGCTGAGGAGATAAATTGAAGCTAGTGTCTCATATATAATTTACAGAGAGAAAATGCAAGGTGAGAACAGTGACAAGGACGTGTATGGCTGTAAGCAATCATTCACAGAGAATAGAGATGGTCGTGGGTAGCATTACTACTTGAGGTTTCACTTTAATTAATGTTTTGAATTTCAGGGGCTAAATTTTTGGGGAAACCTCTAACCATTTTAGGCTAAACAATAAGTTGATGTATGGAAAGTAATATTTTATTTTAGCTACACATGAGATTTATTTTGTTATGTTGGTGTAGAGCACATATTCCTATGTGGACCATCAGTATTTGTTAATTATGAGGCTTTAAATTTTCAATCAATAATCAATTCTTTTCGAGGGTTGTACGATCCATGCAACCAACAACGATATTGTGGTGTTCATCAACCGTTAAATCTTAGACAGACATGTGCATTTGATTAATTTGTTTTTCTTAAGCTAAGTTAAGATGCACATTGAAGATCTGCTGATCAATGCCCCAATAATATGACTATAATTGTTACGTTGACTCACATGAGGCAACTCATGAAGCTTATACATATATATGTATACACACAGTCACAAACACGCACATGTATGTATATAATTAACAAAACTGTGATATTGGTGACCGGCATCGGCAGATTCTACGGAGAGGAAGCGGTTTAGTAAGTTGTCTTTGATTAGATGATACACAAGAAACTTTCATATTTTTAGCCTTTTTTATTTTTTCTTTTTTCTTTTGGGTAGGTTTAAATTTTTCACCCTTCTCCTCAATTGTTAGACAACTAGCCTTTGTCAATGTGTAGGTTCTTTAATTACATCCGTCCAAATGCCATGTTATATTTTGTTTGTAGAAGTGCATACGTAATTATTGATTTTAGTAAATTGAATGTTTCATGGAAATAGCAATTCTAGTTGTTTAAGAAGTTCACTGGATGGACGAAAAGAAATTCGTTTTATAGGTTTCATGGTAATTGAATATTTGAACATTTCTAACACCTCTTGGGTATGGCATTATACACTTATGTTTATGAATGAAGAAAATATTGTCAAAGGGAAAATCATATTTATGTCTTGTGAGGATACCACTCCATAATTTTCAAAAAAATTAATCACAAACTTAGGTAGCGTTTGTGTGTGTGTGTGTTTTTTTTTTTTTTAAATCTGAATGGATCTAAATGTTACTAAAGTTTGAATGGATCCGAATGCATATGTCAGAATATTATATTTATTTTTTATTTTTTGATGTCTGATTACAAATGATAAGTTATTTATTTTTATAAGCTCAAAACATCTTAAATATAATATTTTTACACTTATATATAATCTTGAAAGTGTTATATATATTTGAAGTTTGAATAGGTATATATATTTACAGTATTTTTTAGTACAATAATTTTTATATGTTATAAATATTTATAATGTAGGCATTTGATATATAATTTATCAAAAAAAAATTTGATAACATTATTTTTTACAATTTAACGTAACATTTATACATAAAAAAGGTTGTTATTTAATAATAAAAGAATCCATTTAAAATTCAAATTGAATGTAAATTAAGTATTTAATATCAAGTAAAATTTGAGATCAAGAAAAATTTTAATATGACATCTAATAGTTAAATAGAAAATAAATATATTTAATGAGAGTATTTATGAGAAAAAATTAATTTTTTATTCAGACATTTTATTATTCACATAAAAGTAAAAAAAAATTTATTTTTTTAATTCAAATAAAAATGTCTTACAATGAAATTTAAATAAAATTATCTTACAATAAAATTTTAAATACAAAAATTAAAAAATCTTAAATTAAAATAAAAAAAAATTCAAACGTAAAAACAAACAACCTGTTGGCTCGCATCGCACCACCGTGTAATATATGTAGATATAGATTGATACAGGCAGTGTAATGTGGGTCCTACGAGAGACGAAAGTTTGCTTGGAACAGCGAAGAGGGATTACCAGCAAACAGGGAGTGAGCAATACGTATCAATCAGAATGCAAAATCCAAGAATTTGTCTAACATCGACCTGTCAGCACTGCATCTGCATCAGCATCTCCATCACCGTACTCCCTTAGCTAGTAGCTAGGCCTTTAAACCCACCAGGTCTACGATCTTTTTTATCTTATTAAATTAATTTTCTATTTCAATATCTAATAAAATTTTCACAGAGCAGTGCACCGAGGATTATTAGTGCGATTGCTGCCCTTTCTTTTCACGCTCTCAGTTTTGATTTTTGAATATGTACTTCTTTTTAAAGGAAGATAATGGCAAATGGCAATTGGGAATTGGGGAATCACATCAGCATGGGCTCGGGCTCAGGCTCAGGCTCAGACTCTGACTCTGCACGCAGTTGCAGACTGGCAGATTGGCTGAGACAAGTCTGGACTTTTATTATCGTCTAGACAGCTGTGTTGTGTTTTGTGTACCTAACAGAGAGATTCTCCATCTTTTATTTTTTTCTACCCATTTTTTATTTTTATTTTTGCTTTTGCTTTTTCTTCCTTCCCCTCGGGGAATTGTGGAATTAGGGAATCACATCAGCACGGGCTCAGGCTGAGACAAAACAACAAGTATTCATTTTCTTTATTAACACCAGTATAAATGAAATAAGCTTTTGGAGCATGGTTGAATAATTCAAGCATGCCAAGATTACGGGGGAATTAATGTCTAATACGAAGATCTGTACATTCACGTGGCAAATTGCATCCATGGAGAAAATCCATCACTTTCTACTTTCTAGTCTCTGCCACAACTAAAAAGCAAGACACGTGTGCTTCAAAATTACCATTTTACTTTCTGTTAGTATTACTTGTATGCTTTCATATACATTTACATGAAATGTACAGACCATGACCCAGTCACCATCTCAGACAGGACTCAGTAGTAGTGATTTCAACTATACCAGTATCGTACAACATTCTCATAGACTAACGTAGCATTTCTCTTCCTAATCTCTACTTTTCTTGAGCCTCTCTGACCATGTTCAGTTTTTGGGGAAATTCCTGCAATTGAAAACCAGTAAATGGTATAAATCTTAATGGTGTTCTAGTAAGCCAACACAAAAGTAAAAACAAAGCATAGAAGAAATCTCAGGCTCCCAGACCCGTTGCCATTGATGCTACATTTAGGAAATGATTAGCTAGACATCTATAACAAGCATATAATGAATCAACAAATAATTTTGAATATGCAATATGCTGCAGTCATCCTTCAAAAAGATCAATGGCCATATAACTGCACTTACAAGGTGTAGTGTGGATGTGGAACTTCGGCACACAAGGGCATCAGACCGGAACAGGACTTTGTTCCAGACTCTCTTTCCCCGTAATGCCATCCTTCAAACTTTTGAAATATATGTTGTAGTCCTTCTCTTGGGGTGGGTTATCCGGGTCAACTGTAAATGGTTCACTAAATGGAATAGTACTCTTAACCTGCAACAGGAGGAACATAAAAAGCATCATCTCACCAAGTCATCTTCCTACATTCTTATAAATAATACTTATTCCTTTAATAGATGTATGACCTCAAATGTTTTGTCAAGTGCAAATGGACTTTCCAAGGCAGCAACACACATCCGAGCAACCTCTTCCCTTGATATTTTCCCCTGTATAAAACAGTTCGGTTAAAGTCTTAAAGAGCAATTTTATATCTCCAACCCAAGAACTCAATGCCAATGCCGATGTTAATTGTTCTTTTAGAATTTTGGGATGTTCATCATCAAAACTTGAGTGCACTATTGTCCAATAAAAGTTAATACCGTTATGTTGTCTCCTTGATCAAATATGAGATCTGCTCCAGCAGGCTCTTCAGTTAATGCACAAGGCCTCACAATGGTATATGGAATACCACTCTCCCGAATTAAATCTTCTCCCTGTTCAAAAAGTGGATATGATAAGCCAGTTTAAAAGGATAGAATGTATACTTCATATTCAGATATTGCTTTATGAAGAGAGTTAGAGAGATATTTGCAGCTTATCATAACAAGTCAGGAAAGAGCAACATAAAGCCAATTTTATATGTTGAAAGTTCAAAACCCAATTTAGGTCCTGAAATCTCATTGAATTTGTTAACGACAGATATAATCATCAAACTACATGTATCGAGTAGAATTTAACCTTCAACTTAAATGTGAGAATGAAACCTAATTCCTTGTTCAACCGCACAGCAGGAGGTTGTTTACTTAGGTCCAGTCCAGGCCTTTCAGGTCGAGTAACTCCTGCAGAGCTCACATGAACAAACCTACAAGTGATCCACCAAAAAATATATATATCTATATTATCATGAGATGTATATGCCCAATATATTAACTATATTCACTATATTCAACCTCATAAAAGATAGGCTATATAAAATGAACATTTAGACCTCGGAGTGACAGGATCCTTTATATAAGACCGTATGCTTGACACAGGCAGCTGAAATGCTCCTTCCACAAAAGTTGGGTTTAGTTCCCCATCGTATTCAAACTTGCTGAACATGAGCTGTAATAATTTTGCAACACGTAAGGACTTGCATAGTCGGATATAGAGAAAAATAGTAAATGCATAAACATGCCTGCAGTGATACAATATTGCTTGGGTCAAATGGCGGAGCATCCAATACTGTTCGCGCTCGAAATATAGGCCTCAAAGAAGAGAACGGCAACCGTACCTGGAAAAGATAAGACGACAGATTTAAAGACTAAATCATCCACCACAGATATGAAAACAGTCTAGAGGGTACTTACTGACTGCCATTGACCTTCCACAGTGTCGAAGCTGGCTGTATAACCCACAGTATCCCAATCAGTACTAGTACGGACAATAAGTTTATACCGTCGACCATCACCTTTTAAGCGCAGCTCCAAACCATCATAAGCAGAAAGATCCTCTGGCTCAGCAAAATTCTGAAACAATTTTTTTTTCCCAAATGGTAAAGTAAAATTACTTGGTTTATTACAAAAACCCAAGAGAGCATTAACACCCGATAAGCAACCATTAAAATTGATTTCTCTATGCTGTTGCCAAAAGAAAATTCATTCTTCTGCCAGGATTCAATTTCACTTGCAAATATTCGTCTCATCTCCGTGTTGCATGTAGGCAAGAAAAGCTATATCAGCATAATTTTTTGTTTTTCAGTAGACTTTTAAATGCTATGAAAGACTATTATCAGTTTGTTTTGTATGTCTTGCTTCTCAGTAATTGAAGACAATTTTTTATTCCTGATAATAAAACACCGAGGGGCCATTACTAGATTTGTTCAACAAAAAGGAAAAAGAAACAACATCAACCACATCACTTATCTGGTCTAAGTTCAGTTAAACAAAATCAATTAGGTTCCACAGGGTGTTAAGCCAATTCACAATTAAGACAGTTGGTGTGAAACTTGTAGTTTTAATCAAATAGCAAACGAAAAAAACAGTAGCACAGGGCAAGGAAGGTAGGGCATTTATAATACAGAGACATGGGTAACTCAAAATGGAGTTTTCAACATACCCTTGTTCTGATACTAGTAAAGCCACCATTGTTAGCAGTGGAAACAACACCTGAAGGAGCAAGCACAAAGACAAAAACGAAAACAATTAAATGTTTCTACTAATATTATCTCAAAGATAGTAACAAAGCAACACTAATAGGCAATGGGAAAAGACAAAAACAAACCTTTAAAAAGCCCTGTTGGTGCACCATTTTCACCACCAGTTCGGTCGATTTGAAATGTACTTTCACTAACGCCCCCCATAACCACATCATCCAAAGCTCCCCAAGGAAGTTCTTTAAAACTGTTTTCTGCAAAATCCATCAAAGAAAACTTGAAACTCAATTCACATACATTGAGCAAAAAGAGAATTAGCCTTCATTGAGAAAGCAAGTTCAAGAATATTTGATTGTTTGGTATCTGAGCATTCAGATCTACATAACATGACAGCACACACCAACAGGTTACTAAGCTCAACAATCCAAATCAATAGGCGCATTTATACCCTAATACCGCTGAGTGCCAAGACTTTTGGCTTCTTGGATAAGTCTTCTTCTGAAGATGAGTTTCAATTGAACCATAGATAGCTAGTAAAAATCATAGGTGCTGTAAGAACGTAATAGAAAGTGAAAATAATACTCATGAATCCTTGTTAGGAGTCCAATTTCCATGTTTGGTAACATCCATAGCTATATATGAAGTTTTCTTCCCCTTTTCTGTTCCTGACTATACTTCACATACTCTTGCCCTACCAACACCACCCCACCCATCTCTACCATATTATCTCAAAGATGACACTCCTATTTTTTTCTACCTTATTCTTCAATCAATGGAACCTGCTCTGAATAACCCCCCTTGTGCAGGATTATTTCTGGTGTGTGTATGTGCGCGCGCGCGCGAAGCCATTAGATTGAATGGATCCAATAAGACGAAAAATTAAGTCATGATTTCAAGTCAAAAACTCAAGTTAAGGGAACCCAACAGGATATACACATATTTTCTTGTAATGAAACAGATTAAAAGAATTTAATTAGCAATTAGAATCTACTTAAAACTCTACCTTCGAAACCAAATAATAATTTCCCATTTTGAAGTCCAACACTCCCCTTTACCGCATTAATCAAATTTCTCATCCCCGAATACTCCACCATTTCAGGTGAATCGCCTTTGATCTGTTTATATCAATAAAATGATGGTCACAACTACATCTTTGTAGCTCAGAAGACAAATAGTGAAAACAAACAAGTGAATTCAAAACAAATCCCTTCAAAGGACAAATCTGGCAAACAGACAAAGAAAGAAGTTTGTCCACACCTCGGGTTCAAAAAATTTGATTCCCTGCAAAACATAATGTTTAAATGTCAAGGATCTAAATAGAATGAAACCAAAAGGAATATTCGGCTAGTAATCTTTAAGTCATATATGAATAAAATAACTGAAAGATTAAATGAATATCATGATCGAAGTGCTTGTGCATGTACTTGGCTGTATTTTGCTCTATCAGGGGTGTCTCCTTCCTTTGGACCAACAATCACTGAAACAGCATTAATAACTTTTCTCACTCCTTTAAAGTACTCCAGGATCAGAGTGTTCTCCTTGGTAATATCTCCAACAATCTGACATTCCACAGAAAGAGGCACGGTTAGAAGCATGGAAATTGGCAAACAAAAAGACCATCAGGATTGAATACAACAGGCTCGTTATATGCCAATACGAACTAGAAACTTTCCATATCTGAGTCACATGCAACAAACCAAACTCTTGTTGCCAAAAGATGGAGAATGCATTAATACTGTCAAAGTTGACGAAGATCTACAGTTTCCATCAACCTGAATGGTGATACCAACTTCCTAAGCTTTGTTAAGAGAGATCTTGATAAAAGCAAGCTCTCCATTCCATCTTATCATACAAATGAACTGAATGGTTCTACTCAAAGAAAATGGAAGAAAGTACGTGAACATCTTGACTCACACATCAAACTTTTATCATATCATCAAACCTCCGATGAAACCACTGATACATTAAATGACAAAAGGTATAAATTTAAAAGGTGAATTGTGCAACTTTAGTAAAAGAATGCAACCGGCATATCTAGCAAGGCCATAGGCAATCAGGCATCACCCCCAGAGTAGTTAAATATACAGAGGTAGCTAACTTACCAAGTCAATATCTGGGCCTAACATCTTCCTTGCCTTTTCTTCATTTCGCACCTGAAAAATGCAAATGCAACATAAGCAAATTTCAGACATGGTCAAAAAACAAAAGATGTTAAAAAAAGAAGACCACAGTACCAATACTCGGACAGGCAATCCTTTTTTGCGCAAGATGTCAACTACTCTTCTACCCACACCACCAGTGGCTCCAGCTACAAGGACAATGCCCGAAGTTTCCATGGGCTTCACTGGTTCTTTGGGTGATGGACCAGATAGTTTCTCAACTAGAAATTCAACAAACTTCCCAAACAACAACTCATGTCAGGCAATGCAAAACAGAATTCAACTTTAAATAACAAAGAAAATTGGAACACAAGACAGTCTGCGATACCTTAGCAGGAGAAGGGGGTCCGTTGAAGAAATATAACGTTTTCAAGAATCTGCCAAAGTCCCAAGCTTCAGCTGATATGATTCCTCTAGAAGTTGTTGAAGGAAAACTAGAAGAGCTGTGTCGGTAAAGGAAAGTGTTCCGATTATTATTAACTTGAAGAAATGGTTTAGGCAATGATGAGGAGGACAGCAACTGATGATTTAAAGAATTCCCGGTAAATTTTCTACCAAAACCCTGCATTACAGTTTATTCAGTTAAATAATTATATTAATTAAAACGCCCATAAATCCAACAGCAACCAAAAAATAAAAAAAATAAAATAAAAGTTGCACCAACTAAATATTTCAGGCAGTCATTTGAACCTAGTACATGGAGCATAGGGTAAGCATGTGACATGAGGTGGAGTTAGAATTACACAAGTAAATGACAACATGAAACATGTATTGAGAATATAAATATAAATGGATAGATAATATAGGGAAAGTTGGGGGATGAAGCTGAGACCCGAGAGTCGGCAATGCAAAGATAAGAAGGCGATGCCGATGACAATTTGGTACAAGTAGAACAACAGCTCTCCATTTTCATGTTGCAGAACGTCTCCGCTTCCACCTCCACCTCCACCTTCTCTACTTTCCAGTGTTTGTGTTGATATTTTTCTTGTTTGAATCTTAGCAGCAGCAGCAGCAAATATAATATTGTCCACACACGTGCACACTCGTAACAGTGGCCCTCGGATAATAAGCCCTGTTTTCATCTAGAAGATTTGGGCCTAATTTGATGGGCCAGAAACATATCGTTCTTAATTTAGAGAGACTCCAAAAAACGAAAATTTTAATATTTGTGCGTTTGCCGGGAGTCGAACCCGGGTCTATTGCTTGGAAGGCAATTATCCTAACCGTTGGACTACAAACGCTAGTTAATTTTTTTTTTTTTTGATGTGTTTTGTTTTGAAATACAAAAGTTCAAATCTACAGAAACTATAGACTGCGTTTGGCAGCTACTCTACTAGTGTGCTGCATTAAAATATTATTTTTATACAAACTGACTGTAATTTCCAATTGCATTAAAATGTCTACCAGCATTTCACCGCAGCTAAATTAATATTATTTAAATTTTTTAATATTTTAATATTATATTATGAATTTTTTTAAATTAGTTATTAAATAATTATTTTATATTAATTTTTATATTATAAAATTAATTTAATAAATACTATCATCAAATAATAAAATTTTATAATATTATATTATAATATTACCTAATATTATGTTATAATATACATGATAATGTAATATGATTATTATAATTATTTTATTATGTTATAATACAATATTAGTATAATTTTAAATTTTAATTTTAATTATGGAATGAATTTTTATTTATTAATGTCTAATATAATTGTTTAATTTAAATTTATTATTTTGGTAAACAATAAATGATTAAATAATTAAAATATTTTTTTACATATTTTAGGTAAAATAATTAAAATGATTTTATGTAATAAAAGTAAAATAATTATCATTTATTTATTACAAATTTATGTTTATTAATATTTTATATTTCATACTATTACTTAAATTAAAATTTATTTAAATATAAATATAAAATAATGTTTAATAAATTTAAATTATTATAAATTTATTGAATAATATAAGTAAAATGATTAAAATTTGAAATACGAACATTTTTTTTTTTGGAGAAGAAATATGAATATTATTTTATTTTCCTTTCATTACATTAACCACCTTTTAAGTGCATGTGTACTTCAACTAAATAGTATAGCAAAAAATGGGTTAGGCTCCTATAATTCGAATACACGTTAATTCTTGGGCACCGTTATTATTTGCTACATTTAAATGGGTCTGAGGTTCAATCATATTATTTGATGGATCCCTTTTTTTAAAGAATAATATTATAATATAATACAATACAATATAATACAAGCTGCCAAATGCATTCCCAAAAGTATTTGCATTCAAGAAAAGTTGAACTTTCCACAATCAAATCAACCTTCTTTGTAAGCAAGGAATGAAGCCAATATTTTATCTCTTAAAAAGTTCAATATCTTCGCATCACTTTGTCGTATAGTACCAACCACTATTATATCACATTGTTATTTTATGACTATGTTATTGAATATGGGGTCCAAATTTTTGTCATTTTCTTATCAACTATTGACCATTAGATTTAACATAAAAATATTTTAATGATTTAGATGAATTTAATAGGTTATTTACTCTACAATCCTTTATGTTTGCTTGCACATTAAAAAATGATAAAGTTTTAACATTTTAATACGTAACTCCAGATCATTTAAAATTTTTACACTTAAGTCCATTTATTAGTTTGAATTTTTTAATAACTTATTTTAAAAATTGCATTAATATATATTAATAATTTAATGTATAATAGATATATGCATTATTTAATAATCAATATTTAATATCAGGTAAATTTAGCTGCATACTAAATAAATTAACATGTGTTACTCTGCTATCAATATTTTAAAAAGTAATTAGTCCATTCTCATCCATTAGATTTTTTATTTATTTACCGTTGATTACTTTGATCATATAAAATTTAATTATACCCTTATTTAAATTAAGGTATAAAAAGAATAATCACCATCATAATCGATTCTAAAAATGTATTACTCCTTTTGGCTCTAATCATTTTAAGTAGAAAAATATAAAAGAAAATATGTAAAAAATATAAAATAAAATTGTGAACAATCACCGCTAGTTTTATTGTTGTGATTATAAATAAATTACTCAAAAGTTTTACTTCAATCACTGAACCTTTTAGTCGCTTCTAGACATGAAGAATCTAAAGCTATAATTTCTTAGTGCAATTGCATTTGCATATACCATGAGAATATACTCAGTAACATTATTTTAATTTTTAATCGTTACTCTTTTGTTTTCTCTCTCCTCTCTCTATCTCTCTCTCATTTTCCCCCACTTTCCTTTATTTTATCACTTCCCAAGCACCCATTATAAAATTGATTTTTTTAGATTTTATTATTTTAGAGAATTATATTTTGTACATGATAAAATAACTTTAAAGGGTGAAAACTAAAAACTAAAGGATAAAACTATTTGAATCCATAAAAGTATTCGTTATATAAGGATAGTTTAGGAATATAAAAATTTAGATGAAAATGGATTTGAACTTTGAAGAGTAGTTTAGGGGTTAAAGTAACAAATTAACTGCAGTTTTTCATTGTATTGGAGTGAAAATAGAAATAACAGAAAAGTAAGGAGCTAACTTGAATTTACCAGTACTCAGTTCACAAAAGACAAAAACTAGGGGTATGATATCACAAGGACACCATAGCCAGACCCTTGAATGTGCAAAACTTTTATACTATCATCTTAAGATGACTTTTAAACAAATCTTATAAGTTTTAACTATTTATGTATGGTGTGATATTTTTTAAAGGTTATTTGATTAAATTATTTGCTTTGATCTTTATTTTACAGGGTATACATTTGAAAAATACTAAAAGAAATAAATGTTATGCAACTGAAAATTTTAGAATCTGTGACGTACAAATTTTAAAATTTAAGATTTTTATATTTAATATTTTTCTAAATACTAATAAGTATTATTTTCCAAACATATAATTTAAAAATCCATACAGTGCAATGAAGTGCAGCAACAAATATAGTATAATTAGAAATTAATACAGTACATTGTATCATTAAACATTGCACAGATTAATATAATATAGTGCCAATACAATACAACATAATACAATAAATATGTATTAAATAATGCAATACAGTATATCAAATGCACTCATACTGTATTATCAATATTCATTACAAGTAGTTAACCTGCTTATCTTATGCGGTTATACATTTTAGATATCTACACACGTTGTAGCACTGACTTTGAAAGTTGGTGTAATGTAACGATCGAGAGACAAAGGGAGGAGTGACTTACTTGGACGAGATTAATGGCTGATTGCACTTAATTAAGAGATGCACCCGCCACCTAAGGTCAGCCGCACAGTGGTGGTTGAACCTATGTCATAAATTTATGGCAGCGACGGGGCCCTTAACCAAAAAAAAGACAAAGGGAGGAGTGTTTTCGGCAAACGGCACGGCATCGGATAGGTGTTTGTGCCAAGGCAGACACGGACACCTGAGCCGTTGACATGGGTGAATGATTCAAGGCCCTTTTTGTGTAAACATCATGCCCAGCAATTTAATTTAGACCACTTTCTGCCGACACTAATTGAATACATATAAACTTTTCGCCAACTCAATTCAGAATATGTGACTTTTTGCGTTTCAGTTTCAATTTTCTACATCGTGTAGGCACTAGGCAGGCAAATTGAAATTCGTTTCTATATGCATCTACAATTAATTGCACCTTTCATTTTTTTTTTTCATCAAGTCAACAATGTTGACCCTCGTCTCTCTGTTGTTAAATTTTAAGGGTCGTGTTAAGTTACTCTTTATATAAATTACAACCCTTTATAAAATATATGTAAGTCCTACAACATATTACTACTTTTTGCATGTGTTTTTAAAGGATTGGAAGTTACATATTATGTAACTTAACAATTGTTTATATAAGTTTATTTTTTCTGACACTTACTTTTATGCATGGATGTATATAATAATAATAATAATAATGCATCATAGAGAGTAGAGTTTTTTATTCCAATTTGATACTTTAAACAATTGTATAATCCAACGATCGATGCCAGTCATCGAGATGAGCTTTGCGGGGAAGCTTGTAAATGAAATTAATTCCTCCGTTGAAGTACTACTATTCGATCGGATTAGCTATAATTATTAAATTAAGAGAATTGTTAAAAGCATAAAGAAATTTATAGGCGGCAAAAGGGTCCTACGCACATTAATTATTTATACCTACTAAATAATAATTACACTGAAAGAAAACGAGTAGACCCATAAAGGATTTTCGCATAAGAATAAGATATTAGTTAATGCAATATTTGAAACGGTAGTTTAATTTGCTTTCAGCTACTTCAAAGTCTCATTCGAAAGTTGGAACCTTTTTTTTTTTTTCCTATTGAAATTTGATAATGAATGAGTCGCGGCATATCATTCCCAAATAGTAGACATAAGAGCAAACGTGACCATTCGTGTCCGGCATGTAAATAACATGATGAAATATTATATAACAGAAAAAAAAATGTTAAAATTTATATTTTTGTATTGGCCTGATATGTTACAGAAATTAATACCAAAGTTCTGGTTGATTAAAAATTGATGATTATTATTAAGATCCACATAATTGATGGAGGTCAAATCCTTCTTCTTCTTCTATACCTGTTAACCAAGTTTTGTAATCGCTAGAGTCAGTCGTCTGAAATTTCAAAAATTCTCTTCGGTACGAGGTCTATGTTCATTTAACTATAATAATTATGCCATGTAGTTGTTTAAATGACTATAAAAATAATAAACTTGTCATCATAATAAATTTTAAGAAGTCAATCCAATCAATCGTAGTTGCTAGGGATTAGTTGAAGCAAAACTCCACTTCCCGCATAATTCAAATATTCATTGACCTTTTTAGTGCTTAGAACTAGGACACACGATTTCGTTTTCTTTAATAATTCTTTTCTACTTTTCAATTATAAAGTATTTACAGCGATATTATTAATGCTTGACAACTGCATGCCTACGAACCTTTGGAACAATACTATGATCCCCAACCCCAACACCATCACACTGATCATTAATTAATTAGTTATCCCATATTTATATTCAAATCCAGAGTTTATTAAAAAAGTAGAAAAATTATATAAGTGAACTCACCAAGAGGGTGTTATACATAATTAATTAATTAACCAACAAAAAATTAATTAATTAATTAACCTCTCTAATAGAATATATATCAACCAAATTAAAAGGGAGATGCGTGCATTATTATTAGGACCCCCTTTTGCATGAGTATGTAGCAAGCATTATTAGCAAGTTCTTTGATAATCAAACTTTCTCATCTTGAACTTAATTTGTAAAATGAGAAACTAGTGAGTGAGAAGTGGATGTTGAACTCATGTGAATCCATGTAATTAGGGTAAATACCATTTACTATTCATGACTTTGTATAATACCATTTTCGGGCCCTTATATATTAACCAGTACGTGGCGAGTTGTCTGTTGTGACATCTAACTTCTAAGAAAATGATTTGAAGTAATTTACTAGAAGATGGTAATTATATGTATTGACTTGCAATTAACTTAGAAAGAAATAATGAAGCAAATATATATCAACCAAAGAGAAGGGATATTGATTGATAATTCTAGGAAATATAATTTAATTTTCAACTGTACTTGATGGTCAAGGTACGTAGAAGAATTGAATATTTCAAAGCAGGCATTTAATTAATTACATGCAAATCTTAGTTAAAAATCGTACTAGAGTGACGCTGAAGTTGTTGACAAATTATTTGTGCTCTAGCAAAACAGCCAATTAAACAGATCTCATTAGAGAAGTAAAATTAATATAGACAGAAAAATTGTACAAAGGATAGGAAAATAAAACAAAAAACGTTCAATAGATAGATCAAATTATTAACTTTTTGCTCATGCTAGCTATTTGTAATACAAAATATTAATTTGGTGATAAGCGGCAGAATATGGACGATTGCATTCTAACAACCAACATTGAGATTTGAGGGAAGGGCTCAAAGATATTGTTTCACTTTGGCCAATATTGACCTAGCTTTCTGTTTCAACCATGTCTTTTAAGATAAAGTTTAATAATATTAAACAAATTAATCACATTGCCATTTCTTGTTTGCAATTTTATATTACAAGTAATGCACGGTGAAGTGGATTTTTAGCACCGTTAATTTGAGTGGGTATTATTTTTTGTGCGGACTTTGAAAGTTATTCACTTTGATTGGAAAATTTAGAAAAATTGAAGATGATGGGCTGTGTAATTAGCAATCTGTAGGTTATACACATTTATTGCTTTTTAATTGTAGTATTAGTATATAAATAGAAAATTACAGGCTCTCGAAATATCTTGACTACAAGAAGAATATTGTGTGTAGAGTTTTGTACGCATAGTCTATCAATAATCAAAATGACACACTCTTCATGGGAATTATTCTTTGAAATAATTCAATATATATAGTAAGTTGTAATTTTTTCAAAATTGCTTGATATATTCCAATTCCAACCAATCTTTTAGCACTTTTAAAGTAATTATGAGATTATTGTTAGGAGGCAACACTCGAATCCGGAATCACATATATAGTAGTTCAGTTCCGACTTCCCAACCCCAAAAGAAAGATAAATATATTTAGTATCGAGTAAGTAAATTAAAAGAGAGGCAAGTAGAGTAGAGCTTTTAATTTGCACTTGGAAATCAACCAAGAAATCAATCAATTTCCCGCCAGCAGCCAAACACAAAGGCAGTGTAGTGTGTTCGTGTTCGTGTAGATGATAAGATATATCCCCATCTTTTTTACCAAATTTATATATGTATCAAAGTGTGGGACTGATCTTATTCTTTAGCTTTACGGCTTTGACTTTCTCTTGCCAATCACATGCAGCTATTATTATAAATTATAATAGTAATTCGGCTTCATCAGCCCTTGGCTTTGGCTATAATAGCTCATGACTCATAGGTAAAAGCTAGGTGTTCCCATCTGTCATCTGACGGTGACGAAGCATTTTCTTTGGGTAGAAACTATTGCCAAATCATACGTTGATGATTGACCACTATGTGGTCCTCCTTTCCCTGTGATTGATGATCTCTTTGAAGAATTGGCCGGTGACAAAAGTCAGTAACGGAGGTTTACACAACTTTACCTCATTTTCAATCAAATCTTAAAGCCTAAGTTACTGTTACTTCCAACGAAAAGGTTCACATCAGAATCAGATTTAATTTCTCTGGTGAGCAAAAACATGGAATTTACCAAAGAATGGGATCTTTGACTGTACATGAACCGACGAAGTTACTGAGAAGTGGCCGGCGGCTTATCTAGTAGTCTCACCTAACTTGACTGCCACGCGGCATTCGCATACTTTATTTTTAATGTACCAACTTAATACCATATGAGAAAACGCACCAACATATAAGCTTACGATCTTGACTTAGCATCCCTAACTTTTTTACTTGGACACCACGCACGCTAGCCCTTTCTCAGTAGCCGTCGCGCGGTGACTGTATCTGTATGACTTTCTCACATCTCAATCTGACTTGTCTATATATACTACAACCAAACACCAGCTTCCGAAAAACACTCCATCAACCTTTCTCTTCACTTCCCAAAACTAATATATTTTCTCTCTTTGCTTCTCCTTGTTTACAGTATACAATTCAAATACACCATATATTCTATTCATGGCTCGTTTTGGTGCTTTTGTGATTATTTCCTTTGTTCTGTTTGCTTCGTTTGTGCCATCTTTAGAGGCAAGAAAGCTCTTAAACACAGAGAAGATCAACAACAACCACAAGAAAGTTTCATCTTTGTTCGAGAATTTGGTTCTGAGTGCTCTTCCAAAGGGAAAAGTTCCGGCTTCTTCTCCAAGCAAGAAGACTCATCATGCCACGCTTGGTAATAAAAAGATCTTTGCCCGGCATCTCGCTGGCATTGATCGGATTCTGCAGTCAGTTCCAAGCCCCGGAATGGGCCATTAGTCTTTCCATGTTACAGACAGACACATATAGTCTATAATCTCTTATTTTTTTCTTTTTCTTTTTTTACTTCTTTAATTCTTTTTATGGAGGGTTAGTTAGATATTATGGTATTACGTTGTACACATAATGGAAGTGTATAGAGAGGGGCACACAGTACGGTTTTCTTTCTTTATTTCCTCTTTAATTTCATGGGATATATAATTAAATTTTGTTCTATGCATCCCTTTTGCATCATTAATGAGAAATTTCTTTCTATGGCTTATTAATGACAGTAGCATCCGGTGTATTACGGATTCTTAATTCCTCCTTTACAAGAAATTGCATCAATTCATATTACAAATTAAAATCATGAAATCACTAATTAAGCTAGCCTTGCCATGTCAATTAATCTTCATGGATATGTTCTTAATTTGAGACACGTGCTAGCGTTTCGTTTCATCTTTGACTTTTTTGATGATCATCCATCCTCCCATTTTGGTATACGTTGAATATAAGGTGCATAGAAGAAAACCAACCCGTATTTGAAAAGGAAAAATATTATGGTCCTATTAATTAAGGTCTACATGTCATGTAAAAAGATGAAAACGCGTTTTACAGATAAATCCATCACAAGCTAATAGTCGGTTCCTTTGCAAAAAGATGGCAAGCCAATACAATATATGCTCTTGAGCTAGGTTTCCACAAATTAAAAATTGCATGTCCATGGCCATAGCTCTATGACCCAACACCCGATTTCTTGCTTCGAAGTACAATATGCTTAATTGGGGCTGCCTAGCTAGAAGGTTGGAAAAAAAAATAAAAAATTCAGAGAAAGTACAGGATTTATTTAATTTCATTTTATGGAGTTTACAATGAGTTAGGCATTTTACTTAAATTTATTGTCCTTTTCCTTTATAGACATTCATAAAATAGAAATGACACATAAAAATGTTTATACAACAGCGTCCTTGTCTTGCGCAATATATAGTAGATAACATAATTAAAACAATAGAATAAGATGACAAAGATGTCACCAATTCTGTCTCTATGATTAATAGCAAATTTAAATGAGTAACCACTTTAAATTATGATTATTAGCCCATCAGAAACTACCTGATCAATCACACATTAATTTATTAATTATCAACTTAATTAGAAGGAGAAATTAATTAATCAAAATCATTCAGATATTATTGTTATTTTTACAAGTAGAATTAATGAAACTGCATATGAAAGCCAAATTTTTTCTCCCTTTCTCCAGGCCAGCAAAATTGACTGGACTAAAAAGCACGAAATCGATAGATGATAAATCGTAAGCTGCTTCCCATTCCAACATTATATGATCAAATTGGTTACGTCTTGTGTTCACCAAATCTCTTCTCTCTGTGGAATAAATAGGCTCATTCTTGACTATAATGTTGGCCCTCCCACAGTCCCACTCCACATATCAATCATCATGCCTTCTTCTTGTACTTTACTTTCTGATGATACATAATCTACAAAATAAGAAACACACCAAACTTATCAATCAATTTATAAACGTTTAAATTAAGGCTTTCTTGGAGCCCAAAAAACTAATGTTGCTATGTTGAGACATCATCGAAATTCAATTTTAATGTGCATTTTTAATAACAACTTTTTTTGGCAATATTCATTGCGACCTATATATATATATATATAAACAGAAAGAACTGTCTCACTCGTTGCATTAGGTCTTAATCTCATCATCATGACAACACATATGACAAGCTTTGTCCATTGTGCGTTAATTATATGACGCCGCCTTGGTTTTTTAGAGGGAAAAAAAAAGGAAGAAAAGAAAAGAAGATTTGGCTAATGACAGGACTAATCACGTTTGTTTTGTTTAAATACAGAACGCCTTTTAATTTTATTTTAAGGTAATGAGCAAGAATCAAAAGAGAGATGTGCATGAAACATATACATATATATATATATATTGACACAAATGATGAGAATTGGTACCGTAAAATTGGCCTCTCTAAGCAAAACACAAGGGCTCCACAGACCGCCGATCACTTGAGACAATTTACAAACACATGAAACCAAAACGTGTTGCATCTGTTTGTGGTTCAGTTGCCCATCAACTCTCCGAATCTTCTTATCCTCGACAACAAACAATTGCATTTCAGTCGATTTTTGACTTTGTAATATAATGCATCTCTTTTTTTATTAATCAATAATTACAATAAATTAAAATTCAATTTCCTATTCGATAGAAAATACCATATATAGTATATGTTTGTTCTGCATTGAAATATATTCTAAGTCTAATTATTTAATAATGTCAAAGGTTACAGTCGGTTTCTGACTCCGATTGTAAATAAATAACTGAGCGAGACGATGGATGGCTAAAAATTATAGTGCAACTGCAATCCTTACAAAATAATTGTATTAATTTACATAACGTTATGCAAAGCAAGATTGGGACTTGGGAGAGAAACAACAGGTTACATTGTTTTGCTTTTGTACATAACTACAAAAACCGATGAAATTAAAGATTTTGTTTGTTTTTGTGCCTAAATCTAAAAGTCACCAGACTCAGACAAGGTCGCCTGCCTACCACCAACATTAATTGGTGGACCACACGAGTGTCATGTTCTCATTCCTCAATCCTTCGCACGTGTTTTCATTTGCTTCAGGAAATATTTTCGTGAGACGTAGTGTATGTAAGTTTAGCATTTATTACACAATTATGGTGCAACCCACTGAATTTTAATCTACACGGTCACGGTGGCCCTCACTCCTCACCTGCTGTTCGACATTGGATCGTTCCATCTCAACTTTTCTTTCTTTTTCAGAGAAAGATTGAGAATGGTGATAGTTGGTATTCAATAGAAGGCATATATATATATGTGTGTGTGTGTGTATGGAGACAAGAAGTAATATTCATTAAATATCAATCCTTACTTTTTATTATTACCATTTAAATTCAGGTCGTTGGGGATACAAAGCGCATTTACGGCCAGTTGAGCTATGCTCAAAGGAACAAAACAGGCATCATTAGATAGAGGTTGGTGAGATAGGTTTGCATGCAACTTTAAAATATACATTAGATAAATTTTCATGACATTGTTAAAAAATAATTAATTCTATATTAGCATTTACAAATCTATCTTCATCTAAACTCACATATAATAGTACACGTAAATACAAAACAGATGTTGATTAACTTTCACCACTTAGTTGGATAGTAAAATATATATATAATTGGGATTTTAATTAAAAAAGAAATGAGAAATCAAAATCTTATCTCAATCGGAGCTCATATATAATATTGTATATAAATATAAAACACGTCTGATTAATTTTCATGATAAGATTGAAAAATAATTGTATATTAACAATTAGGATTATATCCTAATCAGAAATCTACTGAGCTTTCAAGTATCTCGTGCCATGTGTGTGTTGATAAAGGAATACAGTTAACATTTAATTATTTTTATTTTTATACAATAGTCATCAATCATGATTATGCATTTTCCTCATGGAAATCTTACATCACCAGAGACTTTTGGTCCTTTTTATTAATTGATAATAGTTTAATAAAGCTTAATACTTAAGGCCCGTTTGAGATTGCTTCTAGGAGACTTAAAAGTGATTTTAAGAATTTAAAAGTTAATTTTAGTGTTTGGTAAAAAAAATATTAAAAATCACTTTTGTCAAAATCAGCTCCTCCTACAGCTGATTTTGAAAAACAGGGAATGAGTAGCTTTTAGATTCTAATTTTGAGAATCAATTTTATCATTTAATACAATTCCATAAATATCCTTACAATTATTACATAAACCCAAAACTATCCTTATTCAAATTTAAAACAAAATCAATATTTCAATAACTTTTATTATTAAAAAAATAAAAGAAATAAAAGTATAAATTTTATTTTTAATTAAATTATTATAATACATAATTAAAAATATTGTATGTACATATTTTTTTATGGGTAAATAAATTTCATCCTACATTATGTCCATTTTAGTCATTTTTTTTTACAGTTGTTTAACAATAAGATTTACTAAACACCCACAGTTATTTTCAAAACTCACAGTACTTTTGAAAATAAAATTTACCAAACACTTAACTGATTCTCTTCACAATTGATTATTTCTACAGCACAGCTAACAGTAATTATTTGAAAAGCTACAACATTACCAAACTAATCCTTGTTCTATTAATGATTCGAGCAAGCATTTTACAAGTTTAGTTGTAGTGCTATGCTTTCCATCTTGTATTTAACAAATACCATATATATGAAATTGTACAAGGAACACTTTATGAAATGGACAGCAAAAAGAAAAAGGAAATATAAGCACATATCAAATCATAAGGACAAAAAATTACATTCCACGTTGTCTTTCATTTGGGATACACGCGGCGTTACAAAAATAATACACCTATCTAATTCTTTTTTTTTTTTATAAATATGGGTATTACGTGAAGTTCAATAAGTTTAACTTTCGATTTGCACAATTTATTCGCAGGTCTTTTTAGAATTCACGAACACAAATGTTATGAATTTGATTGCCCAAGAAGTTTTAGAAAGGCTTGTTAGTATATCAATAACATCTCTAGTTTTAATTTCTTTTCCAAAGCTTTATTAATTTTCTGGTATGCGTATAGAATATATATAGAGTCTGTATATACAAGTAGATCGATTAAACTAGACCAGTTAGAACAGAGTATTAGCCAATTAATTATTACAGGGAAAGTATTAATTTAGAATACCGGTATAATTTAGAAACTACTATAATTAATAATTAAATTAACCCTTGTAATAGTGGGTTTTAGTATAATTTTATTACTTTGATGCTTGCATATTTGTCAAGATTACGGATGGATTTATTGCTCTTTAATAATGAATCGTTTATGTATCCTTAATCCAACTCAAAGAATTGTTGATTCCAAGATGAATTTTAGATGTTAGATTTTCCATAATGCCCAATTTGGTAAATAAAAATGTTATACTTTCAAAATTAGGACATATTATTTACGTAGTTAATTATTATATCAATTGCGATGGTGAAAATAATAATAAAATAAGTAGCCATTTAGCACATAATAAGATAATAATACTACATCACATATGAGGTCAATTGGAAATAAATTTTGTATGTGTAAGAATTATTTGATTTGGAAATATCGAGCGGCATCTCCATCGAAGTCCAAACTCTATCTGTAACAGGAAGCAAGTGTATATGTAAAAGATTATTTTCATTTTGGTATGTGAGGAAACGTACAGATGTGAAAAAATAAAGAATTGTGTGATAATCAATTATGTCAATAACCAATTTAAATGGTAAGAATAAGATATCGTAATAAGATCGGATTAGCTCAGCACTAAATCTTTGTCGTATGACATCAAGGCACTGCATAGGCTGGTGCATGAACGGAGGCATAGAAGATGACAAAAGCAAACCCACAACAGAAGATGATAGTCATGACCCATCCACATATGAGTTTGAAGAGGAGCTTCCAGTTGACGTTCTGCAAATAATCAAAATACAATCAAATGAATCATCAGAAATTTGAGAAACGTACAAGCACTACTGTATATAGCCGCTAGCAAATCAAAGGAAATAGTACCTGAAGATCATCTGCTATTCCAACTCCGACCAAAGATCCAGCAAAAGCATGAATATTTGAAACAGGAAGATTTGTTCTAGATACAATGATCACTGCAGCCACAGTTGATAACTGAGATGCCAATCCTCTAGAGTTGCTCAAGTATGTGAGCTTCCCACCGAGACATTGTGTTAGCTTCCACCCACAAAGGATGAATCCCATTACTGCACCAAGTCCACCAAGGGCTCTTATCCACCAGCTCACATCCATGGAATCCTGACGAGTGATGACAACGATTAATTAAGATTAATCTATATATTCTTTTAATGACGTACGTACACTGCAAATTCTGATGGGGTGGAGGTGGATATATCAAACTCACCACATCTTCTCCATTTCCAGAATATTTTGCTCTATTATTGAAAATGTCAACAATAGCTCCATATGGACTCACAACAGCTGCTATCTCACTAACAGACTGAATCAGACTGCATAAAATATATGTCAACATATATTTTAGAGACGTCGTTATGCAACTATATATATAAACAAGCATAATGGTGATTTATTAAATACAAGAGTACTAAACCTACGCAAAGATACAGGAAGCTAGAAGGTGTGGAACGCTGAAGCAGTCTTCTATTTCATCATATTTTTCTGCTAAAGCATGGCGAATGAGAGTTTTTCTGTCATACTCGATAACCTGTTTCATCATATGATTAATGGACCAATTAGCAGACAGAGGCACCTTTTTTTGGCATTGATGGCCAAGACTGACAGCTTATACTTACTGGAGACACAGTGGATTTTGTGAAGTTTCTAACAAAATTATAGGCGCTTTGAAATGGACTTTGATTTTCCATCTTCTGAAAGGTCTTTGTTTGAACCAAATTGTTTGGTGTACACTGAAGCAACTGTTTAAATTGTGTTGATTGTCCAGTAGATGGAGCAAGCTGCTGATCAGAATCTTTGATTGTACCGACCGGTGAGGCACAGCTAATTCGCTCCTCCTCTTCATAGACTGTGTCGAGTACTCTCGTCTGCATAAATTCTCTCAGTACATCTTCAGCTTCATCATCCCCACCTTTGGTATAGCTGCAGGTTTGATCTTGAATTTCGACACATTGTTCCTTGGCAGAAGTCATGTTGTTATTCTTTGCAGTTTTGTATTTTTCAGTATCACCAAGTTCTTTTATGGCCAAAAGAACAATCAGAGCCTAAAGAAAAGAAATAGAACCACTGAATTAGTAATTAATCTAAATGTATGATACCATTAGATTTAGAATACTATTCACCAAAGATAAGACTGCTCCAATAAAGGTGGCCAGAGCCACAGCCGCTATGGTAACCCATGTGGGTATGTGTACTAAGTGTCCTCTAACCTGCCATCCAATTATTAAAGCATGCGGTTATTTGGAGATTGAATAATGCGGTGAAGCTGATATGGAAAAATAAGGGATAGAAATTCTACCTGATACACAAAAAAGAGGCAAAGGAGTCCTGCTGATAGTCCATAATCAACAGGGAAGAAAATGAGAATCCTCTCCCTCGCATTTTCGTGGCGAAGTATTAAAACCTTCAAGAGAATGAAGAGGAAGCATGCACATATGCAGGCAAATAATGGAGCTACAGTCCATTCGAGGAATATCCATTGGAGCCCCCCACCATTGAAATTGTGATTATCATTCTGCATTAGAAGATTAGACCATCACACTTCACTTGAGCATTGAATTAAATTTTCATCAAACAATTTTTTTTCCTTTTCCCAATAATTTTATTCAGTACCTTGTTCCACAAGGTAATGTAGTCAAAGCCATTGGTAACAAGCACTGTTCCCAACAAAGCAGCCTGCATTGCTTGCTGAGATGAGACTGGTAACTCAAAGTATGTTGCTATTACCAGCCAGATTGCTGTTCCAAAGTAATTAACTTTAATCATAGACTAGTATTCAATTAATCTCTGTAGTATAAATACAAGGTATATATGCATGCGTAATATATGAAATTAAGGACCAAGTGGGGGCGATGTAATATACTTGCAGTGACGAGAACAACTACCATACTCCACATCAAGAAACCTTCACTCGGTTGATTTTCTTTGATAAACTGCAAGAACACACGAACTTTAATCATATATATGTGCCACCCATTATTCTTTTGACCATAAAAATAAAAAAATAAAAGCAAATTAAGATCGTTAATGGTCCCTGACACTACAAAAGAAAGCGTTAACTGTGCTGTTGCTGGCCAAGGCTGCTCCTGGAACACAGATTAAGCCTGCCATTATCGACGCCTTTAGAAAGGTCAATGATCCCGACCCTAATGGTGTTGAGAACTGCGCGCCATTCGACAATGTAAAAAACATAAATAAGCTATTGGCTTTCTCAATTTAAGATTGGATTATGTTGTAATACAGACCGGGGCCGGAAGATTGTTGGCACCGGCTGAAAATGCCATGGCAAGAGCAGCAAAGCCTCCCAGTACTGGTACCCATTGGTAGGTCTCCTTCCACTTTCCAATAACTTGAACGGGAAATTCCACCGGAATTTTCTCACTATCGGCAGGCATTCTTGCAAAACTAGTCAGTCCAAGAAAAATTAATTAGATGGCACATAATAATTTGTTAAGTTTTGCATTGGATATATCCCCGAGGCATTAGAGTTTGTCTTGTTAATTGGATTGTCTGACTAACAAATTAATAACAGTCATTGAATTTCTTGTTAATTGGTGTGGACAATCCAATGTTTAGAACTCAAATCACAATAAGAAAAATATTAAAAAGCCCAAATCCCCCATAATTTTATAGAAACAACATTGGAGAAAAGACCGATGAACATGCAACTAAGTTTGCAAATATTCAATTAAATTAACTTATTTTCAGGCATATTCATTCAAGAAACGATGGATAATGTGCATGAAGCTCATCAATATTCTCTGCCTTAATTTGGGGTTCAAATTAAGAATGCTAATCTGGAAAACGCCTATAAATGTGCAGAACATGATAGGTCATCAACCAACTAATATTGTTGAAACCAAGCATTCGAATTTCAAATTATCAATCAATTATTATAGTACGTTCATTGGATTAGCCAATACCCAGGCTCAGCTCCATTATCTTGTTCAGCTATAAAAGTAGTCAACATATCCTTTCACAACTTTTCTTGTTGCCTTGCTGGATTTGTGTTTGTTTTAATTCCATAATTTAATAGATAACACTGGCAAAATACAATGAATTGAAAGATAAGATACTATCCGAATACGGCAAATGGTCCAGCTTTTTGAATGAAAATAATACGATTCCACAAAAATGGGCGCCCACTTCTGTTTGTTCTACACTACTTAGTGATCCATTGTTATTATAAAGGTAATCATATAGCTTGTTTAACCAATTAATTGAATCATATGCAAAAATAAGTTTGACCATTAGATAAATATTATTATGTAAGATTCAATATATGAATTTTTATTTAAATGTTGGGCAACGAAAACAAATGGATCCTAAAATGTTAGAAAATAATGAAAGAGTTGTGCTATGCCTTCCAAATGGTGAGGCATTCATCAAAAGGATATAATAAGATAATGTAATCAACTTATTTGAAACTTATGAAAAATTATCAACCACTTAATGAATAATATACTATTAGGATAAAATTTTAATATGACTATCATTACTCATAATAGATAATATACTAATGTAGTCATTCTCACTATGTTATAACATAAAGGGTTTTTTCCGCCCTACCTCCAGATGTTTCGACAATTTCCGTCACACCCCCAAATATTTTGACTTGTTGCACCATGCTCTTAAATCCGTTAATTTGGCCATTTATTCTAACGGTCAAAGGATAAATTTAAAATTTTATGCCTTAAATATTATTTGATAGTGAAAAATTAAATTTATTTGATAATTTAATTGATGAGATTATTGTGTAATTAATTTTAATTAAGAATTTTTAACTTAAATATCAACTGATGGACTAGGATCTTATGTCATTTATTTTTTTTAAATTTAAGATAAGGGGCATTTCTGACATTTAATCAAATTTCAAAAAATTCTGTTAATTTTAACAGCCAAATTAACGGAAATGAGGGTACGACGAAAATTGTCGAAACTTTTCGGTGTGCGGTGAAAATTATCGAAATATTTAGAGACAGGACGGAAATAACCCTAACATAAATAATGCTTAAAAGTATAAGCTAACGAATCAAAACTCGACAATAATATTTAAACTCCAACAATTCTAACATAGTGGCTAACACATTAGTTGGCATATGATTTGCATAGCAAAAAAATAATCACAAGGAGCAAGAAGACAGCGTATGGATAGGTTTATAAACTAACAAATTATTAATTCCATTTAACGAACAGAAGACGAAAAGCAGAAATTCAAAAGCACCAATTCAATTTAACTAAAGCTTGTATGTTGATTTGTGCATAAAAATAGAGAAACGACAAAGCGTACTCCAAAGCTTTTGTAGTGGAGTCCACCAAAATTAATGTACGACCGAAAATAAGCTGTAGCTGGATTCAATAAGCAAAAAGCCCTTTTGAAATTACAATTGCACATGCAAAAGTTTTTGCCTCTTCCCATTCCACTACATATTCATACATAAATATTCTGAACTCCCTTCGCATATCCAAAACAATCCAAACAAAATTCTATTTCAGTTTCATAGCAAAAAGCCTAGATTTCAAGATATTTTCATTCATAATCTTAGCCAGACAATACTGAAAGGATTTTAATGTTCCATTTACAAAACTATTGGTGTTATAAATAATAATACAATGAATTGATTTATATATATATTGTAAATAATCTTCAACCACCGAATAACATGACATATCATTTAGAATGAAAAATTTGAAATATATTCCAACTCATAACTCATTATAAATAATAAAAATGGACCTCCTACATTTATTTCTACATTACTTTTTTATATTAATTATGATAAAGTTTGGGCTCATAAAAATGGATTTTGCTCATAAATAGTTGAACTATGTGGGACAACAATCCCTTCTCAATACCATTCAACCAGAGGGTAGCTCTCAATTCAAATAAATATAGATGGTGGTTCTAAAATGAATAATGTTCCAACTTCCAAGTGGGAAATAGAAAATGACGTGTGCACAGATAGATGATAGACACACAGTAAGCAATGTGCTAATAATAATCAATTAATTGTTGTTGAAAGTTTTTATTTTCCGTTTAGGTGTGAAAGGGGAATTAAAAAGAAACTTTTTTGATGACATTGTAAACTTTATCCGAGTAATCGAAACCCCACGTCACTTTCTCTGTCTGTGGACTTGTACAACTTAGGTAAAGGACATCATATGAGTCAAAAAAACACCACACCCCGCACCAATTTTGTCTCTTGGATTCCCTTTATACCCTCACGAAATATCCTCCTCACTTTCCACGTTTCGAAGGGTAAAAGAGGCATTACAGCCACAAGAAGCAACCCCTACCTAGAGCTGGCAGTATTCTCTCCCCCACCCTCCCAAGTCTCCCCAACCATTCAAGAGAATTATTTATTTTTATTTTATTTGTACGCATAGCACCAAAGACCAAGCTATTTAATTTCCCAGAGCCTGTTACCCAGACAACAACCAAACCTACCACGTCTTGCCACCTCATCAAATTTGTGTCATGGATGACGCCATCACTTCGACAGGTCACCACCCCGCTTCTCCTTATCCGCAAAACGATCGCTGCCACGTGGCAACATCAGGAGCAGACAAGTAATTCTGCCGTCCCCACTCTGCGTGCTCTGGTGCTTCTGCGACCACAGTTTTTCCCAGTCATTTCCTTCAGCTGCACGACACGTGCCACAGTAACTATGCAGGTTTGTTACGTGTTATGTGCTGACTGGTTTGGTTGTCAATGATACTTGAAGCATTTCACCGCTCGATGGATAAATAGGTGATGACGTGTGGGACCAGGTGGCAAAGTTGACAAACTGACACGTAGATGGCTGCCTTGGTAGGAGGGAGTAAGTGCGCGTCAGCCCAAAATTCAGCACTGCCAGCTGGCATTACTGGGTAGCCTACTGGCCGACCTTATCCTCTTCATTTTTTTATCTCTCTTTTCGAAATTATTCTATTTGTTATCTTTTTATTATCCTCAAAAAATTAATATTTAAAATATTTACAATGAAAGAACCAATTGTTTGTGTATAGAGAGAGAAAAGGAGAGAGAGGGAGAGAGAGTTTGTAAATGTGGCTCTTGAAATAAAAGAGAAGACCAAGCCAAGCCAAACCAAACCCTAGATTTCTTTCGTGCTACTAAGGGAAATTTTGTTTTGTATTTTTTCTTTTTTTCTAAACCCATCTTTGCGTAAAAGATTCAAACTTTTCTTCTCAAAGTGGGTTAAGGTTTGTTTTTTTTTTTTTTTTTTCAATTATCATTGGTTCAAGTTTGTTATTTGGATTATGTAACAGTGAGTTCCAATGTAGTTTTATGTATGCTTGAATTTTTTCCATGTTTGGGTCTCATTTGGTGATAATATGAATGATTGTGAATGTTTAATTACGTGTATTTATTCATTTTGTGTGATTCTTGATTTGCATATAGCCATAGGTAATGACGCTAATTTCTTGATAACCTTTACAGATCCTGCCAAGTTATAGAGATTTCACGAAAGGACCAATCTTGGGTCTGGTTTATGACTCTGAGATCTTGTGTTGAGTTTCTAAAGTTGACGATAATACAAAGTGGTTAAAGATGATGTCCAAATCGTATACCAATCTTTTAGATCTAGCCTCTGGCAATTTTCCTCTAATGGGTCCAAGTCGTGAAAAGAAACGATTGCCAAGAGTAATGACCGTCCCTGGTGTGATTTCTGAGCTTGATGATGATCAGGAAAATAGTGTGAGCTCAGACGTACCGTCCTCGGTCATTCAAGATCGTGTTATAATTGTAGCAAATCAGTTACCTGTAAAAGCTAAGCGCAGACTGGATAATAAAGGTTGGAGTTTTAGTTGGGATGAGGATTCTTTGTTATTACAGTTAAAAGATGGATTGCCTGAAGATATGGAGGTTATATATGTGGGGTCATTGAATGTAGATGTTGATTTGAGCGAACAAGATGATGTGTCGCAGCTTTTGTTGGATAGGTTTAAATGCGTCCCTGCATTTTTGCCACCAGACATTTTAACAAAGTTTTATCATGGGTTTTGTAAGCAGCATTTGTGGCCTCTGTTCCATTACATGCTTCCATTTTCGGCTACACATGGTGGAAGGTTTGATCGATCTTTGTGGGAGGCATACGTGTCTGCCAATAAGATTTTCTCACAAAGGGTGATTGAGGTTATAAACCCAGAAGATGATTATGTTTGGATTCATGATTATCATTTGATGGTGCTTCCTACCTTTTTGAGAAGAAGGTTTACAAGATTGAGAATGGGATTTTTCCTCCATAGTCCATTCCCTTCCTCAGAGATATATAGAACTCTACCAGTAAGGGAAGAGATTCTTAAGGCACTTTTGAATGCGGACCTCATTGGTTTTCACACTTTTGATTATGCACGGCATTTTCTGTCTTGTTGTAGTCGTATGTTAGGTTTGGAGTATCAATCAAAGAGGGGTTATATTGGGTTGGAGTATTATGGAAGGACTGTAGGGATAAAGATCATGCCTGTTGGGATTCACATGGGTCAGATTGAGTCGGTTTTGAGACTTGCAGACAAGGATTGGAGAGTGCAGGAGCTTAAACAGCAGTTTGAAGGAAAGACTGTGTTGCTTGGTGTTGATGATATGGACATTTTTAAAGGGGTTGATTTGAAATTGTTGGCTATGGAACACTTGCTGAAGCAGCATCCAAAGTGGCAGGGAAAGGCGGTACTTGTACAGATTGCAAACCCTGCTAGGGGAAGAGGGAAAGATCTCGAGGAAATACAAGCTGAAATACATGCTAGCTGCAAGAGAATCAATGAGACATTTGGCCAGCCTGGTTATGAACCAGTTGTCTTCATTGATAAGCCAGTATCTCTCAGTGAAAGAGCTGCATATCACACTATTGCTGAGTGCGTGGTGGTCACAGCTGTTAGGGATGGGATGAATCTTACACCTTACGAGTACATTGTGTGCAGGCAGGGAGTCTCTGGATCTGAGTCTTCTTCAGAATCAAGTGCGCCAAAGAAAAGCATGCTAGTTGTATCAGAATTCATCGGATGTTCTCCTTCGCTCAGCGGTGCAATTCGGGTCAATCCATGGAACATTGAAGCAACTGCAGAGGCAATGCATGAGGCAATTCAAATGAATGAAGCTGAGAAACAGTTGCGCCATGAGAAGCATTATAGGTATGTTAGTACTCATGATGTGGCATACTGGGCTCGAAGCTTCTTTCAAGATATGGAAAGGACTTGCAAAGATCATTTCAGAAAACGTTGTTGGGGAATTGGTTTGAGCTTTGGTTTCAGAGTTGTAGCTTTGGATCCTAATTTTAGAAAGTTGTCAATTGATGCCATTGTTTCTGCATATCTAAGGTCGAAAAGTAGGGCTATTCTGTTTGATTATGATGGAACTGTCATGCCCCAAACATCTATCAACAAGGCTCCAAGTCAAGCAGTGATCTCAATCATTAATACTCTTTGCAATGATGCCAGGAATACTATATTTGTTGTTAGTGGAAGAGGAAGGGATAGTTTAGGCAAGTGGTTCTCTCCATGCAAGAAACTTGGAATTGCTGCTGAACATGGTTACTTCATGAGGTATGGTAATCTTTTATTATTATTATTATTTATCTTTGTGGCCAGTTGTACTAAATTCTAAATCATTTGTCTATCAGGTGGTCTGCTGATGAGGAGTGGCAAAACTGTGGGCAGAGTGTTGATTTTGGGTGGATACAAATAGCTGAGCCTGTTATGAAACTATATACAGAATCCACTGATGGTTCTTACATTGAGATGAAAGAAAGTGCCTTGGTCTGGCACCATCGAGATGCAGACCCCGGTTTTGGATCTAGCCAGGCCAAGGAGATGTTGGATCATCTAGAAAGCGTGCTAGCTAATGAACCTGCTGCCGTAAAAAGTGGTCAGTTCATTGTAGAAGTAAAGCCACAGGTATATATCTCAGCTTCGAATCTAAGTTACAGACATTTTTACATAGATGGATTCTTCTAACTTGGCACCAACACAGATATACATGGTCATATCTGCCCTTTTTTTTCAATTATTAATGTTGTTGGAGGAACAAGCTTCCTTGCCATCTACACTAACTGTCTAAATTTTATCTATTTTTAGTTATTACAGTGTACTTATGATATCATGATGCCAGTGTGAGAAGACTAGAATATTGGAGAGTTGGCTATTCTTTCACTATTTGCAATTGATGGTTTTAGAAGCAACGGCGTCAATTTTACTTGCGCTAAATTGTGTCATATTTATCATACTTGCTACTATATTGCCTTTAGAATATGTGATAACTTTATTGTAAAGGCACACTGTATGAACCAAATTTTTACTGTGGCTTACAGGGAGTCAGCAAAGGTGTAGTGGCAGAAAAGATCTTCACTAGAATGGCAGAGAGTGGGAGACATGCTGATTTTGTACTTTGCATTGGTGATGACAGATCTGATGAGGACATGTTTGAGATCATTGGCAATGCGATGTCAAGTGGAGTCCTCTCATCTAATGCGTCTGTTTTTGCTTGCACTGTTGGACAGAAGCCAAGCAAAGCTAAGTACTATTTGGATGACACAGCTGAGGTTGTAACCATGCTTGACGCTCTTGCTGAAGCTTCTGCTCCACCCTCCTTCGAAGTTGGAACATCCGACTCCCCTTGAATTTTCCTTAACCATTAAATCAAATTTGGCTTTAAGCTTAAGGTGATTTGGAAGGATGCCATATTGGCCTGTAATGAAGGTAGCGATCATTCTCTACTCTTTATTTGAAAGTAGCTCGTTGGATGACAGATTGTGTTTGATCATTTTGATGGCCAATTGTTAAAACGTCAGCAGCTTGGATTGTGTGCTGTAGTCAATGAAGCTCAGTGACGAGGCGAGTGGGAAAAAGTTATGTTGTGTCAACCTCATATAAGTAGAGACTGTTCTGAAAAAATGAAAAATGAAAGAAATCTCGTATAAAGGGTTCAATGTTTCATTGAGGTTGGCCTGGAAAGTGAACAAAATAGCCAAAAATAATTGATCATCGCATACGTGTAAATGTCCCTAGCTTGTCTAGGCAAATTGTTATGTAGGGGACACTCCTTTTCAGCCGTATTGAAGCCTGATAAGTGACTTTGATCGTCTGGACATTTCTGCATATTTCAACTGTTGACTTTTTTTTTTTTTTTTGGGTTCTTGTTAAATCTGATAATTCCATTGCTATATAAACCTGTAAATTCTATAGAAATCTCTATTTAGTCCCTTACATGCAATGCATCTATCTGTTCTTGCAATCAACTACTATTTTTGTGTCATCTCATCACCGTTCTGAGACATACTTGAGTAGCAATCAAATGCATGAGATGATAGAAGGACTGGTTTCATGTCAGACGACAGACATAATGATATGTAGATATCCAAGATGATCATACTATTATTGTTTCTACGGAAATGGCTTTATCAATTGGATCATTGCTTGGATAAGCCATTGGAGGCATGCTTGAATTTGATGATGAGGCTATTCAATTGACCCACCTGACCGAAGGTGCTTACTTGGTAGTAGTTTTACCAGTGTTGTTCTTATTTTTATCTATCCGCATGCTATATAATGTGTCTAGCAATTTAAATTTACAAAGAGGGAGCTTACCGAATTGTTCATTAACTTCTGCTCTGCACAAGAAGATAAAAGCATCCGGTACATGTACAGGGTAAAAGCCACGAATTAATATGTGGAGATAAACGTTTTCTTCATTTCACATCTGATCACTGATCTAATACTGATCTAACACAATACAATACACAGTTACATTATACCCACAAAAGAGTAAAACGGAATAGAACCCTGAAAATTTTTTGAAAGAAAAAAATCTACTAGCTATCTGATTTTGCAGATTTTATCAAAAATCTCTCTCTCTCTCTCTCTCTCTCTCTATATATATATATATATATATATAACCACCTGAATTTTGTAAAATGTATTACTCCTCCATTGTTTTCTTAACAGAAGAGTAAAATAATCACTTTATCGATGTTATGTTAAGATGACAACGGAGGAATATTACATTTTGTAAATTCCAGATGACATTGAAGGAGTGACCCATTTCATAAAATTAGAAAATGTGTGGATAATTTCCCAAAGAAGGAAAAATAAAAAACTAATGACTTGCTGGGTCAATCTCGATCACACTCACCGGAGACAAATAAACCTGACTCTGTATCAGAGTTTTGCCGATCTTGAACCCAGGTACCACCGTAAAATTAACACGAACATCAACAGCAGAATCAACAATTTCGCAAGAAAATGCTGACTCATCATTCACATTCTCCATGTAAACTTCCGAAAATCTGCAATTTCTTGGCACCTGATAGATGGAAACTTGTTGATCAAATGAGAATGCCAAGCGATGCAGAAGCCAAACTCGTCTCGCCATCTCAGCAAACGACGTGAAGAAAGCAGAGTCTGGGCAATCTCCAGCGTTAATGAGCTTTCTCTGGTTCAAGTTACCAAAAAGTGAACACTCCATTTTTGCATGTACAAGGTGAAGGTACTTGGAACGCATGAATTTGGCAAAAGAAGAGCTCGGTTTCTGAGCGAGAAATTGCCTTGCGCTTACTAATTGCAGCTTCTTGAACTCGTTCAAGTATTGGTCCCGAGAGTGCTTGTGAAAACACTGAGACTCATTTGGTGGCGAAAAATTCGGAAAGTTGAAACCTTCAAGCATTGTTTTGCAGACAAATGATTGGAAAACGAAGTATCTATGGCTTGGTTTTGTAAAAATTGCTTCTGGTTCAATAACTTTAGCTGCTAAATCAAGATCCCACTTTGCTGACTCCATTTCACGAACCATCAACTTAACAAAACTTGCCATAGATCTTAACGAGTAATGAAGAAACTGAACAAAATGGCTTGTGCTCAAAGCTGAAAGCTGAATATTTTCCAAAATTGAAATAGGCCCACTTGCGTTTAGCTTCTTTTCAAGACTCTTGTTAAACGCAATGGAATCATCAAGCTGTCTCTTGAGAAAACGAGCTTCAGATTCTTTCATCTCAGCTTCACCTTCCAATTTCTTTATAGTGATTTCGTAAGTCTTCATCAAACTCTGCTGCTCTTGAATCTCTGCCAACATTATAGTCACTTGAGGTGAAAGATCAAGCTCTTTCTTCAGGAATCTTCTTTTCAGTTCAGATATAGCTTTCAACTCGTCAACGACAGCTTGGTCAGCAAGGTGAATGGCCTCACTATTGTATGGATGCTGAGCCATTTGTAGCTCCGCGTAAGCAGCTTTGATTGAAGTAACCCCAGCAAAAAGCTTTGCCACTAAAGCCTCCATCACTGCTCTTTGCCTAGCTCTTGGATCCCCATGATTTTTACTTCCCTTGATGGAAAACAAATCGTCATCATCTTGATCAAACTTGTTTTGTGAAGTGAGCATGCAAATTCCCATCCCATTATTCGAACCAATCTTTGTTGCAGTCCTCAAATTGATTACCTTCTGAAATGTCTTGGCTAGCTTGCTCTTGTTGCTCATTGCTGATTTGGGTTTCATTGTTTCCATTTGCCGATGATCAACCCAAAAAAAAAAAAAAAATTTACAAACTATTATGATGAATCAGCTCAACTGAAGAGAGTGTGGCTCACTGGGTGAAATCAACAAAAGAAATTAAAAGAGAAAGCTTAGCACAAGGGTTGTCGACTCACAAAAAGTGACTATAGTGTTTGCGAGACAAGAAAAGCAAAGCAAATCAACTTTGACTATCAGACTGGAGCCGAAGATGGAGGTGGGGATAAATATTTAATACATTTTTTTTTATTTAAAATAATACAATTAAAAAAAAAACTGGGAAAATTACACTTCGATCCCTGATTTTACCTATTATCACAAACAAAAATATTATTTGTAATATTGAATTTTGAACGTAACAAAAATATAATATCATGCAAGTAATATTGAGATCATTGATTTTATTAACAATTTTTCAAATAAAATCGGAATAACAAATATCATTACTCAAGAGGACAAGGCTCAAGACACAAGACTCAAGACAGGGACTCAAGCTAAAATCATTTCAAAATTATGTCCTAAAATGTGAATTCTACAAAATAATGTGCTTGTATGTTATTATTCCAATCATTATTCGATTCCCGGGGGGGGGTGGGAATTAAAGCGCGGGAAAAAAAGGAAAAGGGGGAGTGAACAGTTACAGTTAGGTGACTGAGGAATGAGGATAAAGTACAGTATAAATTAATCCTTGTGATTTTATTGGCGATGTCTTTCCTTTGATAATGATTCAAGTTCATACATTACTGCAACTGGAATACAGAGGTGTGTGCGATGATGATGAGACGTGTGGGCCATGCTGTGTTGGGTGATTGATGATTTGAGTTGATGTTGTCTGGACCCCACGTTCAAAACTAGCCATTGATATGCCACAAAGTATGGGGCTGCAGCTGCTTGACTGCTTGACTACACGATACAAGGGTCCATGAGGCACCATGGTCCATAGCATTAGCAACATTTATGAACTATGAAGAAAGAATCTATTGGGATTGGGGCTTATAGACAACAATTTTGGCATTTGTCAAAAGAAAACAAAAATTAATAATTTTCTTTTTGAGTCGGTGTCTACACTGGCGGTCATGTAAACCAATATGACAGGCAGTTGTCACTGGACAGATAATCTAACTGACCCTCACATTAACTCCTCACTGCCAACCGTGACACTAGCGCCTGTCTAATTTGGCATACTCTCTCTTTTATAAATATATTTTATACTAAAAGTTTTTATTAATGCCTCCTCCGATTCTTTTCAGGTACAACTTTGGAGAAATTATTGTACAAATTTATAATTAACATACTTAAAAAAACACTAACCTGTGACCGAGTGGTAAACCACTGTCTTAGTGTTCGAGTTCTCATAAACTGAAATTCTCTTAATTAAATATAATTAAATTGAGTTAATTTATTATATTTCTCTCCAGAGTAACGTAAAGGTCAAGAGTATTTTTGTACAATATTTTAATGTGTAACACTGTTTTAGAAAAAAAACATACTCTGAAAAACAAATAAATTTATAATTAACATACTTATAGGTGGCAAATATTCTATGAAGAGGGAGCTGGCGTTGAATTTTCTCTCACGCAAAACAAGATTTTATGCTTCAATTTTCAAACGTTTCTTTGTGGGTATGGGTATGACTCAAGGGGCTCAACTTACTGTATTACGTGACTCCATTAGGTAAAGGAGGTTAATTTTTATTGGAAAAAAAAAAAAATCAATGCTGATTCCTTTACTAAACCCAAAAGATAAGGAATGAAGAAAATATGAGAAAACGACATGCATGGCCGAAAGATGATAGTGACTAAAACAATTTTTGATTCTTGAGTTGCAGGATGTGACTATCGACCGGGGACGGATCGGAGCTATATTCATACGCGAAAACTTAACAATGAGTTCAGTATAAATGATCATACCTGAGATATTTCAATTACGTTCGTAGGGGTAGGGGGCTTAAAAATTTTGAATATTTTAATTAAATTTACGGGGACAATGACTTAAATAAATAAATGAAATTTGGAGGATTTTTTTTAATAAAGCGGGAAATGCTAGTGACTAATGTCAATTATAAAAACTAAACTGGGAATAAGATGAATTATAAAATTAGTTTATATCTATTATGAAATTAATTTCCAGTTTGAAATGATACTTCGTTAACCAAAAAAATAAATAAATAAATAAATGAAAACAATACTCAAAGACTTGTGAAATAAGAAATAATTAAATATCAATCATAGTTCCACATTCATCTTTGTCATAATTGGATGTTAGAAATGTGGAATGATTATCTGAGAGGTGTGTACAACACCATACATGTACACATTGGGTTGCCTGAGAGATTAATTTATATGATCCAAGCTTGGGACAATTAATAAAATTTTAGTGGACCAACTTGTTTCTGGACATGTGGGAAACAAATAATTGCACTTAGTCATGGTTTTTATTTGGTTTAATGTACCTCAAAAACGCTCAATAAATGTTTAACCTAATCTAAAATATCAAGGTGACTTTAATATGTGTTTAAAGGGTGTCAATGGCTAGGGTTTATTAGTGGGGGAAAAAACAGTGGTACGTGATTAGCAGACAGTAAGGCACAAAGAAAAGCTTATATCATCAATAGTGATTTAAAGGAGGGGTCAAACCAAACCAAACCAAGCCTAAAAAGCCAGTTAATTATTGCAAATCAAGAGAAGTGATCCGCAAGCCAATCAATATATATAGAAAATATTGAAACTATTTTGGTTGTATATTCTCATGATGAAAATTTTGTTTTGAAGTTAGGATAACTTTGGTTAATTAATATATTTCAATACATATTCAAATTTTAAGCATTTTGTAAGCAAAGCATGCAGAGATTAGCTCACATATTATAATTATACATATAGTACTTGATTCCTCTTACCACTCACACAATCAGAAGGTTGGATAATTAACGTGTTTACCGCCTTAAGTCCTATTTGGTATTGAAGTTGAGTAGTTGTAAGCTACATTACTAAAATATTTGCTAAATACAAGATGTTGTGGCTTATAAGTTAATTAAGTTGATTTGATCAACTATTTTTGTGATGAAAACCTACCAAACATTATATTATTATATAGGCACTTGATCACATGCAATAGTCAAAACGTGATATTATATAAATTGGAGATAACATACGCACTTACAATAACATATTAATATTTTACTAGAAGACATCTCTAAATTAAGTTGTATTTATTTATTTATTTTTAGAAAGTAAACTGATTTGAAAATTACTTGGATAAACCTTGAGGACAACCAAATTGTACTTGTTGATTTAGGTAGACGTTGAAATAATATATAACCTCTTTTCTTTAGGCACACGCAGCATATATATTACTGTTCAAACGTCGTTTTTCAAGGAGATTTTGGCTTGTATGAATTAATTCCCAATCACGATTATAAAGATTATAAGATTTTTCAAATCCATCTCCTAGCCTTCTCGATGATAATAAGATTTTTTTTTTTTTTTTTTTTATTTTTAACTATAATAAGACTAAGTAAACAAAAATGAAAAAGCAAATGGATACTCATAAATCATGATGTGTAAGAAACTTCTTTGTAAAGAAAATGAAGACACATTTAAAGTAGTTTTTTCATTATATAAGTTTAGGATAAAATTAAATTAAATGGGCTTCTAAACCATACAGTAATTATTTATCAAACATCCTAGTACAGTGTCCAACCACAATACTAAACATGGCCTAATTAAGCATATACACATGCAAATGAAGAAATCGAATCAAGTTTAATCAATATAAACATTTGGTATGCAGAAATGATTTTGGCTTGGAAATGAATGAGAAGCAAAGCAAAGCTAGTCACGTTATGATTCGCATTATTATTATTGTCACCTGATACACAGTACTTGTCCCTGCCCTAGTATTTGTCTTGGCTTCTTTTAAGCTACATATTTCTGTTCGAAAATAAATAAAAAAAAAATCAACAACGAAAATGTAATTGGTCTTGTATCATTGAGGCTTTCGAACGGGAGAAATGTAGAATTGCCTGATTGCATATATTTTCTTATTTTATACGGCAATTTTAAATGGAAGTGAAGTGAAGTGAAGCAATCTACAACACACCAGCTCTTCTCATTCTCCATCCACGATGTGATGTGAAAGAAGATTAATGTAAGATGAATTTTGGGTAAAAAAAAAAAAAAAAAGTCAAACCCTCTCGGCTGTTTGACTAAACTAATCAAACTCTTTCTTGATATTTTTAAAACCAAAAGTGTTAAATTTTAAAAATCCAAAAGTGTTAAATTTTCTTTTTTCTTCTGCTAACATATGTATGTCAACTTGTACACTTAATATTCTTAGTAATTTACCGTTGAATTTTAGCAATTCAGCGCTAAATTATTAACAATTAGCATGTACAAGTCCGTGTTTTGTGAACTAAAGATACATATTTTAGAGATCTTAAAATTAATTGTTACAAAAGGAAGGAAAATTTAGGCATTCATAATGTGCAAGAAGAATGACATTATCACTACCTTTTTTTTTTTTTCCACAAAGTTTCAAACTCCTCATGAGGTGTAAATAGTCTACAAAACAAAATAAATCATCAAGAATCAGCGGCCAGAGCCCAAATTTTTGAAAACTAAAGCATCTATAGGCGGTCCCAGGTGAGGTGGATGGTCCATTTGCAAAGAATGGTACAAAACTTTACCCAAAAAGCTGAACGTAATTTGCAAAGGACCACTTTAAATTTTAGAGGATTTTTTTTTTGTGTAATAATTATTGGTACCACAAACTCAAAGCAAGGATTTCAGGCGCCTTGGAGACTTGGAGTTGGAATTGGGGTCTACTCATATTATCATATAGTTATGGAAATCCAGAGGCTACTCATAAAGCTGCAGGTTCACACTTCACACTGATAAGTGAAGCTAAAACATTCGAAAGAATCTGAGATTTTTGTACTGTTAATTAAAATTTAAACTAGGCAAGTAGGGAAAATTGTTAATTGATTTGGACTCTTCTAACTGCTTCCCAAATTATTGATCTCAAAGAGTGTTGCTACAGCCTACCAGACAGAGGTAACTTGATATTTATAGAGAGCCAAACTACTCCATTCATCTCGGTGTGCGCTCTGAAATAATTCGCAAAACTGTATGGGATTACCTTTGTACATAGGGGGGCTTCTTGCTATTACATGATAATAGCAGGACATATATTTACGAAAGTCAATCTTTTCAGCCCATTCTAAAGAACAAAGCCAAAATTTTTACAAAGTTAAAACCAATTAGACCGAATTAGATTTTGAAGTGGCCAATCACAACAAGATGCCGCATCACTGCTCAATCTTCTAACGACTAAATCAATGCCCCGTGGATGAATATTACTGAATACTTTCATAGAACAAAGTACTTCTTTCGGCCGATCATGACCTGTCCTGTATTTTCAAATCATCACTACGAAAATGATAATGGCACCGGAACTCATTCAACTTCTAATTCTCCGAGAAGGCACTCTAGGTCTTATGACCCTTATCTTTATTCACGACTAAAATTCTACAATAATGGAGTAAATGAGGAGCATCAATCACACGGTCTTTGGACTAACAAATGCAAAATGACAAGACACTAGCACTGCGTTGCAATGGCTGCAATCGAATGTCACTGATAGCAAAAAGCAAATTCACCAAAACAAAATTATATATTTTCTACAGAAATTCTTTCTATCTTCCTTGGCGTGTTGAACATAATGAAGTTTTCAAAAGAAAAAAGAAAGGCAGCTAAGCATTAGCCAAACTACAGACCGATCTGAATCTCTAGCCATAGGTGTTAACAAGGTGTGGCCTATGTCATTCTTTGAATTCTGCAATGCTATCACGCAATACTACTCTGGATATCACCAACTAATCCGAAACTCAGATCATTAGTTTATTAAAAGCCAAAGAAGCCAAGTTCACTGGCTCTCTCCTTCTCAAACGTCTCAAAGTACTGATATATGATCGTAACTGCAAGCAATATCCCAGTCCCTGACCCAATTGCTCCCATGAAATCAGCCAGGACTGTTAATGCACCGATGCACACTCCGCCAAAGGCAGCCGCAGTTGGTATGTACCGGTTCAGTTCCTTCTGAAGATTTGAGTCTCTATGTCCAGGCATCACCATTTGTTGCTCCTACAGAAACATCAAAGTCAAACAATATCCAAATAAACAAAATTATGCATTACCTTTATCAATTATTTGAAAAGAATCTATGATTGCTCTAGGGTCAAATACCGTTTTATGCATAAAAATTTAAAGAACATGCAGCTGAAGAAATTCAAAACATGCGTTCATCAATCAATTAATCTCCATATTCAGAACATTTGACCTGTACGATTTTATGCACAATTACCAATGGAAAAAGTTTCCATCCACAAGCAAGTCCATTTTTTAAACCATGATGAAGTGCTCAGATCCGAGCAAACAGCGACCAAAAGTAACAAAGAAGAGAAGACCAATATACCTTAAGCTGCTTGGCCACATCCCGGGCAGAAGACCCTGAAACTTCAATCCAAGTTTTTGAGAAAAGAGCACAAGCAGTAAGCATAAAAACCAGGTAGAACAGAGCATGGAAAGGATTGGCTGCCATATCAGCCAAGCTGCAATAAAGATGAAGAAAAAATAAGTATCAAAGACTTGATGCATGATGAACAAAAAGTATAAATACTTAGTATGACTGTATGATGGACAAAAAATATACACCAACTCCTGCAATAACTCCTGCAATAACACATATGCATGAAAGCTACATGAACAACAAAAAACAGTGTACGGAATGAAACAAAGACGTTGTGTGTCACCTTGCTGGTGCAGTGACATAGTAAGCTAGGCCACCAACTGGAATAGAGTGGCCAGAATATTCAGATTCCTTCCACTTCCCCAACAGATTTACAAAGAAATTACCACTGTACTTCCTGTAGAGCAACTGTACACGAAAAAATGGTGTTATCCACACTGGCAAAATTACAGATAACTAGAAACATCAATTCTTACCCCTATCTAAAGAAACTCGTGTACCTGAGAGATGAAATACAGATTTGAGACAAGTGCAGATTGGAGAATGATAGGCATGTTGGATGTGTAGAATAGCTTAATTGGATAAGCACCCTGTTGCCCACGGGCATTCTTCGATCTCACTGGCAACACCACTTTGAACCCTTGAAAGTAGACAACAATAAGGAATACGAGGACTGTAGCAAGCAAATTAGTAATATTGGGAAGGTTTTGCCGATAGAAAGCCTCTCGAAGAGCGCCAACTTTGTTCTGCTTGGTTATTAGCAGATGAAACAGAGCAATAACAGCACCCTCAAATTCAGCTCCCCGGCCACTGTTTATGGTTGTGGGGCTAAAAGCTTTCCAAATTATGTTCTCACTGCATAGTCATTAGGCAACCCAAAAAAAAAATTATTTCCTACATCGTAAATAATATCATAATGGAGAATTCAACGATACAAAATGTGTAGGCTACCAGATGTTAGTGGCTATGAAAAGGGAGATCCCAGAGCCCAAACCATATCCCTTCTGTAGAAGTTCATCCAGGCATATCACAATGATTCCAGCAAAGCAAAGTTGGAGGATTATAAGAATAGCATTCCCAGCACCAAGCTGGCCAACACTTCCATACATCCCTGACATCACGTATGCAACAGCCTCACCAATAGCAATCAGGATGCCCAACAGCTTCTGTGCCCCATTTCTGCAAGAAAAGTGGAAAATTTACTATAAGAAAAATATACACACACAAGTAATGGTACATAAAGAGTGAATAAACATATACACAAAGCTCATGCTGCAAAAAGCCTTTCATGAAACTTTCAAAACTGCTAAACTAAAATACTTACAAGAGTGCACGATCCTCACGGACATTGTTATCCACCTCAATAATCTTGGACCCAGCCAAGAGTTGCATCACAAGTCCAGAAGTCACAATGGGGGTAATCCCAAGTTCCATCACAGTTCCCCGGTTTGATGCAAGAATAACACGCATCCAATAAAAGGGATCAGCACCGGTGGTGGAATGGATGCCATAAAGTGGAAGCTGACTGCATACCAGAAAGATGAACAGCGAAATGACAGTGTAGATCACCTTCTCTCTGAAGGGAATTTTCCTGTCAGCCGACTGAACCTCCGGCAAAAACGGAAGAAACGGTCTCACCAAATGCAGCACTCTAAATCCTCCTCCCATTTTAAAAATCTTCACACCAATAACATTGTTAAGCAAGCAAATAATACAAATCAACGCCACATCCTTAGAACAAATTGCTATTATTAACACATTTGAACAAATAACTAATAAATTGATCACATGAAAGTTAATCAATTTAACCACCAATCTCGATCTGACTAGCTGCAATCACTAACTAATTAATTATCAATTGAATCCTTCACAAATAGCGGCGGTGAATTTTCGAAACAACGTCGTTTTCATAGATTCTAAGATATATATAATCAGTACCAAACATACAACGAGATCTAAAATCAAAAGTTAAAAAAATGATGGGAATAAAAATCAGAGACTTACGAGCAGATCTGAAATGATCAACCAGCTTTGACTTCGAGCAGAGACTCGGAATTAGTGGAAACACCAATACCAAACACTAAAGGAGGAGACCAACGATGCAAATATGGAGGAGGATAGAGGTTTGAACGTTGAAATATTATAAAACCCTTGTTTTGAAACAGTTTCTCGATCTTAACGCTTTTAAATAGGATTTTTACATTATAGTTGGCTAATATTTTTGCCAGGCGTCGTTCTTCTGCACGAAAATGGTTGCCACCAATGATCTGCAGCCACGTGTCCGAGTTTGTTGATTATTGCGTGGGTTGTTTCGAAAAAGGCCAGAGTGAGTGACTGATGTTAAAAGCAACTACTACTAAGATGTACAACGCTTGAATTGCACGGAACGGAAATAGGATAATTGTGCTTATTGAATACTATTTTTTTTTTTTCCTCTCTCTCTATTTTTCGAAGGTAATACCATATTCGGGTTTTAATAAATAAAAGAAAAAAAAATGAGACATAATCAAAGATACTGAATTTTAAAATAATAAGAAATGTCAATTGCGACACTTATCGGTTTGGCCCAAATAATATCATCAGCTCAAACCCACAGTATATAAAACTTAAGATTTCCTTTTTTTGACCACTTTTTGATCTGAAGAGAGGCAATCAAAAGTTAATAATCGGACGACTATTTGCCTACACAATCTAAGGAAGCAAGCTGCTGTCGGAGAAACGATGCACATTGCAGGGAGCTAAGTCTAATTCTCTATCTAAATTGTCAAGGTTCCAAGTAAAACAAACTTTTATTTGCACATGAAAAAGCATTCAGAAAGGGCGAAACAAGCTTCTATATTGCAAACACTTGCACTTTGATTGTTTGTCGCTATAAGTCCAACTATGATGTTAGCCAGATCAATTTGTTGCCCTCCAAATAGCTTTTTTACAAGTGAGAAGCAATGGGAAGGCAAAAGAAAATTCTGAGACTGTCACCTCTTGTAAACATGTGTATTTCATCTAAACAAGAGAGTGAGAACTATCTATCGTCTCTACTCTTCCCTCAAACAACTTTCGTTTACCAGTAGCCTCCATAAATTGAAATTTTCGATACATTCCAACTCGGGTCAAGCTGGAAGCTGAAGTTTCGCATTGTTTTTCCAGCTGGCAAAACAAAAGCAAAGTAGGAAAATCCCGTAATATGCAATTTAAGCCAAAAAAAAAAAAAAAAAAAAGAGTAGAAGCAAGAGCACAAGTATGGCCAGGTATCCTTACCTGATGAAGTAGTAATAGAAGAAATCTGCATAAAGAGCTGTCTGGACAATGCCAGAGACACAAGCTGAAAAACAACAGTAGCAAGATGGAAATCAGAATATTATATATAAATAACACATATAGAACACTTTTCCAATTAGGGATCCCTAATTTTAATATAGTCAGGATAACGCTAAAAGATAAAAAGACACACACTCCAATGCAGCATTAGTTACACAACAATTTTCTTTTCTCTTTGATTCATGATAAATTCAATTTTCTTTTCTCTTTGATTCATGATAAATTTTACCAATCCATCGACTAAAATGTGGTTCTGTGAAGTAGCGGTAGATCCAGTTGAGAATGTAGAAGGCACGATATGCTCTGCAGTTTAACATAAATGAAATGTAAGTACATAGCAAAGTCCAATTTTCAAAGTGAAACATATAAAGTAAGAAGATAGGTTGTACATCCAGATTCATGCTTTCATCTCACAGTAAGCATGGACAGACTGTTCTTTTCGAAGGAAAAGCAAATGAGAATGGTACAGTTTATCTCAAAGAATATTTATACAGTTGAACAAGGTGTCTACCTATATGACAACTATGCTGGAAGCTAAACAAATGCAGTAAAGAAGTCGCATAACAACAGAGAAGCAAGGCTGGAGTTTTCCCCATGCCAAAGTAAAATCTTGAAGATTTTGAAAAATATATAAACCGGAAGAACCAAATCTCTGTCTTCTAAAAATATCTTATTAACTTAGCACTAAATGACCTATGCTCATGCCGTAAGCAAGCTGGCTTTTTACTACAGTTTACACAACTTACTTCTCCTAACATTAAACAGTGCACCTCAACAATTAGTAATTTATGGAAGGTACCAGTAGGGGCAATATTTTATAACCTAATTAATTTGCATATCTGGAGTGGAATATTCCTATTCACCATGCTCAGATAGGATGAATCCGCATTTCCTTTAAATAATAGAAAATGTCCTTACTGTGGAGAAAGAGCATTCTTAATGCAAAGCTTCCACATGTATAATACACATATACATACCCTAGAAAGAACACATATTGCCCTGTTAAATTGTCAACATTTCCGCTTCGCTGTAATAAGACTAACTGGGGAAGAATCGCAACCGCCTCCAAGTATATAGAAAATGCCCAGAAGATCTGCATTAAGCTTGCATCAAAATCAGTCACAAATCATTTAGGATTAAAAAAGCACGGAAACAACAATATCGTGAACAAAGAAATAATGATACTTGGTAACCAAGAACTATGCAAAACAGTAAACAATTTTCGTCTCAAATAACTAGGACTAATGAAATAGAAATAAACCATAATCAAAGATATTCACTTATGTATAGTTGTTGCATGGTCATGATCGATGAATATTTGGTGTGCTTTATGCACTACTTTCTATTTCTATTTTGCTTTCTCCAAAAACGCTAGTTGTAAGCAAGCTGGCTTTTCTGTTTAACATACATATGATTTATGAAATAATTACTTATAACAGATAGCATAGACAACATAAATGATCCCAAAAATTTCTCACTTGTTTCTATCTATAGCAGGGAATAACTAACAATGACTGCTTTCAAAAAAATTTTCTCATACAAAATGACCGGGCTAACAACAGTGCTAAAGGTTCTGATTGCTAATAGTTTTCACAAGTGAAATGGAAATAGAGCAAGTCACATCAAACACACATGTGATAAGCCACCTTCTCACCACAATCTAAAAAGAGGTCCAAGCAGGCACAGGACTTCCAAGTACAAGATTAGGAATTTACACCCACATAAGAAATGCAGGAGCAGACCAAGTAATGAAATAAGAACTCAGACTCAAGTAAAACCCATCATTTAACCATATCAGCAAAGCACAGCAGATAAATGCAAATATTTATAACCTTAACCAGAAAACCCTATATTTCTCATCAGCGCCGAAGCAATCAAGCAAATTTAACAATAAATCACCTCTTGAAATGTGAACTTCTCATTCAAAATCAGTGACAGCACAAAGCATGCGGCAATGAGGAAGTAATGGCGAAATGTGTCAAGTTCTTTGTCATAAGTACGACGAACAGCTCGGTCCACCCTCATGCACCAAACAATGGCGAGAGAACTAGCAATGAATACTAGCTTCATCACAGTGTTGTACACAGAGATAAAGTCTGTGAAGAGATCCAAGTACCGCGTCAAAAAGACCAGTGCGTAGAGCTCTTGAGTTTTCAACGAAATCCCTAAATCGAACAAAGAAAAATAGATACAGAACAAAATCAGCTCATTTTCTGAGACTCCGCTTACTTTCTCAAAAACCTAGCAACAGCAAACCCTAAGTTTTCGTTTTAGCAAATGAAAGAAGAAATAATCAATTCTAAAAACAGAAATGAGAAACAAATTTTCAGTTTCCGCATTTTCTAGAACCTTACGCTAATAGTTTTCTAGAAAACCCAGATTGAAAAGAGTACAAATGAAAATCATCCAAGTAAAGTTACCTGAGCAAGATTTGGTAGCGTAGATTTTAAGAAGCAGTACTAAAATACTGATCAAGTGAGTCATGTCACCGGCGAATCTGAAGATATTCATGGTTGCTAATTCAAACTCTTTTTTTTTTTTTTTTAACGTGAGAAAACAAAAAATGGAGATCGAATTTTTTCGATTCCTAATTTTGGTACAAGAAAGAAACTTGAGAATGCAGAGACATAAAATGAACAGGGAGAACTCTTTTTTTTTTTTTCCTTCTTCAAACACCTTCTAATTGATTTCGTGAAGGGTGTAGGCTGACGTGGCAGTTGGGAACGGCTCTTGCCTCCACGGGGAAAACGCCGGGCCGGGGCCAGGCTCTTATCCCATGGAGGGGTACGTTAGAAGTTTTGACCGACCGCAAGCCAATTGCAATAACTAGTCCACTTGTGCCCAATTTTTATTCATAAATTTAATGAATTTATAATCTATACCCTTCAGAAAATAATATTAATAATCTATTATGGCCTTTCAAACAAAATAACCTATTAACTTATAAAAACAAGTTTTTTTTTTTTTTGTACGTCGAAATTCTTTTTCTAGTATCAAAATAAGGTAACTTTGCGTACATAGAAGTTACGCCATTATTATTATCCCTCACAGTTAAAAAAAAAAAAAATCATTTCATTGTGTATTTTTAACTTGACGGAATATCCAAGATGAATTGAAATAAAAAAGGAAAAAAAATATTAAGGATTTGACAAAGATGGCCAACTGGCGGCACCGATTAAAGGAAGATCCATACATATTCGTATTTATGTTATATCGTGTCCATTATATATTTTATATCGTGTCGTACTGTGCCTAATTTTTTTTTTTTAAGCATTGTGCCCACGCGTGTTATGCTCACGCTTGCCGTGTCGTGCCTAAGAAAAAAAGCATGGCAAACTTTTTTTTTTTAAGGAGACATGCTAGGTTATTAGCGTATTTTTTTTTTAATTCTATGTACATTTTTTGAGTTCATGTACTTTTAATCAAATTTAATAAAATTAAAAATTTAAAACTCAAGTCCGTATTCAATAATAATAAACTAATAATAGTAAGAGAATATAGTATTAACTATTAAGTTAGACTCTACGGTATTAAATTTTTTTTTATACTTAACAATAATAATAATAAAATTTTCTTTATATTAATTTAATTATTAAATTAGACTTACATAAAGTCATAGATCATAATTTATAATAATATTATTACATATATTTTATAAAATCATAATATCATCTATTTATTTAATAAATTATAAATATAAAATAATTAGAGTATTTTTTTAAGTTAAGAATTAAATAAATTTAAAAAATTTATACTAACAAAAAAATATATTAAAATATTTAATTTTAAATTATTTATAAAATCATAAAATTTTAAATTTATTTTTATTAAAAATGAAACATACTTATTACATATAATTACATATAAAATCATAAAATTTTAAATTTATTTTTATTAAAAATAAAACATATTTATTACATATAATTTACATTTGACGTGCCGTGTTTTAGTCTAACTATTTTTAAGATCCGCCTACTTAAATTTCTAAATCCGACCTGGTCTACCAGCATGTCGTGCTGCATTCCCCGTAGGAACGTGCTCGTGTGTGCCATGCTGTACGGATACGTGCTTGGCGGTGCCCGCGCCGGTGCCGCCCTGCCGGTTGGCCACCTCTAGATTTGAGTGAAAAGGCCGAAATTTACAGAGACGGCTGGAGACGATAAAGAGAAGATGATAATAAAAGACAAAAAAGAGGAGAGAGAGAAGGTGGAGTGGCACGCACTAACAAGGGAAGTTTCAGAAGAAGACTGACCATTTACGATATGTATCAATCAATAATCAAATACATGTCACTTAAACCTCCACTCCATCTACGCATTTTTTTCATTTTTATTTTTCACCTACAAAACAATCACATCACGACTTCTCTTGTCTTCTCTTATCTTCTCCCCTCTTGTTCTCACAAAATCAAATCTTGTTTTCATTATTCTGTCCTCAATAAAAATTAGTCAATTTGGGTTTGACTTCTTTTCGATTTCTCTCAATGGGTTGTACGGGATCGAAGCGTGCCAAAGCAGATGGTAAATAACTTTTCTTTTCAATTTTTTTGCGAATGTGATTTCGTGGCATTAATGTGTTAATCTAGTACTGGCATAGCCGTGATGTTGCTTCTTGTATTTTTTTTTATTTTCTTTCATAACATAATTAAATTTGGCGTTTTTTTTTTTTTTGGTGATTGAATTTGTGATCTTCCGACCCTTGCTTGGATATGATTCGCTGATTAGTATTTTTCTTTCACACAATTAATTACTTTGAAAGATTTGGGGTTAATGCATATAGGAATTTCCTTTAATCTCTGAATGAGTATTGACTATTGAGACTGAAATGAAGATGAGTGCTTTTGACAAAAGAACTACGTCCGAAGTTGTTAATAAACTGATAGTCAATTAAGCAAATGTAGAAGACAATACTGGATAATCAACTATATTATGATATGCATCTTGATTCTGGTTAAAATTAATTAGTTGAGTTGGTGGGATGAGATGGCGATTTTTGTGCAAACAGAGGGTCCAAAGAAGATCCAGAAGCCAAATCCTTGGAAGCATTCTGAACCGATTACAAGGGAACAACTCATGCAGATGCGTGATGAATTTTGGGACACTGCTCCGCACTATGCTGGTCAGAAAGGTATGCTTTCCATTACTAAGTTACTGGTAATAACTTTTATTACTGAGGATATATGCAGCAATTTTAAACAAGTTTAAGTCTTTAGCGTCCAACTTTTGTAAAACTATTTGTACTTGTAATTCGAGTTAAAATTTATCAATCTAATTAATGACAGGTACGCAACAAACTTTAGTAATATATGAATTTATTCATTATCAAGATAGTGTTCTGTAGCATTGTTTTCTTTTATATTTATAGTGGGAAACTGTCAACAGTTTCAAGACTTTAAGAAATCTCAAACTACCGGCTACAAAGGCCTTCGCGATGCCACTGTATTACCTTGTAAAATAAAATTTGATTATATATCTTTTGGCTTCAGTATGGGACTCGGTTGTCTTGTCCTTCTTGGTGAGATAAAAACACAGCACTAACTTGACAAACTTCTATTCAGAAACATACCTAGAATCAAGCCACTGCCGATGAATCAACAACACAAATACGAAGTAAACTGATTTCATTTTGATCAGCATAATTTTTCATACCCAGTTTTGGACATATTTATTCTTCTATGCAATTTTGCTTCATTATTTTCAGTCTAGGTTTTCATGGAATTATTTGCCAGAGTCCAGCCATTTGCTTCTACACGTGAGTATGATTATGTGTAATTATCCTCCACACTTGTAGGTTTGATAGGAATAACTTATTTCTACAAAAAGCTCAGGCTTAAAATGTTTCTTGCAAGAAGAATTTGTTTAAAACGTATGTGATTGCTGATTTTTACCTATGTTTTTTCTGTTTTATGCGGGAAGTATGCATGTTATTCAGCTGATTGCACATTTGCAAACTGAAAGATATTGCTGATGTATCTCCAGTACATGAATTCTACAGTTTTAGTCATGGGTTTAGAACTTGGATGCATGACTATAAAAATGTGTACATTCATTGGCCAATCAGAATGCTTCACCTTATTGTACCTTAACTAGATCTCAAATGTAGAAACCTAATTCGTCATCTTTCTCATTATGTCTGTATGATCTCGATAATACCTTTTCCACATTAGTGAAAGTTTGTCTCTTTGCCTCTGCTTGTAAGACTTCAATATAATGGAAGTATCTGTGTGAATTAACTTGTAGCGTTGGGGGAAAAAGGTCTACATCTGAAGTTTTTTGTTTTCTTATCAGAGATATGGGATGCACTTCGAGCCGCTGCTGAAGCTGATTTAACTCTTGCACAAGCAATTATTGATAGTGCTGGTGTGATTATTCAGTGCAATGATTTGACAATCTGCTATGATGAGAGAGGTGACTAGTCTTTCCATCCTTGACCCAATTTCGCTATCTTTCTTTCATATTGTATTTGGGATCGATCCTTCTGGCGTGATTAACTTCTTCCTAGAGAGTTCCATCCTAAACATAAATTCTGTTGCAGGTGCGAAGTATGAACTACCAAACTACGTCTTGAGTGAGCCTACCAATCTGATTCAGGATAATTGACCATATACAGTAAAGAAATACAACGCTTCATTTAGAGTGTAAATCTTGTAAATTGATCTATCATCCTTTACCTCTGAAATGTAATGCCGGTTTTGAAATCTAATCCGGATTAATGTCAGTTGAAGTATATAACATTTTCGAAGGAATTTGTGGCATAACGATTCTTATCAATGGAAACTCTTTTGTTAATGTGTTAGTTACACAAGTGAACTTATTTATGTCGAAGGGGAAAACTGCTGTAAGTGTAATATGACTTCAGGACAACCTTGCCTGAAAATCAATGATATATGGATTGCTCGATTCCCTAACTTGACTGTAATTGCTGAACAGTTGGTTGCCTGCGACGTTTACGCCAGACCTTGAGGCCTAGTTTAGCCACAGACTTCTTCCACCCCATGATAATTGCAAACCCTAGCCCTGCATATTTTCAATTCAATTTGTCATGATGTTCAAGGCAATACAGATTTGTAAATCGTTTCTGATATCAATCTGTACCCTCAACTGAACTGTATTAGTTCATTGTTACATCAAAGCTTCGTAAAATTTATCTTTTGGGTTGATTGCTGAAAGGGCCCTGTCCAAGAAGCCATATAATCTAATTTTATGGCCCAAAATTGCATCCACGAGGTGGTTTTGGTTGAATTTGCCTTTTTGTTGCTATCATTTCTATTCTTCACAAACTTATAGTTAGTTATAGGCATCTTTTTAAGACCCTTTTAAATTAAATTGCATTCGTCCATGAGGGCTGCACATCACCAACCTGGCCGCCAAGCCATATCCGCTTATCTATGATTCTAAACGCCGCAAAGCATCACATTAGCATGTGATTAAGTAGCTGTAGCTAACCTAATCAATGAAAATAAATACCAAACAAGCAAAGCAACTGGTTGTTCTTTCTATCAAGATCAGTGATTGCATTACCCCCAAAAAGCGAAGAAATAAATAACAGATTGGAACACATAACCATACTATTGTCCCTTGGGAACTAGACATAATGGACCTTTTCCAATGAATTAAAATCATGCTCTCCACTCTTCGTTTCAAGGTCAAAATAAATTAAGTCTGGAATCTCACTACAGGGTCAGCTTGCTGCATTGGATTCTTGTTTATATTTACTTATATATTAATCCCATAAGTTGCTCAAGATGGCCGTTTGGCCCCCCGGTCAAAGAAAGATTTGACATCTGTCTTTTTATCGTTCTTTATATGATTTCCATCCCTAATTGTAAAGACCATGAAATGATGTCACTTGCTAATTAATTGATCAAAAGCTGCTTTTAACTTTAACACAGCGGCTTAGGCTTAGCAGTAATGTGAGTTTGGTTTCATTTCATTGTTAGTTTCACGTGTAGAAGAGTAGAAGGAGCCACAAACTAACGCTTTTATTTGCATCACCCGATAATCATTTTCAACTTTCAAGGGAAAAATTAAAAGAAAAAGAAGAGAGAAAAAAAAAAGAGGGGGGGCACAAAAGCACTTGAATTTCATGCGGGCATATTGAATGACATGCCTTTTATTATTGGTGTGCATTCATGACATGCAAAGGGCCACAAATTAATGGTCGAAAAAGATTGGAAAATGGAAACAGGAAAAGAAGTGAGAAATAATGACTCAAAAATTGTTTCCATTGATTTGCAGATCTTGATCATGTAATTAAAATGTCATTAATTTATGGACAAAAACAAGAGAGTTCATTATAATGGTTTGGCAGTTGGGCAAGCAATTAATTTAAAGAACCACCTACATAAAAATATGAGACGTGACAGACATATAAAATGTTAGTATGTATATTATTATTATTATGTAGCAAATGCTAATTAATTGGTAATCGTACGAAGAGAAAATCGCAGTCACCGAAAATGACATTCACATGAAATCGGCTGACCAGAGAATGATAGGAGTAAAGAGACGGTGAGAACTGAGAATGGCTGTAAGTCCTAGACGGTAAGTACGTACGTACGTTTAATGTTGATGTTGTTGCATTGCATGAATTATGATTTTAGTTTAGATGACTCGGTGGTCCCCAACTAAGTAGCTTGGATTAAATACTATTGAATTGATCGAGTTTAAAAGGACCATTTTTTAGTTAGTGTTAACTTCTCCTATAATTATCCTGATGATATTTGGAAATTGTAAGCATATGGTATGATCTGAAAAAATTTTAGAAAGTAGAAATTGTGTGCAATTTAATTTTACGTATTATCTGATCTCAAGTACAAGAAGCAAGAAGCCAAGAATCATATCATTCATCAATACAAATGCGTCTTTGTTAGGAACAGTGCCAACAGCAACAGCAGCAGCTGGCTGCTGAATTATTTATTATTTATCCTGAGAATATTTAATTATAACCCATGCATTCATGCATGCCCATCACTTTCCCCTGGCGGTGCGATATGCATAGGCAGCAGAATTTACGTGGTCCATATATGATGTACGTTGAGTTTTTTTTTTTTTTTTTTTCACTGAGAATCCAAGGAAATTCACATGGATTTCACTTGTTTGCAACTTTTTTTTTTTAATATATATATATATAAGACTATCCTTTTATAATAAATTTAATTTAATTATGGGTCGGGTGCTTTAGCAATATAAAATTGTAAAAAACCATGGTTGTTCAATGTATCTTTTAAAATACAAATATGCTCACCCTAAGATTTAACACAAATTTATCCTAGTTATTATTCAATGAAGCTGGGGAGTGATGAGTTAGTTATATGAAGTTTTAGGAGCTGAAGCGATGAAGAAGAGTGAATTAATTAAGGGTGCGTTAATCCACATCAAGGCTGATTAAAAAAATGCCATATATTATTGATTGAAAAGTTGGAAAAAAATTTTATTTGAAAAGAAAAAGAATTGGAGAGTAAAAGCAAGCAAGCATGCATAATAATAAGAATCAGAAAAGCATCATATATATATTATATATATATAAGAATCAGAAACATGGTTCATCGATCATTTATCTTTGAAAATCAGTCAATCAGTCATCATTCAGAATTTTTCATCTAATGGAGAAGCCCCGCACGTGACTGTGACGCAGATAGTTGATCCCTCAATAAGTACTCTTTTTCTTATCGTCCAATTAATCCAAACAGTCCCAATTAGGAGTATGCATGGCATGATAGGCTCTTTTCTTTGATGAATGAGAATGATGATGATGGTGTGGTCAGCTAGCGGTTTGTATAATTTATTGGTATCGGTAGTGCACTGAGACTGAGCTGCCCCCAAACCCCGCGCACTACTCCAGATCATTATTGATAGTTAAGTTTTATTTTTCTGGGCAGTTCATATTATTTTTGCCGTAAATTTTTAGTACTAATCAATCTATCTATCTCTCGGCCATTCCAATCATCCTACAAGACTAAACACAAGCGTGTTAGTGTTACATGTATTCCCCAACACAATGCTGGTAATATTACTGAATAGTAAGAGCGTTGCTTCGCCTACTAAATATTAGGCGACTAGCTAGCTACAGTTACTAATGATGTGAAACTTGTTACTCAGTCATGTCGAGAACATTACCATATTATCCATATGATCTTGGATTTGGGAGCACAGCTTTTTTTTTTATCCTTCATATTTTTTTAAACAACATTTCAGTCCCTTTTGGGTATTTTTTTGAGCACAACTTTATCATATCATTCAAATTTGATTCCAAAACCAACATTAACCATTTTGTCTTATTATCAATTAAAAGAATCAATCACCCTTTTGTGTTTTATACCAAACAGAAACTATTACTAGCCGCGGGAATTCCACCAACAAATGACAAATTAATCGAGTAATACCAACCTAAACTCATTAACTATAAATTATAATAGGATTTTTAAACTAGAGACAATTAGAAGTAAAGACATTTTCCTTGTTGAATTAAATTATCTAATGAGTACCAGTTAGTTCATTTTAGAGAAATGAAAATAAGAGATTTACGTAGCATTTGTTTTTTTGCCTAAAGTCTGAGTAGGTATGAATACATATATCCGAATGACATGTTTGTTTTTCTTTTTTCAATATCTGAATATAAGTGTTAAATTATTTATTTTTTAAAAGGAAAACATCTTAAATATGATATTTTGACATATATAACCTCATAAATATTAACAATACTTATATTTATTGGTTAAACACATGACACGTTATAAATAAATTATTTGATTAGTAAAAAAATCCTGATAATGTTTACCTTAACAAAGCATGAAAATTAAAATATATATCTAACACATATATTTTTTTAATTAATATATGATACTTATAATGTTATTTTTAATATATTATATTGATATTTTTTCTTGTTAATTATATAAGTCAATCAAGAATTGTTTGATCATTTGAATTAAAATTAATGTATTAAATAAAATTCAAAATCTATTATAAAAATAATAAATATAAATAGATGGACATATTATAAAACATATTCAGTTAAAATTCTAGTACGTTTAAATTCTCATTCACCAAAAAAAAATAATAGTTGAATACACGTATATAACCAAAAAAAAGGGATAAATAAAAAATAATAAAAAGGTCATTTATATAATAGAAAATAAATTATTTAATAGGGGTATTAATGAGAGAGAATATTAAAGTTCCATTCAGATGTTTTGCTATTTAGATAAAAGTCATAATATTTAACTTTTTCCATTCAGACCTAAACATCTTATAATCAGACATAAGTGATAGAAAACAAACAAAATAAAAACTGTAAATATGTAAAAATAATTAAGATTCAGACTTCAGACAAAAAACAAACAATCCCTTAGTTTGTTGTTAGGTTATATATATATAGTATTGATTTAGTTCAAAATCCTATATTTTATTACAATTCGAGTTTTAGTCATTATATTTTAATAATTTTTTCAAATTTTAACAAATTCAGATCCTGAATTAGAATATATATATATATATATATATATATATATGTATGTTCCAATCCGAAATTTTAAAGTGCGAGAAAGTTTGGAAAAGCTTTAAAATCCTGTGGTTTAAGCGCTTTAAATTTTAATCCTTTAAAACCCCGTGACTTTAAAGCTTTTCCAGACTTTTCTGCACTTTAAAATATATAATAATAATAATAATAATAATTCTCTAGTGATAATATCCTTATTTTAACAAAATGAAGATTCTACTATCAGACAAAAAAATATACTTTTTAATGTATATATATATATATATAATCGTTCTCTAGTGAGAATATTATCACTTTATTAAAATAAAGATGTCAGTAAAATATAAAAAAAAACATAAATTTTAATAAACTAACAAATAAAAAACATAATCTTACTAAATATATATTTTACTAATAGCCTCACTTTAATAGAACGAGCCTATTCTTACTAAAAATATATATTTATATACATATAATCTAACATGACAATTGACCCTACTATTATCTTACTAGTTTTTACATGTTTTGCAAGAGTTACAAGTGTTGCAACCTAGCAAAACCCATGTAAACACACCCACATGGCCACATGCAATTTTATATTTTCTCCGTAGTTGCTAGTTTCTGTCCTGAAAGTCCAATCAAAAGCCTGTACTATATAAAACGGCAAAAATTCAAACGGAATGCACTTTTTGGTCCCCTTTCAAAACCCAAAAGAAAAATAATAATAGAAAATACACGCAACAGTTTCTTAGTAATTTTTCTACTCTGAAAAAAGGAAAAAAAATCCTAAATTGTAAGAAAAATGGAAAATTATAAATATAGCTACAGGGGAAGCAATTTGCAATTTGCATGCTCAAACAAAACGGACACATGTGTCCTGTTGTCTTCTAGAGTTAAGAGTCCTGACTCCTGCCTGTAAGTGCAACAGATCTCACACCCTTGTCTAAAGATTCTCTTTCATTTCTTTCTAAAGAGTAAAGAGCTCTCACTCAGTCAGTCACTCTCCTTTTCACTGTTTTTGTTTTTGTTTTTGTTGTTGCATTATCTTTGTGGTTGCCAAGGGCTGTCCTTTTCTTTTGAAAGAAACCCCCAGCTCCAGGAGGTGAAGTGCATGTGAAGTTGGTTGGTAAAGATTAAAGAGAGATCTAATTTGATTTAATGGTGAAAACGGTCACCTCGCTTTTTGGGATTTTATTTTTTTCAGGTGACTTAACTCTATGTAAACTCATTTTCTCATTCTTTTCCCTTTTTTTGGTTTCCTTTTGATGTTACATCATCTTCTCTCAAGTCTTAAAACTTCCTTTTTTTTTGCCAAAAAGAAGTTCTGATCTTTGGATTGAAACTTTTACCATATGGGTCCTCGCTGATCTTTAGCTCGCTGGAGTTACTTCGCTTGCATGTTCAAGTTGAGGGGTGTAGCCATTGCTGCTGTTTGGGACTTTAAAGCTTGAATTTTTGGATTTGGTGACATGGGGTTTCAGGTTTAAGGTACTTATGAGATTTTCTTTAGTTGTCAGTACTGACGGGCTTTTGCCTTTTGGAGAATTTGTTAGTCTTTACGAAAAGTTTTGAACTTTATGGTGTTCTCATTGCTAACGGGGTTGTTGCAATCTTTGTTTTTTATGGAGGATCTTTGATAATTGTAAGTTTTTCTGATAAATCAGTTGAGTATTAAGAATTTTGGTTCCCTTTTGAAACGCTATAATTGTTGAAGATTTGTCTCAGTTTTGGAATCCAAAGAAAATGCAATATAGTCCGATTTATTTCCATAATTTACAAGAGATTATAATTTTGGACACATTAATGCGCTGATCATGACCAGGGCTGTCCGAGACAGGATTTTGAAAGATGCAAATGGTGATATTAGTGATCATCTACGCAACCACATACATTTAACCAATTGCATTCACTTGAAAAATCATATGCATAAGCATAGCCCCATTTTGGCTGATAGGTCTATCATGAGGGACCTTATGGTCCTTCAGAGATCAAGGTCTCTTAGGGACCCCTCTGCCAGTCCTCCATCATGGCATTCGCCTTCTGTTGTTGATTTGCTTCCCAAGAAAGGCGACAATGATGGCATGATTAGAGAGGGGAGAAGGTCTGTTGGCATTGAGCGTCGGAGGGATAGTAGTAGACTGTCAGGAAGCTCACCACAAATACCCAACTTTGTTACTTCAAAAGTTGCACCTGGTGAGGCCGGTGGGTTTAATGATGGGGTGGCAGCAGCAATCAGTGAATGGAGTAGCAAGAGTGGAAATCGAGATGATAGAAGAGTTAGGAGAGAAGAATCTAGTCGAAAGAGCAGGACTGATCTTTTGGGTAGGAATGGGGAGGCTCCAGAAGATCAAGATGGTAATCATCTGGTTCATGATGTTGTTTCAGGTAACTCTGAATTTAAAGATAGAAAAAGTAGACAGAAGGGGAGGCAAACCCAAGATGTTAGGGTTAAGACACTCTCTGAGCAGTTGAATGACATTCCAATGGACAGTGATGATTTAATTTCTTCTAATGTTCAATTTTGCGGTAGCCGCTCTCGATTGGAGAAAACTGGTGAGGAACTTGGGGGCAGCATCCGTGGTTACTCCAGCGGATTGAATAGGGTAAAAAGGCGCAAGTTTCGAGGTGTCAGAAGAGCTCGGGCTGCTTCAGCTCTGAGGGACGTTGGAGGTCACAGCGAAATGTCTGTAGCTTCTAATTCATTAGCTCAAGGTTCGGCATGCCCGAAGAATCACATGGAGGAGGAAGATGAAGAATATGGGGAGCATAATGTCACGAGGGCTCCAAGAAATGGGTGTGGGATTCCATGGAATTGGTCAAGAATTCATCATAGGAGCAAAACATTCCTTGACATGGCGGGAAGGAGTTTAACTTCTTGTGGTCTGTCAGACTCAAGGATAAGGAAAGCTGGTGCTGCTTCCCGTGGTAGGAATGTTCCTGATATGCCTCTGGTGTCTGATCGCTCAAGCTCATCTACTAATTCTGGTGCAGAGGCACTTCCTTTACTTGTTGAGGCATCTGGATCACAAAGCACTGAACATGCAGGCTGGGTGCATGACTATTCAGGGGAGCTAGGTATCTTTGCTGATCATTTACTGAAGCATGCTATTGATTCTGACCTCGCTTCTGAAGGTAGATCTGGTGACCAACACAAGCTGGGAGATAATTGCAATGGTAGACACCAAAATTTGACACAAAAATACATGCCGAGAACTTTCCGAGATCTAGTTGGACAGAATCTGGTAGCCCAAGCGCTTTGCAATGCTGTCATGAGAAGGAAGGTTGGGTTGCTATATGTGTTTTACGGACCTCATGGGACAGGGAAAACTTCTTGTGCTCGCATTTTCGCTCGAGCTCTAAACTGTCAGTCTCTGGAACAGCCCAAACCATGTGGCTTTTGTAATTCTTGCATTTCTCATGATATGGGTAAAAGTCGAAACATAAAGGAAGTTGGCCCAGTCAGTAATTTTGACTTTGAGAGCATCCTGGATCTACTAGACAACATGGTCACCTCCCATCTGCCATCTCAGTACAGGATTTTTGTTTTGGATGACTGTGATACTCTGTCACCTGATTCCTGGGGTGCTATATCAAAGGTCATCGATCGAGCACCAAGACGTGTGGTTTTTATTCTTATCTCTTCAAGCCTTGATGCTTTGCCTCATATAATAATATCCAGATGCCAGAAATTCTTCTTCCCAAAGATGAAAGATGCGGATATTATCTATACTTTGCAGTGGATTGCATCCAAGGAAGATATAAAGATTGACAAGGATGCCCTAAAACTTATTGCATCACGATCAGATGGATCATTGCGGGATGCAGAGATGACCATTGAGCAACTGAGTTTACTTGGGCAGAGAATTTCAGTACCTCTGGTTCAGGAACTGGTAAGTTTTTCTCATTTTTGGACCCAGAATCAGAGTGTTATTGTTGTTAAGTTCTCGCTATATATGTTGTTATATATGCATTCTGAGGAATTGAGTTTTCCTAGCATAGTCATTGCTACCCTCCTTTGATTAGTATGTTTTCAATGTTCTTAATATGCTTAAGATGGCAGTGGCAAGCTCTGAAGCAATATTATTCAAATATTTTATTGGCTATACGATTCCAACTATTGATTCAGTGAGGTATTACAAACCTACATGTCTTCAAAAAAATTTATTGTAGATTAGTGACTAAACAATATATTGATATGAGCTTTTTGGATAAAGTAAATCGATGCTCCTTCTCTACTGATTATGACTCAGGCTCATCCCCATTTTCTTAGAATCAATGGTGTTGTATGCATAAATGACTCAAAATGTAAAAACTTTTCTCAGGTTGGGCTTATCTCTGATGAAAAGTTGGTGGATCTTCTTGATTTAGCATTATCTGCAGACACAGTAAACACCGTGAAGAACTTGAGAGTGATAATGGAAACTGGCGTGGAGCCTCTAGCGTTGATGTCACAACTTGCAACAGTTATAACAGATATACTTGCTGGTAGTTATGATTTCACAAAAGACAGGCATAGAAGAAAGTTCTTTCGACGACAACCATGTGAGTCTAAAATTTGTTTCTTGCTCATGTGTTACATTGGCAAATCCAGCCTTTCGATTTTAATTTTGGTTTCAATTGTATTAACCCCCAGTGTTTGCAATATTTCTGACTGACTCTTGTGTTTGGTAAATTTAAAGATGTAGTTCTTATTTTACAACTTTATGTTCGCATTTTTTCCCAAAAATATTGAACAGCTTTGCTGCTCCTGATATTCTTTTGGGAACATTTAAATATTCAATGTTTTACACTTCTCTGCTCTTAAATTTTTTCCTTCAGAAATTCCATTGTTCTCTCTATTCTAGCTTGTTACAAGAATAAACCAATTGAACCAGCTTAATCGTTTTTCTTTTCCTTTAATGCTTCTGTTCAGTATAATTCTTTCTCAAAGACTATTTCATTGACTTTATTGGTTCTAGTGTCCAAAGAAGAGATGGAAAAACTGCGCCAAGCACTGAAAACTTTGTCTGAGGCTGAGAAACAACTGAGGATGTCCAATGACAAATTAACATGGCTAACAGCAGCATTGCTTCAACTTGCTCCAGATCAGCAGTATGTGTTGCCTAGTTCCTCCGCAGATACTAGTTTTAGCCATAGTCCCTTGGCTGTCGAGAATGCAGGTGGAAGGGGTATGACCAGGAAGGGTGGCGAGCGTGCTGAGATTTCTAATAAAGAGACAGGCATGCCAATGAATGTTAGGTTGGAAAATTTCCATGCCGAAAATTCTGGTGATTTTATTGACGGAAGTATGAGGAAAGGTATTAGTCTAGATAGAAAAAGACATGCTGGGTCTGGGATGGGTCTTCAACAAAAATCTCCACTCTCCACTGGTGGCAGGCATGTTTCAGGCAATAGCCGCAATGGAATTGAAGAAATCTGGTTGGAGGTGCTTAATAAAATTCAAAATAATGGTACAAAAGAGTTCTTGTACCGAGAAGGAAAGTTGATCTCTGTCAGTTTTGGTGCAGGTACATCCTAATGTGTATTATGCTTATTTAAGCACTGTATGATTTGTGCAGCTCTATTGTACTTTTAGAAAGATTTTGAACTTAGTTAGCTTCTTATTTCCTTATGATGTGAGTTAACTTCTAGTTTCCATATAATGTGCATGAATTGTTATGCATTTGGGAGTGAATATTTTGTAGCTTTTGTCTAAAAAATGGGAATCAAGTGTTGAGCTTAAGTGGAATGAAATCTAGTGCTTTTAAATAGCATCGAAATCTCGTTAAGGATTTTTAATTTTATTTATCAGCTTGGATGGATGTTATCTTTTCCTTTCCCTTTTCCAGGTTATTAAGAATTCAAGAAGAATTCCCAAGCTATTTTAGAAACTATTATAGATGGAAGTGTCTTGACATTCATTTTTTCTGTAAAACTGTGTGCGACTCTCTCAAATCAAATTGGAGAGAAGACCTTTACCTCTTTTAATGCTTTATTGAATCTGCTATCAGTATTTCACAATAGCTCCCCTTTGATTATTATTGTCAAAAGTCAGAAGAATGAGTGGTTGAAGGACTCGTTTCCTTCAGTTCTTGAAGATTATATGTTTTTGCCAAGTTAAAGGGACAATTCTGTGCTTTAGCTTTACACAGCTATTTTTATAATGGAATACTTTCATGCCACCCTTTCTAGACATGGATTCATTCCCCACCCAGTGAAATTATTCTTTTTTCATTTTCATTGGGTGCTACTGAGGAAAAGTGGACATTAATGTCTTGCACCGTCGGTGACAGGACCAGAAGTGGAGTGAAATGCTGGAAATTAGAAGAATTTTTATTCCACCACTAGGATAATTATATCATTTCTTCTCATCATTAAAAGTGCATGCTTTCATTTTCATGCTCACTGAAGGGCTTACTCTGTCAAGTTCACTCTGATGGCTCGTTGCTCCCAATTTTTGTAAAAGTTTGCTCTGTTGTACAGCTTGTGTTACTTTATCCTGTATGTGTAAACTTATAGCTGGTTAATGAATCTTACGTTGCCAAGTGTAGGTCTTCTGAAACGGCCCCAAAAATACTTATAGGCACGTTGGTTATCCAGTTGCTAGCATCATGATTTTCCACCAAAAATCAGCATATAATCAAGAGAATGTACTTTTTGAAGCTCTGCTTGTATAACTTAATTTTTTGAAATCGTTTGCATGGATGGGTATCCTGCTACAATCATGACAAAACTTGGAGAAACATATCTTTGGATTTTGTCATCATTATGATCTTATTGTTAATGCATTGTTGGGTCCTGTACAGTTGGCGTGTTCTTCATTTCATCTTTTGTCCTTATCATTGCTGATCATATGCCATTTTAATGAATTGCCTATCATATGTATAGAATTTGTAAATATGAGATTGCTTGATATTGCATTTTGGTTTGACACTAGGTTTATCTGATAGTCTTTCTCTTATTATTATGTTTATTTTCTCATTTAATTTGGTTATGCTTGTTTGGATGGCTGACTGTCTGTCCCGACTCATTATTCTTTTTCAGCTCCAACTGCGCAGTTGACATTTTGCTCACATCTGACGAAATCTAAGGCAGAAAAGTTTAAGGATCAAATTTTACAAGCATTTGAATCTGTTCTTGGCTCTCCACTGACAATTGAAATTATATGTGAATCGAAGACAGACACTCGAGCAGGATTTCATCCACCTCTTATGTTACCTGCCTCTAAAGATGGTTCATCTCAGATGGTCATAGATTCGGAGTCCATTATTGGAAACAGAGGGCCATGGGCTGGGCATATTGATATTAGCAAAAGAATTCTGAGAGATAAAGGAATAAATGGAGCCAGTAGCCAAGCTCAGCACTTGCGTTCTGAATCTCTTGAAAAGGGAAGGGCCGAAATTGTTGAAGTACCAGCTTCTCCAAGGGAAACTAAGGATGATGCAGAAAATACAGCAGAATGCAGTAAAAGAGCATCTCTTTCAGAAAGAAAGAAACTCGGAGAACAAAGTCAGTGTCAAAGCATTGTGAGAAGCAAGGTGTCTCTTGCTCATGTAATTCAACAGGCAGAAGGCTGTACACAGCGAAATGGATGGTCAAAACGTAAAGCTGTTTCTATTGCTGAAAAGCTTGAACAGGAGAATCTGTACGTATTTATGTTTTTTCCCCACTAATCATGTTAGCTGTACTAATGGAGTTGTTTTTGCTTATGATAAAATAATATGTCATAACTTTGCATAAACTTCAATCTTCTCTAAGAAAATCTAACTGTACTATTTCCTGAATAGTGTTCTACCTGTAATGATCATAGTTGAATCCTCTTTCTTTTCCTTTTTATAGTGGAATTATATACTTTATACGCACATCTCATGGGTTGAGCTTTTTGCAATGCCAAATGGAGTTAGAGCAGAGTACAATCGGTCCCTAATCATATTTTTGCTTGTAGTCTTGTCTTGTTATAAACTTATATATGCCCATCCAAAATTATTGTTGGCTGAAGCTAACTAATGCTAGATCTTTATATGTTTGGCATGTTAAATGCTGCTAAATATTTCCACGTTCTTTGAATCAACTCTTATGTTTTGCAAATTTACAGGAGATTGGAGCCTAGATCAAGAAGCTTACTTTGCTGGAAAGCATCGAAGGTAACTCGTCGGAAGGTAATTCATCTTAAGTGAGCTTTTCTATATGATAGAGAAATTTTGGGAAACTCTTTCCCCCTCATATTTTAAAAATGCATTTATACTCCATTAGTGGTAGAAAGATTCCATTAAAGTTCGATATTTTTATTTTTTTCATTCTTTTACCATATTGTCCTTGGAATAGTTTTGACTTGAAATGTAGTCGTAGCTAGGTCAAACTTATGGCATTAGGACCCACGTGGGCTTGCTATTACACAATTACCCTTACTATCTGACAAAAATTATTGGAAAGTATTTGGGTGAAATGGGTTGCTACAAATTGTAATTCTCTATTATGTATTTAATTTGTTAGTTACTCCTTGTATACATTTTTTTTTTCATCTGGGGAGGTGTGTGGGCATGTAGCTTCAACAATTATGTTTCAAAATGATTCCCAAAAAATATTTTTTGTCCGAAGTAGGGATAATTGTGTAATACCAAACCCATGTAGGTCTAAATGCCATAGGTAAGGTATGACAACTACCTACAACTATAAATCAAGTCAACACGATTCCATCGGTAAGACAGTAAAAAAAAAAAAAATCCAAAAAATTGCATTTTAATGGAATCTTTCTGCCACATGGGAGGTATCAAGCATTTTTGAAATATGAGGGGAAAGAAGATGGGGAATTGCCCTAATTTGAGGGGGAAAGATTGGGTTCCTCGTGAAATTTTTTAAGGCTGTGATTGTGTCTACTTATAGTGATAAGGACAAATGGTTTTGTGGTTATGCGTGCATTTTATATTAGAACATGGAACAACTTAAGAGCATTGGTCTTAGGCCCTATTAAGTATTAAAGTGTTGTGGCTTTCAGTAGGAAAAAAAATATAGCTATGATTGTGTGTAGTAAATATGATTTTTAAATAATGATTTTAAAAAAAAAAAAATATTTTAAGTTTTTCATCATACAAATGTGAGATAAAAGCGACTTAGTGTTGTAGCTTAAAAGCTAAGCTAGAACTGCCTTACCACAATATCAAACAGGGCCTTACCAATGGTAATGGAGCAAGTTTACTACATTTTGTGTCCTAGAACAAGCAGCTTATATTGCCGAAGTAGTGGCGCAGCATATCATCATTACCTTAACAAGATATAGCTGGAAAGTTTGATGATTATTCAACTATACATGTAATGTGACTCAGTTTTTTGTTTATGGACATGTGCATAAAGCAGATTTGTCGATTGAAAATTAGGAGGAGAAAACCGCATTCATTGCTGAAGCTTGTCTCCTGTGGAAAGTGCCTGTCTTCAAAATCTCCGAGGTAGGACAAGAACAATTTTGGGATGACTTTGAGAGCGGTTCGGTGTGTCATATTACTTGGGTAACTAGCCATTTTTCTTGCCCCAATTCTATGGTTCAACCCCTGAATAAATATAATTTTAAGTTTATCTCTGATTAGAAAATGTAGGAAAGGAATTTATATAGTGCACCCCAGTTTCTTTGAATGAATTTGAGATTGTTATTTCCGCTTATGCGCTTGTGATTTAACACGAAACCGTGGGTTGTACAGGTAGGAAAGCCTAGGTACCTGAAGATAAAACTACATCTGATTTAATTTTTCATTATTTGAAAGAAGAAAGTGTCCATATTTGATTTGAGTTCAAAATCAAAATTGATACTTTCTTTCTGGGTGCACACTGTTTCAGACATGTGAATGCTTTAAATGCCTACGGACTCAATTAGTATTTGGTGGTGATAGAACGACATTATTGTCGTCCTTCTTCTTCATTCAATAATCAACTCAATATTGAAGAAAAAACAAGACTTGGATTTGTCACATTTTAAAACTTGGTGATGGTGTCGGGGTCGTGGTGGTCCTCTGTGTATATATATATATATGTGTACTTTCCTTGCCCAAAGTATACGCAAGAGGCTATTCGATCGGGTCCTGTGTGTGTATATATATATATATATATATATATGTACTTTCCTTGCCCAAAGTATACGCAAGAGGCTGTTCCTTTGTTATTACACGGAGTGAACGATCGAAGAAAGCTAATGTTTGGTTTATGAAATTAGTTCTCCAGTTCCCACTTAACGCTGCCCTCGGAAACTGATAATTTTAAAATCAAGTAGCCGATATTATCAATACAGCAGGTGACACATGCTCTGACTTTTCAATTTTCATTAACTTAATCCTGCGGCTGGTCGGATGAAATTAAAATCCGCTTGCCTGGCTGCATCATCTACTCAAATCATCGGATCTTCGATGATTTAATAAATAAAACAAAAGTTAAGGAATGATGGGTTATGATTTTTCCACGTGTCAGTTTTCCAGGTCACCGCGTGTATGCGAAATTGCCGGCAACAATAACTCTCTTACGTGGCGGTATTAACTATGAAACTTATCGCGGAACACAAGTAATCCACGTCAGCGATTCACAGAGGATTCATGAACAGTGGAATGACCCCCTGGGTCTGGTCTTGGTCCACCGTACACGTACGCCGTCCTTTGCTTTGACTTTTCAGAAGTTGACCGCTATCTAATCTTCTCTACGTACCATACGACCCATACGAACTGGGGAGGGAGGACAGGTGGAAGCGTATCATTCAAGCTTGACTATGTGATGGTTGCATCACGAGCTGACACGTCGCCATGCAGAGGATAAAGACCAATCTCCAGCGTCAAGGCTTCAGAGTGAACCAACCGGATGAAATGTTTTTTAATTTAATTATACCCCTTAAAATTTGGTTGGTTAAAACTTAAAAGCAAAAATCGATTTTTTTTTTTAAAACACTGACCTAAAACTAAAATTCTGTGGCACTCGGCGTTTGCCCGAGTAGTGGGCCGTTGCAGAGACCACAAGCCCGAGTCCAGAGAGCTCGTATAGACTCAATTATTATTTTTTTGAATAATTATTTAGTGGTCACCACCTATTAAATAAAATTTTTATAAATCATCAAATTTTAAGATTATATCTGTAAACTACCTACTTTTCAAAGAAATATCTCCCACCCACTTTTTTGTTAATTCCGTTAAAGAAACATGACGTCAGCATGCCATCATAAGGGTAATATTATCATTTAGTTAAAAAATAAATATTTAATTATATAAACAACATCATTTTTGTTTATAAATAAAAAAAATCAAACAATACAAAATCTTATATTTAATTAATTATAAATAATTTTTGTAATTATTGTATTACAGAGGTAAAATAATCTTTACGCATAAAACCACTAATGACAGTTAACTTTTTTAATGAAAAAGTGGTTGGAGGATATTTATTTGAAAAGTAGGTGGTATATAGATACAATCTTAAATTTTGATAGCTTACAGAAGTTTTACTTAATAAGTGGTGGTCACTAAATAATTACCTTATTTTTTTTTAATCAATTGTATAATTAGATGAAAACGATCATAAATTTAATTTAAGATAATTTCAGTAGATAGTAAATGTGTAATTATAAACAGTAGTCTAATTATAATAATAATAAATTATTGTCAACAAAAAAAAAAGGAATAAAACGCGGATAATTTTTGTCCCTATCAAATATTTTTTAATGTTAAATTTGGAAATAAACAATTACATTAAGAAACTTATGTTATCTCAATTGTTCATTTTAATAAATTCATCCCAATTATAATATCAAATTTAATAAGGGTAAAACTTTATATTTCTTATTAGAAAATTATCAAATCAGTCGCTATGGTAGTAGGACTATTAAAATTTGTGAAGTGGTGTCAATTTAACTAAATTTATCTGAAATATTGAAATACTCCTATGATGTCAGTGTTTTAATAATGGTGTTAACGGTGGCAAATTAATAAGAAATAAGATGTTAAATGGAAAAAATTAATTGTTAGAATTCTTTAGTGATGGTTGACGAAATGATATCTTATAATAAATTAGGTGCTCATTTAATAACTTCCTTTGCCAGTTTTTCATTTTCATTAAATTATGATGACCATTCATCACGTTATCTTTTAGATTGGAGGTTTAATATTTGTTGTGAGGGTAGAATTTGAAGGTAATTTTTGAGGTGAGCATAAAATATATTTACGATGAAGGTAATCAGTGAGATGGGATTCAAATGAAGGCAGATGCTGGTGAGATGCTGAAGTATAAGGATATGACATAAATTTAAAATTTGAAAAAAAAAAAAAAAAAAACAATTAACAGCAGTGTGTGTGTCTTTGGAGTTTGTGAATGGTCAACTTGCGTTTGGGGCTTTTTAAAATTGTCGTTTCAGCCAAAAAGGCTTCCTTTAAAAAATGGTTATGGTCAAAGAAGCATTATAATTGCCAGATAGGACATTAACTGCAAAGATACCCCACTAATCACAATCACCCCCCTAAATTCCACCGCTTCTCTAATAAGTCACACGGGCCCCACCCACTCTTTTATTTTGGTCAACCCTTCATTTTTCATTGATCCAATGCCTGTGCAATGGCAACTGGCAATTGCACTGCACCTTCTTCTCTCTCTTACTTTCTTTCTTTTTTTTTTTTTTTAAATAAAATTAAAATTAAAAAAGGGTTTTACGTTTCACTAATTTTGCAGTTTACTGAAAAAAAGGTCTGCAGACTACAGTTCAGTACAAAACATTAAATTACGTTTTTCTCCCTCTGACAATTCGATCTCGTCTCATCCATCCCTCGCTCAAAAGTCCAATTAGGTAAAACAAAACAATTAAATTAAGTAAAATTAAAAAACCTGTTAAAAACAAAACAAGAGAGTAATAAATACAAACAGTTAAAAGAGGAAGGAAGAGATGGAAACGAATGGACAAGAATCTGGATAAATAAATTAATAAATAAATTATCCGTCAAAACCAAACAAGTCGTTGCCACCAAAAATTCATTGAATTTCTTAGAAATTTCAGTTTCTCTCCCTCTCTCCCAAACGCGGATACGGCGGCACACAAACACGCAGAAAAAAGAAAATTCATTTTCTCATTACTGAAAAGAAATTAAATAAAAAAAAAATTTGGAAAAAGAAAATCCCTTTCCATTCACCGAATCTTTGCCCACCTATTTCTCCACATTTGAAGATTCAACATTTCATCAGTGCCCACCTAAACTAACCCAGAAGAAAAGTAAAAGAGTTTTTCCTCTACTTCTAACTCTTCTTTCTGTGTTCGATATTCATTCTTTGTATGTATAGCACTATTGGGTTGTATTTGTTTTTTATTTCGTCAAGAAAATTTTAATTCTTTTTCATTATCTGTAGATCTACTTGTCAGAAAGATTTGTTTTTGTTTTTTTTTTTCTTTAAAAGCTAATATGGCTACAGCGGCCATATTTTCGTCTCTAAGGAGGCGAAGGTCACCATCTTTGCAAGCGTTTTTGGCTCCGGTTGACTTAACGGATGTGGCTCTTGTACAAACCCTTGTGTCAGTTTCGTCGGAGCTGGTTTCGTGTTTTTCAGATAGATGTTTCTTCTTTCAGAGGAGGAATTCTCGGTCTTTGATTCGAAAGATGGAGGTCTTTCTTGTGTTGCTGGAGTATTTAAGGGATTCCGGTACTTGTATTGATTCTACTGCTATGTTATGTTTCAAGGAGCTATATTTGCTTCTTTATAGGTGCAAGATATTGCTCGATTATTGCGGGCAGTCTAGTAAGTTGTGGCTCTTGCTTCAGAATCATTCGATTTCGGGGCATTTTCATGATTTGAATCAAGAAATATCCACCCTTTTAGATGTTTTTCCTGTTGATGATTTGGAATTGAGTGAGGATGTTCGGGAGCAGATTGACTTAATGCAGAGACAGGCTAGGAAGGCTAAATTGTATATCGATAAAAACGATGAGTTTTTGAGGCTTCGGTTGTTTTCATTTCTTGATGAGTTTGAAGATGAGAAGGTGCCAAATCATGTGGATTTGAGGTCATTCTTTGTGGAGGGTTTGGGGATTAAGGATGCAAAAGCTTGTAGAGCTGAAATTGAGTTTTTGGAGGAGCAAATTGTTAATCATGAGGGGGATGTTGAGCCAACAGCTTCTGTGCTCTATGGGTTTGTTGCAATAATGCGGTATTCCAGGTTTCTGCTTTTTGGGTTTGAGGAAGATGAGGCAGAGTTGGGAATTGGCAGTCATAAGAAGCCAAGAAAAGGTTTGATTAACCAAGAGATTGCTGAGACCTTTTTATCGATCCCTAAGGACTTTTGTTGCCCAATAACGCTGGATTTGATGCGTGATCCGGTGATAATTTCCACTGGACAGACTTACGATAGGAGTTCAATTGCTAGGTGGATGGAGGGCGGGCATCGTACCTGTCCTAAGACAGGTCAAATGCATGTCCATGAACGGCTGGTACCCAATCGAGCATTGAGGAATTTGATCATGCAGTGGTGTACTGCTCATGGAATTCCTTATGATCCTCCAGAGACTACAGATGTATCTGCAGAATCTTTTGCCTTAGCTTTGCCAAGTAGGGCTGCAATTGAAGCCAATAGAGCCACAGCGGAGCTTCTCATTCAACAGCTGGCAAATGGGTCTCCTCGTGCAAAGACTCTGGCTGCTAGGGAGATACGCTTGTTAGCAAAAACAGGTAAAGAAAATCGTGCTTTCATTGCAAAAGCTGGTGCAATCCCTCATCTCTGCAACCTACTTTCAACTCATAACCCTGTTGCGCAAGAGAATTCAGTTACTGCAATGCTTAATTTATCAATTTATGACAAGAACAAAAGTCGAATAATGGATGAGGAAGGGTGTCTAGGATCAATTGTCAAAGTCCTCAGGTTTGGACTGACAACAGAAGCAAGGGAAAATGCAGCAGCGACATTGTTTAGCCTCTCTGCAGTTCATGAGTATAAAAAGAAAATAGCAGATGAGGGTGGGGCTGTTGAAGCCTTAGCAACATTGTTGAGATTAGGAACCCCAAGGGGGAAAAAGGATGCTGTCACAGCTTTATTCAATCTGTCCACGCATACTGATAATTGTGTGAGAATGATAGAGGCGGGGGCTGTTACAGCACTTGTAGGAGCATTGGGAAATGAAGGGGTTGCAGAGGAAGCAGCAGGTGCATTGGCCTTGATTGTTAGGCAGCCAACTGGGGCTGCAGCCGTTGGGGAGGAGGAAATGGCAGTTTCGGGTTTGATAGGAATGATGAGGTGTGGGACACCAAGGGGAAAAGAGAATGCAGTCGCAGCATTACTTGAGTTGTGCCGGAGTGGTGGGGCATCCGCAACTGAGAGAGTGCTAAAAGCACCGGCATTGGCTGGTTTGCTTCAGACTCTGTTGTTTACTGGTACCAAGCGGGCAAGAAGAAAGGCGGCATCACTTGCTAGGGTGTTCCAGAGATGCGAGAATGCAGCCTTGCATTTTGGTGGATTGGGTGTCGGATATGCATTCGCAGGAAACTCAGCTGCAAATAGAGATTCAAGTTTCACTGCTGATGTCTCTGTGCCAGTGTCAATTTCTGTACCTGTTTTGTAATGGTAACATCCACTCGTGTGGTGTTGTCCTCCCTCTTACATACGTTTCCCATTTTTTGTTGTTATAGTTTACACATTCTTTCGTAAATTTCAGGTCATTAAAAAGAAAAAAAGGAAAGTTATAGGAATACCATATCATGTGTTGAATGAGTGGCTTCTGTTCTTGATTTGTTATTTGAAATTTTTTTACTCATATTCAGTGATTCAGCAAAGACAAAATAGAAAACATTATACCATGTAATGTGTTGAATGAGTAGCCCTGATTGCATCAAGTAAAAAAATGACTCTGATTGATCTTTGGCACAATTTAAAAAATGAATCCAAGTAGCATTTTAATATAAAATGGCAGATATTATTTTTTTGTTCGACCTCACATGTGATGAAATAAAACATCAAGGAATCTAAGGTCAAAAAATGGTAAAGTTAGATCCATGGTATGCTGCTCTAAAATCAGAAGAATTAAGGCATATTTCAACTGGGAAGCATTGCTTAATAAAGATACTGGCAAAAGATAAGATTAAATTTCAACAATGGGATTTTCCTGGAGATTAAGCTCGAGCTAGTGGCTGTCCTTGTCAATGATGCAGCATTGGACCAAAGTTTCTTCTCTTGTATAATGGCTACTTTTACCCAGAATGAAGTTGGTGCCAATCACTCTGCTCTAATTGATTCCTCGCACTAGTGCGCGCCAGCACCCGCATCAAAACATCATCTTGCTGATGTTTCCATAAACAGCTTTTTTGAGTCATCTGTAACAATTACAACTCTTGCATTTCATTCTAAAAATTTACATTGCATTACAAATATATCTGTTTATATATATGTGTGTGTGTATTGTTACAAATATATCAGTTTCAGAGGTTTATATCCAAATACCATAGTTTCTACCCGAACTTTTAATAGTAAAGTGTGGTACTAACATGATAATAAAGGACTTTCATTACAATGGCCCAGGCAAATTGAATTGCTGCCCTAATAACCTCTGTTAAATTCTCATTAAAAATTAAATATATAAATAAATTGGCCAGTGTTGGATGCCCATTTGATGTCAACTCCCTGGTAAAATTTTGACAATGAGCAGAATCTTCCTAGTAATTGAGGGCTTTGGCAATGGTATGATATGGTGGGTCAGGGGCTTCACAATGATGCATGTGCTTTGATGGATCATATTATTAAACGGCAGGCACCAAAAGTGGATGCACAAGCAGGTCATTTACTCGGGAAATAATTGGAGATTGCAGAAAGATACTTCAAATTATCTAACGTGGACATGCGGTGGTAGTTGATCTTATCTCCAGTGGCATTATAGCAGAATGAGACACAGTTATTATTATTGCTAATCATTCCCCTTTTATGCTATGATTTGAACATAAATGATATTGTATGATTTGTAACTTAGATTTAAAATTTGTTGATAAAACTTGAAGTCTGCTATGAAATGGCATGTGGGCTTTTTTTTTATAACTTGAAAAAGGTAGCCGCCCGGCCAGGCAACAACCAGTTGCTTAGTGCCTACACAAGTTACTGAAGTTGAGGTCATTCCCCTTGTTCACAAGTTGGTATGTTGTTGGAGTTTGCACATAAATGCTTTTGTTGCTTTGCTTCATTTCATTTGTTTGTTGCCTACAATTCTTCTGGAATTGTCTGTGTTGGAATTTCGTCAAAGCAGTGGACGGTTACCTTCATGGAAATGCAAAGTATATATACGACATATATAGTGGACTACGTATTTGATATTTGTAACCTTTACTCCTTGCCCGGTCTAGAAATTTTGACAATTCACTGTGCTTTTCCCTCTTATTTTGTTCAATTTGTTGTCACCTTTCAGTATTATGGCTATTACATACAATGTCTCTACTTTAGAATGATGCAATTTGTCTTTCTACAAACAAAACAAAAAAAAAAAAAAGAAGAAAAATATTGAAGCAATTTGTAAATACATCCGATCTTGGAATAAAATTCTTATGATCAGTATCCCCTGTCCTTTGAAAATAGAAATAGGGGAATTCCATTTTGGAAAGATCGATCGGTTTGATTTGGATTTTGAAATATATATTATCAATTGTATTCTATAAATATAATAAGATTAGGGGTCATGCTTGACCGATCCGTTGTCGTCCAGCGGTTAGGATATCTGGCTTTCACCCAGGAGACCCGGGTTCGATTCCCGGCAACGGAATTTTTTTCATTCCAAATTTTGTTTTTTGAGGAACTTCCTCTTGTGTAAATATATCCATTGATTCTTAAAACATAATCAAGCCAATAGATCGCTTTGAATTGAGACAAATTACAAACTTGCAAAGTATTGGTCCTCATGATTGATGATTCTTTGCCTGGGACAAAAAAAAAAAAAAAAGAATCATCTACTCTCGTTTCTTGTACCATCTTCGTTCATTGCTTTAGCACAAGAATGTCAAAGTCACTAATAGTCCACTCAGCGACTTGATCAGGGTCCTTAAAAATCTCAGCCCCCAGATCAATAGACATCCACTGCCTTCTAGCTGGTTTAGTACCAGGATCCTACGACAATAGCAAACAACAGGCTAATGTTAATTCCAAATGCAGCAATTATGCAACACGATTAAATTTTGAGAATTTCAACATCAAACCTGATAAAAATAAAGTGATTGTGACAATCTTCCAACGTCAAGCTCCCAAGTTCTTTGATCACCAATCCATCCCTCTCCTTGTTTAGTAGGATATCCATATTCACCCCATACAGGATGTGGCAAAATTTGCAGTATTTCCTGAGGCTGAGGATTGCTATATGGATCACACAATGTGTTAGGCATCTCTAGATACGCTGCATTGCCAGGGGAACAGTACAAGTGATAGGCTGAATAAGGGAATCTGGCAGTGTCATTGCGATTAACGCGAGTTCCATCGGGGAACGTGTGATAAAGCGGGCATATGCTTAGTTGATCCGGATGACACCATGCACTTGTGCTTGGATTGATAATCATTTCACTGTAACGTGTAACGTCTGATGTCACATTCCCATCACAAGGTTCTCCATTGTTCTTCCAGCAGCTTCCCATGTCCATTAGGTAGAATTGGCTATTTGGACCCCCACCTTTGATCACATTCAGAGTGAACCTTATTTTAAAGTTTGGTGATTCTGGTATCTGCACAATACTTAACTAAGTAATTCAGTCATTGTCAAATAAATGGTGTTGCTTGTAACTTAGTCATAGTGTGTATAAGAAAGAATTGCTTACAATTTTGGACATGCCCCTACTTGGATAATGGTAGCCACCAGACAGGCCATGGGTGGCATCTGATCTCAAGTAAAGCATCAGCCAAGGATACTTTGTTGAAGTCTTCAAGACATGATGAAAAATCCAACTTCCTTTACCAACTTCTTTCTCCCAAGAAACAGAATGATAAGAAAAGTCTCCCGCAAATAATCCTTCACTTAAATCAGCATTCAAATCCCATGAGCCATAAAATTTTCCCTTAAGGGTAGTCCTATTAGCTCCTTGTAATGTTGTGTAGTCATGAAATATCCTCGGTTGGTTCATGCACCCAAATCCAAAGCAAGGGAATCCATTATCTGGGCCAAATGGCCCTACTTTATGGCCATTTTTAGGGCACTTAGCTGCTAGTGTGTCCATGTTGCCACTCTTGAGCATGATCATCCAAAAATGCCAAGGATTCGGTTTGTCTGCAACTTCACATTTTGAGCCCAAATAGAGTTCTTTTTCTGCTGCATATAGGTCTACATCTCGAAGGGCCTTTTGTGGTACTCCAAGAAAAGGGTCTCCTACACCTAGCTTGTTGTCTTCCTCTGTGACTCTATGAACCAATGTGTAGGGTAGCTTGTTGCAAAGGGAGCAGTTTTTTCCTTCACATAAATTTATAAAGAAGATAAGAACATTATGCAAAGAACAAATATTTGTCACAAAGAAAACTGATGCATTTTTTGTTGAAACCAATTTCGCTCATGCATTAGCATATTCCAAGTCCCACTTGTTCAGGATGTGACACGTATAGTTGCCAAAAAATAAGCTTCGAAGCTTTTTTATTTATGCCTTTAATGCTAACACAGAATTTAAGACTTGTTTAATCATTGAAAAAGAAATGGACAAATAAAAATACATCTTTTTACATCAACTCCATGAACAAAGAAAAGAACCTAGACCATTCCAGTTTATCACATGTTTAACCACGTTATGATTGAACTAAGACCTAGATGAAGAAACAAGATGAACACACATTTTCTTTGATAAACAGGAAGGCAGAAAGGGAGAAAGAGAAGTTACTATATGATTGTGGAGACGCCTTGTATATGTCAAAGCAATCTGCAGCTCTTGGGCTGCCCATGTGAGGAACTTCTTCTCCTACCTCGTTGCACTGATTCCATGACTCAATGGCCAACCTTAAGCTATCTCTTCTCATTCCAGGATCACCAACGGCTGATGCATATTCAGTTACAGAACTTGTACCCAAGCAACCATTGCAAAGAAACACCAAATGCAGAATAAGAACAACAGAAAAACTGCATTGTTTCTTGTGTTTAAAATTATCCATTGATGAAAAATGCAAGCTAACTCGAGAAGATGTACATATTTAATGATATCCAAGTTTGTGCCTTATATGTTGGAAATAATCCAATAACTTGAATGAATGTGGGAAAAGAACTTATTTGCCATATCTTTAGTAGAGATTGCTTGAAACTTTTATTGTTACTTCATAATGTATTACAACTTACTCTGTCTTATGTGCCTTGCCGATGCTAATTAATATGTCTAAGTAAGCTGTACAACACTATATTAATGTTACTTTAACTTAATCTTGCCCTTTGTTGGGTGCTCCAACAAATTCTGTTCCACTGAAGTTAGTTTGATGCTTAAGCTTTTGTTAAACCTTGACTTTCCCACCAGAAAAGAAAAGGACAAACCCAATTATTCCCGCAGAAGTTCAATTTTTGCACCAGGGAAAATGCCAAACCATTTATTAAATTAAAATTGAATAGGAAAACTCTATTGGTTCTTTCCTAGCAAGTGAATAATATTAGCTTCTGCTCATGTGCCTCCTTTCTTTCTGAGGAAGTCTGATGCAGTCAAATCAAAGCAATGAATTGTAATCCCCTTACGGTGCAAAATTCTACTTCACAGAAGGTGACTTGATGGCTGATGCTTGTGCTTTTCTGTTGCACCTTGACTTTCCTACCAGAAAAGAAAAGGACAAAGCCCATCTGTTCGTAGAAGTCCATATTTTCTGCTGTGAACTTTTACCACATCTGTTTATATATGTAGTCTGTGACATACTGCATAATGGTAACATTGTCACGATATGATGTTGATCATTTTCTATTTAGAAAATGAATCGCTCTAAACCTTAGGCTATCGGGACTAGGCCTCAGAAGAAATAGAAATGTAACCTTAGCCTATACCTGGCCCTAGCAGCAGACTACTCCTTAATTTCAATGATCACATGATTGCTTAACCTCTCATTTATGACTATCATAGAATAAATTCCGAGCATGATAAATGCATGCACCTAACATCTTTCTTGATTCCTATGTATTTTCATGTGTGGGGATCATTCTCAAGACCTAATTAAGTTAATTGGTATCCACCTACAGATCGTACTTTTACTCACTCAACCACTTTTATTAGGCATCTCCAATGAACCGTTGGGATAAACTGGTGGACTCTTTTTAAGTACGAATAACTTAATAATATTGATGAACCGGATTGGACTATCTTATAATCGAAGCGATGCCTTCATCATTTCGGAAGTAAGAATGAAGATAGTTGATTCTGCCCTTGAGGTGCAATCCTTCTTTCCAGAGGTTGGTACGAAAATTGCCATACTGGTAGGCTTGACATGCATTGTTCTTTCTATTGGCTCAAGCAAGTAAAATTATGATGACTTGCCCCTTTGTCTCCTTATCTTATATTTGTTTTCTCCTTCTATTTCCAAGCCGTACTAAGACTACATTTAGTCAATGTAGTGCTTTCTTCTCGGAATCCATCATGAGAAAGGGCAAATCAAGTGAGGATTAGTCAGACTCAGAATCAATCTACTTGGCTCTTGTGGTCGTCAGTAAGCGAAATTAGGCAATTTCTATAATTTATTGAACTTCCAGTCTAAAGAACCTTGATAGGAGTTTTTTTTTTTTCAAAAAAATGGGAAATGATTAATAATTCAAAATGCAAGTTGCTGGAATGGTACATAATAAACATTGAAGAGCACATTTAAATTTAATAACCATTAAAGCCTGCACACACGAGAGAAAAAGATACTAATTGAAGCACCGGTGACCGAAATGTAAAGGCTAAAACTACTAAAAGATGTGATATTAAACAAGCTTGGCTCCCTTTTTTTTTTTTCTCTCTCTCTCTCTCTCTCTCTCCCCACTTTTGGGCATGAAAATGGCTTGGCTCAGGCTTAGTCCCTATCTAGAATGGGGAAGATCTTTCTCCCTAAGTCCAGCTTCGGCTACAGCTATTACCCAATGCCTAAACCTACCAGTTGATTTTCAGCAACCCAGCTCAGTTGTACTTCTTATGGGCCATTCAGCCCGAGCCCGACCCATCAAACTTCATCGGCCACCGTGAAGAGTCAATATCAAAGTCTGACTAAGGAAAAAGACACAAATCATAGAACCTAAACTAAAGCCAAAAAGCAAGAGGAGGACACAATAAAGAATAAACCAATTTGGCACAAAAGGGAGCTAAATGATTAAAGAGAGAACATCCATCCCCAAATCCACTAAAATGTAAATCCCTGAGATATTACATAAAAGAAAAATCAGAAAAAGAGAGACTGCCATAGGTCACTAAAAGCCAGATAAAAGAAGTGCCAGTTCCAATCACCCAAAACAGCCTGCATCACAGAGCCAAGTAGCTGTTACAACACAGACACAATGGCGTTGTCGATGTTAAAGAGACTGACCCACTTTGCTTAAAGTGAGTTTCTTCTCATAAATGCACTTAAGTTGTTCCTTAACACAGAGAACAAAAGAGCGGGGGGTCCCCTACTTAAGCATAAATTTCTTTCCAAGTACAAACAATAAAAGTAGAAAAAAGTAGCGGAGTGGTCACAGGATTTCGAGCGGGGTTTTTCTTTTGAACACATACTAGCAGGAAAACAAGTAAGAAGCCCACGTCCGTATTTAACAACCTAACTGTCCCATAACTGCTAGAACCCTCCACTATCACCCATTATTATTATCATAATATCATTCAACTCAATTCAATTTGTTAAGTGCAACCCAGAAGAAACAAATCAGAAAATGCTCTTGTACACACATACCAAGCAATTAGCAATATAGAAGAAAGTTTTACCACTTTCATTAGTGCCGTGGTAGTAGTAGCAGCAAAAGATGAAGTGGGGAAGAAAGAAACTTTCTTCTGAGTCTTCTCGCTATTCTTTGATCTCTCATGTCTTTCCTGTCTCGTGGCTTTCCAAGTTCAAGCAGAAGAGTGGCGATGTGGAAGCAAAACCAGCGAAAGTGAAGCAGGAAGGGAACCGAAACTCACCCGCAAAATGTGCTGGTGGCATTGGCAGAGGAGGTAGATTCTACGGTGGGGAAGGTGATGCTTTCTGGAGGCTATCATTTGGTGAAGAGGGTGGTGATCAAGGAAAGACCCGTAGAGGTGATTTGAGTTCAGTTTGGTATGATCATTCTGATAATAAGCTTGACTTTCCACCTTCAGTTTGCCAGAGCTGTGGATCAAATGCTACCACGCTATCGGGAAACGAAGAGATTTATAAGTTCAATAACTTAGTTTCGGATGCAAGGAAGATGAAAGAGTTGCAGAAAAATGTGGAGACATTTCATACTCAAGAGGAAGCAGTTACCAAGACACTGAGAGTGACAACTAAGGAGGAGCGGAAACTGAAAAAACTAAATGAAAGAGTTCCAAAACCAAAAGAGAAGTGGTCCAAACTAGAAAGATCTCCAGATGAAGCAAAGGAAAAATCAAGAAAATCAATTGAAAAGGACAATTCAGAATTTGAAACAATTCCGATGATAGAGAGGGAGAATTGCAAGCTAATCAGACCTGACTTGAAGAAACATCACTTTATCTCTTCCACAAATTCAAGAAATTCTAATTTGACAACAGTTAAAGAGGATGATGTACTTTCCTTTCGGAATTTAAATGCAAACTATGAAATTTCAGCAGAAAAATTTAGTTCAGAGTGGGAAAAATTGAAAGAGATGAAGATCAAAGAGGTCAAGTCAAAGCATGAGAACCAGAGGAAATCTTTGTACATAAGCAGGGAATTACAGACTAGAAAGACAAAGCAGATAAACAGCAAAGTCAAGGTTGGCTCTCCAAGAATAAAGGCTCTTGAAGACATGAAGAAAGCTAAATTGATGAGGATGAAGAAGGGAAAGGAGAAAACATTAGAGGGAGCAAGCCTGGAGAGCCTTGCTATTGTCAAATGTTCATTTGATCCCCAAAAGGACTTCAGAGACTCAATGATTGAGATGATCCTGGAGAAAAGGTTCAGCCAGCCACAGGAGCTCGAAGAGCTCTTGGCTTGCTATCTGACATTGAATTCTGATGAATATCATGACCTCATCATCAAGGTATTCAGGCAGGTATGGTCTGACTTGAACCAGGCTTGTTTTGATGAATTACAGAATGCAAAATACTGCTATAATTAATTAGTTTGTAGTGAACAAAAGGCAAATTTGTAATCATATTGTTCATAGATATTAGTGTTTCAATATTACGCTTCTAATTCCATCACATAACAATCTTTGCTTCAGAATCAACATCTGTGTGGATGCATCATGCCTGTCTCCATGTTTTAAATCATTTGTCTGTGGGTGCATGATCATGCTATGCATTGTACCATCATCTTCCCTCTATCGTAGAACGGAAGGTACCAAAATTAAAAAGGAGAATCGTTAAGGTCGTAAACAGTACCATCTATTATCTAACTACCTATTTACTACGAGCGAAACCAACATTACCCATGTTGCCTCTCAACATTCATGAGCTCCATTCAGTTGTCCCATCATCTTCAGTGTTGACTATTGAGAAGCAGTGCATGTGCCAAAAAGAATTAGAGAAGGTATGAGGTCGGTTCATTTCCAAGCTAATTTCTTATTGCGACCAAGAACATTATCGTTGGGAGACATTCCCCTTATATCCTCCTTTCCTTCGTTACCTATACAAAAGATGATTTTTTTCCCACTCTCCCAAAAGTTCAAACCATCAGCAAGATATATTATTTTTCTGTTCCAATCAACTGTCAAAGGCTTGAAGGTCATTCATCTCAAAAACCATTGCATATACTTGTGTACATTCTATAATCTACTGCATATGGTTTTAGTAAGCCTAGATCAATTGATAAACCAAAATGTAGTGTCAGCCTCCGGGCACCTGAAGAATTGCAACTTCTCCAACGCAAAACTAGTGTTCATGCTTGATTTACAATGCTTATTGATTTATCAAGATGAGCCAGAATTCTAAATCATCCTCTTCTACTTCCAAGTGTAAAGTTTGCACAAAAAATGATTCCTTCACCAGACAAAAACTCGTGAATTATACCATTCATTTCCATCATGCTACAGCCAAGCTCCTTATTTACTCTCTGTACCCTCGTCTTTCTCCTCACCTCACATAACCTCATCCCATCTTTCAACAGATGCAAACATATTTGAAAATTAAACATAACCAGCACTATCTTGGGGATAACAGCAGGAGCACCCTAGCTGCATGTTCTGCCATTTCCAAATTGCCATGGTTTTTGCGAGCGCCCAAAATTGACTCCCAGAGCACAGCAGAGTTTTTCAGTGGCATTGCTCTCACAAATTCCTCAGCCTCCTGTAGTAATCCCGATTGACCAACTAAATCCACCGTACAGCCATAATGCTCAACTGTTGGTTGAATCCCATAAACACCAACCATGGGGTCAAACATTTCAAGCCCCTGACTATATCCATAGGCAGAACACTGATAGAGGTCAGTACATTGGTCTTAATATCCTCTGCCAACATCTCCGAGAATATGTCAATGCATGTTTTCCAAACTCATGCGTACTTAAACCCCCCAAAATCATCTATTTCAATCCCACTCTTACCAATATAAGCGTGAACCCGTTCACCTTGGCTTGAAGCCACAATCCAAGCAGAAGCAGATAAAAAATTCACATGTGTGCAATTATCAGGCATCACCCTGCAGATTCTCAAACAGCTCTAAAACTTCCTTAAAACGAGTGGCCCCTGTGTAAGCAGTGATCATAGCATTTCATGAAGCCCCATTCTTCAAAGACATTATATCAAAAACTCGTCTTGCCTCTTCAACTAATCCTGCATTTGCATACCCTGAAATCATAAAATTCCAAGATTCCACATTCTTACCCTCCATTTCATCAATAAATCTCGTGCTATTTCAGTCATACCCTTTTCCACATAAGCAGTTAGCAAAGCATTCCAAGAAACCACATCTCTATTCGGCATTTTATCAAGCACTTTTATGTGCAGTTTCAGTATATGCGGTTCTGGCATACAAATTGATCAAAATATTTTGAATAAATAAAATCACAACCAGATCCAGTTTTTTAACACGTGGCCATGAATTTGCATCCCCTCTTTAAATCCAACAAAATTAGAACATGCTTTTTCTGCAAAAGTGAAAATAAACTTATCAGGGAAAACATGGCCATTTAACTTTTAACATTTGGAGAAAGATCCGGAAAACCATTCTGAGGGCTATTATACTTGTAGGGTAATTTTTAGAGACCTCTCCGGAGGTTTGGTGTATTGACAGTATGATAAAAAGTATTCGCGTAATTACAAGAAACCTCCCTGACGTTAGCAATCTGTTGTTAAGTGGACCGTTAGTTGACTGTCGAAAATTCAAAAATACCCCCGCTGCCAAAATATTTCTTTATCATATGATGAACTCATGAACTGATGGCTGATAGAATTCGAACCAAGATCATAAATTACATAAAAATGCCAAAATACCCATCGTATAAAAAAGGTTGCCATTGCACATAATAATAAAAAAATTCAAACAATGAGTGGGCCACTGCTGCTTCCTGCATGCATATTTTTGTTGTTTTTTTTTTTTTTATTACTAACTACTTCCTAACTAATACATGCCTCTAACCCAGGGCTATCAAAAGAAATGATTTTTTCATTGTAAACTTGACAGTACCGGCGTTGGCACAAACCATAGAAACCTTCTAATACCGATCTTTGCTCGATCAATATTTAAATGCAGATCAAGAAAATACTAAATTGAGTTTCAGGTCCTGAAATTCCCACTCTACAGTCGATGTCTTCGGCATCAAACCTGGATCTAGAGCATCTTCTAAATCATATGTAATATTTGCTAAGTCGAACTCGGAACACCTAAATTAATAGACCTGCTCCAGCTGCTCATTCTTCTTCTGAAACATTGCATGCAGATGGATTACAAATTTTGAAATAAGACATACAATAACCAATGTCTCTTATATTTAGACATCTAACTGAACTTAAGACTATGACACACTTGTTTGAAAATTAGAATCAAACAGGGAAAATGACAAGTCAATATATTTTAATCTGGTAAAGGGGAAGTTTTCAGAGTCCATCACATGCCAAATTCATAGTCTTGCATCCACTGTTTTCTAATTTGAAAAACAAAGAGAACCCTTGGACAAAATCACAGAGAACATCTCACAAGAGAACAAAAACTGTTTGTAAAACTAAAACAATATACGGTATGTACCTAACTTACATGTCATTACAGTCACATTATTTAACAAACACAACATTACCAAATTATTGAAGGCATTACAACAGCAAGGCAAAAGAATGCCAAAGGCATGCACAAACCGAAAATAACACACAACTCAAACTAAGTGTCATGGCCCCAAATTGAACAATCGCATAAACCACTGTGGGCTTTCTAAAAGATTAGCACATTTCAAAGCAAACCGAAACCCATCTTTGATAAACTACATCTTAACATCTAGCACTTACAAAACTGCTAAATCGTTAGGCAATATCTCTTATCAGTCATTACCCAGCAATTTTTTTCAACTCAACACTAACAATCCCAAGAGAAACAACATCAAGCAACATATTCATTAATTAAAACAGACCCATTTTTATTTTTACTCAACAAAATAATAACAATATCTTGTAAGCCACTGATTCAAGCATGCAAGCTGTGTTTTTGAAGACTTAACATCTTTTGCAGTCCAATTCCAGTTGCGGCAGAGGCCGGCCGCCGGCAATACTCGCTTCGTGGAAGCTTTGGACCACCGCACGACGTCATCTCGTTATTGGATGAAAAGAAATTAATGGTTTCAGAATTTATTTTTGAGTTGCCAAGGCTTCTTCTCCAACGATGAAAATGACAGCGGGTTTTTGTTCAAGTGTAAGCTGTGTTTTCGAAGAGGAATACACTTTGTGAAAAAATCATTTTCTTTTGTCTGCTGGGTAATGACTGTAGCTGGATAATAGTGTGTTTGAGTCTCCATTTCTCAGACATCAAAGCTTGTTTGGTTTGAATTTGGATTTTATTTAAACTTTAAATTAATTTTTACGTGTTTGCTCTTTTATATTAACGCCACGAGGTTCTTGTAATTACCTGGATATTTTCTATTAAACTGTTAATACACCAAACGGAGAGGTTCCTACAAATTATCCGTTAATTATATATGAAACCCCCCACATTTATATTGAACTATTATTTTTGAAAAAAAAAAGGAACGCGAATTCTAAAGTTATTATTATTTTGTAATTATCTTTCCTAAATAAATTACCAAATTCTTATAAAGCCTACGTAATAGTTTTAATTCCTACAAAACCATTAAATTAATAGTTTTAATCCTACAAAATCTCTAAAATATGTTGTAATTAATAAGTTATATATTCCTTCTAAACCTCTATAGAAGCCTCACATTTTGTTACTTATCCTTTAAAATTTTTTCCTCCAACAACCAAGGCAGGATATGCCCTTGGTGCTTAAGAAAAGAGAAAAAAACTGTTTCCTCTACCTTTTGCTCAAGAAAAATCTAATATTTTCTCTATTCTCCATGGTTATTGGTAACTGGTCAAATCCTCAAACAATTAGAAATAGAGTTAATTTTTATTTTATCTCAATTTCAGGTTTTATCTTTTTATTCTTCTCTTAATTAGTTGTGTTATTTATTTGTTCTTATTTCTTTTTAAAGTATTTTTTTGTTGATCTATTATTATTATTTCTTTTTTGTGTGTGCTTGTTTTATCTATTTTGAAATAAAACTGTATCAAAAAACTTTAAAAAATAAGGAGAATGGAAAAAATTAGTTTAATATAAAAATGGACCAGTAAAAAGATGTAGTTTGAGCGAAGAATTAGTAAGTGAAAATGTTATAATTGAATTAAAAGTTCATATATTAGCAATAGTAAAATAGAAAATTTTATTTAACAATTTTACATCTTAGAAAGTTAGAAGAATTGATTTTAAATAAATAAATTTTAGGGTTAATTATCCTGGGTGACACATTTTTTGATAAATTTAAAAAAGGTGAGACATGTTTTAAAAATAGACGAGGGGGTGACAAATCCGTTAACTTTAACGGGAACAGTAATGGAAACAGTAACTAAAAAATGATATTTTTGCCCCTAGAGTTAATTATAAAATAACGTTTCTACCTCTATAATAGTTACAAAATGATATTTCTATCCCTACAATTAGTTATAAAATATGTTTCTGCCCCTACTCAATTATTTTTAATTTTTTAAATAGAAAATAATCAAAATATTATAAAAAAATTACATCTAAGTCTAATTAACCGGCTTTTTTTTGTTAAATCAGACAAATTTTTTTTTTTTGAAAAAATTTCTTAATGAATCAAATTTTGCAATTAACTTTAATAAGAAAATTTTGTTTGATTCAATAAGAATTTTTTAAAAAAAATTGTTTGATTTAACAAAAAAAAAACATGTTAATTAGACTTAGATATAATTTTTTATAATTTTTTCTATTTAAAAAATTAAAAATAACTGAGTAGAGGCATAAACATATTTTGTAACTAATTGTAGGAATAAAAATGTCATTTTGTAACTATTATAGGGGTAGAAACGTTATTTTATAATTAACTCTAGGGGCAAAAATGTTATTTCCTATTAAAGTTACTGTTTCCGTTACTGTTCCAGTTAAAATTAACGGATTTGTCACCCACTCGCCTATTTTTAAAAAATGTCACCTTTTTAAAATTTGTCAAAAAATATGTTACTCAGGAGTAATTAATCTTAAATTTTATAAAACAAGTAATAAATAAATATATATATATATATATTGCCTCAAATTTAAAAAAAACCTGATTAAGACAATGTGCCCAAGGCCCCCAATATGGTTGAGCCGGTTCTGCTGAGGGCTGAGGCTGTTGCATAAGCTCTGCTGATGGCAATAAGAGTGAAAGAACCTGGGTTGTGAATGCGAATGAAAACGGGGTGGGTTTAAGAGAGTACGAGGATCAGGGTTGGTGGTGGCAAAACTATTGAGCTTGCTTGCAGCCATATGCTGATAAATTGGCCAGTTTTGAGCATATGGGCGTGGGATTGTTGGATTTCAGTCGGGAAACATTTCTGTCAGTGACACAATTGGACTAATTGGTAGATGGCACGAGCCTGACAGCCTGAGATAAGACTGCACTAATTTGGTACATTGGCATTACTGCATGAGCATGAGAACGACTGTAACTCTATAAGCCTGTAAGGCTGTAAAGTAGAACAACGACGCGTCTCGTCGCTGGGCCTTATAATAGAGATATTTAATGCTCATGCCCATACAAAAGCGGCAAAGCTACAGGTTCTGTTAGTGGTTCTAATTGGGAAATTCAATGATATTAAATTTCAGTTTGATCTTCTGACATTTTGGTGGCTGCATGATTTGATGAATGGCAATCAGTCTTTTAAGGAAAACATATTAAAAATGTTCATGCTTCTCGGATTTTTCTTATTACTTCGCTGGTACACGTTCCTAAGATGCAAAGATCAGCAACTTTTCGAAACCTGCCTTCTGCTTTCGTGCGTTCGTTATGCCATTCCCAGCAGCCAGCCCAGCTGGGTTCGAGGCTGCAGTTATAACTGAAAATCTTCATGAATGAGGTAGGATAAAGGTTGCAACTGGTGGGGAAAAGGCAGCGATTAAGCTAATATAACTGGAACTTGATACATACCAATAAGAATTGTTGATACCGTCTCACTTCATCCAATAAAAACAATTAACAAATGACACTTCAGTTATCTTTACGTGTTAGATGAGTGAATTTGTTATTGCTGAAACAAGCAGAGCATGGTTATGGAGAAAGCAAAAGACGCTTGCTCATGTCATACTAGCTAATTCACCAAAAACACTTTGATTTTATTTTCACCCCTTTCGAGTTTTGATGCTTCTCACAAGGCACAACATGAATATCGTTCCAATTAATCTTTAATCTAAATGCAGCACTTGGACATAGAACCTTTACCCATTTGATATTGACTTTTAAAGACATATAACCTAATCCAATCACAGGTGGCATGATAACCACCAAGTATCAGTGAAGCCTACCACTTGCCAAAAGCAACATTCACACAGGGCTTTCGCTAAGTTACTTCAAGAGTAGGCAAATGTTCAATAAAATATGTAAGTTAAAGAGTACTCTTCTAGATGATAAGAGTGAGCCTGTGGCTACATGCATAAAATATTCCACTAGAAAAAAAAATTGCAAATAATTTTATCAATCAGCAACAGCAAGTTTCAAAAGTCCAAATGGTTCTTTCAATAAGCACATACTAATCCATGCACTTCCAGAAGATAAGAAAAGGAGTGAGCCTGTTTTGGTTGCAGTTCCAAACACAACTTAAGCTTTACTGCTGCGGTGATATACCATAGGAGCTCTGAGGAGAGAGCTTAGAACATCTTAAGAAACCCCTATGAAGCATCTCCAATTAAGGTGGAAAGCAAGAGCAGACCATCAAAGAAAATCTAAAGCATTCAAATTTAAGAATATTTAAGAAAAAACATTTGGCAGACCACTTATCTTTGGTGATCATCAATCTATTCTATCTAAAACGTGGTCAGTCAAAGTCCAAACCTCACTCTGTCACCAGCAATGGAATTTCAAAATGATTCTGACCATGACGATTGCTAAATAGAAAAGCATAAGCCATTAATAAAAAATTTGGCAATGTGACAAGCCATTAATAAAAAATTTGGCAATGTGACAGAGGAAAAAAATTTAACGGGTTAAAATCCAGACAAGAATAAGATGACAGTTTCTTTAGTTTACATATCGTATTATATTAGGAATAGAAAATAGACATAAACGACAAATCATCAACTGAGAATCATCAGTAAAGAGTAAGAAAATCAACAATGCAGTGTTTCCCACATAACATGGCAATGGGCAAGAGCTACTGTTATCAGGAGAACATATTAAGCATCACTTAAATACTGGTGTAACCACAAAACCAATGTATGTGCAACTGTACTTGCTTATAGTGACGGCTAGTCTTTGATAACTGATGAAGCAGAAATAAATCAATGATGTGCACGGAAAAAAAAGGGTAACTTAAAGAGGGAATATCTATTTATTGTCAAATCCAACCAATCATACCTAAATTAATCACGTAAGATACTGAGGCAACAAAAGCTGGGAAAACAATCAAACAATATCAAGTCCTCTCAGCAGGAGTAAGATGGCCCATCTGTTCTGCAAGACTATTTACATTCCTCATATTCCACCAAAACTTGCCATGATCAGCAGGTTTGTTTTCATTCTTTTTGCCATCAGATTCCCTTCTTTCTGATTGAACTTCCTGGGTGTCAGAAGAACCAGGATTCTCAGTCAAAAATTGTTCCCAAAACACATCATTGACCCCAGCTTGCACAGGAATGTTGGTCGCAGTCACTGGCTCCTTTGAGGGAACAGGCTCTGTAGCTGCAGTCACAGCAGGCTCTGAATTCATGTCAATTCCAGGAGATTTAGGGCGAGCATCAACATTAAGTTGTATGCAAGATATAGCTGGACTATCTGCACAACTTGTAGATTCATCCAACTCCAAGCTTGAATTAGGTTGGAAGCAACTCTGACCAACGTCTTGAACAATATTCTCCCAAAATGTCATGGAGGACTCCAACTGCTCAAACTTCTCCACGTTCGACGAAGAAACATCAGCACTATCAGCACCTGCTGCAATTTGGGAAGTCCCCATCAGATTGTCTTCAATGTTGGCTTCATCATAGAAGTAATCAATTCTTGGCAGCCTTCTCTTCCTATCATGATTTTCCAAGTGCGCCCCAAAATTTGACTCAAGTCCGGGTTTTTGCAAGGCTCGACCCACAAAAGTCACCATCTTCTGCTGTGTCTGTTCCATCTGTTGAAAGCGATCCCTCAAAAGCTGCATTTGTGACTCAAATCCTTGCCGCTCCTGCCCGTGTCGTTCTAACTCCAAAAGAAGTATTTCTTTTTCCTTTTTTAACCTCTCAATATCATCCTTGAGACCCTGTCTTTCTGATTCAGTTAATGGAGTTCCTTGTCCATGTAGATTCTGATTAGAATGGCTATGAACTGGCTTTCGTCGATGGATGTTCTTCAAACGTTGAGGCTGACCCCTCACAAAATCTTCATTCGCAAATTCCCATTGTTCAGGATCAGCTTTTCTAAAACCCTGTTCAAATGTAAAATTAATTCATTATAACTATACACAAGAAAGTAAATGAAATAATGTGGACCAACCTAAATAATACAAAGCCTTACATATGTGTTGAGCTGTCTGATGAAGCTTGAGAAGTTATTATGCTTAAAGTATTTTGGTAACAAATCCCTAGCAAAATCTGGTGGATTCCACACAATAAAGCTCTTATTACTTGGACTCCAGGACACAGTCGAATCTGTGGAAGGATCATCTACCATCTCATATGTTTTTGCAAGAAAGGGAGGAAGTGAATTTGAACTACCTTGGCCGTCATCCATCACAAACTACAGGACCCAATCACACAATCCCCAAACTCAATACCCAAAACTTAACCATAAACAAGCGCAAAATCCTATTTCCAGGGAAAGTCAAACTCTTAATTTTCTTCAATACAGCAACAGAATCTAAGCTGGAAAGCTCGAACTTCTGTTTATTAGTAAGCTCAACCAAGAACAAACCCTTCTATCATGTTCATTGACCTCAGAAAGAAACCAAAACCTTAAAAATTCCCATCAACCCAAATTCACAAATTTCCAAACGAAAAGCCCTGTATCGTCAGTCAATACAAATCAGATAGCATAAACACTCTAGAGCACATTCCAGCGATGAAAGCAAAAAATAAAAAATAAAAAAATACCAAAATTCTTACCAGCAACAATTTTTAGTGAAGTACCAATCCTTTTGACCTCAAATTCAAAAGTAATCGGAAACCCAGATCATAAATCACACAAAAATCAATCACGAGACTCTATAAACATAGTAGCAGTCAACACTCCTGATCCCTGCACTGATGCCACGCAAAACAAATTAATTAAAATTAAAACTTCAGAAAGATAGTAATAAAAATTTTGTCATTATTTGATTGAACCCACCAAGCCCATTTGGCAATTCGCATACCGAAAAATTTAAAAAACAATAACAATTGACGAATTCCCAAAATCACAAAGATATCCAAAAAAAAAAAAAAAAAAAGAAGAGAGAGAGAGCGAGGAACTAAAAGCAAGAATTTATTCAAGTGTTTCGAGCTTTTCACCTGAAAGGGAAACTAAGCGAGAAAGTTGGCTGGTTCCCGTTTCCCTAAACGGTTCGTTTGGTCCCTTCCTTTATCAGAATTTTTGGGATTCTCCCTCTCTTTCTAGTTTCTGCTTTCTAGAACCCCGTAGACTGATTTTTTTAGAAATTTAGGGTTTTTATTTATAAACCTTTTTTAACTGCATCACAATTTACTTGCCCATTTACTACATGACAAAATAAATAATAATAATATTTTCCCATTGACTTACTACACGACGAACAATGATTATACATAGCTGGCTCCATATAATTGGTTACTTTCCTCTTTTATTTTATTTATTTTTGATTTGTTGTAATTTGTGTTTTAACAGTTGCTTTAGAGTCCAGACAAGACGAGACCAGAACACACTAGTTTTGGTATATATGACATGTTTGCTTTGTTGACAAATCTCTAAGTTCGAGGAGAGATTTTCCCTTTTTTTTTTTTTTTTTTTAAGATACGTTCGTTTGCTACGCGAACATTATCCGTACACGTGGTCCAATGTTGGCCTTCTAAAAGCTTAACTAGTTAAATAAATTTTCTAACCGAGTCTGAGATTGAGCCACAACACAAGATTGCTTTGGTCTCAGTTCAGGCACAGACCTTTGAAGTGCAAAGTGCAACACGTGTATGGCCATGTGGTTTTGAATGGATAATTGAGTCTCATCGTTCATTTCATTCAATGAATAAATATCATTTTTAGTCGAAATAAAAGCTCGCATATAAACATACGAGTTTATTCAATTTTTTTTGGATTTTAATTTGTAATGTCTCGTTGAATCGACGACTAGAATAGTTGCAACTTGCAATGATAAGTTGCATTGGAGTCACGGTCTTTCGGCAATCGAGTTTGAGTTGACTCAAAAATTCTGAATCTGAACTTGACTGTGAGACAAAGAATTGGACCAATTCCGATCCCCTATTTACACTCTAAAGTAGTCCAATCCTCTGATGATATTCGAGCTTGGGCTGACCACTCATCGATTGTCGCCATGCGGAAAAATAAAGCCCAAATGTGGACTTTGCTTGTGCAAATTGGAATCGTCGAGCCGATCAGTTACTTTCCAATCAGAAAACAAATTTCACTTTTTTTTTTTAATATTTTGTAAATGTTATTCAAGATGCATCTCAGGGGATCCTAGTTGCTTCAAATTGGTAAGTCTATATATATATATATATTTTGGACAAATGCTAATTGAATTTTATGTATTCACTTTAAAATGCTAACGAATATTTTACATTTTAAATCTCACTTACGTTACGATTTACGGATTGAGGATGGGGGTGATTTTATGTGTTTTTCTTTTGTTTTATTTTAAATAAAGAATGCACGAAATTATAAGAAAACGTGGTGGGCTAAATCTTTTCTAGAAAGTGTTTTGGGTTAGAATCCTAAATGTTGTTTTTCTTGTTTTATTTATCCAAATCAAACTCAACGATTTTTATTTTTCCACATTTTCAAACCTTATAACCGTCATATAATCTTATATTTTCAAAGATAAATTTATTTTGTTATTATATCTATTTATATCCCGTATTGTAAGGAAACATCTATTATAAAAAATTGCACACTTACAGCTGTTTTCAATGTTCTTAGAAATTACATCAAAATTCTTCTGAGTTTCAATAATAGTTCTTTAATATTTATCCATCATATTTTAAATGATTAGAATTAATAAAAATATAATTCAAAATTTTTAATTGTATCCAAACTTTGTCAGCTAATATCGCTCTTTTTTAAATAATTTTCTAATCACGAATCAAAAGACGATTAAACATTAGTTCTCTATAATCTGAATTGATAAATAAAGCTAAATGCAATATTCAAAATAATCTTTGGTCAACATGTTAATAAAAAGTTTTTTTTTTATTAAATTACATCATTTACAACTTTTATAAACCTAAAATCAATTTTTTTAATGACTCAATTAATAGTTGTTAAATAATTGATGAGTTATACAAAATTAATTTTGAATCAATAGTTGTCTAATGAAAAATAATAATAATTTCCACTCGCCTTTGAATTTTCTTTTTCCTTTTAGTTTTCTATATATATATATTTTTTTTATAATGTTTATTTTTTGGACTTCTTTTTAATTTACCTTTTTTTTTGGGATTTTGATGTAACAAAAAATACAAAAACACGAAAAGACTAAACACCTTTTAAAAGCTTAAGGGTCGGTTTAGGGACAATTGTTAAATTACTCTGGATGTAATTTACACTATTTCTAAAAAGAAAATAAAAAATTATAATATATATAGGGCTCACATTTATCTTTACAAAGATATAAATTACAAAAACAGTAATTCCACAAGACCCCTGGTTAGGGACTGTAAAGCTAGCATATTATCATCTCGGTTTGACTCCAAACGGTTTGAAGGAGATGGGAGTGGGGGTGCCTGGTGGGTGGCGGGCAAATCGGCCGTCACGTGACCCCCACCAGTTTAGGACATGATTACTTTATCTCATTACTATCTGTCCAGTGGAGCCCACCACATAGAATCACCTTCTGCATCCTCCCGCAATTGGTGCCACGCTAAATAGTAAGTAGACCTCAAAATATAATTCAATCAATAGCCCATAGAAGTGGCGGACCTCAGTAGACTTTTCCAATCCAGTTAATTAACTGAATGACCAGTTGGAGTCCGCAGCGCACGTGCACAACGTTAGAACTTTGGATTGTTGGTGTAGGGGCACAATTATTAGCTTTCTTTTTCTTTCGAGAAGTCTTATCTAATTTTACGATAAGCGATAACGTAAGGGGAGTGGCCCATGCTCCACTTTTATTTGGATTTTTCATTTTTTTTATATTTATTTCTTAATTTGTCATTTATTGTAAACTAAGTTCATGTGAGTAGACAGATAGAAAAAAAAAAAAAAACTCTCTTTTTTAATCTAAAAAATACCACATAACATTTTTATATTATCATTAAAGTCATTTTTTTATTTTAATTCTTTTAAAATTTTATTCGCATGATAACATTTACTAACCAAATTATTGAACAACTTAGCGTTGTATTGTAATTGTAACGACTTCCATAGATGAATTATGTCCATTCTCATATGAATGTGAAGACTAAAAAATTATTGTTGATTTTATAACCACAATTGATGTAAAACTAAATTAAGAAATCATGATAGTAGTATTTTTTTTAATCCTATCAAACTAATCAACTTGTTAAATTTCTAAAATATGAAGAAAAATTATATCCACAACTTAAAATGATATTTATGTCAAAATATTATATTTCAAAAATTTCTATTCATACAATGAAAAAATAAAATAAATATATCGTTTAGATATTTTGATCCATATTTATTCAGGCTTTAGTTATATTCGGAGCTATTCAAATTTCATACGAAAAAAATAAACACAATCTTAAGGAACAAATTAAGAAATAAAAAAAATATAAATTTTAATATATTATAAGACAAGATATACTTTATTGAAAGATATGTTTTTTTCGTCCATTAATTTTTACCTTATTTTAATAAAGTAAGGCAATTCTCTTATTGTAAAATTACTTTCATTGATCTAAACCTACATAATTTGCTAGCTAAGAAGAACCTTACCTCTTGTGCTTCTGTTCTAATACCCAAATTTTTTTTTTAATTGGATTTTTCATTTTTGCGCCCCCACAGCAAATATGAGGTTCCCTATATATGCTCAATTAATTAATTAGTAGCCAAATTTCTTTCGGACAAAAAAAAAAAAAAAAGATGGCAAACTGCAATGGGTGGTCTAAGAATTTGAATTAATAAGTGTGCACAAATAGGGTTAGAACAAAAGTCCGGACAGGCCCGAGCATATGAAATCATGGATACGGGTTCAAAAAATTGAAGCTCGTTATGATGGGCCTGGTATGGGTTTTTGTAAAAAGTTTGGACTTGTCCCGGCTTCAATTTATAAATAAAAAAAAAAAAAGAAAGCCAAATTTAAGTTTCACAAATCAAGTCCCAACAAAAAACAATTCTTAAATTAAAATTTATTAATTTTATTTTTAATTATTCTTATTGTCATTATCATTATTTTCAGTTTTATTGTTATTATAATAATATATATAAATAATACTAAGAACAATAATTAACAAACAATATTTTAATAATTTATAATAATTTATTCTAATTTTAAGATAAAGTAAGTATATTAATAAAAATACGGTTCATTTTAATTATAATTTTGATAACATATTATGATTATAATTTTTTATTTTAATTTTAATTTATATCAGTTCCACCTCATTATAATTTTCATTTAATAAAAGAACCGCTAGTTTTAGATGGCTGGAATATTTCTTTCCCCTTCATAAATAGTTTGCAATTGACCGCACCAACTGCAGGGTGATATTTGTAATAACAGAGCATGTATAATAAATAGTGATAATAGTAATAATGAGGGGAGGCAGTGAAAGTGAGCTAAGTGGCGAAAGCAGGAGGCCACAATGGGAAGGCGGCGCATGTCGGATTGACCCACAATAATAATTAGAAAACAGTTAAAGATGTAACAGCTGGCTGTCTAATTTTGGCGAGATTAGAATTTGGAAGAGGGGTATCTGAGTCTCTCACTCCTCTGGTCTTCTCTTCTTTTGTCACACAAAAAAGCAAAAGGGGTAAGAGTGCAGATGGGCAAGTGCACGGAGCAGGGTCACGTGAAGAGAGGGCGAGAGACGCATAAAGGCGAAACAAAGACACATTAACAAAGCTAAGATATGACCAAGAATTATAATGTATTAGAATTGATCATCATTGAATAATGCGCCAACGCCAATGTACGTACATACAGATACAGGTTACATCATACATAGCATGGATACACTTTGACACAGCATTTCACTATCAATCTTAATTAGCCTTAGTCCCACTCCACACATCGCTCGCCGCCGGCTACGGCTAGGCCTGCCTCTACGCGCCTGCCCACGGTTTAAATTTTTAGTTAGGGATGGCTATTCTTTTTGTGTTAAAAGATAATTTACATTGGCTTAGTTTGTTCGTTATATATTCAGTTATATTTCTATTTCAATTTTATTTTAAAATTGATATCATTTGCAGCAAAATCTATTTAGATATCACTTTTAAAAATGAAGAATTATGAAATGAAATATAATCAATGAAGAATTATGAAATGAAATATAATCAATCTTGTTTGTATAACTGAATAATTCTCTTAAGAAGGGGACATTCTTATTTTGATAAGGCGAGAATGCTGCTAATCAATAAAAATTATAAATTTTAATACACTTATAAAAAAGTATAATTGTTAATATATCAAAATTTAAATTTTATTATTTTAGTGGTATTATCACTTCGTTAAAGCGAGAGTATTTTAACTAGAGAATGACTCTTACATGTGTGTGATGCCTAAACGTGAATTTCGTGTAAATTTATTATTAAATTATATGGGGTAATAATTAATTAAATAAAAACACCATAATATCATATATGGTGTAACAATAAATTCACATAAATGAACTGTCATCTGTCGCGCACATGTGAGAGATTGTTAGGTTTACTGTATAATCGAAAAGTAAACGAATTGGATTGGGCCGAGACGAGTACATGATGATGGTCAAAATTTTGGGCGTGGAATGCTTTGCACCCATCCCAAAATCCAAACAAATCAGTCCAATCTGATTTTACCTTTGGATATTTTAGTCTACGGCTAACGTAAACAGCATAGGCTATTTTATATATTATTATCCATTTTCCTATAATATCCTCACTTATTATTTTGTCCATTATCTCACTAAACTAACGGTTTATTAGTATGAACACGAATCATTGATCAACGTAACAATTAACACCGTCTTTCTTTTGTGGCAGCTGGCCTGCTGCGAAAGCCACAAGCCCTTTATAAAAAGCCTAAACACGTGTTAGCCCCGTGATCTGGGAATAAAGTTCACAGTGAGTGGCCCATCCACGTAATTTTCCCCACAATCCATGTCCATTTACGCTTGCACTCTGTATTTAGTTCACCTTCCCCAAACCACTCCATTTAACCACTACTCCCTCCCTCTCTTTTAAAAAGAGAGAGCAAAAAAAAAAAAAAAAAAAAACCAGTCACTCCACTCGCCGACTTCACATGAGACCAAACTCTTAAAAAGAAGCGACGTCGTTTTCAGCTTCGGTAAAAATGACGTCGGGGACGAGAATGCCGACGTGGAAGGAGAGGGAGAACAACAAGAGACGAGAGCGGCGACGGAGAGCTATCGCCGCGAAGATCTACGCAGGCTTAAGAATGTATGGTAACTATAAGCTCCCCAAACACTGCGACAATAACGAGGTGTTAAAAGCTCTCTGTAATGAAGCTGGATGGACCGTCGAAGAAGACGGCACCACTTACAGAAAGGTAATGGACTAAGTGCATCATAAATTCCTTTACTTTTTTCCATTGATGTTAGATTCGCACTTTAGTGAACTAGTTGTCTCCGGTGATTGTCTCCGGTACAGTTGGATTTTCCGTGCTGGATCTGAAATCTGAAATTAGTGAGATTTTTTGGTCGTTTGAGCTGACGTCGGCCAGTTCAGGCGATGACGTTTTCTTCTGTTAGTGATCGACGGTTGAGATTGGTGTGGTTGGTTGTATTTTAATTTTGATTAAAATTTTTAGTCAGTTGAGAGCTCGGAACACGAGAACGTAATATTGGCTCCCTGTTTCATCTACTGTTTTGACGATAACACCCTCGTTAGTTTATCGAACCGACTTACTTTCTAGTTTTTACTGCAATAAGCCAATAAGATCCGACGATTTTACTTTCAACGGCTAGTTTCGTCATTTCACTTTTACTCCATTTCTTAGATTGAACTTTCACTTGCTTTTGATGCATGCAGCCTCTGTACCGTGAAGCCTTTTTCAGTTTTTTTTTCCACGTCATCATGCATGCGCTTTTTAGTCGTTAATGTAAGGATAGTTCCGTCATTTTTGGATGTTTCCCCGAGATTTGCGGATTCTTTCCGCTTGTGGGCCGGTGGGTTTTCTTCTTGTTCGCAACTTCTTGATGAAAGAAAAGTTTGTAGGTTTTAATTAGTTGACTATTCATTAAGGAGAAAAGAGATATCTGTAGCTTTGGATTCCACTTTAATTAATAATGATTTTTAATTTAGACAGTAAAGTGTGTGAGATGTCTTCGCCTTTGATCAAGGTAGGAGATAGCGTGTTGCTTGGTGCATCATTATTTATTAATGTTGTATGTAGTGGCTTTGTCGGAGTGCAATGCCTATATCACCCATCATTACATTGAAATTTGGATAAAATGTAACGATGGTATAAGTTCATGCAAAATCATTTATTCTGCATTCGCGTTTACTGTTTAACAGTTAAATCGCGCATCTTGTATTCATGGTGTCTGAGAGATACTGGAAGGGAAAGAACCATCATAAGGGATACTATTTGCCAATTATATGACATGTTACACTTAACACTGGCTTTCCCATTTGGATTGAATTATCCTTCTTCAGGACTTGTGATTCTTACATTTCAAAGCAAAAAGAGAAAAAAAAAAATACGCCCAAGAGAATTTTAGCAATTTATAACTTCTATTTTTATGTTTTGTCTACAAACCCATAATATATAATGCAGGAGGAGCATTAAAGGGGATAATGCAGCTGATATGATAGATTATTTTCGTTGTCTATGTCTAGTCAATAGTAAAGTTTTGCAATGTACTACTTTCACTTTGAATTGTGATTTGGCCACCACCGACTGATTTATAGGATGTTTAGATTATGTTTTGTGATGCTGCCTTCATTGACAGATGACCAAGTTGTTACTACTATGAATTTAGAAACGAGCTTCACATATGTTAAAAATCTTTGTCCTAGTATCAAAATCAGGATCAAAATGACAATTAGCTAATTTGAATGAATTTGAAATCGTCTTGACTCAAGATCAAGTTAAAACTAACTAGGACAATGGATAAACCAGAAAAGGTTTATTTGGTCTATAGTGGCATTTGATAATAGCTATTTTTTTCACAGGATAAAATTGGTGAGCTGCATTTCATTTTTGCAATGAAATTTGTTCGTACCTGAAATTTCAATATTCCCTTTTATGCCATTTCTTAGGGATGCAAACCTGTGGAATGCATGGATGTCATGGGAGGGTCCGCATCAGCCAGTGCCTGCTCATCATACCAGCAAAGCCCATGTGCATCCTACAATCCCAGTCCTGGTTCATCTTCCTTTCCAAGTCCACGGTCATCTCATTACACAGCTCATGCTAATGGTAGTGCTGATGCCAATTCACTCATCCCATGGCTCAAAAACCTTTCATCTAGCTCATCATCAGCTTCATCCAAGGACCCCCACCATCTGTACATTCATGGAGGTTCCATAAGTGCTCCAGTCACCCCCCCGTTGAGCTCCCCAACTTGCAGAACTCCTCGAACAAAAAATGACTGGGATGAACCAACTGCTGTTGCTGCTTGGGCTGGTCAGCACTATTCTTTCTTGCATTCTTCCACCCCACCAAGTCCCGGCCGTCAAGTCCTGCCTGATTCAGGATGGCTATCAGGCATCCGAATTCCCCAGAGTGGGCCATCATCACCTACATTTAGCCTGGTCTCACGAAATCCTTTTGGGTTCAGGGAAGAGGTTTTATCAGGTGGACCATCACGAATGTGGACTCCCGGACAAAGCGGAACATGCTCTCCTGCAGTTCCTGCTGGTGTTGATAACACATCAGATGTTCCAATGTCAGATTGTATTGCAACTGAATTTGCATTTGGCTGCAATGCGACGGGCTTGGTAAAGCCTTGGGAAGGAGAGAGGATCCACGAGGAATGTGTATCTGACGATCTTGAACTTACGCTGGGTAGCTCAAAAATGAGGTAAAATCAAACACACTTGAGGCTATATGATGCAGCATGCTGTAAAATTCCTTATTTTCATTCTAGTTTTGTTAACTGATGAGCTGTTTTGGTGGTGCAGATAAGAAGCTTCATAAAATCTGGTGTGAGGGAATCATCCTGTCCCAGTGTCCCTTGAGTTGGCTTCTTACTTGTGCAAAATTAGACTCCAGATTATCTGGATTTCATAATGCACTTCAGTTGGCAAGGCAGCTGAATTCGAAGTACAGTGAATAGGAGCACATTCCCCCGCCACCTCCCCCCTCCCTCCCCCCCCCAAACAAACACTTTTTCTCTTTATCGTTTTCCCAACAAGAAAAGAAGACAAAAAGTTTAAATTATAAATAGTTCATGGTGTTGACTTTGCCCCTTTGTTCAATTCATCCTTATGTTTATTATTCCATCACATTTTCCAGATAGAAGTTCCAATTGAAGAATTGATAGATTTGCTGCTAGTTTTTTTTTTTTTTTTTGGGGTGAGGTTTGTGATTGAAGAAGGTTTACTAATGTCAAGATTAACTGAAAGGCTTTGAAGTTGTTACCAGATTTGTGCATCTATACAACACAAATTATGTTGTATGTTATATGGTGACATAATCCAATCGCAATCCCAGGCCCCGCCAATTGTTGTCCCCTACTCTACCCACTGCCATTGCAATTGGTTTGATTACCTAATTCCAACAAAACCAAAGCTAAACAAGAGTCTCACTCGTTTCTGAATCATGACCCTTCCGTTGAGTGGAGGGTTGATGTAATTATTATTATGTTTATGTCCTCGTTGCTGGATAAATGTGATGGAACATCATGATTGATCATCAACAGCTTACAGGGATGATGAGATTGGCTGTATATCCAGCGGATCCCTCCTAATGTTTTTGGATAGTGGCAATGAGCACAAGTCTGTGCTTGCGACAAAAGAGAGATCTGTTTGACGCAAAAGATAATATTGTAATTGTTGTATGCGCAAAATTTTTGTATACTTTGTGGTTGTGACTAGTGAAAGTGAGTTTTCATCTTACCAATAAATGGAAGTAGATTGCATCCTAGGTCAACAAAACTCTTAACTACTCATTTTGATTTAATTATCCCTCTTGGGTTTGCGTTAGTCCATGGATGATGTTCCCATATTTGACCTAATCGGCGAAATACTGAGCCAACTACTAGTCAAACAACTCCTTTGTTTGAGGTGCGCGTCCAAAACATGGCGTGATCTAAACGACGGTCCAGTTTTCATCGAAGTTCATCTCAACAGAACAATAGGATTAGGAACCATGGCCGATGGCAACGGTTGGCCGTGCCCGTAGACTTGGACGTAGGGAATTAGGCCCCGTATTTGCATACTCCGCAAGTAGTTTGGATTCATTCACTAAATAATGGTGCCAGAGCCACAAGACTAGATCACCTTTTGAATTTGATGTGCCAAAACATGGCTTCCGAAGCTGAAAATTTCACTCAACTACTCGGTTCTTGCAATGGGTTGCTTTGTATTTCTACGAAAGACGACCGCGATTATGCTATTTGTAACCCATCTGGCTACAAGAAAGCACCATCTCTTTCTTTGTAACCTTGTTAAAATTACAATGTTCGCCTAATCACCTCCTTAAGTCTTTCGAGGTTACAGTTTATAGCTTAGCAGAAAAGTAAGTTCGGATATTCCTTATTCTATTGGACGTTCGGTTGGGTTTTATACCAGAACTAGAGAGGATCTATACATTGGCTAGCGGTTGAGTATGATAATTCTTGAAGGTGTAAGATTATTTTAGCCTTAGCTGCCGAGGACTGTAAAGACTTAAGAGCTGCCACTGCCTGAGGTTGTACATGTGGCTAACAATTATAGTTTGTCCCATACAACTAGGTGAGTTGGGAATTATAGAGGCAGCTCTGATGCGTGGCTGATGACAGAATATTTTGTGATGGAGTCGTGGGCTAAATTGTTTTCACTTCCATCGTATCCAATTAGTATCTTCTGGATCCTTCCGAAACTTTTACCGTTCTGGGTTATTTAAAGGGTGGCAGCCAAGTTCCTTTGTTGTTCCGTAAAGCTAAATTTTTATTGCATGATCAGGAAAAGAAGACAGCTGGGGAATGTTTTTATCAGTGGTGCTCCCCTGCCCCGAAGCCAGAGACGACCATAAGAAGAGGTAAATGCGTCATTTTCTGTCACTCCGTCGCCCCAGTTTTTCCTCATTCGTTTTGGCAGCACTATCACTCTGTGTGATGTTATATTATATTATATGATATTACTTGTGTGCTGCAGAGTTGATTACTTTAATTTTGCAGTTGGTTCAATTGATTAGTTTTGGGTTATTAATTAGCAGTTTTAAGTGTAATAATATTTGCAAATTAAGTTAACACATATCCAGTGCATATCCTGAAGATACGTACTTGCGAAGACATATATAGTTGCAAGTTTATATAATTATTCTTACAACATCGGCTGAACTTCTATCTTCACATATTATATGCGGCTTGATCTTCATATGTATCACGGCAACTTGTATCGTACAGCTTAAACTTAGTACCATATAGGATTTTGAGATATGAAATTTGTTACAGTTGTAATATATTGTACTTGTCTTCTTGATTGTTTTGGTATTTGATTGGATGTGAATGTGATAGGTTAAATTTCTCTTCAGATACTATGTTAATGGTTAATCTTTGACTTAGAAACTGTGGGTTGTTCAGTGGCCAAGTTGCCAAGGGAAGATCAAGATTCAAGATAGAATGGACGGGAGTCCCAACTCTGTTAAGCTCTCTTTCTTTGTGCGTGCCTTTCTAAGCTTATTATGCATGCCTTTCAACGATAATTATAAATGTTATCCATTTATGTATAAACAAGCAATTCTGTTGAAATTTGTTTAATCTTATCCGTCCCTTTTTCACCTAGCATTAGGGATGGCAATGGGGAGAGGGGATCGATATCCCCGTACCCTTCCTTGATATTTTTTATAGTCCTCGTCCCTTTTTTTAATATTCTTTATAGTCCTCGTCTCTTCTTTGCTCTCGTTAAAATTATTTGAGAGAATCTCTGACCCCTCACTGAATAATAATAGGAGATTCCTGTGAGTCCCCGAATAATTGATATATTTTTTATTTATGTATTTAATTTAATCATATTAAAATAAAAGTAAAATTTGACAATATATCTTACATGAAAATTAGAAATTAGGTTTTAACGTTTAGCTTTACTTTTGTTTTATTAGATAAAAATTTAAAATGTTTAATAAATATTATAATTAAAACAAAATTTTTGGGCCAACAGGATCTGTCCGGCCTTGTTAATGTCCATAATAGAAATTTAGGACTATAACTAAAGTCCAAAAGTTTAATAATATAAATGTTTTGATATTTATAATTCATAACAATAATTAATATTTTACAACTTAAATTTTATTATTTATTCACTAATAATTTTAGAAAAATAAAATAAAAATTAACAAAATTTAAAATGGGGAAATGGGGAAGGGATGGGGATTCTACCTTATCCCTATCTTTTCCCCGAATAAGAAATTAGATAAAAAATCATCACAGTTCATTCCATGAATAAGAAATTAGGTATAAAATCGTTCACGTACCTTCCCTGAATGAGAAAAATCACCGAAGGCCTTGTCCTTGTGGAGATTTCTACCAGCCCGATCTAGCATGACATGTTAAACAAGTTTTAATAAACTATTATTTCTAATAAACAGGTTAAATAATTTTTAGTTTTTGTTTTGTGTGGTAAAAATACTCTATGACCCATGTAATTTATGTTTAAAATAAATAATACAATACTTACATAATTGAGATACATAACTAAATGACTTGACATACATTGTGAGATACATAATTTATATCCCCAATGACGTGACATCTAATGTATAATTCATTGATAAATATAGTAAGACTACCATATTAATTATTGAAAATACAATCAACTTACACTAACAGATGACAAAAAAATAATCGGTAACATACATCAAGAGCTACAAACTATATATATCCTAAATATGTAAGGCGTAAGCATATCATTATTGTTAATTTTGATTATTTCGTGTTGCATTCTACCAATACTATTATGGCCCACAAAATAACTTTGCGGCCCATAGAATTTGTTAATTACAAAGAATACGAACCAGCGTAAGCCTTATACATAAAATCATGCAATCACTTTTCGAGCATTTGCATATAGATTCGTGCATGCTGTACACTTCAGTTCAACTATTTACACGGCCACAATAGGGGCTAAAGAATCCTTAACATGAATTCCTTTACAGATATGCACAAAGGGTTCAGTGGTCGTCCAAGGATTTCCTTTGTCCATATAAACATTTGGCGAATGGTTTCAATGCCACTCCAAATCAATCACCTCTGAAGCTTCTGATATAGATCTTCGAGTGCATGGTAAAGCATGGCAGCTGCAGGTGGATTAGGCATTGAGCCAAGAAGTACATCCGATGCAGTTATTGACTGGCTGCCATAAAATCGGGAATTCTCTTGTGTGCGGGTAGTGAAAACACTTCCTTCCAGAGAGCATCCAACGAAAGCACCTGCATATGATAGAAGTATAAATCCAATAGCTCCCAAGGAATCTAGGCAGAGCTCGATGCTATTGGGTAGATTCTAAAGAACTTCAATGATTTCGCATTTCCAAAATTGTTTCCCTTTCAGATGCTCATTATTTTTCATTCTTCTTGGTACAAGATTCCATAATTTCCGTTAAATATGTCTTTTGGAAACGAAAAATACTTGAATCCTTAAGCATGTAAGAACTCAATTAAGAAAAAGATAAAAACTTGGAAAATTGATCTACAGTACACCTAATGTAACAGAATTAAAGAGGGTACCTTTACTGCAGCTGTATGTATAACAAGCAGCATAACCACCATCACCAGCCCGTACACCAGCTTCAACTGCTCGTCCAACAGTGCCAACTGCTGCACTCAAGCCAGCTCCAATAGAGACGTGCGCATTACCAGTAAATGTCTTGACAGCGTCATTTGTTCTCAAAACAATTATGAAGTCTGTCAATTCTCCTCCAGCCTGTTGGCAAATTAACCCCTCGATAATGGAAAGAGCAAATATAGAAGGAAACAGATATTGATAGCCAGAATCAAAGCTTTGTTGAATTTCTGAAAATTGTCAAAGAATGATTATTTCACCTGAGCTCCCCATCCCATACCAAATGAAGAAATAGCAGAAGGCGGAGACCATGAGCCATCATTTCTACGAGCAATTACAAGACCCGTTCCAATATTGTAGGTAACCATCACCCCAACTTTTGCAACTGATAATATGGCAAGGCCTTTTGCCTGTCGTAGAATGATATCTGGTATTGACTTCTCAGGTTTTAGAAAACCAACCTGAGAAGAAATATCACATCAAGACAGTAAGCGACACTTTCAAGAGCTTTTCACAAATCAATAATTCTTCCTACAGGCAGATTTCTTGAAGTACGAAAGAATAATAATCAGGTGAACTAATGAGTTAGTTTAAGTAACAGCTTCTGGAAATTTTTTATAGATGTTCAAAACAATTCATTGCCTTTTTCGCATGTAACATCCACAAAAAGAGCGATACATTAATAAATCATGAATTACACCAGGAGGGGAACGTCAATTTACCTTACTATAACCCCATACTGTATTTGCTGCTTTGTAAATCTCATACTCCATGGACTGTCCCCATGGAAAATTTACCCAGGATCTCAACGTACTAAGATCTGTCAAGTCATGAGTTGGGAACTGAGCAGCATGACTTACTTGGTTCATTAAGTATGGTTGGACAGACTGAAGCCGCACACAGCACACATCACAAACTCGTTGTGGATCTGAAACTCGAAACTTTACAGGCAGCAAACTCCTTCCTTTAGAACACTCACCACAAAATATTCCTCCACAAAAGCGGCAGTGATGCCTAGGGCACATGATTGGATGAAACCGCACACCGCATAACATACAAGCAGAAGCAGAACTATCAGCCAACCATCTTGGTGGTTCGGCATCAAGAAGTTCACTTACATTTCCAAAATTAGCCTCTGTGAGAGTTTGAGCCATCTCTTGCCAAGCTTGTTCAAGTAAATGGCTTGACATCCACGAAAAATTACATCCATTGATATCACCCTTAGCTAAAGCGTGCACTTTTCCACTGGCTGCAAGTAACATTTCCACGACCACATCCCACATGGTCAACTCCTTATCTTCCTTAAGGTATTGGCTCCAACCCATGTCACCTTCAGGGAAATAACCCCCATTGGAAGGAAATCCTCTTGCCCATTCATCATCCTCGCTGTCCAACATAGGTGGAACAGATACGGGTATCCATACCCCAGTATCTTCGTAATGGGGCGAGTCGTAAAAGAAGTATTTTCCTTTCCTTGGACTGCTAGGTTCTAATTCTCTCTTCTTTCCATTCTTCTCATTAAATTGTCTTGGCAACTCAGTATTATGTTCTTTAGAACCAACGATTGTTTGTCTCTCGAACTCAACAGTAGACATTGAGTTACAGCTCGCTAGAGAATTTTCAAATCCCATATCGTCCTGTCATCAGCATCAAAAAGAAAAACAAAGCTAAAAACTTTACTGATGATCCAACAATCTGTTGTCCAATTCCCAACTATAATACTAGAAGTAAGAATTATTTATGCATTCTAAAGTCGTAATTGCGTCTCCAACCACCAAAATCTAACATAAAAATGAATTAATTCAAACAGAATACGATAATTAATTTGCAGTTCCATCAATGACTGTATATATTTAACCAAATCGAATTAAAGAACAACGGAATTGAATAAGCTGAACTACTGAATAGACAAGTTACCGGCGGAGAAGAACGAATACGAAGACTGGACGCCGGAGCTCCGATTTCTTCCGCATAGGGTTTGGAATTAACTGTCTTGTCCTCCATCCTACATGAATAAAGCTACAGCACAAAAACTATAAATGAATAAAATTTAATTTAATTTTGTTTCAATCAGAGAAAAAAAATATATACGAATTTTTATTATGTCCGCTGTTTACTTACGGGGAATTAAAGGATTTAATTAAACTAATTACGTAAAGGTTTAAAATTATAACTGGAATTGCGTCTCATTGGCCGCCTGCCGCCTGGCTTCCTTGTACATTTATTATAACAATAATAATAAGTAGCTGATGTGCGCAAGGCAAGCACCGCACAAGCACAGCCTACCGGTTACGTGTTGATGGTTTAACTAGGTTAACCAGTTAGACGTTGACAACTCAGCATGGCGTTTTAAGAAGGGTCGGTAAAAGGCTTTTATGGATTGCGATGGTAAAATAAAATTCTAATGAAAAAAAATAATAAATCTTATCATGTTAATAAAGTTTTTAAAAATATCAGAAATTATGAAAAGAGGAGATGAGGCTACCAAAGTTAATTATATTTGAGCATTTAAATTTAAATAAAAATAAAGTTAATTAATTAGTAATATAACACCAATTAAAGTTAATGTAATTTTTTTTTAGAGTAAAGTTAATGTAATTAATAATATAACAATAACCTCAAATATTAGAGAAGATTAAAATTTGAGCGGTACTTAATAAAAATTAATGTAATTAATTTCAGTTATTACAATCTGATTATAATATATCAATAAGGATCTCATATAAATATGAGTTATATTCTGATTGTAATATATCAATAAAAATCTCATATAAATATAAATTAGAGTATGATTGTAATATTAATAAAATTTTTTATATAAATATAAGTTATAATTTAATTGTATAATAGCATCAGAAAAAAAATATAATATAACAACACCATCACCACACGACACGGCCGGGCGGCCGAATAATAATAATAATAATTAATTATGTGGTCTTTTTTTTTTGCCCTTTTCTTATTTCCCTGTAAAGATAGCTCGCTGGTCGGTACTCACTTTGCTCACCGACTCGCCAACTCGGTTCTCATGGCAACGGGCTATAGATTTATGGTACTAATCTTCGTCATCTTCCTATCAACGCATTACGAATTTTCATCATTATCAACCGCGGACTCTTCTTCGTCGTATCGAAACCTATTGGCAATTCAAAGGAACAGCAACCAGATCCCACGCTGCAACGAGATGGGGTCAAGATCTCAGTGTTCGCAGAACCCCAAGTGCAAATGGTGCCGTAGTGAAGCTCTTGATGACACGTGCTTCAGCAAATCTGAAGCTTGGAGGCTGCCTCACCAGGTCTTTACTTGTGATTCCTGATTCATCACTCTTCTTCTTCTTCTTCTGCACTTGGTTAAATTTCTCTTTCTTTTGACTACTTTACCCAAACGGGGGAGCTTGTCTTTTTAATGCTTTTCTCTCTTCTTCCCCTTTGTATTCCTATCTTGACTTGTGCTTGATTGTATAAATGAACTCAACGGAAGAAAATTGTTATTGGTTCGTATGAATTTGGAAAAAAAATTCCTCTGTCGCGAATGAGTTTTTTTCTTTTCATTTTTTGTTTGTTTATTTATTCGTTCTTTTCCTTGAGGAGCTCGGTGTTTGTGGTTACTGACTGATCCACAGGTTTGGCACTGAATTTGGTAGAAAGCATTTAATTTATCGCTTCAAAGCTTCAAAGCTTTAAGGACTTCATGCTCCATTTGGCTGGTGGAAGAATGCGTGGAAAGGATAAAATCTTAACATCTGTTTTTGTTAGGGAGCCATGGAAACAAACAACCTTCAAAACCCCCCTTGTTTTAAGAATTGATTGGTTCTAGATTGTTTCTCATTTCTGTGTCCATTACAATGCTGAATATTGCACCAGCTCAATTGGCCATCTGATTGAATTTTATATGCCCCTTTTTAATATGTTCCATTGGACTAAAGTTCTGGCTTTTCATGCAGCAATCACCCGTTCTTCGAGGATGAGAGTTTACTTCTTTGTATCTACTATCTATGATGCTGTGCGCGATTACTAACTGCAAATGCCTTCTGCTTTTGAATTATGTGTTTTCTTATATCATTGATGTCTGTTGTAGGATTAAGAACTGATATTTCTTCTTAAGAGAGTAGATAAATTAGCTTCGTTAAATAGAATGTTAGAGACTTTTTTTTGTTGGCAGCGGTTAGGGTTTCTCTTTAATGTTTTGGATTTGGGCTCCAATCTGATGGCAACATAGTTGGGGATTATGGTTTGCTGTGACTGTGTTAGCTTTTGAAGTGAATTTTCTTAGTCTGCACCGCTTGGTTCACTTAACAAAGAACAGATTGATGAAGATGGGCAAGATAATGTGAGCTGTTAAAGCAACAGAGAAGGGAGTTCAATGCCATGGCTTAACAGCTTGTCTCAGAGATTGGAACTCTCTTGAAGAATTTATTTACGAACTCTGATCCCCACTTTAAGAGAGTTGTGAGTTGTGACCCATTATCAAGAAGTTTGCAGTAAATTAGATTGGAAACAAAAAGAAGACCAGCAGCTAAATAGTGGATGGTGTTGGTGCTATTAACTTAAAAGAGACTAGTGGGTTGAAACTATTTTCTGTATTGAGCCTAAATCCAGAACAACTTAAAAGAGACTGTTGGTGCTATTTTCTGTTTTTTCTGTTGGTGCTGTTAACTTAAAAGAGACTAGTGGATGGTGTTGGTGCTATTTTCTGTATTGAGCCTAACTCCAGAACAAAAAATTATGAAGATGGTTATCTTACTTGCATGTGATCTTGTTTGCAAGTTAGGTAATTTTTGTTTCTATCAAAATTAAGGTTTCAGTAGGATAGATGGCCTTTTGGGAGTTTAGGTGTATGTTTCATTGTATGTGAAAGTACAGGAAAATCTTGATAAGTTAATGGCATTGAGACCGTGGAATGTTTATTTTTTTAGCGAATAGTAATTATATGGATATGTTTTCGCTGGTAAATGCCACTAGTTACTACATGACAATTTAATAACCCCATTCAGGACTTCTCTTCAGTGCTTTTGTGCATATTATCAATCGGATATCCATCAATTTCTCAAAATGGAGAAAAAGAAACTTGAACTATCAACTATGTTGTGGATAGAAAGAAACATTGAACTATCAACTATGTTATGGAAGGTTGATGCCATGTAAATAACATACAAACATGTTATTTATGAAATTAGAAGACATTTTACAAGATAGCAGAGCCCTTGTGACCACTATTCAAATTTACAACATTACCTTGAGATTGCAATGCATAGCCAACATCAAAAGTTGGACTAGAATAGACTTTGTCATCTTGTCTTGTTTTCAAGTGCACCTCACCACACATTGCTACAAATGATTTTCGACATTCATCTGCAAAATGAACTATTTTTAGTAAAATTTCAAGAGACAGGAAACCATACTGTGATAGCACATGATACATATAATAGCTCTATTTGGAAAGATGAGAACAAATACTTCTCAAGCTGCAATTCTGACTCTACAAATGTAAATTCTGTTGCATGCACGGTACATATATCAATCTATTTTCTTTAATAAATCTTCAAGCCAGAAGTCAATGAACTGAAGTCATAAATTTACTCGGCAAAATTGAAAGTACAATGTAACATTAATGACAAGTTAAAGCCAAACTAAAACTAAAAGGATTTGATCTTCACAAATCACCCAAAAAAAAAAAAGAGTAAAATAAAAGGATTTGAACAACTCCAGAAAAAAATTGGTAAACCACCAAATAGAATCACCATATCATAATCCTGGATTTGATAACTTAAATTGGAATTAATCAAAACATAAGACTACAAATTGGATTACAATCAGAGGAACTTTTTATCTGAGTTCCAATTTCAACTCACGAAATTGAACAATCCTATGCTGAATACATATCATTTCGACGAATCAAAAGAACAATAAGAATCACAATTCTTCCGACTTGTCATACCTTTCACCAAGATCAAACACCTTCACAGCATCCCTCATGTCAACAAAACAATCACAAGCCTCAAAAAAATTGACCAACTTCCACAACTCAATATCACTAGCATCACCGGTAAAGGGCTTCACCGGAATGGCATTTTCAGGCTGAAATATGTAAGCATTAGGATTATCATCGACAATGACAACTTGCTTCAAGTTCCTCCCCATGTCGGATAAGTCCTTGACAAACTTGCCATCAATCTGCTTGCAAGAGTCACGATAAAGGCGGTGCGAAATCACCCCATTCCTGTCGAGCCTATTAAGAACCAAAGAAGCATACTCTTTTAACCCGGCTGTGAACACGACCAGCTCATACTTCTTGCTTATTGCATCCAAAAAAGCATCAACGCCGGGCCGTTTCAACACATAAAAATTCAAAACTTCTCCGTCAATCGTCGGCCTAACAATGAAATCAAATCTTTTGGGAGGAGGGTCAGGCTTGGAGTGGATCAAGGTCTCATCAAGATCAAGAAAAATTGTCTTCTTATCAGGGGAGATCAGAGGAGGCAACAGATGTTCATTGCCAAAGAAAAGTACTTGCGGAACAAGAAGTTGATCATCACCATTTGAGTTTGAATCTTTATCTTGGGATCTCAGGATTTTGTAGCCTTTGGTCTTGCATCTTGACGGGGTGGTGATGCGTACCAATTTGGAGAAAATCCTGGCGAGGCGGCGCTTGCATGTGTGCAAAGACTTGTTAATGGATGAGATGATGGTGGCGGCGGAGGCGGTCTTCGCCGGAGACTTCTTGCGGTGGTGGCGCCGTTGATGCTTGAAAGTCTTTGTTGGGGTTCTCTTGCCCATTTTGGCCACCATCTTTGGCTTGTGTATTTTCTTGGATAATTTGAAAGAAAGAGAGAGTCCGAGATTTGGGGATTGAATTTAGGGATGTGATTAATTTTGTCTTTGTGGGAGACGTTGCCGTTGGGTGTTTTAAATTTCGCTTCGGTGTAACGGTAATGAAGTTAGGTTCGGTTCCGAAGCTACATTTTTGTCTTTTTAAATTTTTTTGGGGGGTGAAATTGAAAACTGAAAAGTGAGGTGGAGACTGGAGACTGGATTCGCTAATTTACTTGCAGCTTATGTTGCAAGTATGTTTGTTTGTTTGTTTGTTTGTGGTGCCAATACCATAAACTATGTTTCAAATGTAGCATGCCCTCAAGATGATTTAGGGCTTATTGTTCTTCTATTTCTCTAAAATCTCTAAATTTTAGATCAAGAAAATTACTATTTGTAGATCAATTTATGCATAAGATATATTGTTATATTATTTGATAGCCTTTTTTTTTTGTTGAGAACAGTTGAAAGGCAATTTAAAAGAGCTCAAATCTATTTTGAAGATATGCCCCCTTTGAAAGTAGTGAGGGTGCATTAATATTCCTTCTCCTTGTACAATAGTAGGATTTTATTATTGGTTTATGCAACTGTGTTGATTACTTATAAATTAATCTAGTGTAACTAATGAATTTGCATAGTTAAATTATAAATCTGAGTTGCAGGGAGAAACACTCGTTCATTGGTTGGATGATTCTTTTTTTTTTCTTTCTAACTTTAAGGGTCTCTCTTAATTTTAAGAGAATGGGTTCGATTTCCACTAATACTAATATATGAATGTATTTTTTCTTTTATTTGAAGTCGATTCCTTTAAATTTAGAGCCTATTTTTAGATTGTGCTTCTCTTCGTCTGCTAGCGCTAGATTTTTAATTATAATATTAGCAGAACTGTATGTAATATTAAAAAAAAAAATTGAGTTGGAGCAAAATGAAATGATGTTTATGTTTTAATTTTCTTGAAAATGGAAAGCTTAGGGTTGGGCCTTTTCTGGGCCCGAGATATACTTCCATTAATGTTATGGGCTAAAACCTTCGGCCTATTCAGTTAGTAATTTGAACCAACAGTGTCGGGATTAGGCCCTCTTATACAAATTTTATGGGCCAAAATATTTTATTTTTTGGGTAAAAGTTTTGTGCGTCTGAATTTTTAAGATTGAATATACAGATGAACTTTTGACGCTAGAGCCTTACTGATTTATGCAGGCCGAACTAAAAATAGTCAACTTATTTTACTGGTCAACTTAATCTACTATTACACAGCTCTTAATGATATTGTAGTTCAATAAATATCTAAATTCATGATGAGCAAATTAGCGCAGCAAAACACAAAATGAGGAGGCAAAGATGCGCAATTTTCCACACAACGTACAATTAAGGTCAAAGTCTATGCCTGCCATTAATTTAAAACAGTGGATTTTGTTGAGTTTCCATGAAGTATGGGCGAAATTTGAGGAGTCGGCAAAATGGTCCTATTACTAATTTGACACAAAATGTGAATAGGGGGAAAAATGAATATGTAATATCCTATAGACTCAGATTACAAGAAGAAGAATGATTGAAAAAATGACAAAAAATGTGAATAGGGGAAAAAGATGACCAGTTGATCGACCATATAGCTTTAAATATGTAATATCCTATGGACACAAGAGTCAGATTAAAGCAAAGATGGTGCATTAATAATATTAATGTAGATGACTATTTGAAAGAATTATAAGGGTGGCATTTAATTAATTGTGAGTTTGCACTTTGCATGCGCGTTGAATATTTATCTCATTGCTCCTCTATTGATCTTTTACTATTTTTTAGTTTTCAATTACACTTGTTAAATGAATCCAATGGAATTTTGAAGAGTAGTTGATGTTTGCATGCACTAGCTAGTATTTATTTTTTTCCCAAGTGCTCTCTTTTGACACTTTTACAAAGCAATACTTGCCCGTGGTGGCCACTGGCAATTCATGGCACTTGATTAGGAGCATGAAGGGGGAAGCAAATTAAAGCCAAAAATAAGAAAATAAGTGTGACCTAGCTAGCCATATGAATGTGTGTGTAAAAGAACTACGGAAGCTGTGACGAAATGTGAGATCATCAAGTTCTAGATGATTGGACTTTGATGGGTCAAATTTGTGCAATTTTCTTCTCTCACAGGATCCATTAATTAAATTGTCCAAGAAAATAAATCAAAGAACATGTACTTTGAAATATAACCTGTCCATTTCATCTTCATATTAATTCTGGTACTATTGATACGGTGCCGTGAAATGAAATCAGTAGACAGAAGCTGTAAAAATTAATTAGAGTTTGTTTAAGTGGGAGCACGGTATTTTGTAAGCAGCTGGTATTTTGTTTGACTCGTCTTCAAGTGCTTGCTCATGTTACTTGGTACAACTAATGGCATGACATGATTATATGGGCATTGTTCACCTATAAGTTGTATAAATACAACCAATTGGGTATAAGAATTTACATATTTAATGTACAATTATGCCGGTAAGGTAAAGCAAACGAGGCTGAGGTTGGATAATTAATTAGTTGCTTTATATGCAAGGAAGGAAAATAATTAGAGAAGAGATCTCTAGAGTCCAAACTAAAGACTGAAAAAAAACAAAGAAATATTTTTTTTTTACTGTTAATTTATCATTGACTTTAATATAATCTGAGATCCCTTATTGAAATATATATAATTTTGTTAAGAGATAATATTGCCATTGACGTCATTTGGCTGATTAGGAAAGCAAAATCCCTTAACGTTTTATTCTTTTGGTAACGAGGGAAGCATAATTCCCTCTTTGATTTTTTTTTTATTTTCCTTAAGAAACTCTATGACTTAGGTAAGGTGGGCAAAAAAGCCTCGGCCGGTCCTCCACGTGAGGGCCTGGACACGGGCCTAAGGAAAAAAAGTCTAGGTCAGGCCCAAGCCCGCTCAATTTTTAAAAAATTAATTTATAAATTAAAATAATAAATTAAAATTTAAAAGAATAATAGAAAAATAAAACTTAAATCCTTAATTCATACATTAATAATGATTCAAAAAACCTAAAATTATAATACTAAACTCTTTCTTAAGTGTTAACTAAATAAGAGTGTGCTTGAATTAGAAAATTCAATATTAAAAAATTAAATTTCTAAGCATTTATTTGCTTTATTTTGATTATTTATTATTTTATTTTAAAAATTTCATGTTCTTTTATTCATTGTTGATTATAACAACTTATTGATTATTAATTTATTTCAAGTTTACAATAATTAAAAAATTAAAATAAATAAATAAATAAAGCCTAAGCCCGGCCCAGGCCCTTCCAAATTTTCTCCAATGGGCCTGGGCCTGGGCTTGACAAAGCTTGGCCCAGGCCCGCGCTTTGCCAACCCTAGACTTAGGTAGCGTTTATTTTTTTTGTTTGAAATCTGAATGGGTCTGAATTTGACTGAAGTCTGAATAGGTCTGAATATATATATTTGAATGACATGTTTTTTTTTAATATATGAATATAAGTGTTAAGTTGTTTATTTTTCAAAAAGAAAACATCTGAAAAATGATGACTATAGAACATTAAAAGAAAATACAGTAAAAGAGAAAAAGAGAGAAAGATTTTAAAAAAAAATTCTATTAGTCAGTTTTGTAAGTGTAGAATTATTTTCAATATAAAATAAAAAAAAGAAAACAACTACTACCTAATCCCAATAATTGAGTCATAATATTATGTATCACTCATCATCGAATGGATAAATACCACATCAATTAAGACATAAATATTAAGATACCTAATATATTGACATTTTTGATGAGAAAAAAAAGGTTAAATATGGTAAGCAACAGTCATTATGAAATTGCCAAGTAAGTATTTTTTAATATGGGTGACGGAGGTAATATTAATTGTGGCTAAATCAAATAATGGATTTATTCCCAAAAAAAGGGAAAAAAATGAAAATAAATAATGGATTTACATGACCTATAATTGGCTTCATGTGTTTCTGTATTTCCGGTGGGTGGTTGGAAGGAGCCTTCAATGCTTTTTCTTAAGACTAAATATTAATTGTCACATATTTCAACGATATCTCCAAAGCAGCAAACAGATAATGACATAAAAAAAAAATTCATATAAACAAGGAAAAAAAGGAAAAAAAAAAGATTGAAATTCAAATTCAATTCACAGAAGAAGAAAATAAAAAGGTGGTCAGAAGCGTCTCACAATAAATACCTTGTGACAAAGTCCATCTATCCATGTTCTCAGGATCCTTTTTCGCATGTCCATAAATTGCATGTGCTTTGCTGTGTTTTCAGCAGGATACCAAATAAAACTCACCCCGCCTCCTGGCCCCAAGCAAAGAAAAATCACTGTGCCTTTGTTTGTCCACTTTGCTCTCCGATCACTGAGCCTTGATTCTATATAGATAGATCATGGCCGATAATTCAGGGACAGGGAGCAATGGAGTTTGTGTAACATTCAAAGACTGTGATGATGCCATTCAGAATTGCCCTTCGTCTGCTCCTCCTCCTCGTTCATGTGACTCAAAGGACTCCTTATATTTTTCAGTACCCTTCATGCAAAAGGTGACTATTAAGTAAATTATTATTCTTTATCAATTTTCTTTCATTCGTTCATTCATTTATTCATTCATATATTTTGTTGTGTTGTTGATAATTGATGGGATTGATGAGCATACATATATGTATATATATGTGCAGTTGATGGCGGAGGTTTTGGGGACATATTTTATGATATTCGCAGGATGTGCAGCGGTGGTGGTGAATTTGAACAATGAAAAGGTAGTGTCACTTCCAGGAATATCAATTGTGTGGGGGCTTGTTGTGATGGTGCTTGTTTACTCCCTCGGTCACATCTCCGGTGCCCATTTCAATCCTTCTGTCACCATTGCTCATGCCACCTGCAAACGTTTTCCCTGGAAACAGGTTCATTTTCTTCTCTTTTCTTTACCAATTCTTATTGTTATTATCGTTACAGTCAAATTAAATTCTCTTAGAGATTCAACTGTTTCTTCTTATTAATATTTTTCACCAAATTTGGTAAACTACTCAAACCAACTTATAATTAGGTTAGTCTTTTTCTATATTGCACTGTTGTTAGAGTTAGTGATTCTGTGGATTGGATTAGAAAAGTCATACGACACTTGAAATCTCTCAAACGGGTCGTCCTGAAACTGAATCGTATCTCGTATAATTAATTAATGAATGTTCCAGGTTCCGCCTTATATAGTATGCCAAGTTCTGGGATCAACGCTGGCTGCGGGAACACTTAGGTTATTGTTTCAAGGAAAAGAGGATCATTTCGCAGGAACACTCCCAGCTGGCTCCAATATTCAGGCGTTTGTGATGGAGTTCATTATCACCTTCTACCTCATGTTTGTTATATCCGGTGTTGCCACCGATAACAGAGCTGTCAGTTCATCTTTCTTTACCTATTAATATTTAATAATAATCATTGCTTCTAATTTTGTCATTATAATTGATTTAAGTATATATTTAGTCAATTTGGGTTGGCAGATTATACTGCTTAACAAGTTTTGGCATTTCTTGATCACCCTGCTTAACAAGTTTTGGCATTTCGTGTATATATATATATATATGGACATTTAATTTTATATACATATGCATTATTTTGATAATTATTTTGTTGGGTTGCTTATGCAGATAGGCGAGCTTGCTGGTCTTGCTGTTGGTTCCACAGTGCTGCTTAATGTCATGTTTGCCGGGTATATAAATATTAACTTGATCATTTCTAATTGATACCCGTACATGGGTACGCGCGAGTGATGCTTATATTGTGATGTGGAATGCAGGCCAATAACAGGAGCATCAATGAACCCAGCAAGAAGCTTGGGGCCAGCAATTGTATCAAGTCAGTACAAGGGTTTGTGGGTATATATTGTGGCGCCACCTCTTGGGGCAACTGCAGGGGCTTGGGTTTACAACATGGTGAGATATACTGACAAGCCTTTGCGAGAGATTACAAAGAGTGCCTCTTTCTTAAAGGGTCCTGGACGTTCTTAATCTTGGATGATTGGATTTGTTCCATTAGTTAATAATTGACGGCTTCTGATTTACGATCATATGTTAATTCTGTATTTTGTGTAAACTACAGGAGCCAAGAGGAGGATGCTGTTTTTTTCTTCTTGTTTTGCTTTTGTACATCAATTCAAATGGTAATTGTGCGCAAATGGCATGTACTGGACTTCAAAATGAAATAAACTACAGTATGTTAGAATTGTTGCCTTTTTGCTCGTTTCATCTTTCATCATGTGTCTTCAGAAATTTCTATAAATAAGATCAATTCTGCTGTCTGATTTTTTGATTCCAGAAACTTGTCCAATAAGAATTTTCTAATGATGCACATTCCATTTTGGCTTGCATTGCAACAATAAGTGTTCATCATCCAAAGCCTATTTTTGGTACTAATAATATTAGTCATTCCAACATTTGAGTCCTAATATTATGCGTCTCTCATCTATTAGAGGATAGATTTCATAGCTAGTAAAATTATTTAATCATCCAATGGATAAATACCACATCAGTTGAGACTCAAATTAAGATTTTTATGTTGAGATACCTAACATTGCTCTTTTGGTACACATAATCTACGTGAATGGCGTGCTAGTAATAAATGACTTTTAAAAAACAAATATGAATTGAAATTGAATCCTTGTTAACCACACAACACAACACGGGCAAAAGTGAATTGGGGGATTCAACCGTCCTCAGAATCCTCACAATTTGGATAAAATGAGAGACGATGTGTCATGGCCTGAGATGCTCTTTGAACAGAACAATGTTGCCGCCGCCCTCAAATGGATAAGCAACAGATTTAAGATTATTTCATTAACAAAACTGTTGTTCCACAAGTCACATGATTCAAGCTCCATACAAGTAAAACAGAACACATTTTAATAAATTTTATGCAAAACGCCAGATTTTGCAAGACCAGTTGGCCTCTTGACAATTACATTTACAGGCATGCACTCGCATCTCAACCTTTTCAATTTCCAACTAAAAGAATCATACAAACTATGTGAACCATTTTGGCGTTATGAGCAGAATATTGAATTATAGAAATTTACAATGTAAAAATTTGTATTCCAACTAATATGCAAGAGCATCAGCTACTCCTGTAAGTTCACATATTTTAAAGTTGTTCTCTTTTCGACAGGTAAATCATTTACAGCTAATCAATTACACAGTTAAAAAACACATACATTGCGGTCAAAGAAGAGTTACAAAAAGATATTTTGAGCAACCAAAGTAAAAAACTACTTGAATATGAAGGAATTTGTTAGAAAATGTGAGCACAAATGTACAGAGGTTAACCTTCACCTAATATCATTTCATCAAGTCTGCTCAGGCCGTGGCCTCGATTGTGTTTGTGATGGGAGACTACTTCGAGTAGTGTTACTGCTAGCAGGACCCTCCCTATGCCTTGGTCTTGGAAGTATAAGAGGTCTACAGCATATAAGAGCAAAGAACAACTGCGTCATAAACAATGTCATGGTAATCCATACGAAAATAGTTCTCTTCCAGTACCATATGATCCTTTTGAATAGTGGAAGTTCTGATTCAAGGATAAGGGATGTATCGTATAATTCAGGTATACCAGCACCAGGCTGGAATTCTGCTCGTTGTTCAATCATCACCTTCAAGCAGGAAGTAGGAACATCCTGTTCTACAAAACCTCTAAACTTAACATTCAGAATTTGAGTTTCCGATACATATCCAACAACAATAGGAGCAACTTTGAAGAAAGTCAAAAGATGACGGACAGGTTCACTTTTAAATTGTAACATGGTAGGATAGCTTGAACTTGAAAGGGTTTCACCATTACCAGAAAGGAACTCTACTCTGACCTTCAAAACAAAAACAAAACAAGTCAGACGAACACTCACTCTATATTGATATTGAAAAACCGACATGATAAATACACATGCAGATTAAGGAAAAAAAGCGCCAGGAGAGGGGGGGGGGGGGTAGATAGAGAACCATGAATTCAAATGCAATAAGTACATTCACTATCTTCAGTAATAGAAAAAAGGAAAAGAAAAATGCTGCTTTGAGATAACACGTCATAAGCTAAAGTGATGCTCTTCAAAAGAGAACTGTTTATAGTAGTAGAATCCCTCAATTTTCATTATCACAAGAAGAAAAAGACACTTTCTCAATTTTCATTATCACAAGAAGAAAAAGACACTTTCTTTTTCAACAGCAGCAAATGGTCTAAGTACTAAGTTGACATAATTTACCATCAAGTGCATAATGTTAGGTTAATATGGTACTTCAGTCCAAACTTTTTATGATGTTACGACAAAGAAAATTCCCCCACAAAGATTCTTGCTAATCTTAGGAAACGCAAAAATTGCTTCTCATGGGGTGAACTGAAACTTCAATGACAAGAAGGGAGGAAGGAGGTGTGGTTTTACCTCAAAAACTGGGAAATAACTCTTTCCAAACTAAAGAGCTATGTCATCTTACTAAAGGTTTTAAATGAGGCCCTTTCATCCCCTAAATAAAAAATAATGTCTAATACTTTCCACACAGTGTGATTAACCAACTTGCAAGTAGAAACTGCTATTTCAAATACATTTATGGAATCCAGTAGAACATACAAGCTATCAGTTTCCTTGTGCACAACGCATCTTAAGTAACAATGTGGTAATCGGAAAACAAAATAATCCTTTCCCAAAGGAATTGAGCTTCTAAATTGCAATGCAAAAAACAATACGAATCACCTAAAATTTTATCTCAGCTGTTATAAAATTCATCCATTCAACATTTTAATATGTCTTATGCAAAGATAAGATGTTTGAAGCATAGCAAATATGCTGTAGCGTGAAACAGAGAAATCAGACAGATTTACCATAAACTCAATAACAACTTGAACACCATGAACTTCAGAAAAGAGCATATGTAAACTCGAAAGTAAATGAATCAAATAAATACCTGAAAAATCCCAAGTCTTCGGTTGTAGTCCGACTCTGGCAATGTTAACTTCACTGTAACCTGTAGTTTATGACCCAGTGGTATAACACGCCGGCCTAAACCCCACGGAAGTTCTTTCTTCTCTTTACAATTGACACCAGAGAAAGCGCAATCACATGACATTATAGGCACAAAGGCAACCGGTCTATCCTTTGTGTAATCAAAATTCAAAGTTTCTCTTATTTGAATTGGTTTCTCAACCAAAAACCTCATCATAATCCCACTTGTAAGAATTGAAAAAATCAATAACCCACACAATATGGAACACACAAAAATTGCCCAAAACAAGCCCCAACCAAAACGCGAGACGAGCTTCCATATTGATTCGTGCCCTTTAAACCACTCATGAATCAGAGGACTACCAAACCCCCAAATTAAATTCCACAAATTATGCAATTTTTGTAATAAATAATCCTTTCCACGATTCATAGTACCAAACGGGTTCATAATTAATATAAAAGAGTAATAAATAACGTTAAAAGGAAGCAAAAGGAAGCTAATTAGCAAATTAAATTGAAAACCAATTGCTTTAATCACCAACCCAACAGTCCAATCAAGCAAACTCGACGGTTGTGGCGACTCAGCCTCTGAGACAAGCGAGTCAGCAACCCCTTCTCCGTTCTCAGTAGTAACCGTCGACTGCTCCTCCTTCTCTTCGCTAACACTACTTCCGAGATGGAATGAGTCAACTGGGTCCTTGATGATGGGATCAGATTTTATCAAATTAGATTCTTTTCGTCTCTGATTTCGAGAAAGTTTGTACCTTTTCTCTCCGGAGTCATTCATATCAGTTCGACGGTTAGGGATAGAACGGCGTCGTAGAGTGGAGGGGGCCTCTTTGAATTCTGACGTGGATTGATCTGATTGGTCGGTGGGAATGCAGTCGTAAAAGGGAAAATCGACGAGGGTATCAAAGAATTCGTCGTCCTCATTGTTGGTTTGATTCCGTTCATCCATTCAGCAATTCGGAGATTAGGGTTTCAGGGTACGCTTATCGCTTCGAATTTACTTGCTATTCACCGTGTTTGCACCTTTCACGTCACCGTTTCTTTTTGTTCGGTTAATAACATTTGTATCCCTAATTTTTAACCATTTCTAATGAATAGAATTTTTTCCCATTTTCTTTGTATTTCTTTTCTTTTTCGAAATAGCCCTGCAATATTGAACTTTAACATTAGTAATTGTTTGTAATATAGTTTCAAAGCAAAATTTTTATTATTTCAATAAGAGTTTAGATCATTAGGCATGTAATACAATAAGAACTCCATTTTTATTTTTTTAAAATACAAGATATAAATGTGTGTGTGTATATATATATATACTTTCAAAATCCTAACCATTAGATTAAAGTAATTATAATCTAACGGTTGGATTAGATAATTATAAAAGAATAAGATATGGTGTTCAAAGGACAGTGTAATTAAACATCTGTGTATGTATGCGCACGCATGTATATATATATATTAAAATTATAAGTGAGAGAAGATTTATAAACTAGATTTTTGAGTTGCACTATATATATATATCGAAATTGTAATCATTCCAAAGAAAGAGGGTTTCGGAGATTTGAGAAATTATGATAAAATTATGTCCTTACTGTGAGATTTGAGAAACAATAGCAAACAAGGGACCAGATTATTATTATTATTATTATTATCTGGTTACGGACCTGGCGGGAATCGCCTTTTGTTTTGTAAATTTCTCTTTCTAAATAATTATTTTCTTTCTCCAATGAAAAAAAAAAAAAAAAAGAAAGAAGAGAAAGTTGAGAAATTTTTTAAGAGGACCTGTAGAGAGATTTGGACCTCAAAACCAATTAAATATTCATAATATTTTTTTTTATTATAGAAAGGTATAAAAAAAAATTTTCTTATTAATTTTTTATTCTCATTCATTCTTAATTCTAAAAATTTTAATTTGTCTTGCACAATAAAGTCATGTATTGCACGATACTGTCATATGTTGCATAATATAATATTTTGTACTGCACTATAATTTTATGTATTACACGAAATTATCTTGTATTATACGAAATTGTAATATAAATATAAATATTTTAATTTCTTTTAATGTGATTAAGAGTCTAATAAAAATAAAAATTGATTAAGAAATCAAGACCCATAACCAAAGTCAAATAAACCTTTGACTTCATAATTTCACGAGAAAAGTTTCTGTGCATGAGATAATAAGCTCTAAGTCTACTAAGAAATGTATTTTGAGAAATAAAAGTCTACTAAGAAATGTAAAACCAAAAATTTATCTTTAAACTAGAGAAATTTTGTATTGAACCAATAAATAGTCAATGCGCGTATTTTGTGAAAGACAGCCGATGGGAATGGGAGGTAACGTAATCAAATAATTTGTTGACTTATTCGGGTCATCAATGTCAAAGTGAGACATCCATCTCCAATTTTTTTTTAAAAAAAAACATATTTTAAGTTTTTAACTACCAAGCCGACGTGGATATCTCATTTAACCAAAAAAAAAAAAAAAGTCCAATTAACTAACTAATCAAATTCAGATGGTATATGGACATCTGTGACTAATTGATTCATTAAAATTATCTCTTTATAATCTTTTTTATCCATGCGAATGCTGCTATGATATTAATAATAAAGGAAATTTAATTAATTTCCCAAGACATGCATTATTGCATTAAAATAATAGTCCACTTGAGAGAGCCGGGGCCACGTTGCCTAATTTCGATGGTCAAAAGTAAAATCTTTAAAGCAGAATCCTACAATATGATATGACCTTGTAAAAAACCAATGAAAAATCAAATTCAAATACAGGGATTAATTAGAGTTAAGAGTAATCATAATTTTCTGTGGATGAGGTTTAAGAATCTTATCACCAGCAGCCAGGCCAGGCAGGCAGCAAGTCGACCATGTGCAGAACTAATTTTTGATTAAAATATGACAGTGACAATCAAACTTTAATTTATTTGACTGGTAGGAAAGACAAAATCATATAAGGATAGGAGGGTAGTCTGAATTTTGTTTAATCGAGCTATTTGCTTGGAATATTCATCATACAAACAAGCAAATAGCAAAGATTATTAAAGTAACGTAATAATAACAGCTCATCAGAACATCCATACGGTACAACAAGGAAACTGGAGAGTGTTGAAAGATAGCTCGTAGCTCATCCCTCCTGCGTTTTCAAAGATGTTCTTCTTGAAGCTTGAGCTGCTTCTTGTCTCACTTCTGTCTTTAAGCTGCTTATGGACACAAGTATTTGTTTCTGCTACGCTACCTCAAGCTGAAGGTACTTATGATAAAAATTTCTCTTTCTTTTCCTTCATGATATCTTGTAACCAGCTGTACGTAGCTTATGTTTCATATATATATATATATATATATATATGAAACATAAGCTACGTACAGATATATATATATATATATATATATATATACATATATTTTGGTTGTATTAGTAGTGCAATACTCTGAGGAATAAAGAAATGAAACATTGTAACCAGTTGTAGCTTATGTTTCATTTCTTTTTTTGTATTGGTAGTGTAACACTCTCAGAAATAAAGAAATAAAACATTGTTAAGAGCCTAAGATGATAATTGAATTGAGGGTCAACGATCTTAAAATGATCAGATTAGTGACGTTCGTAATATTATTAAAAAATAAAAAATAATAATAAAAATGGAACTTCCAATTTGGTGACGGGTCAAACTCAAAACTGTTATTTTCACAAGTTCTGATGTTGAATTGAGAGATGCTTCTTTGTGTATGTAGTTGATGCTCTCAATCAAATTGCCAAAACAATGGGAGCTAGAGACTGGACTTTTGATGCTAATGCTTGTGAACTGAATGAGAAACCGGCACCGGCAGTGGAGGAAAAAGATCCAACCAGGATCATTACTTGCAACTTTGGACTGGATAATACAAGCCACATTACTGAAATGTAGGTTCTTTTTTTTTTTTTTTTTTTTTTTGGGGTCATTTTATAAAACTTGAAGTGCCATATTTTTATTTTTCAGTTTTGTGTTTAGGTTGATGTGAAGGACTAATTTTGGGTATGTTTTATTTGCCATTTTCAGACAATTCAAACGTTGCAACCTTCCTGGAACACTTCCACCGGAATTGGTCCAGCTTCCTTCCATCCAGAAAGTGTGAGTTGAACAGTCTCTAATTTAATGAATTGGGACATTAAACGTATAAATAAATTAATCGTTTTTGTTAATTTGCAGCGATTTTGCCTACAACTACCTAAATGGTTCCATACCAGTCGAATGGGCTTCGTTGCAGCTGAAGTTCATGTGAGCTATATCTTATTTTATCTAATCAGGTTAAGCAGTTAGCGTTCTACCTGTTTCGTTGAGTTAATAAATCGTCAATAATCTTAATGCAGCTCTGTTTTCGGAAACCGGTTATCGGGCAATATTCCAAGCCATTTGGCGAACATTACCAGTCTCACTTACTTGTAATCTCTCAATTCTTGGTTTATGCAAACATGTTTAGGCCATTGATATAAATGATAACTAATTTATTCCATTTGTAATCTGAATGGGTCTATTTTACCAGGGACGTTGAAGCAAACCAATTCTCAGGAACCGTACCTGAGGAGTTCAGGAAATTAGTGAACTTGAAGACTCTGTAAGGCATTGTCAAGCATTTTTGTGGTTGATATTTGTTCATGATCAGTGTAATCATTTGGACGATAAATTGTCTTGGGTTACAGGAGACTATCCTCTAATGGGTTGAGTGGAAGTTTGCCCACAGGACTAGCTGAGCTAAAAAATTTAACGGACTTGTAAGCTTTCTTAATTAGTGTAAGATCATGCTCAAAATTTATCACAGGTATAAGCTGTACTCATTCTTATTGCATATTGCAGTAGGATCAGTGACAACAACTTCAATGGGAGTATACCAGAATTTATACAAAACTGGAAGCAACTTGATAGACTGTACGATCATCTACATTACAAAGATTTCTCAGCTTATATTCTGGTTCTTGATTGTTCTTGATTTGTTAATTTGAGTTGATGCAGAGAAATGCAAGGTAGTGGATTGGAAGGACCCATTCCATCATCCATCTCTGTCTTGGAAAAGCTGATACAATTGTGAGTAAATATTTCTCTACTTTTCAGTTACAAGAATCGGAATGATTTGATACATCAATTTATCCGATTAATTTACTATAACTAATGATACTAACAGGAGGATTAGTGACGTAGCTGGAACAAATCATTCTTTTCCGGATCTTAGAAACATGACAGGCATTAAGAGGATGTATGCTCATTGCCTATTTTCTATCATGTTAATGGAGTATAATTCTTCGCCTTATAATTACCTCACAGGGTTAATGTTGGATTTTCAGAATTTTGAGAAACTGTAGTATTTCTGGGGAGTTTCCTGAATATATCCGGGGAATGAATAGTCTGCGCATTTTGTAAGTATGCTACATACTTTGTTTTTAATGCAGAAATTAAATGCTTGAAAAATAAAAGGAAAACTCCTCGTTAGCATTCATGAAATGTAACAACTAAGTGGTAGTGTAGTACTCTTCTATACTTTGCAGCTGCAATAGCAGAATAGAGTTGAAGCATCACCCCTTATAGGCCACTTAATGTATTTATCTGGATAATCGTTATCTTTTGAATTTGGTTTGGATAGGGATCTCAGTTTTAACAGGCTAACCGGGGAAATTCCCAGTGTCGCAATTCCTGCGAGTTTGAAATTCATGTAAGTTAATGAAATCAACTGTCTGGATTTACAATGTTAATTATGGGATGTCCAACATATTAACCACTTGATATGGCATTTGTCAGCTTTCTAACTGGTAACTTTCTCAGCGGGAACATACCACTGTCGATCTTGAGGAAAGGAACTAATGTGTGTGTATCTTATCACCTGGATGCCTTGAGTTCTACTTGTTTGAGTAATTTATGTTCATATATCTTTGCAATCTGTTGATTTACAACATAGTAAATAGTGACCCATAGTCATTTGTAACTTTCTGATCCTGTTTCTAAAGAGATGACATTAAACATCAATTTTGAGAAGCACTATACATGAAATTTCCTTTGCTGCTTCGTTCTTGCATGCAGGGATCTGTCATACAATAATTTCATTCATCAAAGCCCTGAGCAGCCTGCTTGTCGGGAGAGACAGTCAGTATATTTCCCTCTCTATGTGAATAAATAATCTTCTCTGCTTATAAGATCATTTGGTATATCTGAGTGCTGATATTTGCTTTGTCTTCTGTTATTTTGTTAGGAATCTAAATCTGAACCTGTTCCGAAGTTCTTCTGTGGACAGCAATTTGTATGTTGCTTTTCATGTTTTCTTAGTATTGTAGCTTATGTGACAAATTTAGCAACCAATGTATCAAGAAGTTTGCAAATATACAGTCATTTTTTCATCCAATAAATATGAAAGCAACATATATTTTTATATTAGACAACGTAATGTATATTGCATGCTAATATTCTTTTTTTCCTTGACTAAAACCAGAAGTGGAGTTCTTCCGTGCAGGAATAATTTCAAATGCGATCGATGTAAGTATACTCTAATATCAGTAAGTCACCATGAAATCTAATCTCAAATATGTTGACTTTTAGAATCACAAATATTTGGTAGCCTAACTATTAATAATATCATATTCTAATCAACTTCAATTCTTCCATTTATTTTTCAATTGTCAATTCGTCTCTGGTTTCTTGAAAACTCATTGCTCAGATAGTCTTTGACATTCTTTTGTCTCGGCAGATTGGCATTCTCTGCACATTAATTGTGGTGGAAATGAAGTAAAAGTAAATGGAAGCACATTTGAAGGAGATGGACAAATTGGTGGTGGTACTGCAACATACCATTCACAAGATGATACTAACTGGGGTTTTAGTAGCACTGGAGACTTCACTGATGATGATGATGAACAAAACACACACTACATTGCAACTCCTGACTCATCAGACCTTTCTGAACTATACATTAATGCACGCATTGCTCCTCTTTCACTTACTTATTTTGGATATTGTTTAGACAACAGGAATTATACTTTGAGTCTACACTTTGCGGAGATCCAGTTCAGTAATGGAATTACATTTCGCAGCCTGGGAAGGCGTCTGTTTGATATTTATATTCAGGTAATTAATTAAAATCAGGAAATAGATTTTCATTGGACACATTTCTCTCTGTGAGTTCTTGGGAGACATATGCTATTGAGTAATATGATGGATGATTCCCCAAATGTTTCTCTGGATTGTCTTGTTTCAGGACAAACTAGTGGAGAGGAACTTTGATATAAAAGTTGAAGCTTCTGGGGTTCTTAAGCCAGTTGCAAAATCCTATAATGTTACTGTTACAAATCACATTATAGAGGTCCGTTTCCATTGGGCTGGCAAAGGGACTACGTCACTTCCTAAAAGGGGAGTCTATGGCCCCCTAGTATCAGCTATTTCATTGAATGACCCCAGTGAGTACTTTTCAACTCTTATTCTGTTTTTAAAATCGACTAACATTATAACACGCTCCGAAGTCCTGATTTTTAGTAATACAAGTTCAAATGTTCTTGTTGTTTGAAGTTTTACTGTCCACGGTCACTGCCATTGTACCTTAGAAAGCAACCAAAATTCCGATATCTAGTTTCTTCGCAGCCATTTTCTTTCATATCCATTTTATGTGAGAGGAAAAAGGAAATCCCCATAAGTTATTAAGCCTATTCAATGTAGTTTTGAATTTTTTTCATGCCCACACATTTCTGTAAGGCATTCGTTCCATGTTTTCACATGCTTCTGATAATCATAACTGCTTCATGGATTCTCTTCGGCAGATTTCAAACCTGAAAAGAAGAAGACAGTACCGATTATTGTTGGTGTAGTTGCAGGATTATCTCTCATAATCTTGGTGTTTGGTATCCTCGGTTGGAGATACCATTTGAGAACCAAGAGGCGTAAAGAAACAGGTGTGGGCTTCTATTAGATAAAAATTTAAAAATGCTTCCATTTGCTATTCAACATTTATTCACATTCATTTCTTTTTCATTAGAATAAGCAAAATAGTAGCTTTATAACAGCGTTAACATTAGTTCTTGACAGCATTTATGTAAGTATTTGAAGACATTTAGGTTCAAACTACATGCCGATGCTTATTTTGTATTTCCACATGAAATTTAGTAAGCAAATAACCTAATGAACCCGGAAACTCGTCTAAAGGCTAAAGCATACTTGTCTCTCTTTATTTGGACAGGTTTTATGAAAGAGTCGGATCTCCAAACAATTTCTTTTACCTTAAAGCAAATTAAAGCTGCAACTAACAATTTTGATTCTGCAAAGAAGATTGGAGAAGGTGGATTTGGACCTGTGTACAAGGTATATTGGCCAACCTTTTACCCCTAATCATCCTCTTAATACAAAATGTCCTTCAATGGTTGCTTAAAATTTGTGCATTTCTGTTTTCATAACTGGGATGCAGGGTCAATTAGCAGATGGTGCTATAATTGCTGTGAAACAGCTCTCTTCAAAATCAAGGCAGGGGAATCGTGAATTCTTAAATGAGATAGCCATGATTTCGTGTTTGCAACACCCAAATCTTGTTAAAATTCACGGCTGTTGTGTTGAAGGGGATCAACTCTTGCTAGTATACGAATACATGGAAAACAACAGCCTTGCCCGTGCCTTGTTTGGTAAGTTTAATCTAGTCAAATTTACTTGATATATTGATCATTTAGCAGAGCATAAATAAAACAAGAAGCTAATGTTACATACAGGTATATTATGTTTCATTTTCGCTAGGGATGTTTCTGATTGGATTTGGAATGGTTATTGTATTTGTAAGGTCGTGAAAACTGTCAACTGGAATTGGACTGGCCGACTAGGCAGAAGATCTGTCTTGGCATAGCCAGAGGGTTAGCTTTTCTTCACGAAGAATCAAGATTCAAAATTGTTCACAGAGACATCAAAGCTACAAATGTTCTGCTAGATAGGGATTTAAACCCCAAAATATCAGATTTTGGACTAGCTAAGCTTGATGAGGAGGATAAAACCCACATCAGCACTCGCATTGCTGGAACCATGTAAGCCTCATTTCACGTCTCTCATTTTAAACTGGTGCTTTTGTTATTGTTTCAGTGTAATACAAAATTGATAATTTTGACTTCAGAGGATACATGGCACCAGAATATGCACTGTGGGGCTATTTGACCTACAAAGCAGATGTTTACAGTTTTGGAATCGTGGCTTTGGAAATTGTTAGTGGGAAAAATAATATGAGTTATGCTCCAGGTCTGGAGTTCGACTGTACTTGTCTTCTTGATTGGGTCAGTAACTAACTCATATCATTCACCTTTTGCATTTCCATTTCTGTGGTCGTTGTGTCTTTTCAAATGCTATGTTTTGGTTTGGGTAGGCCTGTCATCTACAGCAAGATGGAAAGTTAGTGGAGCTAGTGGATGAAAGGCTAGGATCAAAATACAACAAGGAAGAAGCAGAAAGGATGATCAGAGTATCTCTTTTGTGCACAAATGCTTCGCCATCACTAAGGCCAACAATGTCCGAAGTGGTAAACATGCTAGAAGGAAAAACTGCCATACCAGATCTGGTACCAGAAGCTGGAAGTTATAGTCAAGATTTGAGGTTCAAAGCCTTGAGAGACCAAAAGGGGCTGAGGCGTAGTCAGAACTCGACAGCAACTCAGTCCCAGCATTCAATATCAGCTGAGTTCTTTCAGGCCTCTTCCTCTACTTCTGCCGCCCAAGATCTCTATGAAATTAATGAAGAGTCATATATGAAGTTTAAAGTCATTAGAGACGGTTATAAGCTGATCCAAGGCAAGAATTCAGAGGTCCAACTTTCGACGACTATGCCCTCATGAACTGCCTATGATCTTTATAACCATAATTCATCAAGTACCTAGTAACATAAACATTTTTGCTGTTGTCAATTTCACAGGTCCTTTTTCGTCTTTATAAATATGTGTGTATATATACATATATAATATTGTGCATAAGATTGCAAACTAACTACACATTTGGAGTCCACAAAACAAATGTGAAAAGAACAATTTTGATGATTGTTGGCTTCCTCAATAATTTTAGAGCCGCACGCAACCATTTCAAATGGCCCATTTGATTGGTCCTAACTGGCTGCCATGTCTTGCGTCTAGCATCCATCCAGTTTTTAAAAAACAGCAGTGATGAATGCATAAAAAATAGTACAAAAACAGTACATCACTATTAAAAGATAAAAGAAATTCACAACAAAATTAAAAAAAAAAATTCTATTACAAGACAACTTTTTTTGCCCTTTTGCCCCTTATGCCTTTTGTACTCATTTTCGATACAAACGTTAACATTCTCATAAAAAAACTATAATGTCAAATTGTGCTTAAAATATCTAATTTGACCATTCTACGTAAGATTTATGACGCCCCACAATTTAATCTAAAAACTCGAAAACAAATAATATAATTTTCTGAATCAATATCAAATTGACAGTTTGACACTAACTATTTTTATATATTTGATCTATCAGTGATCAATGCGTGTCCAAATGATTCACTTCAGTTCAAAGCCCAAGGAGGTTTTGGTAGAGTGCAGGCGTGGCAAAGCTACAGATGCGAAGGAATCCGAAACGTTATCATTGATTTGACAAAAGCAATCACTAACCATTTTTATTAAAGTTACTGTCATTAGTCATACAAAATGTTAAATGTATGACCATGCTTTCGGTTTCTGGAAAAAAAAGGGGAAAAAAAAAAAGAGTAAAGGTATTTGTATTGCATGCTCATGCATGCATGCACGGAAAGGTCAATTGAAAGTAATTAAGATGGCTGGTGAAATTTCATTTTTCAACATTTGGACTAAAGAAATATTGGATGTGCGTGCATACAGCATATTTTATTTATATATAATAGTCTAATCTTTTCTACTGTGTGAACAAAAAGTAAGGATAAAGGAGAAGAGAATGATTTGATGACGTTGGCTGCTAGAGGCAAAAAGAGGGCTTGTCTGCTCAAGGCATATTTTGTTTACAAACTTGAATCCAGATTTTTATTTTGGGTTTTGCAAAAATGCTCTTCTTCTTCAAAAGTTTTCTACTTCTTCTGCTGGTTATGAGTTGCTTTTGGGCTCAAATTTTTGCTGCTGCTAAACTGCCTCGAGATGAAGGTAAGTTCAAATTATTGCAATTTTAGTATACATTTTCATTTTTGCCAAGTAGGATCTACTTCGATTAGTCGGTTTTGATTGTGTTGGTAGTTGGTTTGATCCAATCTCTGAATAATTACTTTATCAAGAAAGTAAAAACCCAGAATCTCAAATATTCTTTTGAAAGCATTATTAACAGTTTTTTTTTTTTTTTCACTTTGAAATTTTCTGATGATGATGAAAAAATACAGTTGATGTTCTCAATCAGATAGCTCAAACAATGGGAGCCACTAACTGGACTTTCGGTTCTGATGCTTGTGAAGATCATGTCGCTATAAAACAGATTGTATTAACAGATCCTTTGAGAAACATCACTTGCAACTGCCAATTTCAGAATGAAACCTGCCACATTATTGCCATGTAAGTCAGTTGCCTTGATTCTCTCATGAACATGTTCTGCTTTGAAAATTAATTCCAGAATTTATTCTAAAGGTAGCTTTTGCAAATTACAAGTATTTGTAGCATTCTCTCAAAGAAGCATTTTGATCACACAGTGTCAATTTTTAATATAGTAATAAGAAACTCTGAAAATTGCTATTGCTCATTAATGGTGTTGCAAAAAGTGCTGTTTTTGCAAAAAGAAAATTTCTTTCCTCATAAAATATTCTGGGTTTGTTTTACTTTTTCAGGAAATTCATGCGTTTCAGCCTTCCGGGAAGTCTTCCACCTCAACTTGTCAATCTTGCTTACCTCGAAACTGTGTAAGATCATTCACAACTTTCATTGATGCATATATATATGGTAATTTTATTGTTTGCTAATTTATGATGCATTTGGGATTGGGTATCAATTTTGTGGAAAGGGTTCTGAATGCTTGTGAAAGAACATTTCATAAAAGCACTTACTGATGCTTCTCCATAAAGCAGTTCAAGTACATTTCTGACCCTCAAAGCATTTTCTAGAAATCACCTACAGGTGCTTCTCCATAGGGAATTTTGGAATTTTGATTATTTTAGTCTAATGTACCAAAAATGGACCCATGCCAAAAATGTAACTAAATGCACCCCTATTAGTCTATTACATTATTATCATCTTTGTTTCCTTCTTTCTTGTACAGACCAAATATGTAAATTTGATTGATATTGTTGTGGAATGCAGTGATTTGGCTTACAACTATCTGAATGGTTCGATACCACATGAATGGGCTTCAATGCAACTGAAGTATATGTAAGCTATATCTACATCTTTCTATCAGTCAAGCAAATAAAATTTCGTTTGTTTCACTGAATTAACCAACCATTGATAATTGTCCATGCAGCTCTGTTTTTGCAAACCGATTGTCAGGCAATATTCCAAGACATTTGGGGAATATTACTAGTCTCACATACTTGTAAGCTTTGAAAACTCATCATGACAACAATATCCAATTGGACTTGCAGAATGAACTAATAATAGTTTTTCATTATTTTAAATTTCATGAATTTTCGAATTATTTTTATTTTTTTGACGGAGGGAACAAAATTCTTGTTTTTTCAAGGAGATAAATTGGAAGTCTTATGCTTAATTATTCCTTAGAATATTTTCTTTGTGCATGTGTATGTGCACATTTGCAGGTCCGAGTCCTTTGAGTTTTTACACCAATATGTTCTATAATTTTTAGAAATCTCAATGGATCTATTTTGCCAGGGACCTTGAAGAAAACCAATTTTCGGGAACAGTACCTCGAGAGCTTGGGAATTTAGTTAACTTGGAAACTTTGTAAGGCATTCATGGGGTTTCTTTACGTTCAGTTTTTGCCCGTTATCAGCATATTCATTTGAGGCTAATCTACATTTTATTGCAGGAGACTATCATCCAATAGATTGATTGGAAATTTACCAATGGAACTTGCAAAGCTGAAAAATTTAACAGACTTGTAAGCTTTTCAAAAGTTTATTCTGAGGATTTTCTGAAATTTGGCAGAAAGTGTAAGCCATAATCCATTCTTCATCTTGTTGGACAATGCAGTAGGATTAATGACAACAACTTCAATGGGAGTATTCCAGATTTTATACAAAGCTGGACGCAACTTAACAGACTGTAGGCTCCTCGACATGCCAAATATAGTTCAAATTACTGTCAGGCCCTTGAAATGTTATTGATTGCTTTATTTGACCTAATGCAGAGAAATTCAAGGTAGTGGACTTGAAGGACCCATTCCACCATCCATCTCTGCTTTGGAAAAGCTAAATCAATTGTCAGTGAAAATTTAATAAGTATTCTTTCACAATATTTCAAATGATTTAATACTTTCATATTTATATTAGTTTAGCATATTGAATATTGCTGAAAGGATATCTTAATGACGACACTTTTATGAACAGGAGGATTAGTGACTTGCAAGGAACGAATCAGCCTTTTCCGATGCTTAGAAACATGACAGGCCTTACACGGATGTATGTTCATTCTCTTCATTTTTATCATATTAATGGAGTTTATTCACCTTAAAATTGCTTCATCCGATTTGGTTGTTGTTGGATTTCCAGAATTTTGAGGAACTGTAATATTTCTGGGGAGATACCTGAATATGTCTGGGGAATGAATAATCTTCGATTTCTGTAAGTATGTTACATATTTACTTATCGATTACCTATGTTCTATTGTGCAGATCATCATATGTAGTTAGGGTCTCTAATTAGCACATACGCAATTTTTTTAATCGACTTTTGGCTTTTATAGGGATCTCAGCTTTAACCAACTAACTGGGGAACTTCCCAATGTTGCAGTTCCAGCAAATTTGAAATTCACGTAGGTTACTGGAACAAAAGTTCTAATTTTACCATTTTGATTTTCCAATGTCCAGCATACTAACTGTTTGATCTGGCCTTTATCAGGTTTCTTACTGGCAATTCTATCAGTGGGAATGTACCGGAGTCAATCTTGAAGAAAGGAACTAATGTGTGTGTACCTTATCTATTGGATTTTAGATTCTTATGTATCAGAGGAGTTTATGAGCATCAATCATTGTAACATGCATTTGTTATTATTGTTAAGCTCGATAAATTTGTTAATTTGTTAATTTACTATTGTTGAAAATGAGTATGGTGGAGGCATATGAACATGCCATTTTTTTAGGCTTCATGGAGCACATCATGTATCACAACTAGCACATATTAGAAACAAATCAATTTTGAGGCTTAGCTTTTTCATTTGATAAGAATAGGAGGGAGGGCGTTTGTGTCAAATACCAAGACATCCTCTTGCATCTTTCAATTGTTTCATCATTTTATATTAAATTTCCATCTACACTGAAAAGATTGTTATTTCTTTCTTGCATGCAGGGACCTTTCCTACAATAATTTCACTTGGCAGAGTCCTGAGCAGCCTGCTTGCCGTGAGAAACCGTCAGTATATTTTTCTTAAGTGAATAATAATCTGAAAGTTTACTTCTCTTTATTACTGTGTCCTGTGATGGATCTAAGTCCTGATAGATGTATCATTTTTCACTAGGAATCTAAATCTGAACTTGTTCCGGAGTTCTTCAGTGGAAAATATCTTGTAAGTTGCTCTTTTCCTTTCCTATTATACCAGCTTAAGTTACAGAGGTAATTCCTTCAAAAAAAAAAAAAAAGAGGTAATTACCTCTACATGAAGAATTTTGCACATATAGCCGGTCATTCTATTATTAAATGTTAATTTCTTTTTCCATGGTGCTATTTTCCTTTCAATGAAAGCAAGAAATCTTCTTGTGATAGCCATTACTTACTCGACTGTTTTTGACCTCACTTGGTGACAATATGGGGCTAATCTGTTTTGTTTAATTTTTTTCTTGACTGAAACCAGACGTGGAGTTTTTCCATGTACAAACAATTTCACATGTCAACGATGTAAGTATCATTTCAAATTTGACGTTAATAAAATTCTATTGATACTAGTTTGTTCTATATTCTCTTCATATTTATTGACTCCTGGAATTACAATTCTTTGTCATGTTCTTTTCTAATTCAATCACAAGCCTTTGTTTTCATGTATATAAGTGCTTTATCTAAAGTACTTTAGGCAAGGTGAGGTAATCTAGTTGATTCCTAGAATTGAAATTAAAAAAAAAAAAAAAAGCCCTTACCATATGAGCTTGTTTGCATTTTAATGTTTTCAAATAGATTGACAGTATCTGAAAAGCTCTTTGCTGCTTTAGTCTTTGACATTGTTTTCTCTTCACAGATTGGCACTCTTTGCACATTAATTGTGGTGGAGGTAATGTAAAAGTAAATGACAGCACGTTCGAAGGAGATACAGGAGTTGGTGGTGGTGCTGCAACGTACCATTTACTGGATGGTACTAACTGGGGAATCAGTAGCACAGGAGATTTCACAGATGATGATGATGAGCAAAACACTAATTATATTGCAAATTCGCAATCATCAGGGATTTCTGAATTGTACATTGATGCACGTATTTCTCCTCTTTCGCTTACTTATATTGGATATTGTTTAGAAAATGGGAATTATACAGTGGTTCTACACTTTGCGGAGATCCAATTCACGAATGACCAAACCTATAAAACCCTTGGCAGGCGCATATTTGATATTTATATCCAGGTAATTTATGACAATCAAAAAATATATTTTCATCGGAGACAACTCAGGCTGTGATCCCTGAGAATCAGATAATGGGTTGTGGGCTGGCATATTATAATTTTGTGCCAAGTGTGTTCTATCTGTAATGTACCATCTTGTGAGGTCTCTAGATGTGTGCCATGTTTAAAGCTATTCTTGAGAGCCCATTTTCTTGGTCACTTGGTCATATGGAGTTTGTTTATTTCAGGATAACGAATACGAATTTTGTTGATTTGCTATGTTGCAGGACAAACTAGTTGAGAAGGATTTTAACATTGAAGCTGAAGCTCTTGGAGTTCTTAAGCCAGTCACCAAACCATTCACTGCGAATGTTTCAAATAACATTTTAGAGATTCGCTTCCAATGGGCTGGAAAAGGCACCACCGCAATTCCTATAGGTGGAGTTTATGGGCCCCTTATATCAGCTATTTCTGTGGATCCCAGTGAGTGATTTTCTTTTCCTCTTCCTCCATGTCCCGTGTTGGCTAGCAATGTGACATTTTTTACAATCATTTTGACAATAAAAGTTCAAGTGCTCCAGTTGCGTGAAATCTAAGAACTGTAAGACACAGCACCTATGATAGAAAACCATTTGAAGATTTAAAGCAAACATCGAACTAATCAATATAGTCTTGAATACTCACAGTCGCAGACATGCTTTCTTCTTATGTTTGTGTATATGTTTCTGATTATCATAATTTCTTGGTGTATCCTTTCTGGCAGACTTCAAACCCCGTTATGGGGCCGGAAAAAAGAAGATTGCACCAATTGTTGCTGGCGTTGTTATAGGATCATGTCTCATAATCTTGGTGTTGGGTATCTTCTGTTGGAGACACTATTTTAGAACCAAGAGTGGAAGACAAGAAGGTTTGGGAGTCTTTCAAGTAGATAAATAACCGCTTTAGGAAGAGAGAACTGAAACTAAACAATCATAACAAACTTCTTGTGGCTGGAGGATATTTATCCACTGAAAAAGCTTTTACAAACCGTATACACTAAAAATCAGGCAACTTTTTAAAACTGTACCTCTCTTTCTTTGGACAGATCTTAAAGGACTAGAATTCCAAGCCAGTTCTTTTACCTTAAAGCAAATCAGAGCTGCCACTAACAATTTTGATCCCATGAACAAGATTGGCGAAGGTGGATTTGGACCTGTTTACAAGGTATAGAAGCTAACCTTTGGTCATCGTGATTATTCTTTTGTATACAGAACTTCCTTTAACTGTTCTTCTTGATACATACATACATGCAGGGTCAGTTAACGGATGGTACTATAATTGCTGTGAAGCTGCTGTCTTCGAAATCAAGACAAGGAAATCGTGAATTCTTGAATGAGATAGGCACAATTTCGTGCTTGCAACACCCAAATCTTGTGAAACTTTATGGCTGTTGTATAGAAGGGGATCAACTCATGCTGGTATATGAATACTTGGAAAACAACAGCCTTGCCCATGCTTTATTCGGTAAGTTTAATCTATTGATGATTACTTGATTGATTATATGAGAGGAAAATAAAATAGGAATTAGAAACACTGTTGAGAATATATAATAATCTATTATTCTCCCTAGTAATGTTTCTTGTAATGGTCATGTTAAGGTGGTGAAAACAGTCAACTGAAATTGGACTGGCCAATGAGGCAGAAGATCTGTCTTGGGATGGCCAGAGGTTTAGCTTTTCTACATGAAGAATCGAGATTCAAAATAGTTCACAGAGACATCAAAGCTACGAATGTTCTGCTAGACAGGGATTTAAACCCCAAAATATCTGACTTTGGACTGGCTAAGCTTGATGACGAGGAGAAAACTCACATCAGTACTCGAGTTGCTGGAACAATGTAAGCTACATGTATCTCTTGTCAATGACATTTTGTTACTATTTTAACCTTAAAACTGATGATAATTTGATATGCAGAGGATATATAGCACCAGAGTATGCTCTATGGGGTTACTTGACCTACAAAGCAGATGTTTACAGTTTTGGAGTTGTGGCTTTGGAAATTGTCACTGGGAAGAATAATATGAGTTATGTGCCTGACAGCAGTTGCACCTGTCCTCTTGACTGGGTATGAGATTAACTAAATTTTTATTCTTTAGTAGTACATTTTTAACTCCAGTTTAGTGGTGACATGTGTTTGTTTGTTTTATTTATTTATTTGTTTTGGGGGATAACAGTGATGGCATGAGTTTAAATCCAATAAATGTAGAATTTTTATCATAATTGTCTGGGTTATGTATTTCCCAGGCCTTCCATTTACAGCAAAGTGGGACGTTAATGGAGTTAGTGGATCCAAGGCTCGGATCAGAATTCAACAAGGTTGAAGCAGAGAAAATGATTAAAGTAGCACTCTTATGCACCAATGCATCACCTTCACCGAGGCCAACCATGTCTGAAGTGGTACGCATGCTGGAAGGATCTTCTAACATTCCGGATGTAATCCCTGAAGCTGGTAGTTTCAGTGAAGACTTGAGGTTTAAAACTCTAAGAGACCATCGGAGAGAAACGAATAGTTCAGGTTCGGACGGAAGTCTGTCTCATTATTCATCGGCAGCCACAGTCAGCTTCTTGCCTGGTTCTTCCTCTACCGATGATGTCCGTGAAATTAATGCAGAGGCATATTTGAAGTTTAAGGCCATAAGAGACAGTCATATTCGTATGGAAAGACAAAGTTCAGTTGCCCAAGTTTCAACACCAGTCCCCTCCTGGACTGGCTCTTCAAAATCTGCCCATGATCTTCACAACACAATTTGAGTTCAGCGGATGTGCAAGTCATCTGCCAGCTAGTTTCAAGTTTCATCATTCAACTTTTTTGTAACCTACGTCTCTGTGTCATACATTCTCGCATCATTTTTCAGCAAGGACGTAGTATAGAAGTCATATCTGTGTGTTTGGAGGAAAAAGTTACCATTTTTCAGGAGTCGATGAAATTATGGAGCTTGAAGGTTGATGCTGAAACTCATCATCACTGAATAATATTGTGAATTTTTTTTTATTAAATTCCTTTATTTGGATGAATGTATGCATACATATATATGTACAATTTTTAAGAAATTGGTGAAAGATATGATAAAGTTGATGATGTTGATAACACATAAAAAAAGATTGAGCGAGGAAAATTATCAGTTGATAATAGCGATGCTGATAATGAGTAATTTATTAACTAATGTGTAAATATCATATGCGACCCAACCCGATCTTTATTATTATTTTTTTAATTTTTTTTATGTGAACATTCTAAGTGTATCCTTTTTCGATAAGGAGTTCAATGCAATTAGACAAGGCAAATTAAAAAATTAAACTGAAAAAATCCTAGTCAAAGCTTTTGTCCCAAAAGTAAATAAATAATATTAAGGGAAAATCATACTTTCATTCACAAGGTTTGGAGAAATGATCAGTAGAGCAAGTTTTCAATAAAGGATATTAAAATTCTCTTTTGATTATAAAACCTTTAGTAGATAATAACTAAAAAAAATTACTTAAATTTTTTAATAAATATAAATATAATTTAAATAATTTGTTTTTTTCCTAGTATTCTAATAATATTAGAATATTTTTTAATGTATACAATTATTTTTAAAATGTAAATTATTATATTTATTTTAATAATATATATTTGTATTTATTATAAAATTTAAAATAAATCTTTGGGTTAAATAGATTTTACAATTGGTAAAATATATCTCATGTATTAATAATGTTAAAATTATTTTATATAATATTGAAAATAATTTAAATTTTTATATATTTAATTTAATATTATGTTTCTATTTATTATAGAATTTAGTTTAATATTATAAAAGATTGTAAAGTATTAAAATTTTTTAGATATTGAAATTATTTTAAAATGCATATATTGTTATATTTATTTTAATATTATATTTCTATTTATTATAAAACATTAGAATCAATTTTTGTGAATTAATAAAACTAAAAGGTATTTTAGTAAAAAAGAGATCTTAGTGTCCCTCATTAAAAATATAGGGATCTATATGATCATTTTTTTAAATCTTGGGGGTGTAAATGTCATTTTTTTAATATTAGTAATAATGAGACAAGAATCAAAGAAAGAAGAGATATTTTTAGGTAAGGAGGGGAGTTGCTCTTGATTGTTGTGGCTTATTTCAAACTGCTTTTGGGAGACTCAAACATGATTTTGAAATATTAAAAGTTAATTTTGGTATTTGATAAATTTATTTAGAAATTACTTTTGGTAAAATTACCCATTCTACAGCAGATTTTGAAAAGCAAGAAATGAGTTGTTTTTTAAAATCTAATTTTGAGAATTAGTTTTATACTTAATACAATTTCATAAATATCCTTATATATATTATAAAAATATAAAGTTGTCATTATTAATTAGGAAGTAAAATCATTAACTTTAAAGAGATTATTATTATGAATTTATTGCCAATTATATTCAGATAACAAAATAAAAATATAATTAATGATATAAAATATTTATTATAGTATCAATTATTATATACACACAATAAAAAGAATATTTTATATACATGTTTATAAATGTATGAATAAATTTTATTCAATATACTGTCAAATTCAGTCATTTACATTCTTATAGCAGTTTAACAGTAAGATTCACTAAACACATACTACTGATTTTAAAACTCAAAATATTTTAAAAATAAATTTTACCAAATGTTTAATTGATTATCTTCACAGCTAATTATTTCTACACCACAACTAACGGCAAATATTTTATAAGGTACAGCATTACCAAATTGGCCCTTAATATGACTTAGGGATGGCTTACTACTACAATTAAAGGTTGGTATGATTTATTAGATTAGATTGTACTGGATATGAATGATTAAGATAAAATTGAACTAGATTAGATTGAAATATATTTATTAGTGTTCTTGTGTTTAGTGCAATACATGAATGGACTAAATTGTATAAATAATTTTACCATTAAATTAATTGAAAGATAAATGAAATATAACTAAATGTTTAGATATTAATTTAAATTTGATTATCCTTAAAATTTTAAATTTGATTATAAACTATATAAAAATGTATTTCAATTAATAGATTTTGGGTGAGTGAAAATACAGAGGATTTTTAAGCAAGGGAATGAACAATTATTTATGGGAAGAGATTTTATTTTATTTTTCTCATCTACCCTTTATCTTATAGGACAAGTGTTTAGCCTCAAATTATCTAGGACAAAAATTTTAATTATTTAAGGACTAAATGATGAGATCATGATAATTTAGTGTAACACAAGTAAACTTTTTTGTAGCAAACTTATTTTCTACTAAAATAAACCAATTCCATGATTTTTAATTGCGATAAACAATCCCTAATGTTGAAAGAAAATTTATATAACTAGCTCAAAAACTTTTGAGTTTTTTAAAATTGCTCACTCTAACTTTTTTTATCATAATTAGCTAAACGCAAAATTTTTAGACCAAATTACCCTTATCATTATCTCACACCTCTCTCTCTCTCACTTTCTCTCCCTCAATCCCGTAATCCACCAATTCTCTCCCTCAATCCCGTAATCCACAAGGGCAATAGCCAAGATCTGACACTATAAACACTACAACGACGTCGCATAATGGCTCATCAGCTTATCTTTGGCGGCAATGTATCTATCCCATGCGGTGACATCATGCCTATTTTTTGTTGGTATTAGGTTTTTTCCGTAGGTTAGTATTAGGTTAGTTAATCATTTAATTATTGAAGTATTCTTACTGAATTAATTTTATAATTGATTAGTATTAAGTTTGTATTGGTGAGTCTTATAAATATTTTGTAGTTAAAATAGTTAAAATTATTATTGCACATAATGTGTATTTAATGAAATGTGTTGAAAGTGATTGTGTTATTGTTGCTATAATTTGTTTTGCATTGTATGTTAGAGCAAGGTTGGTTGGATTGAGCAATTTTTTTTTTTTTTGGTGTTGGTTTGATCAAAGTTGGTTTGTGAATGATAATAGTGGTAGTGTAAGAATTGCGGCAGGCTTCCCCTTTTTATGCAGAAAAGTGTGCCTATTGCACCAAAAACCGTAACAAAACCACAATAATTATGCTTGGTGCGATAGGCACACTTATCTCATATGTGCTTAATACGAGAGGTGCCTGTTGCACAAAAGCACAGTATCTATATTTTTTAATTTTTTTTATTATAATTTTATAAATAAATAAAAATTTAGATTTGACTGTTTGAGTGTGGTATTTTTATGTGATAGGTTGGTGTATGCACTTGTTTGTGCGATAGGCATCATATGAGCCCTGTTTTGGCGTGATAGGTACTTGTTGCACTAAACACAAGTGCGACAGGCATCTGTCACACGAGCTTGTGAGCAATAAGTGTTGTGCGATAGGGAACCTGTCGTGCAAGTTCATGTGCGACAGGTGCCTATCGCACATTTCTTGGGTTCTGTTCCCTACCTCGTTTTTACTCAAATTTTTATTATTTTGAATAATATTTTTTGATATACTAAAGCAAGATAAGTATTTTATGAACCCACATTATTAAAAATAACATTTAAAACATCGCCCATATTGTTTTATGAATTTGGTGATTTGCTGATGGTGGTGAGGTTCGGAGATTTTTCGAGAGTGGTGGGATTTGATGATTTGTTTGGTAATTTGTTGATATAGTGAGGATAAATATGACTAAAAAAATTGTAATTAACTAATTTTAAAAATTTTAAAAGATTTTTGGGTTATTTATGTAAATTTCCCATGTTGGCAGCTGAGAAAAGGAAAAATGTAGCAGTCATTCGGTCAACTGAGAATCCAGTTCCAGCCAACAAAAACGCGTTTTAAGCCATTATTGTAGTCAAAAGTCAAAACCCCCGCAAACACATTACACATTTCAACACCTACACATTTGTCTTAAAGCAACAACAAAACAAACAAAAACAAGAACAAAAGTTACAACATAAAATAAATATTGAAAAAATAAAAATACTCTTCTACAGTTTTCACCTACTACAAGGTCCCTCCCTTCTCCCTTCTCCGTCCCTGACTTGGCCCACAACACAACAACAAATAGACTGAAAAAGAACAAAGACATTTCTTTTTTTCAATTTTTTTGTTATTTTGTTTTGCATCATCAGATAAATCAACTATTTTTCTTGTTTATGAATGAAAAAAGAATTCCTGTTCTATGGAAAATCAGATTGCTACTACTCTTCGGTACTCAATCCAAGCTCTGGGGCGTGGCTTTGATGTTACATCTGATATAAGGCTTCTTTATTGTAAGGGGGCACCTGGGTCGAGGCTTGTTCAGATAGATGAGGATCATCATACAAGAGATCTTGTTGTTTCTGAAGGTGTTTTGTTGCCTAATGTCTCTGTTGATATTGAATGTTCTAACGGCAATAGGAGCATTGAGAGAATACCTGTTTGCAGCTTCCATGAGGTGACTGTTTCTCCGATTTTCAATCTTTTTTATCCTTTTTTAATTTTTTAAAAAAATTTGTATTGTCTGTTGGCTTGCCGAGCTGAAATTGTTATCTGGGTATGCTTAAATTTTATTGCTTTATTGAAATTTTTCTGATTGCTGGGATGCTGCCTTGCTTGTAATTTGTTTTTCCAATGCTTTAATTTGATGGTTTGTTGGGGTTGGGAATGTGTGACATTTATTTGCTTAGTAGGACTGCAGAATTCTGTTTTCCTGATTTTTGCTCTTCAGCTGCTTTCACTTTTGAAACCATTTATTTATTTATAATAGGAATCAGAATAATTTCATACTAGGATTAACAAATTGCATTTTGGGAATATTGGCTTCTCCTGGCTAATTTTGGCAATGTCTTAACATTGAAGCTATTAGGCTCTGTGTACTTGCAACGTTATTATTTCTCTCTTGTCATAAGTTCGATTGAAGTGAAAGAAATTAATTTTCTAAATTGAATGGAATGTCCATGTTGTCAATAGTTTCTGTACATTAGAAAATCACGTTTGAATCAATGTTTTGGTATGAGTTCCCTGATTGCGATGAAAGAATCTTCTTTCTTGTTAAACTGTCAACATTTAATGGAGGCCTTTGATGCTTGAAATTCCAGATGGCAGGATACTTCAATGAGAAATCCGGTATATCGGGAAATGTTCCACTTGGAAGCTTCAATGCCATGTTCAATTTCACTGGTTGCTGGCAGGTTGATGCAGCAGCTACAAAATCCCTTGCCATGGTTGGCAATTTCATTTCCCTTTATAAGGTTAAGCTAGCAAAGCTAAATTTAGTTCTCCGTGAAGAAATCAGGCGTGCTGTTCCTAATTCATGGGATCCTCCTTTGTTGGCAAGGTAAAGTGGTAAACTACTAACTACACCATCTTTGTGTAGCTCTGTACACTCTTTGACTTCACACACATGTACCACATTTTCTATACAATATCCATTTGATATTTGTTTCTCATTTCCACTTCTTTTTTGTTTTTGCCAGTTTTATTGAAAATTACGGTACCCATATTGTTACATCTATAACAATTGGTGGAAGAGATGTGGTTTATATCAGGCAACACCAATCATCTCCTTTGTCAATGATGGATATTGAGAACTACGTGAAAGACATTGGGGATGAAAGGTTTATGGACTCAAAAAGTCAGTCAAGTGCTGCTCCCTTAAAGTACAAGGACAAGGTATGTTTTCTTTTTATTTATTATTTTTTAATTAAACCTAACCCTGGTGTGAGCAAGATTTGATGTTAAGGCCTCTTTTTATTTACGTTGCTGCCTCTTCTTTATTTTTTAATTTTTTAATTTTTATTTTTGGAGATTAGAGCTGTTGTTGGACTGGAACTATTTAATGTGCTAGTTTTACCGACTCATTTGATCATCATTGCACTTTTAGCTTGCTACATTTTGTTTTTGCGAAAATAAAATTCTCTGGCACTTTTCTGTAAGAATATCCGTTTAAAAAATTTCTTCTTGTAGGATGTCACAGTCATTTTTAGGAGGAGAGGAGGTGATGATCTAGAGCAAAGTCATGCTAAATGGGCAGAGACTGTACAACAGGCACCGGATGTTATTAACATGACATTTACACCCATTGTTTCACTGCTTGAAGGAGTGCCTGGTATAAAGCATTTGGCCCGTGCAATTGAATTATACTTGGAATGTAAGTTTTCACCTAACTGTTAGATGTTCCTGTGGTTTGAATTGTTCATTGGTTTTACATTCATTGTAATTCATCAAGGATTCCTAGAGAATGCCTTCATGGAGCTGATTCAATTGATTGTAAACATCTCATCACTATCTCCTTAATCATAGGAAATATTATAGAGGGTCCTAGTTTGCATAAGTTCAGTTTCACATATTCGCAACTGGGTTAGTATTGCTTTTGATTGTCCTCCCGTTGTCTTGCTTTTTGGTCTGATCGTAAAACATGGAGCTCAAATTTGTTGAAATTTTTTTACTACAGACATCAGTTACATTGACTTCAATAGGAAAAGAATGGTGCTCATTTTCTTTCATAGCAGATGTGGCTGTATTTATGCAAATGCTATCATGTTTGCTTTCATCTTGCATTAAAATAGATTGATATTTGATTTACTGATTGATTGACTGTTTATTTGTTTCCCAGACAAACCACCAATTGAGGATTTACAGTATTTCTTGGATTATCAAATTCCTCGAGTTTGGGCCCCAGAACATAGTAATATTCAAAGAAAGGAGCCTGTCTGTTCATCCCTCCAATTTAGCTTAATGGGTCCTAAGCTTTATATCAGCCCAGATCAGGTATTTTTCATGTTTTTATTTATAATCTACAGTGTGAGATTAAATTATTAAGTTATAGTCTACTGAGTAATTAAAATATAATTCTTTCATGTCCAAGTGATTTAGAGAGAGACTACTATTATCTCTCATTATTTGTAGCCCAATTTCCCGTTCAGTTTATTTTGCTTTGAAGATAATGTGATGGTTTTAATTATAAAAATGACGACAAAAAAAAGTTTACGTGCATGTTTAGTTAAAGAGTAATTCTATGCTTAGTCAGTTGGGATACCAAGTTTGTATCCCTTTGGTTTGTATCCCAACTGATGTGCGCAGAAGAAATTATTGCTTTTATGAAACATAGAGGTGGCTTCTGGTCTATCATTTTGGTGATCTTTTCTCTTGTAAGATCTTGAAGTTGCGAGTCTTTAATTTATACGTTACTAGCAAAGGCAGAATCCTTATGTAAATCTACAAAAATGAAATAGTGAAATTGTAATCCTGCAGTGCTGTACCTCCTTTGCCTGGTGTACATTTATGAGGGAGAGTAGTTGTTTCAGACATTTTAATAGTGGACTTCTCAAAGGAATGATCTCCTTCTGCCCTTGTAGTGGAAAGTGCAAAACTAATATATATCTTAAAAGAGTTGCCTGATATTGTTTATTATGGGTAATAACTTTTCTCTAGCTAAGTCAGAATATGCCATGATGTTTCAGGTAACTGTTGGCCGTAAGCCAGTCACTGGTCTTAAACTTGGTCTAGAGGGCAGCAAGCAAAATAGACTTGAAATTAACTTGCAGCATCTAGTGTCTCTTCCAAAGATCCTTCAACCCCATTGGGATGCTCATGTGGCTATAGGCGCACCTAAGTGGCAAGGTCCTGAGGAGCAAGACAGCCGCTGGTTCGAGCCTATCAAGTGGAAGAATTTCTCCCATGTAAGCACTGCACCAATAGAATATACTGATACCAGCATTGGAGACCTCTCTGGTGTTCATGTAGTCACAGGAGCTCAGCTTGGTGTATGGGATTTTGGAGCCAAAAATGTACTATACCTGAAACTCCTTTTCTCCAAAGTACCTGGATGTACAATAAGGCGGTCTGTATGGGATCACAGCCCTTCCATCACTTCCGCCTCTCAGAAGCCTGGCACCGCTTCTTCATCAGTCTCAAATGAGAAAATGCCCGAGGATAAGAGGGAAGATAGTTCGGGCCACATAGGGAAGCTGGCAAAAATTGTGGACGTAACTGAAATGTCGAAGGGACCACAAGATTTACCAGGTCATTGGTTGGTAACAGGGGCTAAGCTTGGAGTGGACAAGGGAAGAATTGTATTGCGTGTAAAGTACTCTTTATTGAATTATTGATAGATTATTTCTCTTTACGTTTGCAGGATTAGCCCCCTTTATTCCTCTTACAACCATATTCAACATTCTTTGCACAGGATATCCAGTTCTTTCTTCTTTTGTACATTGTGATTTCTTTTGTTGTTCAGGACCTTAGGAGTTAGGTCAGCATTACATTATTGATGTCCAAAAGCACTTTTTTTTTTCACTAAGGATTACAGATTTTAGATTTAAATTACTCTGTTAGAGGAATCGAATTACAGTGATGAAAGAGTTACCCAAGGTTTTGAATTCATGGATTAAGTAATGATTTGTTGTATGTAGTCTGTTTTAACTTTCAAGATTCTTGTATACCCAGGGTAGGTTTCAGACTTCGCCAGTCAGGGTCAGGGATAATAATAAGACACAGGTTCCCGCTCTCTGTTTTTGCAATTTAAACAATTACATTAGTAAGTGGAACTCTAATCTTCTCCAAAAAAAAAGTGGAACTCCAATGATTTGGTGGCCCCAGCAAAAAAATGTTAACTCAAACTCAGAGACCTGAGTTTTAGTCCAAAATACTTTTTTATCTTAATAATTTTTAATAATCCGCCAATTATAGATAATTCATATGTTTTTAACTACAACAATGATAGGATTTTAACATTTGAATCCTAACTTAACTGTTAATGTTATGTGTCATTCATTTATTAGATGATGCATTTTATAGTTAGCAAAATTACTTAACCACCATCTAATGGATGAATGCCACATCAGTTGTGATTTAAATTAGGACTTATATGTTGGAATACTTAACATTATTCTTGTAACTATTATCTAAACAGTAATGTTAGAGATCTCAACATTTGAGTCTCAACTTGAGTCCCAATAATATGTGTCACTCATCTACTGAATAATAAATTTTATTACTAGTAAAATTACTTAACCACCATTTAATGAATCAATTGGGACTTTAATTGGGACTTATATGTTGAGATATCTAACATTACTCTTATCTAAAATATCTATGTGATTACTTTTGTAGTTGTTGGATTGACTTTTTCGTAATAAATTTTAAAATGATATAATTTATAAAATTCAAATAAATCCAAAATATAATAAATAAAAATAGATGATAATTAAATTGATTTTGATCAAAATAGATTTAAGATAGGGACCTTTTAGGTAATTTAAAAAAATAGCTTTAGCGCTTTTCAAATAGTATCTCAATTTTATTCATCCCAAATGATAAGTGAGGTTGTATTCATCTATTAAATGGTGATATGTATATGTAGTAACATGTAATTTTACATGTTATAAAATTATCTATTTAATGGGTGCAAGCAACTTTAGATTAAAATGTTGGGATACTATGTCATTAACATTTTTACCTTTTGGAAAATACCTAAGCCGGCAAGAAAGCAGATTAACATATGGACTGGAGGTAACACTCATTCAATTTCACACTGGACAAGGAGCAATGCAATAAGTTTGGGAATTTTTTCGACCTCCTATGACTAATTCAGTATCGTTTAATCTGTCCATTGTCGGATCACAAAAGTTTCTGGCGTCATTTTGTTTTAATTTTTCCTTATTAACAATAGACATGACCTTTTCAATGAAATCACTTAAATTCTTGGACCCACTTCAGAAAATAAAATTATATCTGCTTAAATGCCTGCAGTTTCCGGAAAAGATACATTTGGCTAAACAAACGATCAGGCCACTTTCAAATTTGATAAACATAAATAATCAACACAAATTGCTGAAATGTCTGAAGGAAGAAACTGATGACTACGAGAGAAAATACAGCAGGTGAAGTGTTGGGATGCTTTTGGATTAAGCATTATGTCTTTCTGCTTGTAATGTTTCTCAACTTAAAAGTATTTATCACTTACTGAAAAAGAGTCAAATATTATGTACAAATATTACTTTCACGCCATTGTATGTATCCTGTTGTCAAAATCCTAACAGAAATAGAGAATCTCTCTGCCCAGAAGTCGGCAAACTTTCAATATCGTATGCAAACAAGCAGAAGGGCCTAAGTATTGTGGTCACCAATTCTATATTCGGATGTTGAGTTTGTACTCGTATATATATATATATATATATAGATCTTAAGCTATCTATTCTTCAGCACTGAGGCACCAAATCAGCTGGGCTACCTTGAAGCTATGGTACTTTCTTGTTCTCAATTGTTTATGGCTTTTTAATTAGGTTACATTTTCCATTTAACCACCAATAACTAATTTTATGATTTCCTTGTAGGAGAATCTTGAGCTTCTTGAAGGAAAGGTAGATTGGAAAGGAAGACCAGCTGTGAAGTATAAGCATGGAGGAGTAAAGACTTCTTTGCTGATACTAGGTAGAAACTCTATCATGTATTGTCTAGATTCTGAAGTATAATCAAAGAGGTTGTGAAGGTCATTTCAGTCTTGTAATAACTATAATGGTTTGTGTTTTGTGTTGCAGCTGCATTTGGTTTTGAAAACTTGGCAACTGTAGCGCTGGGAGTGAATTTGGTGACATACTTCAATGGGGTGATGCACTTAGATCTAGCTGAGGCAGCTAACCAAGTGACCAACTATATGGGTACTGGTTATATCCTCAGCATTGTAGTGGCTTTGCTTGCAGATGCTTTCATTGGCAGATTCAAAGCTGTGCTAATTTCAGGAAGTGTTGAGTTTCTGGTATATATGCTAATTAAGCGCCAACAATAATAATAAGCCGAATTTCGGTATGCTACTTATAAACTCATTGGTGGCTGTGTATTTCTTTTTTTTTTTTTTTCAAATCTTCCATCCAGGGACTAGCATTGTTAACAATCCAAGCTCACTACCCTGATCTTAAGCCACCTCCTTGTAATGTCTTTGATCCAACTGCTAGTTGTAAGAAAATTGAAGGTAGTGATGCTGCGCTTCTCTTAGTTGCACTCTACTTGATAGCCACTGGCACAGCAGGAATTAAAGCTGCACTTCCACCTCATGGTGCTGATCAATTTGATAAGAAAGACCCAATGGAGGTTAGACAAATGTCCAGCTTCTTTAATCTGCTCTTCCTAGCAGTGTGCATAGGCGGTGCAATTAGTGTAACCCTCATTGTGTGGATCCAAGATAACAAAGGATGGGATAGGGGATTTGGTCTCTCTTCGGCTGCCATATTCTTGGCTACGATCATCTTTGCAGCCGGATTGCCACTATACCGATTTCAAGTTGTTCAAGGAACTAGCGCGCTCATTGAAATTATACAGGTAATTTAATTTGTTGCATTAATTTGCATAAATATATATATATATATATATATATATATATATATATATATATATATATATGTAGTCATTATGTAGAGAAAATTTTCGTACTAATAAAGTGCGAAAATGCTATTATGTATTCGTGCAAGAGCATTATCATACTTTAATAAAGTGCGAAACCTCACTAAATACTGACTTTATATATATATTTGAACTTTAAATTTTACAAATCAAGAATTAATGATTTAATAAATTTTATTTTCTTGTCTTCAGGTATACGTTGCAGCCATTCGAAATAGGAAACTTGAACTTCCTCAAGACCCTATGGAGCTCTATGAGATTAACATGGACAAAGAAGCTGCTATAGAAACAGAATTTCTGCCTCACAGAGATATTTTCAGGTTATTTTTAAAGTTTATTACAAACTCCATATACATACATATATACCAATATCTCATATAGAAATTATTCTGTTATGACATTCAGGTTTCTAGACAAAGCAGCAATTCAAACAACATCTACAGAAAATCATGAGAGATTAGAAGCTCCGAATCCATGGAAACTTTGCCGGGTAACTCAAGTAGAAAATGCAAAGATCATCCTAGGCATGATTCCAATCTTTTGTTGCTCCATTGTGATGACACTTTGCCTAGCTCAGCTCCAAACTTTCTCCATCCAACAAGGTCTAACGATGGACACAGGCGTCACTAAATCATTCCACATACCACCAGCTTCATTACCCATCCTCCCAATTTTATTCATGATCCTTGCAGTTCCAGTTTATGATAGAATATTTGTACCCTTTGCTCGCAAGATTACAGGCAACCCAACAGGGATTACTCACCTGCAGCGCGTAGGAGTTGGCTTAGTCCTTTCTTGTATCTCCATGGCTATTGCTGCAATATTTGAAGTGATACGCAAAGACGTGGCACGTGATCACAATATGCTTGATGCTATCCCAGTAGTACAGCCATTGCCAATCAGCACATTTTGGCTATCAATTCAGTTCTTTATATTTGGAATTGCAGACATGTTCACATACGTAGGATTGCTTGAATTTTTCTATTCAGAGGCACCAAAAGGGATCAAATCTCTTTCTACTTGCTTTCTTTGGTGTTCCATGGCGCTTGGATATTTTTTCAGCACCATTTTGGTTAACATAGTTAACAGTGCAACAAGGGGAATTACTCAAAATGGAGGCTGGTTAGCAGGCAACAATATTAACAGGAACCATTTGAATCTCTTCTTCTGGTTGCTCTCTGCATTGAGCTTCATCAATTTCTCTGTGTATTTGTTTGTTTCTTGGAGATACAACTATAGACCTCAGACTTCTGTTGGAGGGACAGCATGCAAGAGCTTTAGCCAAGACTTATCGAAGTAGAATGAATATTCATGGGGCAAAAGCCAATTATTAATGGAAATTTTAATTTTTGTGTTAGTGTGTGTCTGTGTCTTTTTTTTTTTTTTGGGTTTCTCCCCTCTTTAATATCTTAATTTGTAGTTATTTAAATTTGTACGTTATGATGCAGAAACGGGAAGCGTGAAAGTGTAATATTATTTCAGAAGTTTCCTTTCTTAAATTCAAGTGATTTGGTTAGCAAACAATTGTATATAAAATAACATATGGTTTTTAATTGTGAGGATCTGGAGATACATTCTAAATTAAAGTGAAAATTAATTTGATTGGTCGGTTTAAGATTGCTACAATTTTAACATGCTTCGAGAATATGGGATCAGTACTAAAGTGAATATTTTGCTAATTACGAATTTATATTAACATCTTTCCCCTAGAATTTCCAAATTAACTAGGTAGTCATTTTACTTAGCTAGGCACCAAAATAGCAGTATAGATCATGATGATTAACTAAGAAGGCCAAGTTTTGCTCAAACTCATCCATTTGTCCACACCCTTCACAATTTTCAGCCACCTCATAACCGATGCACGCACACGTGTACTCGCTTTAACTCCCCCACGTTGTTCTCCAAGCACTCACATGTGCATGTAGTAGCACGTATATATACACACACTAAGAAGGATTAATGTACACTTAAAATTATATTTATTTTTACACTTATTAATAAGAGAGAGAAAATATAAGAGAGAAAATATTTTAGGTGGGGTCCATATATATATCATACCCATTAATTCACTCAAATTTAAGGACTAATAAATGAGTGTAAAAATAAGTATAATTTTAAAGGTTCATTGATCCTCCCCCTATATATATATATATGAACTGAACTAGCAACAATTAAATACAGAAAATATTGGAAAATATAGTTTTTAGTAAGTTATATTTGGACCACATTTTGAATAGAACCCATTTAGCGTAAGTGAAATGTCGTGGGGGTTTCGAAAAGTACTCTGTAAACATTTCGATTCTGTATATAATATGCTCAAAATAATGGTCATGTGAATGAGAAATTGTCTCACAAATATGTACCTTTGATGTTGAAAAATTAAAAGGAAATAGACTTATCCCACATAGAAAAAGCAAGTCATTAGATTTTGGTTTATATATGTTTATACATATATAAGTATTCAAGAATACTAAAAATAGAGGCTCTCTTCACAAGTGCCTGTGCATAGGTGCGAATCATGGGCACCTGTGTACCAAATCACTCGATTTTTACTTTTTACAGTTTGGCTTTGAATATGATTTTTTAATGTTTATTAAATTACTGCTGTTGTCTCTACAAAGTTACTATTTATTGCTATCATAAAGAAATTAATAGTAGTTTCAATTTATAATTTGTTTATTGTTATCATAAGAAATCAATAGTAGTTTCAGTTTATGATTTATTCAGATTCTTTAATTATATATTAATTAACAATATTGTATTTATTGCATTAAAATTATTGTCATCAATAATTACTTTCTCACAACTATATTAATAACAGAAAACACACGTCAAAATTCATAGGTGGTAGATAGTAGGGGTGGCAAAAATACCCGTTCGGACCGGACCCGAACCGGACCCGGGCAATGCGGGCTGGGTAATACCCGGGCCGGAGATGAGGGTGGGCCGGTCCCGGGTATCACTTGAAAAGCCCGGGTCTGGCCCGGAATCCGGATTTTATAAAATAAAATTATTATAATATATATATTTTTTCAATAATAATATTTATTTAATCCATTTATTATATATATTTAAAATTTTAAACATTTAATGTTCATATTTTCATGTCTAATTTCATTAAAATAAATCAAAAATTAAAAATTTTAAATTAAAAAAATACATATATAATAGTATAAAATATAAAAATCCGGACTTCAAAACTCGGATAAAAAAACCCGGCCTGATGCCGGATTTTTTAAACCCGGACCGGGTAGCCAAAAAGCATGTCCGGGCCGGGTCCGGGTATGGCAATACCCGGACCCGGCCCGGATTTTGCTCGCCAGATCCAGACTCATCACTACGTGTCTAGACTCGACCAAGACTTCCTGCAGTGCGCCGTTTATGACTGTGATGACTCCACTGGCCGTCTCATCGGTAATTTAATTAAAAATAAAATACCTACCCAATCCTTTATTAATTTATTCTTTAATTTAATTTTGTGTATCTTCATATTATTATCATTTTACACGTCAGGAATGTTTTATTAATTTACAGATATATATATCGTGAAGGAAATATGACTTTAATTTGTATCTAAGTGGTATTATATGATATATTTAGGGAAAAGCTTTTTCCATTCATTTTTTCTTATCATGTGCATGCTTGAATCAACATGATAATAAGATACTACCATGACAACCACTAAATGAATAAGGATCAATGCCCAGTCTTAAGAAGTACAAAAGATCTTCTGTTCTATTTTTATGGTGTGTTTACTTCTTACACTAAGGAATGAGAATGATTCTTAATTTTTATTAGTAGTGTTTACTTGCTAAAAAAATAAATGAATAAGAATAGATTTTGGGCGGATGCCATAAATTTAGGAATGAAGAATGATGAGAGATTCTAAAGTACATCACGGATTCATGGATACTATATCCAATTAGTGCATATATAATAAGTGCAATTCAATTAAATATAACTACTAATTAGATGGTGATTATGACACATAACATTCATGAATTAATCGAATATAGTACCTATGATATACTCTAGTATTTGTCATTAATAGAAATCTCATTCTCATGAGAAGGCATAAATGAAAATGAGAGAACGTGAATAAGGAAAAAATTGACATTTTTACTCTTAAACAAAATAAAAAATTCATTTTTACCCTATTTAGACATTAAATAATAATTATTATTATAACTATAATAATATCAATAAATAAAACAATAATTATTATATTATTACTATTATATAATAATTATTATTATCATTATATTATTTTAAAAATAATAATGGTAATAATATTTATATGAAAAATATTTACTCTTTATTTTGTTAGTGAATAGATATATAATTATAACGAAAGGTATTTTAGTAACTTATAACAATCTATTCTGATTATAAAAAACAAAGTAAACACATTAAAGTGAATACATTTCATTCCGATTTCAATCCAGGCAGCTCAAATAAACAACTGATTCCAATTATAATTCCTCATTCTTTTTAGTCAATTTTGATTCCAACAAATTCCGATTTAGAAAAGTAAATGCATTATTAGTACTTGCAATTTAGGGCTATCATTTAGTTGATCTCTCGTAAGGATGGAAAAATATAGATTCAGATTTGAAAGTAGGTACTTACAGATCTAGATTCATATTGATGTTTTGGAATCTGGATCTGCATTCGAATCGCATTATTTATTGTGGATCCAGATACGGGTAAATATCCGTATGGATTTCAGACGAAAATTTTGGGTATCTAGATCCACGTATTTAAAACATTTATTTGTAAATTTACAATATTTTAACTATTTAAAAAATATAAAATAATCATCCAATACTAAACAAATCTAAAATAATCTAAAATAATGCTTATGGGTACTTGGTGCATTATAATGTTTATGTTTATGTGTTTTTAGCTTAGGATTTGTGTTTTCTTATATAAATTTTTTTTTATTTAATTTATTTTAAAAATATGCGGATCCGGATATTTAATTGTTTGAATGCAAGCACATCAAGATCTGTGCAAATTCTCAATTTCTACATTCGAATCCGTCTTTTTTATTATGCGGATCCGGGTTTTTGCGGATGCGGTGGATGGGATTTATTTGCCATCTCTTCTTCTTATCACACATGGACGGCCAAGATCAAGTCAGAGGAATAAAGGAAAATGGACTTATCCACTCGCGCCGTATGTGATTCCGCCGCTTCTTCAGATCAGCAACCGATACCCTGCCACATGTCTACTTCCCATCTTGCCAATGCCACAGAAACCTCAAAATCCCCAGCAGCAATGGAAGCCCCTGAAACGGTCGTAGTTAATAAAAACAAGAAGGGGTTTTATTCCGTGTGGGCGATTCTACCCGATGAGGTGAGGGCGAGGGTGAAGAAGTTGATGGAGTGTCTGAGGTCCGAGTTCGGTGGGCCCCAGTTCGAGCCGCATGTTACTGTCGTTGGGGCCATCAGTCTGACGGCGGATGATGCGTTGGGGAAGTTTAAATCAGCGTGTAACGGGCTTAAGGCGTATACCTGTACTGTGGATCGGGTGGCTACTGGGACTTTCTTTTACCAGTGTGTTTTTTTGCTGCTTCACCCCACGCCTGAGGTTATTTGTTTTCATTTATTTATTTTGGGAAACTTAGCAGTTTTTGAGCCCATTAATGATAAATATCGTCTTTTTTTTTTTTTTGTTTTTCAGGTGGCGGAACCTAGCTCACATTGCTGTGGCCATTTCGGTTACAAATCCTCCACACGTTAGTTCTTGAAACTTTTTTTTTTTTTTAAATTTTCGATAAAAATCTGTTTTTTGACTGAGGCTATGATGTTAAAGGGCACGATGAACTGAATTTTTAGGTTTAAATTCTCTGGAAAGATGTCAATATAAGCTGCTGGTGTTTTCTTGGGCACATTTTAGGGGAGAGACATCTAATTGTGTTATATTTGAGGAGTTAAAATTCGTATTAATTTGTGACGGTGATTTTAATATTTTAGGAGTGTAAATGGCAAGACATTTCTTGAAAGTTAGAATATCTCAAGTAACATAAAAGCCAAACCGTTATAATACTGTTGTAATGTTAATTTTGAGTCTCATCTGGTTGTAGATGCTGAGGGACAATTTTAGTATTGAATGTTTCGTACTGTATTCAGGTCCCTAGGACAGGTGCTACTTAACTAAGTCTTGATTTCAATCTATTTGAGATTAGTTGCACGAATCAACTTCCTCCATTCTGCATTATCTGGTGTAATGTTTTCTATTTGTTGGAAGTTGTAATTTTCAGATCCCAAATAAAACAAGTACAGCAAGCCTTTCCTGAGAGCCTTAAGATGAGCTCTTTTTTGCATGATGTGGCACATATGTAATATTATATAGCTCTTGAGACAGTGATACTTGCTAAGACCATGGAAATGCTAAGTATTAAGACAACTCATTAGGTAATGTTGCTTGGTTGTAATGAATGTTTTACATCATTTGAATTTTTGTGGGAGATTAGAAAAGTACATGTTTTAGTTGATGGTTGCAGTTGATTTTGTGATGTGATTCATTCCAGACTTGTAATTGATCTTTAACAAAGATAAGTAATGGCCTTTCTATCAAAACTTTGAAATGTTAATGCACAGTTCTTGCATAACAGACATATTGTCTCGCAGCTTACATGCCACATTTGAGCCTCCTTTACGGGGACCTGACGGATGATGAAAAGAACATTGCACAAGAAAAAGCTTACAAACTTGATGAGAGCATTGGCGGTTTGAGCTTCCCAATCACTTGCCTCCAATTGTGGAAGACAGACACAGAGGATACCACTCTCAAGTCTTGGGAGATGGTTGCCGAATGCAATCTCAGGCCCAATTAGCTCTTTCTATCGTCCCTGATTTGAATAACTAGCAATATTTTTTTTTTCTTTTTTTGGGTGATACTGATCTGATCTCCCCCATGATGCGTATAGTATGCAATAATAGAGCACACCATCTTGTCCGCTGTCTGTTGTCAATGATATTGGCTCTCTCCTCGCGTTATATATGTGGCCAATGGAATATTGAGTGTAAATGAATCTTGAAAGAGTTGAGTATATCCAGTTCCAGTTGTTTGTCATGCAAAACTGTTTCAACATTTTAGCTAAACAAGCTATGGGTTCTCTTATGATTCAATTGCGGCAGAGGATTTTGCATAAAAATCTTGGATTCAGATGCGTGCAGACTGCATATGGTGGTCAGCTTCATGAGACTGTTACAACAACCTTAAGCGTTGTGCTTGGATATTCACTTACATACCAGAGACGTACATTGGATGCCAAATTTGTTACAACAAGTCAGCTGCCTAAACAGATAGAGCAACTAATTTTGGCTCATTATCATCCAGGGATATATGAGCCGGAAAAAGGAAATACTGGGAAACTTGTACGCAAAAATGAGCAGCAAAAGTTTCATCTGGGAAGTGGAAACTACTAGGAGTTTCATTTGACTTTTTATCCATTGTCACGTGTGGTAAATTGCGTAGTCCTTGTTTTTTAACGGTCGACAGCTGCCTTCATTTGTTTCAAGGTCAAGTAATGCCACCTCAGTTTCACTTTGGTACATACATTGAACAATTTGTAAGGCCACTTGCTTAAAGTCTAAGCAAATTTGACTTGGTATTAAAGGAATGAATCAAACTTGGGAATAAGCCAGCTTTGTTTAACTTGCGGAATCAAGGGATAATAATGTATTTTTAACATTAATTCTCTTAAAAATTATTGAAGACCAAATTCTTTCCCCCTTTTTTTTTTTAATTCAAGAAAAGGTATTCCCTTATCTAGTTGATTATGTGGAAAATTGATATATCTTTTACAAAATGCAACTAAATCAGTAAGTTGAGAGAGAATGAAGATAAGTATCAATGCTGCTGTACATGAAAAATTCGGTCAATAGGTAAAAATGCGATTATAATAAAGAAAAGGTTCAATTATCTTTAAAAAGTCCACCGAAACACAGGAGAAATTGAACTTTACCAACTGCTAATCACGTTTTCTCCAAAAGTGATGTGGACTGTTGTGCTACACTGCTACCAACAATCATCCGAAACGACGCCGTGACAGCCAGTAACTGCATTAACGCCCTTTCATTGACAGCCTGGCCGGGGCGCCGTTAACCCGTGAGCTAGCGTTAGTCAACTTCCATTTACCTTTCGCCTGATCCGCGTACGCCGAAATCTTGTTCACGCGCTTTCCATGCGCGTTGCCCACCATTTTCCCCTCAATTGAACATTATTCAATATTCATCAAAATCGTCAACGTTACCAACTCCCTGTAACTTCAAAACACACACAAGCACGCTTTTTCAAAACAACGTTACTCAAATCGTAAACTGTGATCTCCGTTAAATCGTCTCTCTTCAAATATCTCATCTTATAGATCTCATCAAATTCTCGTTTAAGCACATTTTTATTTTCAATAATAATAGAAAAAAAAAAACAAAAGAAATATATTCAGCCAGAGAGTATGGAGACGAAGGTTCCAGTGAGGACGACATTATTGAAGCAATCGTCGTTGGCGCCGGATCGCGAGCGGAAGGAGGCGGAGCTGAACAGCTTAGATGACGACGGTGAGGAAATTAAACCGGAGGTGAGGTTGATGTACTTAGCAAATGAACGTGACGTGGAAGGAATCAAGGAGCTCTTGGATTCCGGCATCGATGTCAACTTTCGAGACATCGATAACCGCACGGCTCTCCATGTGGCCGCCTGCCAAGGCTTCACCGAAGTTGTTAACTTGTTGCTCGAACGTGGCGCCGACGTTGACCCCAAGGACCGCTGGGGAAGCACCGTGAGTAACAATAAACTGTCAACTCAACCCTGTCGTTTTGATAATTGATAATTGGTATTTTTTTTTTAATTTGCTAAGCTAATGTTGGTTAAACAGCCTCTTGGAGATGCTATATATTACAAAAACCATGAAGTGATCAGACTTTTAGAGAAACATGGAGCAAAGCCTCTGGTATGGCTATCTTTTTTAGTTTATACTAATGATTCGAAATTCTTCATATTCATACAAAGAATTATGCGTATGCTCTGTTTCAAGTTATTCTGAATTGATATTTCAGATGGCTCCAATGCACGTTAAACATGCTCGCGAAGTCCCAGAATATGAAATCGACTCTCATGAACTCGATTTTACTAATAGCGTTGAGATTACTAAGGTAATTTGTTTTTTTGTTTATATTTCGGTAGCTGGGAAGTGAAGTTGTATTTTAATTCTAATGATTGATTGGTTAGATAATGCCCATAAATATGATAAAGTTGATTAGATAATAATACCTTCCAGAAGATGAATGTGTAGTAATCCGGGGGACTTATCAGAAGTGTTGTAAGATGGAATATGATAATCTACATAGTTCTTTGCTGGAGGTTGTGATTGATTATAGTGGAGGAAGTTGAGTAGTGTTATTTGTGAAATTGTTTGTTTTAGCAGCGTATCAGAATACACAGGAGGGAGTTTCTTAAGGTTAGATATTGCAATGCAGGTCTTGCTTAAGGGGGTATAGGAGATTTGCCAATTAGAGCAAGGTTAATGCAATTTTGTGAAATATGCTGAAATGAAGGCTCAAGCAAGTGGAATGCCCGAGACAGCTTAAAGGAATTTTCTATAAAGTTGACATTGTTCAAGGAAAGAGGGAAAAGAGAAAATGCTTCAAATTAAATTCTCAAAAATTTTATTTTGTCAAATTGCTGATGTTGAGGAAATGAGGTGTTTTTTTTTTTTCTCTCTCTCTCTCTCTTCGGAAGGGTAGGGGATCTGTTTCCGCTTGCCACTGTTTCATCTTTAACAAAGTTGTTGTTGATGTATTCCAGGGGACATTCATTCTTGCATTGTGGCGTGGAATTCAAGTCGCTGTGAAAAAGCTTGGGGAAGAAGTGATTTCTGATGATGATAGAGTGTAGGTTATTTTTCAATTGAGAAAATCTTTTGCTCCTTTTCTTCCTTTGACACTGTGTTTCTTCCTCTTTTTTTTTTTTTAAAACCGGTTGGTTTGCATAGGAGGGCATTTAGAGATGAGCTTGCATTGCTTCAGAAGATACGACATCCAAATGTTGTCCAATTTCTGGGTGCTGTAACTCAAAGTAGTCCTATGATGATTGTAACAGAATATTTACCAAAGGTCTTCCCTAATCTTTGATTCTCTGATTTGCAATATAGCTATTCTGATGAAGTCTGGAAGTGTTTCTCTTTGCTGAATCTTTAATGATTCTTATTTTTAACCTTTTTCTGGTGGGCTTTCATCTTGCTGTATTGACTTTTTGATTTAGAATCTTCTTGTTAACTGCTATTATAAGTTCTAGGAATAGTCAATGTAGAAAGTGTTATTTCCTAAATATAGTTTCTGTTTGAATTTTAGGTTTGTAACATGCCACATATTTGTGAAACAATGACTTAAATTAAATGAAAGTGCTGATACTTTGATTTTTGAGCCTATAGTACTTCTCTTGTTTGTATAGAAAGAAATTTAGAGCTAGTAAAATCTCATCACGAAGCTTGGTTATATAAAATTATACATATAAATTTGCTTTCATGTTGCAGGGAGATCTTCGTGCATTCTTGAAAAAGAAAGGAGCTTTAAAATCATCAACAGTTGTGAGACTTGCACTTGATATTGCAAGGTAAAGTGGTGAATTTTACTTACAAATAACAAGTTAGTTCTAACAGTAAAACTAAGAGCGATACTGATTTTTACGTCAGTTATCTTGGTGTGAACCAGAATTATCAATTCATACTTCCAGCATAGCTGAAAGATAGTTAACCTGTCTTTAAATGTAGGGGAATGAATTATTTGCACGAGAATAAACCAGCGCCAATCATTCACCGTGATCTAGAGCCTTCGTAAGTTCTTTTCCAATATGATTTTGGTTTTTCCTACACAAAGTAAGTTGGTTGCCTCAGTTTCCTAATATTTTTAGGCACCTTTATGTTGCTTATTGGCAAAATGACAGAAATATATTGCGGGATGATTCTGGAAATCTTAAAGTTGCAGACTTTGGAGTTAGCAAGCTACTCACAGTTAAAGAAGATAGACCTCTAACCTGTCAAGACACTTCTTGTGAGTGCTGCTTCTTGTCAGAATATTCCAGTACTAATTTCATTAGAATTTTTTTTTTTTTTAGAAAAAAGTGTCTGAATTTCCCAATTGACTTTCTTATTTATTTATTTAAAGTTGATATTGTAACCTGTCCTTTTAGTTGATGGTGTGCTTGTTGATTGTATTTGAAATGTGTCATTTGTATTTGACAGGCCGGTATGTGGCACCTGAGGTTTTCAAAAATGAAGAATATGATACCAAAGTAGATGTGTTCTCGTTTGCTTTAATATTGCAGGAGGTGAAGTTTTATAATCAATGAGCAGTGTATTTAAATTATGCGAACAATGTTGATTATTTCTTGCTAGATCACTTGTCTTTACACGTGAAATCGTGTCTAGTTTTGAACTTTCCATTGACAGTACAGAATAAAATCAAATTCTTATGAACAGTAGAGGAGGCATGTATATGATACCTGATTTGGTTTTATGTGAAACCTTTTACCATATGTTATGTGTATGAGATGGGTGGGCTTAATAATCGATGCTTGTAATGGATGTACACCAGATGATTGAAGGCTGTCCCCCGTTTACCATGAAGCATGACAATGAAGTTCCTAAAGCATATGCTGCCAGAGAGCGTCCACCTTTCAAAGCTCCTGCAAAGCTTTATGCACGTGGACTGAAGGAGTAAGTCCTTGTTTCTTGGATGTTCGTTGTATTGGGAATTTCTTCTTCTTTTGATGGAGTTGACCACTAGATTCCTTTAGTCAATAAAACCAAGATTCCCTTTTCTTGTTGAGAGCTATAGTCGGTGAATCTTGGTTTTATTGTTTTAGGATAAATGAAACTTTTGCTCACATTTTCTGCTTGCAGGTTGATTGAGGAATGCTGGAATGAGAAGCCGGCTAAGCGACCAACATTCAGGCAAATAATAACAAGACTGGAATCGATTCAGAACAATATTAATCATAAGAGGCGCTGGAAGGTCTATCTCTTTCTCTCTCTTAGTGTGTGTTTGTGTCTGTTTACATGATATTAGTCGTCATCATTCTATGATTATACATGCTAGCAACTTAACCCTTGGTCTTGTTTGAGTCGGATTCTCATTGGATGAGGCATGCCGGTTAAGTTGGTGATTTGTATCACTTGTTTAAATTAACTTTAGTACCTTGACCCATCCCTTGGGAACTAGGTAGGGGAGCCAATAGGCTTCTGTTTTAGGCTGCATAAATGCTTGAGTAGTCACTAGTCACCATTATTAATATTAATATTATAGAACTAATAGATCCCTTTTGTTAATTTGCAAAATGTACAGATTAGAACAATGAAATGCTTTCATAATCTGGAAGCCTTGCTAAAGAAAGATCATTCCAGCCCCAGCAGTCGCAGCAAATCATCTCGCTCAACCAGCAGCGTATGAATAATAGATTGCCATTCCTATTAGCTTGTGAATCTGCAGAAGTTATCTCTTTTCATCATCAATCGATATGGTGACAAAAAGATTGGGTTTTCAGGTGGTAGGATAGCTGTCGCATGGACGGTAGTCAAATGAAATTTCTTTTCCACATTTTTGAGCTCTCCATTTGAAATTGTGGGCCGCGGATAACATTTTTACGATGTGTTGATTTGTCAAAAATTATAGCCATAAGTGTACAGTATGTCCATATGACAAACTAGACATTCATTTGTATTTTGGAAATAATGAAGAATGTTTTAACTGACAAAATAACTCCAACGTGAGTGATTATCTCATTTGGGCATTCCAGGCCCATGTCAATTGGAGGCCCAAATAATGATTTCAACTTGGCGCTGGGAGCCTTCTTCCTTGCTGTACTTGGAAGCAACCCAACAGTGGTGGAATGCACGCTCATACAGCTGGCAATTCAAAATTCCATGATATAATTAATAATGTTCGATTGAAATTAACTGTTTATTAAAAAAGAAATACAAGTTATCCAGGTTTTATTTCAAAGGATAATTTCATGGTGGACCAGAAAATTATAGCTGAGGTTGCGGAATGTTTAATATCAATGATATTGACAATTTTTAATTCAGTCTTAATCAAGTGACTGATCATTACACTCCTAGAATTAATTAATATATAATATGCTTAATTTTCTCTAGTCTTTTCCACCGAAGATTGTGACAACTCCATCCTTTTGGTGACTGGGAATTTCGGTTAATCAAAATTTCATCGTTACTTTTGAAATCCGAGTTTTCGAAGGAAGAAACTTTGTTCACTTTTATTTCTTGTAATGTTAGCTTTCCTTAGAGTTGAAAAGAACATCCGCAAACTTCAAATTCTTACTTTATATCTTGTATTTTCAGGGAACTGCTTGTGGATAAAATCATCAAATCTTTTTGAAATAATTTCCTATAAAAATGACAAGTAATTCACTTCCAGAAAATGAAATTAGTAGGCATCTCACTCACACAAACATTCTTTGGTTCATGTCATGATAGCATTATTGGTGGTTTGTGGACCCATTTGAAAAATAGAAAAGGACTTTCTATATGGGGGGAAAACTTTACTGCAACTGGTGACTTTGGTAATAAAGTAAAACAAGAAACTAGAAACTAGAAAAAGAAATTCATAATTACTACTGAAAACTTGTGAAAGTAGATGTGTTGATGATTTGTCTCCTGAACTGTGACAAGTTGTACATACATACATATGTTGAAGATGAAGCAAAATCCAAACTGAAATTTCTAATAGCTGGAAAAAAATCACCAAACCTATTTACTTTTCTTATATATATATATCTGTGTGTGTGTGTGTGTGTGTGTGTGTGTTGAAGATGAAGCAAAATTTCTAATAGCTGGAAAAAAATCACCAAACCTATTTAATATATATATATATATATTTCATTTTGATTAAGGGTCAGTTTGGTAATGCTGTATCTTTTAAAATAATTGTTGTTAGCTGTGCTGTATAAATAATCAACTGTGAAGAGAGTCAGTTAAGTGTTTGGTAAATTTTATTTTCAGAAGTACTGTGAGTTTTAAAAGTAGTTGTGAGTGTTTGGTAAATATTACTGTTAAACTGCTGTAAAAAGCCAAATGATTAAAATGAATATAATGTAGGATGAAATTTACTTACACATATAAAAACATGTACATACAATATTTTAAATTTTGTATTATAATAATTTAATTAAAAATAAAATTTATACTATATTGATTTTATTTTTTAGAATAAAAATTTATTAAAATATTGATTTTATTTTTAATTTAAATAAGGATAGTTTTGGGTTTAGGTAATAATTGTAAGAATATTTATGGAATTGTATTAAAGGATGAAATTGATTCTCAAAATCAGAATTTAAAAGCTACTCCTTTCCTACTTTTGACAAAAATGATTTTGAATTTTTTTTATCAAATACTAAAATTAATTTTTAAATTCTTAAAATTATTTTTAAGAATTTCAAAAACAATCCCAAACGGACCCTTGAAAGAAGGGAAAAGAGCTCCAAGACTTGGGATTCATCACAACCAGCTTTTGCTTCCTCGATGAAAATACTGTCACCCGCAAAAGTAGATGCTCTAAATGAGATGTAACACTTTGTTATAAGCGTACCAAATTCTCTCTCTCTCTCTCTCTCTCCATTTTTTGTTTATTGATAAACTCACTCTCTTTTTCTTTACAATTATATTATTGTGCTTTAAATATTTAAAAGTATTTCTAAAAGATTCATGCGATGTGTATCTCAAACAATAAAACATACCTTATTACAATGCCCTCAAAATTGTATCTTTAATATATAATAAGTGAATTTACTATCCTTTTTAACCAATCTCATAATGCTCTTTCTATTATTTTACACATTTAGGGATGCATCCATGACAAATTTTTGAAAAGTCTGGGGTTACAGGTTCTACATTAGGAAATGGCACTGCTTTAAATTGAGTGAGATAGGGCCACAACTTTGATGCCTTTGCTGGCAAGTTCTGTGATTCCTTGGTACATTTTGGTTATGGCCATTATTGTAAATTCCAGCTTCTTTCGCTCGCTAATAATTGTCACAAATAAATTCCCGGCCCTGCCTCAGGCCTCAGCGCACACCTCCTGAGAAATTGAAACAAGACCTTGTGAAAGCAAACTAATTAATCACAGTTGACCGGTGTGATGAGGATTAGTGAAATAAAAATTACCCGATCTGGGTATTTCAAAATGTGCACGGCAAATTGCTGCTTTGTTGTTTTAATTTGAGGGAATATATGATTCATACGAAATAAAGTAACACGCATAATTAACATGTGGTGGGGTGTGTGTGTGTGTGTGTGTATGCATGGGGTCTATTCCACAGTCGATGAAGAACGTGGCCATGAAATGTACATTAGTCAGCTATAATTCAAATGGTCAACGAAACTTGGAGTCGCTTTCCAACCACAAAACAATTGTTGGAAAAAAAAAAAAAAGGAAATTCGTGATTACGCATATAAACCAATTAAGGAATGAGGGCTACCCACGCTAGCTAGCTCATTGCAGCCATATAATTACTTGTTGTTAATGGTGACAAATTGAACACTAACTTAAATGGAGCTTCTAAGGTTAGTAGCTGCCTCGACTTTAATAGAAGGCAAAATCATTAACTGATTGATACAAGGAAAATTGTTCGTTGTGATTTGTGAAAGGAATCACGACATTAGCAATGTATATAATTCGTCATTAACCTTGTTAATTTGAAGAAATTGGATTTGGATAAAGTATATTAAGAAATTGGAGATAAAACATGATACAAAAATGATTCGTATATAGAAGTAAGCTAGATATATAGCTTCCTTCGTCGATGAGAATGTTATAATTAAGCAAAACAATTTGTCACATCTTATTGCCGAATTGACTAATATATAACAAGGAGAAGAGTTCAAACTATCTGCATGCAGGTTGGTTATTTTGTTTATGATTGAGGCTAATATTAGCTAGTATTAGTTGGGCGGGGTTGGGTTTATGTCTATCAAATTATCGACTAGCCATTGCATGCAGATGCAATTCAAGCTTCGGCTTCTGTGTTTTCTTTTCGGCCACAATAAAATTGTAGGTTGCCGATAAATGTCGGCGGGTTTCGTGGCATCTCTAAGAATTTAACCAACTCTTTCTTTCACTATCTAACCAATATTTAGTTTTATATATAATCATATAGGACTATTGGCACCCCCTCCATAATCCTCTTAAAACCCTTTTCCAATATTTACAACTTTAACCTTTATTGAGATTACATTGGAATGAGAGACTATATATCTAATTATATCTTTACACAATCAAATATGTTGTACGTATTATTTGTTATTTTTAACAAAACTTCAATACTCTTGTTATAAACTCCCTTTTACTTAGCCCTAAATTAAATATATTTCTTTTATTAATTAGTTTTAAACCAAAAGTGAGAAAATAAAAATAATAAATTTATTAAAATAAAAAATTTGATAAATATTTTTTCTTAGAAGTGATTGTTTTGTAGGAAATTTTAATCACTTTTTTTTTTTCGAGAGAGAAAGAGAAACTCCATGGATATGAGGTGTGAACAATAAAAAAAAAATATCAAACATTAGATTTGATGAAGAATAATTTTAGTTAAAATTAAAATTTTCCTTGAAGGGTGTTATATATTTCTAAATATTAGAAAATGGGTTTTAAAAAATTTATATAGGGGTGCCAATATTCCGACTCTAGTCTATATATCGTAACAATGGCATATAAGAAACGTATCGGCAATGGAACCCACTTGTGCAATTGTTGTGTGGATTTTGTTGGCCATATTTTCCTTATTAGCACTATTTTAGCTCAATCACAATTCAACTCAATTTATTGTCTTATGCTCTGAGTCTTGATCACTACATTAAAGAAGCACGTGGCTGATGGAACAACTCCAAAGAATGATCCATTTTCCATTAACCTTTTACGCTTATGAGCTTTTGCTTTCCTTTTTCATACACTGTTTATCGTGGTAACTTTTAATCAATATTCCATTTTGAATTTTCGATTAATTTCAGAACTTGTTACTGTGCTTTGATAGTTTGATTTAATTATTCAAATAATGCTAAAGATCCTAATATTTAGATCTCAATTTATATGGTAATTCATGTGACCCTTATATATATATATATATATATTAAATGATATAATAGTAATTTTAATACTTATAAAATTCACATCCACTAAATAAGTGATAAATATAGTTAGAATACAAATTTAGATTTAACAATCCCTCTAGCTAGCATTATTAATTGTTAATAGTTCTCCTTAACTTAAACGTGGTTGATTTAATTTGGAGGGTCAGCACTCGGTCTCAGCAACGCATAACTCATCAATGTTGTCGTTGCAACTTGTAAATCAATTACTCCATCAAATAGTCGATCGTTATTTTCTTATGGGTTGCTTATTTACTGCATGATCATCAAAAGTTTAGAGCAGAGGCCCTTTTTCATGTTTCAAATGGTTTTTGAGTTAGCTTTTTTTTTTTTCCCGATATTAATTAATATGATGAGAAAGGTAACGATTTGCCTTCAAATATAAAGTCTCGATGTCAATTTTCTAGTAGTGGAGAGGCATTGAGGTAGTCTTTTTTTAAAAAAAAAAAAAAAGAAAATTGGAAGTCGAAGTATGAAAAGTTCCAATTATCTAAATGTTTGGAATGTTGAACATTACTTATCACTCCATAATGGATTAAAAGAACTTGGAACCACCATTTTCAGGAGGCAGAAAATTCATCAAGCTCAAAAGGAGAGGTCTCCAGTTCGGGGGTTTTTATCGTGAGGGTTTAAAATGTCACCAATAATCAACGCGATGATTAATTAACCTGTTTTTAACAAGCACCAAAAAGAAAAAGAAAAACACGTGCTAAATATGCTAGTAATTAAGAATCTCTGTACACAGTATTGTGAAAAACAGTAGTTGAGTTGAGTTATATATACAGTAATACAGAGATAGTTTTTAAGGATTACAATGACAAAGGTCATGCGATTGTGACCAGCTACAAAGCATTTAATGAATTAGGTCTTGGCATTGAAGTTGTGAACCTTTCAGCATCCTTTGAAGGTCTATTGTTGAAAATTTCATCTTATTTTGTTGTCCCATTTATAATTAAAGAGAATATTAGTTTCTGATGTGACTTGTTGACGTGTGTGTACTTTCTTTGGTTTTTTCTCCATATCATGATTACGGACCTTGTTCATAATATTATTGACCTTGTTAATTAATTACTTTCTTAAGACATACATACCTTGGTAATAAAGTCATTCTTAATGTTGATAATCAAGAAATAGTATTTCCTTTTTCTGCTAAACATGTCAAAGCCTTGGTCTTCGATTTTCAATTTGTCCCGGCAATTTTCATGAAACACAAGGAAAAAAACAAGAACTAATATTAAGGTTTAAGTTCAACCATTTCTTCAATTCATAAGGTCTACGAGTCATCTCATTTCAACTCACTTAGAAAACTTATTTTACCTAATTATCACTTAATGTGCGGTCGAAAAAGAGAGAGAGAAGAAAGTGGCTTCCAACCTACACAAAGATTTCTTTTTTTGGTAAATTTTAATTGCCACCTTTACCATTAATGTCGGATTCTTTTTAAATTTGAGCTTTAATTTTGGGCCACTACATGCTTATGGCTCATGATTTCTAAATAAAAATAAAAGGAATAGATTCTGGTCATATAAGAAGATAAAAATTCTCACCTGAATTTTTTTTCGATTGTAATGACCTCGTTGGAATTTTTTTTTTTTTTTTTGGTTGTGGACAAATTTCAAGGAATCTTTCTTGTAAATCTCAGAGGTTGAGGAACGCTTTATGAGATTTTTAAAATCAATCTATATCTTTCTCTATTTTGGGAAAAATTACACAGGGAAAAAGAAAAATGAAGAAAGAAAAAAAGAAAAAAAAGATGTCCCTCTTGACATACTTGAAACAATTTACGACAAAAGAAAACCCTGAGGAGTATATATTTTCGTATGTTACATTTTGCAGAATTAATTGAAACACATATAATTCAGTGGTAAAACTTTCTATATAATTAGTTGCACAAAATGTGATAAAAGCACAGTACTAATTGCCCTGAAAGTGGTCCTCTTAAGAGATATGGGGAGATTTTCTTGTTGTGAACCCATTAAGAAAATTTGACTAAAGAGACCATCCATAATTATATCATTGTCCTTTCTACTTTAAAAAATAGTCAGATTTAGACTCATAGTTCATTGTAGTAAATTTATCCAAAGAATTTTAAAAAAGTTCATAGTCTAATGACAGAGGAAGAAAGAAAATATAAAAACGATCATCGAAATTGATCTTATTCCCAAATGAACAAGCTTGAATTTTCTAAGAAGATCGATCATATAAAATCATGCGCGAAATTGCACAAAATATGTTACTATGTCTGCGTCACAAATATTAGCCCTAGGTAAAATAACTAAGTTTAATTAATCGTTTCCTGTGTAGTATCAATAATCGCGAAACAAAAACAATGCAATTCATTAAGAAAAAATGAAAAAAATTCTTCATATTAGTGAAACCACTTGAAGACCCAAAAAATTAAATTGTTTGATAATTGCTTGTGTAACACTTTCATGATTGCTTGTGTTACGGAGATTGTGATCAATTGAACCACAAGGTGGCTAGCTAGCTATGCATAAAAAATTTGAAGGCCATTGCCATGCATCCATCAATATTTGACTACTTGATCAAATGATCAAATATCAATGCATATATATGTGAACCATGGACTTGAAAACCATGTATACGTAGTTCCATGTCCATAGGAGACACTCTATCATTCATGATGATCACTAAAAAATGACTAATCATTCCAACATTTAACATGTAATGTCAAGGTGGGTATGCAAAAAGTGACCTGTCCTTGAGAACGATAAGTGACGTGTCGCACGAGAGACAATCAATAGTTCTACGTTGAATCCAATCAAATTGATCAAAGAGAGAGTGAAATTACAGAGGAATATTTGATAGGTAATGTTAGTTGGTAAAGTCAGTAATTCTCATTTGAGCAATGCATATGATTGCCAAAGTATAAATTAAAGCAGGAAACGAAAATGAAAGAAGAAGAAAGTTAATTAGAGCACTAAGTGGGATTGGCATTGAGTCATGAAACAAATGAACAAACCCGTCAAATCTGTGGCTCTCACACAATACTAAGAAAAAAACAGGGAAACAATTAATTGATGCGTTGATTGCCAAATGCTTCTTCTACAATTACTATAAATGAGTTTAACAGTAATTAGGAGATGGAGGCTAGATGATGTCACATGAAGTTGCCTTCACTTTTGTCATAACCCATGAATCACAACCCTAGTCCTAGTAAAACAGTCGTGCTTTCAAGAAGGTGAGAGGTACACCAAGGGAAAATTGAGAGTTGAAGAGAATAATGGAGCCTTTGAAGGGTGAGTGGGGTCTAATTCTAATAAAGGAAAGAGGTCTTGTATTGTATTCATTATATCTTTGAGCAATTTTGTACAAATAGATTTTTCTTATATATAACATTTATCATATTGTCATTGTTAATTATTTTAATAATTAATTAAATTACTCTTTTATATATATATTTGTTTGTATGTATGTATTTAATTCATTTATGGAATAAAAAAAAGTGAAGTGGAAAACAATATTTATTAAAAATGGCACTATTCATAAAAATATTTCTAGTGAGGCACAATGGGAATTGGAACTATGAGATGAATAGATCCATTAAGCACACGCAAACCTAAAATAGTAATAAAAATATTATAAAAATCTATTAAAAGTTGATTGCGCGAGTGCAAGGTGCGTATGCAACTTAGGTTCCATTTGGGATGGAAGTTGAAACACTACTATAAGCAACTTATTTCATATACAAGTTTTAACAAAAATAGTGTTTTGTAAACTTTTTAAAAGCTGCTTATTTAATTTATAAGTTTCTCTATATTGACAATAGTTTTTAAAAACAGATAAAAAGTTACTTTTTATAAGGAACTTATTAAATAAACTGATAAAAAGTTACTTTTTATAAGGAACTTATTAAATAAGACACCGCACTTTTTCAAAGTTCCTATTATAATTTTAATATTTTAACAAAAAATATTTATTATATTTCCATAAATCCTAATATATAAACTAAAGGAAATTTAAACTTATGTCATTTTGTTTATTATATAATAAAACAACACTTCCGTAATAAAATTTTCTAAACATACCTTGATTTTTAAACTCACAGCAATTGCAAATAATATATATTTTATCAAATACCAGGCTACCTTTTTAATCAGTAGCCTATTTCATCCGCATAGCAGAAACAACTTATTTCATCATCTACAGCAACCGAAAACTGGCTCTTAATTAATTTAATCGCAATAAATTGAATAAAAATAAATACACGAATATCTATCATTTTCAAAAAAGTCCCTTTCTCTGTTTGTGCTGTTTTCCTAATGCTGCCCTCCTCCATTCACAAGAAACAAAACAAAAACTAGTGGTTAATGGAGTCTGAATATCATGAGAGATTGTATGCGATTCCCAACTTTAGCCTCCTCTTTTGCTTCATCTTCAATTCATACTACCTGTAATTTTTTTTTTAAAAGACAATAAAGAAACCAACAAAAACTATATATATAAGCATAAAATTTTTACTTTTTTATTATTTTCTTTTAATTATAAAAAAGGGTAAAAAGTTTAGAAAGTTAATAGAGTAGAGATTAAGTAAATATGTAAACACTAAATGGACGAAACCAAATAATTAATGAAGAGTCGTATTTTACTTTATAAATACCCACCTCATCCTCAAAAGCCCCATCTCCCTAACTTTCAGTTTCTCTTCTGCATCTCTCCCTGCTCTGCTCTCATTTTTTGTTAAATAAAACAGAAGAGGGAAATCCCAAATCCTACTGAAACCTTTGTTTCTGCTGTCCTTTTGATAATCAAGATCATTCTACATTCCTTTGGTTAGATAGTGAGTGACAAAAATAACAAAATCGCACCTCCGTTTTAATTGTTCTTCCTCTTTTGTGTTATTATTCTCAAAACACACACACACACACACACATATATATATATATTGATCATCACAAAAAGTACAAATTAAGACACACACACACACTCTATATAACTAGAATATTATCAATATTGTTTCTTATAAAAATTTGCCTGACTAAACCCAATGATACTAAATGTATTATAGCTACCTAATAAATTACTCATAACTTTTGTTTTTGTTTTGTTGAATGAATGAATGAATCAGGTAGCTGGTCAACTAAAGAATGGCGTTTCCAAATGAGTTAGCAGCAGGAAGAGAGGAATTATCACCAAAGAGAAAAATGGGGAGAGGAAAGATCGAGATCAAGCGGATCGAAAACACAACAAATCGGCAAGTGACCTTCTGCAAGAGGCGCAATGGTTTGCTCAAGAAAGCTTATGAATTATCTGTTCTTTGTGATGCTGAGGTTGCTCTTATCGTCTTCTCTAGCCGCGGCCGCCTTTATGAGTATTCCAACAACAGGTATATTTTATATGCCTCCACTAATCTCTATACATATTACATACATTTCTGTATGTCTCTACCTTTCTTAATCCCAACCCTCTTTTGCTTCTTCTTCTTCTTTTTTTTTTTTAACTTAATTTCATTAAAAAAAATCACTTAATTTCTGAAGAAGGCTTCTAGCTTTTTCCTAAGTTTATATGGTCATGGTGTTTTCTTTAGTTTTCTTCTCTAAAAACCGTTTTTTTTTTTTTTTTTGATGTTTGTTCTGCAAAAGTTTTGGAATGTTAGATCCTAGTCATGATTTTTTTTTCCTTCTGCAATGGATCTTTGGCTGGATTTAAAGTAAAAGAACATACTCATTAATTTTTTTTTATCAAACAAAAATAAAAAATAGATTCACTTGTCTTTCTTCCTTCTGTTTTGTTTTTTTCCTTGTATGAGTTTTATGGGGTGGTTATATATATATATATATATATATATTTTGTTTATTTATTTATTTTGGCTTTCTGTTTATGATCATATTTTGAGCTCTTGGTTTGGTGGATACATAGATCTGGTGTAATAGATAGAAATAGAAGCATTATATATGGTTATGGTTACACAGTAGTAGCAGTAGCAGCAGCAACAAGTATAGGTTTGGTAGTGAGATCACCTCCCTCCATTGTTGTTAAATTTTCTGTTTCTTTTCTATTTTGCCCGTCCTCATTATTCCTCTTTGCCTTCTTTTGCTCTCTTTCTCTTTCTCTTCTGTGTTTGTTTTTGTCATCTATGAGGCTGGCTAGCCAAGTGAAAGACCTACTAGCCAACTGAAGCTAGCTGTCCAATTTCTTAGTCACTTCCTTAATGGCACGTCAGTCACACATCAACACAATCACAAGTACATAGTCAAAACTCAAAAGCAAAATCATCGATCCAATCTCAAATAAAAATTAAATATATGAACATTAGGGTTCCAAACAAAAAACCCCCAATTTTGGTTTCTCTGATCTAAACTTTGTTTAAACTTACTCTTCCAACCAATCAAAACCAAATCAAGTCACTTTTAATCAACGCCCATATTACGGCTTCGCCAAAATCACACGAAATCTTCTCTAGCCAATCAAATTTAATCACAAATTTTACTTTAGTTTTTTTTTTTAAACTAACCCTAGTTAGGGTTTGAGGACCATACCAGACCAAGATGAGGTTGGTTTGTGGTTTGTTGTCTTAGTTACAAGAATCTTTCGTCACGTCACACACGATTTTTCAGTTTCTTTACATTACTGACAAAAGAGTTTATGTCATGATTCCTAAAACTAGCTTCTCCTTGTTAGTATTATTATTGTTATTTTCATCCCATCATCTGAACCCTATATATATTTTTTTCTTTAAACACTTTTTAATCTTCTAATAGTGCTAAAATTCAAATACCCCACCTGCTGCCCTTTTTTTACAATTTTGATTTACCTATTTCTCTCTCTCAGTTAAATTCTTTTACAAAGCTCTGTTAGACACAGTCGTGGAACCAATCAGATTGCATCAACTGAGAAAATCATTATAGCCAGTCACTGTTGGCATTTTCCAGAGAGCTTTGCATTTGTTGAAGATCTTGCATAGATATTTTTATGCAAGTTTAGTTTTATAGAGAGAGAGAGAGAGAGACATTATAAGAAAGATGATGATGATGATGTGGGTTCTGCGAGCCAATGGGAGTCTTCTAAGCAATTTTTTTTTTCTTCCTTTTGGCTTCTTTCATGCAATCAAAACTTTGGCTGCTCAGTCGGACTCGGACGGCTCTGATTTACTCTGACCTTCAGACTGAATAAAGTTTTTGATTTGCAACAAAAATATGATAAAAACTTAAATCTTGTACAGTACTTTCACTAATCGAGGTGGATAATAAGGTTAGGGTTCAGGTTATTATCTATTGGTTAATGGGTAAGTGACACATGGCGTATATTTGACCATAAACCATATTTAGCCAATCATATGTTTAGGGCTTATGCCAGCGTGGCAGAGACAGCCAGTCACAGCTCGAGGAAATTAAGGTATCTGAACCACGATCGAGAAAAGATAAGCGGGTGTTTCACTGTTGCAAATAAAAATTGTCATTATTATTACTTTTTATCAAAATATCATATCATATCACACAAATTTGTAATAATTATTGAGACAAGAGTATGAATCGGACTCAGAAACTGAGATTTCATCATTCATTATCATTATTACGTTTTAAGGTTTCGTATTAGGTTTAGTTAACTGAAAGAGTTGGTTGATTTGACCGTTAAGACGGTACAATTTTGGCGGTTAATTGTATTAGAGCTTTTCCACTGGCCAGAATTAGAGGTCATCATAACATGCCCACATGAGAGATTCAAAAAAGTTGCTTATTTTTTTGCTGAATATAAGGAGCTACTTGCATTCAGGACAATATATATGTTTATATAGTCACCATTCAAATCTTAATGTTGCTTTTTTAGCCATTATGGGAAATTTTTTTCTCTATGTTCAATTATTCAAAGATTTGTACTCATTTATTTTTCTACATATCAAATCTCATTGACTTCGTCTAGAAGGTTTGAGATTGGAAGAGGACAAGTTCTTGTAGAAATATTAATTTGAAATACTATCCTCATAATAACTAACTAATTTGCTGCTTAATTATCCATAAATCAACATAAGCTATGCGAAGATTACTATAATATATGTATGTGTTTGTTGGTAGATTGGTTACTTTCATGGCATTTAAATATAATTGGAAGAGGGTAAGAGTATGTCCTTCAATATTAAAATTCACCGTGGATGTTTTTGCATTTGTTTTCTTTAATTCTCCTTCTACAATGAGAACTTATGCTATGAATATGGAATATTGCAGTGTGAAATCCACAATTGACAGGTACAAGAAGGCCACTGCGGATACCTCAAATACTGGGTCTATCTCTGAAGCAAATGCTCAGGTACAATTTAAGCTCTTAACTTTACTTGTAATGGAAGAAATATAGGTCTTTGAAGGTGAGTTACTGGCCACATTTGGTTCTCAGACTAATGATGATTTCTTAATTCTTATAGTGTGGTAAGAGTAGTTGCCACTTGCCATTGCCTTTTATCTTTTTGCTTAATTAAATTAAGGTTGTGAAAATGGTGCTTGGTGTTTCGACTTCAAAATTAAATACTACAAAGTTCATTTGATGAAGTTTGCTAGATAAACCAATCCAAGAAACTGTTATACCAATGTTAGAGAAAATCAATATTAAAGGAGAACATATGTATGAGAATTTTGAATATTGTTATGATTTATAGTATCTACGAATTTATGTCTAACAAGTATACATAATTGCATATGTATGACTTAAAATAAGTTTTTTCTACCTCAAAGGACTAAGACCAAGTGATTTTCAAACAATTTTCTTTGACTTGCTATCCGAGTTGAATCCTAAGGAGATAGAGGACACAAAAATTGATTTGGACTTAACTAATCCCTATTTTTTTAAAGAAGAAAATAAACATATTTTTTTCTAGGCAATGAATTGAGGTCTTAACATTTCTGAATCAATGTAGCATTAAGAAAAAAGAAAACCTTGCAAGAGACAATGCAACTAATAAACAATTCTATAGTCAATTACCATAAATAATTTCATCTAGGGTTTAGAAGAGTTACAGCATTTTTGTGCTTAGCACCATTGATGCAATCATAGCAAGATGTTTTTTGGCGTGACCGGAAAAATGTTGTATACTTTTGATTTAGCAAAAAGGCATCATGAATTTAATGAAACACTTATTTATTTGACTGCATTGTGCACTCAAAAAAGAAAACTAGAATAAATACTCTCAAAATGTTGCAAGGCTGTCAAAATTCAATGTTTTGTTATGAAGAATAACAAACTTGGGAGAATGAAGGGGAAAGCAAGAGAGATGGATATTTATGCAAAAATTATTTTTAGAAGAATGCTAGGAGATGGGAGAATTTTAGGAAGGTTAATACAATTTTTGAAGTACAGTATGTGCCTTTTCCATAAAACATTATATAATTATTTTGAAAATTCTGTAACAATATAAGGGTCTATTTGGAATTGAGGAATTGTGGCTTTTAAGCTACAGCTGTGTGGAAAAAAAGTAGTAATTATGAAACAAAAGTTAATAATGTGTAGTAAATATAATTTTTAAATGTCAAAATTATTAAAAATTTAATAAATTTTTCATTATACAAGTGAAAAATCATATCAATATAGCTTCCAAATTACAGCAGTTAGTATTTACCAAACACTTTAGTGCTATAGCTTTTAAGCTGCAACTGCCGAAACTCAATCCCAAACAGACCCTAAGTCTTATACCATTAATGTTTTGCTAATCCTAATAAAACACGTCAGCATTAATATGGCTCCAAATCCCTAGTTAAAAAATTTTCTTCACCTGATAGTAAGCCTTTCACTAATTAATTTGTTATGATTATAGCTATTGTATTATCTTTGAGATTCTAAAGTACTTTTTTGTGGTCACAAATCTCAGTTCTACCAGCAAGAAGCTGCCAAACTGAGGGTACAAATTAGCAATCTGCAAAATTCAAACAGGTAATTACAATCTCAAATGATCCTAGTCAATAATTAATTATTTGGATTGTTTTTGGGTGGAAACACTGCCGTTGACAAAGCTATTAATTTCCAGAAACATGTTGGGTGAATCACTAAGTGTCTTAAATCCCAAGGAACTCAAGAACTTGGAGTCTCGTTTAGAGAAAGGTATTAGCAGAATCCGATCTAAAAAGGTACTCTCTATCAATCAACATATATAATTTGTATATATATTTATGATCATTATATTATTAAAAAAATAAAATTAAATATATGTGATTTACATGTATGTTACCATAGGTTCAATAATATTGATACTTTCTTTTTCCTTTTTCTCTTAAACTGTGCCAGAATGAGCTGCTGTTTGCAGAAATTGAGTATATGCAGAAGAGGGTATCTAAATTTTACCTCTGTATCTCTCAATAAATTCTTGTTTACGTTCCATTATGTAATTTGTATGCTTATCCTGACATCGATCAATGGTTATATTTGTATTTTTATTATTTGTTTAGCCTTGTTTTAATTGGGTGGGAATCCACAATATTAGGAGTAATGATCGATTACTTAACATTGAGGGCCTCATGAAGGTACTTTAGTAAATTGCATGGTTCAAGAAATGAAGTTCAATGCTAACCGGTGTCATCGAGAAAAGAACAAGATAAAAATTTATGGAAAAGATACAATATAGGGCTGTATTGATACAGCTGCCATTCATATGTAGTCAGAAATATGAGATAAGGAGATAGTATAAGAAAAAGTAAATGAAGAAATATGCGTGAATTTCTATACATTGAGCTGTGATTTAACTGTGCCAATGGGAGTCTCAACATTTATAGGTTGATATTTCTATAGTTGCATATATAATTATAATGTTCTGTCCCTTTGTTTAAGCTATACATAATGTTGCCTTCAGTGCGCTTATATAAAATTGTTGCATTGCAGGAAGTTGACTTGCACAACAACAACCAGCTTCTCCGAGCAAAGGTTTCTGTATTATATCTTGTTACCAATGTTTGTGTGTGTCACTTTGCCAATTTTGTAGTACTGGCTAGTAGCTGAATGAATCTTCTTATGGTTGGTGTTTGTAGATAGCCGAGAATGAGAGAGGGCTGCAGAACATGAATTTGATGCAGGGAGGGAGTAGCTATGAGATTATACAGTCTCAGCCATTTGATTCTCGGAGCTATTTCCAAGTCAATGCATTACAGCCCACCAATCATTACCCACGCCAGGATCAGATGGCTCTTCAGTTAGTGTATGAATATTCTCTTCTTCCTAAGCTTTCGCAATTTATTTATAAATTTAATTATTTCATCATTGCACTGCTACAAATGTATAGTTCTGTTGCATGAATTGTTGCCATCGATTCAAAATTTTCCCCTTATATATGCAGTCTTAAGCGCTTCACTAATTGCCTTACTCAAATGGGCTTATATACTCTTATATACATTTTGATGGTTCTTGTTACTTGACTAATTTGAGGATGATAATTGTTGAAAAAGTGATGGAGAACAAATTTAGGAGTCATGCTGATCTTGTAGATAATTTCATGATGCATTTGTTGGAGATTCCAGGGCTTTGACTGTTAATTAGTGAAATCATTTGTCTGATATAATCTTCCTTTACATGTGCAGTTAATATGATTGAAGAATAATTCTGCCATGTCCATATCCGATGGAGGGTATCTAGCTATTACTTCTTTCTAGATAAAAGGTGTGCAGGTGCGCGCTGGAAATTGCTATAAGATGCAGTGAAGAAATCAACTTTGCTTAATTAAGTGATCATCAGGGCCTAAACTAGTAGCTATATAGACTATCTTAAGACTCATAAATATTATATATATGTTTGTCAGCTATGGATTCATATTCTGTATGCCTAATGCAAACACAAAGTCTCTGCAGGTGATGTTAATTTCGAATATGATATTAATGCTTAGTACATGTCAAGTGTCTGTATAAATGTTTATAGCTTAGATTTAAAGCACATACACACACATATGTATATACCTAGAGTATGTGCAAGAAGATTTCTGTATATATACTTAATCAGAAAGTTCCTTTCGCTAACTGCGGGTGGAGGGAGCTTCTGGATTAAAATGAACTAAACGTCGAATATCCGTGGGATATGCATCAGATGGTGCTTCAGAATGAAAAGCTTTATTGGCTGCAATGATGTTCGCCACTTCTGCAGGATGGAATGAATCCCAAAATATGTGGGCAGCCCTGTCAGTGCAAGGAGATTTGGCACCAATGCAGAGACCAAAGTCGTTTACATCGCAGCACCTTAAGGTTGACATGTTGAATCCTGAAGTGATTAACGTATATATATATATATATATATGTAGTTAATGATCCATTAGGCTTCACCAGTATGCATGCTAACATATACATATACATATACATAGACATATATAGTTCATGAAGACAGAGACAAATATTATATTGAGGAGATTAATTAATTACCAGGAGGAAATCCCGGTGGCGTTTGGGCAAAGGTGTTCAAAGCGATAAATTTGGAATCTTTGTGTTCGGCATTGAGTTGATCAACGAGTGTTACTAGCCTGTTGTTAAAAAGTTGGACAGCAGAATTCATCTTGTCCACGCACAGGGAGCCATTAGTCCCATAATATGATGTTGCATTTGGGGTGCAGCCAATTGGTCCGACTCCAGCCAACGTCACCTTCCTTGCTCCGTAACGGTGCAAAGTCTAAACAAAAAATTAATTAATTTAATTGACATTAGCACAGAGACTCAGAGGAAATTGAAATAAAATGATCGGTTTCGATCACCGTCAGTTGCTGAGAATATTGTTGGGAAAGGATTCTTGCGTAGGCAGGCGGTGTATAGAGCCGGCTTGAATTATAAAACTGTGGCAAGAAGTAATTGTTGATGTAATCGTTACTGCCTATGGTGAACGAATATAAGCACTTATTCAAATGCTCATAAGCCGACTGACTACTCCCTAGGAACCCAGCAATGCGTGAGATTGTAATTTTGTGATTTTCCAACTGCTTATTTAAGCTTATGCAAACACCCTGCATGTGCACGTACGCACCCAAAAGATATAATATTAATTCTTCATTTGTGATCAATTGTTATTGTGAATTCATTTCAAGTGTTTAGTTTAATTAATATATGCAATGCAAGTAATTAAAGTAACATATTAATTAATATTGTGTGCCTGTGTACTCGTATAATATAATACCTGATGCGACCCGGTTTCATCGCGAATTCCAGCTGACCCGGATGCATAATTGACTCCTTTGAGTATCTCCGAGCCATTAGCAGTTGCAAATGGTGGAATGTAGTCGTCAAATCCAAGTCGTTCGGCTGAAAATGATCAAATCAAAATATATATATATATAAATATAGAACTAATAAGATTTCAATTAGTAGTTATTAATTAATAATATGGTATAATTAATTATTATTTATATATACACGGACCGGTAACATCAGCGGTGGTTCGGCCGTTGCAAAATCTTCCGGTAGGACCCTTGGGAAAATCAATCCCATATGGCCAGTAATTTACTTTAGCATCTGTTGCAAGGTTATTGTTATTGCCACTATCAACCAATGAATCTCCAAAAACAAAGTAACAAGGCACTGCCGGTTTTCCCCGTACAAAACTTTTGAGGCTCAGAACCGAAATAAATACAAATGCCATAATCCAATTCCGGCAGCATGATTTTGTTTCACAAGCCATATTAGCCAGGCAAATTTATTCAGTACGTATTAAACTAAGAAAAAAAATACAATTTAATTACAAAGATTAACACATCAAATTTGTAAGAGATTGAAATTAAAAAAAAAAAAGAATTTAATGCGTGCAATTAAGGTGAGCTGAAAGAGATTGTTAATGAAGCAAATGATTTGCAAGGTGAGGAATAAGTGTAGGCTAGGAAGACTGTTAGAAAGATAATTTTAAAATGGAGGCAACATAGTTGTGACAAAACCTAGCTAGGTATATATATATATATATATAGATTACCAAATGAATTAAAACAATAATTGATTAATTTGTATGGTTTGGAATTCTTGTTTCTTAATTTGTTGACGCCCCATATCAGCAGGTAGCAAGAGGTTACCAATTAATGTAGCAAGCTTTCTCGTCTCTACCTCTAGAAAATTAGGCAATTAGCATAAATCACACCAGCGTTAGCTAGTTCTGAGGCAGGATAAAAATTATGTGAAAGCACTATCAACCAACTTACTGAGAAATCGGAGATGATTCGGGTTGAATTATCCCCTTTTGTGTTTTCGCTCTCCCTTCTCACCTAAACTTTTAATTAAGTTTATTTCGTAATTGGCAAAGTATCAATTCTTATATATTTTTATTTTTATTTATCAATTACTTGTAAAAATACCTTGTATTGCAACAGACAAAATATGTTGTTAATTACAACTATGTATCCAATTAATATTTATAATCGTGACAATAAATCAATTTCAAACTAATGTGACGAAACATAAGCCATCTTGATCTTGGTAGGTCAATCTCTTTTATCAATTTTTACTAATTTTTTAAATTAATCAGAGATGTGTTTGTCGATCTCTTTTGTTAGCTAGTATTAATTTGCAGAATCAATTGTTGATTTAGAATTGTAAACACCTTTACATAACGCAAGAAATCATTAGTTCACATGCATAATCTGTTCTGAATTGAAGTAATAAATAATAAAGAAAAAATGATATCAAAATAAGTTAAAATTATTTAATTTTTAGAGACAAGAAGAGTGCATCACAATTAATTCACAAGGCCATTAAAGCACCTTGATTACAGATTTGTTAAGTGACTGATATCAAAGGGATAAGCATCAGACGAGTGGATGGCATGGTATGATCTTTGTGCAACAACTCGATTCATAGCCTCTGTTGGATGGAATCCGTCCCAGAACTTATTACTTTGGAATGCAATACACGTGGCCATCTCTCAGGGACAGTTTGGTAATGTTGTATCTTTTAAAATAATTGCTGTTAGCTGTACTGTAAAAATAATCAGCTGTGAAGAGAATCAGTTAAACATTTGGTAAAATTTGTTTTTAAAAGTGCTGTGAATTTTAAAAACAGTTGTGTGTGTTTGGTAAATCTTATTATTAAGCTGCTGTAAGAATGTAAATGACTGAATTAGACATATTGTTGAATAAAATTTATTTATACATTTATAAATATGTATATAAAATATTTGTAATTGTGTATATATAATAATTGATAACTAAAATAAATATTTCTTTAAAGTTAATGATTTTATTTCCTAATTAATAAGGATAATTTTAGATTTTTTTAATATATATATGAGAATATATATAGAATTGTATTAAGTATAAAAGTGATTCTCAAAATCGGATTTTGAAAAGCTACTATTTTCCTGCTTTTCAAAATCTGTTGTAGGATAGGTTAATTTTGTCAAAAGTGATTTCTAAAAAATTTTATCAAACACCAAAATTAGCTTTTAACTTTTCAAAATCACTTTTTAAGCCTCCCAAAAGCAATTCCAAACGGGACCTTCCCTCTAGAACCTACAATACACACGTATACACACACACTTAGGCACAAAACTACCAAAAAAAAAAACATATATAAATAGTTGGATGGTTTAATTTGTTCATGTTCTCTACGCATCCGCCGGAGCCATTTCTTGGATGTATAGCATTTGCATTAGGAGTGCAACCTATTAGTCCCCCAGGCCAAATATTTGGAGTATTTTACGTATAATAGTAAACTTACTTGTGACTATTATATCATGAATTAAATATTTAAACTATTTATATATTAACATCGTTTTTCATTAATTTAAGTTTAATTATTATTTTTTAGGAAAATAAAAAAAATTAATAAGTAAAATATTTTCCTGTTATCAATTAATAATTACAGACGTTATAATTTAATATTTAAATTTTAGCTAAATAACTAAATATCTACATATTAATTCAAGTTAATAATATGATAATTATAGTACATTTTTCTATAACACAACACATCAAATTGAGAAACTCAAACACTGAATTCAAATTCAATAAAAATGGCTAATCGTTTATTGTAATTTAGTTGATCACCAATTTCGCTGGAACTAAGTTGAAAAGCAAAGCAAAAAGTATTCAATTGATTGTGTATTGCAGAAGAAGTTATTGATAAATAAGACAATGTGGAATGATCTAACAAATTCCAGAAACAAATCCTAATGGCATATAAAACTAAAAGATTAGAATATTTGAGATATATACTTTCACAAGGGATAAGCATCAGAGGGATGTTGATTACATATTGATCAAATGGCTGATATCAAAGGGATAAGCATCGGAGGGATGGGCAGCATGGAAAGCTCTCCGCGCAACAAATCGGTTCGTAGCCTCTGTAGTGTGGAATTCGTCCCAGTACCTGTACTCATTCCTATTTTCACATGTACTTCCGAAAGGAATGCATGACAGGTTACCCACCGTTTTACAGCAAGGAGCATCAATCACCTTGAAACCTACCATGCATGTTCATATATATATATATATATATATCCACAAAATTAATTATAACCAATAAGTAAATACCGAAATACGTAGCATTTATTAATTTAATAGATATATAATAATTGATAGATTAAATTAAATACTATATGGAGCTAGCTAGGTATATGTATACCTTTGGTAGCAGCATCCCCTGAGATTATCCCAGAAGTGTTTATAAATATAAATTGTGCATCGAAATGATCGTTATTGAATTTATCGACCAATGATTTGAGTCGCTCATTGTATAAATTGGCTACGTTGTTCATATTCTCAACGCACGTTGCACCATTTCTAGGATATGTAGCAATTGCATTTGGAGTGCAACCTAGGGGTCCCAGGCCAACCAAGGCAACCTTTCTTGCTCCCATATTATACAAACTCTAATTTAAGAAACAATCAACGACAACCGAGAGATAGTTAGCTAGATCGATCGGCCAAAAATAATTTAATTTATATATATACATGATCATGATGAGAAAACTTAAGGATGGAAATTAATTAAAAAGTACTAACTTTGATTTGCGGAGAAAAGTGTTGAATTAGAAGTTCAGCAAATTGCTTGGGGGTGTAAAGGCGGCTTGATGGGTAATAATAGGGCACGAAGTAGTTGCGAATGTAATCGTTGCTGCCGATATTCACTGCATAAAAGCACTTTTTTAGGTAACCGGAAGCTGATTCAGTGTTCCCCAGCCGTGACTTGATATAAGACACTATTAATCCGTGACGGGTTAGCTGCCTATTCATTGGGATATTTTCACCCTGCAATAAATAATTGCATGCGCAGCGCAGTCAAATTAAAATCACATTCATATTAATTAGTTGTTTAATTATTTTCTTTTTTTGTCTAAACCATATGGTATCCAGTGACCATATTGGGCTCTGATTAATCTAGATTCGAGCCGGGCAGGATCACTAGGGAGGCAAAACTCTCCCAACAAGTATTTAACCGCATCTGCATTCCCAAGCCAACCGAGGACCTTGGTTAAGATAAAACAGTCCATTGACCAACTGATCTACACGCTTGTTGGTATTAGTTGTATAATTAATTAATTTAAAGGATTCCTCAACTTTTCCCTAACATACATATGCATGCCTTAATTAATATATAATTAATTAATTTAATTTGTAGTATGTAATTAATGTTAACGTTAATTATATATAAACATGAAGAGTAATTCTATTTTGATCATTAATTAATAATTACCAGATCTCTTCCAGTTTCCTCGAGAATTCCCCCTGAACCAGATGCATAATTCACACCTTTGAGAATGTCTGAAGTCCAAGCCTTAGGAAAGGGTGGAATGAAGGAGGTAAATCCTAAAAGTTCGCCTGTACAATTTACATCGATCGTGAAATTGATAAAAATTCGAATTAATCACAAAAAAACCTAATTAATTAATTAATGTAATAAAAAGGGGTTTATTAATTTAATAATAATTTTAGCAAATTTGAATATGCATGGCATAATTATGAGCTCAGAATCAGAGGTAGAGTGTAGACCGATTATGTCAAATGTGGTTCGGCCATTGCAAAACCTTCCGGTGCATCCGGTAGGAAAATCAATTCCATACGGTGGATTAATTGCTTTAGCTAATGTTACAAGGTCGTTGTTGTTTCCACTGTCAGCCAACGAGTCTCCGAAAATGAAATAACATGGCACTTTTGCTTCTCCTTTGGCTAAATTCTTTATGTTTAATGTTATTGTCAGCAAAAATAATATCATGCACCATCCTTTCACTTCTCGTGCCATCGATCGGCAAATTAATTGAGCAAGAAATTCTGAAGAAAGTCGTAGAGGCTACTTTACTGAGCAGGCAAATGAAACCCTAGAGTATTTATTTGTAGCTTCGCTAGAGGGGAACCAAAAAATTGAGTTGCATGTGAATTTAAAGTATGTTTGCAAGAAATTAAGAACGATGTATGTTGGATATATATAGCAATTAACAACCACTACAATAATTCAACATGACATGAACGTGTTTATATAATAGATAAAAGAAAATCTATCCTTCTCACTTCTTGCGTTGCTTTAATTTTTGGTCATTGTGATGCTATTCAGTACGTAGTAATTAAACTAAGGGAAAAAAAAATACAATTTAGTTACAAAGATTAACACATCAAATTTTTAAGAGATTGAAATTTAAAAAAAAAAAAAAAGAATTTAATGCATGCAATTAAGGTGAGCTAAAAGAGATTGTTAATGAAGCAAATTAATGATTTGTAAGGTGATGAATAAGTGTAGGCAAGGAAGACTGTTAGAAAGATAATTTTAAAATGGAGGCAACATAGTTGTGACAAAACCTATATATATATATATATATATATATATTACCAAATGAATTAAAACATTAATTTTAATTGATTGATTTGTATGGAAGAATTGTCCATCTTCCTTTCTAAGATATAGCTACGCCAGCCAAACCCCTTAAAATGCTAAAAGAATAACTACTACTTTGTAGAGGGTAGTCTTATAGAGTTAGTGTATGAAATACACTTATAGCAACAAATAGGAATTGCAAAAGTGGAATATGATTAAATTGACCATTGACAACCTAAATCATATTTATGTGTTTGAAATTAAACATTAAAAGAATAAGGGGAAAAAAACAAAAAAATTATTGCTTTACAAGATTTTTTTTTGGTTACACTTTCTATACGAATCCTTTCTCTCAACTATATTTCAATTATTTTCAAAGGAAAACATTTTGGGAAATTTACGAATATAGCCATTTTCCAAAATACAATATCAAAACTAGTCATAGAATAAGTTTTCTTACAATAGTAGTCATATAGACTTGTTCTGGATCAAAATACCCCTGCCCATAGCCCGCAACCCATCATCGCCCGCAACATGGCCCATCGCCCGCCCACACATGTTGTGGGCTACGGGCATCATCGCACGCAACTTGCGCGGGCAATGGGTATCATCGCCCGTCATCGCCCGCACATGTTACATTTTAGTTTTGGGCGATAGAGGGTATTTTGGTCCAATAAGTATATAATTGATTAATTTTGTAAGAAAATTTAGAGTGTAACTATTTTTTAAATTAAAAGATGAAAAGTGGCCATATCCGTAAATTTCCCAAACATTTTCAATGTGGGAGCTGATTGTTGTCCTTTTCAAGGTTATTTTACAATTTTATACCGGGGCCCAAATCTTAATTGTTTCCTTGTTTGCTGGCGATATTTAAAAAAAAATGTATTTATAGAATGACAATTGGTAACATTTTAAAAAAAATGCTACGGGAAAAAGTTACCAATGTGATTTTTCTTGTATTTAAGACTTTTAAATTATTATGTTTTTTTTAATACTCCTATTTATCCCTACCTATTAATAGGAGAAAAATTAAAACCCTAATTACTCGGATCTATTATGTGAATTGATATGTGAAATAGATCTATTGGTAAAAATCAATTTATAGACTAATGAAGAAAACCATATTTCATGGACATTTGATACACTAGTCTAAGGCTAGATGAAATTATTTTGATTATATGATAATCGAATTATCTTATAGCATTAAAGATTTGATTTAAGTACTATTTCAGCAATTTTGAGTTTAGCATTGAGTCTTCAAATTAATTATACGTTGCCTCTCTTTCGTGCTTGGCTTGAAATTACCACTTATTAAAGTTACAAACACCAATAATGAATGGTGATAAAGTACTTTTTATAGCACAAATAATCTCATCCAAAAGTTTGTTAATACAATTTATAATTTAATTGTACATCCATTTTTTTTTCATTAAAAATCACCAAAGGGTGGAGGATTAGGCGGAACTCCTTTACTTATAGATTATTAAAAATAAAAAGATAATATATATGATGGAAAATATAGACTAAAACCTCCAAACAAGATAATCTATATATGTAGTTTTAATTGTACATACATTTAATTGGTTTTACACCATGCCTAAATTATATTTTTTTGTAACTTATTCAATTAATTTGTATTGGATTATTTATTAGATATAATATCTTACGTAAAGAAATAGATTCTGAAGCATTTATGTTCAATAATAATAACAACATTGCAAATTTAAAAGAGGGTTAAAAATTGATTTAAATAAACCATATTATTCAAGTAAAATTATTTCAAACCATAAGGGAGGTCATAATTATTTTACAGAAATTCTCTACCTCCTCAAAACGGTTTAAGAAACCGTTTACAATAACTATTGAATAAATTTATCTTTTTTTTTAACACAAATATTACGAACCGTTGATCGAATCCAACGGCAGACATTTATTATGTTATTGATGCTATAAAAAATTTACGGCACCATACAATGACCCAATAAATAATTTATGGACCGCTTAATAATAGCCAAATAAAAAAAAATGATTGAAATTGTTGATTATTAGATATTTTATACCGAGACAAAAAATAATAAATAAATAAATAAAATATTGGGATTGAAATATAAAGTTACACAAAATGGAAAGATCAGGTGGTAGCCAAATTGTATTACATTAATTCCTCATTGGATAATTGGAATACACGCATAAATTAACCCAAAATACAAGAGCTTCAGTGATTTGAGAGATTTATTAATTATAATTCCACAAACTGATATAACAATTGCAAACAAGAAATTAAGATGACAGACTAATAAAAGAAGTTGTTTTGGAGGGAGTAGTAAATAATTCGATAACACAAAAGTTTATCTTAATTTAATGGATGTGAGAAATTATGTCTTTATCTTAATAGGCTGGCGTGTTGGTGTTGAGGTCAGAGCTGAGCTAAGCGGCGAATATCAATGGGGTATGCATCTGATGGAGACTGAGCAGAGTAAGATCTGCGGGCGATGATCGTATTAGCAGCTTCAGTTGGATGAAAAGCATCCCAAAACACATACTCCCTCCTGTTTGGGCATGAAGTTTGAAGAGGAAGACATGTAATTTGCCCATTGTTTCTTCCAACACCACAGCACCCCCTATTTGTCACTCTAAAACCTGTATATATATATAAATATAACTATAAATATAATAGAAATTGATGTGTACATGATGATTACACAAACATTTCATAATTAATTAATTAATTAATTAAGTTACCATAGCGTGCAGGATTGGATGTAATATCTTGGAAAATCCCAAAAGCATTAATGTAGATGAACTTGGCATCAGAATCATTGTTGTTGAATTGATCAACGAGGCCTCTGAGCTTGTTATTGAATATTACGTTCGCATCATTCACTCTCTTCACACAAGTTCTCCCATCTGGACTGTTTTGAGCCAGCTGATTCGGGCTGCACCCTATCTGTCCCACTCCAATCAATGCAAATTTCCTTGCCCCATAGTTGTACAACGCCTATTACAAATTCATTCATGATTCATCAGTATTTATTTGAGAATTAATAATGAAACAAAAAAGGGGTCTGATGAGCGACGTACGTACCTGAAGTTGCTGAGTGTATTGTTGGATAAGAAGGTTTGCATATTGTTCGGGGGTGTATTGACGACCGGTTGAATAATAGAGGGGCTGGAAGTAGTTGTTGAGGTAGTCGTTGCTGCCTAATCCGATTGAGTATATGCATCGTCTTAGGTAATTTGCAGCTTTATTTTCATCTCCTAGTAAGTTCACTACTTGCTGCACCGTGTTTCGGTAATTTCTTACCTGCCCACTAAAACTGATTCGATCTCCCTGCATGTGCATGTATGTATATCATTAATTAACTCAAGATTCGTTTCAATTGATGCCACACGTTATTATTAGTTATTTGTTGATATGAATTAATGTTCATATATATATGCATGCATGCATGCATGCATGCATTAAATTAATTAATTAATAGGATTGATTATTTTCTATTTATTTACCAGTTGTCGACCAGTATCCTCCCTGATACCAGCAGCTGCAGATGCATAATTGACTCCTCTGAGTATATCTTGACCTCTTGCAGTTGAATATGGAGGAATGTAACCATCAAAACCCAGAAGTTGGGCTGCAGACAAGTAAAACTAATGTGAGATTAATTAGTGGCAGGCATAATTTTTCAATAGATTAAATTGAGCTCACCAATGATATCGACGGTAGTTTTGCCATTGGAAAATCTTCCTGTAGGTCCATTAGGGAAGTCAATTCCATAAGGCAAGTAATCAGCTCTAGCCAATGAAGATAGTTGATTATTGTTCCCATTATCCACCAATGAATCCCCAAATATGAAGTAGCAAGGCACTTGAGGCTCTGCTTTAGCCCCATAATAATAATAATTCTGTATATTCATCAGAACCAACACCACCATCACCACCCACCATTTTCTTAAATCCATCAAGAAGCCCAAAAAAGGAAACAACTTCTAAAACCCAGATGAGATGAGGAATGATCAAAATTGATTAGAGGAATGGTGAGTGTGTGACAAAACATAAATGATAGATCATAGAGTTTATATAGAGAGAAGGGAAGTGACAAATTGAAGAAGATGTAATTATTTGCTTTTACAGTTGAGGAGTTAGTTCGGGGCATTAAATTCACGCGGAGATAACGTGAGAATGAATGCCAAATAAAAATCAAAGCTCTCTGCTCTGGCTCTGGATTTCAATGTCTTGTGTCCGTGGGATTACAGGATACAGCTAGTTACACTAATTACATTATATGTGTGATTGATAATTTGATACATGGCATAATTTTGAATCGATCAAAACTTGTTTGTAAGTAAGTGCGCGCACCCTCGCCCTGTGCCTTGTCGGTAGTCAGCTACCCAGCTTTGGTCCATCGCCACAAATTTTGAACCCTCTGTAATCATTAATGTGATCAATGCTTTTTCACGCATTTTTTTTTTTGGGTGTCAATGAACACGATAAATTTTTTTAATTATAAATTTGAGTACTGATATTCATCAGATTTTTTTTTTTTTTTTAACAAATGCCGGTAGAATACACATTAACACAATTGATGTTATTACACATTAACACAATTGATGTTATACTTAATTGGAAAATAAAATGAAAAAATACGTAAAAACTATATCATTTTATGTAATTTACGTGGCTATTCTGTAACCATTATGAATAAACATCATTTTTCTTATTCTATTATAGGTTAACTAATACTTAATTCTCTTTCCACCTATATAATAATCCCAAATCTCTTTTTTTTATGCAAGTGATTTTATTAATTGAACTCCATGGACCACTCAATTAACATGATATTAAATAGAAGTAAAATGCAATTTTCTATTTTTGGGCTCTCTAAAGGGAATACAAGATGACGACAAGATAGTCAATGAGCCCATAGCCTATTGGCACAACTCACACCCCAATGTTTGGGATGCATGGGTTCGAGTTTTAACAATGATTGTGACTCAATTCTCCTTTTAAAAAAATTAAGTATGAGTATGATTATCCTTTCTTAATTTGGGATAGAATAGATATTCTTCCGATATTACATGAGGGTAAAAATTTAGATAAATTTCTGATTATAAATATAAAATATCAATAGAATATAAAAAAAAAAAGTTGTCGACAAGATATTGACCTTTCGGAGTCATTAGGCATTCAAAATAGACAATGAAATATGGTGATTAATTGATTACTTTTGGGGTCCCATTGTGATGAATTTGATGGCAAATCAGTTGGACTATAGCCGCTAAATTATTTGACGATGACACAACAACCAATTCAGAAGAGTAATCATAAGTGAAAATTAAGATAATATTGCTGTCACATGTCATTGGTATATACTTTGAAAATTCTCAGAAAAAATCAACTCCCGGTAAGATATTCTACAATTTTCTCACAAACCATTACAATACCAAATCCAATCATGTGATCCCGACGACCTTTTTCGATTCAATATCATTTTGATCTATGAATTACAGCAAAACGATGAAGAAACATGTCACTCTCCAATCGGAAAAACCATGCACACTGACTGGAAACAGCTAGAGGGCAGAGACATGTAAGAGAGCGTGGAGACAGAGCTGTGCTGTTTCAACGGTTGATAATCAAGAAAGCTATGCATTGCATGTTAAGAAGTGTCTACTCTGCCATTAATACTAGTAGGTGAGAAAATTTAATGTGTGAAGATAAGAAGTCATACACAGTAACGTGCACATGGGTGTCTACAACTACAAAGACGACCTTTCTGAAATTAAGGTGCAATTTTACCACTCGATCATCTTCCCAACCAGTTTGGCTATGTCACAGTAATCAACTCGCCCTTCCCTTGTATTTGAAATAATAAGGAGTCGTATTTCAGGAACTGAAATGTAACCAGGTTATAAAAAGTTCTAGCAATTAATTTTTTTTTAATTTTAGTCAAATCTCTTATTAATTCCACATAAAGTGCATGCCAAGAAAAATATTATTGCTTAGAATTTGTGCAGGCAACTTGGAGTTGACCCATCCGTCGGTGGTGAGCGGTGGACCGACGACCAGTAGTATCAAGAATATTATTGTGCAACCTTCTCTCCTAGATGATTGATTTGAAGTATCTATCACTAGCTTTTCTTTTTCTAGAATATTATTAATTTGTGACTTCATTTTCTTGTTTGAATACGAGGACTTTCTTATCATGCTCTCGTCACTGTCTTATGATGTATAATCATATTTATTTAAAACATGCATCAGTTCAGTTCTCTATTAATTATTAACGGTAAGAAAAATAAATCAAAGAGATACTGAAAAAAAAAATGTTAGTGTTTTCGCCAAATTTTTGTTTAGCCCAAAATACTATCAAAGCTTTACTGCATAGGATGATTTTCTAGTGAAGAACGAGGCTGAAATACCCAGACATAGCTTATAGGGAGAGGCTGCGACAGGGACGGACCTGAAATAAAAAAAAATGGCTGTTAGAGGCAGCGCCAGTGGTGGCCAGCGACGGCAGTCCGACGGTTAAGTCAATGGAAGGTTGAAGATGGTGAAGGATTCTAAGAGAAAACCTAGAATAGGAAAAACGTTGAGTGTTTTTGGGTAAATGAGTTAACTAACCTCCTCGTGAGACTAACCTGATCCCTTTAAGGTAGAGTGCCCTTGAGAGCATCTTTGTGTTTTTTTGGGACACATGGCGAGCTGCTGTTGGTGATTTTCCTCCTCAAGTAGGACTTTTAAATAATTTGACTGCTTTGGTGGATATTACTAAGCTTTTTTAGGCTAAACAGCTGTCAATTTAGGGATAGTCTATGTTGGCAATGTGTTATTGACCCTAATTGGTTCATTATGAATGAGCCAATTGGGCTGAAGAGCACATGATTTCACTGGAGAGGATGCAGGTAGCTTGGTCTTTAGTCCCCATTCTTTGATTCTGACTTAGGTGGCTTGGAGGGAGATGTTCTTGTGGGGACCATACTGTAATGGTGTGGTATAGTGGCACTGATGTGGTTGTTGTTGTCCCATGATTTCTCGTCGACCACTTAGCACTGCGGGTATAATTTTGGGGGCACTTTCTGTCATCTCTTGATGATTTGAATGGCTGATGTTAATTCTTCGAGACCCTCTTGTTTCATCCTCCCCTCCTCAGCTTTCCCTTTATCATTTTTTACAGTCTTGAGTCACGTTCCCGTCATGTGTCATACCCTCAATATCTCTAGTCATATTTTAGCACCAACGGTTAGTACTAATTGTAGAAGCAAATAAATCACTATCATAACTAAACATAAGCATCGGTCCATACTGAAAAATCAACTGAAATAGGTCATTAGGATGCTTATTACTATATATGGAGCTTGTTTGCAAAATCATAGGTTCTTAATTAAAAACTTGAACTATGAATTGGCAACAAAGTTTTCTTTTATTCAACCCAAGAAAATGGAGAAGAAATATTTGGGGTAGATCGCCAGTAAGATAAATATGGAGAGATGTTCATTAAATGAAATTTGTGAGAAATGGACGGTGCTTGTGGGTTGAGCTTTATTATTAGTAAACAAATATTTAATGGGCGCGACAATGTCAAGCTTTTTTTTTTTTTTTTTGGTAGTTCGCTTTTATCGTGTATGTTCCGATTTCATCACCCACCATATGAAACATTCATTACCAGCTTCTGTTGTCAAGTGCCAAATGTGCCATGCCTTTTGTCCGCGCCCCACATAGCTTTTTAATGCGGGGTCTCACAGTTTTAACAAGCTGAATTGTGGAAATTATAATCTTAAACGTGAAGCTTGTAACCTTCAAGATTATAAGTTTTAACCATCAACACTTATACAGAGACACAAAATTAATAAAAATGAATTTATTTATTTTACAGTGAAATATTGCAATTTATGTATAATATCATGCACAAAATATCGCCCAGATATTTTGGTTAACAGTAATATTGGAAATTGATGCAGGCTTGGCCTCCACCAGTTCTTGTTAGTCGAAATCCGACTCTTTCCCAAAAACAGAAAAATAGCCATGATACAGTGGTGTCCATTTGATTATCAACTACATTGAATACAAAACAAAAAAGCCAAAAAATTACAGAGACAGAGACAGACACAAAAAAAAAAAAAAAAAAGAAAGAAAGAAAAATCAGATCTGTCTCCTGTCCTTCACTCACTCAATGCTCAAAGATCACTCCAATCATCCTGATCCTGATGGGTGGGATAATATTGTAAAACGAAATCTTTGATGATTTGAATTAATCCTTTCAAGTCATTACTGCCTATCTCCAAACAGTCCCTTAATAAATCCCCATCTAACACCTCTCTTTGCACTGCTTCCACCACTTCCCTTAATGGGCCCTGCTGCCAATAACACCCATAGCATATAAATAACATATCCACCAAATAATATATTTGATTTTGAAATAACCCTTTAATCTGTTTATGAAATTAATTGCTGATGTCATAGCAAAATCACTATGACGAAATTCTTTTCTTTGCCGTCAAATTGTTAAAAGTCAGCAGAAAACTTTAAAACAAATGAAACCCAAAGTGTTGTGTGCTGGTGGATGCCGATCCACTTCTCCCTTGCCTTTTTAGCTTTTTTAGCTAATTGAGCACTTGATTTTGAAAGTCAAGCAGCATGTGGAGCCGAGGGGCTAACAAACCGCGTGATATTAAAATTAGACAGCGGTAGCTTAAAAAGCTACAATATAAAATTATTTGCTAAACATTAATTACTGTATCTTGAACGCTAAATTGATTTAATCAATCACTTTTATGATTACAAAAAAATTAAAATATCTTTACTATTTTTATCAATATTATTATTTAAAAATTATGTTCACTACACACTATTAACTTTTATTTTATAGTTATAATTTTTTTTCAACAGCAGTTACAAAAAACGTATGACAAATTAATAAGATGAATCACATAAATCTGACATGTCAGTTATATGTGTATGACAAGTCGATTTGATAAATAATATATGTGACATGTCGGTTATAAACATATGACGTGTCATTTATGACAAAATATACAGAGTTGACAAAAAATTCATGTCATCTATGTCAATTCGTAGTCCCAATCACCCCGATCGATTTGGGATTGGGACATATTTTTGTCCTGATTTATTGTTTAGGACGAGATTTGAGACACATTTTTGCCTCGATTATCAATCAAGACAGGATCAGAATCGGTGAATCCTGGCTCGCCCGTTGCCAACCCTACTTAAGGACAAATAATATATAAAGAAAAAAACTAGGTGAGCAATACTAGGAGGAGAGAATGGTGAGAGAATTTTGCCCTCTCTCTCTCTCTCTATCTCTCTATCCACCCACTCTCTCTCTTCCCTTTTTTCTTTATTTCTCTCGCCCTTCTCTCCCCCAAGCATTTTTCTTTTTAAGTCCTCATGAATGACTAAACAATCAAAAAGTTAAATCAAACAAATATAAATAATTATATTGGATGAATTAAAACTTTTAGTAAAAAAAGACTGAAACATAAGTAGAAGTTGATTTGAGCTCCTATTGCAAGTCCTCTAGTTTATAACTTTTTCATGAAGGGCCAATTGACGACAAAAGAAACCAGTAATTTCATTGTAAACCCATTTGAGTTTTTTAGATTTGCAATTTTCAATTCATTCTATTTACATCAATTTTTTTTTCTTTTTAATTGATTCGACATTCACAATAGCCAATCTTTAAATATTTGCATAAATTGATTTTACTAAGTATGTTAGCAAGATTGATCACGGATATCCCCCCATTAACTTAAGGTAAAAAAGATGAATGAAAGAACAGAGCAAAAAAGAAGATGAAGAAGAAAAAAAAGATTAAGGAAAATAAATTAAAAGTGATTTTTAGATTTTTGGAGGGTTTATAAAATATTATTTTATTTTTTAAATTTACATAGTGGATATGTTTAAAAAATGGGTGTAAAAAAAATTGTTTACACACTTGCAAGCAGCAAAAGCAAATTTAAATAGGGAAATTACCATTTTTCCACTCAGGAGATGGTAAAACGTTAAAAATACTACAACATTTGAAATTATTATTTGAATGCCCAACGTTTTCAAATATATTATTTTGACCCCTTCTTCAGTTTAGCGAATTTTTTTGAAAAGACAAATTTACTCTTCAATGTAATTTAATATTAGAGAAATTATCACTCGTATATCCTTAAGATATATTTTTATCAAACATACTACAATACTTTTAATATGTATCAGTCATCCACCCTCAGTTAACAAAATGTGTCTACGTTCACTAAGCCGTTAGCTGCTGTTTAAAAGTTAACGAAATTATAGTAAATTAACGATTTTGCTCTTGAAACTCAAATTAAGGTAAATAAAAATTATCACTCGTCTACTCTTAAATTGTCATGCTATTACTTGTATTATCTTAAATTATCGCTTATATTCCTTATTTTAATATGAAACGACTAAATTACCCCTATGATGTCATCAAATTTAAACGGCAACTAACGATTTAGTAAACAGCATATACATTTTATCAATTTAAGGTGGATGACTGATACACCTTAAAAGTATTATAGTATATTTGATAACAGAGTAAAATAAGAATATACAAATAATAATTTTTTTTAATATTATGGTAAAAAAATATTTTTTAACAAAAGTTAAATAAGACAAATAATGTCAAATTTGAATGTACAATATATCGTTTGAAATTCTCGAAAGAGGAACAAAAGGAATGTTTTCCCAATTTATGCGGTTGAGTGGGTGCCTCAAAAAGCTCTTCAAACTGATTTTTTTTAGGCACGAAATGAAAAAAATTGACAAAAACTTTAGTATAACTTTTATTTTTCTTATTTAAAACTTCAAAATAATATATTATGCGGTCAAATCCGACGTAGTAAAAATATATATTGAGAAACTTTAGGTAAATAAAATTACAAATGGCAAGATTTCCCTTTAAAAAGAATGGTAAACAGTGAACTCCTAGGCGTTAGGAAAATTATTTGCCTTTTACCATTTTGCCATCTTCTTAAAAAGAAAATTGGTAATTTCCCATAAAATAATTGAAGAAGAAACGGAGACAGAAAAACGTACCGACTGACGAAACACTTTGAGCAGCCTAACAAAAAGACGTTTCGAAGTGACTAGGATTTTCCCATAATTTTTTCCAACCCAAGCAACTCTATCGATCTCCGAGTTAACTCTCATCGACTCGCTTAAAATGCTACTAAGCTCATTCAAATCTGAAACGGCATCGTACAGCTCCCGGTAATCCAACTCCCTCCCAACCCAACGACAAGGATAATCCCCAGTAACCTAACCACAACCGGGGCCCTCGCTGTAGCTTTTCAGATATCGCTTTGGCCCGGTAGGCGCCCGAAATGTCGCCTCGTTCGGCGCGTAGGTTTGAGACGCGCATGAGGAGGGACTGCGATACAGAGAAGAAAGTGCGGAATTTTGAGACCGAAAGGGAGTGAATGGGCGCCGGTGCGGTGCCGATGAGGAGGACGATGATGAGGATTGGGACGGCTGTTATTGGGATCTTGGCCATGGATGATCCAACGGTCGAGGCTTTTCTAATTTTTTCTTTTTCTTTTTCGAGATTTTGTATACAATTTGCCTTTTGTCAATCGAGGGAGATTTGGGCCCTGGGTTGGGCCTTATGGTGCCCAAGAGCCTTGTGAGTATTTAATGTGAAGCATATTTAACAGGAAAGGAAATGACAATACTCAAGATTTTGGATTAAGATCATCTCTTAATATTTTTTTATTTTAGTCTCTCTTAATCTTTTAAAAGATTACATTAATGGATGGATGTAGATAAACTGAACACATTCGAAGTTTTTAATTTTTTTTTTAAATGCATTGACAATTTGACATTATCACCCCAAAAAACAAAAAGAAAAAAGAAAAAATCAATGCCCTTAAATTTTTCTCTTTCGTTTAAAGTTTATATATATGTGTGTGTGTGTGTGTGTGTGTGTGTCAAAAATTTATTGAATGGACTCATTGCGTGTAAATGACGTGGTGCGCTCATCTTATTAATACAGGAATACATGATGTTTATTAGTATACAAAAAATTTAGACGGTTGTATTGATTGAGCAAATTGTATGGCGTTTATTATTTTTCTTTACAGAAAAGGCTCGTATGATAATGATATAACATAACTCATGAAAAAATAATAATTAAAAAAAAAAGAAAAAAAGGTCGTCCAGTCGTGTATGAATTGGTAACAAACTTGAATAAGGTGTGTCACGACAAACTTGAATAAGGTGTGTCACGTTGCATGCAAATGCAAATGCAAAAGCAAAAGCAAAAGCATAAATATGTGTATAAATGGATGGTAAATTAATATGTATAGAATATGATCAGGCAAGGCAATGCCATTTGCCATAGAGTGAGTGAAGATTTTTGTTGCGAATGTATGATGCTAAAACCGAGTCCTGACCACAGCCCCGGCACCCAAAATATCGGCTGGCCAACTTGCTCCCTCAGTCTCCAACTCTCCATATGCCTTGGCCTCGTTGTTTTCATTATCGTTTCGTAATCGTCTAACATTAACACAAGCTGAGTCACTGCCACTCTCTCGTTCTTGGTCATGAATGTGAATTCATTTGAGGAAGATCTCTGCGTTTTGCCTAATAATCCGGTATTTTCGTATTAATCCACTCTCTAGCGTTTTGCATTTTTGCTCATCCATTGATTCTTCTTTATCTGACTGCAAATGGGTTCTTGCCGTAGTATATGTTTATGTTATTCATGAGCATTGTCTTGTTTTCGTCATCAAAGATATTGTATCAGATCATCATTTTGTTATTGCTCTCTTGCCTTAGTCTTCACTAATTTACTTATATATTCGTTGGCTAATTTATCTCAATATCATGACAAATTGGTTTTATTCTGCAGTCGGTAACCGTGTCCATTTTGTTTTGTTGTGGGTGTGTTTTCGTTGTTGATCAAAACACTGTTTGAATATATTCGAATTGCACAATTTCGTAACAGCATAACCATATCCGCTTATAATAATAATCTTTTCCCAGTTGTTAAATTTTTTGTTCTTAGTCATTGGTAAGTGTATCCGCAACTACATTTATAGGAATAATGCAAGTTCTCAACTTTATCAAACTGACTAACCATAAGCACTGGGGTATTTTATAATAAGTATTGCCTTCTTTAATTTTCATGGTATATCTGAACAGTTTGTTTAATATTTGTAGTTTGAGATTCAACTTTCTTTTGAATGGAACTTGATGTGTTCTAACAGCTTGATTGATTGAGTATGTATGATTCAGTATTTCCATTTTATTTGTTAGGTGGTCGATTGAATAAACTCCTTGAAATATTTACTGAATTATGTGCAATTCATTATGTCCATGAAATTTTACTGATATGATTTATTGCAACCTGAAAAATGCAGCCTCTGTTGCAGACCAAACGTATGCCAGGGAACAAGTATAACAGCAGTCCCGTCACACCAAGAACTAGATTAGAGAGACTTCTGAGGGAAAGAGAATTACGGAAAAATAGGTCTTTCCTTCAAAATGAGGGAGAGCCAGATTTCTTTGCAAGTGAATCATTTTTAAATGCGAGTGAAAGCTGGGGTCTAATTGATGAGGAAGAGTATGCAGGAACAAGGTCTTCTACCGATAATGGAGAAAGGCCAGAAGGACGGTGTAAACAACGTTTATTGGTGGTGGCCAACAGGTTGCCTGTGTCTGCCGTTAGGAGGGGTGAGGACTCATGGCATCTTGAGATTAGTGTTGGGGGGTTGGTCAGTGCACTTCTGGGTAAGTGATAGCTAAATGTTTTCCATCTTAATGTACCTCAATTTTTATAATTAGATTTACTGTTTCATTCATTGTCACACCAAGGTTCTGTAATGATGATCTTGCCTACAAATTGTCCATTGTTCATTTTATACTTTCAGTTGATATTATGGGTTTCTATTTTGGTAGTAAAGGCCAACTAACCCTCATTATTTTCTGAAGGTGTGAGAGAGTTTGAAGCCAGATGGATTGGTTGGGCTGGTGTAAATGTACCTGATGAGACTGGGCAAAAAGCACTAACTAAAGCCCTTGCAGAAAAGGTTTGAATTTTTCTTTTTCTTTTTTTTTTTTTAATTCTTGTACACGAAGTTCTTACAAGATTAGATCTTGTGCATCTGCTGTTATTTTGGATTATGGTAGTGGTTTTAACAGCGTACATTATTGTGTGAGGTTTATAGCACACACGCGTGCGCGCACACCACTTTCATTCTTCTCCACCTTGCTTGTTTTGATTGCAGAGGTGCCTCCCAGTTTTCCTTGATGAAGAGACTGTCCATCAATATTACAATGGTTATTGTAACAACATGTTGTGGCCTCTTTTTCATTATCTTGGGCTACCACAAGAAGACCGATTGGCAACAACTCGTAGTTTTCAATCTCAATTTGATGCATATAAAAGGGCAAACCAAATGTTTGCTAAGGTGGTGAACAATATATACGAGGAGGGAGATGTTGTTTGGTGCCATGACTATCACTTAATGTTTCTTCCACAATGTCTGAAAGAATATAACAACAATATGAAGGTTGGTTGGTTTCTCCATACACCCTTTCCGTCCTCAGAAATACATAGAACTTTGCCTTCTCGAACAGAGCTTCTGAGATCAGTTCTTGCTGCTGATTTAGTTGGGTAAGAGTACTGGTTTTTCAGAATGGTATTTTAATTGACAGTGCTATGGTAATCTGTTTTTATTTCATCTCATTAATCAATTTTATATGTTAGATGAGTATCTACATATTACTAAGAAGGCCTACAAGTTCCCTCTAATTTCAGTGCTAATAGGATCTGGGCTTGGTAGTGGTGGTACCCACTGGAACAAATGTCTCCATAGTGCTTGACCTATTTCTTCACCTTTAATCTCTTCTAATTCTGTGGAAAAATGGTAGATGTATGAAACACTGAGAGCTCCATATTTGATGGGAGTTGTCTCTGTGCAGAGCAGTAACATCTAAACCCTTAGAATCAGACGCCATGTCTGTTTCCTACATCAAATTTGTGCCAACATATGATAGAGAATTATATATTCATCCAACAGTGAAAGTGTTAGTTTAGCTGTGACTGCACTGAGTATAGTAATCATGCTACCATGTCATCTTCAAGAGTTTGTATTTTTAGCGTAAAAGCAGCAGTTAATCTGCACTCTGGGTGGAATAATCATTTTCTGCTCACACATGGATTACTTTAATCATTCACGTAAATACTAGCCCTTCAGTGCAAAATGCTGCAGAAGAATAAAAAGATGATCAATAATTTTCTATCCCTAAAATTAGCATTCTTGTGAACTAGTTACGTTCTTTAGATTCAACAAATTTATTGCTGTCAGCTATCAATTTCTGATATCTGTTTCTTACAATTGGAATCTTTAATTTTAAGTTGTGAACCACTATACTATCACCTACATCAGTTTTTTAACGTTGCAGCTTTCACACCTATGATTATGCAAGGCATTTTGTTAGTGCTTGTACTCGTATTCTTGGGCTTGAGGGCACACCTGAAGGAGTAGAGGATCAAGGAAGGCTGACTCGTGTGGCTGCGGTAAATATTTTCTATTAACTTTTTCCTTCTCTCTTTCGTATGTACAGCAACAAAACTGGTTGTCATGATTTGTTGGTTTGTGTACATTCAAATATTTTTTTATCAATATGAACTCTGGGAATTTTCCTCATGATTGAAATCTCTGTTTCTTTGGGAGAGTGAAATTACAGTTTCCAATTGGGATAGATTCTGATCGGTTCATTCGAGCTCTTGAATTACCTCAAGTCCAGGATCACATTAGGGAATTGAAAGAAAGATTTGCAGGCCGAAAGGTGGGATCTACTTGTTCCATGTGAAAGCACCATATTAACTTTTGCAATTGAGCTTGCTAATTGTGCGTCCAAAATTTGTGGCTATACATATAGAGATTTTGTTAATTTTCAACAAATATTTATAGACCTGCATTTTAATACTGGTTCGATAATATATTGTTTTCTCGTTAACCGTGTACATACTTCATGCATTAATGGTTGCAGGTGATTGTAATTTAACCTGATAATCTGTTTGAATTCTCAAGTGATTCCAACAAAAAGAGTTCAAAGAAAGAACTATCTCTCACATGCAGAGTCACGCCACAAAAATACAAAGAAAATCACAGACAGATACACACAAACATCAAGTTAAACTACAGTTCTTCCCATTTGGAAATCTCAAAACATTTTCATTTTCTTTCTTATGTTGTCAATGACACCAACACTAAGCATTACAATATTTCTTGATAGGCACAGTACCAATTATGGTTGCTACTGACTTAATATATTTTGCTAATGTTAGCTTGCATTTTTTTTTTACCCTGCACATGATTGAAACCTCTACTTTTTGATGTTTATATAATTTTCCTTCATACCTAGCCATGTTTTGCCTTCGATATCTTAACTAATTATTTTTACTTTTCAACTATGGGCAGGTAATGTTAGGTGTTGATCGTCTTGATATGATTAAGGGAATACCCCAAAAGATTTTGGCTTTTGAAAAATTTCTCGAGGAAAATCCAAGTTGGCGTGATAAAGTAGTCTTGATTCAAATTGCTGTGCCAACAAGGACAGATGTTCCCGAGTGTATGTTTCTTCTCAACACACTTTTTCCCCGGAAATATAGTTGTCATTCGTTTCAAATTTCTATTTATCTGTTCAAACTGGAAGTCTGAAGAAATCATTGCTTTGCTGCCTGAATATTACAACCTTTTACTTTAAAATTTCTATCTTAATTATGCAGAGTTATTTATCAGTAATGTCCTTTACCTTTATTTATCTTTTATTTTTATTTTGCAGATCAGAAGCTTACTAGCCAGGTTCATGAGATTGTTGGGCGCATTAATGGAAGATATGGAACACTTACTACTGTTCCAATACATCACCTGGTTTGTCATGCCCTTACTTCTATCCATCAACTCAATATCATAATTACTATATCAAAAGGGGAAAAATTTGGGGGGGAAAAAGCCTTCTAGCAATTTTTATAAATACTCTATATAATTTACAATTTACAAGAGCCTTTTGAGTGTGATGTCTACGGGTCCACATTGGAAATATACACAATATTACAGTATCATGGAATGTGTTTATTAATTAATGTAAACCTGAATTATAAGCAACAATTTTAGGTTAAATTTCCACTTACTAAATTGCTATTTTGATGAAGACTTTCTATATGATCTTCGTACAGTGCTCTAAGCCTCTAACCAAATAACTATTGGAGGCTATGTAAGATGAAATGTTGTCATTTCTGTAAATTTTGGCATCTAGAAATAAAGTTAGAAGAATTAGTCAAAAATGCATCAGATTAATGGTTTTCCATGCATTTACTTGCCTTCTCTTGTGGCTTAATAATTTTTCAGCTAACTCTATTAAACCACATTGGTTTCCCCTTTTTCAAATTTTTTTTAATTTTATTAAATATAATTTGTGTTAAATTTATCATTTGACTACTGCTGTTCACTGATCATCTGAAGGTTTCTAAAGCATTTTATTCTCAATCGACAGGATCGATCTCTTGACTTTCACGCATTATGTGCACTATATGCCGTTACAGGTACTAATTTTGTCCCATAATGCTCACAGTTGTTCATTGCTGTCATATTTTTTATTTGGTACTCTGTCTTAAGGATTGTCCAATAATTAGTTGACCTTTTATACCTGCAAAATAAGACGAACAAGCATAAACAAAGGGAATTTTAATTTGTAGGATTTTCATTCTTATGTGTTTATCGAATAGCTCAAATCTAGTTTGTGCTTCTTGTGCTTTTTAATGATATGGTTTTTTTTCTTCTCTAGTATGAACTCTATCTTTTTTTTTTTGGGTATTAGTATGCCCTATATGATCCAATGAAACATTTTAGTTCTTGAAAACTGTTGGTATTCCAATTTCTCTCGCATGCTAACCAAGAATTGAAAACAGAATTTCACTTTTACAAAGCCTAGCTGAAATGAATTACTCATGTGCTGCCATGAACATTAAATAAAATAATTCATTTCTGAACACATGAATAGATTTATCAGATATGGAAGATGGTTATTCTTCTTTAGCAGGCCTCTAACTATTAGATTTTGGTGTGTACAGAATAAGTAACAATGTTTTGGGATTCATTCACATTCTCATAATTAATTGAACTTCGTTCAAAACAAGCTAGATGTCATATTCACCTAATTCTAAAAGCATCTCTGTCTGATTAGGAGTCTGTAGATTGTTACTCTTTGTTCTTTCGGTTTTTTTTTTTCTTGTTTAGATGTAGCACTTGTTACGTCTTTAAGAGATGGGATGAACCTCGTCAGCTATGAGTTCGTTGCCTGCCAAGCTTCCAAAAAAGGAGTACTCATTCTGAGTGAGGTAATCTAAACTCTTTAAATTTATTTATGCTTAACCCTTGGATTACTCAAAGAGTAGCTGTTGTTAAAATGAGTACTTTGCCAAATATGGTTTGGTTGCCAAGTAGTTGAGAAAAGGAAGATAATATTTTAGGATAGTTTCAATTATACTTTCCCATATTTATAAACACGGAACTGCATCAATTTTGTGATAATAAAAAGCAAAGTAGTTTTCCATTTATGTGAAATACGAAAAGGGGCCATGAGTTTTTATTTAATGTATTTTTTAATCCATAACGGAGATTAGGATATTTTGGTGGTCTTAGAAGTGGTATCATCAGTGATGTTAAAGTCAAAATACATTGCATAGTACTGTGGGTAGTATTACTTTTATGGCTTTTGTGTTTAGAGGTAGGAAGAAGTTTGGAGGTAAACTCTTTCAGAGATCTATTCCTGGTAACTTAACCATCAGAAATTGGTGTCTTTGGAACAATGAGGAGTACTCATTGATGAACTTGGTTTGTCAGTGAAATATAACTTTGGCTGATTTGGAATCCATTGCTTTTCCATTGTAATATTTATGTGCGTGTGGAAGGTTCTCTTATGTTGAAATATTGGAGATAGAAGGGTTGTAGGCCTTCAGTAATTGCATCCCATCGACTAGTAAATTTTTGCATATAATAAAGCTTAGGTTTTTGTTAAAAAAGTTCTATTTGTTCCTAGTTTGCAGGTGCTGCACAGTCTCTTGGTGCTGGCGCAATCTTGGTAAATCCATGGAATATTACAGAAGTTGCTTCTTCAATTGGTTATGCTTTGAACATGCCAGCTGATGAAAGAGAAAAACGGCACCTGCACAACTTCATGCATGTGACTACTCACACATCTCAGGAATGGGCTGCAACCTTTGTAAGGTGTTCATCATTCTCTCTCTACGATTTACTTATTTTTCATAAAGATTCCATTCCAAACTTATATATTTGCTTGATGAAGGTCATAGAATTTGAAATAAGTAATTTTTTCTTGTTGTCCTCTACACCCACCATGGCAATAAGTTCACCACCCTCACATTGACGCATTTGTGAAAGTCTGCACAGTCATTAATCAACAAAGTGGAGAAAATGGTTGTTTCATTATTTTCGAGGTTGATTGTTCCATGGCTTGTCGATGCCTTCAATAATTTCACTTCACAGCACACAAAATGTTGTATTTGACATGGCAATAAAAATTTCTATTGTTGTCTCAATCACTAAACAAACTTATGTATATGTATTTGCAGAGTTAATGTTTAATCTTCATATACTACTCTAATTCTGATGTTTCTTGCCACATAGTGAACTTAATGATACCATAGTTGAAGCTCAAATAAGGACTAGACAAGTTCCACCATCTCTTCCAATCAAAAGTGCAGTTGATAGCTATCTGCAATCCAATAATCGATTGCTTATACTGGTATGCTTGTTTTCACATTCCTCTTATCTAGTCATTGTGCCTTGTAAGAGGGTTTATGGAATATCAATTATCCCCCATATTGCACCCTTGTATCCTAGTTCTTAATGTAGGCTGAGTAGTGGGCATTAGTTATCTTTTCTCTTTTTCATTAACTGTACCAAGCCTAGTCTAAGCCATTTTACAAAAAACTTGTATTCTGGTGAAATGTGATCTAAAGACTGTCAGAATAGGTGGTGAAAGAAAACATTCATGCATTCAACAGCATTTGTTTGGATTCTTACCTCCATTATCAACATGAATTGATTTTCCAGGGATTCAATGCAACTTTAACTGCACCAGTCGACTTCCTGGGGAGAAGGGGTGGTCAAATTAGAGAAATGGAGCCTAAATTGCACCCAGATTTAAAAGAACCCTTGAAGAAGCTTTGTGATGATCCAATGACTACAGTTGTTGTTCTCAGTGGAAGTGACAGAAATGTCCTAGATGATGTAATCTTGTTTTTCAAATGCTCTGTTCTTCGACAATTTGAATATTCCACTTTGGACTAACAACTTCATATACAGAATTTTGGTGAATACAATATGTGGCTGGCGGCAGAAAATGGAATGTTTTTACGTCTAACAACAGGAGAGTGGATGACAACAATGCCAGAAAATTTGAACATGGACTGGGTAGACAGTGTCAAGGTTTAAATCTTAACTATGAGAAAGTTAAAAGTATTTTCTATGTGAAGTTCTCTAGACTCTGAGCCACTGACGATTAATGTTTTTTACTTGATTTCAGCATGTCTTTGAGTATTTTACTGAAAGGACACCACGATCGCATTTTGAGGTCCGTGAAACATCACTTGTGTGGAACTATAAGTATGCAGGTATATGACCATAAACGTCATATCATTTAATTCAGTGAATTTTGCTTTATGCTATATGAAGAGACTTTCATTGGTTTATTCATCCATTTTGGGGAAAAATGAATCTACAAATTTAGACCTCGAGTTTGGAAGACTTCAAGCTAGGGATATGTTGCAGCATCTATGGTCAGGCCCAATATCAAATGCATCTGTTGATGTATTCCAAGGTGGTAGATCCGTTGAGGTTCGGGCTGTTGGTGTTACAAAGGTAAATCTATGTTGGTTAGCAGCAAGTGTTTCATGCTTGTGTATCTAACAATGATCATATTTTTCTGTTCCTTGTTGAATTTTCACACGTATCAACAGGGTGCAGCAATTGATCGTATCCTGGGAGAAATAGTTCACCACAAAGGGTTGAAGACACCTATTGACTATGTCCTGTGTATTGGACACTTTCTACAGAAGGTGTGCTTTTCTTGGCTTACAACTTATGAGCAACTTTCATTTATTAGAAATACTGTTTTATGCACGTTTTAGCCAGAAAATATGCGTCTGTGTATCGTTCCTGAAATTGCTTTCAATTATTCAATTACTAGATACATGATTATTGTTTAAGTTTTCACAATAGTCAGAGAGCAATGCAATGTTCGAAATTGCCTATTTCTTTTTGCCCTGTATTCCATGGAGAGTCAATAGCAATGCTTTACCAAAATGGAGTTGGCACAACATGCGCTTCAGAGATTGATTTGGGAAGCCACAACCTTTACGTTGTTTCTCTTTGAAGCACAATTGAAGTGAAATGGGTATAATGAAAGGAATGATTGATTTTGAAGCAGAAAAATATGATTGGTTGTGTTTGAATGATTTTGCCTCAGGATGAAGATATTTATACATTTTTTGAGCCAGAGCTTCCTTTCGAGTCATCTGCTGCACCAAGAGCAAATGCAGCAGATCATTTGAGGAGATCATCCATGTCACAGATTCCACAAGCTAAAAGCGGGTCCAAGGTTCGTTTTAGGAAACAACGGTCGTTGTCTTCTATAGAAAGAAAAGTAAGCAATTACTTGACAGGTGGCATTTGGCGGCCTGCAATGCGTGATAGAATGACACTGAATGAAGGCTCTTCAGTACTTGATCTCAGGGGTGAAAATTACTTCTCTTGCACTGTCTCGAGGAAGCGATCAAATGCAAGATATTTTCTTGGGTCGTCCGGTGATGTCGTTACACTTTTGAACGAGCTAGCTGAGTGTCCACAATCAAATTGAGAATCCTACCTATTAGCACCCATCGACAGAGGGCATCATGCCATGCCGTGGTGATTTTGTGACTCTATTATATCTACTACTCACTGGTCAGCTATTACAATTTTTCTTTCTAAAATGCATAGAATCTTGAGTTTTAGCCAGCAATACATCTCGAACTGTAGGCATTACTGAGATAAAAATGATTCAATTCAATGATACTCTTACCTTACGGCCGCAAATTTAAATTTGAAGGGATAAAAGATAGAAAGAGATGAATCTCGCGACTAAACCAAAAGAAAGAAACCCTACAAACACACAGAGAGACATATATAACTTGTATCTCATTGTGTACGGCTTGATTCTTTATGTTATGGGGTGTATATACGGTAGTTTGATTTTTCATGCGTTGGTTGTGTCATGGCTATATAGTGTCTACGCAAATGCTAAGTTACAAGAATTGTAACTTACTCCACTCACAATAAACAGTGTATAAACAGTACTCGTGCACTGTTCCTGTGAGAGGGAGTAAGTTACAAGAACTGTAACTTAGGGGGGTTCGTGTGTCTAATAAAGAGAAGAGAGAATATCCCAAAATGGAGTGGAACTAGGGACTAAGGAATGGGATAAAATTTCTATGGGATCTATCTGGTCAAGGTTGGGAATTTGTGTATAATTTTACCTCCGTTTTATAAAAGAGATCAGATGTGAATATAATTTTTTATACCCAATGATGTGATGGATAAGTTACTAGCATAAAACACTATATATAACATGCACACACTCACTCACTAAACTTATATGGCTATTATGCTATTTTTTATTTTTTTTATTTTTAAAAAATTAAAATTAAAAGCTTAATCAAATAAATAATTATTTATGTTGATGAAGAATGGGTGTTAGGAGCATTTTGTTGGCAAGAATTTGAAGAAATGCATTCAGCATTTGGCAAATAGAAGTAGCAACGACCATATGTGTGCTAGTTGGAAGTGGAACTTACCGTTTATTTATTTGGGAAGTATTTTATTTTAATTTAAAAGGATTTTGTGTTCCAAATTATTTAGCCATCTAATCACATTATATTTTAAAAATTATTATAGATTTAGTATCTCTATTATTCAGTAATACATTGATTAAAATTAAACTTAGCAATCATTAAATTATAATTAATATTTACCTAAAATTGAAAATAATTTTTAAAATATTATGTGCTACATATTTATCTAGAGCTAAATAGTTAAAGGAATTACTTTTTTTCCTTTTAAATATGTGCAGATGTTACAAAAATAAAAGAGAATATAAGAGAGAAGGAAATGAGACGAATATATATAATTTTTTAACGAAAAATCTTTGAATAGTACTTATTTAAGCCCCAATAAATAAAGGACAGTTACGAGAATATCCTTAACCACGTGGAAATGAATATGAATATTAATATTCCCACACAATACTCAACCCCGTATCATCCCTGAGTGGAACAGCAACACAACAGCCTCAGAATTTTGACAATTTAGAAAGATCTCGTAGGCAGGTTATGTTATGCATGCATGCGTGCGTGCATATACCTATTACCTAGATTTAGAATGGTAATGCACCTATCTATGACCTAACAGAACGAAGCGTACTTAGAACAAGCGTTTTGAATCTTGAAAAGTAATCCAAGACAAACGCATGTAGTTGAAGAAGAGATCGAGTTGCCGTGATACTTGGGATACTACTAGTGACTGGTGTCAACTGTCAAGACATTTGATAATTTAAAAATGAAAAGTTTATACACGCCGTAATAGAACAACAATGCAATGTCTAGCCAGTCAAGAATCATCCGTAAATGCTTCGCGCGTGCGTGTGTGTATATATATATATAATCAGCAATCAGACTTTGACTATATTAGAGTTACTCTACTTTAAAACACGCCTTAATAACTACATGATTATAACAATAACTTATTTTTTATTATTTATTACTTTGATCGTATGGTTATTAAAACATGATCCAGGTGAAACAACTCCAACTTAACCATAATTATATAATTAATATATAATTAAAAAAAAAGTTAATATTAATTTGGTAAAAAATAATATATATTAATTGACATATTAGCAGGCATGAGGCATGCATTTTAGTGGACAGTAAAAACTGAATTAATATTATTTTAGTGGTAAAAAAAAAAGGATAATATTATTTAAGAAATTTTAGTGGACAGTAACAACTGAATTAATACATCAAAGCGAAATTCTAAATTTACGATGATATTGATATATTTGCTTCCCTAAGGATCCCTTTCGATTCGTTGACCCTCAAATTTTGATTCGTCGATGAATTGCATTCCCCATAACACATCCACAAATTTTTTTTTTTTTTAAGAAGAGCTGCTAACAGTTTCAATTCATCAAATTTTCAAATATTATTATTCTGCTAATAGGAAAAAGAGCTTGGCAAAAACTAATTGAAATCTCCCAAATATTTTAAAACACATCCACACTCCTCATAGTGTCAATTTTTTCACCGATTTTATCATTTTGTCCTGGGTGGTTGTTTGATGTTGGGAATATGTATATACCTTTGATTATTTAATTAATTAAAAAAATTTTCATAATTAATTAAAATTAAAAAAAGTAAGGGAATCGTCATAATTTCTCAATTAAGTCTAAAAAAATTTCAGACTTAATTGAAAAATTAATGCAAAATTAATTTATTTGTATATATGGCAATCCCTTATTGTTTTTCATAATTTTTTATTTAAGGGTTTGAATGTGATTTAAAATATTAAGGGGTTCAGCTCTTTTTTCCTTGAAGTAGCTTCAATTTTAATTTTCTTTCCCTTTTTTTAAAAATAAAAATATACTTCAGTACTTTATAGAATATAAATAAATTATTGGCCGGTTATCATGTTCGCCCAAATCAAGGACAAATACTTTTTTGTGGATGCCATTCTGAATAAATAATTAAAATAATAAACTACGGTAGAAAGGCCATCGTTCTTTCAACTTGCTCATCAGATTTGGCAATCCGTGTTTAGTGAGTTCTAAAAATAAACATATTATGTAATATTTGTTTCCCAATTATTTTGAACTTTTATATAAGATATATATATATAGTATTTAATTTCATAACATCCTTAATTTTTATTTATAAACACATCAAATATCACATTACTTATATATTATTAAAAATTTTATCAAATACTACTTTAGCTGGATTAAAATTCTGTAATTTACATTGTATTGCTATAATATTACTTGATAGAAAAAGAAAAAGAAAAAGAAAAGAAAAGCGATAAAAGATGAAAACATATATCCACATGAGATATGTCTTTTACGCGCGATGAAGATTCTTTCAACAGGCTGAGCAAGAGATATTTAGGATCGCGTATTAAAAGATATCGACAGAACAGAAGTGCTTCAAATTGGAGGGGGCTATTGGCTATATCCATCACACAAAAAAAGGAAAAAAGAAAAATCTTAAATCTAGTTACCAAATGGAATCGTATTGGTATTGATGCCCTACGACTCTATAAAAGAGCAAGAGAGACCGTTTTGATTTGTACTGGTGCATACATATCCATTATCTTGGCAACATTGCATAAACAACCATGACCAAAATCTTCATATTCTTTCTTTTTCTCCTTCCCCTCTTAGCCTCAAGTGCCCAAAAACAAAAACAGGTCTATATAGTGCACTTTGGTGGGAACAGTAATGGAGAGAAAGCTTTGCATGAGATACAAGAAACCCATCATTCATTTCTGCTATCTGTGAAATACAGTGAGGAAGAAGCCAGAGCTTCTCATCTTTACAGTTACAAGCATAGCATCAACGGCTTTTCAGCAGTGCTCACCCCAGATGAAGCCTCCAAACTTTCTGGTAATTATCATTTAATCAATCATACAGTTTCTATTACATTTGTTAGATAATTAATTAATTAATCAATCTCCCCATTTATATATGTTTTGACAGAATTAGAAGGAGTGGTATCAGTTTATCCAAGCCACCCAGAGAAGTACTCATTGCAGACAACAAGGTCATGGGAATTTGTAGGCTTAGATGAAGTGGGGAAACATAACTTGAATCACTTCAACATGGGGCATGACTTGTTATCAAAAGCAAGATATGGCCAAGATGCAATTGTTGGACTCGTGGATAGTGGTAAAACCAAAATAAAATTATCACTACATTTAATCTTCTGTTTTTCATGTGACTCCATCTCTTACCGTTTTTGTAGTTTTAATTGTATATATGCAAAAAAGCTGCTGTTACGTTTTCTGTGTACATCCAGTTGATTGGTTTGCTTTAATTAGTGAACTATGTATGACTGCATGTGAATGTAAATTCTTTTTCTTATTTTTTAATTGTTATATATTTTGATTAGGTGTATGGCCAGAATCAAAGAGCTTTAGTGATGAAGGAATGGGACCCGTTCCTAAATCATGGATGGGAATCTGCCAAACTGGATTTGCTTTCAACTCTTCCCTTTGCAATAAGTGAGTGATTTTGGCTTTAATTTTTTCTCCTTTCGATTGACATTTCTCTTCTCATGTACTTGTTATATTAATAGTTTATAATTAGGAGATATCCCTGAGTGAATTAGTTAGTTCTATTTCCTCTACCTATGACTACTTGACAAGGAAAATAATTTTATGTTGTATGAGTTCAAGATTTAAGATTTAGGGTTAGTTTAGTTGTAAAAGCTTTGTAAAGATGGTAGGCACGAGCTTATATAATCCTAAAGAAAATGGGCTCTAGCTAACTGCCTTTCTTTGGGAACAGTACAAATTAAGAAAGAACCAATAAGCAGCCTAGAAAAATCATAGATGTTTTAGCCTAGAAAAGTCGATGTGATGATTCTCAGCATAGATAATTTTGCACTAATTTCAACTATGACCGCTGGCTTGCAAAATCCATCCTTTTCACGAAAGCCATCCTTTTCAAAACTTCGAGAATCTTGCATTTTAGTATAAATTGAACCACAAAAAAAGTAATTACTTACTCTACAATCTATATTTAGTTTATAATTATTGATATATGCTTCACTGAAAATTATGTACATGGGGGGTGTTTAATAAGTATTCAAGATACTTCTTCTATGAATTGATTATAATATTGTCGACCAGCGGATGGCCATTTTACGGAACTACCAAAGAGGCCATTTTCAGTGACAGCGTTCACTTTTGGAATTTTATGTGATTGTATTGCAAAAGTAATCCCCATTGGTGGTTCCTTTCTTGTGTGTACGAATTAGACGACAAAGGGGCAATTGGCTTATATAATTATTGTTTTTGGCTTCTTTTATTTCACATGCATGAATACATACATGTAATATATATAATTCATCTTGTGAACGTTTATCACTTCGATATAATGCCGGCCTCCAAGCATTCGGAGTCAGACTGTCTGCACGTACTGTTGCTGCAAATTAAATTGCAATCTTCACAGCCGTGCGATCATGCCAACTTTCATGATTTGATCATCAACTCACTAGTCTTGGAATTAGATAGACTGTAGACATATTTTGTGTGAACTAGGTGCAGGTGATATGTCATATATAAATATAATATAAATATTGGATTTCTCTACCTATCGTAGACATTAATTATTATTCATCAATCTAATTAATTAAATTCGGTGACATGGGAGCATAAAAACATGACGTGAGAATAAATCTCAAATTAATTTGTATTTTGGAAAGTGATAACTCGTTGTAGAATGTTTAAAACTAAGTGATTGAATTAATAAAATACTTTATTACAATGGGTAATAATATTGGCAACCTTAATTCAATTGCGAAACAAATAGTCTCAGTTAACTAAACTAACTACTCTTAATTAATTTGTGTTATTATATATTGTAGGAAGATAATTGGAGCAAGGTACTACCTGAAAGGTTTTGAGAAAGTATACGGGCCCCTCAATGCGACGGAGGACGACCGTTCTCCACGTGACATGGATGGGCATGGGACCCACACGGCATCCACGGTGGCTGGGCGTCGAGTCCCAAATGCGTCAGCCTTTGGTAGGTTTGCAAAAGGCACTGCTTCCGGAGGAGCCCCGTTGGCCCGGCTGGCCATCTACAAAGCATGCTGGGCGATTCCCAAGGCGTCCAAGGCAGCAGGGAACACATGCTCTGAGGCAGATATGCTGGCAGCCATCGACGATGCCATTAGTGATGGTGTTCATGTATTGAGCATCTCAATTGGGACAAACCAACCCATTCCTTTCAATAAAGATGGCATTGCAATTGGTGCGTTAAATGCAGTCAAACACAACATCCTTGTCGCTTGCAGCGCAGGGAATTCGGGTCCTGCCCCTTCTTTGTTATCAAACCCAGCTCCTTGGATGATCACAGTTGGTGCTAGCTCTCTCGATCGTGATTTTGTTGGCCCTGTTGTGCTAGGAAATGGCATGGAAATCATTGTAAGCAACTTCGTTATAACACTGTTCAATGCATAAATATTGTGATAGCTTTTTCTTTTATTTTATTTTCATCTCCGCAGCTGGGGTTAACTTAATTACATTACATTTGTTTTCCTTAATTTGATTGATTTTAGGGAAAAACAGTCACTCCTTACAATCTTAAGAAGATGCACCCATTAGTCTATGCAGCAGATGTGGTGGTGCCTGGAATGCCCCAGAATGAAACAAAGTAATTTACTTTACTGGTTAAACCAATATATATATAACTAACTAATTAACTAATTAACATAACTAATTAATATCTTGAATCCTGATCCTGGGAATTGATCAACTTGATTGTTGTTTTTGCAGTCAATGCCTCCCTGGTTCTCTGACACCGGAGAAAGTAAAAGGAAAGATAGTACTGTGCATGAGAGGGAGTGGGTTTAGAGTTTCCAAGGGGATGGAAGTGAAGAGAGCTGGAGGTGTAGGATTAATATTAGGAAACGGTCCAGCTAATGGAAATGAATACAGTTATGATGCACATTATCTTCCAGCAACCGCAGTGCTCTATGATGATGCCATTAAAATTCATGAATACATCAAGTCTACCAATAATCCAACGGCAATTATCAAACAAGCCAGAACAGTGCTACACACTCAGCCGGCTCCCTTCATGGCTAATTTCACAAGTCGAGGTCCTAATGCTATTGATCCTTATATCCTCAAGGTAACCTTTTAAGTTTGCAAATATAATATCAATATATTACTACTACTGGCATGATTCCATTTCCAGCTGGAACAGAGTGATGAGTATATATGCATTTATACACACCTACATTTTAATTTGTTGCAGCCCGACATCACGGCTCCAGGACTCAATATATTGGCAGCTTGGAGCGAGGCATCATCGCCGTCAAAGTTGGCATTTGATAAGAGAATCGTCAAGTACAATATATTTTCAGGAACTTCAATGTCTTGCCCTCATGTTGCTGCCGCAGCTGCTCTTCTCAAAGCCATTCACCCTGATTGGAGCAGCGCTGCTATACGATCCGCCCTCATGACCACAGGTAATAGTAACTGTTGTGCTTCTGCTTGATTTTGAAAACATATGGTCTAAATGCCTTCTTGCTTAATTTCTTATCTCATTGTCTTGCAGCCTGGATGAAAAACAACAAGGGTTTGCCAATAACTAATGCAGATGGCAGCATAGCAACTCCATTTTCATTTGGTTCCGGCCACTTCTGCCCTACTAAAGCAGCTGACCCTGGTCTTGTGTACGACACCTCATACGAAGACTATCTTCTCTACCTTTGCAGCCACGGATTCTCCTTTACCAACCCAGTATTTAGGTGTCCGAACAAGCCACCCTCAGCCTTCAACCTCAATTATCCATCAATCGCCATTCCAAATCTGAATGGCACTGCGATTGTGAAGAGGACAGTCACAAATGTTGGCGGCAGCAAGAGTGTCTACTTCTTTAGTGCAAAACCACCAATGGGAGTCTCCGTCAAGGCAAATCCAAGCATTTTGTTCTTCAATCGTATTGGCCAGAAGAAGCGCTTCACCATTACAGTGAGATTAGCAAGTGAAACAAGAAGGCAGAGTCTTACTAAACAGTATGTCTTTGGGTGGTATAGGTGGACTGATGGACTCCATCTTGTGAGAAGTCCAATGGCAGTGTCTTTCGCATAGATTGAATCTTTCCTCCTCTTTTCTTATAAGTTTTTCTTTCTGGGTTTAATCATAGTCCAAATTAGGGAAACATAGAGAAAGAAATTAGAGATGAAACATTTTTAATCTAAAATTTTAGAGCTTCAATTAGTTTGAAACGTGGTTGTTTGGGAAAATTGATTATCAGATAGGAAAAATATGCATCACCTTTCTTGGATTTGAACTGTAATAAAATTAATCCTTCTCCTCAAAAGCCTGGCTTGTTAATAACTGCATTGAAGCTTGATAAAATTATAAACGTATTTTATACATAAGGTCAAGACATAATAGCAATTGGGAAGAGGCTGGCACTTTTTGGATACAAGCAAGGACATGAATGAAAAGCCTAAGTCCAGATGATATTTCTTATGAAATTATTTTCCATCAGAGGGTATTTGAGGCGATTTTTTCTGCTGCAGCAGCCATGAAATTTCTCTGCTCAATTTCTGCAGTGAACTCCGAAGAAAGTGATAGGATCAAAGGGTATTCCCTTTAGGCATTCAGTTGGTTGAACCAGTTTCATACCATGCATCTCTTCTCACTCTAACTCGTTCACCTTTAAAGTGGATGTATTTCCATTTAGAGAGATACTCTTTAAGAACAAGCTTCTGCTTGTCACCTTGACCTACTCTCTGAAAGGCACTTGCAATTCTCCTGCCGGTATCTTCGTCTGGTCTAACACGAAGCTCCTCCATGTCTGCAAATACCTACATACCAAAAAAAAAAATAATGAAAATTACTACTAAGGCCCCAAAGATATGAAATGATTCTTGAGTAAGAAAGAAAAGCTCCCAAAATTCATTTTTCATTTTTAAAAAAATGCACAAGTCATTACAGGAGTGAGGTGAAATTGCACCCCCATCTTTCATTACCTCAATAATCTTATCTGGCATGTCATGATGATCATATAAAGAGATCATCCTTGAAAACAACCGCTTTGAGATTGATCGAGTATGTGTGTGTAAAATCATATTCCACAATGATTCGGCCTCATCTGCCCTATGATCCTTGTCAAATGCTAGTAAAAGTGTGTCATATGTTCCCATTGTGGCTCCTTGACCCTTGCTCAACATCCATTTTGCTACCTGAGAATTGATAAACTTATACGCATAACAATATCCAACACCGAGATGCATCAAGCTCTTATTCGTCAATTATTCCACAGACCATTTAATATAATTGCTTAAAACAGAGAATTAAGTTCTCCGAAAACCTCTTTAACAACAGGATTCATCTCTCTTCAATTTATTAACAAGTAGCACAAAATCTTTTTCTAAAAGCATCAAGATTTAAGTAACAGAGGACAGAGATTATCTAAATTGAGACTGCAGTCACATATATATTATTACAACACAAGCACAAGAACAACCATATCAAGTGAGTTAAAGTGTTATACTTGAATGACACGCAGCCATTGACCCCTCTTCCTGAGAATTCTTAAAGCCTTAGCTGCTGCAATCAATGGAAACTCTGTCTCCCAAGCTATCCATTTATCCAGTGCCCCATAAACAGCCTGTTTCTCATTAGGAAGCTCAGAAACCTGACATTACAAGTGTTACACCCTAACACGAAAAGATGATATCACATACAGAACAAACAAAACTCATAGTTTTGTTTCTGGGGGGCCGGCGGGGGTGGTAGTGGACTTACAATTCTGGCAAGATTGAGAGCCTTCTGCCCAGACCCAGCAGAATCCCTTTTCTGCCACAAGTGTTGCTCTCTCTTTCCCACCTTCTTTACTAATTTGCTGCATTCAATCTGAATGGTTAAAGTGGTAATATGACTGAATTGAACATACATACATAAATAAACAAATAAATTATGAAGCAAGAGAAAGCACCTACTTGATCTTTGAGGCACTGGCATTGGAATTAGATAGTCGTGGTTGTTTATTTTGCTTGAGAAAGCACTTGAAATGGGGATTGCTAGTTACCAGCTTCACACAGGCACAGATACACAGATTGCTTATGAGAAAACAAACAGAACAAGAACAAATTACCGGATTTTCAAAAATGAAGAAACGAAATTTCACCAGTATTTTAATAAAAAGAAAATAATATGAAAGCAGTTGCTTTGCACACCTTAGTTGGGAGAAGAGAAACACCGGACGCAATTTGCAATGGGGGAATTCTGCAGCTATTTGAAAACCCAAAACCCATCACCCACGAACTCTGACAAATCATTCAAACCTTCCCACTCTCATTTCTCGGCATTATGCTTCACGGAGAATCAAAGGACAAGCTCCAAGCTACAATTTTCAATTTACCAGATGGTTTTCACTTTTCATTTACATTTACAGGCAAAACCCAAAAGCTAATAAAACCCTTGAGACTTGAGGGTGAGAGGGTGAGAGCTTGAGGGAGAGTTTCAGGACAAAAAAGGAACGACAGCCAACGTACACAGTGATTTTTTATTTTATCCCCTTTTGTGGATTTCTGGCTGGGCCGGGCCGGGCCGGGCCGATTATTTTTTGGAATCAGCTCCAGCTTAAATTGGACTGAACTAGCAGACAAAGGAATTCAAAGAAGAGTAATAATACGATGTGTCGTCCGAACTTTTGTTTTACTATGCAGTGTCGGTTTGGCATAGAAAGGGTCCAAAATCACAAGTGCGACTCACTCCTTAAAAAAAATTAAAAATGAAAATGCAAACCCTTATTCCCATTTTTCAAACGAAATTCTAATTTATATTTTGAGTAGGCCTTCATTTGACACCCTTGTAAATTCCTCGTAAAATCTATTTTTAAATGAAATTACATAAACAACTAAAGACAAATTTATTGATTTTTTATTTTTAAAGGAAATTCAATCCAACATTTAAATAATTTGTTCTTTTAAAAAAACTTTTAAACCCCCATTTCATAATCTATACTTATAATTTAATTTTTAATTGAATTTTTTTTTTTATGAAAAACTTATAAGATTTTAGAGTTGTAGAGGTGGAAACTAAGTAATAAAAACATAATTATTTTGAAACTTGTATGCATTTTATAGATAAAAATTTAAAAGAAATAATCTTTCATACGGTGAAATTTAGAGCAAAGATAGTTGATTTTAATTTATGGAATTTTGCTTTATAAATTAAACCAATGATAATTTAAGAAATGAAATTCAGAAGAGGTGTTATAAAAATTTTAAAGGAGTGTTAAAAGCTCCACTCTTACTTTTTATGCCAACATATAACCTCTCGGAATTGGACTGGACTACCTGTTTTCAAATCAGGTATGAGTTAAATTAGACTGGACTTTCGAATTAGAGTAATAATATAGCTATAAACTCTTGTATAAATTTATTTTGTATAAACTGATGTGACACGATTAAATTGGTTGAATTAAATATCTATTGATCCACATGATTTGTTTTTATTATTTTGTATTTTCATTTAACCAATGAGTTAATGCCAAATCAGTTTATACAAGACTTTGTAGATGTATCATCACTCTTCGAATTATTTAAAAAGAAATTAATTGTAGATCAGATATAATAAAATTGACTTCAAAAATAAATAAATATTATATAATGATCCACTAGGTACCGGTGCAATCTACCAAATACCAAATGTTCTAAATTGACGGCATAGCATAAGGTTTAACAACATAGTTTGAAAATTAGTGCCAGTAAGATGAAATCTACTCGATTTTATTACAGGATAAATTTGTTCTTGATTTTCACTTGTAAAAAGAACCTACTTGAAAATGAGTTTGTTATTGAACGTAAATAAGGCTTTTTAGAATAAATTTGACATTCCTATTAAAAATAAAATTAAAAAAAAAAAGATAAATTTGACATTCCTATTCTGTTAATAAATTTGACAAGTGTCGTAAATTTTTGTTATCTTCTAGCCAAATTTTGTATTCAAATAATAGTAATAAATTGAAAAATAACCATCGCTAATACCATTTTAATGTCAATGTAACATCAGATTCCAAACCAAATTCCTCACATGAATTTTCGGATGTTTCTTAGAAAATCCTCAAGTGGGAAAATTGTCTTACTACCTACACCAAATCCTTAATCAGTTGTATGTATGCTTGAAGGAACGAATAACATTAATTGTTTGTGGGAGAAGGTTTTCCCCCTATCCAAGCCAAGCTCTATCTACCGAATCCGAATATTCTGAAGCCTATACCATGGCTATCCAAATTTTATCAAAATAAACAATTTCCCAAACTGAAAGTGGGTCGTTTTTTTCAACTTTGGGCAGGGTTTATGAAGAAAAATTTGGGGAAATATCGTTTGATGCCAATGCACCAACACGCATGCATGCAGTATCAGCTAGCTAATTATTCCAACATTCCAAATTTGACCAACACTACACAAACTGTTGGCCAAACCCTAGTTCCGTAGCAGCATGCAATACCTGCTCACACACCAAATTTTAACCACAATTAGAGATGAGATTGAAGTCACAATCGCCCAACTTCATGAAATTCATATTTATATCTAGTTTATAAATATCTCATGGTAAGTTTGCATCATTGCATGCATGTAAAGGACAAAATTGCAAGAAAAAGACTCCTCAAAAATCCAAACAAATAAGTTTGTGATAATCATTGACGAACACGTAATCATGTACAGGGTTTTCCAAATTCGTACATACTTTAGAGACGACGACGAGTTCTAAAGCACTGAGAGCCATAAACTACGTATAGGTATAGCCCCGCCAGGGTTAGAAAAATAATAAATATATATATATTAAAAAGGGACAGAGAAATAAATGTGATTTCATCTTCTGGCTTCGAAACGTCAACGTTTAAAGTTGGCGATTAAAAACTACTGGAAGAAAGAAACTCGTGACCGAGTTAATACATGTGATCCCTAATAAGTTCGAATATATTTTACACGCGCGCACGCGAAAACAACGGGAAGCAACGTGGCATATAATCTAAGCAGAATAATTGAGATTCTCCTAATGATGACATCCACCACGTGGAGCACGATTATTGGTTTGTCGTATTCGAAAATCATTCTCGTAGATATGAATTGACCCAGGGGTAACCATTTGTTCAATCTTAGGGATGTGGGCCCCGCATACCTCTGACGCGGCGCATGAGCCGTGGGATGCGCCTACTCCTGTAGCCCTGATTGATTTGTAGCTTTCCACCTACGCTCTTTACCCAATCATTAACGAATGAAGAATCCTAATTATTACAGCTTCCGTTATCAGTTGTTTAGTTTAATAATCGGAACCATTTGATTACTGCAAGCAACCCGGCACGGCTCGGCTTCGTTAGCAAATTAGGTTCTTATTACTCTCTGGTGTTGCTTGTGGATCATGTACTTAGGCTAAAATATTAGTCGAAGTTGAAGTACAGTACAGACATGGGGAAAATGAACAATTAGAACAAAATCCGAACCCAGAAAGTAAAACAATGTGACATGGAAACGCATTAATTGTTCACATATATTTTCCCAATACAAAGCAGAAACAGAAAGCGAAGCTCAAAATCCAGAAAAAACCAAAAGAGCCAAGTAAGTCAAGTCAAAACATTTGCTTAACAAGCTAGAAGAAGCAAAAAAGTCCGTAAGCCGCAAGCAAAGTAGCTGTGTGGTAATGGTCTCATAGGCAGCCGACTCTCCCTCATTCATCCATAACACACACAACCTCATAATTTTTTTTTTTTTTGGGGGGGGAAAAAAATGAAAATAACTCTCTTACAATCTTCCATAAACAAAACTTACAAAAATCAAACACACGCTGCAGAGACACAATAAAAAAAAAAAAAAAAAATGTTGCGGGGACCGCACTCAACGCCATTTAAAGTGAGTGACGCCATCTTATAAATGATTTGTGTACTGACTACGATTTAGATTTAGATCTTTTTATCTATAAATCCCAACCCCAATTCCCTCTCTTGCACTATTCCGTTTGTTCTACTTTCTCATCAATAATCATATCCACATCCAAAATTTTCTGTCAAATTAATTAATTCCGATCCTCCTACGATCAACATGGCCGAGGAGGAGTTTCAAGAATCCGAGGTGATCTTCCCCGATTACTATAATAACGATAACGGTAACAATGACGGCGACAACTACTTGAGTTGTCAGGAAATGGTATCATCAAATAATAGTGGCGGACGCGTGGCACGTGGTGGTAGTAAGAAGAAGAAAATAATTAATAAGAAGAATAAGTCAGTTCCGGTGAATATTAATATCCCGGCGGATAACACATTCCAGTACGTGGATAAGAAATATGAGTTTGAAGAGGAATTCGACGATGACGATGGAGAAATTGTACCACCCCATGTTATTATTGGCAGAAGAATTGCTGGCAAAATGGCCTTTTCTGTCTGTACTGGCAATGGCAGAACATTAAAAGGCAGAGATTTGAGTCAAGTTCGAAATTCCATTCTCCGAATGACTGGTTTTTTGGAAACATAATTTTTTATTTTCTTTTTTCCCTTCTATTTCTTGAGAGCCAACCCAACAACAACAACCAAAATTTAAGTAAAAAAAAAATTGTTACTTTTATTTATTATTGTAACAAATTAAAAATGTAAATTTGGAACTAGATTCAGAATTATATCTATATATATATATATATATTCGTATGGGGTTTATTTTCGTTATTATTATTTGGTTTTTCTTCTGATGAATGATTAACTTGCTTGGCTTGGAGGGTTAGTGATGATGTGAATGATGAATATTAATATTGTTGAATGAATGATGCAAGTTATTTACAGGTTGGTGAATGGTGATAATGTGATGTGCAGTGCAGTCTGTGCTTGCTAATGCCTAATAGTAATACTACTATTACTGTGTCTCTTGTTGGAGAAACCCGACATTAACAGCTGTTTTTGTTTTCAAGACAGAGAGATAAGACTTTTGCCTGCAACTTTTTAAAGAGTTGCTGATGGATCATTACTGGATTTCATCTTTCATGTCGTGAAACTGTTGTTCCTCCTGTGTTTGTGCTGCCAGTGGTGTGTACGTGTGTATTTTATTTATTCATACTTTATAGTAGTTATTCATTCATATATTGCTTCTTATTTTTAAAGTTCATTTAGACAGTCAGTCCATGTAAAAATATAAGATTATGGAGCTTTCCAACTAGCCATCCAATTATCAGCTTGATAAATAATTATGGCGGTGGGAAGGAGTTCAAGTGAATCAAGTCATCCCATGTGCATCGTTGTTTACGGTTGATGTTCTTTCAAATATTTTTAAGTAGATCCTACGTATTTTCAATTTAAATATTTAAATTATACCAATTAAAAAGTTGATGTACGAGACTTCAATATATTTTTATTAGTAGATTTATGTATATATATGTAATAATAAAGATAAATAAATGACACTTTCCTATATATTGTTGTTTTAAAGGACAATTGTGTCTTCTTAATTTATGTTCTGTGAAGGATTTTATCCGATCAACCCGATTAATATGCAAATTAAATTCTATGATATAATGCTATGTGAGCATTTATTTTGAAAAACTATCATACAAGTCGTAATTATATTAAAGTCAACTACACATGTCATACACACATTAATTAGTTGTATAATCTCTTATATATTTTAGAATTTCTCAATGTTAAGTTTTTATTCGTTTTTTTATTTTTTATTTTTATCAACTCACACACCCATTGAAGGTAAAACTCAATACGTGTATATTAAGAATGCCATTGTTTACTACTATAGCTATAAATATATAAAATGATAATAACATATACGGATCTACGTACATTCAAACTTAAGCAAATGTCCCTCTTGAAGTACATTCATACATCTGAGGAGAATCTTAATTTTACATTATTATTGATTCTATTAGATAGGGAGGGATATGTGCATAGGTGTATGTTTTGGACATGTGCCTTTATCATTGATGCAGTGCTGGATGGATTTTTGCATAATAATGACATGTAACATAGAGTTATTATTTTATCCCTTTATCTTGCTTATGACAAAAATTGAATTAATTAGCCCGCAAGAAATAGGTTTAGGAATCTCTTGGGTCTCTAGCTAAGCTATTAGATGACACCGGAATTTAGGGGTCAGACTGGAATTACGCCAACTAGGCCTTAAAATAATTGTAGAGTGGCAGGATTTTGCTTGCTTTGCCGCACATTTGAAAGTCGTTTTTAAGTTATCACACACAATTCAACTTGAATAATTCTAGAACGACAAATATTTATATAGAATAATATTATATAAATCGATGTTCAGTGTAGTGTAGGTCTATAATATGTTTAATTCAACTAATTATAATGTACTACATTAATTTATACAATATTATTTATATAGAAGTATTTGTCATCGTATTACTACTCAAATTTTAGCCACTTTCTTTGTTTCTTTATTTTCTCTCCTATCGTTTAATTGAAAAATAAAGAAATAAATGTGAAGCTTCAAAATTGAAGAAAGGTGGATAATACAATTAGGTATAGCTTGTAATTAGAAATTTTTGTTATTGTTGAAATTGCAAGCAATAATAATAATATTAATGCGTAATCGCGAGACAGCTTAACTCGACCTGTTCCCTATCAACATGATCTAATTATGTTCCGTTTTTGCACAGGTCCATGATGTATGATTATAAATTTAATAAAAATTAATCAATCAGGTCCTGTCCTGTCCTGTCCTGTCCCAATGCCAATTGTCCGAAAATGTGCATCATATAAAATATAATAAAGAAATCCAATTTTTATTGAGAATGATAAGGTAAAGAAAATTACACATTTATATTATATTTTACTTCAGGAATCAGAATTATATTATTATTACAATAGATGCAATTATTTTAACAATAAATAATTATTAAGCAAAAGTCTGGATCCGAACTGAAAACAGACATTGACAACGAGGCCACATGTGACAGATGAGGGAGGGTACGTAATTGATGTTCGCAGACACGTATTGGATAATGATTAAGTTGTCCCAGACAAATGTCAGCTCACCGCATTTTTAATCTGTGACGTGTACTGGATCACAGCCTCGTATGAGATTCCTCCCTTTTTTTTTTACTTTTTATTTGTTTTTCGGTAACGCTGCGCATCAATTAAATTATTTTATTTAATTATTATAATACACAACAAAAATTTTTGTACGCACATATTTTTATATGTGTAAGTAAATTTTATCTTATATTATGTCTATTTTAATTATTAATATTTTTTACAGTGGTTTCACAATAAAATTTATCAAACATCCACAATTATTTTCAAAACTCACAATACTTATGAAAACAAAATTTATCAAACACTTAACTAATTAGTTCTACAGTACAATTAATATCAATTATTTTAAAAACTACTGCATTATTAAACTGGGCCTAAACGAAACTATGTTAATAAAATTAATTTTAAAAAATGTTATTAAGAGTTTTTAAATAGGTTCATATAATCTCACCTTTTATTTTATTATTATAATTACATAATATGTACCACTGTGTAATTAAATTCGTTATAACACGCGTCTTGATATTATTTAGGTTGAATAACAGTTATTATTTTATCATATATTTCTCGAGTGTCGATTTCTAATTTGCTGTTGGCTGTTGCATGCCACGTGAATTTAGTTGTTGCTAGGTACGACTACGAGCTGCAAATCAAATTTGATAAATTAAGGATTAAGAAGATGACATGTAATTCTTCAGATTATTTTATCTGATGACTCAACCAAATTCAAATCTAACACTTAATACACATTTTGAAAAAATATAAATTTAATTTAATAAAATTGAAAGAAATGAGTGGTTGTTGTTGTTGGGAAGCAACGTGTGGATTCTGTAACTATTTATCTTCAGAATTTGTCAAACGCAATGGATTTGATTTTCGAGTGAGTAAATAGAATAAGATTTGCTAACGTATATTATGAAGATCACACAATTCACAAATATAAAGATAAAATAAATAAATAAATAGTGACACAAGGTCACATAAAATAATTGGAGCTGCTCTTAAGTGGCAAATTCACCCTACCATATACCCCATCTTTTACATTGGATATTATAATCTAATGGCTCATAAAGAACAAGGAGTAAAGTTGATCAACGGATTATATATGCGCCAGTCACATACAAGCTAACAATTGTTTGGTACAAAAATGCAACTACTCCGCTAAACGTAGTTAACAACTAATGCCACGATGAATGCAACAACCCCTTGCACTTGCATGCAAGTAAACGTTGCAAACTGCTTTTTGCATCCATGTCAGTTTCGTTGGACTCAAAATTCATGTAAAATTTTATGAAATAATGTCTTGAATATTTACAAATAATCAAGATATTTATTACATCAGGTAAGGAGCACTGATTTTTTAACAGCAAGACAGTAGGAAGAAAGAAATAAGAGTACTGTTCATTCTACAATAACATACAAAACGACAGCACTATTCATGCAACATTACTATTCTAGATAATTTATATTCCAAAATTTAATGAATGGCCATTTTCCTTTTCAAAATGAAAAAAAAAAAAAGGACAAATGTAGCTTTTTTATGCTTTACCCATTTCATTAAATTTCATTGAAAAAATGTCAACAAATTCATAATTCAAATTCTAAAATGACGACGGTGTTTTAAATTGCACAAGAATAAGAATTTGCAGTAAGGTCCGGTCTGGTCTGGGTTGCTGTCATCCAAAAGAAGAAAGATTCTATTTTTCTGTACTAAAATAAGGTCAAAACAAATTAAGATAAAAGAAAGTGACTTAATAACACACATATAGCTTAAAATAGAGATGTTGGAAAATTTCATAATTTCCATATAGTTTTTGCTTCCTAGTGTAATTGGAGAATAGAGATCAAATCACTCTCGCTTGCTAGTATTATTATATTTCTTTCCTGTTCAACTTAACATCTTGAATATGGCACCTCCTATCTCCGTTGCTACTCTAACTAATCACAATTCAAATTGTCTAAATATGATAGGAGAAATGTCAGTTCGAAGACCTTTTCAGCCCATGCTGATGATAACACTATTGATTACTAATTAGTCTAAGGGTCCATTTGGAATTGAGATTAAGTAACCGTAGTTTTTAAATTACAGCACTAAAATATTTGATAAATACTAACTGCTGTAGTTTGAAAACTCTGTTGATATAATTTTTCACTTGTATGATGAAAAATGTATTATATATTTAATAATTTTGTTAAAATTATTATTTAAAAATTATATTTACTACATACTATTAACTTTTGTTTCATAGTTACAACTTTTTTTTTCCACAGTAACTGTAGCTTAAAAGTTACAACCCCTCGATCTCAAATAGGACCTAAGTTTCCCAGTAAATAATTATTAAACTAGCTTCGGGACCTAGTAGGTCCAACCGGTGTCCTATCGTATGGTGCTGTGCTTTTTATATAAATGACTAAACTTTGGGCTTTGATTATATTCATACCCAACTAATTAATTGAAAGAACCATAAGATGGTTAATGATGGATGATCCACACACATTCCATATCATATGCCAGCTTGGTGACAAGGATTTTTTTACTTTTAGGGATCGGCCATTGTGGATTGAAATTGAATTGTAGTGGCCACTTAAAAGGTTTTTTATTTCAACACTTGACACATAATTCTGTTAATAATTTTGTGTTGGAGAATGAGGTCCAAAATCCTTTCAACAGGGATCAAAGAGAAATCATTTCCTGATAGGCCAGAAATATTCAGAACCCATTTTATAACTCTTTAAGAATAACAATTACTGATAAATTGGCAGCAGTTTCGTAAAAATGAAAAAAGAAAACACGAAATGTTGAAATCTCAACTTGCGGTAATAGTTGATGTAAAATTGAGGAAACGCATCAATTGTGATGATGGGAATGAAACCAAAATAATGCCTCCACTCCAGTTTATCCAAATTAAGTCTTAGAGACGTTATACCAGGCCTGTATGAAAAAGCAAAGAGAAAAGTGCTACCACAAAGATACCAATGAGACAAATGAGTTCAAGGAGAAGGAAGAAAGAAATGAAGTGAACCAATGCCACCTTACAGTCTCGGAGGAGAAATGGACTCTAGAGATTATGCTTCCAAAGTCAAAGGATCACAGGATGCTCAGCTTAAATAGTATCCAAACACCAAACTCAGAGTCTCTGTGATGCTAAGTCAGACTTTCGGCTTTTTGGTACATATTCAAACTGGCTAAAATCCACCGCGACAGATGACCTTCAGAGGATTAGACCAACGCATTGAGGAAGATTTATACCTAGTTATATAATAAAAATGAATGACGTTGGCATTGGGAATGAATTACATTACCTAACAGTACAAGTGTTTCGTACATCTTTCAGAGGAGCACGAAGACCACTAGCACGGGAACTAGATGTGCACCTATATTTTGATATCACCGAAACAAATCTTTCCATTGATTTCTCAGCTATTTCAGAATAACAGCCCAAGTGCGAAATGTTGGCACCAAACTTTGCTTCATCAGTTCCTGTCTCTATAGTTTTGTCAAGGCTAGGATCACTATAACCTGGAGGTTTAAAAATCAAATTAAAAATTAACAAAAACTCTTCTGTGTTAACATCGATGATCAAACAGTGACAGCATAAACAACATTGAAGTGGTCAAGCAAAGTCTTGTCTTTCTTGTCAACTTAGCCATAACATTCAGTAAATAATCGTGTATGCATGAGGAAGCTGAACTTTCATGAACAAGTGTCCAGGGGCAATAATAAGGTTGCAAAGTCCTAGCACAATACAGAGCTGAATTTGATGAATAAGGATGCATATCAGTTGATTGATAAATATATTACTTGCAAACCAAAGTACACTGAGAGTCCTAGGAATTGAGTACATACCATTGTTATGAAGAGATGCATTTGTACGCATGAGCTTGGATCTCATGTTTTCCTGAAGGAGTTAGAGAAAGTTAAAAATGAGAAAAGTTCCAGAACTCCTCAACACAAAACCCCAAAAGAATATATTGAAGGAACACAGAAACAAACAAATGGAGCACCTACTGTGTGAACACTGTCATTCAAAGAGGTCTTCCGTTTTATGGTGGTCCCCTTGAGATAGCTATTCTCAAAATGAGCACTCGGAAGATTAGCATTCTCAGACATATCAATGGCAACATCATTCTCAACTACAAGTTTTTCTTGTTTATTCTCCTGATCATCCTTGTTCACTTGCTTATGCAGAAAATAAGAACTCCTTACAATGACCTTTCTGTTCTCTGTTCTTGTCTTTCCCACAACTGAATCCGTACAATTCTTACTTTCATGCTCCTTTCGCAATGCTGGACAAGGTTTATGAATTGAACGGCAAAACTGTGGCTGGGAAGTATGTTCTGCATTTCTCTCGTTCTCCATCTCTTTCAAATTCATTAACACAAGTGAGTCATTCCAGACTAGTGAAGTTGACTTATTTGTGAGAAGACTATATTCTTACCATGACTTGGAGGTGCAGAAAATTCAGGAACTTCAGATGCAAAACAATTTTTCTCCTGTGGAAAAGGAAGAAAGCATAAGCAGAGTTCAACCTAGTTATTTTCAACTGAAATTTTTCACAATTCTCTTCATGTCACTCACAGAGCTGTTATGAGGGAAATTTCCCATGGTTTCTGATTCCACACAGGACGACGATTGGCAGCTTATATCACAACTAGCCTCTGCAGTATGATGTTTATTGGGACTGAGGGAAGAGGTATCCTCTGGACTGGAATGGTTCGGCGATATTCGAGGGGCAGTGAATTTTCTCTTTGCTTCAAGAGATGCAAAGCCTTAAGGTGTTAAGGAATATTAGTTCACACAGGTTCACCCAACCACAATAAAATTTTATTTGAAAGGAATTTTATTCGATTGTGTAACATACATATTCAGACTCATTCTATTCGATACAGAAATATTGTAAGATCTACCAAAGGACTTCATTGGATACAGAAATACTTGGTTAGGAGATTCTTCTGCGCAGGCAAATCCAGCTTTTTTCTTTCACTTTCAGGTTTAAAATTTTTGAGGTGGGAATTTTGGCCAAGCACCAGATGAGAATTATCAGTGACTTCCTGCTATTTTAAAGAAGACAGAAAGCAAAGTCCTGTCAGTAAAGCATAAACTTTACGATTCATCTCCAAAAATAAACAGAAGGGTGTGGTAAGAAAAAAATATCAATGAGGTAAAAGATAGACTTTAGGCAACTTATAACCTTTTTTATTCTTACTTTCTTGTTTTTCATTGACAATATCATATAAAATGAATTTAAATAGAGCAGAGACTATGCTGAAAATGTGTTTTAACTTTTAATGTTGTTTTCCACAGTAAATTAACTGCTGCAATCTGCATTCCACAACAATATAAATTGTTTTGACTAATAATGAAACTTCTTTAAAGCATTTTCCTGAATTTATACATACATTATTTTAGCCAGTTAACCTAAAATGGTATAAAAACAGAAGACAACCAAATACACACATAAAGACACAAATAATGTATAAGCAAATAATTGCAGAGTATACCTGGAAAGGCAGTTGAGTAAATGGGTCAAGATCGCCCATTGCTATCCCTTTAGCTATATGTTGCGGTAGCAATGTATACCAGGTTAAGGTATGATCTTATGTATTTTAAGTAAAAGAGTTAGAAAAAACCTGTAATTCAATAAATGAGATGAATTCTAAATAAAGGATATGGGCCTAAAAAGTCCAAATCATTGCCAATGTTGTCAGATATGTCCGACAAATGTACAATATCTTCTGTCTTTGGGTCATAAACTCGTTGATGCTGGAAGGTTAGAACTGCTTTCCTGAATGACTCTTCATAAAAAGGAGGAACTGAAACTGTGCTGTACTTCAAGTGCTTAATTACCTGAAAAGACCCAATGAGTATTTGGTATAAACCAGAAATTCATTTAGAACCTATCACCGAGAAGGATTGCATGGTAAGAACAACAAGTGGAAATGAAGTTAGAGAAAATATTGAAGCAGTTTACCTGAGGCTTACTCAGTGTCAAGAAGACTTTTCGATCTAGAAAGTATTCAAGAAACTAGAGCAATCACAAAAATATTTACCTTGTCATAACTTTTGAACTTGCTAATAAGTGCATGAGCCCTTTTCAGACCCATTCCTGGCAGTGACTGCAAATAGTCACAACCACTCAAGATGCACATCTCAAGAAGCATCTGCTTGGTAAATCCTCCAAAACTCAGGTCCTTGTTCTTCTGTAGCATGGAACACTGAAACTCAACACCTTGCCCAAACTTGTCCATTTTAAAGATAATCTGGATCAGAGAAGGATCATCAATGCAGCCCACCACAATGCAACAATCAGAATGGCAAGCACACAAAATTACTATAGAACATGAGAAGCGTGAAGTAATCAATTTCAAGAAAACTCACTCTAGAGCAGCCAAATGGTATCAGATCAGAGTCCTCAGTAATAACTGCCTCAACTTGTTTGCTGACTGCCAAGAAGGTCATCTGGGCATCAGCCTCGTAAGGAGCAACAATGTAGCTTACATTCTGCTGCTTTAAAACCTTCCAAGAGCAACCATGTCAATAGAGGGAAAATATTATCTAAGATGATATATTTATAAAAGAGATTCTCTGAAGGGTAAGGTTAACATGATGCCTCTAAATTCTCCTTCCATACCCGGATAAGTTCATGTGCAATTGAAGGAGAAATATCAACAGCTTTTTGGAAGAACGCGTAAGCAGCAGAAGAGTTTCCTTCTGACTCACACTCAATGGCTCGTGCAAGATTTTCCTTCCTTGACCTGTATGTGTAGGGAAGATAACAATTCTTTAGTCCACATTTGGCCTCAACAAGGTCAGACCAATACCATAGGTAGTTAAAATGTTGGAAGCAACTAAACCATCAGTCTCTAACTATAGAAAGCCATAAATACAGAAGTCAGATAAAGAGTGCCAAACTGCATGGCAACTCCACTTTGTAAATTTCCTGAGGGCAGAGGCAGACCACTGGTTTTAGGCAAATGAGGTAGGCCAATAAGGTACCATATTGAAGGGACATTCGCACTAGAGGAACCAATAAGAATGAAGTAATTAGAGAGCTAATTACAGATACGAAAGAAAAACAGCTAGTGGTGGAACTGGTGACATTATGCCCAACTCATCTGTATAGCAGACAGAACAGGTAGATTTGTACTTGTCTGAAATTCAAGGTCCCCAGCTTTTTGTCACACTTAACAGTTAAATGGAAAGCTGAGTGATAACTAAAGATATATGCAGCCAGCCCCAAGTACTAAGGATTGGAGCCTTTTAAGTTTTTGGCACTTTTTTATTTTTAAATAAAATTCTTAAGCTGGAACAACTAAGCTATTACTATATTCAAGTGGCATTAATTGCAAACCTAGCACGCTTGTTCTCTTGTTCAATCTTCATCGGCAGAAGACCTCCATCAAAGATAAGAATAGGTTTAACACCATAATGCCGCAACAAATTTACTCTATGCATGCAATATTCAATGTGCCTATAATAAGAAAAAAGGAGAAGCACATTAGATCATAATACACATCCAGAATCACAACATTACTTGAGAAAAATATTTCCTCTAGCCTTCCAAATTTTCCTGTTTATTAATGTACTTGTTACCCCAACAAAAAATATATATCTAAATGAACACAACAAGAACTTCACTTCTAATAAAAAAAGATTGCCTTTTTCAATAGGAAAGGTGCACAAAAAATGTTATAACGAGTTACAAATTGAAGGAAACCCAGTTCCTTTACTTCCATAACCCCTCACACAGTCACACATAATCATTCCGCAATTTCTATGCCCGTCGGTTAATAAAAATAGAATGAAATTTCAACAGCATGTTACAAACCCCAAATGAAAGAGAGGGGACATTTCCAGGGCTTGGGCATGGACAAAATAACGTGATAGAACACACGAAATCATCAATACAAGTAAACCCATTATCACCAGTTTGGCATAAGCCCCCACAAATGATACTAAATCCACATAACATCAGAATCACTAGAATTTTATCTCCTTTTAATTCCAATAGGACTTGAAACTTTTCCACTACATTGCCCCAGTGTAGACAAAAGGTGATTTCTTTTTGAAGGATTATGGCATTAAGCCTAATCAAATGCGTGAAAAATTACCCATTACCCAATATCAATAAAATCTCGAAACTTGACAATAAAACAACCCAAAAGGCGGAGAGAGAGAAAGGAAACAGATATTCAAAGAGAGAAAGAGAGACCTGGACGTGGGTAAGCCCTTGCAAAGCTCTCGGCTACAAGACAAGGCACCTTTGTGAAGCCAAGAATAAGTATCAACAGCCACACAACAGTCCTCGAGCTCTTTGATGTGAATTGGTATCATTATCGATTTCAACAATGGCAATAGCCCTTGAATCCCCATTTTTGTTGTTATTATTATTTTTATTATTATTTTCTCTTCTGCTTCTAGTTTTTCTACTGTTTGTTTCTTCAATTCAATTCAATTTGTAAAGAGAGTTTATAAAAACGAGCTGGGTGTTTCTCCAGCTTCAACTCAAGAACTGCAAAATGTTATCTTTGAGTGGAAATGTAAAGATACTGTAACTTGTAAGAGCGAAGATTAAAGAGGATTTTTTTAGGTTAACTAGCTAATTGGCGGGAAAATTTCATTTTTGGTGACAATGGCGGACCTGGACCTGCCAGACGGGCTGTCGGTTTCGGGTTCGGGCTATGTTCGAGGAGCCTTTTTCAAATAAACCTCTAAGGAGCCTTCTTAATTAAAGTCCAATTCTTTATCCCAAAAAAATATATATATATATATATTAAAGTCCAATTAAAGTCCTAAAAATATTACGTACAATAGTGAATTATAAGATTGATATTTAGACATTTTCCAAGAATCATTGAGTAGAGACTTTTTCATTTTTTTATAGGGGAGAATTTCACTATGTTAAATTCGAAAAATTTAAACTAGAGTCGACTAAAGTATTGACAACGCCATTAACTTTTTTGTAGATATAGGAAGAATAAAATCGCATGGACTTTATCATGGTTAGTCAATTGAGCCATTTAGTACAAAGATGTCAAGGAGGAGAAAAAAATATCAATTTTCAAATAATAATAAGCAAATCACATTCTAATCACAATGAATGTCAATCTTTATAATAAGCAAATTCAATATCATAAATATTGACGTAAAAGTCTGCATAAAAAGAAGCTTGATTCCTAATTAGTAAGCAAGTACCCTAATCAAGAGAATCAAAGAGTAAAAGACCATCTTTGAAGAAGTGTGAAGAGAATTGCTCAAGCTAAGCAAAATATAAATAAGAAAAGAATCAAGAAGACTTGCAAAGTTTGGGCATATCTTAGTGAGAGATATAGCCCGAACTCAAATGCTTAATACCTGCAATTAAAGGTTGAATATTTCCCTTCTAAAAAAAAAAGTTGAATATTTTCAAACGTAATTTTATTCCAATGCTTCTTAATATAGTACAAAATCACAAGGAAATACATCAACCACATATAATACGTATGAACCATATGTGAGCCCAGTTGAATTCAACAAGTCGGGTTAATTACTTAAATTACTATGAATACACAACAGACAACAAATCGATGTTGCTTATGTTATTAATCAATGATATGAATTAATGAATTCAATTTAAATTAATCTAATACCAAGTGCTTCGCTTCTTTTGACAACATTTCTAGATTTTCCCCGACTTGGAATATTAAAAATAAAAAAAGTTCATCCAATATTATTAAATTACTATATATTAAATATACGACACACACAGACATAGTTGATCTCCACCACACATATTATTGTAGAGAGGGAAAATATTTCCACAAAAAGATGTATGTAACGAAATATGCGCTTATTTGTTGTGCAATTGGTTTTTTTTTTTTTGGTATTTATCTAAGAAGACATAATCATTTGCAAGGCAAATTCAAGGCCACTACACGTGAGAAGCTTTAACAGACACAATTTCACAATTTGACAAATCAATGACTCATAAGATTTATGTTAATGGCAAAATATGAATTCAGAGAATATACTTTTAAATGTTCCTTCAAGGCATGCTGCATATATTTATTCGCATATAATATTTCACGAGGAAAATTTGAGTACTGCACAAAGGTACAAATTAGTAAGACAGAAAGTAAGAAGGCAGAAGAGAGGAAGAGAGAGTTGACATTGGTGTTGAATTGAGTGATCAGTGAATTGCAAGTGAAGTTATAGCGACATGTCTTCAATTGGGATTTCTTCAATTTATTCAGTTTGCAGTGTTGCAGCTGGCGTCACTGGTAAACTTTTCAATATCCCTACAATCTTATCTGCTGCATTATTCTTCTTTTGATATGCAAGATTAAAGTCTTATCTGTCTTTGTTTTTCCTTGGTTTTTTTTTTGGCTTAAAGATTGTACTTCTAACTTGTTTTCTTTATTTTGGTCTTGTTTAAAATGTTTGAATTGGAGAAGAGTGATTTGGCCTTTGCTGTTTTTTGTTGCCAAGAACATGCAGTAAGGAAAGAAAAGTTGAAAATTCTTGCTTTGTATAATCTTTTGCATGCAATGTTCTGGTGGCTTGATTACTTACTTTCTAGAGTTTCTCACAAACTCTATGTTTCGTGTTCTCTCCATGCATGGTAATGAATTTCTCAAATATAAAGAGAAGTTTACATGAATTCCCATTTGGTAAAATCGGAACACTCGTATGCTGCAGTGATGATGATACATGTGCTTGCGATGAATTGATCAACCTTAATTCCAGATTCCAATTTATTAATTGCCTCAGTTTCTGGAAGCTAAAGTGAAAGTATTCTAATACTATTTTTTTGATTGCAGGGAACATATTTGCTTTCGTATTGTTTGTATCACCCATGTAAGTTGTTTAATTATCTTTCCACTTAAAACAAGAATTAAATTGGGAAAATGAAACTCATTGACCTTATTTCAATATTTTTTCTCCCTCTTTCAGACCTACATTCAGGAGAATTTCGAGAAACAAGTCAACAGAACAATTCTCGGGATTGCCTTACATATATTCTCTCTTGAATTGCTTGATTACCCTCTGGTATGGCATGCCTCTTGTATCCCCTGGTATTATATTAGTCGCTACGGTGAATTCGGTTGGAGCAGTTTTCCAGTTGATTTATGTTAGCATCTTCATTTCATATGCTGAAAAGGCTATAAAGGTAATTCTTTTACGCTTAATTGGTCTTGTTATTGGAATGATAAGCAATTCCGTCATATCTGATTACCGTCTTTGAATATTTTTGCAGATGAAGATGTTTGGATTATTGGTAGCAGTTTTTTTTAGTATTTCTCGCCATAGTATTCACGAGCATGGAAGCTTTTGACTTTGATGGGCGGCGGCTTTTTTTGGATATTTGAGTGTTGCTTCTCTCATTTCTATGATTGCTTCACCATTATTCATCATTGTAAGCTCATCTGAAACCTCAAGCATTCCGACTTTTAAGACTACACATTTCCTTGCCATTCATATGGTTGCATGCATACTTTTATGCAGAAGTTAGTCATTAAGACGAGGAGCGTTGAATTCATGCCCTTTTATCTTTCTCTTTCAACCTTCTTGATGAGTCTCTCCTTCCTAGCGTATGGAATGTTCAAGGATGACCCTTTCATTTATGTAAGTACTATCTTTCCTGCAGAACCATTATAGTTAATTCTAGATTTTTACGTAACATTAACAAGCAGAGTAGGCAAGGACTTCTACAGTTAATCGATCAGTGGTGGGCTGAATGGTTGCTGTTTAACTCCAAGTACTAGCTTTTTGCTTGATTCATGTACTAAGAAATCAATTTAAACAATTATTATAGAGTATAGCGTCAGAAAATTTTGATTCATTTCATTATCATTTTTGGATCCAGGTCCCAAATGGAATTGGAACACTTCTGGGGATTGTTCAATTGATGTTGTATTCCTACTATAGCACTAAATCTGGTGAAGACTCAAGACAACCCTTGATCAATTCATTTGCATAAATTAATGTGCAAAGCGTGTGTAGCGGAGAATTTAGTGATCAGAATCTGTACAATCAGTACTTCAGTGACTTGATTAGTCTAAAGCTCGAATTCCTTTGGAATATAGGCGCTTCACTCCTTGAGGTATGAGGCACCAAATGTAAGACTGGTAAAATGCTCTTTTAGACTTTCCAAATCAGTCATTAAGCAGCAAGTAATCTTACGTGGAGCTCCTTGCCCTTGTTGAATGCAGAGACAAGTCTCGCGCACAGGGATGTTCGGTGTTTTTTTATTTGAGCTTGATCCCTTCTATTGCCACATGCCTTCTCCTCTTCTTTATTGTGTCCAAACCAAATCATTTGAATTAAGTTTGCATGGACGAAGCATCAGATATTTGACATATGGATGAATATATGTCATATCCTGCTCTTGCATGACTGCTTCCTCAAGTAAGATGTACATTGAGCAGTTATCAGCATAAATGAATTTCTATCATTCAATGTCTTATCATTTAGTATTTATTCTCTTCAGCTTGTCACCCTAGAGGATGAGAATGGAATCAAGTCATTGGCTGCGACTTCAGTCTGAGATAATTAAAATGGTATTTGGTGTCTAAAAACGTGAGAGAAGGGTTATAGAAATTTGCCCTCTTGCTCTCTCTTTCCTTTCTTCTTTATTTCTCTCACCTTTCTCTACACCAAGTATTTTTTAATTAAAATTATCTGTTTTTCAGTTGAGTCCAACTCCTTTGTACATGTGATTACTTAACCCCCAATTTTTGTCTTTTACTAATTTGGCCATTAGATTATGAGCAAAATGATCCAACAGCATTGAACTAATATAGAAAAATGATGCAGTCAGTGGGTTACTCGCGACATTGCATCCGTACCCCCAGCCCTGTGATAATCATATGGCCTTATTCAAGATCTTATTTTTCAGTACGAAATTAATATATTTCTCCATGATAGCAACAATTTCTTAATTGTTGTCAGGACAGCTTCGGTATTGTTTGTGTCACTGATAATTATCAAATTAATTAATACTAAGAGTATAATCAATACAATAACAAATTTGAAATATGAGGTCACATGTTTCACATAATAATTACATGTTTGATGGACACAGTGCAGGATTTAACATCAACTTGATTTTATTCCCCATTTTAGTTAATTATTTTATTTTATTTATTTTTACATTGTTCAACGACTTGCTTTAACTTCGTATTGCAAGAGTTATCCATTTGACACGTGAGGATGGCTTTGGAAATGCTTGGTAGCAAGATAATTACTATATCAATCTATATAAAATATATATATATATATATATTTTAAATATTTTATTAGAAGACCTATAACGAACAATCTCTTTGAAACAGATCCAATGTTTTGGCTAACGATTATGAAAAAATAATTTTTCACTCCAAGTGATTATACGTACTCATTTATTTAAAAAAAAAAATGGGATCGCTAATCACAAAGGCAAAATAGTCGTGGCCTCTTTTTTTATTGTAAGTATACAAATTTTAAAACAATATTTTATGCCTTTGTTTATTTACTGGATCTCCTTATTGAAATTTATAGCATTTTGCACAATTTATAATGTGCTTGAAAATTTTGGGTATCATCATGTAGAAATAACAATCTATCAAAAAATCAAAATGAAAGAACTCATAAAATTAGAATTATATATAAAAGTAAGTTCACCTTGGAATAATAATACGGAAGATAAACGTGAGAAAGAGGGAGAATTGGAGATTTTTTGTTTTTTTTTGTTTTTGTAAGAGAAAAATGATTGGAAAGAAAGAGAGTGAAAACTTATATTGGAGAGCCTCCATAAGTCCTACATGTACAAGTGGAACATATCCAGCCAAACATACACCCATGTTAGTTAAAACATCCGCACCAGAATTACGTATTACGTAGATGTGGCTATAATGAAATTGCATCTTACAATTCCTTTTCTTTATTTCTTATATTACAGCGATTGAATCTGAATCTGCCACCTACGGGTCTTTGGTCTAGTGAGAGAATTCTTACTCTCACAGATGTTCGAATTTTTATAAAAATATTATGGGAGTTAGTTGTAATTCTTCTTCAATTATCATATAATTGAGTGAAAACAGTCTTCTTTCTCATAAAATGTGATTAAATCACTCTCCAACCAAACATTCCGCCCTCTGCATACCGCCAATTGAAAGAGGAAGCTGTATCAATAGCTTTTAATAATGGCGTAAATTCTAGCAAAAAATTATGTACGATGGGGAAGAGACATTACAAAGCAACCCTAGAGCACTTCATAAAATAATGCTGACTTCTTTTAATACATCACAAATTCTTAATGATTGAACTTCTCCAATTTCATTGTAGGCATTGAAGCAGTTTTTAAAGATTATTTCATTAGCAGTAAATGAAAATCCCCATAATTTACCAAATTCAACCAGCAAAGAAATAAGAGAGATAAATAAAATAAAAATAGCAGCTGCAACTTCTTAAAAGAGCTATATCATTTGCAACTCCGGAAGCCAAAAATCAATTTCCGTATTAAAAAAGGTTTTAAATGATTACATTTTGAGTCGGACTATTTTACGCTCTTTAAATTACTTTAAATATTCACATTCTAATGAAATTTTATATTTCTAAAATATCTATCATGTGATTTACTAAAATCAATGGATTGCTTACTAAAATCAATTATGCTTGCCAATAGGCTACAAGTCCGTTGGTAACACAAGTGAGTGAAATAAAATTATAAATGTTCTTTCTGCCTTACGAAATACGAGTAGAGTTAATACATCTCTTATTATGAGAGTTATTTATTTGGGTAAGTATTCATAAAATTTAATATAATATTATAATCTCAATGTATTTATCCGTTGATATTATCCTAATATGTAATGAGTATTAAAAAAAAAAAATCAATTATGCTTTTAATGGTAGACAGTAGAGACACCGTTGATTCTAATAAGTTTCAACATTCACGTGATGAGATGAAAAGGGAGATGATCATCTTTTTTCAACTAACATGAAACAAGCGTATTCAACAGTAATCACCGCAAAATAAATTTACATTGAATTATTTTTTTTGGGTGTTGAGCTTAAAAAAAATCTAAAAAAGAAAAAGAATATTTTAGTATTTTAAGAGTGTACTGACTAAAAATTAAAATTTTAGAATTTATTAAATAAATTAATTAATTAAGTAAAAGAGTGTAACTAGAGTGTTTCGTAGAGTACATTTTTGTGTATATATATATTAGGTACCCGAATCAAAATGAATACAAAAATAATTTGGAAGAATGGAAGATCTAGTTAGTTAGATATTTCTCTTTTACTTTATAAAATATCTGTCAATTTAACCACCAAATAGAAGGGGCGATAAAGTAATTTCATCGCTTCCCTTTGTTCCAGCTGTACGGACTTCCCAATTGGGGCAGAAAGTAAATTAGGAGGCCAAACCAAGTAAACTAGCGCGTCAACACTGAATCGAAAACCAAAAACCCTAGAAGCGCAGCCCTCACTCCACTGCTACTGCTGCTTTACTATCTCCTCCTTTCACTCGAAAGTCCAAAACCCAAAGCCTCTCATCTGAGGGATTCTTGTTTCATCGACCGAATTGATTGATTTGTCGAAGTTGATGACTTTCGCCGACACTGCTTCGATTCGGTTCGGGTAAGTTCTTTCAAAGCCCTTAACCCTAACTATAGAACAAGTTTTTTTCTGTAATTTTTAATCGTTTTACACGTAATTTTGATCACTCTTATGATTTGGTGAGATTTCCGACTTAGAATTGAAGAAATCGAAGTTTTCGAGTTCTGATATTTTAATTGAGTGTATAAATTTATGCACTTTCGGTTTACTCTCGATATTTTATATGTTAATTTATCTGGGTTGGTGTCGAATTTGGATTTTTTTTTTTTGCACTTATTGTTGACTGTTGTTGCTGGGACGCTAAACCCTAGTTTATTTTTCCCTTCTGTTTGATATTTGGATTTGGTGAAATTGAGTTGCAAGATTTATGATTCTCGGTAAAATAAGTTTTGGGCGGTTGTTATTTCTTAGTTTTTTATTGGCTTTGATCTATTTCGACCTGTTGTATTACTAGAGTATTTGGTTGCGAATCGTTGGATGTTATTGCTGTGATGCCGCCCTTCTGTTTGATTTTTTAGATTTGGTAAAATTGATTTTTTAGATTTATGGTTCTTCACTAAATTAAATTTTGGGCTTTGATCTGTTTTAGCCACTGTTATTATTACTAGTGAATTTGAGGTGTGATCTCATTTCCTGAGTGTCTCCTTTCAAAACCCAGAGTGTACCAATAACATGCTTCACCATAATCATATGATTCTGCGTGTAATGGCTCTTGAGATGCTTATCTGTTGTAAAATTTGTAACAGGAGTCTTGCTGGGTGATTCATGCATGTTATTGTTCCTTTTGGAGGACACTGCCTTACCCAGTGCACCGCGGTTGACATCAGTTTTTATATTGCTTGACAACTTATAAGTATCGAGGCTTCTTCCTTCAGTATTTGCAGCTTCTCACCATGATTGCTACCGAAGCTGTAATAACTAAGAAGAAGTTGAAGATTAAATTTGGGAGCCAGAGAATTGAAGCTGTTCCTGGGCCTCAACCATGTGAATATGGGCAGCAGCAATCTCATGTTGAAAATTGGCGCCACAGTTCTTCTGTGATGGAAAGTAATCAATTGATGATGAGTAAGCCACATCGTTCATCTGGTGGAAAAAATATGAATGGTTCTGAGCACTCAAAGGAAAGATCGTCTATGCCAGCTGCTAACAAGCGTCAAGCCCAGGAAATAATTGAGGGTCCAAAGGAGAAGAGGCGGAAGATGGATCGTGGTGTAACTCATCAGTGTTCTGTCATTTTGAAATCACTGATGAGCCATCCAGCTGGCTGGGTTTTTAATCAACCCGTGGATCCCATGAAATTGGACATCCCTGATTACTTCTCGATCGTATCTAAGCCCATGGATTTGGGCACAGTGAAAACTAGACTGGACAGGAATTTGTACTCTGTATCTGAAGAGTTTGTTGCTGATGTCAGACTGACTTTTTCTAATGCCATGCTTTATAATCCTCCTGAGAATAATGTTCATAAGATGGCACTGGAGTTAAACAATCTCTTTGATATTAAATGGAAATCCTTAGAGGAAAAATGGAGCTCTGAAGTCCCAAAAGCTGGGCTGGGAAAAATCTTGAGTGGAAGAATGATGGAAGTGAATGATACAAGGCAGAGTTGTCCAAAAACACCTCCCTTGCATAGTACTCTCTCGTCCAAGAAATCAAAGACGTCTGAAGAAAAGGCTGCAAGGAATTCATATTGTGGAAGGGCTGTTGAAGTAAGTAATATCTATTCCATAGGTGATGTAATGGCTGTTATGCGTGCTTTTATACTATATGTCTCGTATATTCTCAGCATTCAGCATGTGGATGGTGGGCTGACTTTTTTATATCTTGTTCTTAGGTTGAGCGGGCCAAACCAGCACAGAACTTGTCAAGCAAGTTGGTGATAAAAAATTTACACAAAGGTATGCAATGGCGGGATAAAGTTTTTGCTTTGTGGCTCTTTAAAGGAGCTAATTTGCAATGTGTCTTATAGGCACCAACGGTGGTGGTAGACTTGCTTGCGACATTGTCAATGCTAAGCCACCATTTAGCCCGGTTGCCTGCAAAAGTTGTGGTAAATGTGGCAGCGCTACTTGTGGATGCAACCTCCCTAGTGATTCAAATCATGCATCGTCAGGTAGTTGATCTTCCCGTTTGGTTATTCTGTTCATAGTTTGTTGTAGTTGGTGACTATATCCTTTGCTTTGTTTTAGATATCACTTCGGAAAGATCATTGGGTGGAGATCGTGCTTGTAGCACTGATGCTTCTAAACCGGTATGTATGATGGGTACTGATTATTTTAAATAATTTGTTTTAGGGCAACTGTGAACAATCGTTATCCTTTGTATTGTGTAATTGGAATGTTATATGTAAATTTAGGATTGTCAAGTAAAAAGCACGTCAACATCACAGATGAGCAAGTCAGATCCAGATTCCGATGGTGAGGATATATACTCATTTAAAATATGTGTTATTCTTGCACTTATTTCTTGTTCTGAGCATTGGCATGCTGTCGGAATGATATGAAGGGGCTGTAAGTGCTTTGGATGATGGGAATTTATGTCTAAGTTCTCAGCTTACACCTCCTGCAACGGACTCTGCTGCTGCTGAAGGTCTGTTTATCTACTTGTGACTATGATGCCTAAATTATATAGTAACTGATTTTAATAAGTCCTGTGTCAAAATATAATTGTAGTAGTGGGTGTTGTTAGTGTTTGAACTTTTGTGTTTGTTTCTTTGGTGTAGAATGGACAACTTCGCTTCTTGATGTACAAATGTCTCCAAAGAAGGCTCTTCGTGCTGCAATGTTAAAGAGTCGTTTTGCAGACACAATTTTGAAAGCACAACAGAGGACACTGCTGGATCATGTAAGCCTTGTCTAGCCATTATTTTATGTATTAGGATAATTTTGTACAACTTTTTGAAATTTTCAACACGTTGCTTGCAAGTTTTGTGCTGTTTTAGTGTCAACTGTTCCTTATACGCCAGTGTTTTCTTTGATTTAAAGGGTGATAAAGCTGATCCAGTGAAGTTGCAGCAGGAGAAGGAAAGATTAGAACAAAGGCAGCGGGAAGGTGATTAAGCAACTTCTTACTGGTTTCATGCAATTTGTTTTGTTGAGTTGAAATATGATTTTTCCTGTTGCATACTTGTATGGTTTTTGCTAAAATATTACATTTTTGAGAATGTCTGAAAATCCTGTTCTCTATTGGATTGTTCCGAGTTGTGCTAGGATTTGTTCTTTTGTTTCTTTGCTTTTTTTACAAAGAAACTTGAGACAATCATTTCCCCTGATTTGGTGGTGGTGTGATTTTGCAGAGAAAGCTAGGATTGAAGCCCAAATTAAGGCTGCTGAAGCTGCCTCGCGAATGAAGGCGGAGATTGAGTTGAAAAAGCAAAGGGAGAAGGAAAGAGAAGCAGCTCGAGTTGCGTTGCAGAAGGTAAAACCTTTGGTTTGCATTGCTTTTCAGTGTATAGATTTACTTGGGGAGGGGTCTTACCTTTGCTATTTATCTTCTCCCTTCAGATGGAAAGAACTGTTGAGATTGAACACAACCTGGAGATTCTAAAGGAACTTGAAATGTTGAGTGGATGTTGCTTATCCCCTCATCTGCTAAATGGGCCTGAAGCGCGAAGAAGAGCATTCAAGGGTGCTCATTTTAAGAATCCACTGGAGCGGATTGGTTTGTTTATGAAAAGTGATTATTTGGTAGAAGACGAGGATGAGGAGATATTGAATCTGAATGGGGATGGCGAGGAGGGAGAAATTTTTTCATGAATTTAACATATCTTTAATATTGTTACTATTTTTTCAACCCTGATGTTCCAGCCTCTTGTTAATATTTGATAGTGAGGAAGAGAGATGTTAGCTGTAAATGAATATGGTTTTCCAGATAGGGTATTGGAACTTTGTAATAAAAAACAAGTATTTATACGGATTAATATAGTTGTAAGCTGCTGGCTTAAATCATCTATGACTCGCAAATCTTGCTCTCCGACCTTGTGATACATGAAAACATTATGATTATTATGCTCTTAGTATTTAGATCTCGGTGTTACTTCTCTGGCGGGACATTATTCTGCCACTAAACATGCTGGAAAAGTGTGATCTTTTAATATAATTTGTTATGTTAGATCTTCTCAACCCTTCTTCAAGATATAGATAACCCTTCTTCAAGACAGAATGGTCTTATCACAACACAAATGTACAACTCCCCGAAAAATTTCAATTGCGCTTAAATTTTCACGGCGATTTGATCAACTTCTAATGTTGCAAGGGCAATTTACCAAAAGAACAAAATGAAATCTCTTTGAATACTGCTTGAAATAGTGTATGATCTAACATGAAATATCTTAGAACTCTGGGAATTTTAGCTGTAGTGCGCAATTCATATTATTGAGCGTGGTTATCCCTGAACGAATTCTATATCAACGGAAAAAACTGGAAAAACTCGAAGAAACAAACTTCAAATATATTGCAAAGATAAAATCCGCTAGGGCTTCAAAGAACCTTTTCAGAGGGCATACGGACAGAAAACAAGAAATGGCAAAATGTTTCAGAGCTCTAAACTGATAACAACTAATAAGCCTACTGTCTCATCCAGAAAATACAATGCATTTCCCGGGACTACACTGCAAAACCCTGTACAGTTTATGTTGTGTAGCGGTTCTTTGACCTGTTGTCATGCTTTGCATCCTCCTGATAAAAGAAACAAGACGTAAGCTATATATTGTGTAGTCCCTAATCCTTGATAAATGAAGCTGCACAATTTGGGGCAAACATTAACAATGGACAAAAATAACAACAAATCCTTACATGAAAGATGAACCCTATGGTGTCATTATAATCAAGTAACTCCTTCCACTGTTTCCCAATGCTCATCTGCAACAAGATATTTAACGTTATTGTGCAGGTTATACAGTCAGAATCAAGGTAACAAGTATAAATTAAATGGGGATACATTAAAATGCCCAAGCAGTTTCAAAGACCTGATCATGTAGTAAAGCCATGAATCATCTACCACTGATATGTTATAACAGTAGACAAGGGAAGAGTTGAAAAGAAACAGGCTATGACAAATCGCTATTGAATCTTACATACATGATGTCAAATTAGAATAGAAAAGGAAACTAAACTCGCTCTGTCTATCAAGTAAAGGATTATTAGCCAAACAATAACTATTCTGACCACAAACAATTTGGCAATCCCTTAGTCAACATAGATGCCGTTTAAATTACTAAGTGAACACTATAATAAGTACTGTTAATATGCCAGTAAGGGTTAGAGTGCAGAGCATAGGATACACTGCGTGCAAAACATACTAACATCTTCTTCTAAAATTCTACACCCATACAAAGTCATTTACTTTCTAGCATAATTTTCCATATTATTATCTTTTTTGTGTTCTTTGGTAAACAAAAAAAATAGAAGTAGCAAAGAATGTTTGGCCTAACATTATGTTTGCATAAAGATGCATATGGGAAATTGTAGGTGCTTGATTAGTAAATTACCTGAGCAGCTTCATTTGAAGCATTCTTGGTCCACAGAGATATCTTTTCCTGCCTACCTCTAACATTTACAACTGCTCCACAGATTTCATCTCCATGATCAAACTGTTCTCCAATCATTGCCAGCAACTACCATGCACGTGTACAAATTTAAACCCATACTTAGTATTCAATATTAGGTTGATACACCAACATACACAAACAAACCCACCCATTGAGTCAAGACATACTGTATACAGCCAAGAAGTATCAGATTTTCCTTTAGGAAAGATGACAGTCCACTTCCCGCCATTAGCACAAACAGGGTCCTCCCACTTTGGCTCAATCTTATGCTTGAAACAATAAAAGTCTGCTCCCACAGCCAACTTGCTCGGATGATGTATATTGTTGTAAAGGCTGAATGCAGAAAAATTTGATCGAAAACTTTGAACAACCATTTACGGGATAAACAACAAAACAAGAAAGACAACTAACAATAAGCCATTCAAAAAGATAAAGAAAAAAGAAGTGAACACATTAAAAATTTCCTGATAAACAATCCCTATAACAGAGTTCAAAAGCATGTAAAGTTTGCCAATGAATCTCTCTCGAAAGTTCAATTGAGCTATTAATGGTGCCACTCAAATATCAATCCTTCAAGCAGTATGGACGGACCAAAATGCACATTTAAATCCAAAAAAAAAAAAAGCTAAAATTATAACGACATCTGACAAAGATCGATTCTTTAGTGAAAAGAACCTGAATTTTCCTTCAATTTCCATCAACCTTTCACATAATCGAAACAAAGAACATACATTGAAAACAAAGAAAACTTTTAATCTTTCCTAAATTATCTCAAAAACCTAACAAATCGCACAAAAAATAATAAATTTTTTACCTCCAGAACTCTTCAACGGAGGAAAAGGTATAGATGGAGCGCATGGAGCTACCCCACGCGGCTTGTTTTAATTTGGCAGAAGGGTTATCGAACCAGAAGGTCCAAGAGTGTTCGAGAGGATGCGACTGTTGAATCACGGCCGTTGAATTCTTCGAGGACTCATCGTCGCCCACGATCTCGCCTTCCTCTAGCTCCTCTTCTTCGCTAGGGTTAGGGATTTTGGTGTTTGTTTGGTCTTCAGTTCTTGGGTTCTCGCTCTCTCCTGCCATTTCCTCTTGCGGCTTCTGCTTTTCTTGTTTCCGACTTTTTTCGCTCAGGACTTCGAGAGAGTATTTTATCCCTCTTTACATTGTGGGTCGGGTCTGTCGAGGCGGTTAGGGCCGGCACTTTTTTGTTTACGCTTTGTCGTTTCATCAAAGATCAACCAAGCGTTTTGTCGTTTTTTCAGTTCTCTTCAAAATGTATTAAACGCCAAAACATTTATAGGAAGATGTCTCTTTAATTAAATCGTTTATTGTTGCTCAGAATGTGTCATGTCATGGGGTGGGACATGGGTTGGGATTGGTTTCGGGTTAATCACATTGGAAAAAAAGTCATCCAAGTCGATCTGAACTTGCAATATGATTAGAACATAATCAGATTTGATTGGATAAAAAATTTGATTGCCTGCTGTGTATGCATGTGTATGAATTATAATGGGTAAAATGAATGTGAAGGACAAGTCAAGCAAATTATTTGAATTATAATGCTCTTCAAATTAAAAATAACAATCACACATTGCAAATAACTAGGGATGACAAATTTTTCTAGACTCGGCCTAGACCCAAACAAATTCAGACGATCCGAACTGGGTTCAACCCGACAAGATGCATTAATATTGCAGATTCATTTGTATTTTCTCAAACCCAAACGTATTTGGGTCTAGTTACGGGTTCGGATGAACCCAAATTTTCGGAACCCAGACCTAGTCTATAGTATTATATAATTTATTAATTAATTAATTTTTAGTATTAATGAAAAATATATAAGCAAAATGTTAGGAAGAGAAAAAAAAAACCTTGAGCAAAACAAAACAAACACACCAGCTGCCACCTAAATCTTCATCTTCCTCATCCCCAACGGCCAATATCAATTCAATATTTCATCAATACATCATCAATTTAAATCATCAATTAGCATCAAGAACAACAAACAACAACCAAGTTCCGCCGCTGTCAAATTCGATCTCGTCTCTTTCCAAAAAGCAAGCTTTGCCACTAACCGCTAACCCCGTCTCATTGGCAATCACATTTCTCACTGGACTTAACCACCTGTCGTTGCCTTAGCTGCTGCCTGATCAATCAAAAATAATTTTTTTCCTTTTTTGTATTTTTTTTTAATTTTGTTGCCTTCACTTAATTTCGGTAATTATTAAATTTTTTGTTGTTGTGAATAGTCAAATGCAGCATTTTAACACATAATATCGATATAATTGTAAATTTTATTATTGAAGCATGCAAATTTAGTTGAGATCCCATGAATTTGTCCTACTATTTTATGCTTCTGCAATCCAAAAGGGCCAAAAGTGGCAAGCATGATGTTTATTGTTTTGGCCTTCATCCAACTACTGGGTTTAAAACTCGTAATCTGAAACGAATTTTTTTGCGGTTGAATTCAGACCGCACCTGGAGTTAAAAAATCTAGGTTTAGATCTAGATTTAGTCAGATGAATTGTCATCTGGGTCCGAAATCAAGAAGGCCAAACCTAGACCCAGACCTGAACCCGAGCCCGAATCCAAACCCGAATTTTGCTATCCCTACAAATAACAACTATATTATCGCATCACAATCATAGATTACACGATTTATACAATCCAATTACAAATAATACAATAAAAATTTGAAATTAATTATTTAATATAATATAAATATACCATGAAAAAATTCGCTGGATTTGGATCTAAAAAGGTGGTTGTCGAGGTGGAGCAAGCTGCAGCACTGATCATGGTGGAAGGTAGAGCAAGTTATAGTAGCTGACGAGTTAGAGCAAATTGGCCCCATCGGCTCGTCACAGTGGCCTGACTTCACACTGCAACAGCAGCTCGTGTTGGCATGTCGCAGTCTGTATATGCCTACGGTCGCGTCGATGACTCTGTGGCTCGATGCTATTAGCTATGTGTGTACCGTCATGTCCCATTTGGTCTGAGATCTGAGCTCAGTATGTGTGGTGTGAGGCTATAAAGGTGTAAGGTTGTGAGCTCCAGTGTGTTGTTGTGAGCTAGCTAATTGATTTAGGATTTTAGGTTTTAGTTTTTTAATTCAATTTTTTTAAATTGTGTCACTGTCCAACTCGATCGAATTTCGGATCGAATAGGGCTTAACCCATTGGATCATGATCCTATTATGTTGGATAGACTCCCACTCGATCGAGTTGCGGTCTTTATCCACATCTGATCCAAACCCGAATTTTTTAGGTCAGATCGGATTAAATGCCTGATCCTATGTCATCTCTTCATCTCTTTAATTTCTATAATTAGTTTTATTGATTACAAAATAATAATAATAACAATAACAATAACAATAATAATAATAAGAACTCTGATCAGGTGTACACCTCTTTAATATCATTACTCACAATAACAATAATCTATATTTATTGAAATTAAAATTTAGATCAATATATATACTATTCTAATGTCATGAGAGAAACATTTAAGCAAAATTTGTGTTCCAATATTAGTATTACGTCACCAGAATTTATTATGATGGAGAATTAGAGATAATACAATAAGTACGTAGTTCCTTTTCATTTAAAAAGGGAAAAGATGGGTGTGTGGGAGGGGAATTATGGAAGTTCGAATAGGAAAGTAATTAAAGTCTTACTGTCTTAGCACCTAAAATGTCACGGTTTAAATTCTCTGTCTCAAGGAGAAGTTCTTGGCACACTAACGAGTGAAAATTGTGGATTGTTGGGACACATGAAGATTACATTTGAAATCGAATTTCACGGTTGAAGAAGAACATGTAATTAATATAAATTTAAGTGTATTGTCATAAACTAATTAAGAAATTAATGTTAACAAAGCTGGTTGTTACATTTTTGCTGGCACATGGATCGCATCTACACAAATCCACTTTTATTCTTATATAAATAAAATAGATATCATACGTCATAATTAGTAGGTATCAAACAACAGAACACACCATATATATTACATGTTTGAACCGATTTATTTTTCTCAATGTCCATGTAGAAGAGCAGACCTTAATCGTTCTCAGGTTTGGTTGGAAATCTCAAATTTTATAAAATCTGAGACAATTTGAACACAGTGTGAATAGACTTTCACAACGTTATAAAAGTCTATTCACAATTTTTGTCAACTCATCCCAAATTGAAAATTTTTCTTTTATATATATGAAACAGCTAGTATATACGTATTGAATGACGTTCAATTCAATTCACATGGCCGTTTTCATTTTCAATTTTCATGTACTCGAGGTATGATTTTCCATTGAGCTTACGGGAGAAGAGGGTTGAGACGTATTCCTCCATCTATATTGTTTTGAACAAGGGTGGATTATCAGATGTATGAGGCTGGTTAAAGGTCCGGCTACGCGTGCTTCAAATTATGGGCTAATGAAAAATGCAAAGGAGATCCTTTCTTACTGTTGGCCTGTGCTCCACGCTTTAATAAACCTTGTTGCTCATAATCTGCAGATCGATCGAGTTAATTAATTATATATATATATTTATATACTGTAGATAGATATCAAATTAATTAATTGATGATGTGATGACCAGTAGATTAATTACCTCAAGAACATCTCCTACATTCACCATAAGAGCATGTGGGAGGATTCTCAGAGGAATCCAGACTTTTAGTCTCAAGACCATCAACTCCATTAACTCGGTGAAGAATAGTGATGGCATTAGCAACCGAGTGAGAGATGTAAGTCCCATCACTACTAGAAAAATGGGCTATTATAACATAGAATATCTGTCATCCGACCCCTTTATGACCAAATTTTTTTTTGTTATTGTAGTCCTTCTCATAAATTCGTGACAGAATTTTATTTATCACATATTTTGTGACAGCTTAAATCTATCACACGTGTAATAAATCATTTTAGGATTTATTTCGACAAAATTTATTTTTTTTTTAAATTGCAGCTATTGAATTTAGTTTTAAAAATAACTTTCATTATTATTTTATAAAAATAAAAATTATTTTAATATTTTATAAATTTCATTGAAATTTAAAAGTCAAAATATGTATTAAATCAACACAATTGAACAACACTACAATATTAACAAAACATCATCTATGATCAATTATGACAACAATATCATTACAATACTATCATCTGGATCCCTACCAGCCTGCTACAACCTGCTACAACAATATCACAACAATATCATCTAAATCACTTCCAATCTGATGACCATCTTAGTTTTGCAAAAAAACAATATCATCTGAACTACGAACGCTGCTACTTCATGCTGGTTGATCCCTTTTAATATCTTCTTTTCCTTTCTTGACTACTATTGCTGCTCCCATTATCGTATAGCTCCGTTGCCTTTATTATTATCATCATCATTTCTCATCACTGCAACTTTTACAGCTATGTGGGTGCCAGGAATAATTCAATTGGAAAATTACTGCATGAAAGTACATGTAGTTAGTAAATAAACATGATATATAAAATTGTATCAGAAATATAATATTAAAAATATTATAGTATAACATAATCCAATCTAATTAATTAATTAATTACAATCCACTAGCTTATAAAAAAATTAGGAACCTAATTACCTAAATTAATAATATAAATGATTGAAGTTAAAGATATATTTTTAACTTAGTCTATATAAAAATAAAAATTCTCTGTCCTTATTGCAAAGCTTTAAAAATTCAAAGGACTATAATTAATATAATACACATTTGATTCATATGTGTTTAATAATTCAAACTTACCTAATTTTGTTGTCCAAACTTGGAGCCGGTAGCTGCAGCAACCCGAAGGCAGTAGCAGCAGCTTGAAGATCGGCAGCAGCAACTCGAAGTTGAAGAAGAACGGCAGCAGCAGGTTGAATTTGAAAAAGATCGGCAGTGGAGGCGGCTCAAAGATCGGTAGTGGCAGCAGCTCGAACATCTCAAAGAAGAACGACGGTGGCAGCAGCAACTCAAAGTTGAAGAAGAACGACAACAACAGCAGTGGAAGATCGGCCGCAGAGCTTGAATTTGAAAAAGATCGGCAGCGGAGGCGGCGGATCAACGATAGGTAGTGGCAGCAGCTCGAACATCTCGAAGAAGATCGACGGTGGTAGCAGCAGTTCGACGACAATCAACAGCAGCAGCTCTCGGCAGCAGCAGTAGCTCTAAATTAAAGAAGATATCAGTGGTAGCTCGAAGTTGAAGCAGCAACCATTAACCTGAGAAGCAAAGGAAAATGGGAATGGCTAACAAGCTGGGAGTGGGGATGAAGACGAAGAGGAGATGACCTAAATTTTTGTCGGCAGTGTTATTTTAGTTGTGTGTATGATTAAGTTGAGGTTTGTAGAGGGAAATCCAACACTTAAAAATATTTTTTTGGGTGGTTTAAAGATACCGTTTTATTTACAAAATGTTTATTCTAAACTCACCGTTTCAATAAATCTTAATATATTATCATGTTTATGTGATAGATAAATAAACTATCACATATCTATCATGTCTTTATGACATATAAAAATTCTGTCACATTTCTATCATATTTTTATGATAAATAATCAATTTTGTCATATCTATCATAAAAATTCTGTCATAAAAACTAATTTTTCTAGTAGGGCATAACCACCTCTGGTTTTGGACATGAAGGATAGTATGACATTCTCACTGCTTGCATCCCATATTCGAGTCCATCTTTAGAGTCTTTTCCATCATTCCAATAAGTTTAATTCCAAGTTTTTGTAATTCCAGCAAGTAAGACTCTAAAGTGTTCCTGCATTGTATGTATATATATATATATATAAGAAATCGTGGCAGGACTGTATTATAAGATTATGGTAGAAATTGCAGAAAGTAATTTGGATTTAGGAGTACTTAATTTAGATGTGAGAGAAAGAGAGATGTAGAAACCTGTCGGATAGGGTTGGTTATCATATAAAACCCGTCGCCCCAATCATGTGTTGACCGTCTGTTCGGGCCGCGGTTCCACATCCTTCAGCATCGCCTGGCTTTATCCTGTACCTCATTTTCTCTTCTACAGGAAGCTCATAAAATTCAAGCATGTCTTCCTTCAGCTTTTAATTTCCACAAGTGAAAAGCTAACTCCATACGGTTCACCAACTATATTATACAACACAACTTACTCGTAAATTATTTGAATTTGTTGACATTTATACTTGGCAATCTACATACAGACACTTACATGCCCAAACATCTACCGAGCATATATAACTCGGAAAAATTTATTCCCACTAATATAAATCGAGTACTACTTCTATTTTATATTTTATGGAAAGGGGTGAAGAGCCCTCAATACCACTTTTGAATTAATATTAAATGAAAATATATAATTTACACCTTTAATTAATAATATTTAAATATATTTTTTTTAAATTTATCTTTATCGTAAATTTGACGTTTTCTCTCTTTGAGCGCAATTTTTTTTTTAATTTTAAGAACATATACTATAACGATATCCGATATTTGCTTCTACATTGTGTCACAAGTATATGACATCTCGTTGAGCAATGAAATATAACAACAAACTTTGAACGGGTTTTATCTAATCGATGCAATAATGTCTTATCAATTTGTTAAATATATGCATTAATATCACACCCTTCAAGGAAATTTCAGGTTTGTTCTAAATTATTGCACGATAAGCTTTGCTAATAAAGATTGAAAAACTGAAGTCCATATAGAATATGAAAAGAATAAAAAAATTTATGTTCTCTCTATATTTTTAGTTACTATTGTATATGTTATTTCTGAAAATTATTTTTTATTTCTAAATTAATAACTAGTCCTCTAAAATAATTTTCTTGAAAGAGATAAGCAATAACATGTGATAAACACATTTTGATTTCTTAAATAAATCTCGTGGATGATCCATGGCAACAGTTGGTTATTGGACTCTTTGAGAATGCTATTGAGCAAGCATAACATGAACATATGAGCCAATGGGCTACATAGCATAACATAAACTCCAACCATAGCTGAGACTTGAACCACGGAGCTCAAGAAAACTTGAGTGTCTTAGTTACCATTGGCTCTCTTCCTTGCGAAATGCGAGTAGAGCCAATACATTCCTCCAATATTTATGAGGGTTATTTGTCTGGACAAGTGTTTTATAGAATTTAATATAATATTATAGTCTCAGTGCATTTGTCTGCTGAAATAGCAGTTGTAAATGTCTGATGTATGATCAGTAATCTGATGTGTAATCAGTATTAAAAAAAAACATGAACATATGAAGAAAAATAAATAACTTGAAAATTAAACTGGCCAAAGAACATTATTAAGGCCCCCGGCCGCGACGAAGGTGTCGTTTGTTTTTTTGTCTAAAATCTTAATAGATCTGAATTAATCTGAATTCTAAATATAACTGAATGTCTGAATCTGAATAATATGTTTTTTTTTTGTCTGAATTGCTGAAAATAAATATTAAGTTGTTTGTTTTTTTAACTTAAAAAATTTGAAAACTAATATTTTTACATTTGTGCCCTTACGAATTTTAAATGTGAAACAAATGATAAACATCTCAAAGAACATAAATAAGATAATATATTATCAGAACATAAAGCATGTTCAATTGAATACAATCATTTAATATTCTAAGTTAGTAATTTTATTTTAGTTTATGATGTTTTCATATGAAAACTATTCATAAAAAATTATGAAGATAAATAATGCTAATTTGAAGAAAATAAAAAGATAAAAATAATAATAGTCTAGTACTATGTTATCACAAGTTATATAAATGTGTAATAATGCTAATTATTACATTTTGGATTTCTCTATGATGCTGTATATGTTTTCACAGCATTGATAGTGGGATTAATGTGGACCCTTGGATATAAGAGTTTTAATCTGAATCATTCACTTAATATAATGTATAATTAAATAATTAATTAAAATAAAATAGGTAACTTATGTAGGTAAATATTAATTTTTTCTTTTTAAATTAATATTAATTTAGGAAAAAATCATCCACACTCGTAAAGTTTGCTTAAATAGTCTTATAGATCCTTTAGTTTCATAAATGGTCACATATACCCTCTTAATTACATAAATGGTTATTATACCTTTTGATTAAAATAATCTAAATAAATATAATTATAGTAATAGGAATATAGGATAAAAATAATAAATAAATATCATATAATACAAATAAAATGTTACAAGTAGTATAATTAATAAAATAACGTGTACAATGAAAATTTTGTTAATGTTAAGTTATTATTGGTCTATCTCAACAGATTTACTAAAATTTATTAATCCAAAAAATGATTTTAAGATTGATATTAATGTAGACATAATAAAATAAGATATTTTAAAAAAAATATATAAATTTTATAAATTAATGTGAATGTTAGGTATAATTATTTAATATTATTAGTATGTCAAATAGATTTTAATATTGTTAAAAAATATGAGAAGTTAATAATGAAAATAAATTTTTTAATATTCAAAATATTTTGTAAATTTATCTTATTTTATATATTGTATTTTTTTAATTTTAAGGAATTATGCATGACCATTTAAGCAAAATTAAGAGGTGTGGGTAGTCTTTTCCTATTAATTTTGTAGCGCATTTAAACATTCTATAGCATACATCGCACTTAAGATGTTAATTTTGTTTAAATGTTATGTGATTAAATAAAAATTAAACTTTGCATTTATAATGTACTACAACTTTAATTTAAAATGTAATAAAAAACATGAATATATTTTTTAGTAGTCAATTTTAGCTTTCTTTCACAAAATACTATTATAGAAAAACAATTGATAAAATGCAATAAAAATGGTATGGGAAAAAGTTAGTAGAGGTGATTTTTCTTATAGTTATTAAAACATACGAAATAATACACATATAGACACACACACACACACATGCACACATGTGTTGAGTAGTTTTATGTACCCCTATTTATTAATAGGGGGAAATGAAAGTCGTAATTGCCCTAATATATTATGAATTGATATATGAAATATAAATATTAGTAAAAGTAATTTGTAGACTGATAAAGTAAACCATGTTTTATCGGCATTTGATACACTAATCTAAGGTCAAATGAGATATATGACATGATATTTCATACAATAATCCAATTTTTAACATTTGCATATAGTTTTATAAGATAATAAGCCAATAAAATATACCACATGAGAAAATGAAAGCAATTATTCATATTTCACCGTTGGAGAATTATATATCTTCTGGTACTCTTCCATGGCCATAGTTTAGAATAAAATAATCTCATAGCAAAGACTATATTCGTTTGCATGCTTTCAAAATAGATTTTGAAATTAGTTTGATTACATGATAATTGAATTATCTTGTAACATTAATAAAATATGATTTAAGTACTACTAGTTTAGCAATTTTGAGTTTCACATTAAGTCTTCAAATTAATTAAATGTTGAAACTCTATTCTATTTGGCTTGAAATTACTACTTAATAAATTATGAAAAGCTGATAATGAATAGTAGGACAAGTAGTAAAATAAACTTTAAAGTGTAATTAAACATTGCTATGAATTTTGTGTAAATAAACAAAATATGTTAATCAAGTGGAATTGTGAGAATATTTGAAATTATAGGGGTGGCCACTAAAATTTCCCGAACTTAAGCCAACTACACGATGCGGACGGTTTGGAAATTCTAAGAATTCTGAACATGTTGAATTCAAAAAGAAAAAGAATTATGAACATGTTAACCACCAGCAATGAAATAATATCTCATCAACAAAAAGATATATGAAGATTCACTTTCAATTTGATTACAATAACAACAACAATTCAGATTAGCAAAGAAGTATTTTATTCTATGAAGAATCTAATTTCAAATAAAAGAATTTGAAATTATATTTTATTGTATCTCATTTTACTTAATTTTTAAAATTTAAAATAACCTTTTTAACCGATTTATTAACCGGTTACATTATTTTAAAAAATATTTAAAAATTTTAATTAATAAAAATAATGTGTACCCTTAGATTAAATCTAATGGTATATGTTTCTTACATTATTGATACTGTAAAAAAAAATACAGCATCATAGAGGGACCCTTAAATTTTATTTAGGTAAGGATGAAAATTAATTAATAAAATAAGGATATTTTGGAGAATATCTTTTAAATATATCATTCAAACTTTTTAGATTAAGTAAAAAGTTAAAAAAATTAGCTTAATAACTTAATGACTTATTAACTGAAAATTTTTATTAAGTTGAAAAAATAAACAGAATTAATGACTTAATTGATTGAAATTAAGTCAATTAAGTCATTAAGTCAAAAAAACAAACAGTCCCTAAGTTGCCCCGGGTTTTGTCGGCTCAGGTTTTGTCGGCTTGTTGTGGCATCGTTGGATTTTTAGGAGCAAAATCAAACGGCTAGTAAAGAACATTATCAAGTGCGTTAAATTCGAATATATATATATATATCAAAAAAGCTATATCAAGTTTCTTTTTGTTCATAACTAATAATAATTATGTTAGATTTATTCTAATTGATTTGATGCAAAATTATATATAACGACAAATAAGTACAAAAGAAAATATTATTTTAGATTTTTACTAACAAGTAACAAGGACAAAATAAAAGAAACACAATATATAAAATACTCACATGTACCTATTATCATTAGCTAATAAACCACACTTCTGATTATGACAAGTAGACAACCCAATTGCTGCTGCCTAGTGGCCACTTGTTCAAAATGCCATTTGTATAATAAAATATTTTCAAATGTGCAATAATTTGTTAATAATTTATTCAAAGCACCATAATTTATTATTGGGATAAGGGAGACGATTTCTCTCCTGGTATAAACCATGAAAATTCACGTCTTTAATTAAATGTAGAAAATTTTGCCATTTGTATTCATGGATCAGAAATAATTTTTTTTTTTTAAAAAAAGACCATAGATTTGAGGATGTCTTTGAAATATTTATCGACCTTCCTTTTCACACTAGGTAGATGTACGTATGCTGTGGATCTGAACTTTAATTTTGTATTACTTTTTTTTTGCCAAATTTTATGTCCCATCAAAATTCTTTAACATAAAATACCTAAAATATATATAGACAAATTGCGAATCACTCTTCAATGATATATACTGGTGGAACAAATTATATACCTAAAAATATATATATATGCTAATTCAATTCAAGGACAATAGAATTTTTAAATCCAATATAATTCATATATATAGTTGCTTTGTGTCTAATATCCAATTCAATTCAATTTAAGTATTTATTAAATTAGGTAAATATACAATTTGATTTTGGAGAAAAATATGATTAGTTTATTCCATAATCCATGTTAGTGGAATCATATTGATTGCATTATACAAATTACTAACCACCATTTGTTTGTTTTAAGATATTTTTCGTCATTGATGACGATTTCATATAAAATATCGATATGCATAAGTTGGAATATAAAATTTATACCCTAAATTATGCGACATATGATGTATCATTTATTCATTAATAATAATGTAAAAAAATCAATTATCACATAATTTTAGAAAAAGTATAGAGCCACAAATTCAATTTGGACTTTATTACCCTTCTACTTTTTAATTAAAAAAAATGGAACAAGTCAGTGTTAGGCCGCTAACTAGTTCGTTGAGATTACTTACTCCATTAAGTATCTATTTAGAATGGCTTATCTAGTGGTCATAAGTACTTAATTAATCTCAAAAGTACTTTTTAAAATTTTTTTGTGGTGTTTGATTGTTTTTTTAGTAGAGTTTTTTTTACTTAAATAAGCTAATTTATCTCTACTAGTAAAAGCCCAAAATTTGAGCTTTTGGGAGTATAGGTTAGAGAGCTTTTCCAAAAATATATGTAATATTAAAAATATCCTAAAAATATTTTATAAATTACATAATACCCTTATTTATATACAAAACTTACACAATAAAAATTATTTCTGCCAATTGATAATAACATATTACCCCACTTTATTTTGTTTATGAAATTGCCGGTAAATTAAATACCAAACCGTATACATAGCCATCACTTGAGAGAAAATTCATAGCCACCACAGTGTACCAGATATGAATGTGAATTCCTGCTACATTTTTATATTTCTTTTATTATATTATTCAATATATTTATCGTCTTGGTATTGTTTTATCCTTCTTTTAAACTGATCTTAATTTCCAATGAACTCCTAACAATTATTGGTTAATGATTTAATGCTTTAACATTTTAATCTGGACTATATTATATTTTTTTGGAAGAATATATTATTGATGTATTTTTAATTTTAAACATTGAAGAAATTGTTGAACTAATTTTTTCTTATTAATTGATAGCTTGGGCATTTTATTATAAGTTATATAATTATGAAATAATTTTTTTACATATCTTTTTTGGTAATTTAATTATACAAAAGTTCTTTTAATTTTATATAACCAAACAATCTAAATGGTTCAAAAGAGTTTTTTTAATTGACAACCAAACATTCAATAGCTTTTTGTCAAAAGCTCTATTGATATAGCTATACTTGTATAAGTTCTACTCCTATAAATTCTATTCTAATAAACTGTACCAAACGGAAGCTAAGTAATCATAATTACCAACGTGGTTTTCTTTTAATCCAGAAAACTAATAAATCATAAACAAGTCAAACCACTTCAACGACTTCTTTGGGAAAGAAAAAAAAATTCAGCACGTTTCGTATTTAAAAGTCTTTACTGTATAAAAAATTAATAGCAGTTGAAAATAATATTCGTTCAATGCTGTGCTAAATGTTGAGGAAACAAACAAGTGTCAGCACTAGTCAAAATCTATATGTATTTACTTTTGGGTTTTTATGGTTTTACTTTGCAATCTAATAAATTAGTGCAAACATTAATGTTTTACAATTATGCCTTTATAAAACCTTATATTTTATTATATTTTCGTTAGTTGATTTTTAAAGTATTAATTTAACGAATAAAAAATAAATTAAAAGGAAAACCTTTTTGTTCTTATTTATTTTTTAATGGCAAAGAACGATTTAGAATGGGTTTAAAAAAAAGTAGATTAATATTTAGAGTTAAAATGGTAGTTGCCCTTTAAAATTTTATGATATATTACAATTTTGGGTAAATTTGAGTGCAAAGTCATTTTCATCCTTATGATGTCAGCATGATGTCATCATTTTAATAATGATATTAAAGAAAATGTAGTAAAAGATAAGATTTTACAAGAGAATCATTCTCCAATACGAGCGTGCTCATTTTTTAAAATGTGAATTCAAAATTTTATTATATTAAAAAAGCTTTTACAATATTATAAAATAATTTTTTAATAGTTAACAATATTATTAAAGTCTTTTACAATATTGTAAAGTTTTAAATTCGCATTTTAAAAAATGAAGGCACTCGTACAGAGAATAATTATTTATAAGTTATAATAATAAAGTTGTGAACCTTAATTATATCAAGACACCTCATCCTATTGCCATGACCTTTAACAATATTGTTGTATTTATCTTATATATTAATTTATGTAATCTTTATTATCTTCATTTTTGGCTCGTGTGTGTATATATATATAGACAATCTAATGAACATTAATAATATTGCGCAGCATATTAGTATAAACTCATCACAAGGGTTACCTCTTGCACTTTTGTTATTTTACATTTTTAAAAATGGTGAAACGATAACAATTAAAAACTAAATAACTACCAAAAAAAGTGTTTCAACAATAATGATAGAGCCACAAACTGTTTTATACAAACTGCTGTGGTATGAATAAATTAACTGAAAAGTGATAACAATTATTTTTTTAAATTATGTAGACCTATGATAGTTTTATATAAACAATTTCCTCATGCTACATCAACTGATACATACCGGTTTGTATAAAGTGGTTGTGGCTCAATCATTACTCATTATGTTATCCCACTAACACAAAAAAATTCCACTTTCATTCTTTTTTTGAACTATAAAATATTATGCATATTACGATATCGTACAAATGGTCACTACATATTTACGTGCACTAACACGTTTATTTTTCTATAATGCAATCCACGTGGAAGCAGAACTCATACACAACAAGCTTGGGACACAAATATGAAATGGAACACTAAAAGTCATTTAACATAAGAGAACTCTTATTGCCAAACAGCATTCATTATTATTATTTTTTTCAGCTGCCTTGACCATTGTCAATTTTCATGTACTCGAGGTATGATTTTCCATTGAGCTTATGGGAGAAGAAAGTTTTGACGAATTCTTCCATTCCTACTCTTTTAAATAATGGTGGATTTTCAGGACTTATGAGGCTGGTTGCTGGTCCAACTTGTGCGTCAAATTTGGGGCTGACGAAAAAAGCAATGGAGATTCTTTCTTTCACTGAATTGACTGTTGCCCTGTGCTCGATGCTGTGGTAAACTCCGTTGCTCATAATCTGTCAACATATGCGTGATTAGAGAAATAGAATATAACTTGCACCACGTAGACATTTAAATTTGCAATACAATAATGTACATCATATACAATACCCTCAATTTGTATAGGGATGGTATATATAATATAATTGATAAGAAATTTACAACAAAAACGGAAAGAAGTTTGATATATTGGAGTTAATAAATACTACATGTCGCTAGTAATATATATGACAAGTGTAGTTTCATTTTATATATGGGACGGTACATTAATGCATACACATAGTGGCGGAACTAGATTTTAGTTCAACGTCGGGCGAAAAGTAGGACTACAAAATTCAATAGGCAATAATAATTAAAAAAAAATCTGTAAAAACAAGGGCCTAACTATAAAGTTTGAAAAGAAATAGACTAAATTTCAATTAAGATCTTTATCTTTTTTGAACTTTTCTTCGACATGGGATCACCACCTCTGAGTAGATACATTTTATTTTATTTTATTTTTTTATTTAACACTCATACCATTGATTCTCAAACTAATTAGACCTTAAATTAACACACATCTTAAGCAGGAAGTTGGTTATAATATTAGTTTCTGTTGTCTGGAGCAAATAGGAAAGGAGAAAAAAATTAAAACTGACGAATTAGCAAAGTAATTTACCTCAAGAGTATCACCGACATTGACCAGAAGAGCATCGGGGAGGATATGAGCAGGAAACCAGACCCCATCTTTTTTAATCTCAAGACCATCAACTCCATTAACTTGGTGAAGGATAGTGATGCCACTGGCATCGGAGTGAGGTGCAAGCCCCATAACCAGATCTGGTTTTGGGCACGGAGGATAGTAAGCCATCCTCACCGATTGCCTCCCATCTTCAAACATTTCTTCCATTTCTCTGGAGTCCACCCTTAGAGCCTTTCCCATCGTTCCAAGAAGTTCCATGGCAAGTTTTTGTAATTCCTGGACGTATGACTCTAAAGTTTTCCTGCATATATCGATTATTAATTAATTAATCTCTGTAAAATTAATTAATTAGCCAACTAGTGAGAGAGAATTAAATTAACCTTAAGGATGAAGGGAGCTCTGGAAATAGATGTGATTTCCTTTGATGACGAGGGTTTGTTACAATATAGAACCTGTCACCCCAATCAAGTATTCCATCTGATCCGGCCACGCTTCCATATCCTTCAGCATCACCTGGCTTTCTCTTGTATCTCATTTTCTCTTCTATTGGCAGCTTGTAAAATTCAACCATGTCATGCTTCAGCTTTTCCAGCAGTGAAGACCCAACTCCATGGTTCACCAACTAGTATACGTACGTGCATATATACAGACATATATCATAAAATGCTGTCCATAATTAATAAGACAACACAACTATATGTAGCTGCATGTTGGGCTGTTTTTGTTAATAATTATTTATTTGTGCTTTTATTTTATTTTTTTTATAAAAAATTTATACATATTACCTGAAAGATGCCCCATTCTTTGCAAATAGCACGCAAGTTGTCCAGTTGAGAAATTGTGTCTTCCTCGGAAAGCAAACATTGCAGGTCAATAGTAGGGATTGGAATGGAGGGAAAGTGATGGGTTCCTCCATTCGAGAAGTTTGGTGGCTCTTGATCTAAACGAAGGAAGCACTGCGGCACTGTAAACTTATCAGGGTTTTTTATCATCAGTTCTTGAACACTAGGTATGGAGGATTCTGAGCCCTTAAGACCTGCACCCGACTCTGAAGATGATGCCATATCATTTACAAAATTCGCTGCTTCCAAATTATTTATTAGGAGATCTAATCGAGACTCCTTTAATATATATGCACAGTGGCAATCAAGAATTACATATATATACACAGACTTTGATTTTTATTAATTATATATAAAATTAAAAAATAAATAAATTTTGTTGTGCTCGTTGAGGATGCTTTCATGAGGCAACTATAAAATGAAAACATCAACAGAGAATTTTATTAAAAAAAAAAAAAAAGAAATTGAAGCAAGCCCAAGCAGTGCACCTTTTTTTTTCTTTTAATATTACGTAAATTAGAGGTGAGCAAATAATCCAAACCAACCCGAAAAATTCGAGTTCGGATCGAATGCAGATGAAGAATCCAACCCGATCCAATTCGAATCACAATGCACACACAAACATAAATTTTTGATATGATCTATATTCGGATCTTAGATTACAGGTTCGGGTTGAGTTTAGATTACTTTTCTCCCAATCTAATTAATTCGGAAACTCGAATTTATCCACCCCTAACGCAAATTACACACGTATATGTATAAGCCCAACAGAAATTCATAATTAAAAACTCAACATACAAACTCATATATATAAAGTGCATCACAGAAAATTAGTTAAAATAAACTCCTACAATAGCATAAGGAGACTCAAACCTTCCACCCTAAGGAAAATTAATTTTAATTTTAATAGTCAATTTTATTAAGGTTACTTATCATAAGTGCTCCGGACTTTTTGCTTCTTTTTTTTTAATTTAATAAAAATTTCCTTCCTTTAGTCTAAGATTCACTTAAACAAAATAAGGTTGTCTTATAAGAAGAGTGAATTAAAATTGTTAAATTAAAATAAATAACTAATGTAGTAAAAAAGACCTCAACAATGAATGAACCGCCCCCTTGTATGATTACAAAGACGAAAAAAAAAAGTATGACGGATAGACCAATCAAATTATAATTAAAATGTTTCATTATCCATTTCTCAAATCTACTGCCAAAACCACAGTGTGGAAAGTTTTGAATCTAATTAGTTGTATCAATTACTTGTTTTCCAAGACTATAAAAAAGATGTTTGAAAAAAAAAATTATAAATTGAATAGTTGATATTGCGTGAAGGATGACATTCTCTCCCAAGCTCGTTATCAAGTCAAAGAAATGCAATCCTATTTTAAAGGCAGTACAGGTCAGCTAAAAACGTGCCCAATTCGATGTGGATATTTTTCAATTCAATAAAGTTATTTTATATGGTTTGACTATTTTGCACCAAAATTACTTTACTATTTAAAAGCGAGCGGACAAGCCACGTCTATGATAGCATGATTATTATTCATGTTGGTTGCTGAGAAAAAAACATATAAACTAGATTATTCCCTTAATTAATAATGTTTAGCACGGCGTTACTTTAATAAAATGTTATATGAAATGTGGACATAGATTAATAATTAGACAGGTCTATGTGGCTATGTAGATCCACAAGTTTAGTTATATTAGGCTGCTTCAGCCAGCTTAACCCGTAACTAAGGTAAACGCTTGTGGCTAAATAATGTTTTTTTGGAAATATTTTTACTTTAAATAATACAAAGAGTAGTGAATATTTAAAATCCTAACGAGTGAACAAGTTAGAGTGAAAAATGCCCAATAAATCATGTACATATTCTGTGTTTTCTATGTTTTAATTTTCTGCACTTTTCTTAAATGCTCTTCTATCCATGAGGTTTTTGTGAGATTTTATATTTAAAATTTGAGATTGAGGTAATACGGCTTTAAGAGATTATTTCACCTAAACTTGATGATGGAACTGTTTGGGATTAGAGTGATGCTAGAGATTCTAATAATAATATGACATTTATCTACTAAATGATAGAATATTAATTTGACCAGTTATGAGATTTATTACCCAATAGATGAATGATACATAATATAGTTAAAACTACTGTTGAGATTATTCTTGAGTAATTTTAAAAAATTAATTAAAAAAATTATTTTGAATGTAAGGTTTTAACTTAGACCATTTATTTTCAATCCAAACTCAGTCCATTACCATATTCAATTAACTTTACTGCATTAAAGACAGAAAAGCAAATCTAAAAAATTTACTATTAAAAGTTCAGGTTCGATAAAATTTAGACGAAATCTTCGTATATGGAATGGCATTCATCATTATGATAATTGTTATTATATTTCTTTTCGAAATTCATAAAACCTAAAGCATTGCTGGGCATAGAATGAAGTTTTTTTCATCGAGAAAAAGGTAAAAACATGGAGAAGGAGAGGAGGAGAAGAAAGGAATAATAATAATAATAATCAAAACTATGACATGACATAAGGATTGGAACTCAAGAAGGCAAAAGCGTTTAAACTTCAAATATTGTTTTGATACTTCTATCATGTAGGATTGGAAGAAATAATCAAATGGAACGAATAAAAACTCCACCAAAAAGTTTATCCCATGCGATAACTATAGTAATTTAAAAATTTTGTATTCGAAGTTCGAACTTTGGAACCCAAAAGTTGGGTTAAATTTCACATTTCACATTAAGTGTTAACTTAAAATTTTTAAATTAAATTTATTCACGTATAAATCACTTTTATTTTAGTGTTAATTAAGAAAATAAACATGTTAAAACATCCAAATCATTGAAAATTATAAGTGATATTAAGCATTGAACGGTGAAACAAACTGCCCCTAAGTTTCACTTGACTGAAAGGAAAAGAAGGGAGGTAAAAAAATTTCTACTGTTCTTCGCATAGTTGGTGAACCAAAGTTAGAAAATAATATTGGATAAAACCTACAAACAGATCATCATCAACAACCTATACGCAATTTGCAGGCTGAAAATTGCTCTAGTTTTGATTTTCCATTGAGCTTACGAGAGTGAGCAGTAAAACAGATAATTAGAGAAAGTTAAGTGGATGTTTACTACTTATTAGATAAATGTTATCATGGAACTAAATTAAGTGTCACTAGACATAATGTAATTTTTTTAATTATTTAATGAAGTTCATTTGGAAGAGGGGTTTAATTAAGAGGATAATAGAGGGTGGTGTTAGTACATAGTACCACAACTCAATAGAAAATTATAGTTGAGAAAGTTTACTTTCATTACACCAACACAAATCCACTTTTATTCTTAGTCTCGTCGAGATAATATTACACGACATCAAAATCAAAACAAACAGTTACATATTGACATGCATGGACCGATTTATTTTTCTACAGAGTCCATGTAGAAGCAGACCGAAATACAAGCCCGGGATACCAATATCAAACAGCACACCATAAACCATATGTATAACGTAACACATAGGATCGTTTTATTGCCAACACTTTATTTTATTTTATTTTTTTCTTTTCGGTTCTCTTTTTCAGCTGCCTTCACCATTTTCAATTTTCATGTACTCGAGGTATGATTTTCCATTGAGCTTACGAGAGAAGAAAGTTTTGACATATTTCTCCATCACTACTCTTCTGAACAAGGGTGGATTATCAGGATTTATGAGGCTAGTTAAAGGACCAACCATAGCATCGAATTTGGGATTGACAAAAAATGCAATAGAGATCCTTTCCTTCACTGAATTCACTGTTGCCCTGTGCTCCACGCTGTGATAAACCCCGTTGCTCATAATCTGTAGAGTCCATTAATCATATATTAATCAAAGATTGATATCACATACAATATATATATTAATTAATGAAAGAGATAAAATAGAACATGCAGCACATAGACAATCAAGTTGTACACAAAAATACCATAAATTTCAGCATGGAAAAGTCGTACCAATCTCTCTCTCTCTCTCTCTCTCTATATATATATAATACAAAAATCACTAACCTCTAGAATATCTCCTACATTCACGACAAGAGCATTGGGGAGGATTCTGGCAGGAATCCAAACCCCATCTTTTTTAATCTCAAGACCATCAACTCCATTAATTTGGTGAAGAATAGTGATAGCAGTAGCGTCTGAGTGAGGTGTAAGGCCCATTACCACCTCTGGTTTTGGGCATGGAGGATAGTAAGTCATCCTCACCGATTGCAACCCGTCTTCAAACATTTCTTCAATTTCTTTGGACTCTATATTTAGAGCCTTTCCAATCACTAGTCCAAGAAGTTCCAATGCAAGTTTTTGTAACTCCAGGAAATAAGACTCCAAAGTTTTCCTGCATATATATTAATGTAGATGGAAAAAAGAAAAAGAAAAAAAATTCTTATCAGTGGTCATCATGATGCCTAAATCATTGTGTGTAAAATAAGAATAACTCCATTGTAGTTAGTGGAGAAACTAGTATTTTGGTTCAACTGCAGCTAAAATGAAGAAAAAATTACAAACTTTAAGCTTCCGTGGTTAATCAAGAATATATAGTTGGAACTAGAATCTCCAAAATCTGCTTTCATTGTTCTCATATCACTACTGAGAAAGCAATCGAATAGAAATTTATTGGCCAATTTGGGTTTCTATTGTCCAAATTAATTTTACTTGGTCTGAGAAGCTTCCTGATCAATTATGGAACCTTTTATTCGAAGATAGATGGGGTTTTCTTAATTATAGATTGGCCCTAACTAAAAAATGAAGATATTACGAACAACATAGGTCCATACATGAATATAATATATACATATGATACAATGAAAGTATTATAGAGGCAACGGAAGGCCGAAAGAAAGAGGGAGAATTAAACCTTAAGGATGAAGGGAGCTCTGGGAGAAGGTGTGATTTCCTTCGCTGGATAGGGTTGGTTATCATATAAATCCTGTCACCCCAGTCCAATTTTGCATCAGAACGGACCACGGCTCCATATCCTTCAACGTCACCTGGCTTTATTTTGTATTTCATTTTCTCTTCCATGGGAAGCTCATAAAATTCAAGCACGTCATGCTTCAGCTTTGCCAGAAGCGAAGAGCTAACTCCATGGTTCACCAACTACGTCATAAACATAACAAAACATAATAGGACAACTGTTAGGCTCTTTTTTTTAATTATTAATAATACTCGCGCACTTTTTTAATATATACAGTTAATTATTTGAACTTTTTGTTTTGAGCGTGTTTTCCATTTCTTGAAACTTCAAAGGAATAACAGATATAAAGCGTTCACAAATTTATACCGACCTGTCCACGAAAATCAGAACAAAATAAAACTGTCCACCATATAGATTCATCACGTCCAAATAATTAAGTAGAAATAATTATAAAAATTTATACTAACCTGAAAGATGCCCCATTCTTTGCAAATTGCATGCAACTTCTCCAGTTGCAATTCTTTGTCTTCCTTGGAAAACAAACTTTCTAGGTCAAAAGTAGGGATCGAGGCTGAGACATGGGTTCCATTCAAGAGATTTGGAGGCTCTTGATCTAAACGAAGGTAGCACCGTGGCACTGTGATCTTACGGTTTTTCATGAGCTCCTTAACGCTAAGTACGGAGGATTCTGAGCTCTCAAGAGCTGCAGACTGTGAAGATGCCATCTTATTCAGGTGAATTGCAACTATGTAAGTATGGTATTTATAGACCGGGCCAGAAGTCAGAACAAAGAAGGAATAGTTGATTTTTTCGAAATAATTGTGAAATGAATGTAAAATTAACAAGAAGGACACTACTAGAAAAAGCTTTGAAATTGAAGAACACTAATCTAATGGAATATTATGTGGCACTGACGGTCATTCACAGTTGTAACAGACACTTGCAATAATATCACGTTCACCCTGCACTTGTTGTCACTATTTTCATGCAGCAGATCTAATTGACATCTATCTACCTTCTGTCTAGCAATTATGCAAACAATTTTTTTAATTATTTACGAACCTTCTGTGTATGTTTTGTTCAAGTTTAAGGTTCTCTAAATTATTGCAGGGAGATCTTTTGGAATACAGGTTTTAAATCTACAGGTTAAAAATACACGAAAACAACTTTTTTTGAAAAAAAAAAATGAAGAAGAAGTTAATTCTCTATTTCTATAACGGTCAGTATCATGTTTTTAAAACTTAACCACCAACCAACATTTTCAGGAGATAGGAGGTAAACCCCTTTTTAATTTCTATTTTCAGAATTAATCCTAAAATTAAAAGGGTATCTCAATGGTATTTATCGTGTTAATGTGCAAAAATTGCTATCAATCCAATGAATATCATCATATTTCAGTTCATTTAGAATGCATTTTTTTAAAGATAAATTTGGTGTGTTAATATCAGTGAAAAATAATACAACTTTAGAAGTTTTATAGGCTCAAAAGCATCATATATATAATATACTGTGCTTTCGGATATGTATAAACATATAGAGATTTATCTTTTGATGGACAGAAACACAAGCACCAACTGATAATGATGATGGATGGTCGAATCGAATGATATAAATGTTTCATCATCTCTATTGAGAAAAATAAAAACATGGAACTACTAGTTGGATTTGAATCTCCTCCTAATCTTTTTTTTTTTTCTAATGTTTACCGGAGAAATTAGGACACGTGGTATTTAAGTCTTTATAGGACTAAGATTTGATGAATTTCTTTAGTTCCTTTTAAATACCAAAACTACTTCAAAAAAAAAACTACTTCTTTTGTGACCAACTAAATATCTAATAATAAAAATGTTAACTCTAAATTCCCCAAATTCTCCTCTTTCTTCTTCATACGGTTTGGAAAAAAAAATAATAATAATAACTCATCTTTCTCTTCATACAAATAAACTCTCATAGCATGTAAATTTTTTTTTTTTCACTTTCCTTTTTTGATATAACTTCCTCTTCTCTTATTTTGCATTTGATTTTGGTACTCCAACCATTATCGCAATGAGATTAAATTCAAGAATAATTAAATATTAGTTATAAATAAATAAAGTTATTTGTTTGGTAGTTGTTATAGCTTTAATTTTCTTTGACCTTCTCTTATTATTTTTTCCAGTTCTCAAAACACAAAAGAAAATACATGCACATAAAACTTGTTTGTGTTGAAACATTATCAAATCTTGTCCTCCATTAATTTATCTTTTGAACGACGGAATATTAAATAATAAATTGAACTAGCTTAACAATAACATATTATTCGCGCGTCTGTTTAATAAGATAATATTTCATTCTGAAATTAATTAATTATCAAAAATAGACAGAAAAGACGAAACGTGTGATTTAACATGCATTAGGATTCTCTCTTAGTGTTTTTCTAATCTAGTCTCTTCTAGTCTTTTAAATCTTGTGAAAAAAATAGCTTAATTGTAAATAAGTGGCTTGATTATTCAATCTTAACTATTTGTTTCACATTATGAAAAACTAAGATAAAAAAACACTAGTTGAGGATTCTAGTCCATTTAACATATTATTCGTGGCATCTTTTAAGGTGGTCTTGTTTAATATTTCCTTTAACGTGTCAACGTCACATGGTATCGACCATAGCAATGCATTTTATCGAAGCCAGTAAAGTCAAGAACGTGCTTAATTCGATGTGGGTTATCTTAATGCTCGGTCCTATCATATAGGCTCTAATCGGACATCCAATTACTTCGATTTGAATTATCCAGAGAATTCCTTACGGTTTGACAAATATAATATAATAAACAGATAAACTACGTTTCTAACCTTGACAATTCAATTGCTATGACTATGAGGGTCTTTGGTGCATGCTCCTAAATCCTTATCATTTTATTATTTGTCACATCACTCGCATGTATATGAATTATATGAATATTATCATAATAGATTGAAAAAATATATATATATATATAATATTTTAAAGTATCTAAAATTTTTATTAGTTAAACTAATTAGCATCTTATTAAAGAGTATGATTTATATTTATTATTATTTTAAATTTATCTAAACTAATAGAGTTAAGAATCCTAGTATTTAAGTTTCATATGATAGTTTATGTGCTATGATCACAATTGATTAGTTATTAATATTTAACATAATGTAACAGTACATAGTAATTATCATATTACTTGGGACTAAAGTTAAAATTTAAATGTTGAGATCCTGAATATTATCAATACTAAAACTAAAAATATAGTCAACATACATGTGTGTTTTGTTATACACTAGCATAATAAATTATGTATCATCTTCAAAAAGATTATAAAATTTTATTACCGAAAAATCATAGTATTTTGTAGACTAATTAATGGCATCTTCAAATATTTATTATTAGAGCCTTTTTCTCTCTAGCGCAGCTACGTGCACATGTTTTTCTCAAATTTTCTATTACATTTAATTTAATTTTTTTTATTTTGATTCTTATCAAGATTCTCTTGAAATAAGTGAAATATAAATACAAAAATCAATCTAAGAATCATTATGTCATTTTACATTATCTTCTAGATAAGTGATGGCCGGATCGAATTGGATTATAACGACACAAAAGTGGAGTATATTGACTTACCCTTCTATTAATTTTATATTACAATAAGAGAAGATGATTACTAATTTTAATTTGTAAAGATAAGAAACAATCATGTCACATGTGTATTTTTATTGCTACTTTTTAACACTAGAGATGTAATGAATATTAAAAATTAAAAAAAACCTAAGTGATAAAACACAAATTAGAAGAGACATGAAATTAATCGTTCACCCTATCCAGATTTTTAAGAGTTAAGATTTACGCAAAGACCTTATCTAGTTGGGACTACAAGCCTTTGTCGATCATAACTTGTTTATATTAAACACACATTGTAATATATATATATTATTTAAAATAAGATTGCATCAATCTAGAAGTAATTAATTTAGTGATAAAACTGATTGTTAAATTATTTTTGCAATATAGGAGGAACAGGTAACACATTTTATTAAGAGAAACCAACCATAATCATATGGTGATTGAGCCATTATTAATTCATGTTGGTTGCTGAGGATGCATATCTTATTCACTGGCTTGTTTCCTTAAATATTTAGCAAAAAATTTTAGTCTAAGAGGTTGTTTGTTAAATGTTTTTAAGTCTGAAATTTTATTATTTTCATACCTTTTTTAAAATATGTTTGTTTATTTTTTATAACTTATGACTGATTTTTAGACATTTACATCTAAATAGAAAAAATAAACTTTTGTGACTTTTATCTGAATGGAAAAATGTCGGAATTACAAGTAAATATTATATTCTAAAAATATCTCTATAAAATAATTTATTTCTTAAACTATAAATCTAATCCTCTTTTTTTTTGTTTTAATATACAAAGACATAAATATCAAGTAACCAAGTTTAAGATATTTTTTATTTTAAAAATAAATAAGATGCCACTTATATTCAGATATTAAAAAAAAAAAAACAAACATGTTATTCAAATTTTCGTATTCAGACCTATTCAGACTTTAGAAAAATTTAAACCCATTCAGATTTCAGACAAAAAATCAAACGCTACCTAAGTCTAGAACACAAAAATGTTTATCTTCTTAACAGGTAGGGTCGATGCATCAAATATTATCAACTCCTCCGTGTTGCAAAAGGCGTGCATTTATTTTTTATAAGACTAATGTCAATATAAACGTGCTTAAATGCATGTGGTTTGACTAGTTTGTGATTGATTATTTCATTATTGAACAGGAAAATCACGTTTCTAATTAAGATTATTTAATTATTTAATGGAGTAATCTTAGCAACTAGCTAGCACGACTTGTTCAAATTTTAGTTTTATATCACAAAATCGTCATTGATGACGTACGAAATACTTAAACCAGCCAAAAGGCTGACAAATGGGCGGTTAGGATAATCCAACCTGTATGATATTCACTACACCCATCATAAATAATTTAAATTAAGATGGTCCCTTCAATTCAGTGAGTAGATAATTAATCGAGATTGATTAGCTGGGCAATGTTCAATGTTTCTGTATAAGTTTATATAAAAAGTAGTTGAAACTGAGACTATAGTAGAATAATTAATGGTAATATATTAAAACCGGTTGCTTGAAAGAATCTCCCAAGCAAATCAACGGTTTAGATGCTTGGCTTCTCAGCCGGCCATTTGCTATTTCTGAATTACATGACGTGTGAATGAGAGTTGTTTTTTTTTTTTTTTTAATCAATCTATCAAGGGCTCCATTTAGCATGACGTGTTTGTGGTTTTAATTTTAACCTACACTGTTCTAGAATGAAAGTTGTAATTGTTTGGAAAAAAGAATTAAAAAAAATTAAGGGGTTGTTTGTTTTTTGTTTGAATTCTGAATTTTAATTATTTTTAGATGTTTATAACTTTTAATTTGTTTATTTTCTATAACTTATGTCTGATTATAAGACGTTTATATCTTAATGGAATAAAGTTAAATATTCTAATTTTAGATATATATATTCAGACTTCAGTAAAATTTGAATCCATTCAAATTTTAGATTAAAAGAAAAAAGGCTACCTAAGTGTTTACCTAATATTTAACAGTTTAAAATTTCAAATTAGTTCACAATATATCAAATCAAACTTTTTGTCTTATCATTTGTAACTGTGGTTTGCAAGTTCAAAGTGATTTTTAATCTGTTAAATGAAAACTCTATGTTATGTTTATTATTTTGTCAAAAAATTTAACTTTAAAAGTTTGTATTATATCAAACACATATTTTGAACTAAACAAAGGGTAATTTGTCACAATCTTTGACATCCATCCTCTGCAATATTCAATTTTTCGAAAAGGAGAAAATTGAAAAGTGGTGGTAAGAAAGAGAATTTGTTGGGCTTGTCTTAGTAACATTCCAGGGGAGGAGCTATTTCAAATCCTTTAACGAGCATTACCCAAAGGATTTAAGCCCGGCCCAAATTAATGCCAAACCAAAGCTGTCATGATTGAGAAGCAGGCGGAACCCGTTACGAGCTCGCACAGCCCAAATCGTATGACACCCCTACATCGGCAATAAGAATAAATCAAATATATATGCATTTAACTCCCTCCGCGCTTCATCTTCTTTGAAGCAATTGCGGCCTTACAAGTTTAAGTTTCACCACCTAATAGTAATAGATAAATATACATATATGTGCTAACTGAGAAGCGCTTATGGAGTCTGAAGAGGAAGCAACGAGGGTGAACTTTGGAAGATCTATTATAGTACCGAGCGTACAGGAGTTGACCAATGAAACCATTATCAATGTCCCGCCTCGATATGCACGTACAGATGAGGACCCTCCGACTGTCGCCTGTGACGCGCGGCTTCCATCCGTCCCACTCATCGATCTTAAGAAACTGGCGGACGATGTCCACGCCGATGAGTTGGAGAGGTTGCACTCAGCTTGCAGAGAATGGGGATTCTTTCAGGTATGCTCTACGCAACGCCACGCCACGCCACGCCAGCATTAATATCAATTATTTAATTTCTTCCTTTATTTTTATTTTTTCACACGCTTCAATTCTAGTCTTTTAGATGGATTCCAACCAAAAACATCTTAATTTTTTTATCAAAGTTAATAATGCACAAATTGAAAACAAAAAATGCATGCAGGTTATAAACCATGGAGTTAGTAGTTCATTGTTGGAGAAATTAAAGTTTGAAATTGAGAATTTCTTCAAACTTCCCTACGAAGAAAAGAAGAAGCTGTGGCAGGTGCCGGAGAATCAGGAAGGTTTTGGGCAGCTCTTTGTGGTTTCGGAGGAGCAGAAGTTGGACTGGTCAGATATGTTTTATATAACAACACTTCCACTCCATCTGAGAAAAACTGATCTCTTTCAGAAACTCCCTCCAAGTCTCAGGTCTTGCAAAATTAATAATTTTACCTCCTTCATATCTGATGCTTAATTATTAATTAATTGATTTCATCTTCGTAAAAATGTGTTGCAGGGAGACCTTAGAATTATACTCCGTGGAGGTGAAAAAGATAGCCATGACTATTTTAGGCCACATGGCTAAAGCTTTAAAGATGGATGGCGAAGAGATGAGGGACTTGTTCAGTGATGGAGTTCAATCAATGAGAATGAATTACTATCCTTCCTGTCCTCAACCGGATAAAGTCATTGGTTTCTCACCGCATTCTGATGCTGATGCTTTGACAATTCTATTCCAGCTCAATGACACCCAAGGCCTTCAAATTCGTAAGCAAGGCACATGGGTTCCCGTTAAGCCGCTTCCAAATGCTTTTGTAGTCAACATTGGAGACATAATGGAGGTACTATTTTGCCTCCGATATTTAATCACTTTCCATATATTCATATGACAATGGTATTGCTATTCAACTGTAATATATATATGTATATATATTCTGTTTCTGTAGATTGTGAGCAATGGCATTTATCGAAGCATCGAGCACAGGGCAATAGTAAACTCATCGAAAGAGAGGCTGTCTATTGCAACATTCTACAGTTCCAAGCTAGATTCTGAATTAGGCCCTGCACCTAGCCTTATTGGTCCAAGTAACCCTGCCAATTTTCGTCGAATGCCTTTGGAGGAGTACTTCAAGGAGTTTTTTGCTCGGAGATTAACTGGCAAAGCATACCTTGATTTCATGAGAGTAGATCTTAAGAAAGTGAATAATTAACGCAGTTGGGGCTTCGTCAATCGTCAATCGTCAATCGTCAATCATCACGGAGTTAATTCTCAATGCCTAAGCTCCTTCAGCTTAGGGTTTGATGGAATTAATTTTGTAATCGTTTGATTTAGTAGTTTAACAGTACGGTATGGTTAGTTAAAAAAAAAAAAAAAAAAGGGGGCATGGCATGCAAACAATCATAATTGTTAATTCTATAAAACGACTTGTCGTTTCAGCATTGGAGAAGCAATTTTCCTAATCTTTTCGAGAACCAGCCAGCCAGCTTGCCTCCAATGCGGAGGACTCATGATTTCATCTTTGAAGGTGAAACATATGCTATCAAGACCTCTTTTTCATCTATTTCCGGCAATAAATTAAAATTTCAAGAGCATGGATTGGATAATTTCATTTTTTATCCTTTTTTTTTTTTTATCTTTTTCACTGACCTCTACGTTTGGTCTTAGCCTAAAACCTGTTCTCACCTCGACTACTTAAGGTGCTGATTCTGGCTCCATGCCTAATTAACCCATCTACAGCTGCCATTCTTTATCATGCACTCGAAGATCTATATCAGAAACTTGAGAGGTGATTGATCTGGAGCTGTAAAACATCAAATTTTCATTTATAAAAATGCAGACGTTCCCGTGTACTTATGATGTCCAGAGTAGTACTCTAGACTTGAGTTCTTCGTGGATCTCTAGAAATGGACATATATAAATATATATATATATTCGTCCAGAGTTTGAGGTGGACGAGTAATTTAATACTTCCGCGTTTATAAAAGAAGTTGCCCAAGATGTCACATCCTAGAGTGCATTAAAATACTTAAATTAGATATGAAGTTGATATATGATGATCATGCTAGTTCTATGCATCATCTCAGCAGTGTTTCCTTCTCTACTTACGATGCCAAGACTCTAGGCTGCTGCCTTTCGTCGGTCTCTAAAAATGGAGGCATATCTTTTCGTCTGAGTTTGATATATATGGACGTGTAATTTATAACTTTTAATGCACTATATTCTTCCGCTTATCGTAGAGTGCATCAAAATTTTTAGATTAGATATGAAAATTATATGCGATGATCATGCTTGTCTTGTGCAATGTGCATACATATTGCCATCATCTTGGCTGTCTATCCTCGCGTACTTATGATGTCTAGATAGAGACTCTTAAACTGGTGCCCCTCGTCAAATCTCTAGAAATAGACGTATATATCTATTCGTCTGAGTTTGAGACGGACACGCAACTTAAAACTTCTTTTGCGTAGTAAAAATGTTATGCTTCTGTGCTACGATAAATGCAGATGGTAACCAATGGGAATTTGTTGCCACATTCTTCCCAAAAGTAGACGGTGTTGTAAAGTCCAACGAGGATCAGATCTAATAAAAACCATGAAACCAATCCAACCAATTATTTTTTAAAAAAAGTTACATGTCATTTTTATATTTAATTTATTAAAAAATAAATTTTAATTTTATAATAATAATACATTATACACACTGCAAGTCGCAACTAATGTTTACTTTTAATATTCAAATTTCAACTTTTTTCAACCGTACAATAATAAAATACACAATTCATGAAACATTAAAGGAGTTGATATTTTGTAATTTTTTTTTTGATTATTAGTAATTAAAACTCTAGAGAGCAATTGACGATTTTTTTTTTTTTTTTGTAAATTTTTATTTTAACCGGACTGACTTTTTAAGAGTTTGGATTATATTAAACTTCAATTAGTAATTAGATCGGATTGGATCCACAATATAAAATCCAATAAATCAGAACCATTCAACACCTCTAGTACATACTAAGTCGACAGTTTAGGTGGAGTAAGTGATTTGATTGGATAAAAGTATTGTTACATGGGTCACAATTTTGTTTTAGTAACCACTTTCATTTCACTTTGCATGAAAATAATGGTGTATCTAAGAGGTACTCATATTGTTATGGGCAGTTAAAAGATACAATAGAGATGGGCAACAGACAGGAAAATTGAGATACGACGCGGCCCAACCCGTGGGCCGTGGGCCTCAATTTTAAATAAAAAAATTATTCATATTCTTATTATTATTATTGTTATTATTTACTTTTATTGAGTCTTGAATCTTACCCTTCAATTCCATAAGACCGAAAAAGTCTTCCTCCGATAGATGGGATTTTGTCATGAGTTTCTGTTCAGTTAAGAGGCATTGACATTAAGATGTAAGGAATAACTCCACAAGGCCAGCAGACATGCACCCCAGCAACAGAAAGAGGACAACCAATATATAAATGCAAAAGCTTTAAAGATAAGAGTAACACAAATCCTGATTCCAGTGTGTCAAGAGCTACTACTGCAACATCATGACAGATCACTGCAAGAATTTGACCACTTTCAATGGCTAGGTAATCTGTAATTCAAATGTAGTAGATATAAAAGACAGGAAATTTGGTTTTAAATCCTGCCAAGAAACCTCCAAGCAGCATATCGTCAACAAATACACAAGCATTATAGGATTTTAGCGGAATGAATAAGAGGGACGAGAGAGAAAGAGCAAATCTCTAACATTTTGCCGGACAATGACACAAAATTGAAACAGATAACAAATAGAAGCTGCAGCAATGTTTTCTATTATCTAAATAATTTAAAAATAGATCAACAATTTACAGTAAATGACAATATAATAAATTTACCCTATGCTACACGGACCGATGGCTTCATTCCCTATCCCCAACTCGAAGTATATCAATCCATAGATTCCAACAGTACCTATATAGCTAACAGTTAATGTTGGAACAGAGCATAATCCTTACAGCATGCATTAGCTGTATCACCATTGCCTTCCAACCTAACATTGAGAAAAAGGAAGGATTTATGAAGCACAACTCAAGATAGAATGTAGTAACATGTAAATGAGGAGTTTTTTTAAGAGCCTTAAAAGGGAAAAAATTTAAAAAAATAAATAAATGCCCCTTCAGCAACAAAAGGAGATGAAGGCCAAATTCAGGGCCTTGTATCCTTTGAGGTTGAGGCCAGGGCATAGGGGTTTCCCACGCTACCCAAAAGAAAAAATACACAAACATTCACTTATATATTACAGGGTTTTAAAATAAAAGGCACATCTTTTAACTGGATAAATTACATACACAAATATTGGGAAAATCTATGGTTTTACAGGACATTCATATGACATCTCAACCGAGGAAGAAAGAATCCTTTCTTGTTATAGTTTGCTAAATGCCCTTTTCCATTTTCCAAAAGAAAAGGTAGGTAAGAACAACTCTAGATTTCTTATTCTCATATCTAGATATGATCAAAACAATAGAAGACTGAGATCTTATTTGCATTGATACATTGAATTTTCAAGTTTATAGATGAAGAAAAAGAGTTGAATCAAGGGAAAGAGCGACAATTGTAGAAGCTACCTAACAAATAAGAAAAAAAATTAATAGAACCTGTCATACAGTAAGGACAATGATTTCACATTATGTTGAAAAATCTGCCCTCAGGACAGAAATGAGGAGGTACTCCACTGTGAATCGTTAGCTCTATCCACCACAGGCTAGTGACGTATAGTGTGAATACAAAGTTAAGTGTGACATTTTTCTCTGACAACCGAACCATCATCATAGACTTTATGAAATAATTTTAACGAAAATATTGTTGATTTTCTATTTTAAGAAATAATATCTTGATAAGGGAGATCACTTGAATTTCAGAACAAACAATGGAGATCCATGCATTTATCACTCACAATGGAAGGTGCTGTGGCTTACACTCTACCAGTGGAATGATGTTCAATAAATAGAGAACACAGTCATCATAAAGCTTGAAATTTTCCAGGAAATAGAACACATTACAAGAATAACGCTCAGCTTCATGCCATTTCCTGAGATGCAGAGGATGTGCAGAATACGAAAAAGATATCAACGTTTATCTTTTGCCCCTACAGTTCTCAGTAAACATGATTGAATGCGAAAATAAGTTGTTTCAGTGGCAAAATGTGGGAAAGCAATAGCTCTCTTTCCCCTCTCCTTTCATGCCTTCTCTTATCTCTCTCTTTCTCTCTTCCCCTGAATGGATCTTTGATTATCAACACTAAGCAAGTATTCTACAGATAAATCCTTCCAAATTACTTGCGGTTTACTGATTTTCTACTATTTTTTTCCAGCTCCACTTAGTTGCTGAGGAAATCCTACTCATTCTCTAGTGTGATTGATTCAGCTAAACTCCTTTGTGCTAGTCCACAAAGACTTATTTTATCTTTAAAAATTACAATTTTGCCTCTAAAGCAGTAAAATGATTGCCACATCAAGAACATTGCTGAAAAAAAGGCATGCCCAAAACTCATAAATTACAGAAATGCATAATTACACAGTCAGTTCAAGCCAATTCCTTTGATGCCACACAAACCTATCCGTATCAAATTATTATTTTTAATATTCATTTTTGTAATCCAAACAAGAATTGGTGAAATACAGGCGTCATTTTTCTTTTTCTTAGTTATGAACAACAAAAGAAATACAATTCATAATTTCTACTACAACACAACAACACATTTAAGGAAATAAGACTCCATGTGTAATACCAAAACCCTCACACAGCCAAAATATGTAATATATTTTAATAAAACTTGAGTACAACAACATTTCAGCAAATCTCAACATACCCACTTAGCCACCACCTTCAATAATAAAATCCAGAAACTAATATGTAAAATGAACACTAAACATACCTCAAAAACTAAACTTTAGCTGAACAAAAACAAAATAAAAATCGAAACTTTAAATGGTACTTTTTTTTTTAACATAAAAAAAGGTTACCCTTTTGGCAGAAACCATGGCCACGGTAGCCTTGAGGCTGAGGTCCAGTTGTTGCAGACCACATCTCAAAAACAAACCCTAAAATCAATTTCTACTGAGAAATGAAGAGAGAGAGAGAGGATTTTGACGGAAATAAAATGTAGAAGCAGACGAGAGACGAATGGGTATACAAATGCGTTCTTCTTATAGATTGCACGAACCCCAATGTGACAGAGAGAGTGTGTGTACGTGTATGTGTATGTGTGTGGTGTTTGATTTGGGACTTCCTCTCCTTAGTTTTTTTTTTTTACTCTTAATTTTTTTTATTTTTTAATAAGTAGTTTAGTGTGTGATAATTAAATTAATTTTTTTATTTTATTTATAATTAAATTAATATTTTTAACTAAAATTAAAAAATAAAGAGTCTCTTCTTATTTTTTTTTCTCTTAATCTTCTTTATTTTTTAATAAATAATTAAATATGTGATAATTAAACTAATTTTTTATTTTATTTATAATTAAATTAATATTTTTAATTAAAATTAAATTACAAAAAATTTAAGAAAAAAAAAAAAAGGAGAGGAACCTTATCGTTTGTTTTTGTTTTGTTTTTTTTATGTTTTTGGGTTTGTGTGGTGTGGGGCTCTGTTTTGCGTATCCGAGGTCCTTTTGCTCTCCTCCCTCCTCTTTTAAATCTTTCTTTGAAAATCGAACCCCCCGCGCTTTTTTTTTTTTTTTAAAACTTTTTTAACCTGTTTCTTGTCCTTGCTAGTTGCTTGCATTGCAGCCTAAGCTAAATATATACGACTGCTTCGGACACCCAATCAGAGACAGACACGCTGGCAGTTATAAAAAAAAAAAGGAGTAAAATTGTGATAGAACAACCGATCTACACTCTACAGTGAAAAGTACTTTCCACAGAAGCAATTCGTTCTCACTCGTAGCATCCGATTCGTAAAGATTTTGTTGTACATTTGAGTTTTCACATTAATAACCAAAATTAAAGAACGATTGAACGAATAATCTCCTTTAATAATTCTTTTATCCAAAAATTAATGTTAATTATTACAAGCTTTTTCCCATTCAACATGAGAATATTTTTTTTTTGGGGTCTGTGCGACTCTGCCCAAGAAAAAAATAAATTAAGATAAAGAAAAAATCCATATTTCTAACATAAATGGAAAAATAAAAGTCAGAAGAAAATAAAGTTGCAAACATCATTTTTTTTTAGTTTGAAATTTTGTTATTCTTGACAACAAACTTGCAAATCTTTTTCATTCAATTGAAGAATCAAAGATATTATTAATACATGACATGATCTGATTTCGTGAACGAGTTTATATAAATTTTATATATATATATATATAAGATCGATCAAATGCGTGACTGCATGTTTGGCAAATTTTGATTGGGGGCTGTTATGCTATGAGCCTCACAATCCCTCGATTTTAGTTTGATGTGCGCATAATCACGTGCTTTATCGTGTTTATATATATATATAACAGATAAAAACATAATTTTTAATAAAGAGAGAATGTTCTCATTAGAGAAACATTCGTTTTATGGGTCCAGTTAAGTTATAACTCTTATAATTTACGTTCCACATAAAAATATGCAGGACCCATTATCTTGTTATAAATTTTTATATATTTTTTAGTAGATTGTAAATTACAATAATTCTAACTTAGCTAAACCCTCACTTTATATATATATATAATCAACTAAATAGGAGTTGGGGATGTATTTATTTGTTAACAGCCCATGGACCAATATGGATTCACAATGAAGTTCGTTGGGCCTGCTTGGTTATTCTATAGAGCCTATAAGGTCCTTGGTAAAAAATATCTCCTGCTTGAGTAATTTTTTTTTACTCTAAGTGTCTATTTGGTATGGCTTATATAATAGCTATAAGTACTTATTTAATTTTATAAGCTCTTTTCAAATTTTTTGTTGTTGTTTGGTTGTCTTTTGAGTAGAGATTTTGAAGATTAAATAAGCTATTTTGCCTCTACTAGTAAAAGTTCATATTTTAGGCTTTTGGGAGTAAAGGTTGAAAAGCTTTTTCAAAATATTAAAAAGTATAAAATATCATTTAGTTATTTCATAATCTTATTTAATTCATTTCATAACATAACTTTAAATAATTTATCTATTAAAGTAATTTTGCAATTATTAATAAAAGCTCCGATTGACAACCAAACAACTGAATTTTTCTTGATAAAAGTTCTACTTAAATAAACTATATTTGAAAAGTTACACCAAACAGAGCTTAAGTATATATGTGTATGATTTATTTAATAATTGAAAGTGTTTATTTAATGCCATAAACTCTTTTTAAAATTTTTAATGTTATTTGATTGTATTTTGAGTAAAACTTTGGGGAATTAAATAAGCTATTTTGCCTCTACTAATAAAAGCTCAAATTTTGAGCTACTGGGAGTAACGATTGGAAAGATTTTTCAAACTATTAACTTGTTTAAAATATCATCTATTTATTTCACAATATTATTTCATTCATTTCATAATATCATGTTAAATAATTTTATAATTTTTAATAAAAGCCCTCATTAACAACCAAATAATTAATTTATTTTTTAAGTAAAAACTTTATTTATAAAAGCTCTACTCATAAAAATTATACTTAAATAAGCTATATTTGAAAACCATACCTATCAAAGCCTCACATATATATAAAACATATATAAAATTCAGGATTTTATATATGCGGGAAAGTCTAGGAAAATGCATGCGGTTTATGTACTTCAAGATTTAAGCCTATTAAATCCCATAATTTAATAGCTTTCTCAGATTTTTTTTAACTTTAAAATCTCGGAACAAATCGGGACTATAAATATACAGAGAGAATCATTATTTAATAACGGATCCTTATTTTAATGGTTAAACTAAAAAATAAGAAAAATATATACACTTTGATGTGGTGTATTTTATCTTTTAATAAATTGGAATATGTGTTTTTATTATCTTTTAAAGTGTATTTAGCACCCAACATTGCATTGTATAGAAGCATTGTTCTGTATTACACTTATGCATACCTGTGTTTGGCTATCTCTCACATCCGAATTGCTTCGCATAATACATAAAATTGTGCAGTGAAACTCAAATTTATATAACAAAAAAAGTAGTTGTTTTAAAAATTTTTCATTTTCATTTACGTTAAAACGTAACGCATAGAACCATTTCTCCACCACCCGGCCCCCACTTTTTTTTTTTTCCACCACCTCACCTTGAAGGCCACTGCATCTTGATTTCGGCGACGAATCCGTCATCGGAGCTTCGTCGCACGAAGCTTTCACTGCATGCACCCATCATCTGCATCTCCTTTGTCGTAAGAATTCAAGGACTGCTTCAGCTTGCGCTACAGATATGCTTCTACATAATCCTCATATTTAATCTTTCGTTGCCGAAATCATCAAGGAACATCTGCGAATTCAAAGATTATATTTCATTTTTTTTTAAGCTGAATTTTTATTTTATTTCTCCATAGTTGTTAATCCCTCGAAGCCGCAAAGGTTTGCAATTGATTTGATTCGATTTCAGCAAAATTATCATTATATTCTTCATTAAAAAAACTTATGCGCTGTTAATTTGCTTTTTTTCTTTGTTGTATTGAAGCTTTTTTTTTTCTCCTTCCTCCTCTCTTTATACTTCTTTTGTATTAAAATCTACGCATTTTCTGGAAAGTTTGTATTTTGTATTTATTAAGTTATTTTAATATTAAAATTTTTCAAATAAATAATTTTTTAATCACCAAAAATTAATATAGTGTACTGCAATGTAGTGCAACATGTAACACGGAATAATTAAAAATTAAAATAGTATAATATAGTACCAAATGTTGTAAAGCATTAATATAATTCAATTCTAATATAATATAACATAATACAATATACTTATATTAAATAATGTAATGCAGTGTAATAAAATACTGTGTGCTATATACGCGGCTAGAGTGTGTTTGGCACCCAGCATTACACCACATTATAACCTTGTATTCCATTAAATTAATACGATATTTTGTTTGGTAAAAAGGTAACTTTGTATTAGACCACATTGTAATACACCAAACGTCGCAGAAAATAAACCCGTGGGGGGTGTCGTAATTAGGCCGCATTGCATTATAAAAGAGAGAAGATGCTTTCTTCTTTAAAACATGATCGTCAGCCACGACCTCCAAGCAAATCTCCTTTTCTCATAACCCAAAACAGAGCTTTTCTCTCAAACTCACTCGCCTTTCACTCAAAATATTTTCCTCCCTTCTCCTTCAATTTCTCAAGAGCCAAACATAGCAAATGCCTTGTCTAAAATTATTATAATAATAATCTATTGAAATCATTTTCATGAAATATGGAAGTGCAAAGGAGTTGATGTGAGAGAGTGTGGTTAAGAGGGTAGTGGAGGTTGTGGTGTTGAATTGTTGAATTTAGGAGATGGAATAAGAATTATAAATCTATACAGATTTGTGGTGACTTTTGACAAAGACAAATAAGTAAAAGATGTAAAGACCCCAAAAAATAAAGAAAATTTGTGGAATGATAACAGGGAAAAAAAGAAAAAAACATAGGAAAAAGATAAGAAGTAGGGGTGGGCATTTATTCGACCCGAAAAAATCGGGTTCGGATTGGATTCGAATGATGCACATAACCCGATCGGATTGGTTTTGCTTCAACCAGATCTGAAAATTCGATGAAAACAAGCACAAATTCACCCGATCCGATCTGAATATATTCAAATCGGATCGGATATATATTCGGGTTTAATTCGGATTGTATTTCTTCTAACCCGAATAACCCGAATCTGGCCCGAACCCGAATTTGTCCACCCCTAATAAGAAGACAGGAGAAGGAAGAAAAAGAAATGGAGATGAAGCTTGAGTTATGATAAAAGAGAGAGATAAGAGATAAAGATGATGTGTGACGTGTGATGTGTCATATTTGTGTTTATTAATTGTTTTCTAATTTATTTTGCTATTTGTTTTATAAATAAGCAAAACATGTACTAGTTGTTTTGTAATTCATTAGTGAATTTTGTTAATTACACTAAAAACATTATTTTATAAATATATAATTTAAATTAATCAAAAAAATTAATATAAGATAGCGTACTACTAAATATAATATAATTAAAAATTAATATAGTACAATATAGCACTAAATATTGTATATATTATTCAGTATTATTATAATACAGTGCTAATACAATACAGTATAATATAATACTCTAATATTAAAATAATACAATATAATATAATACAATACAATGTATCAAACGCATCCTTAATGTAATATAATACAATATAATATATAAACGCATCGTTAATGTATTAAAGTAAAGAATGCTTTATCGAAAATTATTCTACGTATATATAAAATAAAGCAGCTGAGATGCAATTATTAATTCTTTCCGAATTGTTATTGTCAAACCGAAAGCAATGATTCATGCGAAAAAAAAAAAAAGAGAAGCCATTATAACGGATTATTGAATGTTCTCCAAATTCCATCTTTTGAAAAGCTAGCTAGCTATGTTTCGTTTTTTTTTTTTTTCTGTAATTAAAGTAACATAAAGAACCCAGCTGCCCAGCAAAAAGTAAAAAAACATCAAGTGTTAAGCAGCATATACAACAATCCAAATTGCTTTACGGCGACAAACAGGGTCTTTCCAGATTTCATTCTCGCATCAAGTGCCATCATGTAGTTTGCTTTTTCTTATATCGATCCAAGTCCCATAGAGCGAAAAGGGTACCTTGTCTTGGCTCTAATTATTAATAATTTAATGAAATTATTGCTCATGCATGAGGTTTATGTATATATGTTAGTCCGAATTTTATTTTAATTTGGAGCATCCTGAATTAATCCGTGTAATAAGATTAGTATTATAGGGGAGAGATTTTAGAGTATATTAAAGGTCCTAAGATTAGAATATTTTACATTTTATCAATAGGTTCTCTCAAAATAGTTGTCGAACACATACTTCATCTAATTTTTGAAAATAAAAACGAAAATAGGCTCCAAAAAATGATACCGAAGGCCCTTAAGATCTTAGATCCGCGCCAGCAAAAGAAAGCGCCATGCCGTAAAAACTAGAATCTTATATTTTATGGTAGCAAAGCAAACCATGTCTAGCCATTGACTAACCTCTCGTAAGCATTATTTAGAGAGAACATTAATCATTGTTTTTCACAAATCATAGCTCTTGTCATTTGACTAACCCTCGCAAGCGTTAATTAGACCTTTTTTCGCAAAATCAACCTCAGACGAATTAAATTTAATCAAAACTCACTTGAGTGCTTAAATTATTTCGGTTGATTAGTTAGTATAGTAGACTTAATTCATTTACAGTAAAATATTTTTATAGTTATAATATTAACATTAAACTAATTTTATTATGAAGATGTTATAATTTGATGAGCGGTACAATTACAAATATTAGATTTGGACCTCATGTTTAACTGAGCTTTTGTTAAGTTTTGTGGGGGGTACTAAAACATGTGTCATAATTATTTTTAATGGTTAGATTTATTTTCTCTTTTATTTTTAAAGTATAAAACGCTCTATTATTCCCTTTAATTTTTGATTTGGTAATGATAATTATAGCTGGCTGAAACTTAATTTCCCAATCTCAGCAAACTCTTGCCCTTCTTCTTCTTACGTTTCCTTTTTTTAGTTTTTTTAATTTAAAATATTCTGGGACTAATTTCTTTCTTCTTTTTTTTCCAATCACATGAACATTTGACCATTACAAAACCTTGATTTATTTGGAGAAAATAAAAGTTAATGTTATGCCTATATTTTTATCAAATCCAAGCTCAAGGATCCATATCTAATAACATGTCCTCATGTAAATAGAATAAAACAATACAAGTCCTAATTCTCGTCAAACTCAAATCCTATAAGATAATGGATTAGTTCTCCTAATTTAATTATAATTCTGACTATTTTCTCCTATATAAAGAGATCATCATTCAACAATACGGAGGATAAGGAAAAAAGTATGCATAAGAAATAGGTATATTAGAGAAGGAGGTACAATATCCTCCAAGCCTTTTCTCCTACTCTCTTTCTCTCTCTTATTTATTTGTTATCGCGCCATTGACGATCTCTAACTTAAGCATTGGAACACCCCCGGCGACCCTGACGAGTTATTATTTTATAAGATTCCGACCACTGAGCTCTTTGCTCTTAACAATGACAATTCCGAGGACATCAAGCTCTCTCATTGTTCTTTCCCCAATAAAACTAACTATTTCTCAACTCTTATTGTCGATCCAAATTTTGGTATCAACAATTAAAATTCTCCTTAAAAAAAAATTAGAGGAAAAGAGAATAAAATATAAAACTAAATCAAGATTTCATTGTAAAAATCAACTCCAACAAATTATCTAAATCAGATTCCTTGCATATATATGAAATTTAATATCCTCATGAATCAGTTCCAAGAATTGACATAAAAAATTTATTTATATATGCACAGGTTGTTCTTAATTCTTTATATCCACCATTGTTGTTGCAACTTTGAGCTTGAATAGAGTTGTTGTGAATTTTTCAAAGAAAATGAGTGAGAAAGGAAAAAGAGAGAAAGCAAAAGATGTTTTAGTTAATAAAATCCGTTTGAGTTAATAAAATTTCTTTTAAAAAAAATGCCTCTAGTTAATCACATGCAGTTGAGGCTAGTTAACAAAATGCATTTAATGAGAGAGAAAGAAAAAAAATCTCAGCTTTTAAAAAAAAAATTATAACACGTCAAAAAAAATTCTATAAAAATTAGTAAAAGCTAGCTAAGCATGAGATCTATACCCATAAATATTATTATTTTGTCTTAATTATCCTTAATACAAGTGATATAAATGTAAAATAGGTATTATATTAATAATTAATTGATGAAACATGTCAAATTCAATTAATAAAAGAGATGGATATAGTTTAAAAAAATTAGAGATAACAATGGTCGGATTTGACCCAAGATCCACACGATTCAAGTCCAATTGAATCTGATTTGGGTCGATTTAAAATAAGTTTGAATTGCATTTGGATATCGATGCGTGCGGATCTAAGAAGGATCTACAGCAAGATTGAATATATCTTAATATCTAGATCTAGATACATATGCACTTATTTATAATTTAATTTAATTTTAAAATTTTCTTAACAATTATTTAATTATAAATTATAATAAATTTTAGTCATAGCATATTAGTGGCTTTTACCATGTATTTGAAAATCTTAAAACTTAAAGGTTAGTTTTATAAATTTAAATGATAATAAAACAAAATAATCAAGTGTAAATTAATTATGGCAGCCAGCCCTAATTTTTTTTTTAATTCTTTCACTCTTCAATTCATCATCTTTCTTTCTCTTCAGTTACTCTCACTTCTCCACTCCCTTTGAATGCTTGAATTAATTTTTTAATTGCCAGGTAAATCTCTAGACTTGAGTTTCCTTTTCTGTTATATTATCATAACTTTATTCAGTTGTGTAATCATTAATTAATGATGGCATCTACCATAAAATAACTATGCTATTCACATATTTAGTTAAACATGATCATAATAAAAATAATAAAGCATTAAATATAAAACATATTTAATTTTGTTTATTAAAAAAATATATTTAATTTATATGTAGGAATAATGATGAGTATGTCATAGATATCATAATGATGAATGAGACATTAGAATATTACATCAATCTTACTCTTACAATTACTTTTAATTGATATTTTATTATCTTTTTATTTGTTTGTTTTGGTGTAAAAGATAAGCTATAATATTTATTAGAGTATTGAGACAAATTATATAATTTAATTGTTATCAATATATATTATTCTTTAATTTTCTTTCTAAAAATCTATTGCTCTTTTATTATTGAGTTTTAAAATTCACGACGGATATTGAGCAGATTTGGATTTTAATTTTTTTATAATTTAGAGTAGATATATATCTTTAATTTTTTCAGAAATGGAAATGGAGCGAAAAACATGGTTCCATAACAGATATAAAGTAGATACGAATCTTAATTTTTAGGGTAATTATCTTGTGGTTATCATTTATTAAGTGAAATTTTTATAAACCACCAAATTTTAAAATTGTATCTGTAAACCACCTATTTTTGAAAGAAATATCCCCCAATCACTTTTCCGTTAAAAAAGTTAACTGTCGTTAGTGGTTTTCTGCGTAAAGACTATTTTACTCTTGAAACACAATAATTACAAAAATTATTTATAATTAACTAAATATAAGATTTTGTATTGTTTGATTTTTTTTATTTATAAACAAAAACAATGTTGTTTATATAATTAAATATTTATTTTTTTAAAAATAGAACATAATTAATTAAATATTTTTTTAACTAAATGACAATATTACCCTTGTGATGGCATGCTGACGTCATGTTTTCGTTAACGGAAATGTGGGTGAAAGATGTTTCTTTGAAAAGTAGGTGGTTTACAAATACAATCTTAAAATTTGGTGGTTTATAGAAGTTTCACTAATAAGTGGTGGCCACCAGATAATAACCCTAATTTTTATTATGGATATGAATATGGAGCAAAGTAGATCCAACCCATATCTACCCCATTGCCACCCCTAAATTAATCTTTCCCAATTCGTTTGATTTTATTGAAGTATTTTCCTTCCAATATATGTAATCTCTTTTATTACCAAAGTTAAGGTTTGAGTTCAGTAACGTTCGTCAGTTTGTTGTAGAGACAGGTAATTAGAAGTCGAAGAAAGTGATAAAAAGAAATAAAGAAAATTAAGGAAAAAAGAGTCTAGAGAAAAAAGAGGAGAAAAAGAGTTAACAACTGTTTGTTGTCTATTAGTTTTTTTTTTTGCATTTATTAAGGAAAATTAAGAGTAAATTAAATCTTGATCATATAGTTTCATTTTTAATCATAGAATCACTTAAATGAAACACGTTAAAATTTCATAAAAACTTTGGGAATGTTAGATTAAGAGAAAATCCGAATCATTCTGTATAAATATGAGAAGATTATAACGAGGTTTTACTGTAATTAAATTATTTATTTACAGCTTTTAGGCGCATGTACGTTTTGACTAGCGAAAGATACACAGCAAAGCCCACTAACAGAATAGCGAAAGTAATTCTTTTAATTTTTTGATATGATTGGCTAAATTACATCAAGTTTCAATGAACCATAGCGACAGGATCTTGTTCATCCTAGCTTTGTTTGACTCAAATCTATTTTGATTAATGGCTTTGATGTTATTTTTTTAATATATAATTAATTGAACAAAAATAAGTCATATCACATAGGTTAGCCATAAATATAAAGTTACTAGGTGGGCTATAGAGTATTAAGGACCTTAGGTGACATTTTTTTTTTTTTATGAAACTTCCTTGTATTCAACAATTTCAGCACTTAAAGAAACATAAAAGAACTCAAAATTCAATCAAATTTTAATTATATCTCGAATATCACAACCAACAAGATAGTAAGATATTTTTAAAAAGAAAAATAGTTAAGATGATATATTTTTTACTTCCTTTATAACCATTATTTCAAGAAATTTTATAATGTTAAATAATTAAGTTTTTTTTAAAAAAAATAAATAAAGAACTGGTAATTTAGCTCTTTAATATTAAGGTTATCAAATATATAATTTGTGTAAAAAATTTTAATTGCAAGATATTTATTAATAAAAGATAGACCTAAAAAATAGGTTTCTCTATTGTAAATAACTTTAAAAATATATTAATTTGAGCATATCAAAGAAATACCCAAAAAAAAAAAGTCTTACTAACATATTGGGCCTAAGCAACCACAATTGGCCTTTTTAATATACAGGGCTCTAGGAGATTACCTGGTTCGCCTATGCTTAAAACTGTTCTTAAAAGTTATAACCAGACTTCTACAGATAAAGTAATTGTCAAATAGCCAAATAAAAGATAACTTTTCTTTCATCTTAATATTCAACCATATATATAAATTCTCTAAAATAATTGTCAATTTTCCATGATATTCGTGTTAGGGGATAGGAAAATTATGCATTTTGGGGGACAAAAAAAAAAAAGGTAGTATTTGAGGTTCAATTGCTCCAAAAACATAAAAAATAATCTCACGATTCATTCAAAAAATGATAATGACAAAATTTATGATAGTGTAGGAACGTAAAAGAGTTAGGAAATTTAGCACTTGTTAACTATTAATGGATATTTATTGAACTTTTGACCAACATGTTAGGTCAAAAAACACCCCACACACAAATTTTTCAAAGAATGAAAATAATATGCGAGCTTTTAATTGGAAAGTAATTTTAGAATACAATAGAGGTAATACAACTAATCAATACATATATGACATGTGTAATTGAATTTAATATAACTATCACTTGCATGGTGATTTTTTAAAATAAATACATATGTCATATTATTATTTATTTGTTGCATGGTTGACATAATACTTCTGATGTATTTTAATATTTTTTCGAATTGAGAGGCTATAACAAATAGAGACAACAGCGTTAAGATGTGACCAACTATTGAAAGAGAAAAACAGCAACGAAGAAAGTATTTGGTGAATAAGATGATATTAATTTGTTTGGCTACCCTTATCAGAAAAAAAAAAAATTTGTTTGGCTACCTACCATATCTTTAAGGTAATTTACATGCCAATTCAATATGTGCAACAAATGAAATACAATGATCCAGCTAGAAGAATCGATAAGATAATGTGATAATATATTACTTACTTAATTGTGCAAATTAATTACCATATATATCATGTTTAAGATGAACGAATAAATCAAATATATTTGGTGAATAAGTAATAGTTGGTGCCAAAACAGCATCGGTTGTTTCTCATTCAAATTAGAATTTTTGTGTATCCTTCATTCATACCATGAAAGAAGGCATGGAATCTGTTAAAATAAAACCTTCCAAGGTTTAGGTTTACGTGTGAAGACGACGTGATAACACATTGGCATAAATTTGCCCTCCAGTCGCAGCGCAATCCCCTTGCCTCAAAATCTAGTGGAGTCATAGAATGCCACATCACCATCTAATTAATTTCAATGACGAAATTTATTAAATGGTTAATTAATTTGATCGAAATATATACATACCACGACCATCTCCACAAATTTCTCTCTAGTATACAAATAAATTATAAATTCCGTAATATTGAAGAATAGATTAGACATACGAACTCTTTTTTGAGTCGTAAAGAATTTACACAAAACTATTTGAAAGGTGTGAGTTTACTTTATCGTATTGCATAAATCTAAAAAGATAGAGCTTACAAAATGTTTAGTATTCCTAAACAAGCAAAAAGAAAATGAGTTTATATATATATTTCGAGAACATTAATTTTACGGAAAACTTAAGAGATCTAGGTATTATTTTTCCACCAATAATCATTTGGATGGATTGATTAGACCTTTCCTTAACTCTAAGGTAGATGATTTGAGTCTTACCCGTAGTTAAGGGAGTATATTATTATGCCAGACTTTAGTCATACTAGACCTTAATTTAATATGTTGGTTGATAGTAAATTTAAGTGGGCTTTAACTGTATTAAACTATATATAATATTAAAAAAGAAAAATAAAAATACCAATTTTCCCTTCTCAGTATATAAATATATATTATTGAGGACTACACTATAATTATTTAAAAGAAATAAAAAAAAAAAGAAGAAAGAAAAATTGTAGCAGAAAGAGTAGGCAGAGGAGAGTAAATTAAGGTGCAAGGTAGGCCTTCTAGTTCTAGAGGAGTTAAAAAAGAAAAAAGAGTATGCAGTGTTGTTGTTCACATTAAAAAGTAGGACGTAGCTATTGGTATTCTTCTATATAGGAGGAGGAGGAGGAGGAATAAGAGAGCAAGCTGACCTCAAGTTTAATTTAACACTCCCTCCGCACTATATAGATATAACATCCATGAAACTAAAGCAGACTACATAATTCCATTCTTTATTGTGACACAAAAAAAAAAAGAAAAATAGAAAACTAACTATCTGTTGCATCAATTAATATTTCCTCTGTTATTATACATATAAATGTAAATATAAATATAAATATAACGCATACACCGCACGCACTCTCTCTCTCTCTCTCTCTCTCTCTCGATATAGTTAAATCTCGTTTCATATTTGTTACGTCTCTGTTTCAGCTTCTGGTATTTTCTTTATCTTTCTTGTTAGTTTCCCTTCAACTTCAAGAAAATATGTATAATCCTCCTATACCCTATTCGTGTTGATGTTACGTCATCTTTTTATACATTATTTATATATACGTATAAATTTGTTGATGTGCAGGAGGAGAGATTGATCAAATTAAACAGGATGGCGGAAAATGGAGAAGCGAGTACTCAACTCAAGGGAATCAAGAAAGGAGATGACAATAACAATAAGAATGATAATAATAACGGTAATGATAATCAGAAAGTGGCATTTTACAAGCTGTTTGCGTTTGCCAATAAGCAAGATGCCGTTTTGATGATCGTCGGAACAATTTCTGCCATTGGTAGTGGCCTCTCTCAGCCTTTCATGACTCTTATTTTTGGCAACCTTATCAACTCCTTCGGCTTCTCTGATCAGTCGCATGTTGTCCATGAAGTCTCTAAGGTGATCAAACCAGCAGTCCTTCATGATCTTTTTTTTTTTTGGATTACTTAATTAATTAATTATCTTTTCTGCCTTAGCCAAGATTTATTGTTATTATTATTAATTTTTTTTTGTTGTTGGTACTAAATTATTGAATTATATATCACTTGTACATGTGTCAGTATATATATACCTCAACTTGCAAGCAAATCTTTGATCTCTTTGTTTTGAAGGAATTCTACAGATATTAATCAGGAACACAGATATTAATTTTTCTACTGATCTTGCGAGTAGATTTTTCATCAGGAACACAGATATTAATTTTTCTACAATTTTTTCTCCAACCCAAATGAAAAAATCACAATCATATCATGTCGCCCTTGAGTTTTGTCAACAGAAAATGGGTCTATTAGGAAACAACTTTAATTTAATGGCCGACACGAGCTGGGTGGATTAATAATTAAAGATGTCGATAAAACAATATTTCAGCATCGTGGAAAGCTAAAAGGCTAAATATAGTTTTATTAGTAATAACAATATTAGCTGGGTAAAATTATTACTTGTCATCTAAGTTATATTTGCTGTTAGCAGGATTTAATTGAAATTACATGTGTGATGATTTTCAGGTAGCTGTGAAGTTTTTGTATTTGGCTGCTGGTACAGGAATTGCTGCATTTCTACGTAAGTGCATATGATCTGTTCCTGATATTATTGAAACAATTATCTTTTCTTTTTTTTTTTTAAGAAAATAAAAGTTGATTTTTTAAAATTTTTTTTTTAATGATGCGTTCCAAATGAAACTATACATGGTAATGAAAGTGACCATCACATATTCACATACCACTGCTACTCGTGGCCCCTTCAGAACTATTTTTTATTTTTTTTGGCTAAATGAAACTATTACCGATAATAAATTGCCATTTTATGTTAAACCTTTTAGACAGGATATTATGCTTGCACCTGAGTGCTTAATTTTGTGGAAAGCTACTGTAAATAGAAGTTTTTTTTTTTTAATGAAACTTGAAAATGCTTTTAGTAAAATCACCTATTCATCCAAAAAGATACAAAAACAGGTTTAATTATTGGTTTGATCAATATCAAAAGCACCTGACTAATGCAAGACAGTCATTAGTCAGTCTGGAGTACTTAGTAATGGCTTGTAATAACTCTTAATTTTTTGGTTACAAGGCTTGTTATAACTTAAATGAACAGTTTCTAGTGCTGGCTGCTGCAGAACTCATATGAATTTGAAACAAAACGAGGTGTAATATATTCAATTATTTGCATTTGTTCTGCATTATTGCAGAGGTGTCCTGTTGGATGGTGACAGGGGAAAGGCAAGCTACCCGAATTCGAGGTTTGTATTTGAAAACAATATTGAGACAGGACATTGGCTTCTTTGACACTGAAACAACAACTGGAGAAGTCATTGGGAGAATGTCTGGAGATACCATACTCATTCAAGAAGCCATGGGAGAAAAGGTTAATATCTACTCTATTCATATCTGTTCTTGGTTTTTTCTATACGCTATATGTATGAGAGTCCTAATAGATTTTTTTTAAAAATTTTTTAAATGTGCGTCAGGTTGGGAAGTTCATACAGCTCATGTCAACATTTTTTGGTGGATTTGTAATTGCCTTTACAAAAGGATGGCTTCTGGCTTTAGTTCTGCTTGCATGCCTTCCTGCTATAGTCATAGCTGGTGGGTCCATGGCAATGATTTTGACAAAAATGTCCAGCCGCGGGCAAATTGCTTACGCAGAAGCAGGGACCGTAGTCGAGCAAACAGTTGGCGGGATTAGAACAGTAAGATACAAAGATCAATCTTTTAAAAATTATCACACATTCATGTAATCCTAACTGCCTACTTGCTTTTTATTTTTTATTTTTTCCTTATTCACTTATCATTACTTCTTTAACTATACAAGGTTGCATCATTTACTGGGGAGAAACAAGCAATAGAAAAGTATAACAACAAGCTCCAAGTTGCATACAGAGCTGCTGTTCAACAAGGGATGGTGTCAGGCATAGGACTTGGTGTACTTATGCTTATTATCTTTGGAACTTATGGACTTGCCATGTGGTATGGTTCAAAATTGATCATAGAGAAAGGATATAATGGTGGAATAGTCATCAATGTTATAATGGCAGTCATGACAGGTGGAATGTAAGTGTATCATAACTTTAGATTTTGTAATTGCTTGCTATAATTAGCTACTACATACAATCTCAATGTTTGTTGTGGAATTTTGAATAGGTCATTGGGTCAGACATCTCCATGTTTGAACGCATTTGCAGCAGGGCAAGCTGCGGCATATAAGATGTTTGAGACAATCAAACGCAAGCCAAAGATCGATCCCTATGACACTAGTGGGATCACGTTAGAAAACATTGAGGGTGAGATTGAGCTCAGAGATGTTTATTTTCGGTATCCTGCCAGACCAGAAGTGCAGATCTTTGCAGGATTCTCATTGCATGTTCCCAGTGGCACCACAGCAGCTTTAGTTGGGCAAAGTGGGAGCGGGAAGTCAACAGTTATCAGCCTAATAGAGAGGTTCTATGATCCTGATGCTGGAGAAGTATTTATAGATGGTATTGATTTAAAGAAGTTACAGCTCAAATGGATACGGGAGAAGATTGGGCTAGTTAGTCAGGAACCTATCTTGTTTGCAACTTCTTTAAGGGAGAACATAGCATATGGGAAAGAAAATGCAACTGATCAGGAGATTAGGACAGCAATTGAGCTTGCTAATGCCGCAAAATTTATTGACAAGCTTCCGAAGGTAATCCCATTTTATTTAGGCGAAATCAGAGTTTTCGTCCCTTTTTCTTGTAAAAACTGTTCTTCTAGTGCATTTAATATACAGCTATATTCATCATTGCTCTTTTTCCTTATCAAGTAATTGAGATGAGAGGATATGCTTGCAGGGGCTTGACACAATGGCCGGTGAGCATGGAACTCAACTATCTGGCGGACAAAAGCAAAGAATTGCAATTGCAAGGGCCATTCTAAAGAACCCCAAAATTCTTCTTCTGGATGAAGCAACAAGTGCCCTGGATGCTGAGTCTGAACGCATTGTCCAAGATGCATTAGTGAAAATTATGACAAATCGTACAACCGTGGTCGTTGCACATCGTTTGACAACTATCAGGAATGCTGACTTGATAGCCGTTGTGCATCAGGGGAAAATTGTGGAGAAAGGTAACACTAGCACCACTAAACCCACCTTGTCATTTTGCAAACTTCCGAAAATTGTTTTTCTGGCTTTAAAAATTTCAAATTTCAGGAACTCATGATGAGTTGATCAAAGATCCAGAAGGGCCGTACACCCAGCTTGTTCGCTTGCAAGAAGGATCTAAAGAAGCTGAAGATACTCTTGCCACTGATGCAGATAAATTAGATACAAGTTTTGACATTCTAGATAAGGCCATGACAAGGTCTGGAAGTTATGGAGAAAGTATGAGGAGATCAATAAGCAGACATTCATCAAGTAGCCGCCATTCCTTTGGTTTTACCTATGGTGTTCCTGGTCCCATTAATGTTTTCGAGACTGAAGAAGGAGGCAAGGGGGGAGCAGAAAGAAACCCATTGATGATTGAGAAGCTACAGAAACTTTCCATGAGAAGACTGGCCTACTTGAACAAACCTGAGTTTCCAGTATTGCTGATTGGATCAATTGCTGCTGGGATACATGGTGTAATCTTTCCTATATTTGGTCTTCTACTCTCATCATCCATTAAAATGTTCTATGAACCAGAAGGCAAGCTACTAAAAGATTCTAGGTTTTGGGCGCTCATCTATCTGGTTTTGGGTATTGTTACTTTAATTGCTGTGCCATTCCAGAATTACTTCTTTGGAGTTGCTGGAGGTAAACTGATAAGACGAATTCGATCCTTGACATTTGAGAAAGTTGTGCACCAAGAAATCAGTTGGTTTGATGATCCAGCAAATTCGAGGTTAGTTTAATGATAGTAAATTTTACATGCTTCAGAACTATGCTTCTCTAACAGTGGCTTCATTTTTCAGTGGTTCAGTTGGTGCTAGGTTATCAACCGATGCTTCTACTATTCGAAGTCTCGTCGGCGATGCCTTGGCCCTAGTAGTCCAGAACATAACAACAATTGCAGCAGGGCTAATCATAGCTTTCACTGCAAACTGGATATTGGCTTTTATAATAGTAGCAGTATCACCTTTGATGTTAATTCAAGGATACACTCAAACAAAATTTATGAAAGGCTTCAGTGCAGACGCAAAGGTTAGTCATGATCATAGTGTTCTGTATCCTCTATAACAATGTCTTTTGCCTGGATATATGCCTATAATGTTGTTGATTTTTGTAGCTGATGTATGAAGAAGCAAGTCAAGTCGCTAATGACGCTGTTGGCAGCATTAGAACTGTTGCCTCATTCTGTTCAGAAAAGAAGGTGATGGACTTGTATGAAAAGAAATGCGAAGCCCCCTTGAAAAAAGGAGTTCGCCAAGGAATTTTAAGTGGTGCAGGCTTTGGTTTCTCTTTCCTTGTACTATACTGCACAAATGCATTCTGCTTCTACATTGGATCTGTACTTGTGGAGCATGGAAAAGCAACATTCGGACAAGTTTTCAAGGTAAAGTTTCAGTAATTTGTATTTTATTCTAGGAGTCTTGAGATTTCCTTAGTTTTGATCTGGACTTGAACGGCTTTGCAGGTTTTCTTTGCATTGACAATTTCAGCTATTGGTGTCTCCCAAACCAGTGCCATGGCACCAGACAGCACCAAAGCTAAGGATTCAGCTGCTTCGATATTTGAAATTCTTGATAGCAAGCCTAAAATTGACTCGAGCAAAGATGAGGGCATGACGCTATCAAGTGTGGATGGTGTTATTGAATTGCAGTGTGTCAGTTTCAAATATCCAACGCGACCAGATGTTCAAATTTTTAGAAATTTATGCTTGAGCATCCCCTCTGGAAAGGTATGGTATTCAGCGTTACACATATTTCTCTTCCCACTTTTCATATTAAGAGTCATTTCTTAGCTTTTGATATTCTTAATGCAGACTGTTGCTCTTGTTGGAGAGAGTGGTAGTGGAAAATCAACCGTCATTGCCCTTATAGAGAGATTCTATGATCCTGATTCTGGTCATGTACTTTTAGATAATTTTGAATTACCGAAGTTCAAACTAAGTTGGTTGAGGCAGCAGATGGGGTTGGTCAGCCAAGAGCCAATACTCTTCAATGAAACCATCCGAACCAACATAGCCTACGGCAAACAAGGAGGAGCTACTGAAGAGGAGATCATTACAGCAACAAAAGCATCAAATGCACACAACTTCATAACTGCATTGCCACATGGCTACGACACCAATGTGGGGGAACGAGGAGTGCAGCTATCCGGTGGGCAGAAGCAGAGAATTGCCATAGCAAGAGCTGTATTAAAGAACCCAAAAATTCTTTTGCTTGATGAGGCAACAAGTGCACTAGATGCAGAATCAGAGCGTGTGGTACAAGATGCATTGGACAGAGTGATGGTTAACAGGACAACTGTGGTTGTAGCTCACCGCCTTACCACTATAAAAAATGCTGATATAATAGCCGTAGTGAAGAATGGTGTGATTGCAGAGAAGGGAAAACATGACGCACTGATGAAAATCACTGATGGGGCTTATGCTTCCTTGGTAGCTCTCCATGTGAGCTCATCATAAGGAGAAGCTGAGTGCCGTTATCAATAGTTGAACAGATGACTTCATCTGTTCCGGTGCCATCGCCGTGGAACTAAAATTTTTACCGGCAGTAGGTTTATTTTTGGCGCACCTAATTTACCTAGCTTTGAAAGTAGGAACTTCTTACACATTACCAATTTCAAAAGGGAATTTGTGAACTTTGACATTATATGTGCTGCTTTTAATTTCCATAAAAAAAATTGAGCAATTACACATGTAAGTAATCCTTCAGATTTTTTATTTTTCCTTACTTTGCATCAGATAAGAAGTTGTATACAATTAGTACCATCTTTTTTTCCCTTTTGAGCGACTTGGTAAGTGGGTACCTTTAACTTTCAAGGATATATAGGCATAGGAAACAAATTTCTGGCACCTTTTAACTTTCAAGAATATGCATAGCAAACAAATTTCTGGCAAGTAGTAGGCATGTAATTATGCCTAGCAACGAGTTGCCGGAGAGTCAATACTTGGTGCCGCCCTCGAGCGACAGCCCATACATGCAACCCCAGCTTCTTCACTGAGAAATCAGGATAGCCATGTTTGCTTTTTTCTGTTCCAGCAACTTTACTTTGATTGCATGCACACCTACATTTTGTCCCTTTGAAGTCACAAGCACATTCTTTACATTAACATAACATGCAAGATGCTTCTTTCTTCTTTTTAAGGGTAATACCATATTTTTAAATTTTACTCGGACAAACTGATATAGTAATTGGATCCTCTAATAAAAATTAACAATTACTCTGGACACAACAAATGGACAATATAGTTTTTATTTAGATATAGCACACTAAATATGGCATTCAGGCATAAGCTTGTACATAGAAGAAAAATAGAGCGCAAGAGTAGGGACTCAAAAAATTCAAAATTTGAAACACATCCTTGCAATAAATCAAAGAAAGTACAGCAAATCTTGCAAGAACAAATAACATTTACTTCTCATAGCATACATTCACCAAAGCATTACCTCTGTAACTTAGTAGCTTCATCTCACAATACTTTCATGCTCCATCTCTCTTTCTGGTATTTTTATTCTTTTTATTGTTACATTTATGGCTATACATGAAATATTACCATCCTTTTCTCATTTACTTATATTTCAGTCCTTAGAGACTATTAACTAATAACAACGAATCTCGATGATGTTTTAGTGAGTGCAAATGAACAAATAAAGGGAAATTAATATTCAGAAGGAGAGGTAATGGAGGAAAAAAGAAAGAAATTAATGGAGAAAAAGCAGGAGAAGGGAAGAAAGGGGCTGAGGTTGTTAAAAAGGTGTCATATCATAAGCTGTTTACATTTGCTGACAAACAGGATATCATTTTGATTACGCTGGGATCATTAGGTGCCATTGCCACTGGACTCGCCCACCCTTTAATGACTCTTATTTTGGCCACATTGTTGATTCATTTGGCTCCAGTGATACTTCCCATGATGTAAATGAAGTTCCAAAGGTGACAAAACCATAATTCTTGATTTGCAGCCTTATATTTCTCTAGTTCCTTTGGTTTTATTATGCTGATATCATTGAATGATTTTTAGGCATCTTCTCTTCTTTTGCAATGTTGCACTCTACTTTCTCTGATTGAAGTCTTGGCATTTTGCTCTCCAATATTGCAGAGGTGTCCTGTTGGATGGTCACAGGGGAAAGGCAGTCTGCCAGAATCTGTGGTTTGTACTTGAAAACAATTTTGAGACAGGACATTGCATTTTTCCATACGGAAACATCTACAGGAAAGATCATCAGCAGATTATCTGGAGATACAACCTCATTCAAGAAGCCATGAGGAAAAATTAATTTTTTTTTCACTTTTTGCTATCTTTTGTAACTTTGTGCTAGCTTCTGTTCTTGTGAATTTTTATCCTCCAATGTGTTGTCAAACACATGTTAGCTATTGGTATTGGGATTCGTGTATACGCATATTTGGTGGCTTTATAGTTGCCTTCTCAAGAGGATGGCTTCTTTCCCTAGTTATGACTGCATGCATTCCGACTATAGTTATTGCTGGTGGAATCATGGCAACCGTCGTAGCTAAGCTGTCAAGCCAGGGAAAAATTGCTCATGCAGAAGCAGAAATGTTGTTGAGCAAACAGTTGGAACCGTTAGAACAGTAAGGCATGAAGATCTATCTTTTATAATTCCAAAAGAATTTATGATCTTCTCCCTTAAACACTGGCCTTGCTTGTCTCTCTTGTAAAAGCAAGTTATCTGCTACATTCGCCACTGCACATCTTGCACACACCACCAGTTAGCTCAGAAATTTCTTTTTATTCATTAAGAAATCAAGTTAGTATTATACAATGGTGAGTGAGCATGGAACTCAATTATCTGGAGCAGAAAAGCAAAGACTTGTAATTGCAAGGACCATCTTAAAGAACCCAAAAAATCTTCTTCTGGATGAAGCAACAACTGCCCTGGATGCTGAATCTGAAAGCATTGTCCAAGATGCACTGGTGAAAGATGTGACAAATCAGATGGCTGTGATTGTTGCAAATCGCTTGACAACTATCAGGAATGCTGACTGTATAACAGTGGCGAATAAGGGAAAAAGTTGTGGAGAAAGGCTGCAATGCTAGACCTGCTGTTTTCATTTTACAACTTTCAAGAACTATTTTCCAGGCTGTGATATTTAAATGTTGAATTTTAGGCACACGTGACGAACTGATCGAAGATCCGGAAGGGGCTTACAGTCAGCTAGTTCGCCTGCAAGAAGGAGCTAAAGAAGCTGAAGAGAAGTAACTAGGAGTCAAGCACATTCTATGGGAAGATCAGCAAGCCGAGGTTCATTGGGTCGGCAGATCTCCTTCGGTTATAACCCCGGTTTTCCAGGTCCCATTTATGTTTATGAAACTGCAGAACGAGGTGACGACAGAGCTGAAAAAGATCCAACAGAGATTAAAAAGAGAGAAGGTTTCGGCACTAGTCTGGCATACGTGAACAAACCAGAGGTTCCAATTTTATTGATTGGATCAATCGCTGCAGTGATACATGGTGCGGTCTTTCCCATATTTGGTCTCTTACTCTCAACATCCATTAATATGTTCTATAAACCAGCAAAAGAGCTGGAGAAAGATTCCAAGTTTTGGGCAATTTTGTGTGTAGGTTTGGGTTTGATTAGTCTATTCATTTTACCAATTCAGAATTACCTCTTTGGAATTGCTGGTGGTAAGCTCGTAGAACAAATTCGATCCTTGACTTTTACCAAGGTAGTGCACCAGGAAATCAGTTGGCTTGATGATCCTGCATATTCAAGGTTAGTCATACCAGTAGTAACTTTGACATAGTTGGACAATATGTTTTCTTACCTTGGACTTCTACTCTGCCATTTTCAGCGGTTGCAGTTGGTGCAAGGTTACCAACAGATGCTTCTACAGTTCGAAGTATTGATGGTGATGCCTTGGCCCTAGTTATCCAAAACATAGCAACAATTGCAGCGGGCCTAGTCATAGCCTTCACAGCTTGGAAGCTAACTTTTATAATTTAAGCACTATCACCACTGATGATAGCTGAAGGATACCTTCAAAAAATATTTATGAAAGGCTTCAATGGAGATGCAAAGGTCAGTGCTTTCATAGTTTTTCTGCATCTATATAATCAGGGAATTATCTAGGTATAAGCTCATATTGCTGTAGATGTATGTTGCGGATGTATGAAGAAGCAAGTCAAGTGGCTAATGATGCAGTTGGCAGCATTAGAACTGTTGCCTGATATTACCGAAATGAAGGTGCTAGAATTGTACCAACAGAAATGCCAAGGACCCGTAAAAAATGGACTAAAACTAGGAATAGTTAATCGGTGGAGGATTTGGCTTCTCTTATTTGATAGCATTAATGCATTCTGCTTATTCATTGGGTCAAAACTTGTGGAACATGGAGATGCAACATTTGGGGAAGTTTTCAAGGTAATACTTAGGTTAATTTGTTACTTTGGTCGAGCGCCGAACAAGGTTTTTTTAGTGTTTATCTGAATTTGGATGGTTTTGCAGGTTTTCTTTGCATTTACAATTTCAGCTTTTGGTGTCGACTTCCACGGCCATGGCTCCACACGCCAACAAAGCCGAAGGATTCAGCAGCTTCAATATTTGAAATTCTTGAAAGCACGCCTGATTGACTCAGGCAACGAGGATGGCATGACACTATCAACCGTACGTGGTGCTATTGAATTCGAACATGTCAGCTTCAGGTATCAAACAAGGCCAGATGTTCAAATTTTCCAAGACTTGTGCTTGACCATCCCCTGTGGAAAGGTATTCAATACTACACAGATTGGTCGCTTTGTTTGCATACGGTTGAATTATTCTCTTAGCTTCGAAATTTTGTGCAGACTTTTGCTCTTGTTGGAGAGAGTGGTAGTGGAAAATCAACTGTCCTCAGCCTTGTAGAAAGATTTTACAATCCTGATCAGGTCATCTATTCTTGGATAATGTGGAATTATCGAAGTTCAAACTAAGTTAAGGCACCAGATGGGGCTGGTCAGCCAAGGGCCCAATATTCTGCAATGAAACCATCCGAACAAACATAGCCTATAGCGTACAAGGAGAAGCTACTGAAGAAGAGATCATTGCAGCAACAAAAGCATCAAATGCACACAACTTCCTTGCTTCATTGCCACAAGGCTCTGCTACCAATTTAGGGGGACGAGGAGTACAACTCTCTGGTGGGCAGAAGCAGAGAATTGCCGGTGCAAGGGCTACACTAAAAAATTCTTTTGCATCATAAGTGCACTAGATGCAGAATCAGAACATGTAGTTCCAGATGCATTAGACAGAGTGATGGTTGACAGAACTGCTGTGGTTGTGGCTCACCGCCTTACCACTAAAAAAAATGCTGACATCATAGCTGTAGTGAAGAATGGTGTGATTGCAGAAAAGGGAAGACATTATGTCCTGATGAAAATCCCTGATGGGACTTGCGCTTCCTTGATAGCTCTTCACATGAGCTCATAACAAGGGGAAGAAGCATGTAGCTTCTGAACATTAATGTTTTTAAGATTTGTACCATACAACACTGGTTGACTGTCATAACAGAAACCAACAGTTTGGAGGGATACTAGTGGTGTTTTAACTTGCTATGCATATTGCATTTGGGGAGGTGCTTGTTCTAGTAACTAGCACAACACCCACAGGCTACATTTTCATATTATCTAGAGATTGTGTTTTTTTAATATGTAGGTTTTCCAAATTGTAAGAACTAGTAGTTGATTAGATACACAGTTAACTGATCACAAGATTTTGTTGGTTTGAAGTTTTTAATAGGGAACTTAATTTAAGCATGCAAGTTCTGAGGTATACTAGGTTTTAACTAGGAAGCCCAATGCAGCCAGGAAAAAACAGATTTAGAACAAACATATCACAGAACCATGTAAGCAATAGACTTGACATTGAAGCTAGTAGAATTCTTAGCATCAGATAAAAAACAAAAAAAATTGAGCAAAAAATTGTGGTATTCATGATATCTTGTGATATACAAGTGGGTCATGCAATGGAAAGGTCATGAGAATAATAATTTCAGCCTCTTATATGAAGCTTCTTTGTTCAGTTTTCATGGACTAGGTACATGCATTATATAACTTAATAAAGCCTTATTCTGCTGAACTAATGTGATTGTTGTCTTTGAAAATTAATAAAAGATCACAAACACTTGAAATTATAAGTGGTCATAGTAACAAACAAAGGCATGTGAATGAAAAATGAGACAGACGATCAAAGGCACAATTACTTGCAAACACAAAATTTTCTTTATAATTACGGTTCTCTTAAAAAACAAAGATGTCTTTTCCAAACTGGATGACCAGATGAACACTTGATCACAACTAGTAAGTTTCAGCAGCCACATTACTCACAGGAATCCTCTGACGCTTCTCTACATATGCTGATGGGAACCACCCTGCTTTACCTCTACATTCTCCTTCTGACCATCCTGATGGGCTCACCTGAGAATGTGTATGAAGAGTTAAATACAGAAGAAACAAATAAAAATGGACCAAAGCCAAGCAACTGAGAATCAAAGATTCCATATCCAACCTCTCATCCTCTCCATTATTAGCCAATTGCTACATATAGATTTTTATGTTCTCTGTAATTTACAGCATGGAGGCACATAAGGAGAAAAATAGAAAAAACTTGATTACGCAAAATGCATCTAAAAGCTGACAGACATGAATCTCAATGCAGAACAACTCACAAAAACCTTAAAAAGTCTTTAACAGTTTCTTCAGCAAAAGTTTTGTCTCATATGATGAGCATCTAAACAGGTGTTTGCTACTTGCCAGCTCTAGAGAAGTAAAAACTTGTGAACTCCTAAAAAAGAGTGACAAAAAATTGATTGCGAATAGTTGGATAATTTAAAACCAAAAGAGTAGAAGAAGATGAACATGAACCTAAAATAACAGTGTTCAAAATGCTTGCTCGGGCATGAGCAATATCCTGTAAACACGTGATTGTCAATTTCTTTTGTTCTGCTCTGAGCACGAGCGACGTTTGATTTCTTACACCTTGGATCTACCAATCCATCAAAATGTAATCAAGCCATTTGTCTCAAGAAGGAAATATAACAAACCTTACGCACGACAACATAGTCCCCGACTCCCAAGCTCAGTTCCTTCTCAGATGCGGCAGAGAAAGGATGAATTGCCTGCAAAAGGAGAACAAAAATATTAAGAGAATCAGTCCTCTCTCAGCGTGCACGAGAGTAAGAATGGTCATGAATCATGATGTGTTAAGAAAATAATCAGCCAATCACTCGGCTTCATCATCTTAAGTGTTAAGAATTGGACTTATGAGTGGACCACTCATAAGTCTATTCTAGGAAATTATGTGCAATCTTATATGGACATTGTTCAGACTTGTTATTTAAGTATACTTTAGGTTAAGCGGAACGTTTTCATCTCAAAGCAATTTAGAAGCATACCCTTAAAGAAGGAAAGAAACTTACTTCTGCCAAGAAGTACACTGCTTTCTGTGAGGAATTCTCTGATGGAATCACAGGAGGAGCAGACTCTTTGCGCTGCTTCTCTGAGACCATCTAACAAAAGTAGCATGCCCAAAAATAAGCTAATGCAGTATAAATGGAATTCAAGTTTTTCTACTGGAACATATGAAACCTGCAACGAACCTCAGCTTCAACATCACCAAGAATAGCAGCAATTCTTAAATGGTAGTTCTTTTCTCCTTCAACCTTTAAAAGCATAAGTTCTATCAAACTCAAAAGCTGATATGCTTGAACACTAAAACTTAAACGCCAAAAAGCAAGTTTCAACATACCATTGCTACAAGCCTCTGAAAAGTCAGTCTATGTTGCTGTGCTTCAACAGCAGCCAGTGCAGCTGCAGCTTCTTTACCTAAAATCGCCATGTTTGCTTTGTGTTCTTGCATTCTTGCTTCGGCTGCATGAAGCTTTGCAACATTTTCATGATTTGGAGCTTCCTTTACTCGTTGTTGTCTTCTAGAAACCTCGGCTGCCTGTTTGCTTTTAGTATTCAACATGAATTATGAGTTTACAAAGCAATATGAATTGAAAGTATGGAGCGAGGATTTCAGGCATAATAATTGTCAGTTATAACATGGAATTGACACACAAAATGCCCATCTTTTATTACCTGTATCTCTGCTTCCTGTCTCATTCGACTATAACGTTGAGCAAGATGGCGAGCATCTTCCAAAGGAGCTCCCATTATCATGGATCTCAAGGGATCCAAAATCTGAAAACATAGAATACATAAAATTCAAGTTGCTATCACAGATATATAAGTGTGATGCATTGTTTTACTTTTTATGAGAGTCTAAAAATCTGCAATAAAAAAACTCAGTTCTTTCTTCTTTGTATATTCCATAGAGAAGTATACAGCTTTCACTTGTTACTGCTTTCAGATATATAAGAGAAGTATTTGGTAAACACTATCTACTGTAGCTTGGAAGCTATGTCAATATGATTTTTCACTTGTGTGATGAAAATATATTATATCTTTAATAATTTTATCAAAATTATTATTTAAAAATTGTACTTACTACATACTATTAACTTTTGTTTTACAATTACAGCTTTTTTTTCATAGCAGAGCACCTCAATCCCAAACGCACCCTTTACCTAATATGAATCTGCATAACTTTAAATAGAATTTAACCTGTGAAGATAGCAGCCTATTGAAATCTTCTTGCTCTTTTTCTACGTGCTTGCGAGCATCGCCATATATGGCTGCAGCCTTCGCAAGAATATTTTCATTGATGTTTTGATTGTTCTCAGCTCCATATCTACAGCAGTCCTCACACAACTTGGTTCCTAACCATCATGAAGTTTGCAAATATTAGTTAGAATTTTTTATTCAATGATACTAATGCCATAATCACATTCCACTTGACTGTTGACTGTGAGAAATGATTTTTCACCTGCTTCAATATGCTTATACCCTATGGCAGCAAATATTTCTGCTGCTTTAACAAGATCCTTCTGAAAGTCCTGAAAGGAGTACAGAAACATTTAGAAAAGCAAATTAACATATATAAGAAGTTTGCACTGTGAAGAACAATATTAAATCAGATCCAACATCTTTGAAAGACAGCATAAGTAGTTCTGAAAGATATTACAGGAAAAGAGTATAACAAAGTAAAATCACAATCGAAAATCAATTCAACGGCATACGCAGATCCCACCAAAAGAGATCAGGAGAATAAACAACAAAAACATCCATACCTTGGATCCACGAGTGGACCGGTAGAGTTTCTCCAGTTGTTGATGCCTTTGCATCTCAACGTCATCAATAACCATAACATCTGAGCTTTCATAGCCACTGGCACTAAATTGCTTTATAACAGCCTGAAATGAAAACGTATAAAACTCATTTAATATGTCATCTATCTTTATGGCAATGCACAGCTGCAGCTGACAAAATAACATTCATGTTCGGCTCCAAATTTGGTCAAAGTAACAAAAAATATTCAATTTTGCTAAGCCGTTCAATAAAATTAAATGCCATAAACCAAATAAGAATTTCAAGATATATTTTTTTTTTGACATATATATTGATTTAACATAAGTATCATGCTACTTTTGACCATTTTCGAAGCACATTAAATTGAAGTTATTATTTTTCTATTACTGAAATTTCCTAGCAGCCAAAGAAAACGTTAGCCATATTCCATTATGCATATCTATTACTTTAATAAAAAAGGTGAGAATTTAGAGTCACCTGCTGTTGCTTAGCAACTTGTTCTTTGAGCTTGCTGGCTTGTCTTCTCAAAGACTCCATTTTGATGGTTTCTGTTTAGACTCTGTCTGTCTGATCCCCTTTCAAGCGAACAAAGAATTTTGGCACTTTTGGATTTTGCTTTTGAAGAGGTGGGTCAGATCTGACAGCTGCCTGCCTCACAATTCTGAATTGTAAAACTCTCTATCTAATATCTATTATTATTATTATTATTTTCTCTGTCTATCACTCCCATCTTTCTTAATTCTTACCTCCGACTGAACCCTCTGGAGCCTTGTCTTCCTAACTGTGCTTCTGTCTTCGAAATCTTTCCTCCCTCGAAATTTACAAGAGAAAACCCTGGTTTTTACGAACTTAACGAATAAATATACAAGTTTATCAATCGTCTCACTTTAGTCCCTTTCTTTCGTCAATTTAGGAGCTAGGGCCTAAGGACTAAACTGATAAAGTTGGTAAATATATTAAAATATTTGTTATTTATAAAAATTACAAGGATTTTTAGATAATCTCTCTTTTCTTCTTTTGCTCTTTTTATCATTTATAAATAACAAATATTTAATTATAAATAAAATCTTAGAATACATCGGTAGTACCGTGTCAACCATATAACAAATAAATTATCTTATGATATGTATACATTTATTTTAAAAATCATCATATAAGTAGTGGTTATATTAAATTCAAGTACGCATGTTATACATGCATTAATTGATTATATATACCTCGTATGTATTCTATAATTTCTTCATGTCTAAGATGATTTTGTTTTACAGTAACTTTCGGCACCCCCCTCATAAATCTTTATAGAAGCAGAAGCACTTTTCAATTGAAATTACTTAAATAGTTTAAGATTAATTAATTAATTTCTTATTTTAAACAAAAACACAATTAAATATTTAAATCAAAATTTCTTTAAATTTTTGTTTTTTACACCCATTCCATCTCATAATTCATATTTTAAATTATAATTGGAAAAATATTTAGTTTTAAGGAACTTATGAGAGTATATGATTATGGAGATAGAAAGTATATAATAAGAAATAAATAATTTAAGACTTTTATGCATTTAAAAAAAAAAAAACTTAAAAGAAATATTCTTTTTAGAGTAAAAATTTATTGCAAGATGGTTGATTTTAGTATATGATCAATATTTTATAAATTAAACTATGTATTTAAAGAAATAAAATTTAAAAAAGGTGTTATAAGAATTTTAAAGGAGTGTTAAAAGCTCCACTCATTGTACTACTAAGAGGCCTATTGTAGCCCACCATTAGTTTCAGTTGGATCAATGACCTGAGCCCATTTTGTTTGATCTCGGAACTTTATTGCTCTTCCTCTTTTTTATATATATAAAAAATAATCGTTATCTTGTAAGGATATTATCATTTTATTTAGGTGAAAATATTATTAATAAATAAAAAGTATATATTTTAATGTATTAAAATTCATATTTTTTATATTTTACTGATATTATCACTACAGAATGACTCCGTGTACGCGCGTGTGTGTGTGTGTGTTTGTTTGTTTATAACAAAAGTTGGGTTTTGGATTGATGAACACTTGGGAACGTTTTAAAGTTTAACCAAAGCAGACGTCCTCCAGGTTCATGCATTTGGTCAAAAAGTATTAACGACCCGTTATCCTAATTCAATATTTTCAAAAGAAAAATGATCGCGACCTATGGGCTACGACCAATCCTAGAACTCGATTAATGAATTGATTTGAATTTGCAGTAGAGTATCCAAACATGGGAAGCTCTTTAAATTTTAGATAATGCATGAATCAATCTGATTTCTTCCTTGCACTATCCGACATGTTTATTCACAGATAAAATCATGTGCAATATATGATTATATCATTCAAACCACATACAATATGCCATTAATTGATAGTTATAAGATATGAAGATTGGTCATTTTATTTTTTCAAATTTCAAGGATGTGTGACCTAGACTAGAAAATTTAACCTATAATTTTGACTTAATTGAGAAATCCCCAATCAAGTAAAATAATTCAGATTCAAATTATTTATTATTCTCTATTTGGTCCTATAAATTCATCTGATTCATAAAGAATGTGGATATAACAATTCATTTTGACAATTGTCGAACCATAAGCAAATTACTCATTTATTTTTTCAAGAATATGTATAAAGTAAAATACTCTATTTTTGCAAATTGCAAAAACTTTTTATTTTAATCTGAAAATTCAAAATTGGGTTTGAGAGAATTGAATTGAGATCCCCCTTCTCCTCAGATCAGATCAGATCAGATCAGACCCCAATGAATAACAGCTTTCACACTTGCGTTTAAGTTTAAATTTAAATTTAAATACGATTGCCGACACACGTGACACCCCCTCTTCTCTCCTCTGGATTACCTTTATTTATTTTATTTTTTAATTGAAATAGCCAACTTCTTAATCAATCTAGAATGGAATTATCCAATTCCAGCGTTCAAAAAATCGTTAAAAATTCCCCGCCCCCCTAATATTATGACGCAATAAATAGTTGGACAAATTATCACCATTCATCCTCTCTCATACCCCATCATTCGGTCATTATCTATCTACTATATCTTCTATATGTAATGTACCTGGCCCATCCTATCCTGGTTTCCATTTAAACATTCAAATAAAAAATTAGAAAATAAAATCTCCATCCATCCATCTCTATCAATTAATTTTACTTGATAGAAAAATGTAAAAAAAAAAAAAAACAGAAAATAAAATAAAGAAACACCTCATATTCATTATATATAGAATAGAATAACAATGTAGAAAATGAATGAAATTGTGACCTAAAAATAGTGGGAAAATGGAAAAAAAAAACGTGTGAAAACAGCGTGGCAAAAACAGGAATTGCCATGAATAAATGAATAAAAATAAACTCTCCCAACCAGTAATTGAAAAACATTTGGCAAACAGACACAGACAGGAGAAACATTTACACCAAACCTTGCATAAACACACACACGGAGCGACAGAAAGGGAGAAAGAAAATCTAAAACAAACACTCTCACTTCCACATATTTCCACATTATTATTATTATTATTAAGTAATTAACGTCCTACTTAATTCATTTTGAGCCTTTCTGAAATTTCCCAAATACAAACATCATCATCGTTGTGCTTGCGTTTTATCTTCTGTAACGTACCAATTTCCTCCTCCAAAAGTATACTAAGCCACAGAGAAGAATCCATCTAGAATCAATCATGCCATCAGGTGCTAAGAAGAGAAAAGCTGCCAAGAAAAAGAAGGAACAACAGGCCACCCACAAGCAGAGCAACAGCAACAGCAATAGCCCTTTGGGTACATCTATCTTTAATTGTAACTTTATTTGGCTTTTTGCTTTTTGGTACATAACGTAGACCCATATCACTAAAACCTGTCCCTCAATCATTCTCACCACTTCTTCGAGTCTTCATTTTGGTTATTTTATCCATTTGGGTTGATGATGGGTTTTTGCTCGTACCTATTCTTTAACTGCTGTGTCCCTTTTTCAATTACGAAAATAATTACTTCAAAATGTCTTTTTGGGTTTTCAGCTCATGGGTTTTGTTTTTATTTTGTGTTCGCGTAATTGGCTTGATGGGCGTTGATTTTATTGGATCTTTCTGGTTGAATCTACCATGTTTGATATATGCTTCCGCAAGTCGTTGTTAGTGAGTACGTTTTCAGTTAACAGTTTAATAATTGTGTTTGTTTACTGATATTTAATCAAAATGCTGTTAGGTAATGATGATCCCAAAAGCCAAGATGAGAGGGAGAGTGATGGTGGCGAGGCTGGTTCCCCTGCACCGCAGGACCACCATAATCACCAACATCCGTTTCGAGAGGGCAATGGAGAGTTCGAGAAGAGGGATCCGACACCTGTTCGATCATTTGACTCTGAGAAAAAGTCCATGGATGAAGTTGCTCAAGGATTAGGTGATGCGCAGAAAGTTGGAGTAGAAGATGCTGTTAATATTGGGAGGGAAGTTAAAACAGAGGAAGTCTCAGGGAGCCAAAGTATCAGCATTAGGCATGTAGAGTTTGTGAAGGAATCACATGATGGAAGCTCGAGCAGCAGTAGCTCAGATAACGAGTCTCAAGTGGGTGAGAAGAGGGCTGCTTCACATAATGGAGAAAACAATCCAGCTGATTTATTTCCGAAGGAGGTGATTCAGGGTACTGAAAAGGCATCACTGGGAGTTGCTGATAACTCAGCTGTGGAAACTGCACCTGGCGGTCATTTGGTGAAGCCTTTGGTAACCGAGTCTGAGGAGGTGATTCATGTTACACAAGGTGATTGGGTTGAGATTTCAGCTGTCCCTGATGCGGTTGAATCATTGAAGGAAAATAAAGAATCAAAGAGAAATGAAGAAAAAGGTGATCCCTTTGTGGAGGAGAATAACGGGGCATCTCCTACCGTGGTGGAAACTGTGACAAATGAAAATGAGGGTAAGATTTTACCTAGATCCATCATTCCTACTGCTGAAACTAGTGATGGTGGAGAAAGTACAAGAGATTCGAAGATTCCCGACTCTTCTGAAAACCAGGTATTTCCCCTATTCTAAATTATTGGTTTTTAAATTTGAGTTGTCTTCAGTTTAATTTAATTTGCTTGTATTGACAGACTGAATTGATGTGCAGCCTCTTATAGCTTCTGCACCACGAGTAGAACAGAGAACCTCCTGGATGAGTTGCTGTGGATTGTTAGATGTGCTTACAGGCTCCAGTAGATAATTCAAGGTTTGAATATTTGTATGCTTAAAGTTACTTTTGGCATTCTTTCTTTTAGATAACCCGTTGGATTTACGTATAAAGGCTGGTAGCAGTTCAGTTATACTGGATTTGCTATAATTTGTCCTACGACTGGAATTTTCTCGGAATATTATTTGTGCACAGTTTTTAAGAACATGTTGGAGAATAAGAATTTCAGAATCGATTTTGGCAGATCCGTGGATGGATCAGTTCTCCCTACCTGTGGCCATTCCAACAAGATCCTTTTTGGCTAAGAGTGTTGGATTTTGTTTGCAGAAAATAAGTTGAAGTCTGTCAAGTGTTAAAATATGCCAACTGTTTGATGATGTAATTGAATTGTGGTGGGGAGGGGTGAGGTGGATTGATCTGATGCTCTCCAATAGAGGTTACAGATTACTCTTAGACAAAGGCAGTAACTGCATATTGTGTTGTTTTGTGTGAGGGAGGGTGAGTTCCTAATGGAAGATACTTTCGAAGGAATGCCATCACAAATTGGGGCAGTGGAGACTGGAGAGGGGAAAGATTAAAAATGTCTTCTTCCATCTGGAAAAAGAAAATGAGCCAACAGCTTGTGAACACTGGTTTGAATGAAAGAACAAAATGCAATATTGCATAGTAGCTGAGCCATTCATTTTATCTGGATTTTCTTTCTGGGAAAGAGGGTGGTTGGTTTTCAATTTTCTTATCCTTTACTTAGATCTCTTTTGCCTGCATTTAATCTGTTCAACTACTTACTTTCTTTACAAGACCCATCCTTTCCTAATGTTCTCAATGATTTGTGATTCTGGTTTTCTGATGCGTCTGAATTTATATATTCCTTAATCTCAGTTGCCTAAAATTTACTTTTTAAACTAAATCAGATCTGACAACTGACCGCAGTATGGTTTCCTTTTGATGCAGAAACAAAGCAAGGTAGCTCTTCAGTGGCCTAGGAAGGTTGTGATAGAAAAGAGGGATTTGGTTTCTACAAGTTCGGATGTTTCAAGTTATAATATTTTGGAAAATTTTCCGAGGAATAATGGTAATGGACCTAAATGGTCAAACAATTTTAAGATTACAGTGATGATTATGATGATAGTGTCAAATGGTCAATGGATAGACAGCTCAATGTCCCCTAGCTTTTGCTTCATTACTTTTATTTTGATCTGGCAGTGTAGCATTTTACTTGAGGTGTGTTGTATCTATTTCTTTTGCCATCGAGTTGGGCGGATTTATGACGTTTGAATTACATATTTTACTAAGAGAGTAGTGCTTGATAGTTTCATTTTGTGATGGATGGATTCTTGACTAATTGAGCAAATTTTGTGTCTTGCTTCAACTTTATCTTGTTTGGATGGTCTGGAAATCTGTGAAAATTTTGATGTGTAGCTTTAATGAGAGACAAAAAGCTCCTAGTTGAAGTTGGCGTTGCTGAAAGGCTGAGGTTTACATTTCTTGTTTGAATGTCCCCAAGAATGCACCAAGCACCGAGTTGGGGATTATGTTGTGTGTTTCATTGACTCATTGTCTTGTAGTTTTAAAATTCAAAAACCAAAATAAGGGTAAAGCAGGCCACGCAAAAAAATAATAATAATAATAATTTTTGTTTAGATAGCAGTATAACATTACCCTGTAATTAATATTATTTTTAGAGAGACTGGGAGAGACCGGAATCACGAAATGATTACAGCAAGCTCAGTGGAATTTATATTCCAAATCCTCCATTTACATTTTATTTGTTCATTTTCAAATCCAATGATATCATACACGAAACACACCACAATGTATAATATGCCCGCCGATATATCCTGGGAGCAAACCCGGAAAAAAGAATAAAATATGGAAAATTGAAGAAGACACACCACATCATGTACAACAATTAATATTAATATTAATGAGACAAGCTTTCAAGTTTATTAAATTATCTCCTTGTTGCACCAGCATGAATGGCTGCTATGTACAGAAGCTGTGTAGCCGAGAGGATGATCAAAAATGCCTCCATGGTTCTCTGCAAAGAAGTTGTCCATGTTTCATTTAATTAATAAAGCCCGTCTTATGAAAATAATTAAAATGAGTGCTTTTATTAATTAAGCTGTGTGTTTTGGTTCTTAATTACCAGACGGGCATTTCTGATGTGGAGCTCGATCTCTTTGCAAGCAAAGCTGCACATATACGTGATCTTGCTAGTTAGAAAGAGAACATATAGATTTATAATTGAAATTATACATGCATACTTTTCCACATGCTCTAATCTTACCCCATAGCGAGGAGAGTGAGAGACCAAGCAATGGTAGCAGCTGAGGCTGCAGCTGGCATGCTATCAGCAGTCCAAACGCGAACGTGGTTCAAACCAGCAATGCAAGATGCAGCACCAACAACACCAGCTATCAAAGCAAAGGTCACAAAAAATCCAGTGGCAGCGTTGCCCATTGGGAAATATATGGGCGAAAAATGTGCCGGAAGTTCGAATGCTGGGCCTGCAAGTTACACAGCAACGTAATTAGCTAGCTCGCAACCTACATAAATGATAAAACCAATTACATATAAAACATCATCTCATTTTTTACGTTACATTTCTTAATATCTTGGAACAACAAATTGACATGCTCTTACCGATGACAAAGCCATGCTCAATTGCTCTGTTCATGGCCCAACCACCAATGCCCAAAACTATGACATACATGCAGAAATTCAAAAGCAAAAGCAAGGATGCAACTGGTTTCATTTGTGTGTTGACCATTTTAGTACTTGGTTTAACTACGATGATTAAAATTAGGTGTTGGAAGCAGGAGAAAGAAATAAGAATTTTAGGGAGATGCAAAAGTTGAATAATGGAAGAAGGCTCAGAACAAGCTGCTAGTACATGTGTTTTGTGCAAGGGGGATGGCTTATAAATGACAATGCAAGAGGTGTTCTGGTTCTTTTCTTGCTAAGGCTGCCCGGTTCCAAAGTTTTCTGTGTAGGTTGTAAAGGGCATGCTTCATTTTCAAGGCAAGCCAACAAAAACCAGATTCTTGGGTTACATTTATTATATATCTTTTTTCTTTTTTTCGGGTTTTTCTATGTTACATTCTTTGGATGTTATTAGGTTTTTGCAAGGCAGGAAAGTGATATTCTTTGCCAGTCGCCCAGTCTAAGAGGTGCTGATGCGCCAATTTACGTGGACCCATTTCATTTCCCAAATGGAAAGTTGAGTAGCATCATGCACAAGCACAATTGAGACCTTTTCTCTTTCTTTTTTTTTTTGTGGGTGTAAGTAATAAGATTTCGAGTGGAATTAAACTAATGTCGGTTTTAACGATAAATTACAAACGTGAAGTGAATTTAAATTATTAATGAAACTTCATAATATTTTTATGAAGATTCGAACACTTACTTTTATAAGTACTTTTTCACTCAGTTAAAAGTGATTTAAATATAATTTTATTGATTTAACTTTTAAATTGTTAGGTACTACAATTATGTTAATGTATGATCCATTATATTATATCGTATGGTAACAAGGTCCTCTAAAAAGTGAATCAACAACATGCATATATATTTATATATATATATATTGTTGTTATACATTAATGACCATGAATTAATTAGAAACGCTGCGTATTAAAATAAAAGGTGGAATTAAGAGAGAGAAAACAAAGGGGTCGTTACTGATGTGAAAACATGTTAACCATTCGCGGCATAATTCAAACATTCACCTTTGCACCCAGATTTTTCTGCCAGCCTTCGATGGGTTTTATCAATTACACCAGCCAAAGCACACTATCCTATAAACACGGACTCTACAACCACATAAAGAACCAAAGAATTGACTTAGCCCGCAAGCTTTTCGATGAAATCCCATCGCCTAATTCTCTATTATACACGATAATGATCACGGGTTACGCACAGAAGGGTAGAATTAACGATGCTTTGAACCTTTTTGAACAAATGCCTGTTCGAGACACCATTTCTTGGAATTCGATGCTAAAAGGGTGCTTAGCTTGTGGCGACTTATGCATGGCTGTAGAACTGTTCGATAAAATGCCTGAAAAAAATGTAATTTCTTGGACAACTATGGTTAATGGGTATTTGCAGTTTGGAAGAATTGATAAGGCTGAGAGTTTGTTTTATCAAATGCCTGTTAGAGATGTGGCAGCATGGAATGCTATGATTCATGGGTATTTTTGCTACGGGAGAGTTGAAGATGCTATCAGGTTGTTTGAGGAGATGCCTTGTAGGAATGTGATTTCTTGGACTTCGATGATTGGTGGGCTTGATTGCAATGGGAAGACTGATGAATCTTTTTTGGTTTTTAAGAAGATGTTGGGTTATGGTATTTTGCCCACTGCAACCACATTAGCTTGTGTGTTGGCTGGATGTGCTAATGTGTTGGATTTATATTTAGGGCTGCAGATTCATGGTTGTGTCACTAAGTTAGGGTTTTCTTCTGATGAGTTTATATGCGCTTCACTGATAACATTTTATGCAAATTGCAAGCTGATAGAGGATACTTCCAAGGTTTTTAATGAGAAATTGCATAAAAATGTAGTGGTGTGGACAGCTCTTTTAACAGGGAATGGTTTGAATGGTAAACACGAAACCGCATTGAAGGTTTTTTCTGACATGATTAACTTAGGTGTTCTTCCAAATCAATCTACATTCGCTAGTGTTTTGAATTCTTGCTTCAAATTAGAGGCTGTTGATCGTGGTAAAGAGATCCACACCGTGGCTATCAAGCTAGGTTTGGCGAATGATGCCTTTGTGGGCAATTCTCTTGTTGTCATGTACAGTGAATGTGGAAGTGTAATTGACGCTGTGGCCATATTTAGGAAAATTGATGAGAAGAACATTGTATCTTGGAACTCAATGATTGTTGGAAGTGCACAGCATGGATATGGCCGGTTGGCCTTGACACTCTATAGCCAAATGATACGTGAGGGTGTAGACCCCGACGAAATCACATTCACTGGCTTGCTTTCTGCTTGTAGCCATTCTGGGATGCTACAGAAAGGGCAATGCTTTTTTGAGTATATTAGTAGCTACAAACCCAATGAGGTGAAGCTTCAGCACTTTGCTTGTATGGTAGACATCTTGGGCAGAGGAGGGAAGTTAGAGGAAGCAGAGGAATTAATTAAAAAAATGCCCCCGAAAGCAAATTCTATGATATGGCTGGCTTTACTTAGTTCATGCCGAATGCATTCCAATTTAGAAGTAGCTGAAAGAGCAGCAAAAGAGATTCTTGATCTAGAGCCCCGCTGTAGCGCTGCTTATGTTTTATTGTCGAATTTGTATGCTTCAGCAGGTAGATGGTGTGATGTCTCGAGATTGAGAGTGAAGATGAAACAAGGGGGAATCGTGAAACAACCTGCATGTAGTTGGGTATAGGAATTGATGCCATCCTATTTGCTCGCACTGCGGCCTAACGTTGTAGTCATAAGCTTTACGAGACATGTCATACCGTCCTACTATATTCCTCTAGAATTGTATAATTAAGAAGGAACAGTCAGACCAAATGGTTTTTGGTCAAGTGATAGAAGTCATGCTCTCCCTCATTTATGAAAACACGGATTTGAGTCTCTCATATTATAAATATGAGAACTAAAAACAGTCTATTTCCTCTTGAAATTTGAATGGAGTAGAAGTCCCTCGAATATTAAAGAAGAAAAAAATTTAGGCAGTGTTTTATAAAAATTAATGTAAATTAGTGATAATATCAGTCTGATCTATAAATATCAGTGATAGTCTCATGTAAATTTTAGAAATAAACAATTGGAGTAAAACAATTAATGGAAAAGAAATATTGCTTTAATTAGTAAATTAAGCAAATAAAACGTACCAAGAAACAAAAAAGTAAGAAAAAAAGCTATTAGCTATCGGGTGGTAATAAGTAATGAGGGATTAAGAGACCAGCCCTCAAATCATCACTCTCTTACTTTTTTCAGATTCTCTCATTGTTCTTGTGTGAGTTCTGCTTCTGCCAATTCTTCATTTGCAGGTTTCACTAATCCGAACTTTACAAGCTATAATCTTCTAAAGACCTTCAAGAAAATTTAAACACTAGTTGTGACATGCTTAAATTAAAGGAAAAAATAAAAATTAAAAAACATCTTATATTTTACAACCTTAATTCCTGATCTTGACATTTATAGAGAATGCCTTAGGATATCTTTGAGAGAAATAATTGCCAATTTTTTCTTCATTTTTTTTCAAAAATAAAACCTTGAAAAGAAAATAATAATAATAATAATAATAATAATAACAGACAGCAATATCGGGAACAAGACTACAAGAGCAGCAACCAAGAGGCAGGAGGATGTGATTCATCACCTACAATATAAGATCTATAAATTAATATTTGATAAATTAATAACCTCTATTATATAATAATTTTTCACAGTTCTGACATAGGTCTAGGCTAGATTAATTATTTTAATAAATTAATAAGATAATACTTTTGCTTAAAATATTTTTGTAATTCTGTGGTCTCATTTATATTATAAATTAATAAATTGTTTAAAATTATTAATATTATTTTTATGATATTTTATTAAATGAAATATTACTCTATTGTTACTTGATTTTTCTTGAAATTTAAATATAATTGGATCTCATCTTTATTTTTTTTTATTGTATCTATAAGTTTCGGAGTTGAATTAATTCATATTCAATTGATTAGATTGATAAAATACAATAAATTTTTAACTGATTAAATGTATGTTATTGAATTGTAAACACATTCTATTGATTATCAATTTAACAATTAATCAATAGAGATTTTACTATATTGCACAAAAAGTAGCAAAAAAATACACCGTTACTAAAAGCAAAAAAAATTGACACAAGAATTTTTCGTATTTTATGATTTTTATAAAAAAAAAAAAAATTTTACTTATTTCGAAGTATTCATGATTCATAATAGAATTCAAACAAGAAATAGTTGAGACCCTCCAACCCGTCAAAGGGGAGGGTGTTATTTTCTATTTTTGGTATACCCTCCCAAATTAAGTTGAAAGAACTTTTATCGAAGAATGTTCTTCCAATTAGTTTAGGAGATAAATGTTTAAAACTCGGATATTTTAGTACTTAATCCATCAACAATCACCCAAAAAAAAAAAAATTCTCTTTGCCAAGGAGAAAATGCGGGCTCGATTATCCTATATATCAATAAATGGGCTGCGATTTGAATTACACGTGATAATCAAATCAATAGTTTTCAGCCGAGACAATTCATGTAACGACTACAAATGAGTTAGAACCAAAACATAAACAGACACAAGGCTCCGGCAGAAAACATGCAAACACCAATAACACAAGTACACGGCAACAATAACATTTTTATGAAATAAAACCATTGTATACTTACCAAAAAATTCACAAACTGTCATATCCTTGTAAGTCAAAATTACCAAAATTTTGATAAAGCATACAAGACAAGACTCACTACTACTAAAAAGAACAGATATTTGTTTAATCTCATTCATCTTCCTGGCTTCTCAACCTAGCAAGCTTGTTAGTCACAACAATATCAAGTTGGGCAGCTCGCTCCACAATCTCTTTCCTCTTCCTTGTGGAAACATCATGGGCAATTTCAGCACAGTAAGTCCTATGATAAAAATATTACATTAGCATAAACAAACAAAAGGCAAAACAATTTCAGGAGACATTAATGCAACTTCCAAGAATTACAAAAGAAATGCTACCTGTTGTGCATCATCAACAGTTCAAGCTCTTTAGTATTGTGCACCACAAATTTCTTGAAACCATTTGGAAGATAGTGGCGAGTCTTCTTGTCTGAACCATAACCAATGTTGGGCATTAGAGTGCATCCCTTGAACTTTCTTCGCACCCGGGAATCAATACCCTTTGGTCTGCGCCAGTTTTCCTGTAACAGAAACAGGAAAATAAAATTGTAAGAACAAGGCACTTGAACAATAGGGTGAGCAAGAACTTAAGAACATATTGGATATGAGCTTATAATCACATTTGCACACCTATTCAAAGTATATGCAAGGAAAAAAAAAATTACTGAAGATTGTGGTTAAATGAGCTTCAAAGGCTGGCTTTATACCGGCAAAAAGATGTGAGCAGGGATAAAGTAACAGAAAGCTTATGATAGAAAAAGCTAACTGTGTCGCAAAGACCTGTTCTTTTATTTCTGCCCTAAAAAACGAAATGTCCAGCTACAAATAAACATGATCTGGACATTAGATACCATGGGCAAATAAACATCATCTAAAACAAAATCCAACTTCACTCCCAAAAAGGAGAAAACATCAAAAGCAGAGTCAGTAAATCAACAAATGTTTGCAATCTCAGCCGAAAGATGGTGATTTTTTGTATAATAATCATGGAAAATCATAATCTTTACATAATTTACATCACAGATTGCAGTAAGCGAATTGCAACTGTCTACAAAAAAAGAGAAAGAAAACAGAAATGAAAATACAAGAATATTTAATGCAACAGAGATCAGATGGTAGTGCATGTTTGTAATTCATCATCAAATAACAGAATAGATGGATAAATATCATCACACCTCCGCTGCATATTAACATTTCACTAAGAATAAAAAGTAATAGAACAACAACAAGACTTCTTCAAAAAAAAAAAATCCTCAAACACTGGGATCAGATAAAAGGTCGATTTCTATCACCAAATTCCATAGTGGAAGTAAGACTGGGTGTCAAAAAGAAATCATCATATCCCTTTTTATTTATTTATTTTTTTAAAAAAAGCCTAATAATAAATTCTATCTATCTATCTATATATATATATATATATATATATATATATATATATATATATATATATCGAGAGAGAGAGAGAGAGAGAGATTAAAAATAAATAAAACAAAAATTTCAAAGGATCAGATAGTCGATCGTTATCTCACCATATTGCATCAACGCAAAAGAAGCAAGTGAGACTGGGTGTCAAATGCTATCATCATATCCATTGTAAACACCATATTCAATTAATCAACCAAAAAACACTGAACAAATAAAATTTCGGGAATCAGATTACAAATGTCAATCACCACATTGCATCGTAAATTAGATGCAAATTAAGACTGGGGCGACAAATACATATCATCATTTTCCTTGTAGATCCCAACTCAAAACAAACAAAAGACAAATACGTACATAAATAAACACAAAAACGACGTAATATTTGATTATTTATTACCTTGACGGAGATCTTGCGATCGCTCTGAGGCCTCTTGAACTTCTTCAGCCTCTTCTTCACTATCTTCTTCGACAGCAACGGAACCGCCATCTTCCTTACCTTCTTTCCCTACACATTTTCAAATCAAAAACTAATCAATATACATAAATATAATATACACAGAGAAGTTACATTAGATAAATAGTGAGACTGAGAGAGAGATGCTCACTGTGATTTGAACTAGGGTTCAGCTTGGCCGCCCGGCTTCAAAGGGTTAGCTAAGCCTTTATACATATATATAGAGCGGGAGTGGCTATCTAGGGTTTCATTTGGGGCTCAAGGTTTGTTACAAACGAGATTGGCGTTTTTGTACGACGAATCGACGGTGGTGATTTAAGGATTTAATTTCGAATGCAGTCGAGTTAAAAAACCTTTTAATGAACTGGATTGTATTTTCAGAAGTGGCCCATGAAAACCAACGTGTTTAGATTCATATTTCCTCTTTACTAACTTCCCCCGAAGCCCCCCCCCCCCCCATCCGTACCCGCTTTTTTACAGCGTGAGATAGTGATATGCTTTTATGCAACAGTGATGGTCGAGACTTCGGCCCCACTCCCACAACTTATGGCTGTTCACAAAATTAACCAAACATTTTATATTTTCAATTTTAATTGAAATAAAAACTTATTCAGTTATTCGTTAAAAAAGTAAAGTAATTTTTTCCAACTTGGTTTAAGTCATGTTTGACGTGAGATTGGGAAAGTAATAAAAGTTGCGTCACTAAAACTTAATTTAATCTCACAATCACACGATGAAAATTTATAATAATTTTATTATTTTTGTTAAAATTATTATTTAAAAATTAATTTTTATTTTATAGTTATAATCTTTTTTTTTCTACAGAAACTGTAACTTAAAAATTACAGTACCTCAATACAAAACACAGCCTAAGTATGACAAATACATAATACTACATAATAAATTTAAAATTCAAGTTCGACTCGAGATATATCCATCAAGAAATTCACAAAAAGAGTCAAAAGTGATAATCAATCTATTAACAATTCTTTTTGCAAAAGATGAGGAAATGGAAGCTATTCGAACTCGAATACATTAATTGGGGAACAAAATCTATTTGAACCACTAACAATTCTATGTGCAAAAGATGTGCAAATGGAAGCTATTTGAACTAGAATACATTAATTGGGGAACAAAATCTCTTGTACATTATTCTGTGATCTCCATAACACAAACTTTATCAAGGGAACAGGCGTTTAAGCAACTGTAAATGGAACTACGAAGCTCATATGAGTTGGGAGCGGAGGGGCTAACATCGATGAACTCTTTGTCAACCTTCTCAACGTGAGAATTCAGCTTCGGTATGGCATAGAACTCAAGTTTATTGATATGGTTTGTCAACTTTTTCATAAAATTCATTGAGAGTATCGTGTTAAACCTTTCCTCAGAATGCTTTCCATATTCAGAAATTTGGAAGCCTATATCTGCTCCACATGACTTAACAAACCCAAGAAACATTGAATTCCCAATTGCATTTCTTGGATTGGCGCTGCATATCTGCAAACGGATAAAGTGTAAAGCAGCAACGAAATAGTTAGAAATCAAGTTAATAATTGGGCAGATCAACTTAGAAAATCAGACGCGCTTCCTGTTTCATAATCGATCATACCTGAATATACTCCACACCCAGTTCATCAAGATTCTCGATAATGCTGTGTGATGAAAGCAAGCTGATGACTCCTCCAGTGCCAACCGGTGCTTCAAGTATTTCCCAGGGTGACTTCATCAAAATCTTGAACTTGTTCTGTTCAGTGGGAGAGAGTCTAACAATTGGCAGCTTCTCTTCTTCCAAAAACCAAACCTGTTAGAAGTCTGATACGTTACAGACAAAAATATGAAACACACACTCTAGACAACTACAAAATTCAGAAGAGATAAAGAATGCTTTCATCTTGTGTATTTGGTAGGTGACAATATTACAAGTCAATCAATAGGAACACTACCATACAACACCAGTATGTGCTATATTAAGCCAAATAAATATTCTTCTAAATAGACAACTTTAGTTTACAGCTTGTGCAGCAGAATCTCATGATTCTGAAAAAAAAAAAAAAGGAAAAAAATTATAAAAATGATTATGGAATATTACTCACCTTTTTTGAATCAAAAGCAAAGTGATCATTATCCAAGAATAGCTTTTCCAACATTTCCATTTCCAAAGCTGGCAAAATCAAAACCAGTGGCATGGATGCACGATTCTCTATCTGCAAATAAAACAAATTTGTTAGACCATGCCCTTAAAAACAACCTAAAGATGGACTCCTCATCATTGTCAAGTTGAAAGAGCTTTACAAGTAAAAGTCAAAATATGGTATTACCTTCACAAATCTTTGATCATCAGAAAGTAATGTTTGAAGGATGGCTAAAGACTTATTCGCAGTGCTTTCAGAGACAACAGAATGAGTGTCACATTCGTTTCCCTCCTCACTGTTGTGCACAACTAACACCATAGCCTTTTTGCCTTCAGAAACAAGATGGTTTCCTTTCTTTTGCAAATTTGAATTTTTACCCACTTTCTTTGCACTTGCACAAGGACCAAGGGATCCCTCCTCTGATATCTTCAGAGAAGAAATCGTTAATTCTGCCTTTGTAGCATTCATTAACTCAGTTATGTTCCATCTGATTCAAGGAGATACAGAAAAGTAAGTTTTGGTAAAGCTCAATCCTATAACGCACATGCCCACTAGTGCTTGTAACTATAACAAAGTATGAGAGTTTTGCCACCTTGCAACTGTTCACAATAAATTAGTTTATTGTCAGTTAACTGATGGTATTGAGGAGTAATATTTATAGATAGACAGACCAATCACGTTCAATCAACAATGTTATGAGGGTAAAACTTATAATGTGAATAGGCCTACACAAATTTTCTTTACATTTTAACAGTATAAGATAACAGAATCAGTATCTGATGAACAACTAAAGAGCATTCAACTCCTATAAGGAGTTAATGATTATAAAAAGTATTTACTCATTATGAAACCTCACCTCTTTGAAGGTATCTCAATATTTTGCAAGGCCTGTTCAAGTAATTTTGAATTAACACACACAATATGATTTGCAAGTAAGCTCGTTTGGTATTTCTCTCCAAATCTAAACCCATGGAAGACATGTTGCTGCTCCATTTCACCAAGTTTCTTTTTTGCAGCTATCAAGCGTTTTTGGAACCTTTTCCTTTCTTTCCATTCCTGAAATGTACATAAAGAAGTCAGGCTTGAGTAAAAGGAAAACAACCAGATCAATCATTTGTAATAATTAAAACAGAATAACAAAAGAGGACAGGAGCCTATTCTTTAAAATGCAAAACAATAGCCAGCCTTTTGGAACATTAATGCATAACAGAAACACATGAGAAATGGTATCATTGACATGGAAATATTGTACAAATGAACATCAACTTGGATGAAAGTACTGTCAGCAAACTTCTAACTAATAAAGCAAGTAGACTAGCAAAGAGTATGCCTCACAAGCTGCCGCCTTTCTTTCTTGGATCTCTCGTCAGTGCGTAAGTTTAACTCAAGGAGACCCTTTGGAGGAGTAATCTGCATTTCTCTTCCATTCATATCAACAATTGGAACAATTTCTTTAACAAACGGTATCCACACAAGGCGACCAGATGCATCACTTGCTGTTGAGCTTCCTTCTCCACTTCCCTCAACCACATTTACAGAAGAATAATGCATGACATGCAAGAGATCATTGGCTCCACTGTTGAAAACATTAACAACTGTTCCCACAAGTTCTCCAGTTTCCTGAGGGGAGGGGAAAAAAGCATAACTAAAACCTTGAATTCCTGCTTCTCCTAAAAGAGATAGATCTCTTTTTATTTTTCTTAACATTATGAATCCTGTACTAGATTTTCATTCCTCAGATAATACTAAGTCCGTGATTAAGATTATTCTCACAGAGCCACATCATTGATAAAGTGCAATAGTTTCTGATTCATAGATTAAAAAACATGCGAAAAAGAAAAATTTATGAATTTTCTGATTCTAATAAAATCTCAATTCAAACACGGTAAATAGATCTGAAAATCATACAAGGGGGAAACAGGAAATGATAATCTCTATGCCTTTTCACTGATTCTAGCCAAACAACGAAACCTAAAATAGACCTCTGAGGTAAATCATAATGCAGCGTCAGAAGAAAACCAAAACTGTTATTTCAGCAAAATGCTATTACTTTTAGCAGAATAATGAAAAACAGTGCCACAGTAAGTACAAACCTTCTTGACAACTCTCATGCCAACAAGGTCACGGGTATAAAATTCATCATCCTCCAACTCTGGCCTATCTCCTTCCCTTGCAAGTAATGTCGAACCAACAAGTGGCCTAGCCTGAAAAAGTTTTGAAGGATTTAAAATGAAGTACATAGACACATAGCAATTCACTAAAAGAACTTGCGACTCAATGTTTGCATTGAACAAGATGGCAGAAACAATGTACATGTTAATTTTGGGTACTTGGGGGCGAAAAGCATTGTTCATTTAAGTCACATTAACTGATCAGGAAACAAGAGGATAACTTCAAAATCAAGAAGCAACTTACCTGTTCAACGGTGTCAATTCCTTCAAAGGTAAGTATCCAACTCTTCTGTCCAGGATGTTCTCTTCCGTTGATTAACTCCACTTCTTGAATTGTCTCTCTTCCCAAAACTTGCTGCCTCAGCCACCTTCTCCCAGGCTGCAAAAATAAATTATCATTCTCCTCTTGCATAAACAACACGAAACAGTCAAGTATTAAAACCCGAATCTACTATCAGCTAACAATTTCGGAGTTGTATCATACCAGGGTAAATCGCAACTCAGGAAAGTCAGTGCTGGGTTTCACAGAAACCTCCCCTTGAAGACCATGAACACTGTATATGTAACCAACATCAACGAATTCTAATCCACTCGTACTAGTTTCAACAATCTCTTGAGTACCTGAAGTTGCTATAAAACAAACAATCATGAACAAGAAAAGCCACCACTTTAACAAATGCAAAATGTTTAGCACAACAATTTCACTACACAGACACAGTGCCACATATTTGGAAAACCGAAAAAAAAAACAACAAATAAGCTTTATGATCATAAGTTTAAATTCGAGAAAAGAAATTCAAAGTTTCAGATAAGTCGAATTACCGGAGCTGTGACTGTGAAGAGGAGAAATGGCGTGGCGGTAAATTTGGAGAGAATTTGAGGGCAATTGCACAGAGAAGGAAGCTGGGAGCGAGTGAGGGAATTGATGTTGAAGTGGAAAACGAGGAGAGCTTGGTGATAGAAACACTGGATTTGAAGAGCAGACGAGTGAAGCTCTCTGCATCGTTTCGTTTCCTTAAATTAAGTCTTAAGATGAATTTCTTCAGGTCTTCTTCTACTTCGACTTTCTTGGTGCACCGCCGTATCGGTGCGCCCCTTACCCTTATCTAAAGCCCCGTTGAGCACGACTGAAGTGGCTGTAGCTGTACATTCAAATATCTTTGGCTCTGACGCTCGCCGCATCTGTAGATTTTTTTGTTTTTTTAACTCTTTGTTTACCTTTTACTTTTGGATATTTACTTTAAAACTTTTTTTTTTCTTTTCTTTTCTTTTCAAGAGAAATGCATTCATATTCAAGGACCTTGCTATGTTACAGCTCCTGTTAATAACATGGCAAATGAGCAGCCCACACGTGTCCCGGAGAGAGAGGAGATTACTCACAAATGAGCAGCTCACATCGCAAATCAGCAGCATCTGTTGTTACTTACAGACGCTGTAACTTAGCCACTCCTTTAAAAAGATGTTCAAAAAATAATTAAAAGGAAAATTCTCCAACGAAAGAAACTACAAAATTATGAATTTGCAAGAGTTAAGATAGCAAATTGTGTACAAGGAACATATATCCAATTTTAAAATCTGAACAAGACCGTAAAAATTGTTAAATATGATGATTTTCTCCCAAGTACCCTCAAGTATTGTGAAGGCAATGCAACCCCATTCCCCGTCGATGTTGAAAGTTGAAACTTCTTTTCTTTTAATTAGACGTAGAGAAAGTGACGTTAGGCAATAAGGTAATCATTACATTAACATTATCAATGAATGAATAAAACCTTTCTCTATTCTTTTCTAACTCTGCTATGATTTGAATGTAGAACATTTTTCTAATGAGTATCTGTGTTACATAAGATATCCATTTGATGGAAATTAAACTGTTTTGTCTACTCGGTATCGATACCTTTTTTTTTTAAACATGAGACTATTATTCAAGACTACTACTTATATAGTATGAGACTCTAACTGATATTTATAAATCAGATTATTACTGGAACTAGTATATTAATTTTTATGAAGTACTGTCCAGATTTTAACTTTCATTAATATTTCAGGAATGCCTACTCTACTCACATTTGGTGAGAAAAAATACTATCTCCACTCAATTGTACAACTGTAAAAACACTAAATCTCTCATAAATTTTTTATGGGAGTCGAACAACAGCTCTCCATTAGTTTTTGGGTAATGTAAGGTTATACTAATTTTAAAAATAGTCAATTGAAAGCTGCTGGGCCGAGTGGCTGATATCCATACTTACTACTTTAAAAACAAAAAACAATATGTAATGTAAGGTTAAAGTCTATTTGTGGTGTAAGTGGATATTCCTATATTATGAAAAGTGTCAATAATGTAGTCTGATATGTATGCATCGAAACTAGTTTTTGGGCTATAATATTTGTTGAAAGTAATTATTGAATTTTCAAGTCAATTGGTCAAGGACTTTTATAAAGTATTATAGTTTTATAGGATAAATTTGTAGATTATCTATTTCGTGAATTTACTATTTTTAAATCAACTATTATTTTTTGGAACCTCATGTCATCTCATTTTCATTAAAAATATAATGAAAAATGGGGTGTGTTGATAGAATTATTTTTCTCTCCTTAATAAAAATAAATGATAAATTGAGGTTTTCAAAAAAAAATTAATTTAAAGATAATTAATTCACGAAGAGATAATACAAAATTAATCCACTCTTATAACCAACGCTTGTAGATGTAGAGCCTATACTAATTCCTTGCATGATAAAGATTTTGCAAAATAAATAAATAAATAAACAAAAAAAATCAACAACGTGCATGCATCGAGAGTACTAGTGTTAAATAGATAATCTTGTACCTACTAAAGATAGCTAATAAGCATAGCAGACAACTTTATACAAATACTTTAATATCATTTACAAGATAACCAAAAATAAATAAATAACATGTACATAATTTTATCATGACATTTGATAGGACGTAATTGTTTTTCATTGGTGCGGAGAAACATATTGTTGAAAGAGTAAAATGACGTTTTAAATATGAAACTATAAAAGAGCATACTTGAAGGCTTCTTAAATAAGATTTTATTATTTATTTAAAGAATTGCATCAATAAAAAAAAATTTAAAAAAACACTTCAAACATTGTCATTCTCTCTCTTCAAACATTTTATCATGACAATTTTTCAAATAAAATTGTCATTCTCTCTTTTCAAAAAGCATTATCTCATTTAAAGTTTTTTTAGCCTTTAATTTAATGTTATATTATTTTTTTATCTCATTATTCTTAGAGAGGGAAATAATATAATTGTTATTATTTTGGTGAGAGAAAAAATTTGATTAAAATAATATAAATTTATTTTATTTGAAGGTATTTTAGGAGATGATTTATTTTTTTATTCTTCTACTTATCATATAAATAAATAAATAAATATTTGAAGAGTTAAATTAAAAAAATATTTTGATGATGCTTTTAAGTCAAGACAAAACAATCAATACAAACACATTATTCTCAAATCCAGCCACAGGATCCAGCTGCCCATCATTCGATAATCAAATAGAATAAGGGCCTAATTGAAATTATTTTTGTGATGGAAAAAATCATTTTCATCTCTAGAGTTTTATATAATAGTCTATTTCATTCTTATTGTTTTAATAATAATTTATTTCATCTCTACTTTTTAAACAATAGCACAAAACATTCTTTTGTAAATTTATTTTTAATTTACCAAATAATTCTTTGAGGAAAAAATAGTATTTTCAATTAAATAAATACAAACTATTTTAAAATAATACTCTCAAACATAATTAAATAATATCTAATTTTCTGTATAAATTTAAAATTTCAAGATAACTTAATGAATAAATAATAATAACACTAAATAATATTTGAAATATATATTTATGACAAATAAAAAAAAGAATATAGATTTCACATAGAGTGAGTTTTCTTCTTTATTGTCTTTTAATTTATCCGAGCCTTTTATATAGTCATTATACATAAATAAATAGTCAATCTATACTGTTATTTTATTAAAAGTAAACACAGACCCCTTCATTTATTAAAAAAAATGCTTACTAAAGACATAAAAATACATATGTAAAATATTACATAATAAAAGACACAGCGTTAGAGTGTATGATGATTTATCTTTTAGCTTATCCCTTATTTTATTATGAATAGTGACCCCTGATTGGAAAATAATTATTATTATGTAAAAAAATTAGTTGACTTAATTAAAAAATTTTAATTAACATACACACGCATATATTTTATATATTGCATAATATTAAATGTTATTTTTATTTTATTCAAAATTATCTTTAAATTTTAAATTTATTCAAAAAGTCAGATGTCATTTAATTGTTCTTGAGATTTATATTTTTAAATAGTTTGTATTTATTTAATTAAAAATTCTATTTTGTCCTCAAAGAATTATTCAGTAAATTAAAGGTAAATTTACATAAGAGTGTTTTGGGCTATTGTTTAAAAAGTGGAGATAAAATTAACTATTATTTAAATAACAAGAATGAAATGGGCTATTACATGAAACCCTAGGGACGAAAAGGGTTTTTTCCCTTTTTGGGAGGTTCAAAAATTAATTTAAAAAAGTTAAAATTAATTTTAATAATTGGTAATTTTTTTTAAAAATCACTTTAATAAAATTACTCTATTTTATTATTATTTTTCAAAGAACCCACAAATTGAGATAAGAAATAGTAAAAAGGGTTAATTAAGTAATTTTATTAGAAATTATTTATTCTTAATTAGAAAGAGGGTGTAGAGAGGAAATTGGTGGATTCAAATAACCCCACCCTTTTTTAAAAATTGATTTTGAAAATTAGTTTTGTACTTATTATAATTCGATATATATTCTCATGTATATTAAAAAATCTAAAATTATTCTTAATTCAATTAGGAAATAAAATAAAAAAATTTAAAGAGATTTATATTATTACCAATAATATAATAATACAAAAAATAAAATTAATAAAATAAAATATTTATTTAGTTATCAATTATTATTATTATTATTATATATATATATATATATATGTTTATAAATGTGTAAATGAATTTTATTCTATATTATATTAATTTCAGTTATTTGCATTCTTATAACAATTTTATAATTAAATTTACCAAACACATAACTATTTTTAAAATTTATAGCACTTTTGAAAATAAAATTTATCAAATATTTAATTGAATTTCTTTGTAGTTAATTATTTTACAACATAACTAGCAATAATTATTTTAAAAGGTACAATATTACTACAATGGCCCTTAACACAATTTATTTTACCAATTTTGATTAAGGATTGACATTGAAAAGAATAATCCTTCATTCCAATTTTAACAAACAGATACTTTCATTATGTAATCTTTCCAGCAGTCAAGTGCAAAAGTAATTAACATATACTATTCAAATATAAACTGTCAATAGAATTTGTTATATTGTAATTTTATTTAATTACAGTAAAGCCTAACGTAGAAAGTTACAATAATTATGTTTTCACAATTACAAGTTGAACTCGCCACACCATGAGGGTAGTGGATGCTTACCAGCTTAATTAAAGTGTCGTTGGTGAATTTATTATATAATTATTATTTAGGAAAAAAGACATTCTTAAAAAAAGAAGAAGAAGAAATAAGTGAGAGAAATATTTACAAAATTGGAATCTTTACACAAATTGAAGGGAAAAAAAAAGATCCTTAGCACTTAGTGAAAAATAATATGACAAATAAATGTGAACATTACTTAAATTACACATACAGTAAAATTTTGTTAAATTAATACTATATAAATTAATAATTTCAATTAAATAGTATTTTTTGTCGGTCTCGATTTGGGGCAAATGTGGTAAATTAATAATTTGATCAATTTATTAGATAATAAAATAAAAATCTTATTTTTCTATAGAATCCAATAATAAATAAATCAATTTGAAACTAAATACATATGGTACATCTATGATTTTCTTTGTTGTACTAACATAATGTTTTATGTATTCAATCAGTCATTATTTTTTTTTTTACACTTTTTAAATAAAGAAGTTATTATATTATTACATGTGCGATGTTAAAAAAAACAAGAGAGAGGTTGACTTAATATAATGCCTCGAAAAAGTCTTATATGATGAGTTACCATACAATCGTTATTCAGCTATGCAATCTAGCCAAAGGATTATTCAGTAATCGATTCACTCAATCAAGGTTAAATCAAAATCGTATCATCTAGCACAACATAATCGCTGCATTGTTTAATTATACGATCTCTATACTTAATAAAAATTCATATTTTGTTTGTGGGATAAAAATGGGAGCACCATTAAGTGCTTCTTCACACAAATCATGCTCTCCTCAACATTGGTGGGTAGTAGAAAGCCTCCACAGGGTACTCTCAAAGGGAGCTCGAGTTATGGTTGAGCGAACAGTATTCTTTGCAAGTGTCCTCGCATAAGGGATCCGCGAGGAGAAACTTAAACCAAGTCAACCTGAAGACTCAATCAAGAGTCAACTCGCAGATTTTCTCCAAAGAATCAGGCACGATCATGAACCACTATCGGCTACTCTCCTTATCCAATAATGGGAGTCTCAATCCTCTACAAAAAAATCCCTAAAATTCAAAACCAAGCAAGTTCTCTCTCACGAATTCCCTCTCAGGGGATGCTAGGGTAAGTTTTTCTAAAAAATTTAGATAATTAACTTGAGTATTGGAGGGTTCACAAAACACCCAGCATCTTCCTAATCGTTCCTTGTGAACGCAGGTGAATTTATGAAGAAATGCTTGTGGTCGAAGAAGACTGCTCGAAGCAAGGAAGTACAAGCAAGTGCCATTTTTCATCAAAAAATTTTCAGTATTGTAGCGGTCATCTGGTCGCAGACCTGCTCGACTATATCCGTGCATCAACATATATTTGAATGTGATATTATTTTTATCAATAAATTAATAATTTTTACTAATTTATCAATAATATTTATATTCGTTAAATTAATATCTTAATATTCGCGCGACCTAAGTTGCTATACATCCATTATGCTATTGCTAATCCACATACATTTACTCTTTGGCGATTAATTTAATTAAATATTGCAATCTTTTTCAATTGAATAAAGTAAACTAAAACTGTAGTTAAGTTATAAAATCAAAACCCATAAGTTCTTTTACTCCAAGCCGCGGCGTAAATCCCCCGACGTGGCTAATAATTATCCTCTTTCTAATTTTTATTATTAACTAATTAAAAATAGTCGAATAAAATTTATTTTGATTCGAATTACCTTTTATACTTGACTTGACCACCAACCTCAGCTATGGCATTTTCGCAATTAAAATTATTTATAAAAAAGTTTATTTTCTAATACTTTATCTTAAATCGGGCAATTAGCAATAATAACTAATAAAAAATTCGTGGTTAACTTCAATATTTGAACCTTATCCAAACAGTAAAAGTTATTTAGGCAAGCAAATCAAGTGCTTAGTCACCGGACTCCAAAATTAATTTAAATACAGTTCAATTTCCTTAATAAATAAATAATTCTTTCCCCTTTTGTTTTTAACTTTTCTGCTCCAATCATAATCTAAATTCCTTTTCCTTTTCCTGTTTCTTTATTATTATTATCAGTAATTTTTGTAATTTAATTTTTTCCTCTTTTTTCCCAAAAAGATTTTTTGAATTTATTTATTTATATAGTCCCCGAAGAAGCGAAAAAAATAAAAAACAAAAACAGTTATTATTTCAAAGTGCATGTCCCTTTTTTGAGGTCTTTAATTAACTTGTCCCAATTACTGGTTGGAGCTCTAGGGTTTGCTGATTTTTCACCTCATTCGGTAATTAAAAGTTTAATATTGCTTCACATAAGTTTTCGTTTTGTTTGTGTTTTGTTGTAGCTGTTGTGCGTTTTCTTTGTTTATATTTTAAAACCAAGTATGATGCTCGTGTTTTATCACTATCAGACTGTTATAATCAAGTTCCATAATTGAAGTGGAATTTATTGTGAAAGAGCAATTTCGCTGGTGTGTTGGAATATATTTTGTATGTAGTTGCTGTTATAGTGATTTTGTGTTTCGGGTAAAGTCAAATTAAAGCCTTTAATGCTTTAGAGTGTTGGTTGTAGCGAATTGTTATTAATTTCTGATAATTTGTTGGTTTTGTAGTCAATGACACTGTGTTTTCCTTTTGTTTTAGTTTGTAAATTACTCCACTGTGTGCCAATTGGGTATTTTCAAGGGTGGTGGTGTGATTGTTCATGAAATGATTTGTCCTGTGACAACTGACGCTTGATGATTTCTTGATATCTGGTTGCAGCTGAAAGGTGGCGCGATGAAGCAGTTTTTTGACCATTCTTCAGGTAACCCAAAATTCTGCTGTCTTCATGAATTGGGATTGTAAAGTAAGGTAATTGGATTTTCTCATTTTCTGTTCGAGTTTCTTACTCTTTTGAATGAATGATACACGTGATAGGTCCTCCTAAGATCCCGCAGCTGAATAGACCTAAAGAATTAGGCGGTGGTGCATGGGGGAGTAGAGCTGGTTCTGATTCGTACCTTGCCTCTAACGATGCCTCTCTTTTCTCCAGCTCATTACCTGTTCTTCCACACGAAAAGTGTATGTTGGGCTGTTGCTTGACAGTTTTGTGTTTCTCTCAAGCATTATTCAATTTCTTACCTGTATTGACCTGAATGCAGTGAACTTAAATGGCATGGGACTTGATCGTCAGTCTGCTGATGATATCTCATCGGGCTTAAGTAAAGTCCACCATGGTGTGGCAGGTGTTGATCAACTTGAAGGCGTCATGAATCCTGTTATTGGAAACTCACTTCCTGATGATGAGGATGAGCTTTTAGCTGGCATAATGGATGATTTTGACCTTCGTGGGTTGCCTTCTTCACTTGAGGACTTGGAGGACTATGATATTTTTGGTAGTGGAGGGGGCATGGAATTGGAAGGCGATCCTCAGGAGAGCCTGAACATGAGTATGTCAAAAGTAAGTATCTCTGAGAGTGCCTCTGGGAATGGTTTGCCTCATTACAGTGTAACTAATGGTGCGGGAACTGTTGCGGGGGAGCATCCATATGGTGAGCATCCTTCGAGAACATTATTTGTTCGGAATATTAATAGTAATGTTGAGGATTCGGAGTTGAGAGCTCTCTTTGAGGTAATCTAAATTTCAAAATTAGGTAGGCAAACTTATTGTTATTGTCTGTAGAAGTGTTTATTTTTATTCCTAATTTATTTTTGACTTATCCTTCTGTTTATATCAATGGTACTGTTGTTCATAAATTTAGATGACATACCGATAATACTCGATGTCAGATCTGAATCAGTCATTTTTAATTAAATCCTTGCTTAAATATTCTCTGTGGATTCTCTACAACCTTCTATATCATCAGTTCATGGCATGCTTTTGAAATAGACTGAGTGTGACATTCCCTGGCGAGACCCATCTGCGATATGGTACAAGGTCCGCTGTTTAGATGGAAAATGGCTGTGTTACGTGTCTCAGTAATTGTTGAATGCATATATTCAATTCATTCATTGTGGTATGGTATTGAGTGCTCAGCTCATTTTGATGGCTGAACATTTATTCAGTGTACAATCTTTATTGTTTGAGAACTAACAATGTTTTTTTTATGTTATATATGTTTCATTTGGAAGCAATATGGAGACATCAGAACTCTGTACACTGCATGTAAACATAGAGGCTTTGTGATGATATCATATTACGATATTCGTGCTGCTCGAACTGCTATGCGTGCACTACAGAACAAGCCACTGCGGCGGAGGAAGCTTGACATTCACTTCTCAATTCCGAAGGTTTACATATGCTTTATTTGTATATCTTTTTCTTCCTTTTTTTTCTCTTTTTTCTTTTAGTTATTGATATCATCTTTACTATTTTGCATGCATATACTCAGCCTTCTCCTTTTCTTTTGCATCTGCACCAGGATAATCCATCAGACAAAGATTTGAATCAAGGTACTCTGGTAGCTTTTAATTTGGATCCATCAGTTTCAAATGAGGATCTCCGTCAAATATTTGGGGCCTATGGCGAGGTCAAAGAGGTGATTTTCTTTCCCTTATTTGCATAAGGCCTGTCTTTGGCATTATATGCTTGACATCTGTACTTTATGCTATTTGTTTGCAAGCACAGATAAGGGAAACTCCTCATAAGCGGCACCACAAATTTATTGAATTTTATGATGTCAGAGCAGCAGAAGCAGCACTTAAGTCATTAAATAGGAGTGACATAGCTGGAAAACGCATAAAGCTTGAGCCTAGTCGCCCTGGTGGAGCTCGTCGAAAGTGCGTAAATTTGATTTATTTGACTTTTGTAATGTAAATAGTGCCATAACTTGTATATGGAACTCTTAATATGTGGATTTTTAATTTTGCTTCTTTTCAACTTTTTAAACTTTGTATTCATCTATGATTATATTTATGAAGTTTTAAAATTTGGTCTTTCTTTTTGCTGTTGTCTAATTTCTAGAATTTGATTTAAATGATTTCTTGCTTTATGAATTTGGATAAATACTGACTGGTTATACTCTCTGCCGTTTAGCTTGATGCTACAACTGAACCAAGAGCTTGAACAAGATGAATCTAGGGTTTTGCAGCATCAAGTTGGTTCTCCAATAACCAATTCTCCGCCTGGTAGGTCTCTGTTTCATGCTTTCTGTGACTCGTGGACTCAGTTTTTATTTATGTCTACATTTTCCCTTGTACGCTAATTTTGATGCAATTTTTGCGGCAGGTAACTGGGCACAATTCAACAGCCCTATTGAACATAATCCGTTGCCAACTATTAGTAAATCCCCTAATTTCAGGAACATGAGCCCCACTACCAGCAATCATATGCCTGGACTGGCTTCAATTCTGCATCCTCAAGTGTCAACCTTGGAGAAAATTGCACCTATTGGCAAGGACCAAGGAAGGGGCGGTCGTATGGAGCATGCGTTTACCAATACAATTTCAGCCAATGGAGCTTCCTTCCAACAATCGAATTCATTTTCAGAGCCAAAGATTGGCCTATACCATGGAACCATGTCTTCATTTGGCCCCTCACCTTCAAATGGATCTGGTGTGGAGACATTATCAGGGCCACAGTTTCTCTGGGGGAGTCCAAGTCGATACTCGGAGCATAACAGTTCTCCAGCCTGGCAGACATCGTCTATGGGGCATCCATTCTCATCCAATGGGAAGATCCATGGTCTCCCATATTCGGGCCGGCAAGGTTCTTTCCTTGGCTCATCCCAACACCATCACCACCATCACGTTGGATCTGCTCCATCTGGCGTTCCTTTAGAGAGGCACTTTGGATTTCTCCCAGAGTCACCAGAAACCTCGTTCATGAATCCTGTTGCTTTCTGTGGCATGGGTATAGGACAGAATGATGGGAGTTTCGTGGTGAATATGGGTTCTCGTGCTTCTGTTAATCCTGGCATTACTGTTCCAAGAAATCTTTCTGATAATGGTTCGAGTTTTCGAGTGATGTCTTCATCCAAGCTTAGTCCTGTTTTTCTAGGTAATGGCCCATACCCGGGATTGACACCCGCCAATATTGAGGGATTATATGAGCGTGGACGGAGCAGGCGGATTGAAAATAATAATGGGAACCAGATAGATAGCAAAAAACAGTTTCAGCTTGACTTGGAAAAGATTAGGAGTGGAGAAGATACTAGAACAACATTGATGATTAAAAATATCCCAAATAAGTAAGATTAAGCCTCCTGTGATATTTCAGAACACAGCAAATGCCTAGCCTTGATGATTTTGTTTTGTTAATTGTTGTCCTCAGATACACCTCAAAGATGTTGCTTGCTGCAATTGATGAAAATCACAAGGGTACTTACGATTTTCTTTATCTGCCAATTGATTTTAAGGTAATGAGATCAGGATTTCGAGGAGTTTCAATTGTTTTTCTTGAACTTTTCAAATCATACTAATTAACATTTTCTTTTGTGGTTCAGAATAAATGCAATGTGGGCTACGCATTTATCAATATGTTGTCTCCTTCACACATAATTCCATTTTATGAGGTTTTATTTTCTTGCTCAATAGGAATTCTTTATTAATTTTATTTTTGTATACTTAATTAGGTAACAAGCAGCTGTTACATGAGGTCCTGTTATGTGCCTTCTAGATGAACTTAAAGTTTTCTTTTTTAGGTATTTAATGGAAAGAAATGGGAGAAGTTTAATAGCGAGAAAGTTGCTTCTCTGGCATATGCTCGAATTCAGGGAAGGACAGCGCTTGTGACTCACTTCCAGAATTCAAGTTTGATGAATGAAGATAAGCGCTGCCGCCCAATCCTGTTTCATTCGGAGGGCCCAGAGGCTGGTGATCAGGTGATGCAATTAACATTCCCTTAACAAGACTCTGCTGAAGATTGATAATAACTTGCAATGAACTTTAATGAAATGAAATAGGTGAAACTGTTGGAAGCTTATAACATGCAAGGACCTCCCTGTAAATGTTCTGTTCTTCTGTTCCAATGTGGGAACAAGACTTAAGACAGATGGTAGATCAATATTAATTGGATTTGGTGCATATGTTTTTTTATAGGTCTTTCAGGAACAGCTCAATTCCAACTGTGTGAATATCCAAGTTTGTCCATCAAATGGGTCACATCCAAGGGATGCCATAGGAAGCCCAATCGCAGATGGTGAAGGCGGTAAGCTACAGAATAGCTGACATTTAAGTGGATGGAGATGCCCTGTGCCCAGACTTGTGGGGATACAAGTGCTAACTTAAGCGTATATATGCAAGTGTAAAAATTTAGGAAGAGGTGAAACTTTTGGTGAAGCAGCATGCAGATTTTGTATGGTGCTTAGTAAGAAGTCTTTTGAAGCAGAAGCATTATCATTTTGGATTATGGTGGTTTCTCATAGAAGGGAGGAGACTAATTGGGTTTTGTGCATCATTTTTCCTTTCTTCACCATTTTGGCATTTTGATTTTGATTTTTTTTCTTGGTATTCATCAGGTTGGATAATTTTACTCGGGGATAAGTCTGTGGGTAAATGTTTTCTGGGGTTTAGGTTTTTGAGGGTTGGTGAAGTGAGGTGGGGTAACATTTATAGAAATTGTATAGTGGAAAAGTCCAACAAACAACTTCTTATTTTGTTAATATTATATAAGTATTTATGAATTGTGACTCAATTATATCTTGTTGCTAGAGAGAATTCTCACCATTGTATTTTTGGGAAGGTGAATTCTTTCCATCTTTTAAATTTGTGGTGTTTGTTGAGAACTTTTCTTATATTATTTATACGTAAAGGTATCGGTATGCTGTGACAATGGCTACCACATCAAGTCAAATTTTGTAGTTGCTGCTTTTAATATCTTGGGAGTTTCCACTTTTCACAATCCCTGAGCTTGCATTTTGACTTACCTAACGAATAGGCATAAGCTGATCTGTTGCTGTGTCGAACATCATGCCACTGCTTTCACCACTCAATGTATATACACTGACAAAACATTTTCAAACATGCTCGCATTACCCCAAGAGGGGAATTTGACACGATCTCATTCACCGTTTTATCAGTGTATCTAAAACATTTTCAAACATGCTTACATTACTACTGCATGCTAAGCCGTAAAGCTACAATTACAAAGCAGCTGCAACAGTAAAGCTAATGCATGTTAGGAAAAACTATTTTGCTCATGAACAACCTCCAACAGAACATTTACGTTGATAAAAGAACATGGTCTGCAGCAAGAGTCAGGCTTCACCAGACACTCCTTTGATGTTTCAGGCCATGTCAGGACAGAATCTAATGGACTCGTGTGCATGCAGACAAGAAGAGTGCGGTGATGTAAATTATGCCATTCTAATTACATCTTTTTGTCTTCCTCTAGTTTTGAGTTCAAGGTCGATGACGAAATAACACCTGCTATTTTCTCTGACATAGCGGACTCGACCATTCATCATGATGAGAAGTTTCCGAGACAGTTTTAACCCTAGACCCTCCGGTGTAGTCCACTGATTTCCACCATTGTACATATCTTCAATAAGAGGAGGGGGAATGCCTTCACAGGGATGAGTCAATCTACAAGACCAATATGAGAAAGCATTAGAGTGCACTTTTTGACAATGCATCTTAGTTCTATTTAAAAATCTGATAAACTGACTAGATCATCGGTGAACAGATGGAGATGGTGATAAATGAGTAAATCTAACGCTCTCATAGGGCCTTATGAATTACAAAGTAGATCATTAATTGTCAAAGATCAAGCATTTGAAGGAACAATGTATCCTCTGGCAAGATGGCGGTTCTGAAATAAATTTTAAACAGTTTTCAGATAGCCAGATAAGTAATAAACAACACTCCATGATGACAAGATGAACACAAATAGTCTAGAAATATTGAGATTTCTCTGTATCTGAGGTCTAAACTAACAAGTGCATTTTTTGGCAACTCTTGCTATATGAACGCACAAATGATAATGCAAACTCACCTGTGTCTATGCCGCAAGTGCAAGCAAGCTATATCATTAACTAATTATTCAAATATAACATCAAGGTCAAGACACCGCACATTAGACAGAAGGGGTTCATAACTGATGAATAAATTTAGGCATATTCATCGTACCTGAACCGTACATGAACAAACTGGTTGGCATCCTTTATCAGCTTCAGACCAGGCAAAACCTTAATTTCTACCCAGCCATCTGGAGAAGGTGCATGGCGCACCACACAATGCAAAAAATCTGACAGAACCAGCTGAAGCCTAATTCGATCACCATATAGTGGTAGTGCTTTAATTTCCTCTGGAATCTCATGTAGAAGCTGCAAATTCCTGTCCCTCAACAAGACCATGACTTGACTAACAATAGCATCCAAGATATTACCTAGAAGGAATTCCTCCACTTTTAGCTCCATGTTGCTGCTACAACCAGGAAGATGTAAGGTGCTTGGTAAGCATTGCACACAAGTACTTTAGAGCAATGATACCACTAATATGACCGGTGGTTCAGCGAACTAGCAGAGTAGGTGTATTTTATGACTAAAAAACTAAATGGTTTAGTATTACTTGTACCTTCTGCTTTGAAGACGTGTCACCTAGCCCAAAAACAATAAAAAATGACAATATGAAGAAATCAGAATAGTTTATTATTACCTACATTACCCTAGTTCAAAAGTTATCGTTATTAGAGAATCAAGAACTGATGTGTTAGAGATCGTCCTTTGGAACTATAAGACTAATTTTAGTACAATGAAGTTAACGTTCACTAGGATTTTTTTTGGATTTTCCTAGATTTATAGGTTCCACAAGAAGCACTGAAACAACTAAGAGAAAAGGTGAACATAAAATCTGAATTTGTACAGATAACAAACTTACAACAAAGACTTACCCTTCCTCTATGCATCTCAAATCCATATTGTCAATAATTGTCAGGATTTGTCTTTCACATGCATCACTCGTCTCAAGAAATTGCCTTTGATTTTCTGAAATAGATGAACTTTCTAAGAGTTTGTGAACAAATCTAATACCATTTAAAGGATTTTTCACCTCTTGCCGTACATAAGCCAGCTCCTTAGTTTTTGCAAAGATATCCATATCCTCCAGCCCCTGCCCTTCTAATGCTGGCTGCAGCTCTGGCTCAAGAATCTGCATGAAGCAGAAGCAGCCAATTACTTTCCCCTCTGCATCAGTCCTTCTATTTGCAGTTAAGGACACCTCAACAAACGTTCCTTGTCTATTGAAAAATCCAAAAGGGAAGTTCTCTGTATCTTGACCAGTAATTCCTTGATACAACAGAATCATAAATTTAGTGAGCATATCCTGACCTTTCATTCGACAGAAACTTCCAAAGATTTCCCTTGGAAGCATTTTACCTATCACCTCATGTCTCATCCAACCAGTCACCTTTTCCATTGCAGCATTCCATTCAGAACAGCATGCATTCTCATCAGAAGCAAATATTGGTGGAATCAATGGATTAACACTTTGTATGATAGCCACATAATCCCCTCGCAAGCGGATGAATTTATCCATAACAACTTTCTCATGTGTGATGTCTTGACCCACAAAGCACACCCCTTTGACATTATTCTTGTAATCCCTACTTGTGCAGGCATTAACTAGAATATAAACAACTGAGTGTTGCTTCTGAAGCTCAAACTTTCTCAGTTTTAATTCAACATTTTTGTCCTCCTCACCTGGATAATATAGAATTCAACTGATTATTAGTGTAAATAGTAGAAATAAACTGAAGATGACTGCATTTTTAGGGGAAGAAAAAAGAAATAACATGCAGTAATGCCTGAGCTTAACTTCAATATTTTAGTCACTATTAGGCTAGAACAACTTATGAGCTAAAGAAGAAGAATTTATTGCAACATTTATTTTTAACTTGTAATATTTACCAAAGAGATTACAAATTTTCTAGAAAAAGAAAATTATAATGAAGAATTTTTGTGATAATAGAGTCAGGTAGTACTTTCATATCCTTAAGGACTACCCTTAAGGATTGACTTAAGAAAAGAAATTACCAAGCAGAGCTCGGCAGATAAGATTTTCAACAGCTCCATGAGATTCCTCATGAACTACATCAACCAGAGATTTCCCCATGGCTTCACTAGCTGGTAATCCTGTCAATTCGGCAACTTTTGCATTCCACCCATTGATGATACCAGATGAATCAACTCCAAAAATTGGCGCTGTCGCGGTCTCAATCAATCTAACCATTTCACATGCCACTGAACTGAGTTCATCCACACCCTGCATCTTACTGTCATTCTGCTGGGTATTACCTTGAACTTTGGAGTCATTTTTTCCCTTCATCTCCTGAAATGAATCCCTCATTATAAGTTGCAAAGAGTGAATAGCATTGATTTCCGAAACTTCCCAAGGCAAACTCTTAATTTTCACCACTTCAAGGAAAGCTTTAAACGATGATCTTGGATGCATTTTGCTACCGTTATCCTTAGGCTCTGGGTGATGCTTAGCTCCTCGCCATTTAATTTCTTTTGCTGTGTGAGACCTGAACCAGAATAAGAAATCCTTTGAAGTGATTCTGGCAGTAGCCATACCACAAACCGCCTGACCCAATAAAGCAGCACCAGGGTAACCAGCCTCTGCCAAACTATCAGTACTCAACCCTGTACAATCCCCATGATTATTGAGAAGCCACTGTGCAATATCTTTTAACTGTGATTCAGTTGGAGTTACCCCTAGCAGCCAACATCTCCCACCATAATATAATGCAGCCCCATCACACTTCACAAGATCCATGATACTAGGGGATTGAGTAACAATACTGAATGGGGCATCCCTGAGGAGCATGTCACACAATATAATTTGCGTCCTGAGAATATTCTTCTCTGTCAACTGCATTGCCAGCTGAAGCTCCATGTATAGTTGCAGGCTGAATGCTTACATAAGAAATTCACAAGCATAGCAAAGAGGGAAAGGGATGCAGCGTGGAGATGTGTGGTGGCACACCACCAGCCCCCATAGCTTCATAGAATCCTTACTATTGATGATAACCGCCATTACCAATGAGGCAATAGACCCCATATTAGTCATGTATTGTAAGTGGCAGCCATGGGGTGACCGTAGGGTTGAATTGACCAAACAAAGAGGCTGCTTTAATTCTTCACTCTGAATGACCATAACAGGATTGGCAAGGCAATCACAAATCATCCTAACACGATTCTGCTTGAACAAGAAACGAGCTGCTTGAGGGATATCAGCGGCTGGATAGTGTATTCCCCAATAAGGCTCCAAATCAGACCTTCTAATTTCAGACACAACTTCACCATGATCATCATCATCATGGAACTTGTACAACATAACTCTATCATAACCAGTGAGCTTCTGTACATCCTCCACAACTGTATCACACAAGAGACCGATATCACCCCCAGGGAGTGCCTGTAGCCTAGAAATTGCCCTAACAGCTAGTTTCTGAGACTGCACGGCCCCAGCAAGAGACAATGCAGGATCACCTGACTTTGAAGGCTCTAAATCAATTACAATTCCCACATCAATTCTATGCAGTATAGCATAAAATGGTTTCTCGGTACTCCTAGAATTAGAATGAACCAAAATTGGATTTAACAGTGAAATCTCTCTAGAGGCAGCTGCTTTAGCCAAAGAAGCCCGAGAAGGAGGAGTAAAAAGGGTTCTTGCATCAATTCCGATTAAACCGTTCAACTCAAAATCTTCACTTCCTGAACTCAAACCTAACATTTCTAAGCAATTTTCACTATAACCAATGATTCTAAAACTGGGCTCTTCAACAGCCAGCATACAACCAAAGGGCTGAATAAGACCACCCCTTTGGATTTTTGATAAGTAAGCGGTTATTTGTTCGTCGGGAACACCTCCCGGAGGGCAAATAACTGATCTTGAATAGTTAAATGACTTACCAGACGCAACAGATTGCTCAAACTCAGCTAAAAGACCAGCATCTGCATTGTAGTGATCAATAATCGTCTTGGACTTGCTGACAGGCTTCATTTTAGTATCTGATGATTTGACAGCAGTTGTGTTGTGTCCTAGTTTTATTGAGTTTGTTGTTTCTCTGTTGCCTTGAAGTCCCATTTTTGAAGGAGATGTTTTAGGTATCTACTCAGAAATTCATGTGGGTACTCTTATTTCTTGCTTTAGTTGCAAAAGATGGATCTCTGTCATCATTGTACTAGCTGCTTCTGTTTGTGGATTCTCCTTAGTACATGTTCCACCTGTCGTTTTCAATCCTTGTTACATGTTCCACCTGTCGATTTCATTCTGCAGGTGGTGTATATCTTTTCTTCTTCTAACCTCTTTTGTTAGTTGCTTCTAACCAACTGTTACTTCCAATATAATTCTCTAATTATTTGATTAGACAGACCTATTTTAAGTTATTAGTATGTTGCTGCTTGCTACACTCTCTCTTTCTAGTGAAAATTTTACAATCTTGTTAAACAGTTCATAATCCATTCATGATGTGGAGACAGACAGCAATGCTTTGTTTCTTTTGCGTTGCCTTTTTGTGCAAGTATTTCAGGCACAATAGAATTCAGAGGATGTATCATCTGAATGAGCTCAGTTGCTGTCGTTGTATTTATACGACGTGGCCTTTCCTGGAAAGTGAAAAAGATATTTTTGTTTCAAAGCAAATGTGTCCACTACTTTGAAGAGGAAGAAAAGGAGGCAGGTTAGGCTATATTGTCTTGAGTGCTTGCTGGATACTAAGCATTAGTGTCTACAAAATCTGGCAAACAATAGCAATTTGCAACAAGAACTGAGAGTAAGCAAGCAGAATTGCAGGCAAGATCTGTGGCAATAAATTCCTGCCTCTGTTAGAAAGACTCATTAAGTCTATCAGAATCAGAAATCAACAGACAAAGAGAAGAAAAGCCATAGAATTGGGTTTGGATATTTATAATATGGACATGAGAATGCCAAACTGATAAAATATGGACCAGATATTGGTTATGTTTTTGGGCACTGAAATGCCAAGGTTATCTAAATTTATGTATAATTGATATTTCTGTCCTGTTATTGGCCTCCCTCAAGATATTTTTTCTATTGCTCAACATTAATTTAGCCTTATGACATTTGAAAATATTCCCGAGTGACATTTTTCCATTGCTTTGGGATAATTTAAGGGGATATTGTATATTCTTCCTTTTCACAAGTAAATTGGTTTAGTATATTGAAAACAAAAGATCAGGTGTTCGAATTACATAGGTGGTGTGTGAAGAGATTAAATTACTCTCAAGCTAATTAATGAAAAAAAATAACAAATAAGAGTTGGCATCCAAATTTTTATATCATTTAAGATTATTAGGACTGTCTTATCTTTATGAAAATGTTTCTAATCATTTATTGTATGCGTAAGTAAATTTGAAATCTGATATTGGAAACAAGTGTCATTTTCATCTGAAAGAGAGGGAAAACCTAGCCTTATTTTGGATTTTTCTCTTTTGGCAATAAAAATCAACTACAGTAGTGGAATTGGAACCCTCCACAACCTCTCTGGAGCGCGGGCTCATTCTACTTTTCAGTATTAGTGTTTGTCCACAAAAATTTGCTTGTATTGGGGATGTTTAATTCTTTTTCTTTTTCTTTTCTTTTTTTTCCCTCCTCCTCAGTTTGCAAACTTACAATGTGCATAAAAAAATAAAATTATGATTTTTCCAATTATTCATTATCTAAAGTCAATGAACTAGAATACCCACTCTCATTTGAATATTATGTAGTTTTCACACCCTTCAAACAATACTGTCCACATTTGTTTGGAGTCAATTCTCCCATTCCCACATGTGGAATAAGAACTTTGAAAATTGACCATGTCAATCAAAATGGTGGCTATTGGCCAAATTCAATTGGGCTGTTGGATAGAGTTCCCATCTTTTGTCAGTGAACTGAAGCAACGGTGCATTTACCGACCGATAATGATATGGGTTAGAATCAAAATAGATAGGAATTGAAATTAGTTAGAATAAGATTAAAGAATTAAAATTAAAATAAGTTATTTATTTGAATCGTAAGAATTATAATAAAAATATATTGTATTATTTTATTCATGTGTCTACTTTATTTAAGAATAAGACATATAACCCAATTTTTATTAATAAACTATGTTTGTTTTAATGGTATATTTATTTATAATTTATAATTACTATTATGTCCTTATAATTTACAATTGCTAAAGTAGCTACATAATTAAGCTTTTAATTAATTCCCGTACGTACGTACTTGGCCTTGTAGTCATTCCACAACCACAACTGATTCCCCAGCAACTCCATGAAGCCATCTATCAGCTTCTTGTTAAGTCCAGCCACAAGCCCATTTATAAGATCATTGCAATAACCCAAAAACCTCGCAGCAACACTACTGTGTCCTTGATTCCACACGGTCCCCTCCCCTGGTTTTGCCCAACCTTTTGGTACACATAACATAACTAGCCTTTAGCCTCACAAAATCAGCAATTAATTTCTTCGACAAGCCATCCAATATTGGGAGCATTGTTGCCATTCCACAGCCAACATGTTACATGCGTCATCTCATGATACATAACTCCTCTGAACTCTTGCTTGATCGAATCAGCAGGAATGTTTTGAATAAAATCGTCATCGAAGTGGATTCCATTGTTGGATGTGAAAGCAATTTCCTTAGGTTTCATGTCTTCGATGAATAAGGCAACTTGAGGGATATTTTTGCGATCGGCTTCAGTGTTTTGCCGGAATAGCCTCCAGATGAAGTCTGTGGCAGCTGTCATTGTATTCGCCTCCGGTCTCGTTGTCGAAGCGCATGCCGCCGGGGTTTGTGGCAGCCCAGCTGGTGATGCGTTGATTTATTTATTTTAAGGATATAATAGTAATTATAAATTAAAAATAAATTTATCGGAATTTATTACCAGAAAGAGGGTTATACTGCTTTTTTTAAATGTTAAGAAGTTTTATATTCTTTTTTCTAATGTTAAAGGGCTCACGGTCCTTTTTTATAATAATAATAATAATAATAATAACACAATTACAAGAATAAAAATAATAACAATAACAATAATATTATAATAATATTTTAATTGAGGACAAAGTGAAATTTTAGGTCCGTATGGGATTAAAGTATTGTAGTTTTTAAGTTACTATTGTTGTAAAATAAAAATTATATGTATAAAATAAAAATTAGTAGTATCTAATAAATATAATTTTTAAATAATAATTTTGATAAAATTATTAAAGATATAATAAAATTTTCATCATATAAATGAAAAATCACATTAATATAACTTTTAAATTACAGCAGCTAGTGTTTATCAAACACTTTAATGGTATAACTTTTAAACTATAAATACTCGTGCAACCTCAATCCCAAACGAATCCTATGAAAGATGGGATAAATGAGCGAGTTCAAAAAACTTGATTTTCACTCGATAAGAATAAGTTTTAATTTCTTTATTTCAAAACATGTTGCCATATATATTTCATTCTCATTTTCCATTATATTTTAACAACTATACATCATCAATCATTCCCATTTGAATTTTGAAATTTTGTTATCTAATTCCATAAATAAACATGTCATAAACAATTTAATATAAAAGTTTTGATACTACTCTTAATTATAAAAAAAAAAAAAAGAAACTGAAATAATATTTCTCTCCAATCTCAATGTCTCGAAAGTTTTTCTAATAAACTACACTACGACTTTTTTTTAAAAAAAAAATTTGCCATATTAGTCTAAGAAAAATATGTATGAGACGATTAATTGCATTAATTAGGATAAAAATTTGTGTTAATACTAAAAAGATACTCCACTAATTAAAAAAAAAAAGTTAAAGAAAGATTTTTATTTCTTTAAGCAGAAAAGCAAAAAGCAGTCAACATCAAAGAGAGAAGCTTCAATGAGTGATCTTTATTTCCACGAACGTGCACGTGTCAACGCGCAAGTCTGAGCCGGTCTTATAATCCACGTGGCAAATTCCTGCCGGTGTATACCTTTCGCCGAAGGATTCAATCTCGGCCGTCCGTACGATCCAACGGTCGCAGACAACACCACCCTGTCTTAGACCGCTCGTAGAAGTAGAAAAGAAGCGGAACAAAACACGACAAAACAAAAAGTCTTCTAGTTTTCTTTAAACAGAACCAAGAAAGAGTCTTCTTAGCTTGTTTACAGAAACAGGTGAGTCTAATGTTTGTTTGTTTGTTTTTTTAATTTCCCATTTGAGCTATTATAATTCACTTTTTTTTTTATTACTTTGAAGCTAAATTTTTTAAAAGTTTATTTCTTGATTTGAGTTGCTGTTTTCTTTTTCCTTCCTTTTTTTTTTAAAGTTAATTGAATTTTGGTTTTTTAACTGTATGGTATGGTTGGTTGATAGTTGAACTGTATAACTGTCACTTGAGCTGGTTGGTTCTTGGGTTTAATTTGAATATGAGAAGCTGTGCTGAATTGCTTATTGTGGTTTTGTTTGTGAGTGTTTGTGTGTGTCTAGTTTTGCCTTGAGTGTTGAAATTTCATTTTGGGATTTATGACTTGTTTGACTTTCATTTTGGTGTCAAGTTGACGTAGTTTTGTGTTTTGTGATATGGGTATTCAGTTTAAGTGCTTTTTGCGAAGTGGGTATGTTCTCTCTCTCTCTCTCTCTCTTTTTAATCTCTTTATCATTGAATTTGTGTTAAAAGCTAAACCTGCTGTACAGTGACAATAACCATGACTATTGTCTTCCTAAGTTTTAATTCTCTTATCGTAATTTATTTTTTTCTGGTAAATTATTTGGCTGGTGATCTGGCCTGTTCTTTGAACTAGTATTTTGTAATAAGGTTGCTTTTCGTAGATCCTGTCTTATCTAGTGCTTATTATTATTGAACTGTAAATTTCATGCTACATAGTCAGTCGTTTTTTCAGAGAAGTCAGATATTAACAGCACTTTTAATTTAGCTCTAGGAAATTTTTGGTTTAATTTTTGATGATTCTGCTTTTTCAAGTAATGGTATGTGCAGAAAAAAAAAAAAACATTTGTATGCTCTCTTCACTGCTTAACGAGTTACATATCTTGAATAATTCTATGTAGAAATTTCATTTTTCTTGAGCTTCTATATCTTTTTTAATATGTTTGCTTCTGTGTCTGTTATCTGTGACACAGCCTCTGTTGCTGCTTTTATTATTTAGAGGGGTCCTACATCCCCACTAATGTTCCGGAATCAAGATTGGGGCAAGTATCATCACTTAAGTTCAAATGCCATCTTTAAAAATGAAGACCAAATCAAGCGCGGGATCTATAAAAGAAAAATATGGTCTTCATGTTTGTGTAAGGTCTAGTGTAATTTCCAAAAAGTCATGCTCTCATGTCAGGATTTCCCAACAAACATCCGAATTCGATTCATGTTCTAGAGACTGTAGTGATGGTAAGCTATTGTATTTCATTGTTCTCTATTTGATGTTAGAAGATATGAAAATAAATGTAGGAACATGGATATCATTATCAAAGATATAAGAACGAATGTAAAGATTCCAGAGTAAATTATGGAATTTTTTTTTCTGCTGATGTCTAATTTTGAAATTATTTTTTTGACATATATGTTTAAATACTGTTTTTTTTTTCTTTTTTACAATGTTCCATTTTATACTTTGAAATACATTGATTCTGCCAATGTGAAAATTAAGTACTACTTTTTATGCATTATTAGCTAATGGTTTTCCAATTTTGTAATTGATTCTGAACCATAATCTTGTAGGATGTGTTCCTTTTATTTTTTATTTTTTTTAAATTGATGCACTAATTAATTAATTTTGACAGTTTCGTCGAGCATGGAAGTTTCCGCACTGGGCTTTAACTGTGAAGATGGCATCAGGCAGCGAGAACTGGTGGATGAAGAAAATTCCCATTTTCAGGTGCAACCACCAATTTTTGTCGATTCCACAACTAATGGGAGAATGGTAATCTTTTCTTTATTTTAAAGAGACTGCAAAATTTTTTTTTTTTTTCACAATTTAAGCTTCTCCTGTTTGTCATTTTGGGATATCTTGATACTGATTACTGCATATGGTTGAAACACATTCAGCTTTCAGCTGTCTTTGTTAGGCAGAATGGTGTCCTATAGATTTTCCTCCTTAGGAACTTTGGGATAAGGTTGATGCAGTGGGGGCACCGTAGGGAGCTTTTCATTTACAAGTGACTCTTATATTTATATTTTATAACCTATGCCAATCGTTCGGATGTACTATCGTTACTATTATAAGTTATTGATACCTTATCCTTGTTTTACATGTACTACTTTTTTATTCCTCGACCTGCATCTTTACAATTCTTTTTTATTTTTATTTTTCAGCTTGTTTATTTATTTATTTATTTTTTTTTTGGTTATGCATAAATGACAGGAGCCTACCCACATCTGCACATCAGACTTGGAGACAATTTTTTCTCCTATTCTTGAGCCAGTTGAAGTCTTCTGTGGATCAAATGTCGACTATGCGGCAGGTAAATTCCATTTTGATTTTCGTCAGGGTTCATATGTTCTAAATTAGGCAACTTTATATGACATGATAAGTTTTCTTTTGGTTCATTCTAGGTAATAACGAGGGTACAAGGGTGCCAGGGGTTGGGACTGATGATGCTGATGATAATGGAAGTTCATGTGACTATCAAACTTGCAATGTATCAGATTTCTTTATTTCTGACATGATTATTGCAAGCTTACCCTTAGATGGAAATGCAGATGTCATGACTGAAACCAATCCTTTTCCTGATTACAAGTGTGCTGAGCCAAACATGTTATTCGATGTGGCCGATGAATACATGATGCTGCCTTTTCTTGAGGATACAGCCAAATCCAGCAATACCATTGATGTTAAATCTCATGAAGTAGCCACAATTGAACAAGATAATGGTAGCTTATATCTAGCAATTAATCAAATGAAACCCTTCAACCAGGAATCTGATGTTAATGCTAACTCAGATCAAGCCCAACACTTTGATCCACAGTTCTTCGTTAAGTATTTACCAGAACTTTCGGATGTAACAAACTTTTGGCCCACTACATCACCGAAGGAGACTCAAAGAGGGAAGTCTGTGACCCTAGTACTCGATTTGGATGGTAAGAAAATTGAGTTTCTTTTTCATCATAAGCTGCTATCACATTGATGCAAACTATATTGTTGGACTCATGTTATTGAATGTTATTCAGGTTTGTATAACTTTTACAATGTCAATACAATATTTGACATCGCTTTTGGCCTGGTTTTTGTGATATTATCATGATTGAAGCCCAAATCATAAATAAGTTTTCGAAATATATTGATAATATTAGGTTCAGGTCATCAAGAAATCTTTTGGCATACCACAAAAATTGTCAAAAGAGTTCTTAATATTCTTAGTGTGTGTAGTCCCAATGAATCCTATATGGTTGTGTCGAGTTGGGATTTCTAATTCAAATATGTTATTGAGATTATTATATGGCATAATCCCATCGTTTGTTTCTTCACATTTTCTTTGAATAATTTTTACATGAGAAATTGATTAACTTTTTGTTAAACATGGCTTTGTTTTGGCAGAAACACTCGTTCACTCTACCTTGGAGTATTGTGATGATGCAGACTTCACTTTTACTGTTTTCTTCAACATGAAAGAGCACACTGTATATGTAAAACAGAGGCCTCACCTTAAGACATTTTTGGAGCGGGTTGCAGAAAGGTTTGAAGTTGTTATCTTTACAGCCAGCCAAAGCATCTATGCAGCACAACTTTTGGATATACTGGATCCAGATGGAAAGTTTATATCTCGGCGGGTTTATCGAGAATCATGCATTTTTTCTGACGGAAGTTACACTAAAGATTTAACAGTTTTAGGTGTTGATCTTGCAAAAGTTGCCATTATTGATAATTCTCCACAGGTAAAATGGCTTGTAAGATTTATTGTTGTTCATCCAAAGATTTAAATTTCCATTTTCTTTCTCTCATTCTTTGATTTTGATGTTATCTTATACTGTCAGTCAATCTTTATCTATTTATGTTCGTATCTTTCCCAATTTGTTATGGACAATTAAAGTTTAATAGAATGAGTCACCCACATTCACTTAATGTAACATAAGCAAATGTTGTATATCACCTAATAAGGTGGTATGGAGAGACCATAATTAACAGAAGCAAAAGAAATTGTCATATGTATTAGTTACGCACCTGATTGCTTAAGCCTTGTACTTGTTCTTGATTTCAGGTTTTCAGGTTGCAAGTGAATAATGGGATTCCTATTAAGAGTTGGTTCGATGATTCATCAGATTGCTCATTAATATCGTTACTTCCATTCTTAGAGATCCTGGCTGATGCTGAGGATGTCCGTCCAATCATTGCCAAGACATTCGGTAACAAGGAATAAAAGTCCCTTGTTTTTCCTCACTTGTTTGAATATAGCTTATTGTCCATCTGGTTTATTTTTGAGCAAAAAAAAGGTCTCTTCATTTATTGCTCACTTCTGTTTTCCCTGCTAGTCTTTAGATAATTAACCATCAAATAAACAATTGATTGTCTGATTGTTGAGTCAGCTCTTGCTCCATCTCTTTCTCCTCTCAGCTGACAACCTTGTGTAGTGCTTTATCTCATCCTTTCAAAAGGTAGTTTTAGAGAATGTCTCTGTTTACTATTATTGTACAGCTGAAGTTTGCAGGAAAATGTGGGGGACGTATATGAATTTTTATCTTGTGAAATATAATTTTGCAGGCTCCTGCTTGGTTTATTGTCTGTTTGACTTACTTGCTGATGTCCCTTGGCAAACATTGACCTTATCGAGAGATTTTGCATGTTCAGTGATTTAAATTGACATGTCGATGATGAACTTACATAGAGTGAAGTGAATGGTGAACTTTGTCTTCATGAAGCTTGTATTTTGTTCTAACATTTGCGAATATAACCATATACTTCTGCTTATTCACATCTTTCTTTCTGGTTTCTGAATGTTTACATCCGGTTGTTTTCCTCAATTATAAGTTCACTTGTATCTTTAATCTTTTATTTTGTTTACCATTTATCGTCTTAATATTTTTGACGAAAGTGCTCCTCCTTGCTTATATTGCTATACATCTCTCAAGTAGGCAATTTCTCTACTATTAGATGAACCTTCAACCTTTTTCATTACTTATGGTGTGCATGCGGGATTTTCAGGCAGTGTTATCATTTTTATAGCCCGGAGAGGAAGATAGTCTTGAAAGTGAGAGGTGATTATAAGTCAAGAAAGCAGTTGGTTATTAACCTTATCTCCTTATCTCTTGCTCAAGTCTCAGAATCTTATCTCTTGAAATTACATAGTATGTACTGACTAATCTTAGAGATTCAACTATGTCATAGATTTAAGAAGTGAATGAGTGAAGTGTTGATCCAACTTGAGGGTAGTGATCTGTGGTATGTTGTTTTGAAGAGATTAAGGCCACTATCTCTAAACAGATGTCTACCCGACTCAACCCTGCCTTTAGGAACTTTGCCTTTTAAGTGAGGATATCTGCAATGATGCTAGTACCAAGTTATGACTCTTGTCTCAAGGAACTTTGCCTTTTAAGTGAGGATATCTGCAATGATGCTAGTACCAAGTTATGACTCTGTCTTACGTAATCATGTGTGAGTTACCACAGATTCAAGCTTCAAGCACCCAAAACTAAAACTGATGGAGAAATATAATTGTCTGAATGGCCAGTAGTTTCCTAATTAAGCGACTCTTGCATATCCTTTTTGGGTGTTTATTGAGTGGCTTGGACAAAGACAAAAGAGTGTTTAATTTGTTGATCTTCTGCTTTGAAAAATTGAAAGAAATTAGCATGGACTGTAGCCTTTCTCTTCTTGTCATTACATATTTTCTTCTGAGTATAAATAAATAAAGAAGGATACAACTGCTAACTGAAAAGAGGTACAGTACTTGTCTACTTGACATTCTGAAGGAGAGGTGGATTGTTACATCTGTTAAATCTTATAATCTTGAGTGCAATTTCACAATTTTGCATGCGTTATCTGCAGGTCATGTATATTTTCTGCCACTGGCAAAATAATAGGTACGTAGAATTTTATTGGTATCCATCTTTCTAGTCAACTTCATTGATATAGCAGTTTAATCATCCCGTGGACTGGCCTAACAATTTTATATCTTGTATCTTCGGATCTCCGACTTTATGTTGGGAACAGTTTGCCTTTATGTAATCTCATTTTGAAATACTAAGATATACACCCGTTTATTATTTCCAGTCAGTTTTACCAACCCAGTTTGTGAAAATAAGCAGAAGCAGATTTGGCTGGTGTAAATGCACAACTATTTGTAGTGATTTGTACTTTCCAAATATTGGTGACATTGGGAAATCATTTCATTGATTTGTGGATTCAGATTATTTTATCTAGCGGCTTTTGCATTCCTCTGTTAATTATGTCAAGTTATGTGCTGTGTATAATGATTGTTATTGACTTATTGTACCGTATTTGCCCTAGTTGAGGCACCTGCATTTTCAGTGAACACCATGTACAAATGCATGAACGTTGTATGATCATATATGTGGCGTTGTCTTCCAATTGTTTGTAAAGTGAGTACAGGGAAAAAGGAGGATCAATGGAAAAAATTTAACTCATGTGAACATGTTATATGCATAAAAAGACTAATCTAAGGAATAACAAAATCAAACGACTATAAAACTGTGTTTGGTTTATTAAAATGCTACGTGTAATGTATTCTGCTTATAAAATATATAATGGTTTATTTCTCGTTACCATGAATGACTAATTGAACTAAATTATGATGTCAAGAATTAAATTAAAGTTATTGATTCATTTACCTGACAAATGGCAGATTATATTATTTTATTTTAAATTAATTTGTAGGTTTTTGTTATCAAAACTTAAATAATGGACATGATGCTCTCTCTCTCTTGCTCTTGATTTTTTGGAAGGGTGAATATATACACAATGTTTCATTTATAAAATTTTATATAAATTTAGAATTTTAATAGTATAAATGTGTAAAATATTGATAGATATATATGTTTTATGATATCAATATATAATATTATTTATATATATAAAATTAAAACTTCAATAGTATAAATGTATAATATTTTAGTGTGTATATATATATATATATATAACAATGTCTAAATATTTTATGTAAATTTTGTTATATATATTAAGTGATTTATTAAATAACTTGTTTATTTTCTGTATCGAGTTAAGATCTTAATATTTTGATATAATTATTAAATGAGTCGTATTTAAGTTAATTTTAAATTTGATATGACACGAAATTGATACGACACGAGTACAACTCGATCATTCATTTTAGCCAGTTCTCGTTCGTGACACATAGGGAGGTGTTGTTGTCTGTGGGCCACAATAAATGTGTGTTGAACAATCAACAACTGGTGAATGTCGATTAGCTAGAAAGAGCAGCTATAGCTGTCCGATTTGAGATTTCTACTTGCTTGTGAGATTGGCTTATGTTAAGTGATCAACACAAACTTCAATATTTTGTATTTGATTCTTTGCCCACACATCAAATTTGAATAATTATTATTAAAAAAAATAAATTTGTTATCACAAAGAGATTGAAATAATCACCACTCGGCCAAAGAATTATGCCCTCATAATTGTGTGGGCGTCGGTTCGAGCCCCCATAATATATTATAGGGTTTAATTCTTTTTTAAATTATGAAAAATAATTAAGTGAAGGTATTATTCTCCTTTTCGAAACGTAAGTGAAGTATGCATTCCTCAAATATTAGAGAGGGTGAAATCTAGACAGTGCTATATAAGACTTAATGTAAACTAGTCAGAGTAATTATTTAAATGTAAATATTGATTGTACTCTTATGTAATATGAGTTGTGATCTGAATAATTGTCTCATGTAATTTAAAAAAAAAAAAAGAGAGCAAGGGAATGAGAGAGAAATAAGGGCCGTTGAAGCATGTATTAACATAGTAAATCATTTTAATTATTTAATGGGTTACTTTTAGAAAAGGGGTGCTGAAAGGATTTTAGAAAGGTACAAACATTCCAAAGAATCTGGTTTTTGCGGGCTTGCCTTGAAAATGAAGCATGCCTTTTATAGCCACGCAGAAAACTTTGGAACCGGGCAGCTATAGCAAGAAAAGAACCTGTGCATACATTGTCATTTATGAGCCTCACCCCTAGCACAAAACACATGTACTCCCAGCTTGTTCTGAGCCTTCTCGCATTACTCAAAACTTTTGCGTCCCCTAAAATTATTATTTCTTTCTCCCGCTTCCAACAGCTTTTAATCATCTTAATTAAACCAATTACTCACATTGTCGACACACAAGTGAAACCAGTTGCATCCCCTTGCTTTTGCATTTGAATTTCTGCATGTTTGTCAGAGTTTTAGGCATTGGTCGTTGGGCCATGAACCGACCAATTGAGCATGGCTTCGTCATTGCCTCATTGGCAAGAACATGTAACTTTCTTATTCCTAGAAAGTAAAAAATGACATGATGTATTATGATTGGTTTAATCATTTATGTTGCATGCCAGCTAACGTTGCTGTGTTGTAATTTTGTGTCTAACTTGCAGGTCCAGCACATTTTTCGCCCATGTATTTCCCAATGGGCAACGCTGCCACTGGATTTTTTTTACATATTTGCCATTGCCATCCCAAACATATGGAGCCCCACCATCTCCCTTTAGAACGCCCACCCTGGTTTGCCTCTGTTATGAACAAGCTTGATCACCTGATTCCGAATAGTTGAAGTCCAAGATGCAAGTAGCATATCATCCAAAATTTCAAATAACCACAACATGTTGGTAAAGCAGTTTTCCTTATCACTTTCAAATATTCTTTTTAACATATCTAAGACCTATCTGCAAGTCTTGACAGTCCAGGTTTGATGATAAAACCGCATTTATCAATTGTTGGCGAAGAACTACAAATATACAATGCACTCAGTATGGATGTCAGTAACTCAATGAACTGAACGTTTAGGGCATTGCAATATCGTTGACTTTGGAAGACTGTTGCTGGAGATGCAGAGATGGCGATGCAGCAGATGCTGTAGCAACAATATTCGGTGGTGCAACTCCTTGGTCCTGCATGATTTATTAAATGGAAACTAAATCAAGTCTTCTGGAGAAACAACTTTTGGTTATAAATAAGGCTAACTGATACTTTTTTTAACATTTGCCTAGTCCCTTCTAGGAATTTTTTTTTCTCCCCCACTAATTAGAAAGAGTCTGGAACAATAATTTGGATAAATTTAGTCACGCACCTGTTTGGAGCTGTTGTTATTCCATTTCTCAATCTGTGACATGCTAATTTGCTGCTCAGATTGTCCCTGCTCCAGCCGCCACTGCTGCAGAGGATGTTGATCTTGCTGCTGGACCTGCTGTTGCAGCTGATCCTGCTCAAACTGCTGATGTTGTGGTTGCTGTTGCAGGTAAAGTAAATGTTGTTGCTGCTGATATTGTTGTTGCTGCTGTTGAAGCGGCTGCAGATGCTGTTGTTGTAATTGTAGCTGCTGCTGTTGCAAAAAAAACTGCTGCTGTTGTTGCTGTTGATAATAATAGTATTGCCACATTTGATTATAAGCTAGGTTACTCTGCAGAAGCCCATGCTGTTCACTGCTTTGTGTGGGATATTGGGACATCTGTGCTTGAGGATAAAAAACAGGTTGAACAGGTACTTCAGACTGGGATGCAGCGGCAAAATTCTGCTGCTGCATGTTCTGCATGGGCCATGCCTGTGCTGTTAGACTGGGTAGGAACTGACTTTGTGCTTGGCTGCCGTGCTGAGCTTGTGGCTTCTGAGAAGGCAAAGGTTGAGAGGGATAACCTGAATTCATAGGCATTTGACCACCGGTTTCATTTCGTGGATACCGTTGTGAAGAAAATCGCCGCTGTTGATGCTGTCGTTTATGTGAATGTCCTCGATACCCAAATCTGAAATCCCTGTGAACTCTGTCAGGATTTTGCCTCTGGTGCCAGTTTCGACCACTACTCGCAGGCGTTTGTGGACGTGAATGTGCCTCTGGTATAAAATTTTGGTGACTTGCTGAAGACGAAGGGCTATCTGTTCCAGTTTGAATTGGCACAGAACTAGATGCTTGAGTGCCCATTGAACTGGATGTAAAGTGACTTCCATTATTATTCTGGCCAGCCCCAAGCATACTTCCATCTGAGAAACTGGTTTCATGCAGAGCTTCACTCTTCAGCATGCTTTCATGTGAAAAATTGGTTTTTTGAGGAGCTTCACACTCATGAGAGGTGGCGCACTCAGAGCCTGGAGAATCATTTCCTCCAGGATCTAAGGAAAGTCCCTCCAATGAAAGTGGCTTCAGATCCTTTTTGGACTCATGCTCGTACTCTCGCCGAACATCATCTTCTTCAGATAATCCCTCCGAAGCTTGTACCGCTTCGTTTTTGTTTGTGATTTGATGTGCTAGATCAAGTGATAAAACTTTAGGATCACAAGCATCTTGACTGCGCTGCTCTGTTGCTTCAGGAGGTACCTGCTGCATTCTGTCCTGTGAACTGCTGTCTGCTTCTCCTTCAGCACCATCAGAACAAATATCATGATTTTCTGGTAATGGTGATTTCTGGTTTGATAGTAAGGAAGTGGCATCCTGGCCAGACACCGAATTAGATTTTTCTGGAGGTGAAAATTTCTTGTCTTGAGAAGGTGACGGCATCAAGTGTTCAGATTCAGATGGCTGGGGCGGCGAAGCAACATTACTCTCCCGTCTTCCTCTAATGAAGGTTCTCAAGGACTTCGTTTCTCTTGCCGGACACTCATAAGCAGTTCTCACAGTGTGTGGAAACAATTTGATGTGCCGACTCCATGCATTCCTAACATCGTGGATTGTTCCACATAGGTCAAGATACTGCTACTATAGATCATCAGTACTGGATGAGTAAGATGACAGAATACTATATGATGAAAATGCAATATTTTTTATGTTAAGAGGTAAATGCAATATTTTTGAAGTTAGAAGTGAGTTCAGGCAGCATCTGCTCAATATTAGCAACTGATGAAAATAAAAGGTTGGAATCATGAAGCACATATAAAAGACATGCAGAAATCATCAAAATATAAATCCAAGGACATATAGGATACAAAAAGGCATGCACTTCTTTTACCATCTTTCAAACATTGGACAAGATTCATTCAGGATGTTCTGGCACATATTATAGTAAACCTGTGCAGTATATGGTCGTTAAGAGAGAAATGAACGGGTGGCATAAAGGGTGTTCATGCAACTTACAATGGACTGAAACACATGAGAGGGAAAGATAAAAGGTCAAAACATTAAGGGGAAAAATATTACAAGACATCTTTATACTAGAAAATAAAGCTTCAGGACAGAAATGAACAAGTGAAACAATAGATTAGACAAAGGAGAAAATTTTCCAATTTTTGGTACTTTTCCCTAGATCACTGTGCTGAAAAGTGGGACCTAAGTTTTATATGTTCAAAAAGGAAGTTTGACCTGTAAATATAAGCTCGATATATCCTCTGCATCTTCCAGACTAAAAACTTGAAGTACATCTGGACCCGAATATAATGCATTAGAGATAACAGCATCTACAATACTTATGTGACCTTGTCCTCCATGCACCATAGTGAATTTTATTAGTTCCTGAATAAATTAGAATCAATAATAAAGTTTATTATCCCAAGAATGCTTCATTAAAAAAAAAAAAAAAACTATGAACTGATATCAAAACATGCAAACTATAGTTCTATGCGTAGATTGTCACCACAAAGGCTATGCCAATCTTACCCAGGAACATAATTCTACAAATTATCCACAATTTGGTTGACAAATAATCATACGGAGAAAATACTATGGCTAGATAATGGACCAAATACCTCTAAAAGCAATTTGCAGTTTGGCACATGTTTGATACCATCTATTAAAATGTCTCTGGCATTGTCTGCACTATCAGTAGTCTATAAATTGAAGAAGCTGTCAGTAAAAAATTTATAACTGCATTTAAGACCAACATTTAAATGAAAAAGAAGAAGATAGAAAGAAAGCTAAAGCATTTTGATTGCTTTTATTCATCAGCATCTCCTCACACAAGCACCCCCCAATATAATTTTATAAATATTTAAAGTGATCACTTATAAGCAGATAAGAGTGACATTCAAGTAATTATATTGAAACATGTGCAATATATGATTATAAGAAACGACTTCAAAAACAGACATAACTGGTACTAATTAATGAACATATATATTGAAATAGCGAAAAGATTATCACAGCAGAAAGACTGATAGGAACCAGTTTTGAAAACTTGGATGTGCATGAATGGCTTACCATGTATGTAAGTCGTGAAAATTGAACATATAATAGAGGAAGAGTATGAAACTTTCTCTGTTCTGCAGCAGTTTCCAGTGCTTCTTTGTATACATCACAAGCTGCCATGAAATTTCCCTAACAATTAAGCAAAAGAATGACAGATATGAGAAATCACTCCAAATCTAGACGATACATAAGTGAAACTTTTTTCTTAATGATAAAAAAAATTTTGATTACATACCAAACGTCTTTCCATGTTAGCTTTAAATATTACTTTTTCAATAAATCTCGAATCTGAGTCAGTATCACTTTCAGGAAAGGCAGCGCGTGCAGCAAATGTGTCTCCTATTTGCTCCTTATACCTGGCATTGAAAAGATGGATCACTGGCAGTTTCTGCAATGAACATATGAGAAGGGGCACAATCATAATCTGGTCATGTATAAAGCAATGGAGTCAAAACATCCAAAAAAATGCAGCAATCAACCATGTTTCAGCAGTCTATAAACTTGTCTCACAATTACCAATAATCCAGGAGTGATGTGGAAGACACGAAAGAATCTAGGTTCATCTGCAGAATTCCACTTGTCTAAGCAAGTTACATTTAGATTGTAATTTTATAACTTTCTTGGACAGAAGTCATACGCTCATTTCTAAATTCTTATGAATTCCACCCTCAAATCATCAGTCTTAGTTATAAAACCAAATTTTTATGGGAGAAATAAAACGAGATTACCATGTGGCAGATTCTCCTTCCAAATGAATTTAAAAATGAAAAACCCAGACAACTGTCTAATGACCAAATAACCAAGTTCTTCAAAGACATGAAGGCAGCTAATGCAACAGTTATCAAACTTCAATTGCTGTCAAGAACAACTGCATTTATAAAATTTAGACATCAATCAAACATATCCCATAAAAAATCAATAAAAAAAAGTATATCTATTCTCAAGTCAAAATCTATTCATCAAATATTATTAGATTTAAAGTTCCATGGTTTTATGTCTAAATTAAGCAACATTTTTAATCAATCAAATATCCTTCAAACTAATTCAAATAGTTTCTTGAAATGGAAGAAAGAATAACACAGTGGTTGTGAAGCTGAATACCTTCAGAAAAATTTGAGTTGCTCGGTCCAGTGCATAGCTTGCTATCTCCCTTCCTCCCTTACTTTCCATGAAATCCACGTAACGCATCCAGAACTCAGGATAATTAGCACAAGGAATTAAGCACCTCTCATAAAGTTTCACAACCTAGAGTTAAATTTGAAAATTAAGAAATAAAAGTTGCAGATGAAAATGATAGAACAGCAGGAGGGAAGAGAAATGCTACAAGCAAACTCCAGAAAAGCACCAGAGGATAAAAGCCATACCCAATCAAAATCCCCTTGCTTCTCAGCAAAGCTCAAATAGTCATGCCAGTTTTTTAATTGGATGTCATCAAGTGGCTTTACATGGAAATAAGGTCTTCGAATACGATTCTCAAAGCAATTTATTTTTTCGTCCAACTGGCTGGCTTCTTTATAGATTTGTTCTCCGATGAATATATATTTCTTTAGTGCTTTAGATCTAACCAAACCAACAGATGGATCTAGCAAGTCTTTGATGACACTAGAGGTTTCATCATCCTTAAAACACGTAGGGACTTCACCTTCAAGCACTAACTCTGACTGGAATTCCATAGCTGAATCACTCTGACATTCCAACCCCTCTTTCCAAGCCGCAGCCAACTTCTTAAAACTGAAGAAAATATTAAACTAACATCTGGTAAGCATATAATATCATCCAGTGAGTAGAGACTGAATGACAGAAAAAAAATAAAGGATATGTCCAAGGACACAGTAGGATGGAAGAAGATGACACACATTTTTAAGGAAATAAAAATTAAAAAAAAAAAGCAAGGGAGTTAACTATTTTGCTCAGAATGTGCATATTATAAATTAGGAGTTAAGTATATACCTATCATAATAGTGATGTAACTTTTTGCTCGGAAATCTCAGAGTTTGCACAGAGATCTGAGCTAATGAACTCCAATTTTGCTGAGAGATTTCAAATTCAATGTATTTGTCCCACAAGGTATGGCAAAAGTAATCATTTCCCACAAACGACAAAGCTCTTTTGAATAATCTGCTAAGATAATTTTAATGGCACATTTTCAATAAGTAAGAATATAAAATGAAATAATGAATTGCAAAAACAACAATTAGGCAGGGATATTGGAGGAAAAATAACTTTACAGCATCCCGTTTTTCACTACATATACGTTAAAGACAAAACATAAAAGTGTATAGTTTTATACAAAACTGATCAGATTATTGTTAAACAATTTCACAAGAATGCAATTGCTTATTATAGTCATGTAAAAAATACAAATTAGCCCCAGAGTATCACTAAAGTGTCTCACAAAGTTTTCAGATAGTAATTTTGATCATAATAAAATCAAGTCTCTTGTTGGTACTCATATTACCTACGGACATCATGAGGATCTTCAAACGTGGACATGCTCAAACTACAATAGTGAAACCACACATCAACAGAATATGTAGCAGATTGAACAGCTCGTTCAAAGACTTCAACAACCTTGTCAATAGTGCATAACCGCGCCTTGTGATCAGCATACTTCCTCCAGTAACCATAGCACAAAGGAAACTCGGCCAAGAAAGAGTCATACACCAGGCCTATCATCTCTATATCATCCTGCAGTTACAACGAAGCATGCCTTGTATAAGTTTAGCTTAAAAATAGATCCAAATTTAACAGTTTGATAGCGGAATATTGAGCTTACAGGGCATGAATTCTCAATCTCGGCTATAAGTGAAGTCCATTCATCAAAGTCCAATGAGGCTTCAGCAATAAATTCCTCAAGTCTTTGCTTACCATAACCAACTGTAGAAAAAACAAAAAATTGCTCATATGTTAAATAGCACCCAGCAAAATCTATCACAAAACATTTTTCTTTATTTCTTTATTTTCAAGAAGGAAATTAGAAATTTCATAAGCAAAACAACAGATACTCTTTCTGTGTAATGCCAAAACAAAAGTGTACAATCGTTTTTATATATTTTTAAAAGATAATAATAATGCCTCGAGGTAAGTTGAGCTGCGCGGGTTTGTTTTTACCAGGCGAGTTTGGCTCTGCGGACAGAGACTCTGAGTTTGAAATCTGCACCTCCATTGCAATGAAATTACCAATCTTTTTTTTTTTTTTTTTTTTTTTGACAGAATGAAATTACCAATCTTAGTTTAGCATCACCAATTCTTGCAGAGAGAGAAGCAAAACTCTCTTTCGTTTTTTCGTTTTTGCTTTCCGGAAATTGAAATGAGTTTTTAGGCTTATGGCACTTTACAGGTTGGGCTTAATTCATCCATCGAGCCGTGATAGGCAAAAGACTTCTGAACCTGAAAAACAAGTTCAGCAAAGCCCACATTCACACGGGGACAGAGTTCGCATAAGACTTTTGGGCCTGAAAACGCAACTCTTGCATAGCCCACGTTCAAACACGGGATAGAGTTTCTCATTTTCAGATAAACGAGTTGACTATTAGCACCCCTAATTATATCTCTTAAAACCCCTTTTGTCTATTTACCGTATTAAAATATGTCACGCTGAAATAAACCTTTCTTGGATCAATCATCGACACACTTCACCTACAAGCTTGTCCAAATCGAACAGTGAATCCCCACGTGGCATCAAATTATCAGCTTAGAGATAGCAACAATGAAGAGCAAACTCAACGGTGTAGCTTCATCTACAGCAAACGGAGAGGGTTGCGGCCCAATGATTGCTCGCCGCGAGGATATTTCCCGAAACGTAGACTTCAAATCCGTGTCAAAAAATGGACCCACGTGGCCGCAAATAAAAGAATTATTAGATCTCGCAGCGGATTGATCGACGCATAGATAAATCATAAAGTTCGAATCAACGGTAGAGATTCACAAACATTCAAACAAACGCTAAAGATTTCCGACTCCAGGGTGAGTCACTGAGTCCAGTCATCTCATGGCAGCACAGTCTTTGCACTTACAGCTCGCTTACTCTCTCTTGCCGGCAAAAGGAGAAGTACGACGACGTACAAGCGACAGAATCGAAAAGACAATGTTGCCTTTTTCGCTCTCATCCTCACCTTCAACTCGCTCTTTCTCTCTATACAGCAATATCAACCAGCCGATTCTGACGCGACAGACGAAGCTCTTTGGCGCGCGTAACCTCAGCTCAAGCTCGAGCTTATTCTCTTTTAATCCTCTAAGGTTAGTAAATTGTCATTAAGTTCAATATAAGTCCACTGATTTTCAATCCAAAACTTGGCGTTTCGTCAATTGATTTTTTTTAATTTCTATTCTTTGTGTTGTAGACTGTCGGTCAATCACGAAGAAATGAAAATGGTGACAAAGCAGAAGAGAAGAGGTTTCAGTGCGGTTTGTTACGCTGCACCGCTAACCGCTTATAATCTCCAGTGGATCTCGACCATTTCTTCTACGTATTCATCGCTTTCTCTCTTACTATTTATCAAGAATTTTTACAGCACTAGCTAACGTTATAAAATTTTGTTGCTTTCACATGGGATTTTCATATCAAAGAGATCTTTGTTTAACTGTCTTAACGTTGTTCTTTTGATTCGTCGTTTTTAATTCCTTATATTAGAGGAGATAAGTTTATTAAAAACAAATCATGATTCGTAGCTATAGCCTATATATGAATAATAAGTAAATGAAAAATATTCATTATAATCTATTGAGTATGCACATTGATATATGAAGTTCTCCATGAATGTGTACGTAATTTTGATTAAAATCTATAATAAAATTATTAGATATTTCTAATATGTAATTTTAACAAACATTATGTAAATCTATTTTCAAGACCTATTTTATAACTGTATCCATATCATAACATATATTACGGTCAGACCTGTATCTCATGCTTCATTGTTCTCCTGAATATAACATTATTTTATTGCTTTGGTTTGTTGTTTTAAGAATTTATTTAGTTCAGGAAGTATTCACTGATGGCTATGAATTAAAACTGTACAGGGTTTTGATGCTCGCAAAAGGCACTGCTGTTCCGAAATCATTTCTTGTTCCGTTATTTGCCCTCCAAGCTCCTGCAAATGTCATCTCATGGATGAAGTAAGTGTTTTTGAAAACATCACTGTCATCTTTGCAGGAAAGCATTTTCTTATAAATCAAGAAACCTTTTGAGGCTTCAGTGGTATTTTATCCTTTGGTGAACTTATAACTTTATTTGCAATTTGCAGAGGTGAATATGGTATTTGGGCTGCATTCTTGGCACTTCTTGTTCGTCTCTTCTTCTTTATTCCTGGTAGGTTTTTGTTTGAACTTCTTCTTTATTCCTGGTAGGTTTTTGTATAAACTTCTTTGATAGACTATGAGCTTAGGCAATAGGAACTTGTTTATTTGTGAATGGTGTTTATTTTGTTGCACCCACAATGTTCACATGAATATTTGAAAGGAGGGAATATTTGTACATAAACCTAAAGGGAGGATGAGTGATGAGCTTTAGTTTAACATGCAGCCTGGAGGAAAGGACAAAAATTTTGTGGACCTTCAGTGAGATCGATGCTAATGGAGTAGTTTGTAGTTCTCTCAGAAACCCATGGGTGGTCTCATCGGTTGGACCATACCATGAAAAAATTTCAAGTTTTGTTGCTCTTTAACATTTTTCCTTTACTTATATCTTTTGCATTGTATATATGAACGTCTATTCTTAAAAGTGAAGAGTGGCAGAAATTGTCAACAGTTCCTCTATCCAATCTTCTTTGTTTGTAGGTGAGCTTGAGCTGCCATTTGTGGCATTACTCTTGGTTATTGTGGCTCCTCATCAAGTTATGAATCTGAGGCAAGTAGGTTTCTTGTGTGAGAATATATGAAATTATTGTTTCTTTTTAACTTGTTTTCATGTTCTTGCCAATTTTTTTTCCTCTTACAGAGGAACGCAGCAAGGTGCTATTATTTCGTTGGTGATTGCTGGTTATCTGGCTTTCCAGCATTTTTCACGTGCAGGAAGCTTGCGAAAAGCATTTGAGCAAGGTTCAGTTGTTGCCACCCTAGCCACCATTTGTATCACTGCCGTCTCATGCTTGTTCTTGATCTGAATTTATTGTAAAATCATGATGAGAGGTTTCGTCAGTCATCTGTAAATTATTTCGTGCTCAAGGGTAACAAATAAGGGAATAATCGTGATTTCTGGACCTTTTTGTCATGCTGGATAAACTTATATTTCTTTGAAAGATAAAATAATATTTACAGTATATTCTGTCAATATCATGTATAATTATTATTGGTTAGAGTATGCTTGTCTCTGAAGTTTCTGTGTTTGTATATTATATGACTGGCCAAGCAGTTTCCTCTGCATCAGTATAGAGATGGTTCATGATAAAACTGTTTATGGCTCTTGTTTCTGTACAAATCTCAATTATAGGAAAAAAAGAAACTCTATAAAACCACTTAAAAAAGAAATGAATGCATCCATCATAAGGGCAAGGATTTTTGTGGCTTGATAGTTTTCCCAAATTCGAGGTAACTCAAATAGATCATTCCCTCAGTTGTTGTGAAAGGAATAGTGTATTTCCTTGTATCTGTTAATGAAATATATTCTTTGATTACTAAAAATACAGTGTTGTTTGTTGGAGTTTTCCCCAGGAAAAGAAAAAGGGGACAATGAAATAGTGAAATTATATATTTGTCCACACCTAAAACCAATTGCTCAGTATCCCATTCTTGGTTAGATCTATGAATTCTATATTTATATTATTGGGTAATCAATATATTCTATAAAGACTTTTCTTAGACATCTCAATCATTGAATTAATTGAAGCTGTTGTAAAAGCTAACATTGACTATATCTTTCTTCACTGGTAAAGCAGTCCTAGGACTGGATGTGCTTGTCTAGTAATTTATTTAACTATCACTGCAGAGAAAGTAGCTATATAAAGGTGTCTAGGAATACAAGATCCTAAAGGATTCTATGATCTTCTTCTTCCGCTATGGCTGCTTTATCAACTAATATGCATACATAGAAGAAGCATAGTAATCAATCTTATGGTGAGAATAAAAGGCCTTGGAAAAACATCTCATTGTTGATTCTCAGTGCTGGCTTAGAAGTTCAGAATTTGTAGTCCCAAGCAAGAAATTGCTATGTTGTTGCAGAAATTGGATTTCTTGTCTGCTTAGAGATAATTTTCAGCAACAAATGACCCCACAAAACCTGTTGCGGTGAAGATGAGCAGTAAGCTGCAGGATACCGAGGTGGCTGAGCTGGGGAGCCCTGTTGGTTCAGCTGCGCCATAGACTGAGTCAGGAGTCATTATGGATGGCGTCATTGGGGTTGTTGTAGTTGGAGTAGCCGTAGCTGGAGGTGGGTTAGCTGGAGTAGTGCTGTATTAAAAATTGAATGAGTCTTTTCTTACAAAGAGAATTTGACATTAAAGTATGGCCATGAAATATTTACCTGGTTGATCCTGTGGTTGAGGGGTAGTGACAGTTTCCATTACCTGCAACGGTTCAAGGCAAGAGCCAAGATGTATTTGAATCATGTCAAGTTAAGTACTCAAGAACTCATATAATTGATTGTTCCTTTCTGATGAACAAATCTTACTTGGGTCAGTGTATGTAAGTTGTGCTGCTCCTCCAAAGACACAGCTTGTAGGAGCCGGATTCTTATGATAGTAATCATTGAACGCATAAGAAGCATGGTTGTGGACAGTGTTTGGGTTATAGCAACTTGCTCCTGATTGAATTGCAGAACAGTCTGCACCTCCGAAGCCACAAGCATAATCGAGAGCAACCTGCAAGGCAGTCTCGGAAGCACTTGGGTTTGCAATACACCATGCACCACCTGATGATGCCGGAGGAGTTGTAGTGGTCGGGGCAGGCGGAGTTATGGTTGGCCCTGTGGTGGTTGGTGATGGTGGTGATGGCCCTGTGGTGGTTGGTGATGGTGGTGATGGCCCTGTGATGGTTGGTGATGGTTGTGGATTGACAGTAGGAGGTGATGTTCCTGGAGTTGTTGGGTTTACAACAGGAATATTTGCATCCAGTTGTGTAGTGAACAGAGAAGGTGAGGAGGAGAGTATCCGGTTTCCTTGAGTTTCTAGTTTTCTGTCTTTCTGGGTTGCTTCCAATTGTGGTTTTTCTGCAACACTTGAACCTGAAGAATTCAAAAGCAGAATAAGTTCTATTCTTTTCTTTGTCTGTGGACGAAAGAATGGAAATCAGTCGCTGAGTTTGATGCCAAAGAATAATGCAACTTCAAGAAATCTCACTGCAGTCTTTCTGATATGCAAGTGTTCCCTCGCATGTCAATACTGGAAAACTTAGTATTTTGACCCCGCCCGCACCCCAACAACAACCCCCCCCCCCTCCCCGGCGGTGGATAAAAAAATTTACACTAAAAGGACAAAACTAAAGATACTCGAGTAAATGGATAAAGCGAAGAAACCTAACCTGAGAATGAGACATTAATATAATGTTTCCGATTACTGGTAACATAAGCAAAATTTTTTATAGCATATTATTTGTCTAATGTTGTACTTATTGGATGGTTGCAAGCACAAAATATTGAAAACGATTAGAAATCGTAGATAAAATGACCTGATCAGATTGTTGAGCTAAGCTATCAGAGACCAATCAGAAATGAAGCTGTTGTAAAATTACAATTCTAAGCTAAGCATGCAGCGTAAGCATTTCACTAATGTCTTTCTATTTGTGGGTATTATTATGCTCAAAAAAAAAAAAGTACATATATTTCCATGCAGCTATTAAATGCTAAAAGGCATTGCAGATCACCTGGACTGAGGAAAAGATGCAGAAGGAAGATTGAGAAACATTGAAGAGCTCTTGAACCCATGTCTCGAAGCTGCTTCTATAACGTTTTTTCTTTTTCTTTTTTTCTTTTTAATTATTCTTTCTTAGTTAAGAACAATGATATAGAAGCTAAGCTCAAAGATATATAAAACAAGACAGGTGCACCAATGGTACTAGCGCGAACAGAGTCATCTTTCATCTTTACATTTGTTATATAAATAAAACTTGAAGAATCAAGGTTTCCTAGGGTTGAAGAGAGACGAAAAGAGAGCAATGAGAATAAAAAGAAAACTTGAGAAAGGAGGCATTGGATAGTTGGGATTAGCAAGCAAGAGAAGGTGCAAAAAGAGGAAAAAAGTATATCAACCTAGAAAAGTTTTTAGAGTTTTGATCTGTTGGGAATTTAATCTGGCTGTTTTTGTGGAGTATATTGATAAATAAAATTTGACAGTGATGCTGTGGCAGTTTCCTTTCACTTTTATGCCTATCTTTCTACTGTTTTATGGGACTGAATCAAAAGTAAAAGGTGGGTAGAGATTGATTTCTTGTTTTATGCATCTTAGTGGTTGTATTAATAAAATTTCAGTTTGCGTTGGGTATAGATGCAAAATACTCCCAAGGAGAAAGAAAAAATACGATTCCCCATTAGGAATAGGAATAATATAAAGTTTGTTGATATTGTCTTCTAATTGTCTGCATTAGAGAGAGATTAAAGATGGAATATTACATTCATTAAGAGTAACTTTGTTGTATATAACCAATTCGGGTGGCTTTTTATGTTCAAAATGCAAGTTTTGGTGCTACATTGGCTTAAGGGATAAGATTTCCTTGGTTTTAAGTGTAACTTGTTCAAACATGAACTTTGTTTTGGTGCCGGATTGAGCTTCTGTTCTCCACTGCACACTTTAATCTTGATTATCAAATATGCATGGACACTTTTTCATAATAATAAAATAACATGAAAGAAATTTTTATTAAAGAAAATATAAAAAAAATCACTTATGTTTGCAGTATTTTACCTCAAGATTTAAATTTGAAGCCATGGGTTCGATTCTAGTGTCTTAAAAGAAAAAATTTGAAGGGTATATGCTAATGTATTATCAAAATTTACATCATGTGTTTCATATGGTAATAAATAATTTTCTAAATTTACCGCGCGGTTCCAAATAATTCTTCGATGCAATTCTGCAGCAAACATTATCGATATTGATGCAGCTGGCGTTGAATTACTTTAACAAACTAAAACATTAAAACCTTTCAAATTCTGTATCTGATCCTTGCAACTGTCAGTAGTCAATGCTGTAAGAGCAACTTGTGTATGTCAGAAAATGGAACACCAGAACTGTTGATAAATGATCAAGTTATGCACCGTCTTTCATTTGTGTCGAAGCCATATAGCTTGGCATAGAAGTGACCTTGCAGTTTAACCTTGCCGATGCATAGTGCACTGTGAAAGATGCTTGGTGACATCATTCCAAGCTGCAAATAGAATATTCTTCGTATCAAATAGGTTCCAGTTTAAATCACTGAAAAGTGCAAAGATAATTAACCTGGAAGACTTCGGTAATCAGGCTCAATTCCATTCCCATTTATATCCATATGATTAGGGGTGACATATTTTCCTATGGTTACAACCACACCGGATCCATCATGAAGTTCGAACACAGATTGAATCAAACCCTGTTAAAAGCAATAGGGAACAACAACAGATTGAATAAATAGAATTCTCCTTATCATTCACTGAACCTAAAGCCTGCAATTTACCAACTTAATAATTAAGGATAACATAACAATAACTCAATAAATAAGCAAATTATTCTTTCAGGGAAGACTTGAGATGGACAACGAGGGTACTGTTCCACCCTATATGAAAATGTCATTTTTTCTTTCTTTCCTTTACTTATTAGAAAGGCTTTTACATAGATTCAGGTGTATCATGTAAAAAGATCATATATTAAGCAGTCACATTTGTGAAAATGAAGTAACTCTGATATAGAGTAAAATGATGGCAAAACAATTAAGCTAAAATTTTAACCTTGCCAAAAGTCTTTTCCCCCACTAGAACAGCTCTGCAGTTATCATGAAGTGCAGAGGCTACCTGAGAAAAGAAAATAGCCATTCATAATAACAAAGTTGTTAAGTGCCAATTGCCAAAAGCAAGCACATATAAGCACATAAATTGATCAACTAGGTACTCACAATTTCACTTGCACTAGCAGTTCTGTTGTTCACCAAAACCTGCACAGGGAGTGAAAGAGCCTTATCATGATGTCCAGAACACAACAAAATCACACATTATAACTTGCTATAAAATAGATGTTAACACATATCCAATAAAATATCAAATTTTAAGCGCACAAACAAATCCAACAGAATAAGAGAAACTCACGACTCAATTGTAGGACCAATTTACCTAACAAGTCAAACCCATTAAAATGTGAAATCAAAACCCTGCTTGAATTCATAGTGATTTCCACAACTTAGTTTTACTGAGTTCAACGTGTCTGGCACCTCATGTACATGCCAACTACAGTCACCAGACTGATATCCTTGTTTATAGACAACAAGTTGACCCAAGATTGACAAGAATTCCAACGAAATAACAGGCTTCCTGTATACCGATACTATCAAGCGTAATTTAAATTTAGTCATGATATATAAAAGAACAGTCGTTGTATCATCTTAAATGCAGGAGCACATACAATTACAGGAGCTGTAACCAATGGACCATTATCGGCAATAATAGTCTTTTGGTACTGGGGATCCCTTCCATCTGTGTAAGTGATCTGTTCATACAAATCATAACAGAAAAAGATCACATAACTTGGTCAGTCGTGGAACTCAAATAATGCAAAGCCATTCTTAAAGGATATGCCATAGCTCTACAATCAAATAATAAAAAATGTGCATCTCAAAAGTTCAGATATCATAAATTAACATACCGTCTCCCCTTCATTTAGAAAAAGTTTGGCGACTTCAATTCCAGCCTGAAATAATTAAATGGATAGATGGAAAGCAATGTCATAAAACATAAAGCCCAGTCATGATAAACTACAAGAGTTAATATACAAACTTATGATTTGATCATTTTAATCAGATCACTCAACAGATAGTTTATGAATAATGGTTGGATGTTCAGTGAATTATTCGTGGAGACAAGAAATGGCAAGCTCTTTTAACTGGGTAAGAATACGATAGCAATGAAAGAAGAGCAGGTCAGTTAAAAACAATAATAAAACCTCACTAAGTGCAACATCAATTTAGCAAACATACCTGCACTAGTCCACCAAGATTATCTCTAAGATCCAGAATAAAATACGAAGCACCCATGTCTTGAAGTCGCTTCATTGCTGCCATAATCGTTATTTCCTTATTTAATAACAAGACCAACTTAAATATAGAGAGCAATGGCATGCAATCCAGTGAAATTATGTGCATTTTATATTTTGATTTTCACAAATTTGAATTATGCAGTAAGAAAGTTATTCTTTAGCCAAAATATATGACATATTACCAGTGACCAAATCTTTTCTAGCCAACGCATTGAACTCTTTTAGGCGCATATACCCGACAGAAGTGGTGCCATTATCTAAATGTTCCAACCGGTAAAAGACTGGAGTTCGAGCGACAAGTTGCCTCTGGACTTGTATGGATTGAATAGGTCCACAATTGCCGTGCTTGACCTGATTTTCACAAGAAGCATATCAAACCATCATTAAAGAAAATATAAGAAAACCAGAATAGCCTAGAACCACAACCTCGATAGTCACAAAAGTTTCACTGGGGCCTTGTAACAAAGATGACACTTCAAATGCTGATTTCCCTCTTACATCCACTCTGTTGACAGCTAAGACTTCATTCCACTAAGGAGAAAAAGAAGAATGTGAGCAACAGGACACAGAAGCAATACCAATCATGTCATATTGTCATGCTATGCTTACTAAATACCTGTCTCACTCCAGCAGAATGTGCAGGACCGTCTAATATAAGTCCAAGTACCTTGAGTCTTACAACTCCATTAGAATCGGGAACTTCCCTAAGGTTTATTCCAATACCAGACATGTCATATCTCGCCATCTTGGAGAACTTTAAAAGATGACAGAAGTTACACATGGCATGCAATGAGAAACTAAAAAGTCTGTCAGACCGACAATTGAGGACATTATTAGACCATGAATCAAAGAATAAATTAAAGTAATGAAAGAAGCAATTACCTCAGGAGGTGAAAGAAAACGAGTATAAGGATCGCCCAAGCTGGCCAGCATTCTTTTGATTATATCATGCGCCTTTGATCTTGTCTGAATTGAACTGCTCAAAATATCTTCCCGTTTTTGCTGAAATCCAACAACCAAAACAACAATGGCATACATAATTTACCAGCATCCAGTAAGCCTGAGTCCAAGTCTAAGTCAGAATTTTAATAATTGAAGAAGTTTTGATGTTAATGATATTAGTATAACTTCTACCTGCCAGTTTTGGGGAGTCCATCGGTGGCGGCCAGTATCAAGAAAGCTGTCATTAACAATCTGCCACGCTTCCTCTACAATTCCTTCGTTAGTGTTAGCCACCACTTGACGTGGTTCACTCTCAGCTGCGTCTTCTCCTTCATGGCAAGACAAAGAAGGAGAAGGAGGCGCTGATTGTACGGAGGAGGGAGATTCGAGAGCGAGTGGTGAAGAGAGCAAGAGATTGAACGAGAGAGCTCCAGTGAGGACGCCGATGACTGCTTTCTTGGCCCAGTTGGCATTGCTTTTGTTGATGTTTTGGATAATTGAAGCTTTTTGTTCAGCGCGTTGTTTATGTGGACAGCTGCTGCAGTTCAAGATTAGGATGCTCATCTTCTGTTCTGATTTAGAAGATGAACGCTGGTTGGATGCTTGGAGCTGAGCTTCACTACTGAACAGTAATCATATAATAAGAGGAGTAACTTGAGTGAAACTCGTTCATGTAAATGTAATGAATTGCAGTAGTTAGCCATTTCACGAAGTTGAATTTGATGAGATAAAATTTCTTTTGGGGTTTCGTTTTAACTAGTAAGCAGGCTCTTTCGGTTTTGGATTGACAATTTATTATTATTATTATTTTCCTATATTATACGCTGAAGGGACAACCATAGTAGATTTAATAATAAATAACTGCATCCTATGATAGCAAGGCAGCTCGCTTGCCCACGTGTTAGATTTCTGCTATTGCAGACGACGTCTCCAATAATATTTTTCAATTAAAGACTCTACCGGATAAACACAATCACTTTGTTTCATTTCACCCAACCCAATTCGCGTTCTCGCCAGTCGCCACGTACGCTCTGATTGCTCCCCCTCGTTGGTTAACAAAAATTAACCCCTCCACGCTCCACCCAATCTAAATTATAATAATAATTACCTCTCTTTTTCTTTTTCTTTTTCTTTTTCTTTTTTTGGATTAACCTAATTAAGAGAAAATTGCGGTAATCTTCACAACTATAACAGTAATACCAATTAATTTCTAATGCAACGGTTGCACTTTTGTTACATTAAGTAACTAATCTATCTCATTATCCGATAAAATGAAAATAATTATTTTATTTCATTTTTTGTTTTGTTTTGTTATGTCATGTCTATCTATTTCAAGTAAAATTTTAATGGATTGAGGACTCGAGCAGTGTGTATGTAAGCTTTTTAAGATCAAGTGAAGTACACAGCTTCTCTTCGTGGTAACTGAAGTGTTGTCTCTACAAATTGAAAAGTGAAGGGAGAGTTGTTTTTTTTTTTTTTCAGAAAGCATAATTTAAAATTGTATATGAAAGTAATATTATTTTATTCGGTGGTTTGCCTACTTATATAATGACCTTGTTTTAGGTTTTGAAAATATTACTATTAAAAGTTAAAGTGACATGGATTGAATCTTATCATAAAGTTCATTTGTTATCACTTTCAATACAATCATTAGACATGCAAAACCAATTTGCCATGAAATCACCAAAATATATATATATACATATTAAAAAAATGTAACTTTTAGAAACTAGACAACCATAATTTTATAGACATGAATTTAATTTGTGATATACAAGATTTTCCTTTTTTTTTTAATGCAAATTGAATGTGAAAAGATATAATATTCTTAAAATACACGCATAAATTTATTTCTAAATGTGTGTGGTAAAAATTATTTTTTCATGATTGACTAATGTTAGAGATACGAATAATATTCATGTAGGATATCATTATAACACTATTGAGAATTACCACGCGATCAAAATAATTTAATTTTCACAAAATATATTGAAGTATATGCGGGTTTGTACGGTTATCACTCAATTAGTCAATTATCCTTATAATAAACATCAATATTCTTACTCTCAAAAAAAAAAAATCAATATTGTTAGTTTTCACTGTCATCAAAAGAGTCTGTATAAGTGTCCGTGCATGTAATTTTTTTTATTATAAAAACAACAAATTGTCACTAATAATTTATACTAATATTAGACGTTTTATTTCGGGGAAAAAAGTTTTTAATTAAAAAGAAACAAGAAAAACAAAATAAGTTTAGCTAAAAATCGTTCTTACCAAAAAACTAAAAAACAAATTAAAAAAAAAAAAAGAGTAGAGCGCACATAGGGAGAGAGAGAGAGAGAGAGAGAGTTATGATTTTAAAACTGGGGGGGAGAGAGAGAAAGAGAAAGAGAGGGTTTTCGGTGCCGCAGAGAGAGAGAGAGAGAGAGAGAGAGAGAGCAGCAGCAGCTTACATAATCTTGTTCTTCTTCTTGTCGTCGCAGCCGAGGAGCCAATAAAGCGAGCGAACTGACAACAGACGACGTCGTTATCAACCGTCATCAGATCTGAGCGAGCTATAGAGATAGTCAGAATGAGTGGCAAGGGAGGAGGTGGAGGCGTCGGGAAGGGCAATAATGGAATTTCATCTATCCCGGTTGGGTCGAGGAAGATAGTCCAGAGTCTTAAGGAGATTGTTAACTGTCCTGAGTCCGAGATCTATGCTATGCTTAAAGAGTGTAACATGGACCCTAACGAAGCCGTTAATCGCCTCCTCTCCCAAGGTCCCCCTTTTTCTTCAAAATAATTGTTTAAATTAATTACGAAATTTATATACGAGCGTGCTTAAAATTAGGGATTTTTAAGCGCCTCTTTTCCTTTGTTTTAACCCCGTAATACTACTAGTACAGATTTTAAGTGACAAAGAGTTAGTTAAAAGGTTGTAACTTTTAGTGGAATGAATGGTTGTTGATGTGGATGCCAATAAGAATACAAGCACACTGATTCTGTGTTGTGTATACGGGTGGTTCTGTAACATACTGTTTCAGTATCTTTTCTGTTGTAATTACCGTATGATGTGTAAATCCATGTTGTATTGTATTTTTGTTTGTTTTTCAATTTTATTTCTGATGTGGTGTTTTTTTGACCTTGTAGATCCTTTTCACGAGGTGAAGAGCAAACGAGACAAGAGAAAAGAGGTTTGCTGTCTTGGAAAATATGCTTTTTCATTAACTATGTGACACTTGCAAAATTTGTTCATTGAAAAATATTTCTGTTTTTCGTTTTCGAATTTCAGTTGCCCTATTGTTTTCCACTTAGGTTCACATGTTTATAAAGCAATGTTTGGGATTATAAGTAGTAAAGTAAGATTAAGCTTTGTAGATTGGCACACATGTTTCTTTTGTCTCGGCTTAGGAGTTCTCTTCAGCTTTTTCAAATATTGGTTAAGAATCTGTTTGTTTTTGCTTTCTCACCAGTGTTTTCTGTCATTGCTTCAGAATAAGGATACTACAGATTCCAGGGCTCGTGGTGCTAGTAACACTTCAAACCGTGGTGGTAGAGGTGGCACAGACCGTTATGGTGTACGTAGTGGTGCAGCTCATTTCAGCTCTAATGGTATGAGCACATTGTGGTGCATATTTGCACAATAGTCTTGTATTTGTTATGTTGCAACTTGGAAATTTTATATCTTGATAAACTTATTCTTACTTTTGTGTTTTTTTTTCCAGAGTCTGGCACATTGCAGAATAAACCTGCATATAAGAAGGAAAATGGGACACATGGTTATGCAGGTTCTTCATCTTCTGCAGCTGGTATGGTGGCAAATAATGCGAATCGACGTCCTCCATTCCACAGGTTACTCCTCTAAAAATTTCAAAGTTCCTATGAAAAGGGAGTACAACAAGTTCATATAAATCTTAGTTTGACCAAGGTGCTTTCATTCCTGAATTTGGTGACTTTAATTTGTAATTCTCACTTTGAGTGAGCTAAAAAAAGTGTGCTCCTTTATGTATATAAAATGGTTTGAAATGTTTTATTTTTTTATCCCTTAGCTTTTATGCCTCATCATCTGTGTTATATGCCATTGGGTTTGTTACCATTGTGCCAAATTCATATCTTATGGTATCACTTGGTTTGCTGCATACAGGTTTAGACATGTTTTATTTGTTGGGTTTGTACTTTATTTTAGATATACAGACAGATCTGTTTAGATGAGTTAGCTGGTTAGGTTTCATGTCCTTGAATATCTCTATTGGGATGGCAGATTGTGTCTTGTCTACTTGGTGATGCATATATCAAATCTGTTTACTAGGTTTTCCAGTACATAAATTTGTATGTGATGTGGTGTTATTTGTTTCTGATCTGCATCTCACATCTATTGCAGTGATGACGTGCCTACAGAAAACAAAACATCAGCTGTAGTATCAGGTGATGGGATATCTTCTTCCTCGCAGCCTTCTTCTGGATTTCAATCTTCCTGGCTGGGGGTCCCAGGTCAAGTATCAATGGCTGATATCGTGAAGATGGGTAGGCCACACAACAAGGCTCCGCCTCACCAAAATGTTAATAATCACCATGTAGTGGCACCTTCTTCAGCAGCGTCACATCAGGAGTTGCATTCATCGAAAGGTCATTCCAAGGTGTCAGAGTTTAACTCTGAGCCAGAAGTTGCTACAAGCCAGCATGCTTCTCCCGATGATGAATGGCCTTCTATTGAGCATCCACCAGCTATGTCATCCGTCTTAGATGGACCAGCACACTCTGACCTCTATACAAAACCAGCACACTCTGAACTCTATACAAATCCGTCTAACTTGTCTGTGGATAGAACAGAACAACAAATAGAGGCCCAGTTAGATGAGGTTGAGGAAGAAGAAGATGGTCCTGGTGAAATTCCGAATGCAAACCATGTTGGACCTGTCTCTGTTTCTAGTAGAAATATGCAGGAGGATAATTCTGGAGGGTCGTCTCTTTTCGAAAACAACTTGTATAATAATATGAGTTCCTATCAGCCTCACAGGCATGCTTTTGAGCATGATGAAGGTGAGTTTGATGCTTATCTTCCTCATTTCCACCATTTGTTTTCCAAATTTACACTTCTCTCAGGTTCATTATGCAGTTATCAAGACAAAAACGATGTGTTTTGAACGTTGAAAGATTAGATAAACGTTTTTGTGATTTGTTCTGGCAGTCCTTGATATGAAGTGGTGGTGTGGTTGGCAAACTGTATAACATCTTGTATTAAATAATGTTAAGCTGTGAAGCTTGTTAATCATGGTTAAATCATTTATAACACGAGTCAACATTGGAGATAATTTCACTTATATTTGAGTACAACCTCACACCACCTGACCCACCCCACCCAAGAAAGAAAACAACAAAATTTTTCCTTATTTCTTGGTATAAGCGAATGATTGCCTGTGGAGATTGGTATTCTGTGTGGACTAACTCTCTTTATTCTCTCCATTTGATTCACCAAAACTTTCATATGCCTCTTTTGCTTTAGTGTTTCGAATGAATATTCTTATGAATTGTGTAACATTATTTTTTTCCATATGTAGAGACAATTGATGCTTGTTTATTGTTCCTAGTGATTGTTGTCTATCTCTGGAGTTTATAGCAACATACAATTTTATGCCTTTTTTCTTATTTTCTTTCAGACCAAGATGGCACGTCTGTCTCTGCAAAGTTGCAGCAACTTAATTTACAGAATGATGATAGGGAGGCACCGGTGGAAGAGGATAATCCTTCTGTAGTAATTCCAAATCACCTTCAAGTCCATACTCCTGACTGCTCGCACCTGAGCTTTGGAAGTTTTGGAACTGGAATTGGTTCTGCCTTTTCTGGGCCATTTGCATCTAGGCCCTTGAAAAATAACTTGGAGGAGACATCTGAAACAGCAGATGCTCCATCAATTGGACACTCTGACACTAGGTATTGTCTTCATATGACATAATTTTGCTATATGTTTTTTTTAACCTTGTAATTATCTTATCCTGACTTGTTTACTTGCAGAAATCCTGAGTATTATGGGGATGAGCATCTCAGAAGTATCTCAGATGCAAATATAGCTCATAGACCTAATGTGACTGCTGGGGATTATGACTCTCCTGCCGTTTCACAACCTTCAGAGGTGTTGAAACAGGAAAGTCCGGAAGCTGTGCAAGAGAATCAATATTCATTTCCTTCATCCGCACCTGGTTACAGTTATGAAAATGCCCAACAGTTGAATACTGCATTTGCACACCAGCAGGCAAGCTCTCAGATGCAGAATCTTGCTCCTTTCTCAAGCATGATGGTAATATAATGATTTTCTGAATCTTATGACTTTTATGGTTTGGATAAAAGCTATGTGTATTTAAGGGTTGGCTGAGTAAAATTTTCAGTTTTCAGAGTGGGAGTTGATTCTGAATCTATGAACGCTTTGGGCTAGTAATTTTTGTATAAAGGCTCAACTGTGCTAATCTATGTTTCAATTCCTTGGTAATTGTAACTTGGTTTTTTTATACAGTAAAGAAAACTACTATTCAGGATCTTAACTCATTTCCATAAATATTATTCTAGTAAGTCTATTTATTGTCAGTAGTGAAGAAATATAGGGAAGGGGTGTCTGTGGTGCTTATAATTTTACAATAGATATGAACTTAATACCTGCTGTATTAAAAGGGAAAAAAAATGAAGTCTTTTGGTTAGGGCCTGACAAACCTTCAGCATTGCACTTGTGATTCTATTATCTATGTTACTCCAATTTTGCCACTTATGTTTCTGTAGTTGTGTTCTGTATTTATGATGAACTTAAGAGGCTTGGAGCTACAGTTTTAATGTCATTTTATATATTGTCCCTATGGCAGGCATATACGAATTCACTACCCAGCACCTTGTTGGCATCAAATGTCCAGCCGGCGAGGGAGCCTGACCTTCAGTACTCACCCTTCCCTATGACACAATCAATGCCAACAAAGTATAGCAACACAGCTTCTTCGATTAGTGGTCCAACCATTTCCATGCCAGAGGTTCCACCTTTGCCCTATCTTATTGAACTTCTTAAGTTTATAATACTTTTGAGAATTTGGTTAAGATTAAATAGAAATCAATTTATTTCATTAAAATTATTGGAGTACATGCATTGAAATGCTGAAAACATCCATGTCAAGCATTATTTACATTGAGAAGAGAAGTCAATTTTTACAATCTGGAGGTCTGTTTGGTATTGCTGTTGAGTAGCTGTGGGCATAGCTTAAAGTGTTTGGTTAACAGTTGCAACAATTGTTTAGAGTTAAGATCCCCACAGTTTGATAGGAAACCCATATTACCTTAACTATTTGTTCAAAATTATCATTTAAAAATCAGATTTACCAAACACTATCAACTTTTATTTCACAGCTATAGCATGAGCAGCTACTTTGGATATCCATCATGGTTGTGGCAAGACTTTTTCCATGACTGCCTCAATCTATGTTTTGCTTGATCTCTATACGTTGATACTTTGCTGTGTTGGCCTGTTTTTAGAAGACAGTGGTATATAGGAAATTTTTGAAAGCTTCTTCAAGTGTTGGGGATTCTGCTATATATCATTTTAACTTGTGCCCGTGTGTTCAGGCTTTGAGAGGAACTAGTATCTCTACGGCTCAGCCAACTCAGCAGACCATGCCAGGTGCCAGCGTTGCCACTGGACCTTCTCTTCCTCCACATCTTGCTGTGCATCCCTATTCCCAACCTACTCTTCCTTTGGGTCACTTTGCCAACATGATTGGCTATCCTTTCTTGCCTCAGAGTTACACATACATGCCATCAGCTTTTCAGCAAGCATTTGCTGGCAATAGCACATACCATCAGTCTCTGGCAGCAGCGGTGCTCCCTCAATATAAAAATAGTGTTTCTGTGAGCAGCTTGCCTCAGTCTGCCGCTGTTGCCTCTGGCTATGGGTTTGGGAACTCTACCAGCATTCCTGGAGGAAATTTTCCTTTGAATCCACCCACTGCTCCTGCAGGCACAACCATGGGTTATGATGATGTTTTAGGTTCTCAATACAAGGACAGTAATCATTTGATCTCTCTTCAACAGGTACTATACGAAGCCTTCTCAATTAGCAAACTTGAAAACAGGAGTTTCTTTTAAATGTAATCATCACTGATGATGCAATTCCCCTTGTGTCCTTTTGCCAGAATGATAACTCAGCCATGTGGGTTCATGGGCCTGGTTCGCGAACCATGTCCGCTGTCCCGGCGAGCACATATTATAGCTTTCAGGGGCAGAATCAGCAGCCTGGTGGGTTCCGGCAAGGGCAGCAGCCATCACAGCATTTTGGGACACTTGGGTACCCAAATTTCTACCATTCTCAGACAGGAATGTCACTGGAACACCAACAGCAAAACCCACGAGATGCAACCCTGGGTGGCTCTCAAGCCCAACCATCCAAGCAGACCCAGCAGTTATGGCAAAATAGCTATTGATCGTATCACCTCTTGGTTTTTCAGGGTCTTGTAGTGAGTTTGAAAGTGGCCAATCAAAGGAATTCCTCGGTTTAATAATATTAATGTAATCATTGATGGATGGTCTGAAGAGACCTTAGACTGGCTACTGCCCTGTACCATGAGGTTGTATTCTTAGTATTTTTCGTTTGGTCGTGTTAACTTAGGAACACGTGTGCTAATTTCAGTTAGTGGACTACGCGGTGGTCGTCTTTTCTTTTGCCTTTCTATGTTCACTCGGTGTTATAGTGAAAATTTGCCTCTCTTCGTTTTCCCGGCCTACCAAACGTTTTGTAATTTTGATGTTTGTTACTAGTTATTACAGCCTAACAGTTATGCCCATAAAGATAAAGGATATATTTATATGTATAATTTATATATGTATATATATACGCACACTGTGCGTCTATTGCAAATTAATGTTTATACTTGATGGCCAGGTCTATTGACACGAGTCGGGTTCGGCTTCGGCTTTTGGATCTAGCACAAGCAAGCAACGGATCTGTTGGGACCTGCCTAGAGAAGAATCAAACACTGTAACGGCATAATACAAACACAACCGTTATCTGATTAAGTGGACTATTCAGTTCAGATGATAGAAAGACAAATGGTAAATGGTAATCTCCTTTGGACCAACGGAGCAACTGTTTTAACTGTAATCTTTTGCAGTGGTGCGTATGAGATTGTCAGCTGAACTCGTGCATTTTGGTTTTTTTTTTTTTTTTATGAAATTATTATTTAGACTATAACTCATTTCATACGAATTAATTACTGATATTTATAATTAAATAATTATTATAATTAATTTATATTAAATATTATATAATATTATTCAATTTTTTTACTTTTTTTAATATTTAAAGAGCGCTTACCCATCCATATTTAGTAAGAAAAATGCCGTTCACACTTAATTATATAATTAAAAAAAGAAATTAAAAAAAATTAAACTCCTATAATTTTATATTAGAATATTTGTTCGCGCACACATTGGAGAACAAGTGTTTTTCCACCGGAGCAAGGGCGTATTGGTCCAGAACTTGTGGATTTAAGCCTAGCTGAAACCGTCGTACGCTGCTGGCACAAGTTAGCAGCAGCCCTCAGCGTGATCACTGGAAGTGTGCGTTTTAGTAAACTTTACACGTCGGGACTTCTTTCTCAGTAGAAGTCATTCTCAAGAGATTTCTTGTCGATTCAATATTTATTTAATCTCTCTAGATTTTTAATATTCGGTACTTTTCATTGAAGAATACATACTCTTCCACTCAACAAACAACATTTTACGGCTGCAGCTTTTCAATTGTAAGGCTAAGGCTAAGGCCAGCCAGGTCCTGCGAACGCTGTCGTTTCGCAACCTTTGTTCAGATTCATGGTAATAGGCAGCTTCTTCTTCTTCTTTTCCCGAATAGGTCTTTTAATATGTTTCCAGTTTAAGTTCTCATCTCATTTAGTTCTAGCTTGTAATAGTTTGAGCAACAACTCGAACGATGCCAAAGCTGTTCAAGAATCGGTGTTTTTAAAATTGCTTCATTTAATCGTAATTGAAAAGTTCCAACTTGTCTACATTGGAATAATTGAAGACTTAAAAGCCTCTAGACTATTCGTTGGGCTTTAGCAATTTTCCTTTTGTATTTTTATTTTGGTTTTGAATCTAATCGATATATATATATATTTTTTTTGTTGTTTTTTTTATGATTTGTTTTAGATCCTAACAATGCTATCCCGTGACTATTAATTTTTTAATTGTGCATGCCATAGATGGAACGTAGGAGGAGTGATGACCCCTCCAATTCTCAAAACCATAATATGAAGAAACCTGAAAGTAACAAAAAATATGCTAACAAAGATGTCATGCCTCGGTGTGAACTTTGGACTGACGGGCTTATTTGTGCTTTTGAATTCATTCGAGGCCATAAAAGATCATTAACCTCAAAACCTGGTTCAAGGACTCTGTCAGATGATGAATATTCAAAAAAAAAAGTTCCAGCAGAAGGACTAAGTGAGGCTTCCCCAGAATCGGATAGGAACAAGTTTCTGGATTCTCTATTGCTTAACGAATCGAGGGGCCATCAGAGTTTTCCTTTGGGTGACAGTAGGCATAATCGTCTGTCTCAATCAAGCCAATTTAATGCTGCAGCGAGGTTTGAGGGCAGTCATTGGGTACCTATTGGCTGGGCTAGAATTTCTGAACTTGTACAAACTGTGCAAGTTGATGGTGAATGGGCTTCACAGCAGTTAGAACTAATTGATGACGAAGATGACATTACGGTTGCAGATTTAGCTGCCCCATACTGGGAGCGACCAGCAGGGCCTGTATGGTGGTGCCATGTGGCTGCAGGTCACCCTTCTGTTGAAGCATGGCTCAATAGTGCTCAGTGGTTGCACCCTGCTGTCAGTTTAGCTTTGAGAGATGAAAGTCGACTGATAAGCGAGAGGATGAAATACCTTCTGTATGAGGTAAATAGATTCTTATACTTTGATCATGCTGGTGTCATAGGCAGGGTTTAATAAGTTTATGAATGATGAGCAATTCATAGCTGGTGTGAGAATTAGTAGATGATCCCACCTGTACCAAACTACATATATGGTGTATATGCAGATTGGATAGTATTTTTAATCACAAGATTCCATATGGATCTAAACTTAGGAGATCCTGTACGTAATGAAGAGGAAATATTCTCTTCTTTTGTTTATTTGATTTGTTTGTATCTGTATCTTCTGTTTTGATTAGTGATGTAGCAATATTTTCTTGTCCGGAGACCTCTTATTAATAAGCTTCAGATCATAACTTGTGATGGATAGAATTAATTTTTTTTCAAATAATTATTGACTTTGGTTTCATTTGGTTATTGACAATGCTTTCTTCTTCATTAAGGTCCCAGTTAGGGTTGCTGGAGGGCTCCTATTTGAGCTCCTGGGACAATCAGCTGGTGATCCATTTGTTGATGAGGATGATATCCCAATTGTACTTCGGTCTTGGCAAGCACAAAACTTTCTTATAACTGCATTGCATGTAAAAGGACCTGTGTCAAGCAGTAATGTTCTTGGTATCACAGAAGTTCAGGTTGTTCATTCTTTGATCCTAAAGCTATGATTTAAGATGCATGCATCATTAGAATCTTAATTGATTGCTGATTCATACTTCATACCTTTGGTGCTCTACTTTGTTTTAGGAGCTTCTTTTTGTTGGAGGCTATAATGTACCAAGGACAGTGCATGAAGTCATTGCACATCTAGCTTGCCGTCTTTCTCGATGGGATGATAGGTAATGGTATATTTCATCTCAAGCTTCTTATCTGTCCTTGCACTCCACAAACATAGCTTGAGGTCATCGTTGTTCAGTAGCTAACTAATGATCACCCCTTTCTCCCACTCTACGTTGTGGGTAACATGCAACCAAGAACATCTTGCTTTCTATCTTCTAATATGGCTCAAATGACATGCTTTGAAGGATGTCAGGGGAGTGATATATGTTTTTCTTTTTCGGTAAGAGAGAGTAGCATATGTTACTAATAAATTTCAGTGAAAAATAGTATGTGCTTGAAGCTTTTCTTTAAATAATTGCAGTGTGATTTTAGTTTATTTTTCATTTATTTCCCCCAATCTAATTATGGTGAAAGAATTCAATTTTGGGAGAATGTTTGGACTGGGGATTCTTATTTATGTTCTTCGTTCTCCCGCCTTATAGACTCTCTTTCTTGCACAATGTCTCTATCAAGAGTATGATTGCCTATTCCTTGCTAGATTGGAATTGGAATTGGAATTTCAATTTTTTGAGGAACTTGAACGAGAGAGAAATGCAAGAAGCTTCTGCTCTTTTGGCTTTATTGGAGAATGTTTCGGTTAATGTTATGGTAGAGGATAAAAGAATTTGGAAGCTAAGCCCTTCAAGGATCTTTTCTTGCAAATCCTTTTTTGATAAGTTGATTGATGAACAAGTTCTTCTGAACTTTCAGCCTGCCGGCCCTGCCCATATGTTTTTGAAAGCTAAAGTCCCAAGTAAAGTTCAAATTTATGCTTGGTCGTTGGCTCTTAGTAAACTTAATACTGGTGACGTTATCCAAAGACGGAATCCTAATGTGTGTTTGTCTCCTTCTTGGTATGTCATGTGCAAGAGAAATGGCGAAAGTGCGGATCATTTGTTTTTGCATTGTTACAATGCTGTCCAGCTGTGGAATAGATTGTTTCAGGCATAAAATCTCTTGGGTGATGCCAGCTTCTAGTATGTATATGCTTTCAGAGTTTATTCATGCTTTTGGAAAAGGTGAAAAAGCTAGAGTGTTGTGGCAGTTTTCAGTTATGGCCACTTTTTGGGTGATTTGGATTGAAAGAAAAGAAGGATTTTTAAAGATTCAGAGGAAGATATCATCTTTTTGTGGGAAAGAGTGCGGTTATTGGCTTCTCTTTGGGCCCTGGTTACTAAGGAATTTCAAGATTCTTCTTTCTTCTTCATACATCTAAACTGGGAAGGGGTGTTGGGCTTAATTCTGTGTTTTTTGTTATGTTTTTGTCATAGTCTTTTAGATCCTATACTTATATTGTCATCTGATTAGCTTTCAACCGTATAGATCTTTTAGTGAACTTTTGGCCTTTGGGGGTGGTTCTTTCTTTGTGGACTCCTTGTTCACATTTTGTAATAATTATTCTTATTAATACTAGTTTCTTTGTTTCCTATAAAAAATAATAATAATAATAATAAAATTATCAAAGTTGGTTTAAACTAATAAGTTCATCTAGAGGAAAAATTATTAGTTGCAGTGCATTAAAAAATACCCACAAATTTATGGTATACTACCCTAATATGGAGCATGTTATGACTTTTATATAAGAATTAGTACAAGAATATAAGCATATTTGAATATCCTGACATAGGCTTACCTTTTTATTCTTTTTTATGTTTTAGATTGTTTCGTAAGACCATATTTGGTGCTGCGGATGAGATTGAATTGAAGTTTGTGAACAGGTATTTTCTTTCTTTTCTTTTTTTTTTTTTTTTAATTATACAACCATTTTTCTAAAAGTGAGTTTATTACTTCTATTGATGTACTATCTTAGTGAAAAATAATTCTTTATGATTAGGAGAAACCTTGAAGATATGAATCTTTTTGGCATCATTCTGAACCAAGAAATCAGAAGGCTATCAAGGCAGGTATGTCACTTTCTCTGCTAGAAAGAGCAACAATCATAAATTTATCAACTGGGATAAAGTTATTAGAATTATTGTGACTTACGGACTGCTAGACAATTTCCTTTGTTTGTTTCAACATTTCAGTGAGCCTGCTTATTTCTTCTGTTAAGGACGGGTCTTTCAATGAGTTTGTTTCTTCTGTGTCTCTTTTTCTGTGGTACATAGGAGATGGGTGAATTTTGCATAAATATGTGACTTTAAAGTATTTACACAAACAAACTGAAGTATACATCCCCTCAGATTGCCAAAAGAAGTGGAAGAACAAATTGGAAATTTGGAATATGTAAACATGTAACCCTTTTGGATCTAAAACTCTGGTGATATGATGGCTTGTATTAGCACTTCTTATTTGATTCAATGGACTAGAGAAGCTGAAATATTTATATAATTTATAGTTTCTTATCAAAAAAAAAAAGAAGCTGAAATATTTACAGAAAGGATAATGTGGCTGTTAATCATTGATTCCATGCCAAAAGCAAAAGTACTCAATGGAGGAGTTCTCAATGTTTTTCATTTTCTGTTCCAGGTCATCAGAGTGAAATGGTCGCTTCATGCAAGAGAGGAAATTGTGTTTGAGCTTTATCAGCATTTGAGAGGAAATGTAGCTAGAACCTTGTTGGAAGGTATAAGGAAGAGTACAAGGGAAATGATTGAGGAGCAAGAAGCAGTTCGTGGCCGCTTATTTACAATTCAAGATGTTATGCAAAGCACTGTTCGTGCGTGGTTGCAGGTTTGTAAAAAAATGTAAAACCAAAATCACAATCTTGATTCCAAAAAAAAAAAAAAATCAGAATCCTGATATCTTTAATATCGCAGCCAATAATTTCATCAGGTAATTTAAGTTGCTTTGTTATTTTGTTATTCAGGACAGAAGCCTTCGAGTAACCCATAATTTGGCTGTTTTTGGCGGCTGTGGTGTTGTCCTCACTATTATCACTGGACTTTTCGGAATCAATGTTGATGGCATCCCTGGAGCAGAGAATACACCATATGCATTTGGATTGTTTACAGCCATTCTCTTTTTCATAGGAGTTGTTCTAATTGCGGTTGGCTTGCTTTACCTTGGGTTGAAAAAACCCATCACCGAAGAGCAGGTTGAAGTTAGAAAGCTGGAGCTACAAGAGTTAGTGAAGAAGTTTCAGCATGAGGCAGAGACTCATGCCCAGGTTCATAAGAATGTTCGGAATAACTTGACCCCAACTGCTGGAGATATAATTTCTGATGCAGATTACATTCTCATTCAGTGATATTTTTCAACTAATTGCTTAAACCATTTGGTCGTTTCGTGTAGCGGGTTATGTCTTATCGCATGTTCTAAGGGATCCACCATTGTAAATTCTGTGATTTTTCATTTTACAGAAATTAAGATATAGCCTTGGTAAAAATATATCTTCATTGCAGCCCCAGAAAGCATAGGAAAATATTGCTGTAAGCTGCGAGGCCTCTTATTTCTATGCAATTTTTTTGTTTTCAGAATATCAAATTTCATGTAACCGTCGTGGCAACGGTTTTAAATCCCCAAAAAATATAAAGATCAAGCACCACGAAACTTTTTTTTATTACTGTAAAATAAAGAAAAAAAAATCTTCCATATATTTCTTCTCTTCTTTCACCTAATTCAGCTGGTGAAAACCCGCACGACTATGACTGGAAGTTAATATGGGGCAATTCCATGTCTAAAAACTAATTTTTGATACTTTATCATCACTGTCCTCGGCCTCAACAATACAAGGTTTACACAATAAAAATGTTCAAATATGAAAATGCCAGCAAACCTCTGACAGGGACAACTTCTGACAGCACAAATGGCAGCACCATCCACTAATATCAAGAAAGCAACATTGGAGATGCTCATCAACCAGTAAATCAAGTATAGTAAAAACCGAGAAAATACAAGAATTCTGCTCTCTCCTTTTTATTCTGGTGCAATCATCACTTAAGAAGGGATCTTGTTAAATGTTCACGGGCAGTAGCCAATGCTTGACTAATTGTCTGCACATATGCGTAAAAATCACATCATATAGCAAGGTAATATTTTCCTTTTAAGGAGAATGAGGGTTTGGATATAGCAGACCAGTGTAAATACCTGCTCAGACAAAGGAGCACCAACATCCACACTATGGCTTGCAACCTTTCCAGCAATGACATTTGCATCAGTTTCCAGAATGATACTGCACAGGGCATACAAACATTACATCAGAGTGCTAACAAACCTTAAGGGGATTTAGTGATAGGAAAGAAAATAATAATAACAACCTGACCAAACCAATCCAATGATCCCAAAAATCCTGAAGACAAAGATGGTGATAGGCAGTTTCAAACAGCAATGCCTAACTCATACTCATCCTCCACAACTTGTTTGCTATGTATGTGCTTTTTAGTTACAAGCAATTGAATGTTTTCAGCACATTAGACTTTTACAAACTTGGTATCTAAGGATGCGATCTTTCCGTGTTTTAAATTTCAGCAAACAATATCAGATCAGAGGCATTGAAGCAACTTTGGATGAGTTCAGAAGCTAAAATTAATTAACAACATAAACAAGTAGCACATTGCATACCCGCCATCAACAATTTCATCAAGGCACAACAAAATGAGATCCAAGTTCTCAAGAGCCTCCTTCTTGTCCACATTGCCTCTGGAATAAGGAAATATTAAGAATAAATGTCCAAAAATTGATAATTACTAACAAAATTTGACGTTATATTAAGAAATAAACGATAACATAGTCCAATAACCTAAGAAGAAGGCCAACTGCGTCAAAAAATCCCTGAAGGACTGTGGCTAAGATCAGCTCATTTTCATCTTCACCCCCAGTGACAAAAAAGTGAAGGTCCTGAACAAACTTGTAAACAACAATGTTGCCCTCAAACATAGCTATCTCCGCTGTAGATGTAGAAGTAGCAACAAGTTAATTACAAAGGTTAAAATATTAAACTAAAAACATTTTCTAGTCCAACTATTCAAACCATGAAACATAATGAAACACAAAATCCTAAGAACTTTGTAAAGAAAAAGATGTCATTCACAGACAACTTGAATATTTAAGAGATTGAAATACACACATGCATTACTACAGACCATATATTGGGTAAATACACCACAAATACACACTTATACAAATGAAAAGAATACGCTAATACACACAAGCATATGAGGACAGGCAACTACAGCATATGCAAATCAAGATCAGAACAAAAAAACCCTCATCAAGAAACCAAATTGTAAATAGCTTACATTCGGTCCGTGCATTTGTTTTCTGGGTCTTGGTAAACACAGCTTTCTCAAAAGCTTCCTTTGCACTGTTGGCCGGCCAGTCATTCGAATAATACTTGACTGCCACACGTTTCCCTTCAGAATCCATGAGAAGGATATTCTTTACGGAGGGACAAGTATCCTACAATAGATATTGAGACCACCATTCGACTCAAATCAATCAACATCAACTTTTTTACTCCTCATTTACAAATAAAAAAGAAATAACCCAACCTCGACCATGTAACTATGGCCTACTAATACTAACAACACTCTTAAAACAGATCAGTTAGAAAATTTTCAATTCACATCTTTGTTGTGGCAATAACAGCTCAAACAGAACATTATAGCGACCAATGACAATCGAGATCTAATCATAGTCAGCAATTCATATGTTCAACAGCACGAGACTACCAATTATCTCCAAACTTAGATCATTTTACCTAACCAATTTCCATGAGTTGATAATACATTAAAAACTAAGATCAATCAAAAGTTAAAATCTAAACAATACACAACTTCAGTAGAACCAATAAAACTCAGGTCATTTATAGAACATATAAGATCTACAATGTGAGGCAAAAAAAAAACCTTGGGACCGTCCTTAAATTTATTACAAAAGAACATTAAACAAGGAATAAAAGCAAAGCCAATTCATAGTTGAAGTAAACAAGTTAGATCTGCATCATAGACATCGAAAACGAAGCATAGCCAACTAGATCTTATAAAAGGAATAAGAACAGAATAAAACACTTTTACAAACAGAATTCGAAGAAACTGACCATGCTTCTTGTTCGATTAAACTTGGTCGTCTGAAGTCAATTAATTTCGAGCGTTGAGACTACCAAGAGTCCTAAGAAAGATTACAATCCAGAGAAGAACGTAAACGTAATGGACATTTATTTTTATTCATTAACCGAGCGAGAGAGAGCGAACAATGAGAAAATACAAAGTCTTCAAATATAACGCTTTCTACAATAGCTTTTGAGAAATAGCACACTTCCTTAATTTCTGATATTTATAGATTAATGTATGTAAATAAGATTGGCAAAGTTTTTTAAAAAATTTTTGTTTGATATAGTATCAAACAAAATTTTCTTATTAAATTTAATGGCAAAATTTGATTTAATAAGAAATTATTAAATTTAAAAAAAATTGATTTAGCAAAAAAAAAACCTGTTAGTTAGATTAGACGTAATTTTTTTAAAATAATTTTTACTATTAAAAAAAAATAAAAAAAATTGAGTAGGAATTTTGTAACTAATTGTTGGGATAGAAATGTCATTTTATAATTATTATAAAAGTAAAAAAGTTATTTTTTAATTAATTCTAAGGGCAAAATGTTATTTTCTATTAAAATTACGGTTGTCGTTATTGTTTCTGTTAAAATTAATAAATTTGTCACTCCCTCATTTATTTTTAAAAATTTTGTCACTTTTTTAAAATTTATCAAAATATTATCACTAAGGGTTAATTAACCCTAATAAATAAGCTAAAATTTTGGGTGCTTCGGACGGATGAGGCATAATGTATGTAAATAAGATTGGTGATGGTGTCGTGTCGAGGACTAAAATGATGCGAGTGATAAATATGTGTACTAAACGGTTATTTGAATGAATAATAAGGACTATATCATAATAAACCATAAAATTGTCAAGGTTACCGCTGATTGTCGCTGTTGTCAATTGTCATATCATATAGAGGAAGCAACCACTAACCAGTGAGCAGACACGTTCGTGCAGTGACGCCAACTTCGTAAGCAATTATCTCCATATTGATCCAATGAATCGGTTGTTTCATCCCCATCTCCTTTCTCTCTCTAAGCCTCAGGTACTCACCAGCCCTCTCTCTCTCTCTCCCCCCTCTCACTCAATTTGTATATCACTTTTGTTTTGGTTTTGCAGGTACCTCTAGGATCAGTGTTTGAACGCCTATTTGCTCGTAATGGACGGTAATTTACAGCCTTACCCTTTTTGCATTCTCGCTTTTCGTTTGCTGGGTTGCACTTTTCATTCAGTTTTGATCATAAACGTCTCATTCATTTTTCGTTTTTGATGGGTTGGGATTCTGTCTGAAACCGGCCCAGTTCATGTTGCTTTTTGGTTTTGTCTTCCGAGCATCTTCATTTGTTTAATTGCATTTTTAGTATAAGATTGATGCTTTGAAACATTACAGAAGCCCACTTCTTGATATAACAGCCTTAGGTGAATATATATATACAATGTTTTTATTATATTCATCACAAAATAGTTCATTTGATCTTGTTCTATCACAAAATGAGATCTTATGAACTTGTTCTGTCACAAAAATAAGATCTTTTTGTCTTGTTCCATTACTAAATAAGATCTTTCAGCATTGTTCTTATTATTAACCCGCACTGTATTTGCCTCATACCATTTACCATGCCATTCAATTCTGATGCTGAACTACTCTTATTTTAGGAATATGACATTTCACTTTTAACTTTTTCTTCAATTGTGTTTGTTCTTTTAAAAAAAAAATTAGTCTCTATAGTTTTTCCCTTTTCTTTTTCTCAAGAATTCTATCATAGGAAGGTAAATATTCGTATGTACATACAGCTCCAATATTCGAGTGACCGAGATAGTTCAGAATCGTGTGGGATTGTTTCCATTTAGGAACTCACTGTATGGATTTAGAACCTTTTGCACTGGCGAAGGTGCGTGATGACTTTCTAAACTGCATGAGATGATTGCAATTTTATGCACAGAACTTAATTTATTTACCACATTTTCATATTTAGCATTCACCAGCAGCACTGGAGTGCAGATTATGATATGAAATCATGGTTTGGTCCTAGTAGTTTTTGATAGTATGTTTTCTCAGAAACATGTTATTTGTGTTTTCTAATACATTTCTATGGCCTTGTTAGATTTGACAACTAAAAAGTGTGTGCCATGTGACACAAAGGATTTACGTCCCATGGCCAAAGAAAGTGCTCAGCACTTAATGCCAAAGGTCTTATTTCATTTTTTTTCTTTTTTCTTCCTCCAAAACTCTGTAAATCTATTTCTCATAGTTATTAAACATTGTTTAGGTAGTTGGGTGGGATTTGGTGAATGAAAGTGGTATCTTGAAGCTGAACCGATCCTTGAAAGTGAAGAGTTTCACCAAAGGTTTGGAGTTATTTAAGCTTGTAGCAGATGTTGCTGAAGCAGAAGGTAATTCACACCTTGTTTTTGACTCATTGTAGTTTTCAATTCATAATTTTTAGAGATATAATAACTTATTCATATAGATAAACATCAGTATTGTTGTCAATGCAGGTCATCATCCAGACCTTCATCTTGTTGGATGGAACAATGTACAAATTGAGATATGGACACATGCAATTGGTAAGAGTCACCATCAATGAAGTACTATTTTCTGTATCTTTCCTCTTTGGTTTTTTGTGTTGTTCTGTAATCTTAGCATCATAGCTCTGTGAAAAAAGTAGCGGGTATGTCTCTGCTGGAAATTTAGCATTGTAGGATGTTTACTTTCTTTTAAAGTTTCATGTGAGGTTTATTTGGCTCTTAAATGGGTTTGAGAATTGATGAAGATACATTTTTTTACCATGCTTCTTTATGCACAGGTGGACTGACTGAAAATGACTTCATACTTGCTGCTAAGATTAATAGGGTTGATATGCACCACCTTCTGAGGAAAAAGATTTCTGCTTGAGAGATTATCAAAACTTGCGCTGGCTTTGTAAAACATTTTAAAGGAATCCCCAAGTGTAAAAGAATATTTGAGCTATGTTGATGCCTATTAAGAAATAGGAGGTCGAGAAGTATCTTTGGCTTCCTTTTATGAATAATATTTTGAGCCTGAACACCAATGATGATGGTTTTGATTGCCTAATTCCATAAAGATTTCAATTCCCATTTCTTCGGTTGGTGAATTGGTGTAATCTGTTGATTTCATCTCGCTTCATTAAAATTTTGTATAAGATGAAGATCTATCCCTGAGCAAACCAGAAATCAAACCCATTAAAGTCTTGAGCCATCTTGTCAGTTCAATCAGTCATAAAATTTTTACAATGTTTGATTTAGGATCAGGCGGTCACCAGCCAGGTAGATTGTGGCTTGTGGATTCTTCATAAAACAATGAAAGTAGCAAAAGCAGGATGCCCAGTTGGCTGAGTAGATGAGAAAAATATATGAAGAGGGTAGTCAGTATGATGTTCCTTCTCTGCAACTCGCTACCTTCCTTTATTGACAATATTTCCCCCGTCCCCTGTTTCTTGTTCCCTGTTTTGGTTTGTTATTTTTTTTTTCTTTAGCATGCCTTTTGCCTTGAGCTTTTGGCCTCCATATGCACCACTCCGTTTCAATGATTGTCCAAACATAGATACGTTTTCCAACCAGAAAGCATGTTTCTTCCCCACACATATTTGTAAAGAATTAATAGGAATTACATACCGGGATAAAAAGGTTTAAAATCCAAAAGAAAAAAGAGTAAACCGAATAATAGCTATCTTCCACGCTGTGTTCTCCCTAGGAGCCTTATGATGATGCAGCCTGCCCGCTGTTACTAATTGAAATTTTTCAGTACTACAATTTTTACAACTTCAAGAATCTGTCAGTCACCTATTCAACAAGTACTGGATGTATTTATGTTGTTTCCTTATCCACGGCAAGCAGATCCATCTTCAGCAGGAAATGATAGGAATCCTCAACAGGTATCGATTAAGCAATAGAGCTCTAACAGCAACTACTTTTTCCCAGCCATTGATCTGACAGTAAAACCTGAAATAATAGGAGTGTCTGTGAAATGGTATGAACTGGAAGTGCTAAGAAGTAAAGCTAACAATTTACTGATTTAGCTTTTCAGCCTCAACACACATCACTCTTGAAGTGGAAGCAAGATGTCAAGGATTAGAATCCCCTCGCACCAAACCTTGGTTGGGGATTATTTTAATTTTGGGGTGGGTTGGGGTTAAGTGCATTGTAACTAAAATAAAACATATCTGGCCAATATATCTGCTGGAAGTTCGAATCACAAAGCTTAACAACATCATGCCATTCAAATAATAACTACTGGCTTTCAAAATGCTCCAAGTTGTTTATAACAATACACTAGAATAAACATTAAAGAGCGATCTGCCAAGCAAGTAATGTGCACATTTTATATTAACTACCAATTCCTTTCCACACAATAAAATGATTTAGTGTCTTTTTGTTAGTTGGGCGCTTCAAAGAATAAGCTAACCTTCACATGCACCAATTTAGAGAACTAACTCCACAGCATTGGTAATCCCCATAGACCTAAGGGTACGGTGCCCAATATAATATCTGGGTGCAAGTGCAACTTCAATCCAAGCATAGCCACCTATTATGATGGTAAAACACAATCATAGCTTAAGGACTTTAGATGAAGTTTTACAACTGCAAGGATCTTAGTCAAAAAGACAAGCCAAGCTCAACAGCATGTCTTTGGAAGTCTCAGTTTGGTCCCAAAATCTGAAAATTGATTGAATAGATAGGTAGATAGATAGATAGATAGATAGATCAGCATGTCAACTGACAGATGATTTTTCAGTAGAACATTTCATCTGTACTTTTACACACAGGTACTCAAAATCAATGCACCAGGCAAAACATAAAGATCCAGTGAAATGAACAAGCAATCTCTTGCAATAAAAGACTAATCAGAATTCAGCACAACAAATATTACGATTAGCATAGCACATTCTGGGGGAAAGAAAAATCTCAGCTTCAGTGCTGAAATCATTGATGGACACCGAATTAGTACACAAAATATTTCACTTCTAACTTACAAAACATGCTAATCGTAATAACAAACATGAAATAACAAAGAATTGTAAAAACCAATCAAATATTATGACCTGCCCCTATGCCAATGCATTAAATTTCAAAAATGAAGATCTAGTTCATATACTTCTACATTATAGAATTGGTAACAATAAGTAAATTGTAATAATGTAGAATTGGTAACAATAAAATAATGCTAGTAAATGGTAAAATGCAATTACAAAGGCACATGGTTCACAATTTCCGATTAGGCATACCAATTTACCTGAAATTCTAGTACTTGAATCTCATTTTGAGACAGGCTTTTGCAAAAGAGCAGTCAAGTAAACCTCCCCGTTCTTTGAATTAGGCTTATTAGCCGTCGCCCACTTCACCTTCTTGTACCCCAATTTCCCAATCAACGGGCCATAAACCTTCTCAAGATCCGACCCTTTGCTGAAAAAACGATCCAACCACAAGTACCCTCCCCCTCTCAACACCCTATCAACATCATAAAACAAAAACTCCATCATTATGACAGGTATCCATCTATTCACTGCGTGTCCACATCTCACAAGATCAAGCACCCCATCAAACAAAGGCAGTCTTTGCTGCAATGGCACGTGCAATGGCACTAGTCCTCTTAAAGCCGCAGCCTCACTATAAGGAGCACCAAGATTCATAGTTGTGGTAAGTATCGTTATGTTATAAATTTTCATTCTTGCAGCAAATGAACCGGTGGCTCCACCGACATCAATCCCAAGTCTTATAACTGAGTTAGCTGCTTTAGCTACGTCTAGTAATTGTGTAACTGGAAGATCAAGCTCAGACTTGAAACTTAAAAAAGATGAACTTTTCTCACTAGCTGGATCAAACCCAAGATTTGGACTTTTTTGAACTAAACAAGAAAAGCTTTTGCAATTGTACTTGCTCCAAATGACATTGGAATCAGGAAGTGATGAAGGGAAAGGGTTTGAAGAAAGAGCCGACGAAGGCTTTGATGGGGTTCTTGAGAAGCAACGGCGGCGAGGTAAAGGGTGGCAGCCGTGAAGAATGAGAGTTTCTTGAAGGTCAGTGTCATGTGGACAAAGAGAAAATGGAGTGTAGTTCATGTAATTATGAAGAAGATCAGGGTGGTTATGGCAAGAAGAAGCAATGGGGGAGAGGTGAGAGTAGAGGAGGAGATCTTGAGGGATAGTGGTGGTGGTTTTTGAATTAGTATCTGTTGTGGTGGAAGGATGGTGGCGCGTGAGGTGGTTGATGGTGGCGCGTATGGTTTGGAGTTGGTGTATAAGGTAATCAGGGACTTGTTGCTGAGTTGGGGGCTTTGTCTGGGATTGGTAAGTGGTGGAGGAGAGGTGGTAAAGGGAAAGGATATTGGTGGCCACCATGGCTAACAAGAGAACTAAATTCAAGCCCATAGTGAAACCCATTTGGTTTCTCTGGTGTGTTTGCTTGATCTATGTAACTACTTTGGTTTTGGGAACTTCTTCTTGTTTTGGTTTTTGGAGCTTAAAAGCTTTGGCTTTGTTTTTGACTTAAATGAGCAAGTGGGTTATTGTCTAATCTTCTTGCAGTGGTGAATTTTGAGATTGTACGTGGGAATGTTGCGGCCGTTGATCTGACTGGTCGCAACGTGAAATCATAGCGGGATGGTGAATGCAAAATCTAGATTTTGTTTCTTTGGATCTAAACGAGAAAAAGTTAGTTGCAACTTGCATGGTTTTGCAATTAAATAATATTTGAGGTGACTCCAAAAGTATTTATTTTTTTAATTTTCTGGTCCTTTGACTGTTTGACTCCCTTCTTTCAGTCGATGTAGCCATGTAGACACGTGAATTAGGGGAAGTTTGGAAGTTAAAGATAAAATATTGCCTTAAAAGATATGTCTTTACGTTACAATAATTGCGTAGACCACATTAAATAAGAAGCAGTTTTTTATGTTGAGATTCCTGAGCTTTTATATCTTCTTAAAATGTACATAGTTTCTTCATTTATATCAAACAAGCCCCTAATTTATTTATTTTTTTCCCCTATGAGTATCAAATAACTCCTCGGTTTCTGTTATAAATTGAATAGAATATCCTTTGGAGTGTTTATTTATTTATTTTGTGATTAAATCTAAATATGGCATATTTTAAAGTATTCAAAAGTTGTAGGTTGTTTCTTTTAATTAATCACTTATTGTAAGATATTTTGATAGCGTAGTTAGTTTGGCCCTTAGCAGAACAACTAAAATATAAAGCGTTCAATCTTATAATAAATTTTGAAATAGAAAAAAATAAAATTTAAGTAGATTCGAAAATGAGTACTACAATGATAAAGATGGATGTGTCTTCTTGAATTGTTGGCTTTTGCCTTGTCCTCTTGATTAATATTGAATTTTTTTTTTTAAAAAAAAATATTGGTTGGATATATAATATCAAAGATATTATCTTTATCTCTAGTGGAGTCTTATGATGTTAAAATCCGCCTTTGTTGAATGTAGAGGAAACAATGAGATTCTCTCTGAAGATGTCTTTTGAGAGATACAAAAGAGTCTTTAAATTATGTTAAGGACTTTGGTAAGATTATTATTAATTTTGGTGAAATATAGAGATAGTTGTCCTCAAGTAGAAGTATTGTGAAAGAAGTTTTAGTCGTGATCTTCAAGTGACAATATCGAGCTAATTTTCAAATTATCATGCTCTTTCATTAGATTTGGTGACTCTACTTATAGTGTCTCACTCAGATTTCAATGATAATTTATATTTCTCTTTTGCCTCCTTCGCCCTTCTCTTTTTTTCTTCTCTACTGCCTCTTCTGTTACTCTGTTGTTATCTTCTAAATACAACCTTTTTTATAACTCTTTTAAGACTTTTCAAGTTATTAAATAATAGCTTTTTATTTAGTGGGTGAATTTTTAATATAAGGCTACAAATAAAATATATTTTTGCCACTATTAGTACATAGTTAAAGTTTTCTTTTTTTTTTGGTCTAAATGAAAAAGAGTACATAATTTATATTTAGTTAAAATATATTTTTGCCGGTATAACTACACGGTAAAAGAAATGATTTTTTTTTTCTTTGTCCAAATGAAAAAGAGTACATAATTTATATTTAGTTAAAATATATTTTTGCCGGTATAACTACACAGTAAAAGAAATGATTTTTTTTTTCTTTGTCCAAATGAAAAAGAGTACATAATTTATATATACGAATATATGAAAATAAATAATAATAATAATGAAGGGGACCTATAGAGGTAGATCCACCTTATGATAAGCCCCGTTCAATAAAATAAATTTAAAAAAATCAAAAAGAAAGTTACTTAATTTATTAATTGTTTTAGGTAGATTTTATAGTGTAAAAGAAATGGGCAAAACCTAATTAAAGAACAATAAATTTGTTCTCGGGATGTGGTGTGCCTCGCTTAATCGGGTGTGTGGGCTGCTTTAAGCCTTTTTGGAGATGGAGGAAGAAAGAGAAAAGGGTGGTTACGGTGAGACATTCATATTTGGAATGAGAGAGCTTGAAGAGATGCCCTTGACCTACAAAATAGCAAAAATAAAATTAGAGATGGAGCCGGTGGTGGCTTGCAACTACACTCCGATGTTCAAGTTAGTTTTTTAGACTACTTATGGCATCAAGAACTTGCAAACCCTAAAAATGGTGATTGGAGGTTGAAGAATACCTCAACCTTTTGTGAAGTGTGTGTTTTATTAAGTTTATCAGTAAAATAGAATCTTGGTGTCTTTATATATAGAGTACCCTGACTGCCCTGCCACTGGGCGCAATAATGATCTTGCTGTCCTTTCCAAGATTTTTTCCTTCTTTTACCTTTATCATGATTCTTGGGCCGTTAAGAGCATGCTCGGTATAGTTTGTTCTCTTGTACACGTGGTGCATGTTGCAAGGTGGTTCAGGATATCTCTGCAAAAGTTATCTTGGTAGTTTTAGGCATAGCAGCTGAGGACCATTATCATTGGTGTACAGTCTTTTACTTTTTGTAGGTGTGACAACATCTTGCCCCCTCTTTTTCAACAAAATATTCCTTAATTTGATTTTGGAAAATCAAATATTCTCTTTGGGTGGTAGAAATATTTCACATGACTTGACATTTTAAATATTTTCTTCAACCATGGCTTTAATAATAGCATACCCCACGTACCAGTTCGATTATCAGAGGTACGTGGTGTAGATTGGATACCCTCTAATAATTATTTTTAGTCATAGAATTTTTCATTGACATGTGACACGTCATTATCAATCTCCCATTTTTCCCAAACACTAACTAACCCCAAAAAATATATTAAAGTAGTTTTTGTTAAATTTATAAAAATAACACCAAAAACTTATAAAGCCATAAGATTTATATTTTAACTTTGAGAATAATAAAAGCCTACACTTTAACTAACAAAATAAAAGCTCATTTAGCTTCTACAATACTGTTTGATATAACTTTTCAAGTAGAACTTATTTAAATAGAATTTTTGACCGCAGAGCTTTTACAATTATAATCTTTGCCCAAAAAAATAATTATTTGATTGTTAACGAGAATTTTTATTAAAAATTATTAAATTAGATTAATAGGTAAATTTTTTAATGTTATGTTATGAAAGAAATAAAATAACATTGTCAAATAAATCACAAATATTTTCATATTTAAAAAAATTTCAATTTTCACCCCTAAAAATCTAAAATTTAAACTTTTACTGAAAATAACTAATCTCATTAACGTATAAAATTTTAATTTTTACATGTTATTGTTACATAATTTAATCAACGATAAGTACGATCAAGATAAAGGAAACGAAATAATGGGTCCCACTCGCACAAAGTGTATTGGGTGTATGAGGGTGGCGTCCGACAAACGCTGGGCACGGTCACCTAAAACACGTTCTAATTTCGATTAAGCGGAGGAGATCGACTCATAAAACCCCAAGGAGAAGGAACCAGAAAGAGTTCAGAGTAGGCAGCGTTTGCTCATCAATCCATTCGAATCAAATGGTTAGTTTACTTTCTTCTCTTTTCTTTATTAATTTTTTTCCTTATCCAAACAGTCGTTAGGGTTTCATGTAATATCCGTCGAATTCGATTATTTAAAAGACGTACACATCATTATGAAAAATCGAGGCTTTAAGTCATTCGTTTCCGATTCTCGATGTTTCATTCCCTTTTGTTTGTTTCAATTTGGCGAGACTATTATTTTGACGATATTTAAATTTTTAATATTAATAATTGAAAGATAAATTTAATGTTACTTTTAATTGAACTTAATTATACTTACCTCGGTCTATAATTAAATTGAATTTAATTTTTGTAGCTCTGTTTGTGATTTTATTTATATCAGAGTATCATTAGAGCTTGCGTGCTTTCCGAAAGCTAACACCTAAACAAGATGATTTGGAATTTCAAAATATTTTATCTGATAATGTCTGTTGGTTGTTATTTTTGAAGAGTTACACCCAATGCACTTGCTTGATCCATTGTGTTCATATTCCTGGAGATTGTTGGATGGGTTATCTTACATTTGGAGCATTTTGTACCTTGAGTTCGATTTTAGTTTAAGCAGAATCTTGGTCATGAAGCTTTTGGTATTTATAGTACTTTTTTTCTTTTTGTCCCCTTTTCCTGGTTTCGAAGAACCCATAATTAGCCTCTATTTGTTCATCTATTTGTCCATACCATACCTGGTTTGCTTTGGAGTTTGAATTTTCCCTTTATTTATTTTTGTTAGGCTGACCCTGAACTAGAAGCAATTAGACAAAGAAGAATGCAAGAGCTCATGGCCCAACATGGCGTGGTAATCCATTACCTCCTTTCCTCTTTCTTTTTTTTTTTTTTTTTTTTTGAGTTCTTTTTTGACATTTCATTGAAGAATCGCTAATGGCTTATCATCCATTTTAAGTTGATGAACCTAATAATCAAATCTTGTTTGTCTACAGGGGAATCAACAAAATTCTGAGCAGCATCAGAAAGCTCAGGAAGATGCCAAGAGGTGGGTTTCTGAAATTTCTGTACTCATATATATATGCTCTCGTGGAAATTTATGTTGTGGATTATTAATTCTAGTCCTTAAAAGTCCAAATGTTGATCCTAAGATTTGAATGATTATTTAGGGAGGCAGAAGAACATAGACAAATGATGCTTAGCCAGATTTTGTCAACCGAGGCACGTGAAAGACGTAAGTTTGGATTTTGAGCTTTTAACTTGCTGAATAGGGTGTTTCCTCTTGCCCCTGTTTGTGCTGCAACAATGCCTAGTAGTACATGGGAGCATAAACAGTGTATCTTGAATTGCTAAGATTACTTTTATCAGAATAGTTGGGCAGCATCTGGGACATTTTGATATACCCATCAGATTCTTGAAAAATTAGGTGGCGGAAAATGCTTTTATTATTAGAAAGTTCTTGCAAAACTTTCAAGTTCCAAACTAGGTCATCAGTTATTTATAGGATTGAATATTAAATCTTTTAAGGCATTTTGTCATTATAAACAAATGTGCCAAGATTTCGGTTTAGAGCCAGGCTCTCTGTAGGCACGCGCACAAGATTAAGTTTGTTTGTTTTTTTTTTTTGTAACAATTGCAGAAATGATCCCCTTGCATTTCAGTTGGGGCAGTTGATTGTTATAGGTCTACAGCGTTTAAAACACTTATCTTTACGCTGTTAACAATTCCAAATGATATGTCCTTTTGTTTTCCTGCGCTAACCATCATCTTGACAGTTGCTCGAATTGCTTTGGTGAAACCTGAGAAGGCTAGAGGTGTTGAGGATATTATATTGAGAGCTGCCCAAATGGGTCAGATAGTTGAGAAGGTACCCCTTTGTTTACCGCATGCTCAATGTTGGATGGATGCGCAGATCATTAATCAGAACATTGTTTATTTGAGTGATATCAGAATCATGCTTTAATGATCTTTTTAACTTGTAGGTTTCTGAAGAGAGGCTCATATCATTGCTGGAACAGTTTAACACCCAAACCACCAAACAGACCAAAGTCACAGTAATTCATCTGCCGATTGTTGTCTATCCAGTGTTTGCTTACCAGATTCTGGCTTTCAGTCTTTTCCTAATTTTTGTCTTGCTTTATTCTGTTGATACAGATCCAAAGGCGCCGGAGTGTTTTGGAAGATGATGACTAACCTTGTGTAATTTCCGGTCATCATGGTGTGATACACAATGCTTTTCATGGTTATTGAAACAATGATACAGTGCTTTTTCATTGTTATTGACGGTTTGCCGTTTTGACATTCTCTACTGGAGTTCCCCTCTACAGGCTGTGTGTTATGTATACTCAAATCTTTTCTATAGTTATGTATCGGTAATTTTACTAGTAATTAACTTCCATGAATGTTGAAAGACAAATGAATAGGTTGCTAATTCATCCATGCATGCATGCATGCATGGAGCATAAGCATTATTGTCGGGATTTGATGGAAATAGGATTTATCTGGAATGTCTGTTGTTGACTTCGAAAGTCCCTATATGTTAGAAAATAGCATGTTATAAAATTTAAAATACGGCAATTAAATTCAAGTGTTCGGTTTTGGCATTCGGCACGAGCACGACCATCCATAGTTCCATACCATAATAATTCAATATTAAGTAATAGGTAAATTGTTTATAGCGTCTCTTCAATGTAGTTGTGATTGCTTATACGACAACACGATGATAATTCATAAGCACCCAAAATAAACTGTAAGAGTGAGACAAACAGCCACTTGTCATTAGTATATTTTCCTCGGAAATCTGAAATATTAAATGATTTTCACGAAGTCACAACTAATTTTCACATGATGTTTGTTGGTGGTTATGGTTATGAAGCAAAGTTTTGAGGGTCGGTCTGTGTTATTGATAGACATCGATACCTAGCTTCTTTATTTTTTTTTTTCCTTCTTGTAGGAAAATATGGATACCCAACTTTAAATTTGTATAATGGAGAAAATTTAACTAATTATTTCTCATCGGTGCATATGTGAATTTTTGGTATGTAATTTAGGGCTACGCCTATGTTCGCGTAGTGAGTAAGTAAGCCACTTCTTTGTCTTTCAGTTAAAAAATCGTTGAATGAATTTGAGAGAGAGACGACTGTTTGAACATCAATAAACTTTTGGTGAAACCATCACCTATAATATAATCTAGAAATATTTATATTATATTAGCAAAAATTAATAAACAAATATGTTAAAACACACTTGAATTCATAGTACTGAATTACTCTCTAGATCCATGTGGTTAGCCTTCCAAATCAATTGTTAGGTTCAAAAATTGAAATATAAAAACTAATAATGAATATATTCGTTAATAAACAAGAAATATTAACTAAAACTTATGCTAAAAAATGTGTTTAAAACATAATTTGATTATTCTATTATTGTATATACTAAATTATTCTTAACTCGTTTTAGACATGCTAAATAATATTATTAGTATTTTGAGTAAATTAATTTAACTTATTTAAGTAAGTTTTTTTTTTTAGTGTTTTAAAATATATAAAAAGTAAATTTTAATTTTTAAATCTATGACATGAGTATATAAAATAATAAAATATTAAAAATCAATTTTAAAATATAAATAACTCCACCCTAATAATAATATTTTTAATAGAGTAACGATGCTTCGCATGTGCTGTGCCAGCGTGTGAAATGTTAATCGAAAGTCTGAAACCAGGCCACCTTGCAACGTCCGGAGGCAATCTCTAATCAGGTTCAGATGCTGCACTCGCTAGCAACTGGCGCGTGTTTCACAAATCACAATCATCTGAAAGAAGCTAGAAAGAAACCAAAACTTTTTATTATTAAGGATGATCGAGGAGTTTCGGCTTTCAGTTGTTTCAACTACTTGCGGTTTACAAGGTCACAAAACACGAGACCGAATCAAAAAATATAAATGCAAAACCAAAATATATAAAAAAAATAGAAATAAAATCCTTTAAATTAATAAAAGCGCTTCCACAAACATACACAAATACAGTCACCATCTTCTAATCCATCCTTTAAACAGAAAAAGGTTTGATCTTTTGGTTGTTTGTTGAGAAACCCAGTTCTCCAAAAGCAGCTACACCCCAAAAAAAAAAAAAAGGGTGGGATTATAAAAGCTCTTATCTTTTTCTTCTCTGCCAGCAAAAGCGTTTTGCCGGCTTGGCTTACCTCTGAGGATGGAACAAGAACCTCTTTTATGTTATTTGAGTCCGAGGAAGAGACCAACGCCACCACCTCCTCTGTGTCCACTTCCAGAAGATGGAGAAATTTCAATTCCAATGCCTATAACTCCCTCAGAACTCAAAGATAGACTCATATTTGGACCTGTTTCTTCTCCTAAAGATGCTTCTCCCATTGTTGATGCCTTAACTCTTTCACTCACATCGCCCACGCCCACTGCCTCTTGTTCTTCCGGCAGCTCTTTGTTTTCTAGAGATTCTTCTAGTCTGCAACAGCCACCCTCGATTCAAGATGCAGTATTGTTGCCACAGCAGCAACAATCTTCACAACTGCAATCACCTAAATCTTGGTTGATTGATCCTAATTATGCTTTTGCCAAGAGCAATCTTCACAGGTCAAAAACTGCACCTGCTATGGCTGTCATCAATGATTTAAAGCACCATGATGCTGTTCCTAAGCCTCAATTCGGTTCTCAGTCTATTGTTAGGCAAGCTGTTGTGCTTTTGTTCCTGTATTTGTCATTGGGTGTCACTATATATTGGTTTAATCGTCACAATTTTGCTGCTAGTGAGACTCATCCTGTTGTTGATGCTTTGTATTTTTGCATTGTCACTATGTGTACTATTGGCTATGGTGATATCACCCCTAACAGTGTCCCAACTAAGCTGTTTTCAATCTTGTTTGTGTTGGTTGGATTTGGCTTTGTTGATATTTTGCTTACTGGGATGGTTAGTTATGTGCTTGATTTGCAAGAGAATTATTTGTTGAGAACTATTAAGGGTGGTGGTGACAGCGAGTCTCCAGGATCATATATAATTGATGTGAAAAAAGGGAGGATGAGGATAAGAATGAAGGTGGCATTGGCACTTGGTGTTGTGGTTCTTTGTATCGGAATTGGTGTTGGTGTTATGCATTTTGTTGAGAAGCTTGGCTGGTTGGATTCCTTTTATCTTTCAGTTATGTCGGTTACCACGGTAGGCTATGGTGACAGGGCCTTTAAGTCAATGCCAGGTCGACTTTTTGCTTCCATTTGGTTGCTTGTATCCACACTTGCAGTTGCTCGAGCATTTTTGTATCTGGCTGAGGCCAGAGTAGATAAGCGGCATAGGAAGATAGCAAAGTGGGTACTTGGTCGGGACATGACCGTGGCTGAGTTTCTTGCTGCTGATATTGACAACAATGGTTTTGTGAGGTATGCCATGCTCTTAATTTTGTGTGCTGTAATTATGCATGCTGACTTGAAGTTTAATCAAGCTTTGTTCCTCCCCCCCCCCCCCCCCCTTCTTTTTTTGGTTGGGGGGGTATAAATAGCTCTGTGTTTGGTCAATTGCTTTGATGTATTACTGGAATCTGTTAAACTATGTGTCTGATGATTACTAAAGGTATTGTGGTAGTCATGCAGTGCGCTATACCTTATGTTAAGATGTGATAGACAACGGCAGCAAATTGTGCCAAGTTCTACCTTATCCGAAACTAAAATTCATCTTTTGACACTAGTTTAAATATGTCAGTTTTAGCTTCAATGTTGCAGAAATTTTCTTACTGACCTTTTTGTGTTCAGTGCTTCCAAATATGAAGCTTGAACTTCAAATTATTAATAGAAAATTTACAACTTCATGTAGTAATGAAGACTGCAGATTTGCTTGCTCTTCAATTCCAGTGATGTGCATTTACATTTGGTATTGGCCTCTCTCTCCCCTTTTCACGATTGAGAGTGCTGCTTGATAGAATCAAGTTAAACATCAATTTCTCCGGTTAGCTTTAGGTGTCCAATGCTTGGGTCACTCTGCTGGGAATTGCTCAACAATTCGGCATGTTTGTAAGGAGAAGTGAATCTACACTCTAACATCATCTCAAAAGACTTCAACTTTTACAAATTAATATATCCTTGCTCTTCTGAACAAGGAAAAACATTCCAAGTGATTCATGTAATGAGATTGGGGTATTACAGATTGTATGGTAACCTTCAACTTCCAATTTCATTGACACTTGGCAATTTTTGTGATCTATGGAGTTTCGAACTTTCTTGGGTAGCATGGCATTGAAAAATGTGTTCTATGCTTGGAAAAAGTTGATGGTATATTTGAAAACTTGAACTCTGCATTTCCAATGCTGATGCGTTTCTTTGTTATTTATCATCCTTCCTATGACTGCGAGTAAGTTGTCAAATAGCAGTCTAAATCTGTAATCTCTGCCTATGTTTTTGCTTTTCTGGATTTCCTTAACGTTCAACACTTGTGTAATAAAGCCAAGGAGATTACATGAAATAGGCAGGTTGATGATTTAGACTCTTATAGAGTATTCTGTTGTTGTTTTTGCAGTAAATCAGAATATGTCATATACAAGCTCAAGGAGATGGGAAAGATATCAGAGAAGGATATTATGCAGATTTGCCACAAGTTTGATGGACTGGACACTGGCAACTGTGGAAAGATAACTCTTGCTGATCTCATGGAGGCTAATAAATGATATAAAAGCATCCTTGCTTTAAATAGCAAGTTCTATAGGACATCCAATTGTAAATTGAAAGAAGGTTTGGTCAGTATCCGAGTTGAACTAGGATTATGTCCCCATGAGCTTAAATGCCTGATTAGTTATTCTCTTGCACGTCAGCCTGTTCATTAACCAGCTTTTGAATCCAAATGTGCACAATCCACACAATTTTCCTATATATCCCTCGGGTAGATGGATCACTGATTGGTGAGGGCATAGATGACTTTGTACAAACATTCTCCTAGTGTAGACATATTGAATTTATTCTTTTATAAATGCATGAGAGACTTTAGTTCTATATTCACGATGTTGCTTCTGAGCTTATTCGTTGCTCTGCAGAGTGTATAAATTATTACAAATTGCGTGAATTGAACTGTCTTGTCACTCATGTGCTGTGTTTGTGGTGTTTCCCGCATCTTTTCTGAGTTGATTCTGTAAATACGACGTGATGTGCTGTTCTTCTTCTTGCTTTATTAGTATTATTATTATCGAGTAATTCCTAATTAGTTGTATTTGATGTAATTTATAATCAATCGATTTCATGCGTTGAATTGAAATCTAAGAACTGAGAAATAATTTATGGGAAATGAATAGCAAGTGAATCAACAAAGCTGAATTAACTTTGATTTTATGGCCTGTAAGTTACATTAACTTAACAAGAAGACCCTTATTATTGTTATTTTCCTACATTTTATACGGCTCTTCTATTAAGATTACGCCAACACTCAATTTTTTACCCCGCCACCATGATGTGTTTTTAGAAGTTTTTATTTTCCCTACGTGCCTTTTTCCAAAGTTGATTGGTGCCACCTTATAAGCTTTGACCATAAACTTAATTTGCCATTTACTGATGAGAGGTTACTTAACCATTGCATAATTTGTGCAGTAATCATACAGACTTTTAGGTAATGATTTTAAGCAATCTTGCTGTCGTCCCCAGAGTTGTATAGAAATTAAAGTAGCCTAGAACTGTGTGATGCTATATTTAATTAATTTGTATGCCTTAATTCATAAAAGTTAATAGGCCGAGATTCAAGCGATATAACCTTTTCAATGAAATGCAATATTTAAGTAATTTATTCCCTTTTTTTTTTTTTGTGTTGGGGGAGGGGGGTGGTGGCGCTCAAAATGTTTAACGTTTATTTGAGGTAAAAACATTCACACACGACACAACTTCAGACTACTTTAATTACGGAGAGTGGGAGATTTAACTTCATAATCTCATGTTTTTATTTAAATATTAACCACTAATCAACACATGTAATTTACTCAAAAAAATTTCACATCATGTGTACTTTAGTCGAGAAAAACTCACGTCAAGAGATAATTCTGGTCCAACTTTAGTTCAGAAATGAGTGGTGTAGACTGTTCTGTAGAGCAGTGGGTTCGCAAATTGCATTGCATGCATCCTGCTTTGCCTGGTTACCCTTAAATCTCTGAAAGGTGGCAAGCCCAGAATTGCTTTGTCTTTAGATTAGAAGCAGCTTAATTTGATCAAAAGCACCTTGAATATATAAGTCACTGTTAATAAAAACTTTTTCGTCAAGTCAAACAACTAAAGTAATTTACCTTGGATAATAATTATTTGGCGTTGTATCAATCATCCAAGCTTTTCCAAATTAGCTTGACCTTTCAACTAGTCCATGCACGACCCAAGTGTATATATATTCAGTGAGCTTTCATCATTTTTACAGATAAAACTCATAACAAGTCTTCATTCAAAAGCTAATTACTCGATTATTAGTTGATACTGGGGATAAAAGCGATACCCTTTTGTTCAATTCACAGAATTCAATAGAGATCATATCAAGTCTCACAAGCATCTTTATATGATCCCCCCGTTCAAGCTAAGCTAGCTATAGATCCTTTAATATTTCTTTTAAGTACGCTTACATGAACCCCACAATGCAATGACAACTACGGCACAATAACGAGTGCATGCAGACCAAGTCATCGGTCTCTTTATTCGTAAACTTAATTTCTGAGCATAAAATAACTCATAATTCAAATGAAGAATCATAATACAACCTTTTTGAATTCAAGTGAAAATATATACCTCTCAAAAAAAAAAAAGTGGAAATATGTAGATTGGCTTCAGTGACCTTGACTGAGTGAACACACATGGTCCCTAAAATAATTGAGCTTATGGCGTTTACTTAAAAGCTTTCTAAAATGGACAAGTCAACTCCTCCTGTAATGATTGTTATTGAATATATACTACTGATTTGATCTAAGATAAAAGGATTTTATTAAAGTCTAAAAAAACGTGTGATTTAATAACTTTCTTAATTATTATGCTATTAAATTGTATGTTTTAATAATTTTCTCGAACGTTATTTTTTAATAAAGTTCAGGATTTTGGATTAAAACACACACACACACACATATATATATATATATATATATATATATATATATATATATATATATATATATATATATATATATATATAAATTAAAAATATTTCAATTAGAGATCCCTGATTTTATTAAAGTCAGAGATAAATTAAAAAAATATAAATTCAAATACCTGTATTTTATCTTATAGTGTATTAAAATTTATATATATTTTTATTTTAACTTATCGTTAACTTTAATAAAGTCATAGATCATTATTGAAACAATAATACTATGTATCCCAAATTTTTTATCTTAAATAACTATTCCAAATAATTTGGCATTCATTAATTGTTTACAATAAATTCACTTGAATTTTGTAAAGAACTATCAATTAATTAATGAATACCAAATCATTTGGGATAGTTATTTGGGATAAAAAATTTAGAATGTGTAACATTACTCTTATTGAAAAATCTACATATATATATATATATATTATGAATTTGAGAAAAAAAAAAATAATTAACTAGAATCTAGAATGGGTCAAGACAATTTTTGACTGATGAAATAATCAAACTATCGATGTGCCTTTCGGCTTTCACATCATAAGCTAGGGGAGTAAGACACAAGCAATTGAAGTTGTAAATTTGGAAATTATATTTTATGAAACCAGTTGTATTTTTTAAGTGAAGATATAAAAAAGTTTGGAACAATAATTCTAATTGGAATATATGTTGATTTTCGAATTGCGATTGGACCAGTGCATGTATCTTCACTTTCAAGTCAATTCAAATAATTAAAAAAATGTGAAAAAAATAAAAAAAAAATATTTTTGACATTAGATAATTTATTTTTTCTTTACCTTCGGACTTTTGGATGCTTTGGTTGGGAATGTCCAAATAATTTCAATAACATTTTAAAAAGATATATATATCTTTGTCATCTTTAATTTATAAATGGGGTTGTTTTCAAATGATTAATTGATATTACTTTTCCTAAATAGAAAGTTTTGGATTTGAATGATATATGTATCTTTTTTTATCTTAATTGTGTAATTTGAACTAATAAAAAAGAGTGGAAGGTGGGAAGAATTCTAAACTCATATATATATATATAAAATAAGCAAAGAAATCGTTTTGTAAATTTTCTTTCCAAGCCATACTAAAATTAGAGTCCATTATGATTAGAATAGGTTGCTTGGTTGTCATAAAATTGCCAAAGTAAACATAAATGTGCAATTGACATTGGAGCGTAAAGGTTGTCACATTACTTTCAAAACTTCAATTTTTTTTTTTTTTATTTTGTTGCATTTTGTGAGGGTCTAATAAAAAACACAGAAACAAATTAAATGATTTTGTGATTGAATTGATTCGACATCCATCCAAAGATTCTTGTTTCAGTGTACACACCTAACAAAAAACCTGCCCTCTTGTGCATTGATAAGGACTTGCGAATACCATTAAATTAACACAAACTCATTCCTCTTTCTCACATATAATGAATGCAACAAATTAAGGTCAACAATTTGATGCTGTTTTGTCAATTCAAACCCTAGCGATCATCACAAGTCGTCCCCAATAAGCAATCGTTCACCGGAATTTTACCCACAAATAATGTATCATTAATTCTCCACAAGAATACTATATTTGCACTATAAGGTTTCATTATTGGTGCAGACATGATGATGATCGAACTTTTGTCAATATCCAATCAAATATACGATAATACAATGCTAGCCTTGTATATATTAGATGTCACAAACTCACACGGTATTTACTTTATAATAAATGTTATGTACTATCATTAGTATTAGGCAATGAAAAAAAAAATGATATGTACGCGACACAATGATAGTCCTATACTATTCACACTTCACATTTCTTTATTTTCCTTAAACAAAACATACTTTTAAAAAAATATTTTTATCTATTTATATTCAATCTAAGATAGAATAATGCAATAGATGGTGTGTTTTTAAATATTGTCAAATGACTAATACTATCTATCACACCCTCTTATCATAGATCTAGTTGTAGTACATAGAATTGAACCATGTGGTTCTCTTCTCTATATATCTTTGGCTTTTTTTTTTTTTATATATATATATATATATATATTTTTTAAATAATCAAAGAAAACCTATTTCAATACTTCTAAGTGTACAATTTTGAATCTTTGATACCCACCAAGGCAACAACCAACAATTTAACAAGGTAGGTGGATGTCATAATTGAAGTGGGTAGTGTGTACCAATATATGATAGAATAAATGTGACAATTATAGAGTCAAATGTATAATTTAGTCTACTCCTTTCTATAATTAAATCAGAAGGACAAGATTTAAGTGCATTCGTATTTTATTATATAATTTTAAATTTGTCAAAAACACCAGTGGTCATGTAATGCAAAGTTGCAAACAATTAGCCATAATTAACGGCAACTGCACATACCTTTAAGTGCATCTTTGCTTTACCATTTCACACTAATAATTTTTCATTTTATTTCGTGCATATTCTGACAAACCTTGTTGTACGGAGAAAACTTACTAGTCAACAAAAAGGAAAAATAAATAAAGACGATAAAAAATAATTGTTAAGCGAGTTAATTTTACTATGGCAAAAAATAAATGACTAACACATGTTTTAATAAATAAAAAAATACATGTTTTATCAATGTTTTTATCACTCTCTAACCAAATAATAATAATAACAACAACTATAATAAAGAGACATGATGAACTTTACTCAATCTAAGGACGAGTGTAAAACATATAGAAAAATGACAAAAATAAGGAATAAATGAAAATAAAAATATATAATCTAGTCAAACATATATAGAGCTAGAGAGGTAAGAAGGAATAACTTTTGAACGATTACCAGTGAAACCACCACAACGAAGACTAAATTAATGGTCACTGAGAAGATTAACAACTAGCAAAGAGTAATTTAAAACTTAATATCAGCCCATCAATATCAGATGATTGGGTTAGGTTAGTAATTAAATTTATGAAATTATTTCTTATTGGAATACCCTTAATTTCATTTTCACGATAAATAATACACACACCCAAAAAAAAAAAATCAATAATTAAATAATGCATTATGAATGTACCGTTTCTTTAAAGACGATGCACATTGCGCAACACGTACACATTTCACAAAATGGTGTTACCATTGATGAGGAAAAAATCTCAGCTAAATGCACTTTGATTTTTCAAATCTTCATGTCATTGATCAATTCTGTCACGACTCACGTCTTCATCAAAGGGGTGGCTTTACCAATATACGACCTTAAATTTTCTTGTCATTTGATTATTATCACAAGAAAATTGATTTATGTGCTTTCTTCGAATTTGTCATTGGAATATTTGGAGATATTTGTTTATTTATTTATTTTTTAATAATAATAAGAAAGATTTAAAGAATTCATCAAATATAAAAGAATTTGTTACTGATTAACAAAAATTTCGAAATTTTGGCAATTTCTTGATCTTGTTTAATTTGTGCGATATATAGACATCCTCACTTTACAAAAAAAATATAGATTTTAATGCATTAGAAATTATATTTTTTTATATATTAATTTATTAAAATCTATATTTTTTAATCTGTTAATAACATTCTTATTTTATTGGAATGAAAATACTTTCATTATATATATATATATATGAGGTAGAAAGGCCATAAGTTGCTGCACATGGTGATCTCAACATGTGCAATCAAAAAAAAGAAAAGGAAATCCAATGGCTCAGCCCCCTTCCCGGAGGTTGTTCCAATTCGAGACAGCACTATATATATATAGTTCTAATATGATATAAACTACATGGTTTTAAAATTTTTTCAGACTTTTCTATACTTTAAAATTCTAGATTATAACAAATATATATATATATAGGAGAAGGATCAATGAACTCTTAAAATTACACTTATTTTTATACTCATTTATTAGTCCTTAGATTTGAGTGAATCAATGGATGTGATGTACATATGAACCCCACCCAAAATATTTTCTCTCTCCTATTAATGAGTGTAAAAATAAGTGTAATTTTAAGAGTCTATTGATCCTCGTGTATATATATATATATATATTCCAAATACTTTGCAACATTTGCGAGGTACCCCTAGTTTTTGTCTTTTGTGACATTAAATTTCATTTAACCCCTTACTTTCTTTTATATTTACAGTTTATTTATAAATTTATGTGTTCTAACTTGTGACCTTTTAAAATGTAATTTTATTATATATAATATTATTTACTTTCCTTTTTATTTACAGTTAATTTACAAGTTTATGCGCATTGGCTGGTGGCCTTCTAAAACCTAATTTTATTTTGTTTATTATTATTTAGTTTTTTAAAAGAATAAAATAATAATAAGCATACGACTAAATTATATTAAATAAAATAAAATAAATAATTTTAAATAATATTTATTTTAATAAAAAATAAATATTATTTTTTAAGACTCGCTACTAATTATTTTATTTTATTTAATATTATTTAGCTTTTTAAAAAAATAAATATAATAATAAGCCTATGACTAAATAATATAAAATAACATAAAATAAATAATATTAAATATATTTTTTTAATACTCACTATTGATTATTTTATTTTGTTTAATATTATTTTTTAAAAAGAATAAATATAATAATAAGCCTATGACTAAATAAAATAAAATAATATTTTTTAATAAAATAGATAATATTAAAAATTTATTCTTTTAAATAAAATAAATAATATTTATTTTTTAAGAATCACTACTAATTATTTTTGGGAGATTATCATTTCAGTACTTTAATATTTATAAAATATCAAATGACTACAAGAAGTATTGTTCCCTATTATTTTACTACTATATCTTTGCAAAACATTTCATTTTACTACTTTTCCGATAGAACCGTTAGTTGACCAGTTAGTTGACTACTAAAATACCAATTTTACCCTTTATGATAAACTTTTTATTTTACTACTTTTAAATTCATGTGTATTTTATCATAAAGGGTAAAATTGGTATTTATTAGTCAACTAACAGTCATAATAGAAAAATAGTAAAATGAAAGGTTTTACAAAGATATAATAGTAAAATGATAGGAAACAATACTTCTTGTAGTCATTTGATATTTTACAATTCTTAAAACACTAAAATGATAATAACCCATTATTTTATTTTATTTAATATTATTTAGCTTTAAAAGAACAAACATAATAATAAGCCTATGACTAAATAATATTAAATGAAATAAAATAAATAATATAAAAAAGAATATTTATTTTTAAGACTCACTACTGATTAAACAATATAAATTTGAAATAATTTGGACTTATGTGTTAAAAATTTTAACTGTTTAACTTTTTTGAGTTTTCAATAAAATACTAGGGAGTTTAATGTTAATAAACAAATAAACAAATAGACAAATCTCTACCGTTGAAACTATTTTTTCATTAAATACAATGGTGAAGGATTAAAATTACCAAAAAAAATTAGTGGTACCTTGCAACTGTTGCAAGGTGGCCGGATCCTATATATATATGTGTGTGTGTGTGTGTGTGTGTCTATATATATATATATATATATATGTTTCAATTTAGGATTTTGGATTTGTTAAAGCTCAAAAAAACTATAAAATTGTACTATTTAATATTTTTTTTTAACTCTAATAAAATTTAGGATCCTAATCCAAATCAGCACTGTACATATACACACACCGACGCGAGCTCTTACATCTCCATATTAATGCTAGTTTTTTTGCACACGCCACTTGGTGTTTTGGGCTACAAAATAGAAACAAATTTGGTGGTGTCAACGACAAATAACCCAACAAACTTCCCAACAAACTTATATTGAATGATCATCGGTTCTTTTTACTCACAAACAACATTTCTCACCGAAAATTAAATGAAAGTACACCAACTACGTTTGCTCATTAATTTGTTAAAAAAAAAATAGTAATTATAATCAAATTTAAAGAATAAAACCCAAATACGTAATTAAAGAAAGTTGAAACATCCCAGCATTTCAACTTCAGAGACGGAGGGTGTAGATAGGGAATGGGACCAAAAAGTGTGAGACCAAAAAGTTTGTACAGCTGCACAGTCAAGCATACATTGGGCAGGAAGCTGGTGACGTGGGAAACGCATCAGCGGATTCAGAAGGCAGGAGAAGGCGGAGAGGCCCATGGGCCATGACCATGCAAGAGCTAAGAAAGCAGCTTAAACTTTACGGTCTCCCACGTGCCAGATCACGTTGTCGGCTTCGGTCAAATGCCGGTGCCAATTTAGACACGTGTAAGCCTGATATTCCAAAGTCACATAATGATACTAGTAAACTTTGAAACTTTGACCAATTTTTCTGTCATCGTCATCAACTCATCAAAAAGGAAAAGCCATACATTATACATGTCGTGACTGACTGACTATTGCTGGTTACTGCTAGTCTCCGCTGACTTCTTATCTCTTATTGCCATGACCACCATCTCATAGCTCAGCTTAAACTCTCATCACCATCCAATATTTCAATTCAATGCCTTCTTCACTACTTCTCCCTCATCAGGCTAGTCTATAACGACAATAGTTGTATCTTAATTATTATTATTATTATTATTTTAGATGATTAATTAAAGATCGAGGAAGCATAGGATATATAGCAAGCCAGGCATGGACATGTTTCCATGTGAGAAACCATTTTATTTTTATGGTCATGTTATTGGAAAGAGGTTGTGTCAACTTTTTCTCTTTATAAAAGTGGTGTAACAAAAGTCTCATTCAAAGCTCAAGATAGACTTTCTTTCATTCTAATTATATATAATATATATATGTGTGTGTTCTGTGTTGTGTATGAAACTCAAACAAATACATCAATATTAATTTATATATGAAATCACAAGTCCAAAACAAAATTAAACTGAGAGACCATACCGCATAAGCTAGCTAGTTATCTCTCTTTACTTCTTCTTTCTTCCTCTTCTTCTTCTTCTTCTTCCATGTCTAATGAAACTAGAGACATTTACTATCATGCTCTATTTCAACCTATTGTTAATACTGAAACGGCCGGCACGCCAGGTGTTTCCGTAGCTGCAAGTTCATCATCATCACCAGATTATGTGAACCCACAGGAGTTTGATCCTTCACAAATGAACTTCACCGACTGCTTTCATGGACTCATGGACTATAATTCAGTTGAAAAGGCCTTCATGGGCATGTCACCTTCTTCATCCGAAGTGTTTTCTTCCGTTGAAGGCAACCAAAAACAAGTTGGAGATCTCTTGATTCCAAATTCTTCAATCTCTTCTTCTTCTACTGAGGCTGGCGCTGAAGAAGATTCTCATTCTGGCAAGAGCACTCAAAAAGATGCCCAAGTACTACAATTACCAAAAGATCATGGTCATGGAGGAGAAAGCTCTAAGAAAATGTAAGTTTTAATTAACAATATTTACTTAGTAATTCGATCTTCATCATGCATATATATATATATATAATTTTAAAGTGCGAAAAAGTTCAAAAAAATTTAAAAACCGCACGACTTAAGTGATTTAAGTTTTAAGTCTTTAAATCTGTGTGCATATATAAAATATATGCAATGATAGTAGTGCAACTGTTAATTAATTTTTTGTGATTGATTAATCAATTATATAATTTGAACATTAATTAATAATTTATTACAGGAGCATAGAAAAGAAGAATAATAAGAAAGGAGAAAAAAGGCAAAAGGAACCACGAGTTGCGTTCATGACGAAGAGCGAAATTGATCATCTAGAAGATGGGTATCGATGGAGAAAATATGGACAGAAAGCTGTCAAGAATAGCCCTTTTCCAAGGTAATTAATTAATTGTTAGTTTGCCATCTCTACACGCTAACAAAATTAAGCTTGATAATATAATTAAGAAATTAATTTAGTCATCCTACGAGCAGTCAACAAACTATATATTCAGTTCATGACCATACGTATATATGTATGTGTGCTCGCGTGCAGAAGCTATTATAGGTGCACCACTCAGAAATGCGGTGTGAAGAAGCGAGTGGAGAGATCATACGAGGATCCATCAATTGTGATCACAACATATGAAGGCCAACATAACCATCCACTTCCCACTACCCTGAGAGGAAACGCTGCCGGGATGTTCCAATCTTCATCTATGTTCACCCCGACGCCAATGAATGTCTCGAGTTTTCCTCAAGATCAATGGTTAGGTTACAATAATATTATGCCTCCCATGATTCATAACCAAACTGCTGCTCCAGGCTCTAATACTGTTGCTACACACCCTCTTGATGATCGTCAGCTTCCTGATAATTATGGTCTTTTGCAAGACATAGTTCCCTCAGTGTTCTTCAAAAGAGAGCCAGGAATCTGATCATCTCTCTCCATGTCCTTAACTTCAATTTGTAGATATGTACTTAGTTACTATACCCACAGGCAGCTACTTAAGACTTTTATATTCTAACCTTTTAAATTATAGTGAACCGCGCCTATGAATGAATCCAAACTGAGATTGTTGTTTCCCCCTTGAATTATATGTATTTTGCAGCATCCTCGTCTTTGAGATCGATGAATGTATTTTTTTCACAGGACAATGGGAGAAAATGTGTTGATGACGGCGATAATTAATTTGTATTATATGTATAGCCTGCTGTTGGTGTTAATTTATATTATTTTATGGAAGCCTGCCCATATTTGTTGTGTTATATACAATTAATCCTCGAATATATATGGAATTTATAATTATCATATATATCTGATGAAGAATTGCCAGAGTTTCTCCTTGTGTATTGAAGATAATATTATGTTCAATTTGTCTCCAAAAGTTAGAAAACGCTATTTTTGGAGAGCTTTTCAGGATTCTAGTCCCGCTCCCGCACATAAGCTTAGATTGTTGAATATTGCACCGGTTACTGGCTAGCTTTTCTCATCAGTTTTATGACCTCTTAAATCAAGATGGCAGGAAATTAAATGCAGGTATTTTTGACCTGCTGTTTTGGTACTTAATTCACACCACTTGAGTTTTTCAACTTTCAACTAATCACAAAAAAGTAGCTTACAAGTTTGAAGAATCTGTATTAGATTTTTAAGCCCGAAATTTCTTCCTAATAATCAACTATGTGTGATCATGTCTATAACACAGTAGCTAGAATCAATGATTTGTCATTTTTGCTTTTAATTTTGGTATGATTTATCATTAATTCAGGAATATGATTGCATAATTGGATATTTGGATCTGTCCACCCCCAAAAAAAAAAAAAAGAGAAAACTAAAAACAAAAATGATTTGATCGAGCTTAATTTGGTTGATTCCTTCGCTTCCCTATCTTACTTCTTACATATATCCTTCCCTATATAGTCCATATATATATATATATATTTCAATCCATGATCTTAAATTTGTTGAGGTTTAGGAATGATTGTGAAAATTATTAAACTGCATAGTTTAATAATGTAACAACATTATACTATTAAATCCCACGACTTAATATCGTGTTCGCATAAAAAAATAAGGGCGTCCGCACTAGAGGAGGACTATATATATATATATATGTTTCAATCAGGATTCACTATATTAAAGTCTGGGATAAGCTAACAGACAAAAAAAATACAAACTCTAATGCAGTGTATTTTATCCTGTAATGTATTAAAATCTGTTTTTTTTTGTCTTTAGCTCATCCATGACTTTAATATGGTTAGGAATACTTGATTGGAAACACACACACACACACACTCTCTCTCTCTCTCTCTATATATATATATATATATTTTAGGAAATTTTTTTTAATTCCACCCAAGATCTTGCAAGCAAAAATCTCAAACAAATAATAACATAAAATAGATTGAGAATAAAACCAATCACACAACACAAAAATTTACATGGAAAACTCTTATAATGGAGAAAAACCACGGCCGCCAAGAACAACGAGAGAAAAATCTACTATATGAAAAATTGTTACAATCACTCTAGTATTTTCCTTACATCTAGAACCCCAATAACATCCAATCTCTTAATAGATCTACCGTTTCTCTCACATTAGAAACTGTCTACTTGCAGATAAACTGATTGTTGTGTTATTCTATGTACAAATAAGTGAACACAACCTCCCTATATATAGTGATTATTTCTTATAGGAGAAGTATTCATTTTCTTATACTAGTAGTATTTCTCGTTGAATAAGAAGTCAAATCTTAAAGAGAAAATTTACTTATTCCTTAAATAGAAATCCTACTAAATAAAAAAATATCCTAAGAAATTTTTTATTAAAAAAAAGAGATATATTTCCTAATAATATATATATATATATATATATATATATATATATATATATATATATACACACACGCGTACATGTTTCATTTGTATGTATAAGATACATCGCCTGCCTCACATGTGAATTGTTTATGCTGATCAATAATTGGTTGCGTACATAGTTATTCAATTTACAAACTAGCTGTTCATACTCTGTGCAATTAGAAAAATTATTACGTGAATTGTGAGACTTTTGCAAGAGGAATTAATTATTTAGTCAATTTTCCTCAAAAAGCATTCAGATTTAAGACCAGGATTAACTAATCATTAACAATAAAAAAAATTTAAATATATCAAATTAATTAAAAAAGTTATTTTGTACGGACAATGCATCAATTTACGTGATGAACAATGATTGTTCAAATAAGTTATTATAAAAAATAAAATCCCCTAATAAAATGAAACGACGTCGTAGTTCATAAAATAACGAAGTAGATAGTTTTTTTTTTTTAATACAAAAGTAGATAGTTAGATATTTATGTATATATATCTGTTGAGAGTCTCGAGTAATTACGAAACAATAATATTTGGGATATCAATATTTAAGTTCTAATTTGAATTCCAATGCTATGTGTCACTTATTTATTGGATAAAGAATTTTATAACTTATAAAATTATCTAAATATTATTCAATAGATGAATGCCATATAAATTGAGACTTAAATTAAGACTTAAATATTAGAATACTTAATATTACTCATTACGAAACAATATTGTTTTCGCACTCATTGGCCCCAACTTAATTAGTTGATTGGGAAAAAAGTAATAACAACCTAGCCTGTTTATATTACCAAAAATAAATGATATACACAGCAAGATTTTTGAATTAATATTAATGCACAGAGTTAATGGTTACCATAAAATTTGAATTAAATTGTTTTTGTTCGGTATGTATGTCTGTTTATCTGTTAAGGTTCCTTAAGCAAACCATATGTAAAACTCTTCTAATGAGTTCCCAAAATAAAAGCCGAAGAGGGGGAAAGAAGGAGAGAGAGAGAGAGAGTTGTGAGAGGTGTCCATTAATTTATGCCCAAAAGTGATAAAAAATACGATTAGGTGATTTACTTATTCTTTACTTCTCTCTTAATTAATAATTATGTTTTATCTTCAAGACATCCCTCTGCATTAATATGTATTCTTCATATCGTGAGACAGGACAGCTAATGCCGAGTGTAATGCACATTCAATGATAAATAAAGTAATCAAAATCGACGGTTACGATAAAAGTTCGTACGGATTTAAATTGACTGTTGATCCACAACAATAGTCGTGTAAGTCTATCAGTCAGAGTCAATGATTCGTAGGGTGGTAATCTGAGGTTTAGATCTTCACCAATTTCTTTTCACGTGATCAACATAGTCACCTTCTGTTAAAAAATAAAAAAAATCTGTTACAAAAATAAAAAATACGAATAGAATAGACGTTTTTTTAATTTAAAAAAAAAATTTGACAATATTTTATAATAATAACAGTAGAAACAACATAAACTAAACTAATATTTTAAATTGTCCTCACTTGTGCTTTTTTTATATTCAGGTATTTAAAAAGTTATTCTTATTCGGAGACCAAAAACAAAAATTAAAAAAAGGAAAAAGAAAAAAGGAAAGTGCATGGCCTTGTTTAGTAATAAAAATAAATATAAGACACACCACAAATAATAATAATAATAATGACGGGTCATTTTATTAAATGAAATGTTTGCAGTAAAAAATAGTGGGTGTCAAAACGAAAGCTAAAGAGCAACCAGAAACCAAAGCCAACAGCAACAAACAACCAGACCACCAATCCATTTCCATCGACCGTTTGAGAAAGAGGAGTGAAAACGACGCGTCGTCGAACATTTTCTCTCTTCTTGAAGCAAACTCATCGTCCCTTGTTCACTTCGGATCTCTGCTTCTTAGCTCTATATAATTATTACACAAGCCTAGCCTAGGTTTATTAAATTCAATCAAAATTTTTATTTATATCAGCATGTCATAGAGACCACTCTCCCATACGCCCCTGCTTTCTTCTTCTACTCTGGTACTTCATTTCATTTCTTTTTTATTTTATTTTAGCTTGTCGATCTAAATTTCGAAATTTAGAAATTTTTTTCCCTTTTTTTTTTATTTTATAATTCGGCGTTATTATCTTACATGCATTGTTTTTATTGTTTTTTGTTTTTCAGTTTTCCGGATCCTAAGATAATGGTGGCTTCCGGGCCAATCACGCCTGGACAGGTACGGTGTCGTTTCAATTCCTTAGCATTATTCCATTCCTGCTAATTACAATTAATTTCTTCCTAATTTAATTGTTTCTTGTGCTGTGTTTGATTAACTTTTTTTTTTCTTTCAGTAAAATGTGGTTGTTAGCTTTAGATCTTTTAGATGAAATAACTTCTAATAAATTCTGCAGATTTTGCTTAATTTTTAAATTGATAATGCTTGATGATTAGAGGAATCTGTGAGTGGAGCAATTTGAGCACACTAGCAAAATGAGACTGTATACGATATAAATAAAAAAGAAAAGGAGAGAGAAAAAAAGCTAATGTCTAGTTTTAATAGAAGTCCTGAAGCTGATGGCAATCAGTTTCTGCTGCTGTTTCTGTATATTTCATTTCATTTCATTTGGATTGTTACCAGTGTCTTCATTTTTGGTTCTGTTTTGAATCAACTTTGCCTGACATATATAATAGTGTCTTTTGTTGCACATCTCAGGTGTCTTTTCTACTCGGAATTATCCCAGTATTTGTTGCATGGATATATTCAGAGTTTTTAGAATACAAGAAAGTTTCTTCTCATACGAAATTGTAAGTTTCTTACCAAATGGATTGAGTTAGTTTGTTAACCTTGGTTTTATCAAGTAATCCGCTTTTATGTGTCTACATGGTGCATTGATGTTGCAAAATAGATTTCTTTTTGGATGAAAAATATTGTTGTCACAGGTGTAGAGTAAAGGGAAATTTTTCCTTTTTTTTTTCCCTGAAAATTGAAAATAATATTTTGGGATCTTGTGATATGTGTGCCTGGACGAATATCTATGTCACTGATACGATGAGTTGACTGGTATGTTTGGAGAAGAAAGGGAAGGTAGAATCTAGACTATCAAGGAGTCAACATAAACATTTTCTAATACTGAATGAGTTCCCTGGTTGCAGCCATTCAGACACCAATCTAGTTGAATTGGAAAAGGAGACCATCAAGGAAGATGACCGTGCTGTTTTGTTAGAAGGAGGCCTTGCAAGATCAGCTTCTGCGAGGCTTCACAGTTCATCCATCAAAGCAAACCTGATTAGGTTACTTTCTGTGATATGCAAAATGGTCATGGACCTTCATGTGGTTTTTGTATTAAAATGTCTTTCTTACCTTCCCCTATTCTTCTTCTAGGTTTATTACTATGGATGATGCTTTCTTGCTAGAAAATCGTGCAACTCTGAGAGCAATGTAAGACATATTATTTTGTTGAGGTGAATAGGTTGCCGGTTACTCTTTTTGCTTTATGTATATAAACTTCATGTATATCATGTAGGGCTGAGTTCGGGGCAATTTTGTTTTATTTGTACATATGTGACCGTACAAATTTACTCGGTGATTCTACTAAGGTACTTTTGTCCTGTTATTTATTTAATTTGTTTTCTTTTATGGTTTTGTTTCTGATTGATTGGCACTGAAATGTTATACTCAAGTATAATTTTGCAAGTGGTTCCTTGAACCCATACTCCAATTAACTTTGAAACATTTCCTCTGTCACTCTGATTTTTTCTGTCCTACTTCTTTTCAATTATCTATGTCATGTACATACATGTCCACATATTGCTGAAATTCAGTCATCTTATGTTTTTCTATGAGGGAGAAACGGAGGAAGTTGGGGAATTTAACTTGGCATTGCTAGTTTTTGTTCCTCATTTTAAGTTAAGCTTGTAATGTCCTTATGAAGTTGTTTGAAGCTGCAAATCTTTTTAGCTTTTACTTGTTCTTGATGGATATCTCTATGAGTTGTTAGCGTATTCCTGTAATTTTTTATATTTTTCCTTTTGATGGTATAGGTTGCTTAAGTTTTATGCAGTAGATAGCTATCTGTAATGTAGTACAAGAGCAAATAATAAATGTGGTGCTTCTTTAGAAATTACTTGATGGTTGTTGGACTCATGGTTCACATTTGCCTGATAATGACGATGAGCTAGATGTCTATATTGTAAATTTGATATATTTGTTTCTCCTCCTTAATGTGCCTTTTCTTCAACAGAACTACAATCGCGATCTTTTCCTCTTTCTCTACCTTCTCCTTGTCATAGTTTCAGCAATGACTTCTTTGAAGAAACATAATGATAAGTCTCCATTCTCTGGAAAGACCATACAATACCTTAATCGACATCAGACTGAGGAGTGGAAAGGATGGATGCAGGCAAGTATTTCTTGATAGAACTCTTAACTAATAAAGAAATATTCCTTTAGCATAATCTTGAGTGAAAAGAATAAAAATAATTGTGTGACCAAGGCCTAGCTCCACTGGTTAGTGGTCAGCCTTCCAAGACTTGGGTAGGTTTGGGTTTGAGTCTCATGTAGTGTGTATGTGTTTAACTAATAATTTTTTTTTGGAATAAAAATAATTGTATGCTTTGCAGCACTTTTTTGTTTTGCATTTATTTTGAATTATGGAAATTGGATTTTAATTTGCATTCTGTTGTTCTTCTTGATATATTTATCTTGCATTTATGTTTTCATCTGTGCGCAACAAGCATTATCTCTTGATGCTCTTCATCTTATTCAAGCTGAAGACAATATTTTCTTTTGTTCTTTCAGTAACAGCAATAATTTTGAGAAAATCATATCAAGAAATTGCGAAACTATGAGGTGGAATTTAATATAATATGTATAATGGTTGTATGTTGAAAGAATAGAGTACATTACCATATCTTAGTCGGTTTTCGAAAGAAGGCTTGTTCTTACAGCTTTGCTTCATTTATCAACTAAATGATATATTCAACGTGCATGATGACTTTAAATTGTTTTACTGCTTATTTTGTATTTTGGCAGGTCCTATTTTTAATGTACCATTACTTTGCTGCAACTGAGATATACAATGCAATCCGTGTCTTTATTGCTGCATATGTTTGGATGACTGGGTTTGGAAACTTTTCCTACTATTACATCAGAAAGGACTTTAGCCTTGCACGCTTTGCTCAGGTGATTATATTTATTCTAGGCTATTGCTACATTTCAATGTAATAGTTATGACTTTGTTTTTGGTCTCACATGCTTTTACATCCTTATAATTTGATGCAGATGATGTGGCGGCTGAATTTCTTCGTGGCATTTTGCTGTATTGTTCTCAACAATGACTATATGCTGTACTATATCTGCCCAATGCACACGCTTTTCACCATAATGGTGTATGGAGCTGTCGGAATTTTTAACAAATATAATGAGATAGGATCAGTGATGATTGTGAAGATTCTTGCATGTTTTCTTGTGGTCATCTTGATTTGGGAAATTCCTGGAGTGTTTGACATCTTGTGGAGTCCTTTAACATTCATACTAGGTTGGTATCCTTGCAGATATCCCCAAAAGCTTATCTAGCAGATATCAGAGAGAGCTCAATTTATACTCTGAAGTTTTGCTTTTATTCCCAATTTTGATTGTGTTTTATGGCCTTCGTCACTTTTCTGCATACCTTAGATATGAAGTTTTAACGGATTTTCTTGTTGATAGTTTTACCTTTTTCCCCGAAGAACTTAAACTGATTGTGGTTAATTCAAGTTGAATACATTGAATAAGTTCAAGTTGACTTGGATTTCTTGGAAGGTGCTTACCATTATAGTTTATCCATTGGCAGGATATACGGATCCTGCAAAACCTGATCTCCCTAGACTTCATGAGTGGCATTTTAGATCTGGGCTTGATCGCTATATATGGGTCATCGGAATGATATATGCCTATTATCATCCCACTGTAACTTCTTAATCTTTGGTGATCTTGAATTTTTGGTGTATTTATTTATTTATTTTTTAATGTCTGGCAACAAACTACTAAATTTTTAAAATGTTTTAACATGTTAGGTTGAGAAATGGATGGAGAAATTGGAGGAATCTGAACCCAAGAGAAAACTTTCAATAAAAGCAGGCATCGTGACGGTTGCTTTATTTGTAAGTGCCTTTATGGCCACGGTAGAATTGTTGTCTGCTTAAATATGGTTGATCATCTTTTCTCACCTTTCTAATTTCAGGATTTTTCCTGTATGGTTTATTTTTAATTTAGGTTGGTTATTTGTGGTATGAATGCATCTACAAACTGGACAAAGTTACATACAACAAGTACCATCCATATACATCATGGATTCCTATCACGTATGTACTTTTTTATTTTTTTCTCTTTGGTGAAGCACTCATCAGGTAGTTTATACGTGATGGCTTGTAGATATTCCTAAGGATTTTGGTTAAGTTTTGACGCAGCCTTGTTGTGATTCCAGTGTGTACATCTGTTTGCGAAATTTTACTCAGCAGCTTCGGAGTGTCTCTTTGACTCTCTTTGCGTATGTCCTTTAATCATTTTAACTAAATTATCTGACTTTGGATAAGTTATAAATTATATTATTTTGCATCCTTACCTGTTTGGTCTAACCCTAGTTTTGGGCTGTCTAACTGCAAAACCTTGTAATGCTAGGTGGCTTGGCAAGATAACTTTGGAAACATACATTTCACAGTTCCATATCTGGTTGAGGTTTGTGGACAAACTGTTTTGCCTTCATATTCTTGTCTTTACTATGCTTGTATTGATTTGACTGGTATTATATATATATAGATAAATTTCCACAGGCTTTTTCAGTTTGTTACCTTGATATCACTTTCTCACCTGAGGTGGAACACTGCATATTTGTTTTTGAAGTCATTAAAATAAAAAATCATATTTGATGTTTCTTTTTTTGGGTCTAATATTTAAGTAAGCTAGCAAGTGTTAGGCCCCATATGCCTTCTTTCTCATTTAAAATGAATACGAAAAAGAATTTTTTTAGTACATCGATTTTTTTTTTTTTTTTTTTTTTGGGAGAGACTAAACAAACATGAAATATAGCATCATTTGAGCATACTCAAAACTCCCAGAAAGCAAAGACTTTCACTGTCAACTAGAATAAATGCACTCTTAACTTCTACATATGTGCAGATCAAACACCTCGAATGGACAGCCCAAATGGCTTCTTTCGTTAATCCCAGAATATCCATTGCTCAACTTCATGCTTACAACTGCCATTTATGTCTTGGTAAGTAAATATTTCGTGAATTTTAAAATTATGTGAGCTGAGAGTTTTAACTAGTCTTGTATTCTTGCATGATACTGCTATCTTGACTTGCTTCTGCAGATATCTCATCGACTTTTTGAATTAACCAGTACACTGAAGTCGGCTTTCGTACCTACAAAGGACAACCGGCGGCTGCTATGTAATTCTCTTGCTGCAGTTGCCATTTCTTTATGTTTGTATTGCATCTCACTCATTCTTCTTCAGATCCCTCATTCACCGGTAAGTTTTTCACAAGCGCCTAAGCAAGAGAGAATTTTTGGAACAGTTATCACATGGCTTTGTTTGCTCTAAAATTATAACGAGTTATGTCATGTCCTGTGCTGAGTTTTGCTGTAAGAGTACCTTGCAATTTTTTTTTTAACCTGCATATATAACTTGTGTCGCAAATTATTGTTACAGGCCTGACAAATTAAGACGGAAATGAAAGTTGTGTAGCAGTTTTCTCTTGGACATACAAAATCAATTATAGGTGGAGTGAAATAAGGGGACATCGATATTGTTGTTTGCAGATAATGAAGCAATTGTTTCTGCAAATTTGAGGAAAGATCGCCTCCATTGCCACGGCAAAGCCAAATTATGTTGGAAATGAGAGAGGCAGGCAACGAGGGAGAGAAAAATCTCCTTTCTCTTGTAATATTTGTGAATTGCAATATATATCAATTTTTTTTGGTCAATCATCAAAGAAAATGTAGGTTCATGTGGCATAGATTTGTTGTTTGGCATCAAACGACTACAAGTTCCAATACTAAAGAAATTTTTTATTCTGAATTCGCCCTGTTACACGCGTTGAACAACAGAAACCTTGTACTCAATTTTTTTTTAATGCAAATTTCTTATCGGTACTAACCTTACGAATTTCTTGTTACCGGTATCTGTAAAATGAAGTAATACCCGCTGTATGTTCTTCAGATTAAATAAATAAATAAATAAAGTCATACTGAGGTGAGGTGGTTAGGGCATCGCAATGGAGAGGGTGAACCTGCAATTCAATTATAAGGGGTCGCTCGGCATTTAAGTAACGGGATGGAGGATTTCAATTAATTCTATATATAGATATATTGTACATTTGTGACCTTGGTATTGATGGGAATTGTGGATGCAGGAAGCGGGAACTAATGAGCAATTGTTTTCCTCAACGTATTAAAAAACAATCATCGACCCAAAACAAAACTAAACAATATTCTTGGAATGAGTGTTTAGATATCCCTCAACTCAATACGTACCGATTCCGAAGAGGAAGAGAAAATAAACTTTGTCGTCACTTCACTCGTTGGTTGAATTTTGTAAAATGTAAAAGCAAAACAAAAGATGGTTCGTGGTTGGATGTAATTTGTAACCGAGGTAGCAAAAATGGAATCAATTCCATATGAAGACAGAATAGTATTCAGGAAAAAAAAACGAAAAGGCCTTGTGGGAGGAGTGGGACTCTCAAAATCAACTAAAGACGTCAGGATTAAATTCTTCATCGCTAACGAATAAAATTTCTTCACTCTCTTTCTACTCTCAGCTTTGATCGTTTTTGGAACGGCTAGCTTCGTCTTTGCCATGAGAGAAGCTCAACAAGTGCGGCTCGTACTAGGTAACATGAAAGACTTTTTTCTTCTCCTTTTTTATCTGTGTCATATAGATTTATAGGAACACATATAATTTCAAACAAATGGTTTTTGAACACAATTTTAACCAATTTCTTTTTTCCCCAAAATTTTAGTTTTATGCCTTATTCAGTATTTTCTTTTAACAAAGTTGACAATTTAGTTTTATCAGTGTCTATCTATTTTGGATTACTTTGCACTTGCACATGAACATGATCCTTTCAAGGAATTTACTTCGAAAAACTTATATCTTTAGGATTCATTTTCTCTCAGTTAGGGGTGCAAATTTTTTTTTTTTTTAATTTTTTAGTTTGAAAGTTTTGAATCCAATTGACATTATTAGCTATTAAGACCTTCAAGAGTCGGTTTACAGTTAGTTACCGCAAAATGGAATCATTGTTTGTTATTTGATTCCTGATATCAGACCAAGAATCCAAAGATGAAAGCTCGATTGATGAAAATGTCATCAGCAATTCAACATTCCCTTCCCAAAAGAGTTTGAAGTGGTGGATCCGAATTTGCATCTATACTCTGTTTCTCCTTGCTGGGCAGTCAGTGGCCACTCTTCTCGGAAGATTATACTATGCCGAAGGCGGAAACAGCAAATGGATGGCGGGATTCGTTCAACCTGCAGGCTTCCCAATTCTGCTTCCCTTGTATCTCATCTCGGCGCCCGAAAATATTCCAACCTCGAACAATACTAATCTCCATGAAAGACCCCCATCTTTTTTAATTATTTTATCAGTCTATGTTTCACTTGGCATACTTCAAGCAGCAATCAGCTCGATGTATTCATTTGGGTACTTGTATCTTCCAGTCTCCACTTATTCTCTCATTTGCGCCACCCAATTGGCTTTCAATGCTTTATTCTCCTTCTTCCTCAACTCACTAAAGTTCAATCCTTATATCATCAATTCCCTAGTCCTTCTCACCATCTCCTCAATCCTTCTCGCCTTTAATAATGATGAGTCCGCGGATTCAAGTGACGTTTCCAAAGATAAATATGCAATTGGCTTCATTTGCACCCTCGGTGGATCAGCCGGGTATGGATTAATACTATCCTTAACGCAGCTTTTCTTCAAAAGGTTTTTCAAAAAGGAAACATTTAAGGTGGTTTTGGACATGATAATTTATCCATCCTTAGTCTCAACTTGTATTATTCTTGTGGGGCTTTTTGCAAGTGGAGAATGGAAAGGCTTAAGTCAAGAAATGCGAGAGTTTAAATTGGGAGAAGTATCTTATCTAATGACATTGATTTGGACAGCTATTTGCTGGCAGGTTTTCTCAATTGGTGCAACAGGGTTGATTTTTGATGTGTCTTCACTCTTCTCTAACGTGATAAGTACTCTAGGGCTGCCTTTTGCTCCAGTTCTAGCTGTGATCATTTTCCATGAAAAAATGAATGGATTGAAAGTGATTGCCATGGTGTTGGCTATTTGGGGTTTTGTTTCTTATTTCTATCGTCATTATTTGGATGACTTTAAGTCCAAGATTGAGGATGGGACTGCCATTGAAGCTCCAAAAGCTTCAACAACTCCAAGAATGGATGAACCAGAACAAGATCTTCTATAGATCATCTAGAAATTAAATGTACGCAATTAACATTTGCCAGACAGGATTTGGGCTTTTGTTGGGTATGCAACACATTCATGATGGAGCAAATTAAGAGGAGTTTTAAATGTTCTTGCAATATAATTTCTAGATCAAAGATGTCGATGTGTAAATACAAAATTAATTTATTTCACCGAATTCATTGCTTCATTAGGCTAATCAAAGTTACAACTTCAGTTTCAATTAATTCTATTATTATCTACTACCCAATTGATCATTATTTATTGGAAAATTCTATGATGCCGTGATTCACATTATGGCATCAATGCCGTAATAGACGTGGATCATTAAATTAGATAACGATTTACAATAATTAAAATAAAATAAAAGAATTTAATTAAATTATATATAACCTGTTGGAAGCCGGTTAAGTATAGTTTTTAAAGTAAAAAAAATACCGCTTAAAATCAAAAGAAAAAGATTTGACTTTTTAACGAATTGCAAAAGAGAAATATATAGAAATATTCCAATTCAGGCTGATTTCTGCCTCGTTCCAACTACTGCGTCTTTGCCGTTGCTGCCGCCGTCTTGATTTGTCTGTCGTCGCTCATGCAAGGTAAGTTTAATCCTTGGCTTTCCAACTTTGGACAGTTGCTCTCCTCTATCATGACCCCTAGGATGAATTCTCTCTCTCGTTTCTTTCAACTTTCAACGCCAGCAGAGTTAAAGTCATGTAAATCGATTATGGTGGTGCTATTATATATTGATTATTTTAAGATGAAATTGATCATCATATTGTTACAGAGTCGTGATTTAAATCATCTACATGTCTATGTTAGTAATTTTATATGAACTGAACCTTGATTTGTTTAATTACTAACAATTAAGGCTGTTGGATTTGTAATGAAAGTCTTGTTCTATATTTCCATGTGATGTGTTTCCAATATATATATATTGGCTATTGATGACTTTAGTTTTTGAAAGTTTGACAGTCATTTGAAGTAAATCTAAAAAAACTATGTGAATGACATCTCGTGAGATAAAGCTTTGCTTCTTACAAGATTTATTCTGTCATTGCCGTAGATTGCTTGTCATGATTATCTCCTATTTGTTTTGGGTTTATGATATAAAGACCATGCATGGCTCAACGTAAGTGAGAGTCTTTTATTATGACAAGGCAATGGTTCTGTTAAATTATAAACTTCTCATTCGTTGTTTTATTGATGGAAGGAAAATTCTCACTCTGATTCTCTCCTCTGTCATGACCCTAGAATGAATTCTCAATTTTTTCATCATCGCTCTCTCGTTTCTTTCAACTTTCAACGCTAGCAGAATTAAGCCAACATCAATAATCGTGTCCTCTTACCATTATTCTCTCCATCGTCATCATTGCTTCCACTTTATTCCCACACAACTCAAAACACCGTCATTAAGAAAGAGATTATTAGAACAGCAAATCAGCCCTTATAAATCTCTTTCATGTGTGTGAAATGGCTATCTTAATCAATCTAGCTCATGTTTTGCCGGTGCCAAAATATCAGAAGTCTTACAAATGATCAGGGGGGCCCTTATTTCTTTAAAAAGTAGTCACACAACGCACGGATAGAAACAAATTATGCAAGAACAAGCAACGGAGGAATGAAGAAAATCTAATCCATCTATCATGACTGTGGGGTCCTCAGCCAACCGTATTTTAGTGTACAATCCACAGCTATATAGACTACAAGATTTAGGATTCAAGTCTTACTAAGTGAGATAAATCCTTTAAGCCATTGGAGGACGTAAAGGTGGATCGGGCAAACAAGAATGCGCCCACTACAATGACATTATCGGAGTCTTAGAAAATGCAAGTTGCCAAATTTGATTGAATGATACCATCAAATTGACGATCCTCACTTTAAGTGGGTTAATTAAACCCCCTAGGTATGGGCTTAGGCTGCCAGAGGCACAGGGCATACAGGTCAACATGTGAAGTGGACATGAATGTGGGTCCCATAATGACAATGTCATATGTTTTGTAACTAGATGTCACGAAATGTCATTGGACGGTGAAATTCATTTGAAACCCAACCCAAAAATTAAAGGGAAATTATTAGTCATATACCATTAACTGACATTTTTATCAAATGTGCTACAACACTTTTTATGTCTATCACTCGTATATCCTATATTGTCAAAACGTTTCTGGCGTCCACCAATCCGTTACATGCAGTTAGAATATGCTGGCGTCATAGGGGTAGTGTGGTTTTTTAACATAGAAGAAGCTTTGATAAAAAACGACATATCGTCTTATTTAAGTGAAATGACAATGTTTTACCAGATGACATGTCAGTTCACATTAATATTACCAAACGACATATTATTTTATGTTAATATTACTGGATGTCATGTCATTTATCTGGATGAACAGTTAAATAAGAGGAAACAGGTACAACACACACGGCCGGACCTCTTCTTCTTTTCTTCTCTTCACACACACAAAACAAAAAAGCAACGGGGAAGTCAGTAGTATACCACCACAGCGACAACACTTACGATCGGAGATGGCACGATAGACACAAATGTATCCCCTTAACTTGTATGATTAAGAATCTCTTTAAGGAAAATTATCGTGCGTGTGTGAGCGTGCTACTGGCTTTCTCGTTGCTTTTTTGTTGGTGTGTGTAAAGAGAAAAAGAGAAGAAGAGGTCCGATCGTGTGTGTTGTGCGTGTTTCCTCTTGTTTAACTGTTTTTTTTTCAGTGTCGTCTAGATAAACGACATGTCATCCGGTAATATTAACATAAAATGACATGTCGTTCGGTAATATTAACGTGAAACGATATGTCATCCGGTAAAACATTGTCATTTCACTTAAATAATACGACATGCCGTTTTTTTTATCACAGCTTCTCTTATAGTAAAAGACTACACTACCCCTATGACATCAGCATATTCTAACGGTACGTAACGAATTGGTGGACGTTAGAAACGTTTTGACAACTTAGGGTATACGAGTGATAGACATGAAAAATATTATAACACGTTTGATAAAAGTATCACTTAAAGATATATGACTGATAATTTCTCAAAATCAAATTAGGAGAAATTTCTCTTCCCATAACACTGTATGGGGAGACTTTGAAACTTTCATTTTATCGATAAGACAAGAAGTAATCGCCCTATTTTATAGTAATTTATTGACCAATGATACACGACTCACCAATGAACCAACTTGAAAAAATTAATGTAAACAAGAGAAATTTTTATTCCTACCATTATACGGGAAGATTTCAGACTTGAATCATTCATTTTATAAATAAGACGAAATATCGACAACAAGATCAAGACGTAATTGTTTTATTTATAGTCCTGTCTCACTAAAAGTAACTGCTTGTTAATATGTTATTTTTCTTTTTTTTTTAGTTCATTAATCTGTTAGTTGGCTGCATTGATACTGGCAAATACGTGTATATAATATTAATTTAGTACTGGATCCGCATGTCGGGAAAATAACTTGAGCAGCTTGCTACAAAATAAATATTGATCGAGACAAGAGACAAGACGGTCACCAAAGTTGAAACCCGCAGAGGCGGTTGACAATAATACAAATAGAAGTGGATTCATATATCCATCCAGTTAAGACCATATATATATGCACACAAATATTTATCGTATGGCTGGTTTATGTATTGACAAGTTTTCATAAGAGCCATGTGTTTCATTTACTGAAATCAAATAGAAAAATGATACAACTTTTCTGTACATGCAACTGGATATGAATATATCAGAGAGTGTTGTATGTTACAGTTCCTCCATTCTTTGAATAAAAACTTTCTCTTGTCCTCTTCTTGGCTTAAAAACTTATTCAGATCAGCCTTCCTTTGACTTATATATCACTTACCACATATGGGAGAAATTCAAGAAGTACAACTCCAAATCACGGCCACGGGTAAGTCAAGTTTCTGTATGTTTTCGAAGGTTAATTATTACTTGAAGTCACTTTAATTAAGTAATGTTTTTCGTTCAGCTGTCATCTCCAGCTTTTTCTATCACCTGTTGTTAAGAATTTTTGTGTTTTCTTGACAGTTGAAGAAGAAAAAGAAGCAACGTTAGCAGTGGAATACTGTAATAATCTGACCGTCACCGATCAACCAACAGCTAATAATCGATCAAGAAATTATTGGAGGTGGATCCGGATAGGCATCTATGCATTATTGGTTATCTGTGGTCAGGCAGCAGCTACTCTCTTGGGAAGGCAGTACTATGACAAAGGCGGGAAAAGCAATTGGCTGGCAACACTTGTGCAGCTTGCAGGCTTCCCAATTCTCCTTCCTTACTACTGCTGCATTAATATTTCTCCACCAAGAAGAAGAAATGCCAATACAGAATCAGAAATTGTATTTGCCCAACTCCAGAGAAAGATAAAAAAAAAGCCACCGAATTCTTTCTTTACCTTAGCTTCAGTCTACGTCGGCCTTGGCATAATCGTAGCAACAGAATGCTTTCTTTACTCAATTGGGCTCCGCTATCTTCCAGTTTCAACGTATTCAATCATCTGTGCATCCCAAATGGCCTTTAATTCTTTCTTCTCATTCTTCCTCAACAAACAGAAGTTCACTCCATACATAATCAATTCACTTGTCCTTCTCACCATCTCCTCCACTCTCCTCGTTTTCCAAAACGATTCTGAAAATACCAAAGGGGTACTACCTAAACAAAAATATGCAATCGGATTCATATGCACTGTTGGCGCATCAGCTGGGTATGGATTTCAGCTTTCCCTTACGCAACTAGCCTTCACCAAGGTAATAAAGAGGGAAACGTTTAAAGCTGTCTTGGATATGATAATCTATACGGCTTTTGTTGCGAGCTGCGCTATTCTGGTTGGACTTTTTCTTAGCAGAGAATGGATGGGTTTAAACAGAGAAATGGAAGAGTATCAACTTGGGAAAGTATCTTATGTCATGAATTTGGTCTGGACAGCTATATGTTGGCAGATATTTTCTATTGGATCAACAGGGTTGATTTCTGAGACGTCTTCCCTGTTCTCCAATGCGATGAGTGTTGTGGGTTTGCCTATTGTTCCAGTCCTAGCAGTGATCTTTTTCCACGACAAAATGCATGGCTTGAAAGTGATTGCCATGGTGTTGGCTATATGGGGCTTCCTTTCGTTTGTCTACCAGAACTATCTTGACGACTACTGCAAGTCCAAGAGTGATAATGGAGAAGCCAAACAAGTTCGCCAAGCTTCTTCTAGTGGAAGTTAATTAATTAATTAATAGATGAATGATGTGAAAAGTTTGCTATATCATTGCTCTAAGATAAATGGTAGATGCCCCCGAAGAATAGTCGGTCCCGGGGTCCCCGAATTTTAAAAATTTAAAAATTTAAACATTTTATCTACTTACACCCTTGTGTTTGACTTGGGTTAAATCTTTTTTTCCGTAAAATCAGTATCGAGTCAAGTTTTTGATTTAAATAATTTAAAAAATAGATGATAACATAATTATTTATTTTATTAATAACGGAGGATATAATTTAATGATAGATAGTTGAGCAATAAAATATAACATAATTAAGCATATGTAATACTATTCAAGTAAAAGAAGAGATTTAGATATTAAACAGTTAATACAATTGTATTTATCAAAAGCACATGAATTTAGAATTGGAGAACTTATAATAATAAATCAAAGAGGTCTAAATATAGATCCTCTCTTGTTAGATAGTATAAGAATAGAAATTTTTAGAAATAAATTTTCTTGGAAATAATGGAATATCAATTTTGTTGAAAATTACAATAATGATCTTATAATAGATTATAATAGACTTTTAACCATTAAGCAAAGAGAAGAATATAATTAGAATAACAAAAAAATTAGGAGTAAATATTATCCTTATAATAATATGCTATTAGAATATAAAGACTTATTTATGTGTAAACTCTGCCTTAAATATTGTCTATTATAATTTAATAGACATTATATTTCACAAGTAATGAAAGACATAATATAAAGACATTATATTATGCAAATAAATAATAATATTTATTTAACGAAATATTAAATAAATATTTAATAGAAAGACATTATATTCATAATATAGTATATTACTTGAACCATTAATAATTTCACAAAATATAGAAACTGGTAATTTTCCACCTTCCAGTTATAGGCAAAGAGGATTTACATATGAAAGATTTTAACTTTTTGATTTAGTAAACGATTCCAACATGTGGGGAAATAATCAATTAAACTGGATTTCTCTATATTTACTAAATAAATTAGGAAACCTTAATTTAACGATAAATGATATAGAAAGTGCAAATGAAATACTAGAGATAAAAAATTTTAATGATGAAAATATAAATCAATTCAAAAGATTGGGAAATCAAATGAGTTAAGAATTTGAACACATTAAACAAATAATAAATGAATTCCAAATTGAAGATATGGACATATTAAAACAAAAAATTATAAATATAATAAATGAAAATTCAATAAATACAAGATTAAAAAAGATTGAAATTCAATTAAATAAAATTGAAAAAATTGTTCAACAACTTGGTAATAAATTTGCCATAAACATATACGGAGAACTTCAAGAAAATTGAAGTATAAAGAATTGATAATAACATGGAAGATTACTCATGATAATTCAAGAACAAAATAAAATTTTATAAGATACCATAATTTACTTTAATGAAAAGAAAAGTAATGAAATTCAACTTATGGTAAGGCCAATATTTAACAAAATAAAAGGAAATGAAAAATTGATAAGTTTAAGGATGTTAAGCGAAGATGCAAATAATGGTTTAAAGAAATTATCAGATAATAATGAGGAATCTGATACAGATGAAGAAGATGACAGTGTCTTCATAAATTTAAAAGATATTGAAAAAAGAATAGAATATCTAAAAATCAATGAATCAAAGCCATGAGTCTTTAAACAAGGTGAATCTAGTAATAGGGCTTCTTATGCTAGAGAAGAAATACCAACATCTGAGAAATACCAACATCTGAAAATGAAAGATCCCAAAGTTAATATTTTAGGCCAAGCAAAAGACCTAAGAAAGAATATAAGACTCCAGGAGAATATAAAGAAAGACCCATCAGCCATGAGGGTATCTGGTTAGATTTAGATTGTGTTAAAGACAGAGATAAAATGATAACTGCTTGGGTAAAATCTATGAAAATTGCTTTAGTATTTTATAATCTAAATAGACATAATAGCATAGAATTCTTTAAAACTTTGTTTATAAGAATAGCTGCACAATGGTTTATGGGATTAAGTTAAGCTAATAAAAATAAAGTATTATATGGGGACAACCCTAATGAAAATGAATCTCAAGAGCAAATTTTAAGTAGATTTGAAAGTGAAATAAGAAGAGAATTTCTAGGAGAAGATTGGGAAGCCGATTATCGGCAAGAATTAGAAAGAAAAATAATGGAAAATATGAGAAAGCTAACTAGGCTTAAAATATGTGATACATATTATAAATGTGAATTTAGAGAAAAAGATAATACAAAGATGTATTATAATAATTTATATTTTATGTATTACAATAATTTATATTTTATGAAAATACCAGACCCATGGGATAAAATGATAATGACAAAAGATAGTTAAGAATATGATGGTACTACTAATACTGATACACTTGGAAATGGAATTATGTTTGCTCGAAATAGAGTAAATCAGTAGTGTTCTGAAATAAGAGATAGAATATTAATGAAAAAACAAAATTGAAGATTATGTTCTTCAAAATTAGAAGAGCCTCAAAGATTTCGATGTTCAGAAAAAATTTAAGAAGAAGAAATTTTTTAAAACAAATACAAAATATTACAAGAAAAATAAATATGAGAAAATGTTCTTTAAAAGTAATAAGTATTGAAAATCTGAGGCAAAAACGTCTAAAAAATGTAAATGTTGGTTATATGATGAAGAAGGGCTTTATGCAAATGAATGTCCTAAGAAAAAGAAAGTAAACATAAAAATGTTTGAAGATTTTGAGGAATTAGAATTAATTATTGATAGTGAAGATGTTAGTGAAAATGATAGCATATACTATCTGTCTGATGAAACTTTAAGTATTTTAGAATCAGAATGAGTATAAAAGAAATAGATAATAAAGATCTATATCAAGATGAAGAATTAGAAGAACAATGTTATTTTAATAAAGAATTAATCTTTGATAAAAAAACAATACCTTAAGATTAATAAAAAGGGATTAGAAACATCTATGACCTCAGTCAATAAGTTAGCACAGGAAATAATTAATATGGTTAAAAGAAAAAATATAATGTATTTTGGTGCCACTGTAAGAGAAGTATCAATTGAAATTATACACCCAAGAGGAAATACAATTATACCATTACTATTAAAATCCGATATATAGGAAAAAATCAATAAAATCAGACCTAGTGATAGGCATTAAATTGGATATATTCATATTGTGGAGTCCAAATTATGATAAAAGCTTATTTCAGAGAATGAATTGATAGTCCAGTAAATCTTGATGTACTAGATAATAGAATAAAAGATAAAAAACATGCACTCTTGGAATAATACAAGGAAATCTTAATTATAAGAAATTGATATTTAAAATATATCCTAAATATTCCATACGTTTTGGAGATAGAAATATAAACAAAACTTTAACCTTATGTCATGGTTTTAAATACTTTGATATTATGCACGATAGATCATATCCATATAACAAAACTTATGCCATAGAATATGCATCAACAAATTCAGCTAATAGTGAAATGTTTGCTGATAAAGAATTTATAGAAATAGATAAACTTTTTAATAAGGTTGGAAAAATACAATCTCCTGAATTACTGAGAGAAAGTGATTTACCAAAAGAATGAGATCTAAGGAGTCAACCTATGTTGATTAGAGGAAATACCTTTAAAACTATAGAATATACACCAGAAGGTAGAATAATTATAAGGAATGGAGAATCAATCTCTATACCTAGAAAAGATTTAGAATTAAGTGGAATGCAAAGTTCTATAAGATGTAGCCATCTTGTGACACCACCATTACATGAAATATTAGCAACATGTAGAAAAAATAATCAAAATTTCATAATCAAAATTGATTATAATAATGAAAAGTCATGGCATAAGACTTTTGCTATTCTAGATACAGGAGCTGCAAAATCTTATGTAGATGTCAGGATAGTTAAATATTTAGAACGAAAAATTCTAATTGAACCACATACATATGTAGGATATAATGGCGAAAGAAAAATAATAAGCCAATATTGTGAGATACCATTAAAGATTAAGGGAATAGAATTTATCTTTCCTTTCTTTATTGAACCATAATATGAAACAGAAATAAGTCATTTATTATTAGAAATGAACTTCCTTGAAAATTTCTCTCCTTACTGCATATGAGATAGAGAAATATCAATAACATTTGAAAGAATCAAACAAACTTTATCAAGATATGTCTAATCCATTTATAGTATATATAAAAGTAATTATACCATATTATAAACAAAAACCAGAATGATTTCATGCTTTAATTGATACTGGTTCAGGAGTTAGCTTAGCTAATTTAAGAATTTATCCAAAGTCATATTGGAAAGATTATAAACCTTTAACAAGACAAGGAATTAATAGAGAACAAATTTCTCTAGGAACATTATAATAAAAGCATTAATACAATTAGAAGATTATATTCTAAGCATACCAATATTATGGTCTTTTGATTATATAGGTGCCGATATACTTTAAGGAGTTAATTTCCTTCGTCAATTCATTTATATAATGACTAATGAAATAATTACTCTTAAAATACCCTGTAATCATACCCTTACCACTCCCCGAATTTATAATCCCCTTAGACGCACTACTCAAAAATTTCATTTTCGTTGCAGTCAGCAGGGTGATTTCAATATAAAAATTAATCAAATTATATCTGATTATGAAAAGATCTTAGAAAAACTTGATAAAAATTTTGGTGAAAATCCAATTCAATTATGGAAAATTGATAAAACTCATTCCAAGATAGAATTAAAAGATCCAAATGTTATCACAAGGGTTAAGCCTATGAGATATGGGCAAGAAGATATACTAGAATTTGATAAACAAATCAAAGAACTCTTAGATCTCAAACTTATTTGAGAATTTAAAAGTTCACATAGCAACTTTGTCTTTATGGTTAGGAATCATGCAAAAATTAAACGAGGAAAAGTTCGTATGGTTATTAATTATAAAGAATTAAATAAATATACTAAATTTGATAGATACTTTTTACCTCACAAAAATACATTAATTACTTTTATAATTAATAAAAAGATATTTAGCAAGTTTGATTGCAAATCAGGCTTTTGGCAAATTAAGTTTGAAGAAGAAAATATATCACTTACTGCCTTTAGTACACCTCAAGGACAGTATGAATAGATTGTATTGTCATTTGAATTAAAAAATGCGCCACAAATATTTCAAAGAAGAATGAATAAAATTTTTTTAAAGAATTTCATGAATTTTGCATTGTTTATGTGGATTATATATCAATATTTTCTAATAATAAAGTTAACCATATTAATCAGTTAGTTTCTTTTGCAAAAAAATGTAAGAAACATGGAATATTACTTTCGAAAAAGAAAGCTGAGATAATGAAACCTAAGATTGAGTTTCGAGGACTAACAATCGATGAAACATGAATAGAATTGCAATATCATATTTCTGAAAAAATATATTTATTTCCAAATAAATTAGAATTTGAACAGCAAATTCAAAGATTTTTAGAATGACCTAATTATGCTGTAAGTTTCATAAAAAAAACTTAGCAAAATAAATACAACTCTTACAATGATTATTGAAAAAGAATGATGCAAAATCTTGGGAAGAATCTCATACACAAGTAGTTAAAAAATTTAAAAAAAAATGTAAAAATCTACCAAGATTAGAATTTTCAACGGCTAGTGATAATTTAATTCTTAAAACTGATGCTTCTGATAATCATTGGGGTGCAGTATTAAAAATAGATCTAGAAAAGATTTGTAGATATACCAGCAGAACATTTAAGGCCTTATAAAAGAATTATCATAATAATGAAAAGGAATTGTTAGCTATTAAAAATGAGATAGCTAAATTTACTTTTTTTTTTATTACCAAAAAAGTTTAAAGTCAGATATAATAATACTCAAGTTAAAGGATTTATATTTAATAAATTGCCTAATCTCCCTCAGTATAAAAGATCAAGTAGATGGCAGCAATTCTTTGCAGAATATGATTTTGAAATTGAGTATATTAAGTGATCTAACAATTGTATTATAGATTTCCTCAAGGGCTTGCTATGATTGATGATGCCCAAGAAGAATTGAGCAAACTTTGCCCAGACAAAAGTTTACAAAATCGTATAGAAGTTCAAACTTCAAAAGAATATATTAGCAAAATGCTAAGGAATGTCCATTTCAAGGATCAAAATGAAGGTCAGATCGCTCAGTATTCTTCACAGATCCCAATTCCAGAGAGGTTTCTCTCAATCCATGATCTTAAAGAACAATATATAAAGGAAGAGAGTTCCCAAAGCTCTTCATAGAGTATAAAGCCCTAATATACTAAAAGCGGACAATCAATTTCAATGGCTAAAATCCCATGTGAAAATGATTACGTTTATAAATATAAAAAAATTGGTAAAATAACCTATAGGATTCGTCCTAGCCAGGCTATAGTGCCAGATCATTTAGGATTATACCTAAGAATTTATTTTTTCTTAGGAGGTGATCCTAAAATAATAAAAGATATATTTGATTATGGATTTCTTAATCTCATTTATACAGATGAAAATTTTAGGGAACTAGAATTTCTTCCTGAAAAGATCAAAGAAGCCGCCATTGAGCTAAAAAAGATAAGCAGGACAAAATAAGCCATTTTTGTCAAATTCCTCAATGCTTGTCTTGAATATTATGATAACAATTGGTATCCAATACAACACATGATATAAGTCGTGGTTAGCAGCAAAAAAGTTAGTCCAACAATTGATTTAGATCAGGTCTATAATGATTATGATCCAGAACTATTTAAGCCCAAAGCTCTCTGCACCAAAAGGGCAATAGGAATGAAAGTCCTCAATGAACAGCTCGAGAGGATAAGTAAACAAAAGGTGTGCCTTTATGAGATCACAAAAGAGCATATAATCTTTTCTATGAGTAGAAAAGGCAATATACTAACCAAACATGCCATTGTTAAAAAGAAAAAAGTAATTTATGAAAATCTTGTGGAGTCCAGTCTGTCAACACAACATGAGACATGCAAGGTGTTAAAACACCAAAATGATTGTGAATTTTGCTATGAAAAATCCAAAGATGGATCCAGTGAATAAAACATGTCAATAGATGAAGAGCTCATAATACGCATGTGACAGGGTCTAATTAAAAGTTCAAAAAATGGCAGCTGTTGAAGCAACAATAATTAAGAAGAGACAAATCTCTGCAATAGCTTTATCTCTATGTCAGAGCTACAGGAAGAAGAGGACACCAGGTGTCCATAAAGAAAGAAGGGAGGGGTCACCTTATCCTGCAAAAATCTGTAATCTCTCACAAAATTGTAACATGTGTAATATAATCTTATCTCTTGAGAGATATAAATGTAATCATGTAAGAAAGAGAAAGGCAACCGTCTTATAGTCTTCCCCAACCTTCATAAGCTTTTGTAAATTCTCTTCTCTATGACAATTTCTAGTTATGAAATAAATAAAATTTTGAGTGCAATTATCATCTTCTAAATATCTTATATATTCTTAGAGATAAATCAAGTACTTTACATGCCAGCACTTGTGCTAATTAAAGAAGATTTCATATTACTAAGCACTCTTCCAGAGACGTTTGCAAGGAAAGCGTTCAGACAGATCCTTCTCGGCCGTAAAGCAGTGTGTTGCGTAAAGCTGTGTGGAACAATGCTGAGGTGATCTTACTGGTTAGTAATCGTGAACCATCTTCTTACATTTTAGCAACAAACGGAAGCATGTTGGGCCTTGGTTGTTTTTTTGGATGTTATAAGATAGGAAGTGATAAAAGTAGCTCAAATTTATAAAAAATGGAAAGAGTAGTTGACAAGTTTATAGATGCAATTGATAATTTAGATTTCATTCTAGAATATCAAATTATTTATACAATCTCTGTTTTAATTAGAAGATTAATTACCAAAAAATATTGGTATAGAGATATGAGAAGAATAAACTCAGAAGATGAAAGAGAAATATTTGATACTTTTAAAGAAGAAAACAAGATAGCATTAATGGAATCAATTTTAATGAGTCTTGAAGTAATTCAAGACAGGTGCAAAACTAATATTAGAAGTCAAGATCGCCCATAATGAATAACAATAATATCAATAATATGAACTTTTTAATTCAAAATACAGAATTTAGATTACAATATTTGTGTGAAAGCTTAGATGGAATGTATTTAAGCTAGGAAGATAGCCTAGGAATATTCATAGACATGTTAGAAGAAAAAATTTGGTCTTTGACACTGGAGAGACAAATAATTATTAATGCAGGTCCTAATTTAGAACCAATAGATCTTTATGAATATGATAATCCTCTAAACTTATATAAAATTATAGTTAAAAGTTTGAAAAGTTTGAAAAGTTTTAAAGATAGATGTACAAGAGACAAAAGGACAAATTATCCAGTTATTCCAAATTAACAATATAACAAGAAATTCGACAAATATTGCAAAAAGACCCATTCGGGGCTTGACTCTGGGTTTGACTCGGGGAGAGTATCAACACTCTTGCTATAATAAATAAATGGGATAAGGGATTATTAGCTTTACAGTATTGAAAGAACTGAGCATTGCTTATATATCAAGTCAAGCAGGACATCGCCTTTAGGTGTTGAAAATTGTAATACGAAATATGATGGCGCGTTTACTAAACATGAATCAGAATGGGCTGGAATATGAATGGGTCGGAATTGGAATGAGCTAGAATCGGAATTAACTGGAATCGGAATGAAGAATTGGAATCAGAATAAGTTATTTACTTAAGCTGTAGGAATCGGAATCGGAATGAGTTGTATTGCCATTAATATGTTTACTTTGTATTGGAATCGGAATCAAAATGAGTTAGGTTATTGTATAAGAAAACTTAGAAAATGGATAGCAAATGTCAAATATGAAAATTGATTGCAGGAATATTTGTTCAACCTGCTAGCCAGGCTTCCAATTCTCTTTCCCCTTTATCTGACTGAAATCGGCACCCAAAAATCCAAACTCAAAACAAACTCCGATACTAAAGACCACCCTCCTTTGTAATATTTGTATCATTCTATATGAATTCCACTTGGCATGCATGCTTCCAACAGCTAGCTGTAAAGTATATTGAATTATTCATTTGGCTAATTATATCTTCTAGCTTATGGTGTGGTTATTTGTGGAATTGAGGAATCAGAATTAAGAATAATAATAATTAATGGTATTTACTTATTAAAATAGATGAGATGAGAATAAAACACGTGGGGCAGCTGGGGCTCATATCCTTCCACACCTCCAAAAATTTGGTGCCAAATCGTCGCCTGTTTCCTTATTTATTTGATAATAGAGTTGGCTATCTTTATAGCATCGATTGTATACTTTTGTAGGATTTAGGAATGGAAACTTGATTCCTATGTGGGGTTGAGAATCAAGTACGCCTTCCTATTATTTTATCTAAACCAAATTTCATAATTTCATTCTTGTCATTATTGTTGTTAATAATAATAATAATAATAATTTATAATTATTATTGCTAAATTTATTATTATTATTAAAATATTTATTTAAATAATAATAATAATCACAATTATTATTATTATAATAATAATCACAATTTTAATAACTTAAAATAATCAATTCTAATTCTTAAATAGACTAAACATATCAATGAAAATAGAGCTCAAGTAAATAATTTATTTTGATTTTTATTTCAACTCATTCCAATTCATTATTACTCTAATTCGAACTCAGTTTAATTACCAATCGATAAACACAACCTTTCTTATTCTCTCATTTGTGCCTCTCAATTGGCTTTAGGCTCCGTTTGACATAACTTTTCAAATTAAACTTATTTAAGTAGAGTTTTTGTTAGTGGAGTTTTTATAAGTAAAACTTTTACAAAAAAAAAATTTTAGTTGTTTGGTTATCAATGAGAGTTTTTATTATTAATTGTAAAATTATTTTAATAAGTAAATTATTTAAAGTTATATTATGAAAAGAATCAAATAAAATTATAAAATAACTAAGGATATTTTAGATATTTTAACATTTAAAAAAATATTACTCTCAAAAGCTAATACAAATAAAAAAATTTATTTAATTTTAAAAAATTTTATTTAAAAAATAATCAAACAACCAAAAAAATTAAAAATAATTTATAAAATTAAATAAATATTTATAATTATTAAATAAGACATTTCAAAATGAATATTTATTTCTTTTCTTCTTTATATCATCGATGGGCCCTTTACACAAAATTACACGACTCTTCAACCTTTTCATTAATGACCTATCTATATTTGGTGGAGAGTAAATGGAGATGGTGACATGGATTGTCAGTAATTAATAATGAATCTATCAATTTCTCTCTCCCGTATTAATTGATGTTTTCAATCTTGTCTTCTCTTTCCAATCGTTCAGTTCCTATCTTATGACGTTATTTTCTTCTGTGACAGAATTTCTTTCTGCTAAGACTTATCAGAGTCGTAGCACAATTTTTCTTTTCTTTTCTTTTCTTTTTTAACTATTATTAGCAAATATTCAAACATGAGATTATAGTAAGAACATCTTGAATAAGAGTAAAAAAAAATCGAAGTAAAATTAATAAATACTATCAATGTGTTATATGTATGAATATGAATTGTTTGGTTTAAAGAAATGAACTAAGATGGACACGTTCGCGCTTGGTAGTGCTTTCGGTAATTTCCAAAAATCACTGTAAAATAACTTTACACGTTTCGTGAACTCATTGATGTAATTCAGTTTAACTTTACACTTTTCGTAAACGCATTGATATAATAATCCTCTTGCTACGAGTGTTAAGTATATTAAGGAACAAACAAAAAAATTTGAGTGAAAACAGTTTTTTTAAATTCAAAAAATGTATGAAGTAGATGTTTTTAAAATATTATAGAGAATAAAATCTGAGTAGTATTATATAAAATTCAATATAAATTAATTTTAATAATTATCTGATTATAAATATTAATAATATTTTTATATAATATGAATTATAATCTAAGAATTAGTCTTATATAATTTAATATATATATATATATAGAACAAGAAATCGTCCTTAAATTTATGTAACAATGTACAGTAGCTCTAGTTGATCAATTCATTGTTAAAAAAATGATTAATTTATAGGGTTTTTCTCCTGATACTAATTTTTATGCTGTTGTATTATCACATGCATCTATATTGAAAAGGTCCCGTGACAAATTATATTACAGCCATATATTTTGTGTTCCATATTGCATCTTATTGTATTCTGTCCATCCGACTTAATAAAAAAATTACTACGTGGCACAATATAGTCATTATTGTTTTCAACTAAATAAGGTTGACACGTATACGTAACGTACAACAACATAAATGGAAAACAGTCCATTACGATTTCAGTAGAACATGAACATTACATTGATTTTTAATGAATCGAAATTCACAATTTGCTTGATAAAGACATGCAAATGTGCTGTTATGACAAATTCGTGGGAAATTTACGTGAATAACCTAATTAATTTTACATATTTTTAAATTAATCTCTCTAATTTTTTTCTATCAATATTAGTTAAATAAATCATGTACTCCCGAAAATACCCTTCTCATTTTTACTCTCACTAAACCGAAGCTCTCTCTCTCTCTCTAAGCAAGCTTTCTGCCACCAACTTCCAGCACAATCGGTGGCAGGCTTTATAATACAATTCAAGTGCAACTAAATACATTAAACTTAAAATTATAATACATTTGTAACCCATTAACAACTAATATTAAAAAATAAAAATAGATTAACAACTAAATTTTTTAAAATATTAATTGTCTGTTGTCTGTGGTGCGACAGGCAACTTTTGGTGCGACCGGTACCCTGTCGCACCTTCCTTGTATACACACACACAATATATATGTATATTGTGTATGTCGCACCATTTTTATATATATTAATTGTCTGTTGCCTGTCGCACCAAAAGTATTAATTGTCTGTTACCTGTCGCACCACTTTTGGTACGACAGACAACTTTTGGTGCGACCGGTATCCTGTCGCACCCAAAAGTGTCGTGGACATAGTGCATGTCGCACTGCTTGTCGCACTGCTTGTCGCACCTTCCTTGGTGCAACATGCACAATATACATATATATATATATATATATATATATATATATATATATATATATATATATATATATATATATATATATATATATATATATATATTTATTTATTTATTTATTTATATATTTATTTATATAAATATATATCTGGTGCGACGGGCGCCAGTCGCACCAAGTTTGGTGCAACAAATAATCGGTAGCACCAAACTTGTGCGATCTACTGCAACAGTACACACAAAAAAAAAAATGCAATAAAACTTTGAAAATCAGTGAGAGAGAGTTTGCTTTGAGAGAGAGAGAGCTTTGCTTAGAGAGAGATCTTCGGTTTGGTGAGGGTGAAAACGAAGGGCATTTTCGGGAGTGCTGGGTTTGTTTAGTTAATGTTAATAGAAAAAGTTAGAAGGGTTAATTTGAAAATTTCCAAAATTAATGGGGTTATTCTTGTAAATTTCCCCATATTCGTTTGTATGGAGATAAGATTCTTAATTATTTATTTCAATGGAAAACAACACTACATTAGTGCTGTCTGGTATGAATGATAAATCTAATATTTTTGGCACGTAGTAATTACTAAACTGCGCTTAATTATTAATGTTAAATCTAATAACACACTTAGAGCCAGTTTGTTAGTACTGTAACTTTTAAAATAATTGTTATTAGTTGTGCTATAAAAATAATCAGCTATGAAGAGAATCAGTTAAATATTTGATAAAATTTATTTTTAAAAGTGTTGTGAATTTTAAAAATAGTCGAGTGTATTTGATAAATCTTACTGTTAAGCTACTGTCAGAATATAAATAACTGAATTAGACATAATGTTGAATAAAATTTATTTGTATTTTTATAAACATGCATATAAAATATTTTTAATTGTGTATATATAATAATTGATAACTAAAATAAATATTTTATATTACTAATTTTATTTTTTATTTTGTAATCTTAATATAATTGGTAATAATAATAATTTCTTTAAAGTTAATGATTTTATTTCTTAATTAATAATGATAATTTTAGATTTTTAAATATAAATTAGGATATATTTAGAATTGTATTAAGTATAAAAGTGATTCTCAAAATCAAATTTTGAAAAACTACTCCTTCTCTGCTTTTCAAAATCTACTGTAGGATGAGATAATTTTGCCAAAAGTAATTTTTAAAAAAATTTATCAAACACCAAAATTGACTTTTAATTTTTTAAAATTACTTTTAAGCCGTAAAAAATAATCACAAAGAAGCCCTTGGAAGGCAGAGAATATACAAAATCAAAGTCAATCTATACCATCACACCGCGTAAGAACAGATGTGGATATTATTTAATTCATATTCAGATTTAGGTCCGAACAAAGAATGTATAATTGATTTGCTGAAATTGTACTTAATATCTTCTTTCTGAGAGACTAACCATATGGGAGAAGTTGAAGAACTGCAACTCCGAGTCATTGGTTAGTCATGAGTTTTTGTTATTGTTTGCTTTAATTTATTCTTCGTAATATAATTCACGAGCCATTGGATAGCTTGCGAATTTTTACTTTATAAAGAGAAAAAGTGATCTGTCAGACTCAACAAGTCCAAGAAGCTAATGCTGATTAAGAAATTGAAAGATTACATACGTGCATGGGATTTCAATGATTTCGATATCAAATTTTCTAATTCAAGTAATAGATTATTCTTTGATCTCTAGTAATCATATTTTTATCTGAATTCTTGCCTGTTAAAAGATATGAAGGAGCAAACTTAATAGAACAATGCAGCCCAACCAATCGAATAGCCATTCACACATTCTTTAATTTGTTCTGTCAGGCCAGGCAGCAGCCACTCTATTGGGAAAGGCAGTACCATGAAAAAGGAGGAAATAGCAAATGGCTGGCCACACTAATGCAACTTGCAGGCTTCCCAATTCTCCTGCCTTTTAGTGAAAGTTCGTATGTGGTGTATATATGAATGAGAAAAATTCACTTCTGGAAAACCCTTCCATTTTCTATGATAATTGGATACAACTAGATGCGCATAACATAATAATGCTCAATATTAACAGTAGAAAAATTAAAAATTTAGATATTCTTCCAACGATTATGATAATTGGAAACAATTAGATGTTGCACAATAAATTAAAATAAAAGTAAAATAAGAAATCATACACATATTTATAGTGGTCAGTCCCCTCACCACTAATGTGAGAGTTATGTCTACTTAATACACACAGGAAAATGCCAAGGTCAATCCGCAACTGCTTTGCTTAAGCGTCAGGTTCATGATCAGGCTTCATGCATCTAAAAATGACAATATAAAATAAATATAAGTAGTTATCAGATGAGGATTTCTCTACTTTTGTGGGGTGGTGTTGGATTCTTAATTATATTAAAATAAAAAATAAGATAAAAGATAGAAAATACAGGCTTTAATACAGTATATTTTATATTGAAATTTGTATTTTTTAATCTTTAAATAAAAAAGTAGGAGCAGAAGATCTAAATTCATTATATATTATATTAACGATTTCCACTCTTTGTTTAAAATCTTCTTGAGAGACTGCATGCCTTCCATTGAATTTCATATGAGAGAAGTTGAAGAATTGCAACTCCAAGTCATGGATAACTCAAGTTTCTCTATGTTTACCAAGATTAATTAAAGTCTCGTTTAGTAAAAGATTCATGTTTAGTTGATATATATGATGTGATTAAGGTTTGAGCTGATTTACTTGTCATCTCTAGCTTATTCCATCTCTTGCACCTGCAATTAACATATTTACCTGCGCTCTGTGCACTGGACAGTTGAAGGAGATAAAGAAGCAACCTTACCAATGCAATGTAAGGTGGCCAACCAACTAACAGCAAATCGATCAAGAAACCATTTGAGGTGGATCCGGAAAGGCATCCTTGCATCATTTGTTCTCTGTTGCCAGGCAGCAGCTATTCTCCTGGGGAGACAGTACTATGACAAAGGTGGAAATTGCAAATGGTTGTCAACACTTGAACAATTTGGAGGCTTCCCAGTTGTCCTTCTTTCCTACTGCATTAATCCAACAAGAAGAAAAGGTAAAAACACTGAAATTGTATTCGTCCACACAAAGAGTCCTCTTTCTTTATCCTAGCCTCAGTCTATGTCTCTCTTGGTGTACTCCAAGCAGCAAACGGCTTTCTCTATTCAGTAGGCCTCCTCCATATTCCAGTTTCAACGTTTTCCCTCATCACTGCATCCCAACTGGGCTTCAATTCTTTATTCTCCTACTTTCTCAATAAACAGAAGTACACTCCGTACATAATCAATTCTTTAGTCCTCACCATCTCCTCCACTCTCCAGGTTTTCCAAAACGACTCCGAAAACACAACAGGAGTATCAAAATAAAAGTATGCAATTGGATTCATATGCACTGTCGGTGCATCAGCAGGGTATTGATTGGTGCTTTCCCTTACGCAATTCGCCTTCACAAGGGCTGTAAGGAGGGAAACCTTTACAGCTATCTTGGATATGGTAATTTATCCATATTTTGCTGCAAGTTGTACTATTCTAGTGGGACTATTTGTTACCAGAGAGTGGGTTAATTTAAAGAGAGAGATGGAAGAGTATAAACTGGGGAAAGTTTCTCATATCATGACTTTGGTTTGGACAGCTATATGTTGGCAGCTGTGTGCTATTGGCTCAACAGGACTGATTTTTGAGACGGCTTCCGTCTTCTCTAATGCAGTAGGTATCGTGGGTTTGCCTATTGTTCTGGTCCTAGCAGTGGTCTTTTTCCACGACAAAATGCATGGCTTGAAAGTGATTGCCATGGCATTGGCTATATGGGGCTTCCTTTCATTTGTCTACCAGCACTATCTCCACGACCGCAAGTCCAAGAGTAATAATGTCCAAACAAATCATTGAATTTTCCCAAGCCTCTTCTCCTGTGAATCAATAGGTAAATAAGAAAGGTTCTGAAATGGGCGTAAATCAACCTGAGAGGCTTTGTAAGCTACTTTAAGTAAAATGATATAATAGAGTTTATGCTGCAATCCATAGGATCTCCAGTTGTTGGAAAGCTGAACCCAAAAAAAAAAAAGATAATAAAATAAAAAGTTTGCCTTCACTATTGTTAGTTAATCAGTTTTGAATGTTGAACATGGCCATCTTCTGCTCCATTAAATCTTTAGAAGCTCTTTCAAGCAGCGTAATTGGGCAGCAATTCACAAAGGCTTTGAATTTCTCATCTCCTTCAAATATAGGCTGTTACATAATGCATTTTCATAAGAATAAAGGGCTCTGGTCAAAACTCTCCTGCAAAAAGCTTTTAAAAGGAGAAACACCTGCAGTGTTTTGGCCTTTTGGGCACATTGTTCTAAATCTAGCAATGATCTTCTCCCACAACATAATGAAGGGATAAATGTCGTTATCATGGTACTGGCCCTGCAAGGCTCTGTTTCATATAACTATTATCAGGAAATTTTAAATCATATAACTATTATCAGGAAATTTTAAATAACAAGAGCGGTGGCACAATTGATGGGGATAGATAGCTCACAACCAAACGAGTATCTGTAATTCCACCTATTCAAACTTATCATTTAACAAAAAAGAATAAATTCAAAGTTACAAGCAAGGCAACATTCTTGTACTACAAGTAGATAATGGGATCTCACCTGCAACAACTTGTGTGCAACTTGTCTTTGAGAATTAACTATGACAAGCCAAAAACTCATAAAAATTTTACATGGTACCATGCCCGCTGGACTTTAATCAACTACATGAGACGGCCAACATAGTGAGCTCGAGGATATTTTCTCTGTAGTTGTGGCCATTGCACAAAGAATTGATCAGCTATACATAACTTGTAGAGAAGCAAGCCACTTAGAGAAAGCCTTTTCACCCTTGCTATACTCTCAACATAAAAGATGGATGACCTTCTAATTCCAATGACCTATAGGAAAAATGGAGAAGGTTAAATGAGGAACCCCAATACCATCAACTTTCGCAGGTATTAAGTGGGAAAATAGTGAAAACAGAGGCTCAGCTGAAAGTTCTTCACACCTTAAATAAGAAGGCAATCACACAGAGAGGAATACAAGTCCCAGGGCCATTGCAAAGAACCTAAAGTGAGAGGAAAGTTGATAATTACAAACTAGCTTTAAGCATGTTGCACAGTTACTAAACAACTAAAGAAAACAAAAGCTAGGGATAAATACATTACCACTTGTGGCCTGATTTTAACCATCAGCCATAGTGCGTGAGTGGTAGCAAGTAAAGTTGTCCATACAGAGGTTATATATGATTGTCCAACTTCCCTGCTTCTATAGATCTGCATGAACTGTGAGAAGGACCCCTTGATCACTTTCTGCAGTAACAACCAATTTAGTGAGTAAACCTTAGACAAAATTCTACAAATAAATCATCTCTAAATAGTTTGCATTTTGCAATAAATTTCATTTTGAGAGATCAACTACTTCGGATTGACTAACAACAAATCTCTCGATCCTCAAAGAGTAAGTTGCTACATGTATTTAATCAAGACCAAATTAACAGTGATTTCAACTACAATGATTAGAAATACTCAGAACCTGAAAACAGTGAACAAATAACAGGAACGAGAAGAAAATCAATAAATAAATAAACAAAATTTAGAAACAGTCAAATCAAGCAACCTACTTCGTGGAGCAATGAATCCTCGAAGACGCGAGCCTTTTGGAGACTCATATTATCAGTAGCAGCAGCGATGTAGGAGCGCGGCGTAAACCTATCCATTTGCAACACGGACAAGAGATTCATCATCTCCGCCGTGTGTCCGCCTATAAAAATTTCCAAGTAAAAAACAGTAAATTAATGATTAATATAGATGCATAGCATTAACTAAAGAAAGAAAAAATTTAAAAAAAAAAATCAAAAGCTTGTTTTTAATCATATTTACGTTTATATAAATGTCTCTGACTTATTAGTTACCTGAACCTAAAACAATGAGAGTGGAGAGCGGCTGCGGAGATTTGAGGCGGCGTGGTTTTCCAGTCAAATAGAGAACGTGCAGAAGACGAATTAGAAAAATGGCAACACTAATGGCAATAATTACTATTATATAAAAGTAACAATCATCCATTTTGTTCATCGTAAGAATTTTGAATTTACATGTCTGTTGAAAGTGAAACGAACCGACTGGTAAAATATCGGAACTGTGACGGATTAGTTTATGCGAATTCTATGAACTGAGAGAAGAAAATGAAAATTTGTCTAACAATCCGGAATTGGCGACTACCAAGAGAGAAATAGAGCAGTTCTCCTAGTCAATGATGTAAAACTTTACGCTAGATCTTCTTTTTGTGTCCGTCCGCCGTCGCTAAATTCTTTTTCCCGTAAAAGTAAGAATGATTATCATCTAGCTCCCTGCTATATTTCTTTATTTTATTTAATGATATAATTAATTTTTTATATTGTATTAGCCCCAACTTTTGGATTTCTATGGCGAAACCAAAATTGTTCCAATCTTATTACCATCAGCGGCCCCAAAAAAAAAAAAAAAAAAGCATCACAAACACTGTCCTTGAATAAAAAATTTCATCCCCATAATACAGCTTAATTAATTAATTTCTCTTTTCTGGAAAACCCGTATTGGTAATATAGAAAAGTGGAAACTGTGGAGTTTTTAAGAATGGGAAATAGAAAAATTTACGTATATCTTAGTAGTAAACTTTTTCGATTTTATTTGTCTCTAATTTCATGAATGAAGAAGTGTCCATAATTCACATGTAACGGTAGTGAATTGAGTCCAACATTTCCAAAGCTATAGCACATTTGCTGCTTTATATTGATACTCTGATTCTGCGGCCCTTCCTGTTAAGAAAGTTGAATTGTGATAATTTATGTTTTTGAATTCATATATTATCAGAACAATAATTGATTATATTCATTTCTTCAATAAATTAATGTGACACGCACGCTTGCTTGTAATGGATAACAAGAAATGCACAGGTAATTTACTACTGCCGGAGCTCGGAACAAAAAGGAAGACCCATAACATTATTGGTACATAAAAATGTTAATGATGCAGCTTGACTGACGTGATATAGGAATGATTTAACTGCAGAAACCTGTTAGTATCTGCAAAATATTCAAATATTTGAATGATCATAATAAGTTGGAATTATATAATGCATAGGCAGAAGGTGAAGAGCTAAAATGGACAAATTTTGATACCTTAGATCTGAACTGGGTGCAACAAATAGATGTCTGCAATTCTGCTAGTGCCCAGTGGCAGCGATTCCAAATAAACATTTTAAATATGTGCTATCTTGGGCCAATCTTGTCCCGTTTCCTTCTCACAACGCTTCTCCAGTTCAGAGCATTGTGAAATGGACAAATTCTGTAGTTTGGTGAGACTCTTAATGCTTGTTGGAAGAGGTGACAAATTTGGGCAATCAGACATTTGAAAAGAATGAAGAGATGTAAGGTCTCCAATCAAATGAGACTATGATGCTAGTTCAGGGTAGCATGATATACACAAAGATTGCAGTGCAAGGACTTGCCGTAAGGCCTCAGGCAAGGCGGCTAATTTAGGACGGGCAACAGGTTCTCCAACTTGGCTTGGAGATTTTGTTTCTCAATCAAATTGGCTTTGGCATTCATTGGATTGGCAACTCTCTGAAGGTGTTTAAAATGCATAACTCTTCTCCAAGGTTTAATTCTTTTAATTCAGCCAAGAGATATCCTCTCCCCTTACCCGAAGAGAGTAAAGGTCTTCAAACAAGTGAGCTGCCTAATGTTTTGTGGCATCTGGGATAAACTATTACAATAATGCAGGCAAAGGTGTCAGAGATTTTTCAGGCTTCTCATGCACTTAGGCAGCTCCCTAAGTTGCTAACAACTTCTTAGTATCAGAGTCTCCAAAGTGATTCAAGAAGCATCTGGATACTGGTTGAAAAAAGTTCCAAATAACTTAGATGTATTAAATGGCTAATCGAAGATGACAGCTTCACCAGTTCTCTCGAGAATAAGCAAAGCACACTCAGAGAACTTAGCTTTGAGAAGTCACAAGAAAACTCAATGGCGTTACTTTTGATGGAGCTTAATGAAGATGCAGATGGCATTAGTAATAATGTCCTTAATTTTTCAACTTCATATAAAGCTTCAGAACACGTATATGATTGCCTCAAATTAGCATCCATCACGGCATGTAAAGTTCTTTTTGAGACATTACTTGAACTTTCAGCCCCTGCAATGCAATGTTCATTCTTCATTATAGATTGTGCAAGATCATGAACAAGGCCATGCATTTTGAAATCTACAATATTGCCTAAATCATCGTTCCACTCATCTTGCAAAAACAATCGCCAAGTAAATATCTCATCACCTACATCCTCTGGCTCCATCCTTCCAGTGGACGGAATAAATTTACTGTGTCAATTACAAAATCCACTGGAGAGATGGCACAAGAAACAAACATTGCCTTAGATTTGATGGAAAACTGGAGTAACTTAACCGTAAAGCTGGCAAGAGAGAACTTTCATCTTGTGGTAAATTCCAAAGTTCACTTTCCTTAACAGAAAACCACTCCATTTCCTCACTTTTATAGCACATCAGGCCTCCTAGACAGTTCACGGCTACGGCACGCCCCCGCACTTATTCACTATCTCCTTCCCAATTGCAACTAAGTTTGGACGTTCTCCTTTCTCGTGCCCAAATGCACGCTCCCTGAACAACGGACAGCAGTCATCTTCTTTTAAGTTTGACAAATTAAGAAGAGGTACATTTCCCATGATTGATGCAACCCTTTTGATGTGAGTGGAGACAATAATTGATGCACTTTTGATCCACATGCCAATACATACTTCAATCTATCCCACTTCTCTTGATCCTCATTCAACATATCACCCAGAACAAGCAAATACTTTTTACCATTCAACACGTTTTGAAGGCGTATCTGCAGAGGCTCCAAGTCTAAGGCCTCGCAGGCACGTCCTGTTGCAGACTCAACTATAGCTTTAATTACCCTTCTTACAGTGAAATCCTCAGAAAAACAAAACCAAATTCTTAGCTGAACACGACTCTTCAGCCTCTCATCATTGAAAACCACCTGAGCAAGTGTTTTCCAAGCCCTCTTATACCAGCTATAGGATAGACCAAAATTCAATCACAACAAGCTACATGCTCTACTAAATAATCAGCAATTTTTTCTTCATCCTCATCTCTTCCATACACCTTAGGCTGATTTCTATGGAGCCAGTTTGGCGTCCTTCCATGACTTCAGCCCACCCATCTGAAACCGCAGCTACCTCATTCAAATGAAACTTGATCCGCTCTTGAGCAATTTCATCTAACCTCTCTCTAATATGTCTCATCCTATTGCCAATATTGCAACAAAACAAGATATCACTTGGAGAAAATGTATCAAAGAAGGAAGTTTGTATCTTTTCAGACTTCAATTGAGAGGATTTTGTTGCACACTCATCCATGATATCATCCATGCACCTTGTAAGCAGCTTTCACAGCCAATTCTGAATTGCCTTGTTTTTTGTTTGCATCTTTTCAGCACGTTCAAGCACGACTTTGTATAGTAGAGGGCAAGTTTGAAAACCGTTTCATTTCTTTGTCAACACCCCAAAGAAACCCGAGCTCCTTTTGGATTAGTGAGTTCAAATTCTCCAGCATAATCTAGAAAAAAAAATATCAATATTCTCAAGTGGTAATGGGCTAAAAGAATCGGAAGTTCTTTGAGAAATTTGTGATTGCAAGTAGATAGAAGTTGAACTGGCCGGACAATGAGAAAATCAAATTGGAAAGACTTCAATGGTTTGTAGAGATATATATATATATATGCCATCTAAAAAGTTTATAGGTTGAGGATTGAGGATTGAGATCAAAAGAAATGTCATCAAAACCTTTAAAGGCTAACTACGTTGCTCAATCAGATTCCAGGTTCCATGGTATTTTCAAAGAAGATGGAAATGCATTCACTTTCAAACATGTTCCCACGAAGATGCTGCAATCAGCAAGGATGATATTATGTGTTACGGTCATGCAGATCAAATAAATGAACTTTTCATATAACAGTAACAAGTCCATTAATCAATAACGCCTCAAAAACAACGATTTACGAACTTCAAGATCTGCGCTCAAGTTTATTTTCTGTTGCTTCCTTGTATACCTGGGAATTTGAGGTCTTGTGTACTAAGAATTTTTTTTACTATTCGTGTCGTAATTAATGTACAAAGCAAAATTAAAAAATTATTTATTAAAATTACCAAAAGATTTCGCAATTTCGTTGTAATTGGTAAAACTTTGTTGATTTCTTTTTTATTTCTAAAATTATTTGTAAAATTTTAAATCAATCACTCATGATCTTGCACCTACCCAAATTGTGCGATATCAAATCTGTACTATCAAAGGAACTCCAGTAATTATTTTTAATATAAAATGAGTTAATCATCCACTTCGGTTTTTTGTTGGACAAAAATAGTGATATTTTTCTTACATCAATCAAGAATTTCAATCTTTGGGAATACAGTTGTTAGTAATATGAAATAGTAATGCCCCTTATTGAAGTAGCTGCAATTACTCTTTCATTAATCTGGTTAAAGGAGGAAAAAAAAAATTGAAGTGAGAGGTATCACTTTTGGTTGCGACATGATTTACAAATTCAAGATACATGCTTAGTTTATCGTCAAGAAATCAACTGTTTCCAGGCCTTCAAGAGATTGTCATTGAAATATATTTCTAGATGATAAATTATTTTATTTTCCAACAATTTCAAAAATTAGATCCAAATTATGCACCGTTCTGCGCTGAAATCCAGTCAGTCAATGAGCACAATTCAGCATAGATAGACTTGCCTCATTGTATGTCTAAGTCTACCAGCTAGCACTTCTTCATTTACCCACCGCTACATAGACGTTTGATATCAATACATTCCACAATGTGCAGGTTCAACCTGAAAAACCCGCTGTGCAGCAATCTCAGCAAGATCTGTGTTCCCGTGGAGCCGACATGCTGCCAATAAAATCTACCTTACGACTGGGTTTGCTTCAAATGGCATTGCTAGTGGAAATTCATAAGCCTCGTTAAGCTACCCAGCTTGATCGTGCATGTGAATATAATGCATCAATTATTGGAGCTACATCATATTTGGATTCCATTTGTAATAGGAACTCACGTCCTTGGCTCAAAAAGCCTGAATGGCTACAGGCTGACAATACCCGCAATTCACAAATGTTACCTCATCAAGTTTAAGTTTCGCCTCACACATGCATGCAAACATATTACATATCCAATGCCTCCTTAACACGACCATCCATGCCATAACCCAATATCATAATGTTTCACGATGCCACATCCTTTTTGCTCATCTTAGTAAAACCCATTGGAGCATCTCTCTACATAACCCAATCTCATAATGTTTCACGATGCCACATCCTTTTTGCTCGTCTTAGTAAAACCCATTGGAGCATCTCTCTTACTTCTACATTTTGCATACGCATCAACAATATCCTCGCGATTATCGTTCTTTGCCAGTCCATTAACAATAATGTACCCATGAATCTCTCTACCATGCATCAGTGCTGCCAAATGAGAACAAGCAGGAAGCACTGTAGTCAACGTCACCAAATCAGACTGAGCCCCAGCACTTAATATTGTTCATGAACCACCATTATTGAGTTCCAGGAAAATATATCCTTCTCCTCCATCATTCCAAAAATCTCCAACGCATCATCAACACATTTATGTTTCCCATATATATCAATTAAGGCATTCAAAACTAAAACATCTGAATCCCCAATTCCATGAACCACTCTCCCATTGTTGAAATACCCAATCTTAGTATATAAAGACTGATAAAGCTTGGCAGATGTGTTTTTTGAGCATTTTGTTTTTGTTCATATTTGAATCTCTCATTTTCTCACTAGACCCCATCTCTTAGTAGGAGAAATTCTACAATACATCAGAGGTAAGACAACTAATTGATGTATGTATGATATGTGTAATTGAATTTAATGTAACCACCACTTATACGGTGATCTTTTAAAATAAATACATACATGTTATAATATCAATTAGTTGTTGTATGAATGATATAGTACATTTGATGTATTGTAGAATTTTTCCTCTTAATAAACCCCATTGGAAAATAAAAATAAATCATCCTTTTCAATGTACCATATTTAAATTCCAATTTATCCTTACTTTCATTATATTCACTTTGGAGTGGGACTATTGTACCTCTCCAAATATTAAAATCCCTTTAATTAAATTATAATTTTAACCCTTGTTAAAATTACATAATAGAACAATTTCTAATTAAACCGCCACTCAAAAGTCAAATAATTTTCATTCCTTTAAAAATTCTTTATACGCCAAGGAAGGCGAAGGCAAGCAGCAAATTAAGCTTGAAACTATTGAAATTCAGACTATAATGACGAAAGCTCTTTGAAACTTGTTTACTACTCAAGTTCTTGTGCCTAAATAAAATATATAATAAATTAAACATTTAACAGATCAATAATTTTACAAATTGTAACAATTATATAATAAAACCAAGCACGATTATCCATAGCAATGATTATAAAAGAATTCGCACAAAACTTATTGAAACCCTGAAATATTTAGTATCTAATAAGCAAACCCTTCATAAAAATTCCAACAACCCATTATAATACAATTCAAAATCAAAATTGGGACCCATTATTATAAATTAATTTTAATAGTTAGAACCTAATAACTGAAATAAACTCACACCATAATTTATATTTTGATTAAGAAATGAAACGATTGCACCCGAAATTAAAATCCAATATTTTAGAAATAAAAAAGGTTGCTTTTTCCTCTAATTTTTGGGTGAGGAATTTACCACCAATGGCTGCAATGAAAAGAAGAAACCCCGTTGTTGAAATGGGATTTAATAATAAAATAAATAAAAATTTAGAGAATGGGGTTTGTACTAATAAGTTTTAATTAAGAGTATTTTTGTTGAAGGTGTTAAAGAAAATTTTATAATTTTTTAAATATTTTTATGGGGTTAATTAAAAAAAAAAGGGTGTTAGGAAGTATTTAAAGGGGTGTCAATAGTCCCACTTTTCGCTTTATGTTACCCGCCATTTGAAACTACAGAAGAATCAACTCATCTAGGGGATTTTTTTTTTTTTTTGGATTCTTCAAATACTCAAATCTAGTCCAAGCTGGGCATAGTGTCTTCTCTAGTCGCCCAGCCTCCTGTTTCTTTTATTAGTTGCTATAAAAATGATCCCAAAAAAAAAAAAATTCTTAGTAACATAGTAGTTAAAGAAAGCGAAAATCTAGAAAAGCATAATTGCTTATTTGTTAGTAATTTTAACATTTTGCATGGAGGGTTGTCAAAAATACTACTTAGGGTTAAGCCTGAAACTTGAATTTAATAAAAAAAAAATATATTTTTTTAAATAATTATATTTGGCACATCCATTATATATATTTGAAATTTTAAATTTTTAAAATCTATATTTTCAAGCTTAATTTCATTAAAATAAAATTTAAAAATTATAAAATAAATTAAATATATATACTAAATTATAAAATATAAAAATCTAAGTTTTTAGGTCCAGATAAAAAAATCCAGCCCAAATGTTTAAAAATATGCCCGAGCCGAATTTGGGCATTGCCATACTTAGGATGGGCCCGACTTGGCTTTTTGCCATCCCAATTTGTCCGTTCATCGTTGCTCAATCTCTATAATTTTATTTTCTTATTTTCTCTTGTTAAAAGCATAGAATAGTTATCCAGGGGGCAATTTCAGTAATCTAAGCCACGGATGGACCTTTCCAAATTTACTAACTTTTGTGGTTTTGGATATGGAATCAATATTATTTGCTACCAATGAAGAGATTTGATCTAATTATTTTTAAAAATATAAATTGTGATTATTTTCTCTTAAGATGGTTCAGTTGTCTGCTCACATTATTTATAAAAAAAATATCAGTTTGCAGATTGACAAAGTGGAGAGTTAAAAATTATTTGTACATTTTAATAGTTTGGTATAGGAATGAAATTAGAATTAAAATAGAAATGATTAATAAAGTTTAAGGAAATAAAATGAGAGGGTCAAATATTACTATTTTTATTTTTTATGTAACATGAGAATTTGAAATTTTGATTTAATTTAACTTATTTATTTTTTTATCGTTAATTTAACTTATTTATTGAAACATAGAACAAGAACAAATATAAACATGTGTGATGATCATGTACAAATGACTAGGAATAGTATTTCCCTTCGAAGGAAGCTATAATCGTAATTAGGAGCATTTAATACGTTGCTTCGATTGCCCACACCCTTACCTTTAATATATATATATATATATATATACGTTGCTTCGATTGCCCAAAAACAGTGAATAAATATATATACGTTGCTTCAGAACGTGATTAAGTGCTTAACCATGTGTTGTAATCCATCGGATCTGATCAATCAAATCAACGATCCCAGAAAAAACACAAAAACGGGTCGGCTCACATAAATTGATCGGACCCACATTTGATAACCGTTTGGGACCCACGTTTCATCACCCATTCATTCGGTCAGGATAACTTCAGTGGCAGCGTTGCTGTCCCGTTATTTTTAAAGGAGGGCAAAAGAGTAAAGCAGATATTATAAGCGCTTTTTTGAAAGCATTGTTCGTTCCGAAGGAAGCGCTTGTTCTCCATTAGGACAGGGAGACAGAACAAAGCTCAGCTTCTAGTTCTTGATAGGAGAAGTCCAAGTCAAATTCATTTCATGGCTTCGACGCTTTCAACTTCTTTCATAAGCCCCTTCGCAATCGATTTCAACTGTAAAAATACTAACAATAAAAATAAGCACTTAAACGTCCCGTTGCTTTTTGCTTCTCGTCGCTTACTCCCTGCTTCTTGCAAAATGCGACAGCGTAGTTTCCGGTACTTTTGCTTTCTCTCTTTCTCAATCTCCTTAATTGGATTAAATTACAATACAATTAATTAGCATTCAATTGGAAAAAAAATGATTCAGTTCACAGCAGAAGAGACAGCACGCGAAGAAAGGTTCGCCTGATCAGCAGCGGCCAACAAATGCAGATTTGGTGCCAACCGGTGGTGAAGATTCTGAATCTGAAAGTTCGCTCACAGATAGTGAGCCAATTGATGTGGAGCATACTGAAGAGGAAATCTTGGGCGGTGTATTTGTGCCTGAGCTTAAGAAATCTCTGGTACTTCTTTTTTGTGTAGATTTAAATTTTATCGCTGACTGTTATTTCTTAATCGAGCAATTGAGCATGCGACATGTTCAATGTAAGCACTTTATCATTTAGATAACTGACTGGCAATGATGACTTAATATTTTAATTTGATTTGTACTTTGCAATGAAACTTTTGGTTGGTATTTGTAGTTTCATTTGACAATGAACGTTGGTAAAACTATGGAAATTTCTTTCTTCCAGGTCTTAAATTGTGATGGTGGAGAGGAGCTTTCAACTTCTCAACTAGATAATCTGATAAGCATGATAAGAAATGCTGAGAAAAGTAATTAATTTTAGTGTGTTTTTTCTTTGGTTTAGTGTCTTGTTATCAATTTTTGGAGGATTATATGCGTGTCCAGTTGCCCATTATACATATATTTCAGATATCCTTCTTCTCAACAAAGCACGAGTTCAAGCACTTGAAGATCTTCACAAGATTCTACAGGAGAAGGAGGCATTGCAAGGAGAGATTAATGTTTTGGAGACGAGATTGACTGAAACGGATGCACGGATTAGAGTTGCTGCCCAAGAGAAGATACACGTGGAACTCTTGGAAGATCAGTTACAGAAGCTGCGGGATGAATTGACTCACAGGGGTGTTTCTGAAAATAGTGAGCTGGATATTTATGCAAATCAAAACAAACCTGCAAACAAGGACCTTGTGTTGAACAATAGTGAAGTTCATTCTTTCAGCAAGGAGCTTGATTCGTTGAGGACAGAGAATCTGTCCCTGAAGAATGATATAAAAGCACTTAAGGCAGAGCTTAATTGTGTCAAGAATACAGATGAGCGTGTGGGAATGCTGGAAATGGAACGCTCATCCTTGGAGTCATCTTTGAAAGAATTAGAATCTAAATTGTCTATTTCTCAAGAAGATGTTGCAAAACTGTCAACTCTAAAAGTTGAATGCAAGGACTTGTATGAAAAGGTAGAAAATTTGCAAGGATTGCTGGATAAGGCAACTAAACAGGCTGATCAAGCTATTTCAGTGTTACAGCAAAACCAGGAGCTCCGAAAGAAAGTAGATAAGTTGGAAGAATCTCTTGATGAGGCTAATGTCTACAAGTTATCGTCAGAGAAAATGCAGCAATATAATGAGCTAATGCAACAAAAGATGAAATTATTGGAGGACCGTCTTCAAAGGTCTGATGAAGAGATTCATTCTTATGTTCAATTATATCAGGAATCGATGAAGGAATTTCAGGATACCCTTAATAGTTTGAAAGAAGAAAGCAAGAAAAGAGCAGTAGATGAACCCGTGGATGATATGCCTTGGGAATTTTGGAGCCGTTTATTGCTTATTATTGATGGATGGTTGCTTGAGAAGAAATTATCAACCAGTGAAGCAAAGCTGTTGCGTGAAATGGTGTGGAAGAGAGATAGACGTATTTGTGATGCTTACATGGAATGCAAGGAAAAAAATGAGCATGAAGCTATATCTACATTTCTCAAGCTGACATCATCATCAGCCAGGTATTTTCTTTGGTATTAATAAGCTTCAGAGAATTACTGCTCTTTTTTAATTTTTGCTTCGTTGAATTTTAGTTCAGGATTGCATGTCATTCATATTGCAGCAGAGATGGCACCAGTTGCTAAGGTGAGTTTAGTGAGCTTGGCACTTCTTTTCTCTCTTAGTATCATTATTATGAACTTATTATAATCTTCTTGGAAAATGTTAACCTCTTCCTCTTTTTAGGTTGGTGGTTTGGGAGATGTTGTGGCTGGTCTTGGTAAAGCACTGCAGAAGAAAGGTCACCTTGTAGAGATTGTCCTTCCAAAGTATGATTGCATGCAGTATGATCATATTGATGACTTGAGGGTATGTAACTAACTTGGTCTATGAGCAGCTTGGTTTTACGATGTTTGAGATAACACATTTACTTTTTACAGGCCCTAGATGTTGTGGTGGAGTCATATTTTGATGGCAGACTATTCAAAAATAAAGTGTGGGTCAGCACAGTAGAAGGTTAGCAATTTTCTTATTTTTGTTAGTGTCAGAATTGATGCAACTTAGCAGTGAATTCTGACCATATGTATGGCTGCAGGTCTTCCTGTTTACTTTATTGAGCCTCATCATCCTGATAAGTTCTTCTGGAGAGGACAATTTTATGGAGAGCGTGATGATTTCAGACGTTTTTCATTTTTTAGCCGTGCAGCGCTTGAGTTGCTTCTTCAAGCTGGCAAGCAACCGGACATCATTCACTGTCATGATTGGCAAACAGCTTTTGTTGTATGGTCAATTGGAATTTCTCTGTTGGCTTTATGATCTCTTTCATTACCTGACATTTTATTTTGTCATGGTAAAAATTTTTGTTTGATTTTCTAGGCACCACTCTATTGGGATTTATATGCTCCAAAAGGATTAAATTCTGCTCGAATTTGTTTTACTTGCCACAACTTCGAGTACCAAGGGACTGCGCCTGCAAACGAATTGGCATCTTGTGGTCTTGATGTCCAGCAGCTAAATAGACCAGACAGAATGCAGGACAATTCAGCCCATGACAGAATCAATCCTATAAAAGTATGAGAATGATTGTTCCAATGATAGTTATGGTATTCCTCAGGGAAATATTTTCACTATTTATTTGTTTATTTTTGCAGGGTGCAATTGTGTTCTCTAATATTGTAACAACAGTATCACCCTCCTATGCACAAGAGGTGCGGACATATGAGGTATGGATGTTTTTTGATAAGGATGCAGTGGGGATTTTTACATTAGGTACTGTGGATTGCTAGAAGTAACTGTTTATTGTCTCATAGTATCTGTTATTAATATCGTGCTCCCATGTTCTAGGTATTCCATGAAAAGTCTCTTTTTTATATTTGTTTTACAGGGTGGACGAGGCCTCCATTCAACGCTTAATTTTCACTCCAAAAAGTTTGTTGGCATTCTAAATGGAATCGACACTGATGCATGGAATCCAGCCACCGATACTTTTCTCAAAGTCCAGTACAATGCTAATGACCTTCAAGGAAAATCAGAAAATAAAGAAGCCATCAGAAAGCATCTAGGACTTTCTTCTGCAGATGCTAGGAAGCCATTGGTAAAGTTTACATGAAGTTTTCACCTTAGATACAACTTATATTCTATTTGAATGTATGCTCGAATTTTGTGGCTACACAATCTAATTCTTGAAAAAGTAAAATAAATAATATCATGCACTACATTGGGGGCCTAAATTATGATTCAGTCATGGAGATTTTTAATCCTGTAAAGATTTGTTTGCTTCATCACCTGCATTTTAAGTTATGCATCTATTGGAATATCACATTATGAAAACTTTTAAGCACATACTTCGCATTCATATATATTGAATATAATGATATTATGCCCTGGATAATTTGCAGATTATGCTAAAATAGGGACTGAGCACGACATCTAATGTTAAGTTACAGATACTTGAAAGATTATGCTTTCAGGAAATTTATTTAATTTGAATTGCCTTTTCTTTTTCTTCATTAATTTCTTTTGTTAACACCCTGCATCCTCTGTGCATAGAATTCTGTGGTCATTAAGAATTTACTTTTGTTACTTACATGTATGACCATAGCCCGCTTTCTGCTCTGGTACTGTCTTTGCAACTGTGCTTGCATTCTTACTTGCAACTCCTTGATTTATCATTTAATAGGTTGGATGCATAACAAGGTTGGTGCCACAGAAAGGCGTGCATCTTATTAGACATGCAATATATCGAACATTGGAGCTGGGAGGACAATTTATACTTCTTGGTTCAAGCCCAGTGCCGCATATTCAGGTTTATCCAATTTACTCTCTTCTTTTTTCCTTTTTCAAAAACATATATTCAGTATTGCAATTTATAAATAAAGTTGGGATAAGGAGGAGAACTTACTTTAAACAACAATTGTGAACCTTAGTTACATCATTTTGAAGTCTAGTGCTAGTGTCATTCTTTCCCCATTTTCTCAAATTTTTTCCCTTTAGTATTCGTGTTTGAAAGTGTTGGTTTGCATCATGCTATGATTTAGACAGCAATTAGGAAACCCAAAAGAACAAGCAAGGAACATATAAGATCTGGCAAATATCATATTACTTGTGATTACGAATCGTTATGGCATCTGATGATCCTAGTACTGTTCTGTACTTATGTTTAGATTTGAATATATGTGATATATTCATTATTTGTAACTTTAAGTAGTTATTGCTTCTGGTTGTACTGCCAGCTGATGGCTGCTTTGATCTTTCTGATCGTAGCTACTGGTTTCATTTTGAGCTGAATTCAAGTCTTCCCTACTTTCAACTTTCTCATTCAATGTGCCGACTCTTGTGATTTCAGTGAACTGATTTGGGGACCTTTACTTTAAATAATAATTTTTTTCTCTGTAGAGAGAATTCGAGGGCATTGCAAATCATTTTCAAAATCATGATCACATTCGGCTGATATTGAAGTACGATGAGTCTCTTTCCCACTCCATTTATGCTGCATCAGACATATTCATTATCCCATCTATCTTTGAGCCTTGTGGCCTTACACAGGTAATTCTTCTTGAACAGTGAATTCAGTCGTAAGAAATGAAGAAATAGTTGGATATGGCTAAGCTTATACCTCCTACAGAATATTGAAACCTTGAAAAGAAATCGTATTTTGTTGAAATCTACCTTCTGTATGCATGACATAGCTTAAGATCTGTGGTTCGACTTAATGCAGTAATTTAGATATCAGCCAAATGCCTTTGTTTTGCGCACATATTAATAAAGTGTGAATCTAAATAACAAATTTCAATTCTTCATATGATTGTTATTATGTTTGTCTTAAACATTTGATGATTTTCTGCAGATGATAGCAATGAGATATGGTTCTATACCTGTTGCAAGAAAAACTGGTGGTCTGAACGACAGGTAAATCACTGATTGACTGATATACGATGTCACTGCATCAGGTATATAAGTTATACTAATTGGAGAATTCTTAACTTTCACAAATTTTCTTCTGTAGTGTATTTGATGTTGATGATGACACAATACCTCTCCAGTTCAGAAATGGATATACATTTTTGAATCCTGATGAACAGGTAAATGGAATGCTTATTAATTTGTATACAAGTGGCATTGGACATGTTTTTTTTGGTTCTTTGGCTACTAGTAGTATCATATTTCTCTAGCATTGCTTTTATAGAACTTTCTGTTTGTTCTTGTCCAATTGCAATTGGTCGTATCTGGTCCTGGGCTGTTTGTCATTCAAAATTTTCCTAAAATTGTTGAAACTTGACAGGGAGTCAATAGTGGCTTGGAGCGTGCATTTAGTCGCTACAGAAACAACCCAGAGAGTTGGCATCAGCTTGCTCAAAAGGTCATGAATATAGATTGGAGTTGGGAATTTTCAGCATCACAGTACGAGGATCTTTATGCAAAATCTGTGGCCAGAGCAAGGGCAGCTGCAAGTCGTGCTTAAGCTAGCTGCCTTATAGTTGGCATCAGCTTGTTCAAAAGGTCATGAATATAGATTGGAGTTGGGAATTTTCGGCATCACAGTACGAGGATCTTTATGCAAAATCTGTGGCCAGAGCAAGGGCAGCTGCAAGTCGTGCTTAAGCTAGCTGCCTTATAGTTTACCCCGCGGTGTTGCATACAGATTTTCGATGCAGACAGTTGTTGGTTTGGTCATTACTTGCAGGTGAAGCAATGGTTTCAGATGCTGATCAGAGGTTTCAGAATTTTTATTAGAGGTAGAGGCTGCATTGGTGGGTTCTATCTACTTCACACCTCTGCCATATTTTACAGGCCGTCATTCATTTTTTTTTTTTTTTTTGGGTAAACGAAAACCTAGGTTACAGTTAATGTAAATTATGATTCTCACGGAATTCTAACTTCCACTGAGGAGCTAGGTTTATACTTTTACAAGTAATACTAAGGGAAGAGAAGGGTGAGAAAATTTTACTCTCTCTCTCTCTACCCACTCACTCTCTCTCATTTTTTTTCTTTTTTATTTCTCTCAACATTCTCTCACTCTTTTTTCCCCAAGTATTTTTCTACTTTTATAGTGATAGAAAGATTCAAAAAATGGAAAAGAGTCATTGATGTAAAATTATGTACAGCATACATGCTTGTCTCAATTATAAGTGAGAGATAGCAACATGTACAGGATAACTCACTGTTTATTAGGTAATGTATTACTTATGTTGTGTAACTTATCTCTTTTTCTGTTTACGACTTTCCCTAATTTCTTTATTTTTCCGGAAATCTTTATCACCCGAAGCCCGTTACCCTTTAAATCGCCTTTTAAGGACCTTTACTGATTTAAAGAAAGGGAACCGTCACAAGCGGTACCTTTTTTTTTTAATTCCCCATCTTGCGATTCTCTTTTGCATTATCACAATTGATTTTATAAATACCAAAAAATATAAAGAATAAAAAGCAGAACAAGATCAAATTGAAGCATTTTTTAAGCAATCACAACTCAAATTAAAGCTTACATTAGCTCACAACAAATTTACAAGACAGCCATGAAACAGAAAACAGAAAAACTCTCTCAACCGAAGCTCACTTTCCGGGGACAAAGTTGGTGGCATAGGCCCAGGCATTGTTGTTGACGGGGTCAGCCAAGTGGTCAGCCAAGTTCTCCAATGGTCCCTTGCCGGTGACAATGGCCTGAACGAAGAAACCAAACATGGAGAACATAGCCAACCTACCGTTCTTGATCTCCTTAACCTTGAGCTCAGCAAAAGCCTCTGGGTCATCAGCCAAACCCAATGGATCAAAGCTACCACCTGGGTACAATGGGTCGGTCACTTCACCGAGCGGCCCTCCAGCAATTCTGTAACCCTCAACGGCTCCCATCAGGACCACCTGGCAAGCCCAGATGGCCAAGATGCTCTGAGCGTGGATTAAACTTGGGTTTCCCAAGTAGTCAAGCCCGCCCTCGCTGAAGATCTGGGCTCCCGCCTTGAACCACACGGCCTCGCCGAACTTGACTCCATTGCGGGCCAAGAGCTCCGGGAAGACGCATCCAAGAGCTCCCAACATGGCCCATCTGCAGTGGATGACTTCGAGTTCACGGTTCTTGGCAAAGGTTTCTGGGTCAGCTGAAAGCCCAGCAGTGTCCCAACCGTAGTCACCAGGGAATTCACCGGTCAAGTAGCTTGGGGGCTCGCCAGAGAATGGGCCCAAGTACTTGACTCTGTCCGGGCCGTACCACGGGCTGCCTGAAGAAACAGACCTGCTTCCAGTTTTACGCATGGAGATGCGGCCACCATTGCTCAGCTCATTGCTTGAAGGGGCAAGGTTCACGGCCTTGCCGACGAATGATGAGGAGAGAGCCATGGTTGAGGTTGCCATTGTGGAGTTAAGTGAGAAGGACAAGCTGTATAAGGAAGAGAAGCTGTTGGTTGGTTGTGGTGGATGGGCTTGGTGGGTATTGTATAAATATGGATTAGAGGAAAGAGTCCTTATCTTAGGATATCTATATCTCGCTCTCTATTGGCTGGTAATATTTTAAAAGTTTGATTTTCTATGTCCACTTGGCACACTCTGAACCACTCACCGACCTTGGATTTTACAACTATATTTCCTATCAAAGAAAATCTAATTCACGGTTTTGGATATCGTATCTCCATCCAATAAGGTATTGCCACTTGTGCCATCGGATAGCGCCATCCATTATTGTTTAACAGCATTGTTGCTCGTCTTGTTCTCATTATACAAATATTATTTATTACTTATATATATATAAATATATATTTGAAAGTGTACAAAGTAGATTGAGAAACTAATAAGAATGAGATGACATCATATAGAAATATCTAGTCTCGTTGAACAACCAAATTTACTTTGATTACAAACCCAAAAATTCCATCTAGCAATATATTGCACATATGGTTTCAAATATGGGTTAAACTATGACTTATTCATAGCTTAGGGTGAAAAAGAAGGCAAAAAATTAGTAGATATTGCTTTTAGGCAAGGCACCTAAGAAACTTGCGAGCTAGGGTTTGACGCTTAAATACCAAAATTTTCATATAAATATTTGTTTTCAGAAAATGAGGCAATCTGAGTAGTTGCTCGTGGAACATTTTCCTTTTCTTTTGAAGTGTTTGCTGAAACGGTTAGAGGATTTAGAGCCTTATTTTCGTGTAGCACTCAATACCACTCATGATAAAAACTAGTACGAACGAAGATGGTAATAGCCAAGGAAATCTACATGAAAAAGGATCGATGGGTAGACAGAGATGTTATGCCCGATTAAAATCAAAGAATTTTAATAATTGTTAGTGGACAAATTAAAATATCTTCATGACGAGTTTGTTACTGTACAACGATGACACGTTTCGGTTTTCTTTTGCAGATATTTTGTACAGGCACGAAAACTTCATTATTTGTGTTAAGCTATCACGATGATGTAAAATTATTCCATTAATCTTTCTGCCAAGCATACATATCGTTATAGGTTCATTTTCTTTTCATTTTGTCTTACCGAGTTATATTAACATCACGTCTTTAAAAATCTACAAATATAAATCACTCCAGAACTTTCTTCGCTTGTTTGTTGTTTATATGCTGATGGTGATAACGAACAAGTGCGGAAAATTCAGTTTAAAAACTTTCAATTAATTCATCAATATTTCGTGGCCCATTTTTAAGTCGTTGAAAATTACTTTATACAAGAAAAGAGGAAAAAAAAAATATAGTCGTTAAAAATATCGGACCATGCAAACGTGGGTGTTTGATTGAAGATAATGAATCTAAGAAGCATCATCTCTTACAAGATTTTCAATCCATAATACATACGTGGAACACCCACACTGGTTACACCTCAATAAATGAATCTAAAGAACCTGGTGGACTAGAGACTGCCACCTGGCACACAAAGAATCAAACCCAAAATCTTCAGCTTCCAATGAAATTAGGGAATTAGATACCACAAAGATAAGAAACCCGACTCAAAAAACCTTATATAATAAACCCACCAACGTGCTCTTTCCAATTCACCTCTCACTACACAAACACTAAAGCTCACCAACAACTACTCTGATTATTGCAAAATGGCAACCTCAACCATGGCTCTCTCCTCATCATTCGTCGGCAAGGCCGTGAACCTTGCCCCTTCAAGCAATGAGCTGAGCAATGGTGGCCGCATCTCCATGCGTAAAACTGGAAGCAGGTTTGTTTCTTCAGGCAGCCCGTGGTACGGCCCGGACAGAGTCAAGTACTTGGGCCCATTCTCTGGCGAGCCCCCAAGCTACTTGACCGGTGAATTCCCTGGTGACTACGGTTGGGACACTGCTGGGCTTTCGGCTGACCCAGAAACCTTTGCCAAGAACCGTGAACTCGAAGTCATCCACTGCAGATGGGCCATGTTGGGGGCTCTTGGATGCGTCTTCCCGGAGCTCTTGGCCCGCAATGGAGTCAAGTTCGGCGAGGCCGTGTGGTTCAAGGCGGGAGCCCAGATCTTCAGCGAGGGCGGGCTTGACTACTTGGGAAACCCCAGTTTAATCCACGCTCAGAGCATCTTGGCCATCTGGGCTTGCCAGGTGGTCCTGATGGGAGCCGTTGAGGGTTACAGAATTGCTGGAGGGCCGCTCGGTGAAGTGACCGACCCATTGTACCCAGGTGGTAGCTTTGATCCATTGGGTTTGGCTGATGACCCGGAGGCTTTTGCTGAGCTCAAGGTTAAGGAGATCAAGAACGGTAGGTTGGCTATGTTCTCCATGTTTGGTTTCTTCGTTCAGGCCATTGTCACCGGCAAGGGACCATTGGAGAACTTGGCTGACCACTTGGCTGACCCCGTCAACAACAATGCCTGGGCCTATGCCACCAACTTTGTCCCCGGAAAGTGAGCCTTGCAATAACACGAGTAGTGTGGAATTAAGAGTAATTGGTTATTGATGTGACTCGATTTCTACTTGCAGCACATGTGAATTATGTAATGTACTACTATTACCAGTACGAGTGGATTATTTTCGTTCAATCTCTTGAACTCTTGTGTGCCTTTTTATTTTATTTTATTTTTTCAGATTTATCTTTGCATATCCACGCCACAAAAAACTGACGGTAACCCCGTTTACATAGATTGTGAACTAAAATAAGACATATTGAGGCCACAAAAGAGAGTAATCCAAGCTTAATTTGATGGGCTATTTCAATAAATAAATAAATGAACCCAAAAAAAAAAAAAAGAACCAAACAATGCAGCATTCGTCTTTGCATTCCAGTTTTTCAGCTGGCATTCGTAATATCTCCAGTTTCCAATTTGTAATCTGTCTTGCAGTGGCGCACAAACAAGATTTACAATTTGAAAATTGGTATCTTTCTGGGCAGATTGAAAGAAGATTGAAAATTGAACAAAGTCAACACAGTTCTAGTTCCAGTTCCTCTTCCTCACAGGTTTTCCAAGAATCTATTACACGTTTACATCAACAGAATCTCCAATAAGCTCCCTTTTACATCTTCATTTTGACCTAAACAATAGCTTTAACAACCACCACCCAGCAAATCTCCAAGAAAGTAGTAACAGTGAAGGCCCGCAAGCTTTTCTCTCTTTTGTCTCCACAGTTTCCACAAACCCAATAAATCACACCTCGCTTAGATCACCTGAAGCAGCCCATTGTCAACAAACTGATTATATTGATGATGCCCAAAAGTTAATGCAGCTGCTGGGTCTAGAAAACAATTCTCAAGTAGAGAAAGAAAGTGGTGATCTTGATAAGTGCTGTAATCGTGAGGGGGAATTTTGTGATAAAATTGTTGGGGTGAGTGGCCAAGGTTTGAAAATGAAGTGAAGAGAATGGAAGGGTGGTTTAAGTACTTTTCAAGTAGTAGTGACATTGAAGAGCCTTAGGTTGCTTATTTGCTTCTTGGTAAAGCAGCTTTTGTTGGAAGTGATTGTGATTTTGGTAACTTCGAGTTTCCTTCAACTATAGATAGTTCTTGAAGAATCACCCGCCAAATGAGTAAATGTTCTTCGATTTGTTTTGTCATACGCCCTAAATTTTTTGTCCCAAATAATTATTCTAAATAATTTGACATTCATTAATTAGTTGATAATTTTTTTACAAAATTTAAGTAAACTAATTATAACTAATTAATGAATATCAAATTATTTAAGATAGTTGTTTAAGATAAAAAAATTAAAATACGTAACATTACTGTTTTGTTTTTCCTAACTGCATTGTCTAAGCTTTTCAATGATTGCTTATATTTGGAATCAGGTTGTACTAAGAGAAAATTTCTATAACGAACCATTCATCAATTACAGATAGAAGATAACACTGAAGCGTGGACTTATATTTGACATAACGTGGAACTTTGTGATTATAATTGCTGATATTTTTCATAGAATCTTTCATCATTGACACGTATTTTATTTATTTATTTATTTTATTAGGTCCCTATTAAAAATCTGAAACAACAGAAGCTTGTCAATAAAATAAAAACATCCACATAAACACAATTGATCCCTGCTGATATAACAAGCACCGGCTAATGAGCACTTGTCTCTATAGTCATTCTTCCCATCTTTAAAGGCATTGTAATGCTTGATTCTCCTTCGTCGGAAGGAAAATGTTCATCATGATTTCCATTTCTTGTCTTTCTTAGCTTCAGAAGGGTAGACGACACCTGATTCATATTAGGACGATCCTCCGGATTCGGGTAAATGCAAACCAGGGCTAGTTTAAATAGCTCTTCCAATACTTCCTCCTGCTCTTTAGAAATACTCAAAGCCAGTTTAGAGTCTGTAATTTGACAAATCCCATTGATTCCATTTGCAGCAGCTTTCTCCACAAGTTGACACAAGCTGATAAGCAACCCATTCTCTTCACCGAGTCCTGTTGACCTCCGTTTTGTTAAGAACTCGATCACTACGATACCAAAGCTGAACACATCTACTTTAGTTGTGACTTTCCTCATATATGCAAAATCTGATAAGAACACATGTATGATATGGTGAACTTAGATGGATTAAGTGGAAGATATAGGGAAGAAAAAGCATGAAATTTGATAAACACTGATGAGCTTGATAATTACAGGTTGGTGAAAGGTTTACCTGGCGCCAAGTAGCCAATGGTGCCTTGAAAAGCTGTTGATGAAGAAATGCTACTTTATCTTGCAGATGAACGCGCAACAGTCGAACTGTTCCAAAATCGCTCACATGAGCCTCCCAGTCTCTATCTAAAAAAATGTTGGAAGGCTTCAATCACATTGAACAACAGGGAAATCATAACCAGAATGCAAATAATCCAACTCACAGGCAATGGAATAAGCCCTGTGAAACTATTTTCAGTAAGGGACAAGACCATGAGTCGACTTAGATAGCCAATCTCTGGTGGAATTGGCCCTACTAAGGAATTTGTAATGGTTTTCAGAATCTTGAGATTATTGAGCCTTCCAATTCCTGGATTCAGCAGTCCACAAAAATTGTTCTCACTTAGATCAAGAATTTCAAGCTTTGAGCAATTCAAAAGGTCATCAGGGATTTCTCCTGACATCCTATTTGCTTGAAATGATAGGAATGTAAAATTTGGCAACAGTCCCAAACCAGTGGGAATTTTCTCTGTACTCCTATTGTATCAAAACCTACGGATGCAAGGTGGGTACAGTTTGTGATACTAGATGGAATGGTTCCCTCAAGAAGACTGTTGTTTATAGTCAGATTTTTCAGGTTATAACGCAACTCAATGTTTGATGGAAGCTTACCCGTTAGGGAGTTGAAGCTCATTGACAAATATGTTAGATTTGTCAAGTTTGTCAGCAAAGAAGGGATCTCCCCAGTGAGCTTATTAGAATGCAGAGTCAATACTTGGAATGACCTTAAAGATCCAAGCTCAAGGGGTAATGTTCCAGTCAACTCATTCTCAGAGAGTGCTAAATGAGTTAAAGATTTCAACTGGAATATAGAAACTGGGATTGTGGATTTATTTTTGTATAGATGCACTGATTGTAAGCTGATCAAATTCCCAAGCTCAGCTGGAAGACTTCCTGTGAACTGATTGCTATATAGAATAAGGGCAAGAAGCTTTTCACAACATCCTAGTTCAGATGGGATATTTCCTCGAATAAAATTTTCAAACAACTGAAGATATTCTAAGTTTGACAGATTTCCTAATTCTGGAGGTATTGTTCATGATAACATGTTCTGACTCAGGTCTAAAGCTTGCAAGCCTCTAATCTACCCATGGAAGCAGGTATTGAACCTACTAGCTTGTTGTTGTATGCTACAAATATTTGAAGATTAATCAAATTTCCTATGTCTTTTGGGATTGGGCCGGTGAGATTGTTGAAAATGAGGCCAAGCACTAACAAGGATGTGCAATTGCAAATGCTTTCAGCTTTCAGGTATGCTTCCATTGAAGAAGTTATTACCTAAATCTACTGACTACAGATTCTGAAAGGATCCTATTTCTGGTAAAATTGAACCCAAAAGAGAATTATAGTATAGAGTTAGTTCAGTAAGCTAGGTGCACTGCCCCATCTGAGCTGGAATATACCCAAATAATGAATTCAAAGTTAAATAAAGAACCTGTAGGGCTGAAAGGTTGCCAAGGAATGGAGATATCTCACCTTGGAGATGCTTGTTCACAAGTTTAATGGAAATGAATGATTTAAGAACAGGTGATTCCAGGCCAGTTGCAATGATGATCATTTCAATCAGCAAGTGCTCCTAATGGGTTATTGGTGATGCCATTGTTGAGGGCCTTCAAGGCTTCCGTTTTAACTTCTAAGCTCTGTTCTGCGGATAGAACAGAGAAAAAGAGAGAACAAAATATGACTATGATTAAGCTTACTGTTTGAGACTCCATTCGTGGAGAAATCTTGATCCTGACATATATTTGAAAGTTTGTAATAAATGGGAAAAGTTATATAGAAACCTTGATCACATCAAACGGTCCCATAGCATCAGAATATGTTAAGCATTTTACGGTCAAATCTTCATAACAATGATTAAAGAAATTTATAAAAACATGATTATTTAAACCTACGCTGAATTTCTCCTACACTTCTTACGACTTCTCTATGACAAAAGCCTTTTGGCCATTATCTAGAGATAAGTATTCCCATCTAAGGATAATTAGTTTCACATGCTCATTATGAAACTATCCAATCATAGAGATTCTAATTACATTTACGCAATAAACAAGTACTAGAAATCTAAATCTTGTATAAGACTGAGTAATTAAATCATAAGCTTGATGCTACTTGCGTGATGGGAGCTTTGACCATGCAGTTGCAGTGTATACAATTGATGTGCAAGTTGCAAAAACCGTCTAGAAAAGGATTGGTTGACTTTGACTTGTACTTTGGCACAGTAAGGCAAATGAATGAATGATAGAGATCATAGAAAGATTCTGTGGTGATTTTGATTCTGTCGACATGTTTGGGGGGCCTCATTTTATATCATTATTCATTTAAGAGTTGTTTGGATTTCTGTCTAGTTTAATGCGAAACCATTGGTGTGTTTGGCCGTTGATTGCTTGAAATTGAGGGCAAGAGGAGAGGAATTGAACAAGAAAAAAAGAAAGCAGAAGGGAAACAAGCTTTTGAAACAATGGCCATACTTGGAGCAATAAAATACCGCTAACGAAACAAGCGCTTATGTTTTCTGAGCTTCTGAACGATTTCCAAATTGAAGTGCTTGAAATGGAAAATGACAATCAGTCAATTACCAAACTTTGAATCAATTGCTCAGCTTTCCAGTTTTATAATGGTTGATACCAAAGTGTTGAAAACAAGAAAAGCAAATTCTGATCTTACAACCTCTCAAGGAACATTGCGTGAATACTCATTATTAAAAATGTATACCATTAATGGATAATCCCAGTTCATAATCCATAAAATAAAATCACAAAATTGCTAGGTCTTACCGTTTCAATCGCCATTAGGTTCCACTACCACCATCAACATCAGAATGTCACATTATTATGGTGACTGTTACTCTTTCTCCACCGAATTTCTGTTTTGTCTTGTCAGTATATACTAATGCAGTACCGGTTGCATTATGTATATATATTTTGCAAAATATTATAACAAAATAGTATATTTTGTTCGGAGATCTGCGAACATCGCTGCCCATACAGTAATTAGGGTGAGAGGTTCTATATTAGGTCCGGAAGAGTGGAGGTTTGTTCCACCTCCTTGGTTGATGTCTGTTTTGATGAATTCTTCTATTTAATGAAAACCAATTTGCTTAAAAAAAAAAATAGTATAACTTGTATGTTTTGCAAAATATATATACATAATGCAACCGGTACTGCATTTTAATATACTATATGTATATTTCATTTGGCGATTTAGATTTTCCAAATACAGAATGAAGCAAAAACCTCTTATTTCTCTAAATAAAGTTTCCTCTTTATTTGCAATTTGACCCGCTAGTGACCAAATCCCTTTACATAATTAATCTACTAACCTATTCAATCCTTGTGTTTTTCTGATTTAATTTTTCGATACAGCATTTCATCATGCAACTAGTTCTGTAAATTCACTCCACTTTTTAAAAAATAATTGTAATAAAATTCATACTATTTTATTATAATTAAATCAATAAAAAAACTTTGACAATTAATCAATTAAGTCCTTCATATATATATAGTTATTTTTTAGTGCAGGCTCTCTTATTTTTTTTTCATACAAATACGCTGTTAAATCCTAAGGTTTAATAGAGTCAGTTAAGAATATTATTAAATAACACGATTTAACAATATGTCAGCATTAAAAAAAAAGTGCCCGCACATGAGAATGATTATATATATATATATATATATATATGTATATTTTTTTAACTTAGATATCTTTGATCATTGATGTTGCTTTAAGATAAATTTTATTGTCTATTTTATCCTAATATTATAAAATGATCAAATTGCCAAAAAAATATGTGTTCTTGTATGTAATGGTTAGATATTTAATTTTTTTTTATTAAATCTCTAAATTTCTTCTTTATTTGTATTTTTAAAAAATAATATGGACATATTGTAATTAAGTTTTGGGTAAATTATAGGGTTGAAAGTTTACCCACTTTGTATTTATTTACCCTCATTTTTATAGATTTATAACATTTTCAAGTCTCTGATTTCTCTATTATGACCTTGTCGAAGTCGAACCAAAGTTTGTTCCACGAGTATACATAGCTGGCCACAATGAAATGAGATGAAAAGGGATTATCGTGATCTTGGCTACACCAGATTGTATTGGTCGTAGCGGTAACGGATCGTTTAATCCTCTACCCCTACAGATTCCCCCACTACTTTTCTTCCCATTAACTATAGCCGTTGATTATTTAACTAAACCCTTCGTTGTTTATAGTTAGATAATAATAATGGCAGAAACGTACATTTTGGCTGCTTCCACGCAATTGCCACCTCTTATGACCAATGGGTATGGTCTAGACTGGGGTGGAAACAACCAATGGTGCAGTGGAAAAAGCAGTCTCTTGTGTTTATAAACCTCTCCCATTTTCTCAGTTGACACATTAAAACATAGTCGAGTTCCCAGCGTTTAGTGCCTCTCGCAACAAAAGCCATGGCCAAAAAAGTGCTTTCACTTCCCTTTCTCCCTCTCCCGCTTCTGCTTTTCTTCTTAACTTCAGGTTTTTTAAAAATCCTTTCTTGTTTTTAAGAATTCTGCTTTCTGCTTTTCTCAAGTTTACATAAGAAAATTTTTACTACTGATGATTCTCTTTGTATGCAGGGGGAATATTGAAGTTGGCAAATGGACAGGTATATATATATATACAAGAGTACTTTTTTAACAATATATAACAAGTTGTCCGTACATATATAAATAATTAATAAGTCTAAATGAAACAATGAGCGAGTTAATTAATAATTATCTTGTTTTTAATTTGTTACAGGAGATGAAAACCTGGTGCGTAGCAAAACCATCATCAAGTGAAGCAGAATTGGCTGCTAATATTCATTTTGCCTGTGATCAAGTTCAGTACTGCAACATAATACAAGAAGGTGGGCCTTGCTACTACCCAAATACTGCAATTAACCATGCATCAGTGGCCATGAATCTCTACTACCAACTCAATGGCCGAAATAACTGGAACTGTGACTTTAGAGGCTCTGGTCTCATCACTCTATCCGACCCAAGTATGATCTTAATTTTCCTACTCTTTACTTGAGATCACCAATTTTTTTTTCTTTGTATGCCCTTCACTCTCCAATTTCAATTGAAATTCAGAGCATATATGGTTTGTTGCCATATATATATCTATATAAATTCTTTTTTACTTTTATTATTAACAGTGTTCCGTTTATCCATTCTCTGCAGGCTACGGCGGCTGCCAGTATGCTTAGTGGGTGCAAGATGCAATAATAAGATGCTGCAAACCTCTATTTAATTCCATTATATCTATATATATGATGAATTTGGTTTAATGTTTGTGGTTGATACTTTTTTATCAGAGTATTTCTTTTTTCTTTAATCTGGACTAGTCCGTAAAAAGTAATTAATATGAATTAATTCTTAACTGGAAAAAAAAAAGTGAGATTTATGTCTACTTTGGCATTTTCAATTCTTAGCCGTTCTTTAATTTATTTATAATTTACAATTGGAACCCATGTTAGTTTATGGATCGTTTGGTTGAGACTTGAGATTAATTTCTGTGGGGTTCTGAAAATAGCATAAGATTATCTTTGGGACATAGCATAAATCGCAACTCATTACCGTCCAAGCTACATTTCAAGGAGTTCAATTTCTCGTGAGTTACAGGCACATTCATTAATCACATATTGCCGGCAGACATTTCGTCTTTACATGCTTGTACAGGACAATAAGCAAAGCGTTCTACTTCTTCTTCTTCTTTTTTCCCCAGTTAAATTACACTTCACATTCAACTGATTAGTTTGAAAATCTGTTTAGATAAAAGAGAAATTTACTCGCATTTTATAAAAATTTACCCACATTTGCATTTAGTGGGAATTGAACTACTTTCAACAAAATTACGGAAGGGAAAAGCCAACAATATTAGAAAACTAATTACTGATTGACTCATAATACGAACCAAATAGGAGAAAAAATGCCGGCTGTAAGTTGTCATATAGCCACATGCCGCAGAATTAAATAAAATGTTTGTCATTTTCAATTAAAATCCTATTTTTGGTATATTAATACCTGGCTACTGGCGCATTTGCGGGTTTAAAGGCCTGAAATCGAAGGCACGTTCTCCGCTAAAGAAATTTTAAAAGAAATAAAAGGCATGAGGTCACAATTTGAGTAGTTTTTTTATTATTACTCGTAAATTTGATCTTTTTTTCTCCATTTTTTCCTTATATTGGGAAATTCTTTAATTGAGGTTTTCAATTTACTGGCCTTTCATATGCCCATCCAATATTAAATCTTAACACATATAGGCTTATCTTAAAATTGATTAAGATAGTAAGAGAGAAAATTATGATACACCACATGATATCATTTAATTGAATGGTCATAAATCTTAGTAGAACATTCTACCTAGAATTTTTTCTTTATTTTTTTAGTTGGACAATAATTAAGATTAAATATCCACTAAATTGGAGTTATAAATAAAGAAAATGATTGGTACACCCTAATGTTTAGTAAAAGAGACTTAAAATTTTCTAACGTTTTAAAAAAAATATTTAGTCCCCCTCATTTGTTAATAGAATCCGTTTTTTTAACTCATTAAAAGGCTAGTATTGTAATTGTATACTAATAATAAGTGAATTTACCTAAAAACCCTCGTTCCCTTTCAAAATATCCCGAACAAACCTCCCTTTCCAAAAATCACGAACCATTCACACACTGTTTCCCAACTCTAACCCACCGCACGCTACTGGTGCCGCCGATTTGATTTGGGTTACAAATTTGGGTTTGTTTGGTTTGATTGGGACTTTAGGGTTTTTGAATTTCTATGGAACCAATTAACACAACAAAATCAACACAAAACTGAAATTTCATCATTTCGAAAGTAATGAACCAAAATCAAATCACCCACTTGTGGTTCCCTCGGTTCTTTGTTCCTCAAAATCACAGTGAAAGAATACGAACACAGAAGAGCTCCATCGTCTTCAGCTCTATCATCCATCCCATCTTCTATGGCTTCGATCTTAGCTTGCAAGTCCCTCTCTGCCCTTTGGGCTCGCCACCGTGAGCGCTGCAGGGTTCGCAACATTACAGGCTGCGATTCAATGCCCACCCTTATTCGTCGTATTTCCCCAGAAAGAAAGATGATGAAGAAAAAGAGCAAACTTTTGAAGGAGATCTCAAAAGCTGGAGTTCTGTTTTTTAGAGAAGCATAAACACATTATTTCTCACCGAAATGGTTAGAGGTTTTGTAGTTATGTACTGTTGCTTATTTAATTTACTTTGGCTGCAACATCTTTTAGAAATGCAACAAAATTTCCGTTTGTAAAAGTTTTAGAAATCGTCAAATTGTCGCATTTCGTATTATTCTTTTTATAAACTGCGAATGTCAATCCCGTTCAAAAAAAAAAAAAAAAGTAATGAACCAAGAAATCTATTCATATATATCATACAATTTAGACTTAATGAACACAGAAACTATTGGAACAAGGTAGCAACGATCAACGGACGACAGCGGCGAAGAGGACTTGCAGCGTCATAGATGGATGACAGGCATAAGCGGCTTGCGACGGGATCTGGACGGAGCACTAGTGGCGAGTGGTAAATCTAGTGACGTGCAGCAGCTTGTGATGCCGATGGGAATTGGTCTAGACAGTGACACCAGCGTTGTGCAAATGGAATTCGGCGTGGTTTGCACATAGGTCTTGGGTGTGTGAGTTGGGTTGTTTGGCACGAGCAGCGGCAGCGTGTGGTGGGTTGGTTGTTTGTTAAGGGTTCGTGATTTTTGTAAAGGGAGAGAGGTTTTGTTCGGGATATTTCGAAAGGGGACGAGGGTTTTTAGGTAAATTCACTTGTTATTAGTATGCAATTACAATATTAATTTCTTAATGAATTAAAGAAACGGATTCTGTTAACAAACGAGCGCCTAAAAATCTTTTTCAAAACGTTGTAGATTTTTGTCTCTTTCACTAAACGTTTGGGTGGATAAATCTTTTTCCCTTATAAATATATGTATGAATTGGTGAGGGCTTGGTTGCTTCAACTTCTTATTGTGTTTGTAATTAAACTGTACGTTGAGTCGTTATTCTATCATTGATTTTGATCGTGTGGACCATTCATGTCTCGAGAATGGGTTTGTCTTCGAACTTTAAATGAGCAAAGATAATTTCACTTATTTTTTGTAAATATAAATAATAATAACAATAATCACTTAGTTGCGTGGTAGCACATGTTCCTTGAATTCAATTCAATAGTTTAATTAAGGATGCGTTTGTTTATTGGAATAAGAATGAGGAGTGTGGAGTCCTCCCAGTCCAGCGCTTACTTAACTTTTTAAGTTTAGGGGTGGAAGTTCCACTCCGTGGGCCTCACCCCACTCCCCACTCCCACCTCTTCCTCTTTTGCCCCTTTTTTTCTATTAATTTAATATAATTAATAATTAATAAAATAAATAATATTATATTTATTTAAATAATATAATAATATTATTTTATAAATTTATATTTATTAAAAATAATAATATTAATAATAATTATTATTATTATTAAAATAGTATTATATTATTTTATAGATAATAATAATATTATTAATATAATATTATTTTATTATTTTATAAATTTAATAATAATAATAATAATAATGCTATCTTTATTTACAAATATAAATTATTATAGATATTTAAAAATAATAGTATTATATTTATTTAATATTAATAATTAATAATAATACTATCTGTGTGTTTGTAATTCACACAGATAATAATACGATTCCTGGTCTATTATATTTATTTAATATTAATAATTAATAATAATACTATCTTATTTTTAATTTACATAATTAAAATTAAAATTAATAAAAATTTTATTTACATAATTAAGAATATTAAGTATTATTATTAATTTACAAATATAATAAAATAAATATTTTATTATATTCAAATATATTTTTTATTAATTTTAAAATTAAAAAATATAATTTTTTAAATAAGGGTAAAACTGTAATTTGAAACTATTTATTCCCAATCCAAGACAAAGTAAACATATAATTGGATTCTGATTCTGACTTTACACTTCCATTCCAGTATAAGTAAACAACCTACTCCCACTCCCACTCCACACTCTCAATCCCAAGATTCTCACTGCAATCCAAAAAGTAAACGCTACCTAAGATCTCTCGTATCGTGAATAATTTTGAATTTTTTTTTTAAAATATTTGATAACATATCACATGTTATGAGCCCACATATCTAAATACATGGTGGAGAGGCCTGAATATTTAAATTGGTTTAACCCTGAGCTAATTTAATAATTTTTAGTAGAGTTTTGTTTTTAATTATCAGTTAGAGCTAGTGGGTATATATGATCTATTTAAAAATATTCTTAAGAAATTTTTCCAGGACTTGAACCACATATTGAGTTGGATAAAAACTGAAATTAATGAAACTTAATTGCACATAAAAACTTAATTAAAGAGTTGTAGCTACAATTAGTATTCCAACCAGAATCCTATAGGCACATAATCAATGCTTTGAAAGTGCATTCAACCTGTAGTTTCCATATATATGTAAATCTCCTCTCAATGACCTTGAAAAGTAATTAATAAATTATTTGCATCAATTAGGTAGGTCCACTTCCTGATTTTCTAAACGATCTTCGTTTCCTTCACTCTCTTATAAAACCCACTTGCATGCATCCTCGTCTCAGATTGCAAATAAACTTGCTTTTTGTTATATATACCGTCTACGCTATATGTGGTTAATGGCTAACTTTGCTCTCCTGCAACCTATTGTATCCATCATTTTGATTTTCTTCTATTCAGGTATCTTTCAAGCCCTAGCTTCTATATGTTATATAAATGCTTCAATTATTAATTGTAGACCTTTGACATATGACTTCATAAATTTGCAGGAAAATATTCAAGCTTGGCAGCTTCACAGGTAGAGGCAGTAAGATACTATGTGAAGTGATAATTAATTTTGATAAAAATAATGATATTGCAGATTCCGCAGCTCCCGTAAGGGCCGTACGTATAATAGTAGTTAACAAACCATAATGGTGCTTGTAGACGACATGGTGCGTGGCAAAGCCTGCAAGCGCGAACCAAATGCTGCAGGTAGGTTTAGATTATGCATGCAATCACGCAGATTGTGGTCCAATACAGCAAGGTGGTTCGTGCTTCAATCCTAATACACTGGTGCAACAAGCCGCTTTTGCCATGAACTCGTGCTATCAGTCAATGGGTAGACACAAGTGGGATTGTGTTTTCAACAACTCTGCTCTACTTTCTTTGACCGATCCAAGTAAGCCGCCATCCATCTCCAACCTGAAAAAACCCAGCTACTATTTAATTGCAAAAGTTTCTGACGAGATATTAAATATTTCGTGCAGGTTTTGATGGCTGCTGTTACGCTGGTATATATTTATTTTTTCAGATAATAATTAATACATATAGTTTAAGTATATTTGTCAAAATGCACATAGCATTAGTAACAATCTAATATAACCGTTTGAAAGAATTTCAAAGGTGATCCTTCATTATTATATTAATTATTCTCTACGATTCTCCTTATTTAGTTCAATTTTTTAAATCTTGTAACGTCTGTTTCATGATATATATTTATAATTAGTTATTATCTGCCAGCATTTTCTTGAGCTTCTTTTCACCTGTAATCTATGTAGTACATATATATGCAACCACTTAGTGGGTTATGGTAGATTGTAAGCCCAGACATTTGGACTATGTTCGCCATCACAAAGTTAATTTAAAAAGATATCAATAAATTGTACTAAAATTAAACAAAAAGAAATATATATGCATGATATCTGAAAATAGCTAGCTAGAATTAAAATCTTTCGTAGGTCAAATATATTTGTGTTCTAAATATTCTATGTCGTCGTTTTGATCAATTTTCCCAACTTATGTTGCAGGAGGTGATGCAGATGTGGATATAGCGGTAATTTGAAGCTCCCTTAGTAATGAACAAGAGTAGTTTCAGACTGACATTTAATTTATCTTTTGTGTGTGTGTGTGTGTGGTGTTTGTAGAAAACTTGGTGTGTGGCAAACCCTGCAACAGGCAACCAGTTGCTGCAATCAAACATATATTTCCCTTGGCAGAAGGTTGATTGCAGCCCGATAAAAAGTGATGGTGCTTGTTTCAATCCCAATACTCTTACGGCTGCTTGTTTCAATCCCAATACTCTTATGCACCACGCCTCCTTTGCCATGAATCTTTACTACCAAAACAACGGCAAAAGTGCTGCAAGTTGTGATTTCAACAAGTCAGGCCTCATTGTTGCCACCACCGATCCAAGTAATAACACAATTTGTCCTGATTAATTAATTACATCTCTAATCACGAAAGGAAAATTATCAATCGAGTTTGGTGGCGTAATTCAAATTAGTTTTTGTGTGTCAATTTGCAGGTTTTGGTAGCTGCACTTATCCGGTTATCCCTGAACAGACATGAAAATGAGAACTGAAAAATGCAATGGGATTGTTAGCTGTTTGTTAATAAGTAAGAGAATAATTCTGCTTTCATTGACGGTTGTCAATATTGGGGTTGGCGATTGTAGCCATTTGATATCCATGAATTATGAAGTTTGTGGCTTTGTGGATTGAATTATTATAACCGCCCAACAGAGAAATTATTATAAGAATTCTACTTTTATAAATTATTATTTTTTATTATGGTGTTGTCACTATGAATCAAATTTTTAGATCCACTCCTCATTGCTAGCATTTCCCCTTTTTTTTTTTTAAAAGAAAGTACACCTTTCATTACTCATGAAGAGAATAAATACAAGATATCAACTGGAAATTCATCCAGCCATATACAAGAGTCTAATTTTCTTAGAGCTAATTTGGCCATAGAGTGAGCTAATGTGTTACAATTTCTAGGCACATGTTGAGCTTTGAAATTCTGAAAGCTCTTCTTTGTTTCCAGAATGTCAAAGATCACCCAAAAAAATCTCTGTCAAAGTACCACTCTTGTTGTTAATTAGCTCTATTTGTCCCTTTGAATCAGACTCTATGATTATTGAATCTGCCCCTGCTTTCAAAGCTGCCTGCATTCCCCACAAAACAGCTTTTGCTTCAGCCATCTCCATCATTGCTAGCATTCTCTTATATATAGTTTATAGTGTACCTATTGCTATTGGTGCGTGATGCCAGGTTAACAATAAATCGAGAGGCTACACTATAAAAATAGTCTTTAGTACTCCATACATAATACAACCTCCCATTAAATTATTGTCATATACATCATTTTAGGAAATTTTACAAAATAATCTATAATTTAGAAGTTATTTATAAAATTAAAAAGGAAAATTGCATATCCAACAAAGACTGAGAGATAATTCATCCATTCATTCCCAACGTTGGGATACTAAAATTGAATTATTTAATACACAAATCCATAACGATTAATTCGATTCTCCTTGGGCTTTTCAATCTAATTCAAGCTCTATAAAAACAGTCTTTAGGACTCCATACGGCACATAACCTCCCATTAAATTATTGTCATATACATAATTCTAGGAAAATTTACAAAATAATCAATAATTTAGACGTTATTTAAAAAAGAAATTTGCCTATCCAACAAAATCTTAGAGATAATTCATTCATCCATTGCCAACGTTATGATACTAAAATGGAATCATTTAATACACAAATTTGTAATCCATATATGTACATTTACCTGAGTTTAGTTGTTGAGAACTAAGCAACTTCGATTTAATGACTTTTTTGAACGCAGAATAGAAAATGACAAACTACAACTTAGAACACCTCAAGTCTTCAATCAACAACCAATTGCAAGTTTATTTGAAGCCTCACGATATTCTATAATTCTTTTGTCTTTTTTTTTTAATATTTTTAATCTATAAGGACAATCCTGCCATTGTAATTCTAAAGTACATACAACTTTTATCTTTGGTTTTGCATGTAAATATTTTTTTGTCATTTTAATGTCAGCATGACATCAGCATTAGACTCATGATTATAATAGAAAAGTAATAAAATGAAAGGATTTGTAAAATTATAATTGTAAAATGATAGGCGGTAATACTTTTTATAATTATTTGATATTTTATAATTTTTAAATTAGTAAAACGATAATAACCCAAAAAAAATCCCGAAAAGGCTTCAATGGTGTCCAATACCCCTCCTTTGTTTTTTCCAAATATTTTACGAATAAGAAATTATGCTTGCCCATGAGAAATCTAATAATTAAAGGACGACATGCATCTGTAATAACCAATAAAAAACTATTAGTCGTTTTAGTACAACTTAATGAACTACATGGTCTTATCCCTCATAAACAGACTACCCAGATTTCTTGTGCAGACTCAATGTCCCCCACTGAAACTAGTACCTCATCCTTGACCGCCATTAGCACAGTTTCGAAGAAACTTTTTTTTTTTTTACTGTCTACAACTATAGATATTGTTCATATGCTTTCTTTTGTTGTTTGGCTACAACAAAATATCACTTTATTGAAGAAGCCATCAGCGCCAGACCTTTTTTAGTAATAATAAAGTAAAGCTCTAAAAAGAGAGATAACATGTGGTGTGGATCTAACTTGACTAAGGACTCCGAAAGATCATAGAAAGAAGAGTGTTTGATATTGACTATTTTCCATGGCAATGTCACCGGTATGTGAAGCAGGCATTATATTGTACTAAATATCACTACAGGTGAGTTTAGGACTAGACTACCACCCTTTATTGAAAATATAACTAAAATGCCTAAGTAGTCGGCATCTTGTTGAGGAACGTTGAGGAATTAAGGTGGTGTTTGATTTGAAGAAAAGTAAGAAAACGAGAGGCCAGAAAAAAACTCTTTTCTAATGTTTCGTTTTTACAAAATTATATAGAGAAAGGAAATGTCTTATCTTTTATTTGGACAAAATTGCACCCTTTAGTTTTAAACTTTCAATATTTATGATAAATATAATTCAAAAATTAAGCAATAAATTTATTTAATATATTATATAAATAACTAATAAAAAACTATTTTAAATAATACTTATATTTATAATTAAATTCTATATAAAAGTTTTATTAACATAATTTTATTTTATAATTAATTTAATTTTTTAAATAAAATATGATATAAATTAAATAATTTAGTAATTCATATATTATAATTTTAAAATTTTAGTTAAAAAAAAAAAAGGAACCATGGTTGCCGCTGGCCACACCGTACCATCTCATTTCAACACGAGAATTATATGAAAATGATCAAAATTTGACGATCTCAAAATTAGAATAGCTTATTGGTAGAAATACTTGATATTTGTCTAGATCTGTGAAAGTTAAAAAGTTTCCAAACTTTTTAAATTGGATTTGAATAAAATAAATTCATTTTTTGACCTCTATGACATTGTAATGACTTTGCTTGTTGGTTGGCGAGTCCAATGGTTCTGGCGGTAATGTTCTAGGCGACAATGACAATGGTTCAACAGCGGCAACAACGACTTTTTGATGACTTTTAAATTTATATTTCTATATTTACAAATAATTAAATAAATAAAGTGATTTTATTAAATTATTTAATTCATTAATTTAATTTTTATTAATTTAAGTACAAAATTAAATTGATAAAATAAAATTGTAAATAATAATAATTTGATAACATTAACCATGTTGATAAAAGATTGAAGGGGTAATTTTGGAAGTTTTAGCTTCCAGCAGGAGAAGAATATGAATTCATCACTCTTTGATGTGGAATCTAAACGGTATGTTATGATGCATGTTAAATTCTAACAAAAATTGAATTCTTATATATTATGGTCAACCAAACAAAAGAAATAGGAAAAGAATTCAAATTACTTTCCTCTCCTCCTTCCTCTCCTTCCAACTAAACACCATCTAAGATTATCAAGTAACGCCGTTGCTACTGAGGTGGCTGGTCGTTGGACGTTGTGCTTCACATAGACTACCATTTCTCATGGTTATGATTATCCCTTGCCACATGTATGCTTCAATCAATCATGATAATATGCATCATGCATGCGCATGTGGTAAACATGAACGAGTAAGGAGAAGTGTTCCTGGAGCTCCAAAGACCTTCCCATTCTAATGAAAGCTGACATGGCACAGCAGCTTACGTGGATCAATTGGTCAGAAAGTTTGTTAAAGGCCGTTTTCTTTCTGTTTCCCTGATTCTTCTAATGAGCGAGTATAAATAAATTTGTTAGCTCATTTTGCTTAGAAGTTAAAATTCTCTCTGTTTCCACTTTAAAATTTCTTTAAATTTCTCAAGACTTTCTCAAGAACCGAACACTTGATATTCATCAATGAAGAGGAAGGATCGTGATGACGATAATGATCTTGAAATCATGGAGGGAGATGCAGAACTGGATCGCTGCCTTGAAGAATTGGACGAAAAGAAGAAAGAAATGCAAGATGTGGCGAAGAAGCTGAAGCAGATTTCGAGAGAGTACCATACTCAACCATTAACAAATGAAAGAGAAGGAGATCCCTCACAGTTACAGAAGAGGTTGAACGATTCGCTGACTGAGTTGGAAAAAACCACCGATCAACTTCTTCTTTCTATCAACAAACTGAAGACCAAAGTCAAGAGTCCAAAGAAACAATGATAAAATGTTCCAAGCTCATCATATTAGGTCTATTTCCGTATTCAATAAACAATCCTAGGCTTCAGAATGGGATTTTTGTTGCCATAGTTCAATGTCCACTCTATCTTCTTGGGCTTCATTTCAATTTCTTGCTTCAAATTGGCATATGTGTTTCTGCTTTTCCTTTGATTGCCGTGGTTTAATGTCTGTAATTTGTTGCTTTAAAATCCTCTTATTAAGAATAGTGCAGTTTCTTTCTTGAATTGCCATTTTGTAATTTGCTTTTGTTAAGTTTCCTCTGTATGGAACTCATTCTGCACTTGTAAATCTTCACAATTAGCCAGAAAATGTAATGTTAATGTATAAAATGGTGACACGTACACAAGCGTCGCATAGCCTGTTATTTACCGAAAATGATTATACGTACATCACTGGAAACTAATCTGGATTAGGAGCTAGCACACGAGCTTACAGTCGCACAAAAGAGCTCTTGATTAACCACCACTGAAATTTGATGCGTACATTGAAAACCTTTTCAGTAACAAAGGAAATATCTACAGTCATCCAATGAAATGTCACCTGCAGGCGAGGTAGGGGCTATAAACATATCCTTATTACTGGACACAGCTGAAATACCTAACTAGTCTTTCTACGGATTCAAGATCTTGTTGAGGAGTATTCTTCAAGTAATGCTGTTACTGATTAGTATTCAGAGCTGACGTGGTTGGTTAGTTGTGCATCACACGGGTTGCCAAGCTGGCAAAATTAGTTATTAATCCCAACCGCATTTCCCGCCAAATTGGAACTGATTAGTTTTTGCTTGATTTCTCGAGTCTTCGTCGTATTATAAGTTAATACATGTTATTAGATCACTTTGTCGTCAATGATTCAGATTCAACAAAAAGTAAGTTTCTTTTATTCTGCAATTTTTCAGCTCCCAAACATAATAAAACAGCCAAAACTGACTCTTTGATCATTTTGTTGGCTTACTCCAGGTCAAAGAATTAACCATCAATGAAGAGGAAAGGAGAGGGCAAAAAGGTTGGGCATGGGGACGTTTCAACTGATACTGCTGGAGACAACTCTATCTTTCTCTATCCGAAGTCGTCAATGAAGAGGAAAGATCCTGCTGACGAAACTGATCTTCAAAGCATGGACAGAAATGCAAAGCTGGCTCATTGTCTTGAAGAATTGGACGCCAAGAAGAAAGAAATGCAAGATTTGACGAAGAAGCTGAAGGAGATGTCGAGAGAGTACCGTAATCAATCAATACCAACGTCTGAAAACGATGATGACTTACAACTGTTGCCAAATAGGTTGAAGGAGTCACGGATTGAGTTAGATAAAACCATCGATCACCTTCGTCTCGCTATCGATAAAGTGAAGACTGAAATCAAGAATTTAGAGAAACCGGGTGATGCATGTGAAACTCAAGAGGAAAGTCAAGGATAAATCTTCATAATCATGCAGATAAATGTTCTAAGTTCACTCTATTAGGTCTTTCTTTTTATGCTCGATAAAGAATCCTAGGCCTCAGAATTCCGTTAAAAAACTCATGGGGTCCCATTTTTTTTGTTGTCAATGCCACTTCAATGTCTATTCTGTTGCCTTTACTTCAATTTCTTTCTAAGATTGGCATCTGTTTTCTAATTCTTGGAGAATCACGCTATTCTTTCTCGAATTGGATTCTATTTGTTTTTGTTGAGCTCGCTATGCGCTGGAATTAATCTTTCTATACTTGTGTTGTTTGCTATATAATTTCATTTCTCACCATCAAAACATGAAAACAATGGCAAAAACCCTGCAAATTGTGAGTTCAACAAGTCACCCCTCCTTGCTGCCACCGACGATCCAAGTAATTAATTAATAACATTTCTCTTAATTACCATGCCTTCAGTTAGTTATGAATAGAATTTATTAATCGAGTTTTGTGGCATATTATTCAAATTCAATTTGTTTATGCATGCAATGGCTGATTTTGCCTAATATTAATTGAAAATTATGTATTTGATTAATGATTTGCTGAAAGAACAACCCCCCCCCCCCCCCCCCCCCCACACACACACACAAAAAAAAGCTTCCTGAATTTCCTGTAGAAAAGGAATATGACTAATGAAAAAAATAAGCTTTTATGGAAAATAGTAGTAGTAAGATAAAAAAAAAAAAAAAGGCATATATACATACATATATATATATATGTATGTATGTATATGTTCTAATTCAGAATTTTAAAGAGCAAAATAGTCTGGAAAAGCTTTCAAACCGCACAATTTAAGTGCTTTAAGTTTTAAGTCTTTAAAGCCGTGGGATTTTAAAACTTTCTCAAACTTTTCCGCACTTTATAATTTTAGACCAGATCGGGACTATATATATATATTCCAAAGCTATTAAGCCGCATAGTTTAATAGTATACTGCCATTAACACTATTAAACCATGTAGTTTAATAGTTTTCCTAGACTTTAATAAGGTTCATAACTATATATATACACATACTTTAGTTTGTATATGAATTGATGTGTCTGATATCAATAATTGTCATGCATAAGTATATTAATTAACTTTATTATCCTTCATTAAGGTGTTCATAACACTTCATCACATAGGGAGAAGCTATGTTTTCCCAACTTTGTCCTATTAGCCTATAACTCATACAACTACTACATCGCCCAAAATTCGTGAAAAATGAAGAACTTACTCCAAATCCGCAACAAGATATGACTTAGTCAAATGCATAATCTGATAAAGGACGACTTGTCATCTATATGATATCTATTGAAAGACGATGACTCATTGTTGTATAGATTAATGAGCTATGTTGTCGTCTTGCATATGTAGTGATTTCTGTTATAAGGTGAAGCCGGCATGAGTTACTCTGTACTGAATCCATAAAACACCCGGAAAATTCGTTCTTGGGAGATCATATTAGGCGCCTACGTACCCAACACTCTCTCTCTCAATTACTTGACAAACAGATTTTATTATATATTTTCATAGTTTCTGTGAAGGTTATAAAATTAATAAATCATATATATTATACCAATGGGAACGAAAGATCGCGATGACATATTTCACGAGATCACCTCCAGAGTTTCAGAAGTGAATCGGTGCATTGAAGGACTGGAAAGAAAGATTACTGAAATGGGTCGCAAGAAGAAAGATCTGGAAGACATGAGGAGAGGTCTTGATGAGATTTCGATCCGATTCTATAACGTTGATCATGATTCCGATTCCCCATGCCCAAAGAAAGAAGAGGATGATTTAAACAAGAGGCTGAATGAGTTGATATCTGAGTTTGATAGCCTCAAAGATGGTATCGATCTAGGTCTTGGAGAGGTCAATGATGAGAAGAAGCTGAAAAAGTTGGATGATTCTGCACAAGAGGAAGTTCATGAGAGTAAGAAGATAAAGCTGGGGATTGACTGACTGAGGATAGGATGCATTGTGGATCGGAAGATGAAAGCCCAGAATAATAAATTAATATAATGTTTAACATTTGATTCCTTCCATGTGTATCGTTTTGTTGCTTTCCTTTGATTTTGATTTTGATTTTTCTTTTTCTTTTCTTTAATTATTGTTTCTTAGATTCGGATATGTTTTTGGCTACTGGGAAAGTCACATGAGCAGGCCTCACATTTCTGTTTTCGTGGTTCAACGAATCATTGTCTACTCTTGTGTTGCAGCTTTCACTCCTGTCCTGCTAATAATATTTCGAATTTCCTTCTGGACTGGATTGCTTTTTCTATATACAGTATTTTGCTTTTATTTTTCCTAACTTGCATTGCATGATCTGAAATTTACTCAATTTCGTTAACCACCGGTAAAATTCACACCAAAGTTGGACAAATAGTAGAATTAGGCCACTGTAAGATGTTGCTATTTTACTCCTTAATTTAATTGTTAATTGAAGTTAATTTTGCAGTAAATTTTGAATTTTTAGATAATTGAAGTTAATAGGCCAGAGACTGTTCTCGATTTGTAGCACATAAGCTACAGTCACAAACAAGAGCTCTTGATTAACCACCAATGAAATTTGATGTACAAAAAGAAACATCCACTTTAATTTGATGTTTGCTTTCGTTTCAGTTTCTTGCCTAAAATATTGGAGTCTGTTATCGCATGAGATTTGATTTTTCTGCTACCATGTTTTGTGTCTGTTTTTGGTTGCTTTCAATTCTAGATCTCTTAATAAGAAATAGTTCAGTTTCTTTCTTGGATTGTCATCTGTTCGCTTCGGCTGAGCTTGTTACGCCCTAGCCTGGAATCATTCTGTACTAATGCTACTTAATTTCCACACACTCATGCACCTTTACACTGAAAAGGGCAAAAAGTATGTATTGTGTGAAATGCTGACCCACAAGCATTAACAAAGTTGAGCTCCTCCTATCCGAATAGCATGTGATCTAGCGATCAACAATGGGCTAGGTTAAGCAAATTTCAACTACAGAGAAAGGGATAATGTGGGTCCATGATCATAATATATTCTCATGTGGTTGATATCATGAATCTGTACCTAATTGAAAAACTTGATGACATAGCATATACTATTCTTCTAATAAGCTGTTGTATAAAATAATTAGAATATGTTAGATACAAAGAGCTATTCATTTTGCAAAAAATGGGGGAATTGCGTGGGATATACCCCCCATTTCCCCTGAAATATCTAAAATATACTCAAAATTATAATATTTTTTACTTTTGCACATATATACCTAAAAAATCAAGGAAAGTATGAAAATATCCTTAATAAAATCGTCACATAACTGAACTGATTCCCTAAAGCCACATAGTCGAGCAACTAAAAAATATTCAACTTACCCGACTTCAATTACTCGACTTACTCAACTCCCTTCACTTCTTATTCGACTTACCCGACTTCGTACTCGACTTCTTTAAAAAAATTACTCAACTCTTTCTCTACTTGTTCAAATAACTTATTCGACTTATTCAATAGATTTACTTGACTTCCTAAATATACTTACCCTATTTCGTACTCGACTTCTTTAAAGAATTACACAACTCTGATTCGACTTGTTCAAAATACTTAACCGACTTCAGCTACACAACTTCTTACTCCAATACATACTCTACTTGCTACTCTAATACATACTCGACTTACTCAACTCCCTTACTTCACTTCTTACTCAACTAGGGGCGGACCCAAAAATTTATATTACCCTGGATTAAACTTAAAATTTTTTATTTTAAAGTGAGCGTAAAAATTCATAAGTAAAAAAAAGTGCATCAAATAAGGGAGGACAAAAAGAACTTTATTTCTATAATACGTACTCTAAACAAAAAGAGTTATAATATTAAAATAAGCATGAAAACAAAAGGAAATTCAAATATTAAAAAAACACTATTTTTCAAATATTCAATCTGACCATGCAACCTATAATAACATGTAATTATATAAGGATTAATAAATCAATTAATAACTTTAAGCTAAAATAAATCAATACATGTAATTACAATTAATTAAAAATCATAAGTAATACTTAATATTTGAAATCAATTAGTTAACTATAGTCTTAAATAAGTTAAAAAATTAAAATTTATTCATCTTTTAAAATTATAAAAATTTATTACTCAAAAGTTTTGATAATAAACTAAAAACAACCCAGCAAAATTGTATTTGGGTGCCGCTGTTTTTTTGCTAAGCGCTCTGACTCTCTTTGAATAACCAAAATGCTGATGATACTTTTATTAAAAATTCCTCAAAATACTCAAATTTTATTTTCTAACTTGTCTCCTAGTTAATATAATTAATAAATGAAATCTCAAAATTGACATAAAAAATTTATAAAAATGTTGATAATTGCTACTATATGTTGTTTTTTAAGTACTTTCAATACTAGTGACAATTTTATGTTAGAGTGGCATACTTCTATTTTTTTTCAGAATTTTTTAAAATAAATTAAAGCAATAATAACATTTTAGCCCCTAATATTTTCAATCTATTCAATAAATATATAATTTAATCATTTTATAAAATAAGTCACTAATTTCAGTTGGAAAAAAATATAATTGAAAATAAAATAAAATAAAAACTCTATTATAATATAAAATTAATGAAAATATAAAGGTACGTAATTGAATTATGGGCATATATGAAAACACAATAACAGAAACTCTATTATTATATAAAATTCATAAAGTGTAACGGATATAAATGATTTTTACTAAACAAGACCGGGTTGTGCACGTGTAGGTCCGCCACTGTACTTGACTAAATACCTGACTTCATACTTGACTTCTAAAAAAATTACTCAACTCTTACTCAACTTATTCAAATAACTTACTCAACTTGTTCAATAGAATTACTCTACTTCTTACTTGACTAAATACTTACCCGACTTCGTATTCGACTTTTTTAAAAAATAACATAACTCTTACTCGACTTATTCAAAATACTTACTCGACCTTTTTACTCGACTTGTTTAAAAAATTACTCGACTCTTGCTCGAATTATTCAATAGACTTAGAAGTTGTTTGTTAAATGTCTGAAGTCTGAAATTTTATTACTTTCAGACCTTTTTTAAAATTTGTTTGTTTGTTTTTTGTAACTTATGACTGATTTTCAGACATTTATATCTGAATAGAAAAAATAAACTTTTGTGACTTTTATCTGAATGGAAAAATGTCTGAATGATAAGTAAATATTACATTAAAAAATATCTCTATAAAATTTATATTAAAAAATATCTCTATAAAATAACTTATTTCCTAAACTATAAAATATAATCCCCTTTTTTTGTTTTAATATACAATGACATAAATGTCAAATAACCAAGTTTAATATGTTTTTTATTATAAAAACAAACAAAATGTCACTTATATTCAGATATTAGAAAAAGAAAAACAAACATGTCATTCAGATTTTCGTATTCAGACCCATTCAGATTTCAGACAAAAAAACAAACGCTACCTAACTCTTTCCCTCCGCACTCCCATGTCCCTTTTGTTTTTGTTTATCTCATTCAATTCTAGTAAATTCATTCCTGCCATGCATTAATTTTTCCACTCATATTTTGTTCAATTTAATTTTTCCACTCATATGTACGTTCAATTTTCTTTCTTTTTTTTTTAAATACCTGATGTTTTGCAGGGGGATTTTTGAAGTAAATATTTTAAAAACTCTCCCACGCAACACAATTTTAGTACTTGAAGATTCCTGCATTGGATTTTTCTTAACATGTAAATATTTCACGGTGTAATCTGCAGAGAACCTGGTGCATTGCAAATTTATCAACCAACATCTCTGCTCTACTTGGAAACCTAGACTTTGCTTGCATTCATGTAGACTGTCAATTAATTCAGCAGGGTGGTTCCTGCTTCTACCCTAACACTCCCATTCACCATGCCTCTTTTGCCATGAATTTGTACTTTCAAATCATGGGCAGACACTCTTCACATTGTGATTTCAGAGGCTCCGGCCTTATTTCTTTGACAGATCCCAGTAAGCCACTTAAATTTTACTCAACAATAATTAAAATGTCTAAAATAATAACTCTTTCCCAGATACTGTTAATGAAGAACGTAACAAATCAAATTTTATATTCTGTGACATTCTACAGGTCATGAAAGCTGCAGCTTTCATAGTGGTGAGTGTGCAAATTTTCAGTTTCATTCTACTTAATATATATTAAGAATGGTTCATGATTGAAAAAAAACAAATTAAATTTTTGCAGAAGGAGATCTGGCAGAAGCGCGACCATCGGTAATGCAAAAGCAGCAGCTTAATTTTTGCATGCATGGTCACCATATTTAATTAATTAGCGGAAGTGTTTGACAAATAAGTAATTTAACTTTTAACATTAACATTGATGTTGGCTGCAGGCAACATGGTGCGTGGCAAAACCCGGAACAGGGGAGTACATACTGCAGCAAAACATCAATTATGCGTGTAATTATGTGGACTGCTGCCCTACACATGATGGTGGTTCGTGTTTCAATCCAACAACTCTTATAAACCATGCCTCCTTTGCCATGAATCTTTACTACCAGACCTCGGCCAAAAATACAAGAAGTTGTGACTTCAGAAATTCCGGCCTCGTTGTTGTTAATGACCAAGTAATAATTAACTCAATTTTTCTTTGTTTCTGTTTTCATTTGCAAGCTGAGACTCTAATACTAATATAATCTGCTTTTGTTTTATCATTTTGCAGGTTACTGTAATTGTACCTACGCGTCCATTAGCTATATATGATATCTCTCACTCTTAAGAAGCCGTATCAAATGACTGCAATGATATGTTTATTTCATTTAATTGCCAGTGAAGTGTGGAATTAAGGATTGCTTATTTATTTCCATGAATTTGAAAGCAAAGGAAAATGATTAAGGACGTACCACTTTTTCTTTTTTCCTAATAAAAGGATCAAATCACTGTTCGTTGATGGCTTATATTTTCATGCTTCAACCACTCAAAAAGTGCTGTCACTTTCAAGGTGGGATTTTTGTTAATTTTATGAAATCTTTATGTCGGTACAAATTTTATCTCAACTTATTTTTTGGTAAGAATGACCCCTTTAGGACTATGCTTCCTCTTTGTTGAGTCCGACGATGATGAATTTTTCTTTTGATTTGATTTTAATAAACCTTTGAATTTTCTTTTATAAGTCCACTTCCTTAGGAGATAAGGATGTCTTTGTCCGATGATGTTATACAAACACAAGAAAACGAGTCGAGGGTCGGTTTTTCGAGCGTAAATCCTCCAATGGTGAAGTCAATCATCAACTTTTTTGGAATATAAATTTAGAGAGAAAAAATCAATATTTCTCCTCTTGAGTCAATTTTTTCTTACCTTTAAGTGTGAATATAGGGTCTATTTATAGGCGAAATTGATTTGACTTGAGTCTTAGTTACTTTGATGACAAGTGTCAATGTTCTTGTGACATTTGCCGACATGGGTCTTCTTGTGCCCATTCTAATTGACACATAAATATGCAAGCTTGTCTACAGATCAAAGGAGGAAGCATTTTAATCTTAGATTATTTTTCCTAAAATCCTGGGATCATAAGAACTTTAGAACCTAAAAGGTTTATCTTAAATAGTTTGTCATATTATCTTGAGATTCCTTAGAATCTTTAGGGATTTGTCCTAAGATTCTAAAATCCTAGGAGTCTTGAAACTTTGAAATCTATGGGGTTTGTCCTATGATTTTGGGATCCTAAAAGTCTTGGAACCTTGTCATAGGAACCTAGGTGATTTATCTTACGATAAGATCCTGGGTACCTAGTAGGTTTATCCTAAATAATTTATCTTAGTATATGATCATAGGAACCTTGGAATTTTTTAAACCTTAAAGTCTTGCCATCTAAGAGGTTTATTCTTGGTGATTTATTTATGCCATAACTAGACCTGTTCTTTTTTGGTCCAACACTTTGAATTTTAATGGTTGTTTGATATTGCATTGTCAAAAGAGTTGTGTTTGGTGCAGAGAAAGATGAAAAAAATTTGCTCTCTCTCTTTCCTTTTCTTCTTTATTTCTCCCATCTTTCTCTAACTTAGCATTTTTCTAGCTAGTTGCTTTGCTAAATTGATTTTAATCATTATGATTAGTTGAACATCTCATTTCCATTTTTGTGGAGGGAAATTTCCAAAAGAGTTGATTTCTTCAAATCCGATTATTCAAATGACAACAGAATTTTTTAGATAAAAAACTAAAATTATTTTAATAACAATGTTATCTAAAAACATAAAGATAAATCTGTCATACACGTGGATACCTGTACAAGTAATGTAACGATAAAAATAAGGACTATGCTAAGTTACATGTAATTACATCACATGTAACTTACTCCCCTCATATAAACAGTGTATGAATAGTATCTAAAATACTGTTTATATAAAGGAGATAAATTACACTATGATGTAATTTAGCGGCCCCTAAAAATAATTATATTACTTTTCGTCAGAAGAGGACAGTAAGGATATATTCAGGGGGGAAAAAAAGAAAAAAGAAAAAGAGAGTAAGGTTCAGACGTTCAGTGCTTACTTTCAAAAGAAAGAAAAAGATAATCCTTTATAATTCATATCGTTAGTGAGCTTAAGTGCTTGCTTTCTTTCTTTTTTCAGAAAAATATTTTATTTCTTTTTAATTTGATTTGGTTTCATATGCCGGGTCGGATCGTTGAAGCTATAAGTTCCAGGCTCATCTTCATAATTCTACAGCAATACAACATGGGAAAAATGAAAAATAAATAAAAGAAAACAGATCCCACACTTTCTAATTATACATGTGATGTCAATCACAGATTAAGATACGTTTAACACAAATTATCATTAATTAATGGTTTGATTAGACTAATACAAATCGCAGAGCTAAAAAGTCAATTGCAAAGAGTCGATTCCACGATATACAGATCGTCACACCTCGTGAGGCCCACTGTCCCCCTTCACGTGTGCTTCATCCAACGGTCCACAGTCCCCGCATTTGACTTGTCCTTGTCTGCAACTAGCACGCATCCCAAGTCAATCACACTCCCAAGCCCCAACTTTTAGAATAATTAAAAATGGGGTCTTTCATATGGATTCCTAATACCTATATATTCCAAAATAACTACATAGTTAGTTCATTATAATAAATAGGTCCCAATCTACTATCTAGTCAAAATTACTGTTAGGAAAATGCTTCGTGGCGAGAACGGCACGAGAATGGCGAGAGAAACGGCAGCTTGTGCTGCCGTTTTACCCCCCCCCCCCCCATTCACACTCCATTCCAACTAAATTAAAAAATTAATAAACAATTAGTGAAATATTCGCCAAGATTCGAACAAAGCGAAAAAAAGAGAAGCAGAACTCAAACACAAGTAAATCTTCATTTCGACAAACTAAAACGGTCGAACACAAGCAAGCGCTTCTAGATACACAAGCAAGCACTTCGACATCTAGCACTTCCAGATACAAAAGCAAGCACTTTTAGATCCAGTGCAAGACCCACTCTGTCGACAGTACCGATGTCGGCAACGACACGACCGACGCCGTAGGGACGATGACCGTGTCATCATCAGCTGCTGTCGAGAGAGGGAAGAAAACAGTTATTGCTTGCTAGATCTGGAATTGGCGAAGAAGTGTGTATTGATTTTCGCTTTTACTTGTGTTTGGCAAGTGTGCTTATTAATTTTTTATTTTTTTCAAAGCTAGAATGGCGCTTGTGTTTCGTTATTAATTATTTAGGAAAAAAAGTCATTTTCATTCCTAAGATTTTATGTAATAATTTATTTCATCCTTATTGTTTAAATAATAATTCATTTCATCCTTACTTTTTAAACAATGGCCCAAAACACCCTTCTCTAAATTTACCTTTAATTTATTGATTAATTCTTTGAGGGTAAAATAGGATTTTCAATTAAATAAATACAAACTATTTAAAAATATAAATCTCAAGAATAATTAAATAACATCTAAATTTTTTAATAAATTTAAAATTTAAGGATAACTTCTTAATAAAAAAAATAACACTAAAGATTATGCAATATATACATACATATATATATATATACACACACACACACACATGTGTGTGTGTATGTTAATTAAGTTTTTTTAATCAAGTCAACTAAATTTTTTATATAATAATAATAAATTTCCAATCATGGATCACTATTCATAATGAAATAAAGGATAAGCTAAAAGATAAACCATCATACACTCTAACATTGTGTCTTTTATTCTGTACTATTTTAAATATGTATTTTTATGTCTTTAGTATGTGTTTTTTTTTAAGTAAATGAAGGATTCTGTGTTTACTTTTGATAAAATAACAGTATAGATTGACTATTTATTTATTTATAATAACTATATGAAAGTCTGGGATAAGTTAAAGAACAAAAAAGAAAAAAACTCATTTTATGTGAAATCTATTTTTTTTAATTTGTCATAAATATATATTTCAAATATTATTTAGTGTTATTATTGTATATTCATTAAGTTATCTTTAAATTTTAAATTTATACAGAAAATTATATATTATTTAATTATGTTTGAGAGTATTATTTTAAAATAGTTTGTATTTATTTAATTGAAAATCCTATTTTACCCTCAAAGAATTATTCAAAAAATTAAAGATAAATTTACAAAAGGATGTTTTGGGCTATTATTTAAAAAATATGGATGAAATGAGTTATTATTTACACACTAAGGATGAAATGAGCTATTTGATGAAACCCTATGGATAAAAAGAGTTTTTTTTTTTCAATTATTTATTACTTTTTTTCCTTTTTAAAGCTAGAATGGCACTAGTTTTGTGGTGGTGGTGGGGGGAACGGCATTCTAGCTTCATTCTATATGGCTAACCGGACTCTTATTGTTATCCTTTTTTTGTTAAGTTATATTTTTTGTTACCGTAGTCTATTAGTCTTTACTAGTAAAATTTTATTAGGACATACTTAAATCATTTTTCTATGAAAAAATATAGAATTTTTTATTTCTATTAACAGTTAAAGAAATATATCGATTCTTATCTAAGTATAAAAATAATGTAACAAAATTTTTATAATTATGAAACTTAAACTCACTCTCTCAATATTGAAAGAGGGATTAAGATCACCAAATTAATTCTCAAGTGTCCCTCTTGTGTTAAAGTTTAATGCGGTAAAAGTTTAAGACTCTTGTTTATGATAGTATAGCCCAAAACTCATATTAAAAATTGTAGCGGTAACCTGAATATTTCATTCGGGAGTAGGGACAACCGGATAAGGGACCTATTCGATAGAAATAGAGAAACTATTTTCTTTTAAAAGAAAACATAAAAATTGAGAACCTATCATCCTCAAATTAAAAATCAAATTTTTTGAGACATAACAAGTGCATCATCTTTATTTTACTATATGTACATCTAATATATATATATATATATACACACACACTATGAATTTTTAACTTATTCTCTACGCTATTTTTATTTTTAAATTTATATTAATTAATTATTTTGACACTAATAAATAATTATTTTATTCTATAAAATTTTAAAAAATAAAAAATTATAATTATAAGAATACTCGTGAATTTAATAAAATAAATAAATTTTAAAATTTAAAATTTTAATTTTTAATTTTTTATAATTTTATTTAATTTTTATAATTAAATTAAGTATAAAAAATTTAAAAAAATTAACATAATTTTTTTATAATAATTAAAAAATTTTTTAATTAAAATTAAAAACCTCCTCGCACTAAAATTGGGTGAAATTATAATTATAAAAAATTAATACGACGTGTATATACACGAAACAAGGACAGTGTTGAAATAATTTTTCATTTTTTATATTACATAACACAAGGCCCCAGTATATACGCAACACTTGCGAAGCCAAAGCGTACACTTGACGCCTCTCTCTCTCTTTAGATCTCTTCAGCGCAAATCTAGGAACTCATCTGCCAGCTTACATAAGCTTGGATATTAAGTTTTGTTCGGTAATCTGTAATCGGAATCTTCTTAGAGAGTAAAAAAAATATACAATCTTTGGTTCGTTTGTAAGGTGTTTTTAAATGCATTATTCATAGGTACTTTTGACTCTTTCTTTTGTCTTAGATTCATGTAAATTTCGGTCTGATTTTTATGTTTGCTCTGTGGGAATTTATAATTGTTCCGTCTGATTCGTATCGCCATTAAAGGTTTCATTTTTTTTAGCTCATTTACATTTATTTATTCTAAGATCTAGAAAATTTTTGGTTGGTTGTTATTTGTTAGCAAAGTTCAATCTTTTTTAATTGTGATGAACTTAGTCAGTTCAGCTGTAGTTGAGTTCTGTTTCTTCATATCTTGAATATCTCCGGTACCTAAGTTTGCTGTAGTTTTTTTCAAAATTGATTTCTTGACTATTTTCGGTAACTAAGTTTGTGTTTTTGCTTTATATCTGCTTGTTATAGCATAGCTTTGACTCTGCTTATTTTTTTTTGTATAATTAAATGTTACTATTTATTAATAGCTACTGAATCAGTTGCTGGTTATGCTGGTTTATTTTTCTACTGCAGTACTGGTGCTTAGGTTCTTCCTTTACTGTCATTTGGAATTGAATGAAAAGTTCAACATGCCTTGGACATCTTCATTTGTGAACTACAGCAGGAGCTTGGTGGTGTTCTTTCGTGTGATACTGTAATTTTGATTTGTTCAGGTTAGATTCTTCTTTCTTTGGCTGGTGGAGCTTGCATATGATTTGCTACTATTTTGATCAAATAAGGAATTTAATTGCTGATACTCGGTAAAAAGTAAAAAAAATTTATTGGTATGAAAAGAAAAATAGAACTGGAATGTGTAATGGAGTACTAATATATTTTGTCTTTGCCTAATTATCTTTTTGTATGCTACAAAATAAATTGAAGTATTCAATCTTGAGTTTGAAAGATGTATCAAAAAAGTCATTTTCCCTGGTTGTTGCCTGGGCATTGCATTGTTCATGCTATGATTAAGGAAGAAGAAAAGGTCATCTAATTGATGGTATTATTAATTTTTGGTTTAGTTTATGCATGCTTGGAATTTTTTACTTGAAATTACAGAAGATGCATGATTTGAAATTTACGTGGTTTTTATTTTATATTTATATATATATATATATATATATTTTTTTTTTACCAATCCCTAATCAAGTCCCCAGGTTATGCGCTTTTTTCTTGTTGCATTCTCCTTTCACTTGATGATATTATGAGGGTTCTTGTTCACTGCTGTAGGTGAAATTCTGTTGAATCATAAAAAATACTAATATCAATCGTGTTTATAATTGGAAACTAGTTGGAGTGGGTGAGAATGTACACTGCAGTAACCTTAAAGAGATATCGAGCAGTCAAGGAAGTCGGGAAGATTAAAATGAGCGTCGGTGTCATTGCATATCACCAACTAGTACAAGTTTGTCAGGTAATTAACTTCTGTCTGTTTTCATTTTCAATATTCTCATAACAATAATGCTTCACTTTTGGAATTTGAATTTCAACTAATATAGCATATGACATGCCTTCTTATCTTATCATTCTGTTTCCACATAAGTTGGAATACAAGACCCATTGTACCATAATTCTTTTATAAATGATTCTTGTTGCCTTCCAGTAATAATGTGTCTGATTTTACCACATTGGACTGGATGAAATGCTTGTTGGTAACTATTGTGCCTGTCCACTTGCTGTTACAGGCTGAATATTTCCGTCAGTTGCTTAAACCTGTCACGTAGTCTGCTAATGCTAAAATCTGGGCATTGGGATTTGGAAGAGTCTACCCTCTGGTTGTTTTTGTGCATAAGAAGGCAGTGACAGAAAGGAACCGTTAGATTGTGTTAACCATTGATTGGGGATAGACAGCTTGCTTATTTTCAGTGATGGCCAAAATACCTTAAATTTACTATTAGACACGTAGTTGCTGTAGGAACCTTTGAATAATTGCCAGCTTTTAAGGTGAAAATCCTTCTTTCCTTTGAATTTTTGTTTTTCCAATAAGTAGGTCTTGATGCTGAGAGACCAAAACTTTTACCCAAAAAGGATAGTGCCCCCCTTATTATCTCAAGTGGGTGGTGATTACATGCACATTCCAATTGCATCTCCTTTTGGTGCATATTTACCTCCAGCTGCAAACCCCCCAACACCCTTCCAGGGTGTTGAATATCATCCCTCTGAGGTTTGCCCAAAGAATTTCATTATTTTTGATCAGACTGATCATAGAAGTCAAATCATGTTCCATCCTGCTATTGAACACAAAGTTAATGGTCCTAGCTTGGATTTCCATGCAACTTCCATCCAAGACAATTTTGAGAGGTATGATGCTACTAATGTGGGAAGAGAGATGGCCTCTTCTTTTAAAGAGGATTCAGATGATATTGATGCGTTGCTGAGCTTGGAAGAGGGAGAAGAAGAAGAAGAATATGATGAGGAAGAAGTCAGCACTGCACGAACCTGTGGAATTTATGGAAGTGACTCTCCTGATTCTACCTCCACTTATGGTTCAGAACCCCAGCATAATAAGTTTTCTTCCATGCTGAAGTCCTCTGGCAGTAGCAGCAAAAGTAACAATGGAAAAAAACGTCAGAAAATGAAGAAGATGGTAAATGTCTTAAGGGATTTTGTGCCTGGCGGCAATGAGTTGAACACTGTTGCAGTTTTGGATGAAGCTGTGAGGTATCTCAAGTCTCTCAAGGTTGAAGTGCAGAATCTTGGAGTTGGGAATTTGAAGAACTAAGCTTAGCGCCATGCAATGGTAACATTGATGAGACTATCATACTTATGAGTTTATAAGTTATTAGTTAGTTTCTTGCCTCTCTCTTAGCAGGTCAACATTAGGTGTATACTAATTTGAGGGCATATCTAGAACTTATGGTTGTGGCAGAGATATCCAATTGTTTATGTATTGAATTTGTTTCGATGTTTTTGGTTTTGATCTTTGAAACTCAGAGGTAGGTGGGAACACATGCAATGGCCTTAAGCGTATGATATGTTATATGCCTACTATAGATCTAGTTGCCTATTGATTATGCCATATTGAACTTCTTAAATGTTATATGTTATGCACTCTTATTATTATGTAATGTTATTATTTGACTGATGCTCCCTGCTGTTAGGGGTGTTCAGAATCCGTTCCAATCTGCTTAATCCGTCTGATTTGCAAAATTTCGATCTGTGAATTCGTGGATTGGATTGGATTGAAAATTTAAAAATCCGCAGTCAGTGAATTGGATATGGATTTATTTCTGTAAATCAGCAAAAAAATAAAAATATTTATTTAATTAAAAAATAAAATTTGTAAATGTGGCATTACTACTTACTAATAAATAAATAAGTTAAATATAGTTATATTAAATATAGTTATATTAACACCATATTATATTTTATTCGATAATAATATAAAATTAAATAATTAAATAAACAAATATAATTTTATAAATAGTAAAATTCTAAAGCAAAACAAAAAAAATTTAAGCCAAACATTTAGTATTGGTGGTTGCGTTGGTGATCTATGTCAGTGCTCACTATTTACAAAGACGGTGGAGACACTAATTTCAATACAAAATTAATTATGTTCAACTTCGATAATTCTTGATTAAGCAATAGATAAGATTGAACATATTGAGATAGGTAAATAAAACAACTAAACTTTAATTATATTTATTGATTATTATTTGACTTTATGTTGTCATTTTATTTTTAAATATTGATTTTTTTTTGTCTCATACGTACAAAGATTTTGGGGTTATTGACATTTTTTCAGTCTTACATGTACAAAGATTTTAGGAACTAACAAGAAAATATTTGATGAAGCTTGATAGCATTTAATTGGAATAGTAAGTAAGGATAAATATTTAATAATTATGTTTATTAAATATAATATTTTTATTTGTTATTTATTTCAATTATATTTATTTTATTCAGGTTAAAATATGAAATATAAATTGGAGGTAGACATTTTGATAGATCATACAAACTCTAAAGTTTCAACTTTTGCATAGATTTAAATTCATAATTTTAATTAATTTTCATATATTGATCTAAACAAATGAGTTTTTTTCTTTTCGTGGTGTGTTATATTTTAAAACTTTGAATGTATTATTTTAGCTTTATTTAAATAATTAATTAATTTAAATCTTATTCAATTGTGAATTTGATCGGTAGTAAAATTATTTTTATATTAAATTTATTTATTTATTTAATTCATGGATCAGACAGAATTAAAATTTTTAATTCACAAAATAGAGGATTGGATATAGATTGAGTCAAATCCGCATCTGATTCGCAGATGTATGGATTAGATTTGGATTAAAATCATCAATCCGTGGATTGGATTAAATTAAAAATTTATAATCCGTAAAATTATAGATTGGATATGAATTGATACTAATCTATAAAATTCGATTCGCATATATCCTACCTGCTGTTGTTTTGCTTGTTCCTTGTGTCTCAACAATTGGTTCGTCATCTGTGGTCCTCAATTAGTGATGAATATTTAATTTTTTAAATGCCCAAACAGTATTGATTACTTGACATGAGCATATACTCGAGCCTTTATACTATTATGCCACTTTGTTTCCTTTCATTTATTGGAAAAATTGTAGACAGTGAAGTCATGGTTCTACATGCAGAGTCCAGTGGATCCAAACTATATTTATTAGATAATGCCCTCTAGGTCCTTATACTTTATATGAGCTGGACTTGCTCAAATCTTTGTCACATTTTTGGTTCCGTTATACGCTATCGATTATGTTTTGGAATTCTAGGTACATTGAGATTATTGTGATGCATGCGTGGTGCTCCCCCTTTCCTTTTCCCATACTCCTGCTGCTGCAGACCAAATTGGTAGTGCTGTTAGTGGCGCACCATTGGAAGCTTTTTGCTGCTGCCCATCCCTTGCCAGGTTTTGTGCCTTTCAATTGGTCCCACCCGCATATCAAACTCATCATTATTATTATTATTTTTATATGCACCGGCAAATCAAGTTGTTTGTTCAGAAATCATTCATTTTCAATTGTCCCACGGTGTCGGCTTCTTATGGATTTTTTTTTTTTGGTACCTTTTCTCTTCTAGAATTATATCCTTTGTGAGAACTTCATAGCATTAAAATGAGTCTGGTCTTCATGGTACGTTATTCGATAAAGTTAAATTTCAAGACTGAAATCTTCCCAATCATCTCCACAATGAATATGCTCAATTGTCTTGTCAGACTATATAACTACCCTCAAACAAAAGTACAAAGTACACCCATTTTATAGGAAGTTTACGCTCGTTCAATATTGTTTTCAAATAACTATTTTGTTTTCTGAATTTAGGAAATACAAAATATGCGTTCGCTCGATGATTATGAAAGCTTTTTGAAAAATGTAAATTTTATTCTACACTTTTAGCAAGAAAAATAAAAATAACAATAATAGTCTCCCTCAAAATGGGTATGAAAATCTTTCATGCATTATAATATTCAATATTTTTTATATATTAATTAAATCAAACTAAATTTGAAAATAAGATTTTCATACCCATTTTATTCATGAAAACACCAATAGAAAATGATACCGAATGCAATTAAAGAAGAACATGGTGAAAGAACGGAAACGACTTTCATTATATTACTCTTGTGGTTACATCCACTTGTAATTCCAGCACCCTAGAAAGTAGAAAGCATCTTGAAATATGAAAGACATTCCATTATTACTTTACTGATAAGCCTAAACTAGAATCAACACCAAACTAAAATGGCTAAATTGCATCAGTATCCTAATCAAAGTAAACATGAATTGGAAATGAAACTCCTGAATCGCCAAGTAGAATGCTGTGGCTACCGGATGGCAAAACAATTTGTGCAGAGGAGTCCACGATCTGTAAACTCTCGCAAACATTATACTTGAAGTTAACCTTCTGACTTTGTCCTGCTGGCACAGAGACCCTTTGGAAGCCAATCACTTGCTTGATGGGGCTTGCAGCAAGTTCGCTCGGTGGTTGTGAGTACACCATGATCACTTCACTGCCATCCCTCTTGCCTACATTCAGAACTTCAACTTCAAAATCAAACTGATAGTCGTCACATTTCAAGTCATCAACTGTCATTGCAGGGCACGGGGGCTGGTAGGCGCCGCTTGTGTAGTTGAGGTTGTGGCAATGATTAAACTTGCTCAGTTTAATGTGGATTGCTCTTTTTGAGGTTTTCAAATTTGTGTAGTTGAATTTGGTGTAGCTAAGGCCATGTCCAAACGGGTACACTGTGGAACCATTGAAGAATTTGTATGTACGACCTGGATAGCCCAAGCTGTCAATCGGTCTCAATTGCAAGGATGTCATTGGCAACTGTTGAGCATATTCTTCTTCATACCACGTAATTGGCAACCTTCCTCCTGCAAACAATCAGATAATTAAACAATCAATGTTCGTTAGACATTAAACTATGAACATTGAGCTATGCAAAAATAATGCTCACCAGGATTGTGCTTTCCAAAGACAATATCTGCAATGGCACGTCCACCTTCTTCTCCAGGATAGCCAGCCCACAAGATGGCTTTGATTTTTGTATTATCTCTTGCAAAAGAGATGTCAACACCACCTGCAGACATTATTACAAGAATTACAGGACCTTTGGCTGCCTCAGTTACTTGGCTGATGAGCTGAGTTTGGTAACCAGGGAGTGTTAGGTTATCTCTATCCAAGCTCTCAGCCTCAATTGTCATATCTAAGCCAGCCACAATTATTGTAGCATCAGCCTTCTTGGCAGCTCTCACGGCTGGGAATATCAAGCTCTCATTCTTGCACATAGCTTCACCGCAACCCATTGCATAGCTCACTTTCCCATATGCAGCAAAACCATCAATAGGAGCCTGGTACCGACATGGAACACCTGCATAATTTCCAAGCATGGCTGAGGTGGCATTGGCATGTGGCCCAACAACTGCTAGGTTCCTGAACTTGGAAGTGCTGAAAGGCAAAGTATCATTATCATTCTTCAAAAGAACTGCGCCCTGTCTTGCTGCTTCTGCGGCTAACTCAATGTGTTCATCAGAGCACACATCAGCCTTTCCAAGAGACTTATATTCTGGGTGTCCATCGAACCAACCTAATCTCATTAGCACAGTATAAAGATATTTTAATGACCTGTCAACATCTCCCTCCCTGACCTTCCCTTGTCGGAATGCATTTCCTGTGAAGTTGGGGTAATAATCACCGCAGTCCAAATCCAGACCTGCTTTTAGGGTTCGGGCAACGGCATCCTCTTTTGTGTCGCCAAGAAATTTATGGTTATCTACCATCACTTCTATTGAGTCACAATCAGAGACTATATATCTGAAAGGAAACGAAAGTACAATATTTAATCAAGATTCAAGCAAGGTTTTAATTTATATATATACTCTGTATGATTCATTAAGTTCTAAAATATTAAAATATCATTATACCCATGAAGATCCCAGTCTCCTCTGACTGTTTGATTTAAAAGTTTTGGATCAGCACAAGTGGGAATGCCGTTGACACGGTTATAAGAGCACATAACGCTACTTACATCGCCTTCCTTCACACACATTTCAAATGGTCGAAGGAACGTCTCAACCATATCTTGCTCAGTCACCTTCAAAATAAAAGAGACGTTAAAGAAATTAAAAAGGAAAATTAAAAAAAATGGAAAATATTATAATGAAAAAATAGAGCTTCGGAATTTTTTTAAAATTTTCTTATCGTACCCTGGCATCAAAATGGAAACGATCAACTCCTGACCAATTGTCAACATCATAGGCAGCAAAATGCTTGCAACAAGAAGAAACCTTGAGAGGTCTAGAGTTTGGATCCGTATAGTTATCATGTCCCTCAACATCCTGTAAGCCTCTAACATAGTTAGCAGCATACTTGCCAACAATAAATGGATCTTCACCGGGTGTCTCAGTGGCTCTTCCCCATCTAGGATCTCTCAGTACATTAATTGTTGGACTCCAAAATGTCAATCCAGCACGGCCTAGATTGTACATGGCTCTTGCTTCTGTCGAAACAGCCTGCAATAATTTGACCCAAAAAGAAAAACCAAAAAAAAATAATAATAATAATAATTATCAATACATGTGCTGTCACTGTGCATATTATTAATATACCTAGTAAAAAGCCTTTTAACAAAAACGAAAAAAAAAAAACAACATTTAACATGAACTACCTGGCCAATGGTTTTCCACAATGACTCATTGAAGGATGCTGTTGTGAGAATGACCGTCGGAAAACTTGTTGCACCGGGGATGAGATCATCGAAATATGTGCCTGGACCGACATTGGAGACGCCGTGAAGTGCTTCGGACCACCACTCATACTTAGGCACACCCAATCTTTGCACTCCTTTACCATGGTTTCCTAACTGCGACACTTTTTCGTCTATTGTCATTCTGTCCACCAAATCCTTAACCCTAACAGGATAAGGAAGTGATGAATCACAGAATGCAAATGATGACATTTCCAATCCCAGATCATCAAACCTTTTTGGGTCGCATACATAAGTGAAGTTACTGCCTTTTGGAGTAGCGTCGTCCTCACTTAATGTTGATGCATTGTTAACAACTGCTCTTCCATTAGCACAAACATTAAGAAAAAAAATGGAGAGACTGATGCCAAGAAGAAAATTCAAAACTTCTGCCATTTTTTGAGTTACGATGAAGCTCGTGAATTGCACTAAAGTTTGAATGACGTGTGTGTCTTTTATAGTTAATTATTTCCATTCATTTAATAACAATATTATCCTCTTTTTTTTCATATCTTTCAGTTGATCATTTAATACTCATCATTATCCGCAAAAGATTTACTCTATCTCATTTATGATTATATGATTATATCTTTAGTGGATTGTTTCAACCAAATCTTTTTCATACAGTTAACATATAAACCCCTTCATTTTCTCATTTAGCGTTTCATAATCAACACAATTTCTTTGTTCATAATTCTCGTAAACCGTGTCCATTAATGATAATCAAATCCTCACACGTCAACATGAACTCCTTCTTTTTCTCATTTAGAATTTTAATTAATGTTTGATTATCAAAATCAAATCATCTTATCACGCTAATGAAATAATGTTAATGGTTATACAATCATTTCTATCTTAATTAATCAATCTCCCATTTCTATTCAATTTCTTAATTATAAAAGCATTTTGTTCGTAGAAGAGATGTCCGAGTTCGGTAACGCTGTCAAGTGCTATTCCCAAGTCGCGGTTAATTGGATGAAGTAGATTTAAATAAGAATTGTATAGGTTGAGATAAAAAGATTAGATAAGGATTATGCCAATTTACTGTGACGAGTTTGATTAATAATCGGATAAGAATAATAATCTAAATAAGAGAAATTGATATATCATTAAAAAGGATTGATATATTCGGAATATATTATTATTATGTTACCTTGATAAAAATTAATATAATCAGAGAATTGATCTCGACCATGACGGATAACTAATAATAAACATGTGCCAATTTAGAGTCATTGAAGTTCAGGTAATTCAGTTGAGACTTGAGATTGAGAAAATGTTTGATAATTAATTTGGATCATTAAGCATATAAACTAAGAAATAACTTTTTCTTGGCCACCCTGTCGTTGTACAGGCCAGCGACCCAACTGATGATTATGTGAAGTAATTAATGAGAACACTTAATTTATTTATTAATTTTGCCAGCCAAACGAAGAATCAGTTGATCACTCTTCGTATTTCATACGATCAATGTACATTACACACATTAAAAAACATAATTAGTTGTCGTATCATTTTATTACTATTATTTGTGTGAGGGATGTCTTGGTGCATGCGGTCTTGTAAATTAATTAATTAATTAGTTAAGGGACCTGAATAGGAAATGAAATTCTAGTATAACCGATAACAGTGTTGTGCAAACCAGACGGCAGGAGGCTATTAGCGGCATAATCAACGATTCTTAAGCTCTTGCAAGCATTAAACGTGAATTTAATCTTCTCAAACTGTCCAGCAGCCACAAACACCCTTTGGAAGCCGATGACTGGATTGATACGAGTAGCAGCAATTTTATCCGGTGGCTTTGAATAAACTACCACTACTCCACTGCCACCCATCTTGCCTGCGTTTTGAACTACCATTTCAAGTTCGAAAGTATTGCACTTTAAATCGTCTGTCGAAACTGCTGGGCACTTGGAGCTTGAGTCGCCAATAGTGTACTTAATGTCACGGCAATGCTGAAGTTTGTCTAATTTTATGTTGAATCGAAATGTGTAAAATGTTGGACTGTACTTAAACTGGGTGTAGCTTTAGCCATATCCAAACGGATACACAGTTGAGCCGTTAAAGAATTTATATGTTCGACCAGGATACCCTTCGCTGTCTATAGGCCTTAATGGCATCGATGACATAGGTAGCTTATTGAAATAATCAGCCTTGTACCATGTTACAGGCCGGCAATTTTCCTCCTGAAACTACAAGATTCATGTTTTGTTAGTTGCATATATATAAACACACACAAATTGATTACAATTATTTATTGACAAACAAACTATTGATATATTAAAAAGTAGAATAATGCTATTAATACTTAATGCTTAATTACCGGGATTGTATTTTCCAAAAACAACATCTGCAATGGCAAGACCACCTTGCTCTCCAGGATAGCCAGCCCACAAAATGGATTTGATTTTTGAATTACTCTTAGCAAAGGAGATATCAGTATCACCTGCAGACATGATTACAAGAGTAACTGGACCTTTGGCAGCATCGGCTACTTGGTTGATAAGCTGAGTTTGGTAACCAGGAAGTGTTAGATTCTCTCTGTCCAAGCTCTCTGCCTCAATGTTCAAATCTAAGCCAGCAAAAATTAAAGTAGCCTCGGCATTCTTTGCAGCTTCTATGACTTGATGTATAAGCTGTTATTCTTTCAAGAAACATCGCCACGTCCAATGGCGTAATTCAGGTTTCCATACGCAGTGAAGCCTTTGAGAGTAGAGATGAAACCACACGGAATACCTATAATGCGTAAGAAAGAGCAAATTCAAAACCATAATACATTTAATGTTCATTAAATTAAAGATTAATACTGGCTGCAAATAATATACCTGCATAATTACCAATCATGGCTGTTGTGGCATTGGCATGAGGCATAACCAATGCAAGTGTTTTGATCTTAGCATTGCTCGAAGTGTTGGTAAATCAAATTTGGAAAAAAAAAATTTCTAATTTATAAAATCAGTGGAAGCCAGAAACTTTTCTTGATTATATATACATACATAGGGATAGAAAAAATAACTAGATTTTTATTGAAGAACTGTAGAAGAAGGCTGCAATCTTCTCTGCTATCCTCAATAGTCTCCCTCACACAAGCGGGTGTGTAATCAACCCTAATTTTTATATAAGAGATGAAAACCTAGAACTATATTTTTCTTTCTCAAGAAAAACTTTACGTAAAGTTATTTTCTGTTCTAATTTCACTCTTTTTATATAGACATATATTAGACTCCGAGTTTGACTAAGAATTGAGCTAACATAGGGATTGCAAACCCATGGGCTTTTTAACTCAAACTTAATAGTCAAGGCCCAATTATCTCATAACACACCAAAACTACTAACCCTAAGTTATTCTACTAAAAGCATAAAGTTGTACTCTGTTAACCCATGTAATTAAATAAAAGCAGAATTAATTAAAACTCATTTTTAATTAATTTTAGATTTGGTCTTAGACAAATAATAACCACTTAATTAACCCTCTATCTAATGCTCGAAATTAAAATCAGGCCAATGATAAATATCGTGCCCCTATTAATTACATATTTACCCCTAAGTCACTATTTATTCAAATGATCACTTTTAATATATCTATATTTGTAAATTTATTTACAAATAAATATTATTATTCAATAAACAATTTATTGAATAAACTACGGCCACAGATTTAAACGATCAAATACCGCAAACAGCTTAGGTAAGCATCAATAATATAGATTCCATCTTGTAAATATATGTTCCTACGATCCACGAAATTACATCTCCAAGCTATCGAGGTTTTGACCGTTTATATGGATCATACTCCATGATAAATCAAAAGACATAATACATGAATGCAAGTACATTACCTACTCAGATTAAGGTCAATTAAGCTTATTAAAACTTATGTGAATTATGATCAACGACATTTATTAGACTAGATCATAATTCACTATAGTCCAGTTCAACATGCATATCACATATACATATTAACTATTCTACTCGAAGTCTCCACTTCAATCATCAAGATAAATCACTCACAATAGAAGTAGAAAAGTTACAGCCTTACATAATGAAATGCCTATTTCATTAATAGTTGTGAACAATCGTATATTTAAAAAGAATTTGTAATTTATATCTTTTAGTATTGACATCATATGCTCAATACATAAATCACTTACTTTATAAATAAGGGCTAATAATGTATGCTAAAATAAATCATAAATAAATAAATTTTATGAAATTCAAGAATTGTTATTTATCACAAATTTTTAGGGCACAAAATAACAATAAGTCTAACAAGAAGGAGGAGTGGTGTTATCATTTTTCAAAAGAACAATTCTTTCTCTTGCTGCTTCTGCCGCTAATTCAATGTTCTGAGCAGAGTATACATCTTTCTTGCCAAGATAATTATACTGAGGGCTACCATCGAACCAACCTAGCCTCATTAACACAACATAAAGGTACTTCAGTGACCTGTCTATGTCGGTCTATCTTCCATTGTTGCACGGCACTGACAGTGAAATTGGTGTAGTATTCACCACAATTCAAATCCAGACCTAAAACATCAACTTAAATTAATTAATTTCACGATCAAGTTATGAATCCAATATATAAGAAATAAGGCATACATATAATAACAAGAGACAAATTAATTAACCTGCTTTTAGTGCTAATTTAATTTTAAGCCAATAATTAATATGAAATTTAATTTTTGTTATAGTAATTCAAAAGAAAAAGTTACAATTTTTGTTATAGTAATTCAAAAGAAAAAGTTACAATCACATACATATACATTCCGATTAATATCACCGGTTGATCATTTAATTACCTGGCCAATCTTTTTCCACAATGACTCATTCAATTGAACTTCTTGGTCGAAATATGTGCCAGGAGGAGTGTTTTTCTTGTGACCAATATTGGACACGCCGTGAAGTGCCTCAGACCTCCACCATAAACCGGCAGCCCCAGCCTAGGCACCCCGTAAGCAAGATCTCCTAGCTGCCGCCCTTTTTCATCTAGTATCTTTCTCTCCACCAAATCCTTCGCCCTAATAGGAAAAGGAAGTGATGCATCACAGAAAGTTTGAAATTTTCAATTGAATTGCAGCAAATCTTGCAGGGTCACACACATAGGCGGTGAAGCTATTTTTGCTACTTGTTGCAGGTTTAGTGCTAGCTGCTGCATTAATACAAGTAACAAGAATAACAATGGATATAGTACAGATACATAAAAGGAAACCTGTAAGGTTTTTTCATGGCTTTGTAGAAGAAGCTCTTGACAACAATTTAATTGCCAAGCGTGTGTTTAAATAAAAATAACAATGAATTGTGAGCCACTGTGTAATTTCAGCTGCATAATAGCTTAATTCATACAGAAAAATGCAAGATATAAAGGGAAGAAACATGTCAAACACACTTGGCCTTGTATACTATAAACAAAACATAATCGTTTGGTGTACTCCAAATATGGAAGAATTGCCTGGTTGCAATGAGAAAGAAAAACCTTCCATTAATTATATGACATCGTAATCAGACTTACTGTGAATATATTGCAAATACAGCATTGCAAATTATCATGTAATACCATCTAACTGTTACACTAGATAAGTTGATTAAAGGAACACGTACCGACGTACGTAATTAGATAAGTCAATTGTTCCCGGCGTTGGTTGGCTGTGTGCCATCGGCGGGTGGATGTGCAACGACAAGGAGAGATTGATAATAAGTTTTTGGAATTTTTGTCAAAATTTTGTAAGAATCCTTTTGTGTGTGTGTGTGTGTGTCTATATATATATATAGTCCCGATCTAGTCTATGATCCTGAATTTTATTAAAGTTTGGAAAAGCTATTAAGTTGTTTAGCTTAATAGTATAATTCCATTACACTATTAAATCATGTGGCTTAATAGCTTTTACGGTTATTACACTATTGAGCCGCACGGTTTAATAACTTTTTCGAACTTTAACAAAATCCAAAATCCTGGATTAGAACACATACACACACATAATTTTTTTTATTTAATTTCTCCAAAATATTTTTTTTTAATTAATAACTCAGGCATCCATTCAAGTTCGAACCTAAAACCTGAGCACTAGGAAGGTTGCTCCTTACCAATGGAGCATGATCTTGACTTCCGGCGTAAGAATATTTATAAACACAAATTTTTAAAGTTAAAATTTTAACCTTGATTGATTGAATCAATGAGGGTTGAATATCAAAACAAATTTGAGTTTAAGAATAATCTTATTTCAATGTTGCTTGTTTTTCTTTTAAGTGGAGGATATTTATAAAAAAAAAAACTTGAATAACATGTAGGTAGCAATTGTTTTTTTATCTGAATTTGAATGGGTTTGAATTTTTCTAAAGTCTGAATGAGTCTGAATATGAATATCTAGATGACATGTTTATTTTTTTTTAATATCTGAATATAAGTGATATCTTATTTGTTTTTATAGATAAAAAAAATCGTAACGATGGTTATTTGACATCTATGTCATTGTAAGTAAAAAAAAAAGGGGGATTAGATTTTATAGCTTAGGAAATAAGTATATATTATAGAGATTTTTTTTATATAATATTTACTTCTCATGCATGCAGATCTTTTTCCATTCAAATAAAAGTCACAAAAATTTACTTTATCTGTTCAGATGTAAATATCTAAAAATCAAACATAAGTTGCAAAAACAAATAATTAAATTATAAAAAAAGTTTGAAATGAATAAAATTTCAAACTTAAGACATTTAACAAACAAGTCCTAGTCTTATTGTCATTCAAGATTTTTCTTTTTTAATTTTCTTTTTTAACCTTCAAAAATAATCATTTGACATAAGTTGATTGTAGTTTTAGATTTAAAAATGAGGACATCTGAAAATTTTCAGTTGAACATTATCTCTTGTTGTGGTAAATAAATCAAACTTTATAAACATTAACTATATCAGAACTATTTAGAGTAATCCAACATCACAATTCACAAGAGATGAAGACTATAAAATCAAATTTGAACAGAGATGGAATTAGAAAAGAGGAAAATAGCGGGAAATCGTCCACTCAATATATTTACTTAAATAATTAAGTAATAAAGGCATCGACAAATCCTTTTGAACAATATATAGAATTATTATTATTCATCTAATAAATCAAGTTGACTTGAAGGGGAAATGAAACTGCACCATCGCCAAGTAAAATGGTGTGTGCACCCGCTACTAGAATACTATTTGCAGCATAGTCGATGATTCTTAAGCTGTTGCATACATTCAAGGAGAAATTAACCTTGGCACTTTGCCCTGCCGCTACATAAACTCTCTGGAAACCAATCAATTGCTTGATGGGAGTAGCCGCAATTCCTGGAAGTTTTGAGTAAACCATCACTACTTCACTGCCATCCACTTTACCAACATTTTGAACTTCGATTTCAAATGTAAAATAAATATCATTGCACTTTAAGTCGTCTGTTTGAACAGCGGGGCATTGGGGCTTGGTGGCGCCATTCGTATAGTTTATGTCACGGCATACTTGAAATTTATCCAATTTCACGTCAATTGATTTGTTGGAAAAGGCTAGATTGTACTTGAATTGGGTGTAGCTTAGGCCATATCCAAATGGGTACACGACTGGACCATCGAAGAATTTATATGTTCGTCCTGGTAATTTGTCAACGGGCCTCAGTGGCATGGATGTGAATGGAATCTTATCGACATAATTACCCTCGTACCATGTAATAGGCAATCTTCCTCCTGAAAAAGTGGGGAAAAATAAAGTTGACTATTATTTGTCTCATATATGAAACTTGTGCCCATTTGCCTTATAGGAGGAAAAGAGACAAAAAGCTTACCGGGATTGTATTTTCCGAAGACAACATCGGCAATGGCACGACCACCTTCCTCTCCAGGAAATCCAGCCCACAAAATGGACTTGATTTTTGGATTATTTTTAGCAAAGGAGATATCAACACCGCCCGCACACATCAATACAAGAATGACAGGACTTTTGGCAGCGTCGGCGACCTGGTTAATAAGTTGAGTTTGGAAACCTGGGAGATAGAGATCATTTCTATCAAGAAACTCAGCCTCAATGGACAAGTCCAAGCCTGTGACGATTATTGTAGCATCGGCATTCTTTGCGGCATCCGTGGCTTGGGATATCATGCTGTCGTTCTTGCAAGCAATGTCAGCACACCCGACTGCGTAGTTCACATTTCCATACGTTGAAAGGCCAGTCATAGGAGAGGTGTATCGACACGGAGTACCCTCGTAGTTTCCGATCATGGCTTTCGTTGCATTGGCATGAGGCCCAACCACTGCTAAGGTTTTGATGGTGGCATTATTAAAAGGAAGTGTCCCGTTATCGTTCTTCAAAAGAACAATTCCTTGCCTTGCTGCTTCTGCTGCTAACTCAATGTGTTGAGGATTGCATATATCATTCTTTCCAAGAGATTTATATTGAGGACTTCCATCAAAATACCCCAATCTCATTAGCACAACATAGAGAAACCTCAGTGACCTATCTATGTCTGTCTCTCTGACCTTCCCCTGTTGCACTGCACCAACAGTGAAATTGGTATAGTAGTCCCCGCAGTCCAAATCCAAACCTAAGTTAACAGGTATAAAACCATGAAATGTATTTTAATAATATAAAATCCAATGGAAGCAATTTACTTCATAATTATTAATATTGGGCAGTTGAGGCACATAAATGACTAACCTGCTTTTAGTACGCGGGCAACAGCATCCTCTTTGGTGTCGTTAAGGAATTTGTGGCTTTCAACTATAGTTTGGATTGAATCACAATCTGAGACAATATATCTGGAAAGAAACCCCAATTAACATGTTAATTAATAGTGGTTAATATTTCCAAATTAACCAAATGAGATTATGATTCCAAGTAAGTAATAAATTAATTGTACCCATGAAGATTCCAATCTCCTCTGATAGTCTGATTCAAAAGTTTAGAATCAGCACAAGTAGGAATGCCATTAACACGGTTATAAGAGCACATAACACTGCTTGCATCGCCTTCTTTAACACACATTTCGAACGGCAGATTGAATGTCTCAGTCATATCTTGCTCAGTCACCTTCATATATATATATATAAATTGCAGCAATTAGAATATTAAAGAAACATATATAATATCCTCGAGTTTAATAATGAATGAGTATTTGTTATATATATAATTTCCTTCGATGGAGTAATTAATTTACCTTAGAATCAAAATGGAAACGATCAACTCCTTTCCAATTGTCAAGGTCGTAGGCAGCATAGTGCTTGCAACAAGCAGAAACTTTAAGAGGTCTGGTGTACAAATCGGTAGTGTTCTCCTGTCCCTCAATATCCTGGAGGCCTCTAACATAGTTTACAGAGTACCTTCCAACAACAAAAGGATCTTCACCGGGTGTCTCCATTACTCTACCCCATCTTGGATCCCTCACTACGTTGATGTTTGGACTCCAGAATGTCAATCCAGCATTCCCCAGATTGTGCATGGCTCTTGCTTCTGTCGATACTGTCTGGCCAATCTTTTTCCATAATGACTCGTTGAACGAGGCTGTTGTGACAATTACAGTTGGGAAACTTGTTGCACCGGGAACCACACTGTCAAAATGTGTGCCGGGAGGAGTGTTTTCTTTCCGACCAACATAGGACACACCGTGAAGCGCCTCGGACCACCACTCGTACTGGGGAAGTCCCAATCTAGGCACGCCATAAGCAAGATCTCCGAGCTGCTGCACTTTTTCAGCCAGCGTCATTCTGTCCACTAAATCCTTCGCCCTGACTGGGTAAGGCAGCTTTCCATCGCAAAATGCAAAGTCCGACAATTTCAATTTAAGTTCGGCAAACCTTGCAGGGTCACACACGTAAGTGATAGTTTTGTTATCGGCTGCTGCATTAGTAGAAATTACGAGAAATGAAACGCATACGCTAAAACATAATATGAAATTTGAAATTCCGGCCATGGCCTTTTTCGAGAGAGAAATTAAGAAGCTACTATATAATCAACTTAATTGATGCATGTGATGATGACAATTTATTCTTCCAGTGTGCCCTTATTATAAGTAATTTCTACGTGCCTGCTTTGTCATCCCATGTTCATAACTTGTAATTCTAAACCGCACAAATTTTTTAAATTAGTTATTTACAGCAACACATATCCAAGATTATCAGTCTTACCAGATTGATTTTATGACAACCACCGTTTGGTTTGGTCAATGAGTAAGATACAGCTGTTATTTCAATCAATAATATCCATATTATTATCTAATCCAACTGAAATCATATCGAAATGAACACAATAACTGTTACACAATTGAATTTAATTAGCAGAAGCTTAACAAAGTTACAAATTTCTTTTATTTTTTTTTTTTGGGGAAAAAGTACAACTTGGACTTAATAGGATTGATTTTAGAAAAGGAAATTATAATAATAAAAAATCAAAATTATTTTTTATTAAGTATGACCAAGTTATTGACGCTCGAATAAATAACCGCAGTTTGAATTTTTTTTCCCCCCTTTTTGGAAGATCGTTGAAGAATTCTAATTTTTCTGAGCTGAAATCCAATTCATAAGGTTCAGGCCTTAGAAGAGCGCTATTTTTATTTTATTTTGAAAAACAAAAATTGTTTTAATTAGAATTAGAATTAATTTTTTTTTCAAATATTTGGTCAGTTAATTGTAACTTAATTTGATTAGTCAACAACCCGTGATTGGATTAATCGACACATTCTCTGTTTAGCTTTCTAATAGAGAGTTTGAGTTTCCTCACGTGATTGTGGATATTTATCATTTTATTTTCTGTAAGAAAATGTTCCTTGACAAGAAGTGCGCGAGAATGGCGCTTAGGGGGCGAAACGGCAGTGCCGTTTCGTGCTCCCTTCTAGAGCCATTCTCACGCGCTAGCAGTGCTCTTTTCTGTATTAAGCTTCTAGTGGGCATCGGGCATCATATGTTGGATTTTGGGATCTTTTTTCTGTTGGACTTGCACACTTGCATTATCTATATTATTAAAAAACAAAAAGGTGTAATTTAATTTATAATTAAAAAAAAAGGTTCTAAAGAACGTATGCAATGCAAATGAGCTTGAACCATAACGTAAAAGGAAAAATTGAACATAAAAACTCGCAAAGCTAAATCAAAATTCGCCGTTTCTGAGCGTGAGAGCGTTACAACAATAATTAACCCGACCCGAAACATGAACGAACACTAAGTTCACTATTTATTATTAGTTCTACAAAATTATTTTGAAGAGAAATAGAAGAAGCAAGTGACGGCATCAACCTCCACTTATAATTATTAACTCCAGTAATAAGAAGCAAAACCCTTCAACAGCTTCCTAATGATTCAAGTTGAGTTGAAGGGGAAATGAAACTCCACCCACGCCCTCGCCGACTGAAATGGTATGAGCCCCAGATGCTAGAAGACTGTTTGCAGCACTGTCGACGATTTTTAAGCTCTTGCAAGCATTCATCGAGAAACTAACCACGGTACTTTGCCCAGCCGCAATAAAAACTCTTTCGTAACCTATCACTTGCTTGATATGAGAACCCGAAATTCCCGGAGGCATTGAGTAAACCATCGCTACTTCACTGCCATCCATTTTACCAATATTTTCAACTTCTATTTTAAATGTAAAGTTATAATTATCACACTTTACGTCGTCTGTTAGAACTGCGGCGCATGGGGGCTTCTTGGTGCCAACTGTGTAGCTGATGTCACGGCATTGTTGATTTTTATCCAATTTTATGTCCACTGACCTGGGCGAAGATGCTACCTTGTATTTGAACTGTGTGTAGCTTAAGCCATAGCCAAATGGATACACTACTTGACCATCGAAGAATTTATATGTTCGTCCTGGTAAGTCGTTAACAGGCCTCAATGGCATGGATGTGAATGGAATCTTATCGACATAATCGCCCTCGTACCATGTAAGAGGCAACCTCCCTCCTGAAAATTAATTAATATGTTAAATTAGGGAAACATATATATATTAATTAATTGTACAAATTTGAATGAGAGATATATCTCAATATTTCTCCATATATATATATATAATGTGATCCATTTGCTTACCTGGATTGTATTTTCCAAATACAACATCTGCAATGGCACGGCCACCTTCCTCTCCAGGATAGCCAACCCACAAAATTGATTTGATTTTTGGATTATTTTTAGCAAAGTTGATGTCAACAGCACCTGCACTCATGATTACAAGAGTAACGGGACCTTTGGCAGCGTCAGCGACTTTATTGATAAGTTCAGTTTGGAAACCTGGAAGGACGAGATCAAGTCTATCCTTTCCCTCGGCCTCAACAGACAAATCCAAGCCAGCTACTATTATAGTAGCATCAGCATTCTTTGCCGCGTCTATAGCTGGGGGTATCATACTGTCGTTTTGGCAAACAATGTCAACACATCCTATTGCGTAATTCACTTTTCCATATGCAGAAAAGCCATCCATAGGAGAAGTGTACCGGCATGGAATACCTGCGCGAGCATGCATGCAGTAATGTATCAATTTAATTATTTATAAAGAGAGGAAAAAAAAAAAAGTGAACAAGTTATAGAATATAGCTGAGCATACATACCCTCATAGTTTCCAATCATGGCCTTGGTTGCATTGGCATGTGGCCCGACTAGTGCTAGTGTCTTGATTTTACCAGTGTTTAAAGGGAGAGCCCCATTATCATTCTTCAAAAGAACAATTCCTTGTCTCGCCGCATCTGCTGCCAACTCAATGTGCTGAGGATTGCATATATCATTCTTTCCAAGATTCTTATATTGAGGGCTTCCATCAAAATAACCTAATCTCATTAGCACAATATAGAGAAACCTCAATGACCTGTCTATATCTGCCTCTGTGATCTTCCCTTGCTCCACTGCACCCATGGTGAAATTTGTGTAGTAGTCCCCGCAGTCCAAGTCCAAACCTAAATTAACCATAACCCAAAGAAGCAATTAATACGTATATATTAATTATATGTAAACGGGGAAGCGCGTGCAAGGCACATAAAATAAAAAGACTAACCTGCTTTTAGTACGCGGGCAACAGCATCTTCTTTGGTGTCGTTAAGGAATTTGTGGCTTTCAACTATAGTTTGGATTGAATCACAATCTGAGACAATATATCTGGAAAGAAATATGCATATATATAGTTAATTAGTAAAATATACAAAATTAATAAACATGTAATTAATCAATTAAATAATTTGTTGGTTGAAATATAATGTAGAGTAGGTACCCATGAAAATTCCAATCTCCTCGGATGGTCTGATTCAAAAGTTTGGGGTCAGCACAAGTGGGTATGCCATTAACACGGTTGTACGAGCACATGACACTACTGACATCGCCTTCATTAACACACATTTCGAAGGGAAGAATAAAAGTTTCTTGCATATCTTGCTCGGTGACCCTTGAATCAAAATGGAAACGGTCATTTCCCTCCCAGTTGTCAAGATCGTAGGCAGCATAGTGCTTGCAGCATGCAGATACTTTGAGAGGTCTGCTGTCCGAATCTTTATGGTATTGAACACCCTCAACATCTTGTAGGCCTCTAACATAATTTATAGCATATCTGCCAACAACATAAGGATCTTCACCCGGCGTCTCCATCACTCTTCCCCACCTAGGATCCCTCACTACGTTTATGTTTGGACTCCAAAATGTCAATCCAGCATTCCCCAAATTGTACATGGCTCTCGCTTCTGTTGAAACAGCCTATATTTATATAATACAACAATTAATTAGCTAGTACGTGACTACGTGTACTGCAAGTATATATGCTACTATACATACTCAAAGCCATTTGGTGCTTAACTGCTCATCAATAATTAATTGCATGCCGGGCCATATAGATAATTAATTAATTACGTACCTGACCAATCTTTTTCCACAATGACTCATTGAATGAAGCCGCAGTGAGAATAACAGTTGGAAAACTTGTAGCTCCGGGGACTTCACTGTCAAAATGTGTGCCTGGAGGGGTGTTTTGTCTGCGACCAACATAGGAGACGCCGTGAAGTGCCTCAGACCACCACTCATACAGGGGCAGTCCCAATCTAGGGACGCCGTAAGCAAGATCTCCTAGTTGTTGCACTTTTTCAGGTAATATCATCCTCTCCACCAAATCCTTTGCTCTTTCAGGATACGGAAGCTTTGCATCACAGTAGGGAAAGTCCGACAAGTTCAATTTAATTGATTCAAACCTCGCTGGGTCACATATATAGGTGAAGGGAGTTTTTTTAATTCCAGTAATTGGCTGAGGTTGAGCATTACTACCAATTTCAATACAAGTAATGCATACTATTATCATAAAACTGACTATTACAACTTTGGACATGGCTTTAAATTTTAATTTGTACGAGAAAGAACCAGAGTAGACAACTTGTTGCTTAATTTACTAATCAAGTAGCATGCATGTATTGTGTACGTAGTATACTGTGTCTTTTCTTTCATGACTAACTTACTTTGCATGCATCCTTTAAATAACCGTTTTGTGTTCGCTACTTATTCGCCACCTTCAGTTAATTTAAATCATTCAATTTTCTTACCACGAAGTATTTTGTTCATAATTAATCTCACAAGAATAGTACTAGGACATCCGTGATTTTGTGTCCGATCATTTGGGATGAATGGGTAAACCACGAGAAATGGTTATATTTTCAAATTCAAACTTCCGAATATGTTGCAGTTTTATAATAATTACGACTTATTCTCACCTTTGATCAGTTGATTATTGGAAATCATTTGATAATTATTGTAATCATGCCTTTAAAATCAATTTGTTAATTTACCTAATTCACAAGTCAAGCAACCTCGCTATTCGCACCATCTCATTGTGTAATTCGCTTTGGTTTGTGAATAATTAATTATATAGAACCATAAACACTTGTATATAAACTAATTAATATGGTAAATATATATGATTGTTTAATAAAATATTAAAATAAAAATAAAGTATGTGGGCCCTATCATCTTTTTAATTGGTTAGCCATTGTACAAACTGATGATAGGGCCCCACGTACTCTTGTACAAATTTATTTTGTACAAACTGATGTGGCATGATTAAATTGATTAGATTAAATACTTCTTGGTCCACATGATTTGTTTTTATTATTTTGTATTTTTATTCAACCAATGAGTTAATGCTAAATCAATTTGTACAAAATAAATTTGTACAAGAATTTGTGGCTGTATCATTACTCATTTAACAAATGATAATATGTCTATGTGTACAAAAATATTTGTACAAAATGTTTATGGTCGTGTCTTTATTCATTGAACATATACAGAGAACCCACTAGTTGGAGAGATATAACAACCTATAACTCCTATAATAATATATAAATAGAGTCACATTTATTAAATTTTTAACAATGAATTATAATTAATTAATTTTATATTTAACTAGATAAAAATGATTTTATTAAGTAAATAATTCAAATTTTCAAAATGATAAAATAGTCACTAATTTATTATTACACATAAAGTAATTTAAGATATTTTTTATAGATAATTTAAAGTATCTAATATTTATAAATGAAATTATATTTTATTATTACTTAATCAAACTCAAATGAATATTATTCACAAAATTCAATCACCTATTAATATGACATGTCATCTATAAGCTTAACATATAAACGATATGTCATACAGCTTTAACTCTGGAGGAAAAGTTTTACAGCATGTTATTTATGTATGATGAAACAAATTGACGACATTACATACATTGTTTGTTAATTGTACGAGATTTTTTTTTTAATATATAGTTGATAAATTTATAAACGACTTGTAATGTCATTTATAAGGCATGTCATTTATGTTCTTAATATATAAACGACATAGCATGCAAAGAATGCATATAAAATCTTAATCTATCAAATAAAATAATTTTAAATATCTAACCATCAATAAGTTATTATTTGTATATTTAATTTTCTTTTAATTAAGTAATTCACAAAACACAAGATCGTACAAAATATAATTTAATAACCCAAAAACTTTTGGGGTTTTCACAATTAATCCCTCTAACTTTTTCCTATCATAATTAGCCAAACACTTGAATTTTAGACCAAAGTGTCCTCATTAATTTCAACAAATTTACAAACATATGCCACTCTTGAAAAATCCAACAAGAATCAATACTATAAACACTCTCAACACTAAAAAATCATCAAACCTTCATCACTCTTAACAAATTAACGAATCTCATCAACAAGTTTTGTATAACTGAAGATATAATAATCAATTAGAGAGCTTGAGGAGGTTAGTGTTTGTTTTTACACAATATAAACTTTTAAAGTATTAAGTTTATGATTTAAATTCAAAATTTATGTGGGTTTTGTTGCAAATATTGTTATTTTTCATTATAAAACAATGTGATTTGTTAAAATACTTAACTTAAGTTGAGAAATTATTGAAAAAAATTAAAACCTGAGAAAAAAAAAAAGGCCATGTATTTATGTGCGACAGGGACATGTCCCACTGCCTGTCACACTAAGCTTTGCCTGTCTCACTTATTCAAAATGTGTTGAGTAACTTGCGGAGGTCATAACTTAGGCTACATGCGTCCGTTTTAGGCGTATAATATACTGTTTCGTAGCTTGTGATGAGACGAATCAAATCTAAATTGCTTACTCTATTATACCTTACATGAAAATAAAAAATTATGGTTGCATTTATGTGCAACATGCACCAGTGGGACAGGTGGCTGTTGCACATAAGTACCATTGTATTTATGTGCGACAGACACCTGTCCCACTGCCTGTCGCACATAAGCTTGCCTGTCTCGCTTGAATAAAATGTGTTGGGTAACTTCCGGAGGTCATAACTTAGGGTACAAGTGTCTGTTTTAGGTGTATAATATACCGTTTCGAAGCTTGCGACGAGACGAATCAAATTCAAAATCACTTACACCATTATGCCTTGCATACAAACAAAAAATTTAACTGTATTTACATGCGCACATAAAGTTGCCTGTCACACATTCTGTGGTTATTCACATTATCAAGTTTTGTAGCGTGTAATCATTTTTGTTTTGTTTTTTAATATTTTTCAGGCTTCATAGATACAATTGTGCTTCAAATGTGTTACGATGGTTGGTGGGAGACATTGGAGGATGGCTATATGGAGTACATGAATGCTAAGAATTCAGCGTTTTTTGTTCGAAAAGATTGTGCGTTTGATCAGTTTCTTGCAAGAGTGTATGTGGTTTTGAAGAAAAATCGTAATGAATATATTATCTCGTTGAAGAAAACTTTAAGGTCTAGTAACACAACTTATCTTGCATGTTCACTGCCTATGAATATATTTAATGATGAAATGGTCAATGTTGTGTTACGTATGGCCTCTGAGGTGGTAAACTATGGGTGCATCCCTATATTTATTCTTGTAGAAACTGAAACTTCTTTTAGAGCAAATGACTCTATCCCTGACATTGAAGAAGAGGCGTTACCATAGATAATGTTGTTGCAGCAACATTACTCGCCAATCTAAGACAACAATGACACCACTGATGATGATGGCATTAGATTAGCAGACGTTGAAAGAGAAGTATTACCAATGATGATATTGTTACAACAACGTTACTCTACATTCCACAACAATGGATTCCGCAATAATGATGATCCTATTGATGACATTAGGAACACAGAAGTGGATAATGTTTGTGTGGAACCGTAAAATAGTACAAGGGACACTCACTTTGATAGTCTAATTAATGATAGAGACATCGGTAATTCTGATATTCCTATTAATGATGAGGATGATGGTAATGATATTCCTATTAATAACAGAGACAGCCGACCTATTCCTCCAATGGCCCGTTCAAGGAGTAGGATAGTAGTCGACCCCCTTATAAGTCTTGCTCCAATTTTACCTTTAAACTTGGTTGCTCCAGACTTCGTTAGAAGTAGTAATTCTGATAATATTACTGTGGGTAAGTTATTTACCGAGAAGAATAAGTTAATTCTGGAACTGCGCAAAGTTGCCTTAGTGATAAGTTTGATTTCAAGATTGCACGATCGACGACGACATGTTTCGAGGTCCACTGTTCTTCAGAATCATGTAAATGGCGTATTCGAACAACGAGAGCTTCGAATGAGTAAAATGTTCCTTGGGTAGTGAGGAGAGTCGACAATGTACACACTTATTCTAATGAGATGTTGTCTGGTGGTAGTCGTCAAGTAAGGAGCCGGATTGTTGGTCATATTATCGAGGAGAAATTTATACAGGAAAGACGGGTATACACTCCAAATGACATAAGAACAGACATGCAACAAGTATACGATGTCTAATTAACATACCAGCAGGCATATTGGGCCAAAGAAGTTAGTTTTGATATAGTACGAGGGAGCCCTATAGAGTCATACAACTTACTTCCCAAATACTCTCACGTTTTGACCAAAGCAAATGAAGATACAGTTATTCACTTAGAACGGGATGAAAATGATAATTTCTTATACTACTTTGTTGCTCTTGGATCTTTCATCAAGGGTTTTTTGTAGTACATCAGGCCAGTGATTGCTCTCGATGGTGCTTATCTAAAGCAGTTATGTCATGGAAGCATGTTTACTGCAACGTGCTTGGATGGAAATAATCAACTGCATCTGTTAGCTATTGGGGTCTTGGATTCGGAAAACAATGATGCCTGGGAATGGTTTATGGCGAAGTTATATGGAATGATTGGCGATAGGCCAGAGTTAGTATCTCTGACTGATGCACTTCCATAAAAAAAGCCGTTATGAAAGTATTTCGCAATACAGCCCATGGTATTTGCTTTTACCATATCAAGGGTAACATAAAGTCAAAATTCAGGATGTCCAAAGCTCTTTAGGAGGAATTTGAGCCTGCCTTTATAAACGCAGCGAAAGAATATGGATACAATGAATTTAAAAATAACTTGAGGGGTTATGGATGCTCCACTCGGGTGCGGCTGATTACTTAAAGAATAATGTGCATACGTGTAATTGGGCAAGGTCTGAGTTCAATGGTAGGAGGTACAATATTCTTGCCACCAACATCGTGGAGAGCGTGAATTCTTTCGTGAGGGAACTACGATAATTTCCTATTACTCATTTTGTTGATCACTTTAGAAAAACATTGCAGTAATGATTTTATAATAGAAAAATTGTGGCTGAATCAATGAGTGCTCAGCTTACAACGTAGGCAGACGAAATAATCGCTAAAAAGAGAACTAAAGCTGAAAGAATGACAGTTCATCCTGTGCCTCGGTATCGATTCCATGTCTTGGCTGGTGGTATTAAGGAGGGGTTAGTTGTAATAAGTAACAAGACTTGCTCCTGTAGAGTATTCCAAATTGATCAACTTGTTTGTGCGCATGCAATTGCAGCTTGCCTCACCATCCGAGTAGATTACATAACCCTTTGTTCAGAATTTTATACCAAAGAATCATTAGTGACGGCTTATGCACAATTAGTGGAGCCGGTTGGCGACATGGCAGACTGGGATGTTTCAGAGGAAATTCAAGAGATGAATGTTTACCCAGCAGTAGAAGCACCACAACTTGGTCGACGTAAAGAGCTCAGAATACTTTCGGCCGGTGAGGATGCAAACCAGAGGACTGTGAAATGTGGGCAGTGCAACGAACCGGGCCATAATCGCAAGCGATGTAAGAATCTCATTGCATCGAGTTAGAACTAGTTGTATCGTTCTGTGTAATTATGTATTTTGAACCCTTATTTTTTATGTATTGCACAATTATATATAAAACAGTATTTATCCCATTTATTAATGACACATAATTATTTTTATAAGTCTAGAATTATTTATAACTAAATATATAGGCATGTAATATAATAACAAAAAATAGAATCTACTTAAGTAAGTTAAGGGAAAAAATTACCCATAAATTAAATTATAATGATTATAGTGGCTTACAATCCAATATCATCATTAAATATGTCCACGGTAATCTTCTTCCTAAAGTACTCCCCATGGCTACTATTAAAATCAATTTTGAGCTCGATCATTAAATACATCGTAAACATCAACATAAAAATGCCGTAGTCGCCACTACCATGCTCTTGTTGTAGCACACTTTTAACTACCACGACCTTCTAGGGATCAGCACTCCACAGCTCATGTCGGATGTTGTAGAATCCAACATATTCTAGCCATCGAGGGAAGAGGACTTTAAATAGCTTGAATTGATTCTTGTAAGTTTTATCACGCGAAATACCACCAACGAGTCATAAATCCAGACCTTCTTGATACCAAAGTCTACTCGGGCTAATATCCAATGATCACCGCCCATATTCATAGGGATGAACACATGCATATAAAAATTATCATAAGTTTATCCTCGTTTTTATAAAATGACATCGGTAACTCATTGCGTGTAAAAAAATATAAAAAAGAACATACCATATCAACATCCGTGAAAGATTTTGACATGATGTCCTGCCGTCCATCAATATATCCATTCAAGTTGTTGCTATATTGTATTTAATTGACGTCACAAACACCGTTGTTCCATAACTGCTTCAAGAACACCTAGTACATATATTACATGAAAAATAAGAAATTAATAAACCGTTAAGGCATTATAAGATATTAAGTCGATGATTGTAAGTTTTGTAAACTCATTACCCAAAAAAATGTGTCCATATGAGTGACATGCTAAGATAAGGCATCCGGATGCTGCCGTTACTTTTCGCTGATCAAGCGAAATACTCATGAATATGTTGTGGAGGAATAGAAACATGTTGATTTAGAACAAAAAACAATACATAATTTTAACAATACTTCAAGAAATAATGCTATACAATAATTACCTCGTCATCTAGCCATCCCATTGAAGTGTGGCCCAAAAGTACTTGAAAGAACGAGTGCGAATGTCAGACGGTGCGATCCACTGTGATTTTGCCAATAAACAACTTATCAAAGTCATCATGTAGACTCGGATCCTCCAGTCCTCTAAGTGGATTTATGTCCACACCCGTGTTTTCATCAATCTCACGGTCTATTATTTTGAGGGTGGGTAGAGGCTTTACGTTTCGTACTCGCTTGAATGAAGGAATCAAGTAAGGACTATTGAAGATATACGACGGTCTGTAAGGATGTCCAAACTTACTTATGCCTGGAGACACCTCTGTGAGGATCTGCACGGTCTCTCCACTGCCGTCCCCAATGAAACTGTACAACAACATAAGAGTGTGCACATTCTAATTAGCAACATCAGTATACACTCCACAGTCATCTGGAGCTTATCCAAACGCCAATATGAAATATTAAACAAATATTGGATTAAAAGTAAAAGAACATAATTGTTAATGTTAAATTTGCTTACTGGATGCGAGCGTCCAATAGAATAATCACTGTATGAGCGTTTTGATGAACCATCAGTATACGAACCGATAAGTCCCATGACTGCTTGTCTAAATTCTTTCTGTTGTTTGCGCTCTGCCTCAAAATCAGACTTTAATTTAGAAGTGGAATGATCAATCTTATTCATCCGTCAAATGATATAATCATAATGATACTTTGTTCTCGACTATAACAAAAAAAATAAAAAAAAAGAGTCATATACATATATATATGATAAGATAGTGTAAGAATAGAATGATTTATATATGAGGAAAGAAAATAATCAATTAAATTACAAGTAACCTCTAAATCTTGCGTGTCATTGGACTCGGGTGAGTGTTCGTGATGGCCATCTACAGCAAGTTCATCCTCAACGAGAGTCTGCTTCGCTCGTGTTGGGCTCGCGATGTCGTGATGCACCTCTATTTTACTTGTAATGGGCGATGCATTGATTGAAGGTTGATGCTGCACCAAGTAACATTAAACTAATAAGCCAAAAATCTTGAGTTTCGATTAACCAAAAAATAATAGCGTTATGATGCACTAAAAAATACCCACATTACGGACCCAACTGGGGATATACGGCACAAATTTCTCTACAATCTTCCAATATTTTTTGTCTTTCTCCTTCACGTTTGACTGAATGGTTAGTAAAATGTTCCCCTGCGTAAAGAAGCCCAAACGACCCATTAGTCTAATCACCTAGTATTTGGTAATATGAAAAGTAGTACTATACATACATACATATATTACTTACAGACCGAGAATTGTCATTGAAAAACGAATAAACTTCACCAAAGTTTATTTTAGAAGAAGAGATGGGCTTCCACTTCACGATGCGGGGAATCTTCTTTTTCGTTTTTACGACCCACTCTGACGGCAGCCCGTTGATTGCTTCAAAAATCCAAGCCTGCACGAAGCAAAGTTACAATATCATAAAACCTATTATTAAGTATTAGTCATTATTACAGAACTAAGTAATCTCAAAAATTTATTCAACACACCTAAACTGCGGCCGTAAAGCCATAGAGCCATAAACATTGTACTTTTCAATTTTATGCTTGGAATTTTCCTGGCGAGTCTTCTCAAATTTCTCATCTTTACCGTTCAATGCATTGTCAAGACTGTCATATATTATTTCCCACGACATACAACCCTACGGATGATTTCAGAAGTGATCTATGTCATCTACTGGTTAAGCAATGAGAAATTGATTTGATAATGATCTTTTCTTCCATATAGTACACGGGCTGCAAAATAAAAGAGCACGATCTTTAGTGCATCAGTGTCGTCCATAGCCTCGAAATCCAAATCCGCAAATTTGACTCGAATTGGCCAAGATTCAACTTACGAAACAAACCATCAAAATACTTATTAACCTATGAGGGGTTTTGGGTGTTTGGGTATGACATCTCGACCATAGGAAAGTCCGGCAACTAGGCACCACTCTCTAACTGATAACTATATCAAATGCTCACCAACTTGAAACCATAGCTGATCTTTTTCTTTACTTTGTCCATGAACCACTTGCCTAAGCAACACATTATGCAAAATTGCACAATTGAACGGAAAGCTTTGCAATTCCATGAAATGCCCAAATATGTCTTCCTTAAATATTTTCAACTACTGTTTAGTTAATTTTTCCTGGATGGCTTTCACAACTGTCTCTACTTTGCACATACTCGTGATGCACCCGGGGAAGTGATCGCCATAAGGTACCTTCATCATGCCCGGTTCATTCCTCAGTCCGGGTGGATTATGTCTTGCTATTTTCGATTTTGCCATGTATCTGATACAAGTTACATAATTAAATTGTTAATAGTAAAGAATTAAATGTAATAACCTAATAAATTTAACAAGAACACTTAAAAAATATCAGGACAGAAAAATTAGGTGTGGGACTGCCTTTTTGTGCGACAGGCACATGATGGTTAGAGGCAATGTGCAAAGCACTGCCTGTGAGTGCGATAGGCACCCTATCGCATCATCTTTGGTGCGACACGATGCCTGTCGTACCTATACCTGCGTTGTTCACGCGCACGCTGTGAGTGCGACAGACTCACACACGCGCTGTGCTTGCTACAACCTCGCATGCACGCTACCATCTCGCAGCAAAACACACTACGCCTAACACATACAAATACACCACGCCTAGCATAAATTCTCTATGAGGAATTTCATCAAACACCTAATATGCATTAGTTGTGACTCATCATTTTTACCAATTTTTGTTTCAATATATCCCTCTAACAGCTTATAATAATCTAAAATCCCAATAAAATTCATTCAAATCATGAAAAAAAATCAAGTTACCTTACTTAGGGTTTCGGCTATCTTCAATTTGTTGGATCGTTTTGGATTTGGATAGTCCTCGGATTCGCTTGGATGCTACTTTGCCGTTGCCGTTGCTGGTTCATTCACTGTACGTCGGTCGTCGTTCGCCGTGAACGATTGAAGAGAGAAGTTTTGGGTGTGAGAGATGGTCGGTTCAAAATGGTGAGGGTATTTTGGGGCAAAAAAATTATATTTGACTAATTATAATAATAAAAAATTTGGAGGATTAATTATGAAAAACCTAAAAGTTTCTTAGTTGTTTTTGTAAATTTCCCAATCCAATATTGTTTTATTTCGATCCAATTCAACTCCTTCCAATATGGCTTATCAAATCTGTTCATGTCAACTGTCAAGTTCATCATCCATATTGGAATATTAAATCAGAATTTTGTTCAGCTATCTTTACACATTTTAAAAATAAATTTTAATAAAACATTTGTCACTGTATGTTGAAAATTAAAATATTTAGAAAGTGCGTAAAAGAAAAAAAGACAACTAAAATTTAGTTCCCAACCCAGCATACGAGTCAACTCAGATCTTACTGACCGACCGACTATATATAAGAAAGGCAGCAAGACTCTGATTTAACAAACAACAACGAGAGAGTGAGTGACGAAGATGGGAGTAAGAAATCATCTAAGCTTGTTCATTACTTTCGCCAAAGAAGGATTCAAAAAATCCCTCTTAGTAGCAAAATACTTTTGCTGTCTCCATGTCATCAACACGTACGTTTGCACTTCAGCTCTTGTAAGCAAATTCACAAACACTTAGTAAACACACTTAACCGTTTAATTGTTTCCATTTTTTTTGGTTGTAAATAAAGAATTGATTTTGTGTGTCAGGCTTACGGCCCTAGCATGCTCCCAACTATCAATCTGACCGGTGACTTGGTATTGGCCGAGCGGATCTCGACCTGCTTCAACAAAGTGTGTCCCGGAGATGTTGTTCTTGTACGGTCTCCTGTGGTTCCAAGGAGGATTGTGACCAAGCGTGTGATTGGGATGGAGGGTGATCGTGTTAGCTACGTTGCCGACCCCAAAAACAGTGACAAATTTGAGACTGTTGTGGTATTTTTCTCTTCTTTCCTTTCTGTAGTTAGATGATTTTTTATTTATGTTTTTAAAGTATATTGAGCGTTACGGGTTTTGCTCGATGGGATTTAAAGGTTGTGACTTTAAGTGACAACAATTCTTCTTAGGGTTGTAGATTGCCCAATTTATTTATCGCTGATTATATTTGTCTTCAGGTTCCTAAAGGGCATGCATGGATTGAGGGAGATAACAATTATGAATCCAATGATTCAAGGAAGTTTGGGGCTGTTCCATATGGTCTTATTGAAGGCAGAGTATTTTTTAGGGTGAGCATATTAATTAATTACTTTTTTTTTTAATTTATAATTTGATGGTATAGTTTGCTTTTCCTGTGAGAAGTTTGTGGGTTTAAGCTAAGAGAGATTTAAATTCATTCGTGGAAAGGATCTCTGCTAAACGGTTTTATCTGATATTGAAAATACTAAATCGTTGGGGAGTCATTTTCGCTCAGGAATTAAAGCATTTAATTCTAGCCTTTTTTAGTAGTCTATGGTAGGCCTGGACAAAAAAACCATGATTTGATTTGGTTGACAACCTGTGTGAAACCATTAGTTGAAAGCTTTTGGGCCAAAATCCTGAACATGGCATAAAGGATGTTCTTTGACATCCCAGTTAGTCGCATAAGGCCTTTGCTATTTTTTTCCTTCCCTCTTCGACTTTCTTTTTCTTCCATGCTGGTGTCGAAACCTATTGTTTGTTATTTGTGACATGTCCACAGTAACTTAACCTTTCATTCTGTGATATTGACTCTGTATTCTTTCTAACTCATTTTATTACCTTCTTAGCTGATGATTTTGAGAAACAGAAAATGTTTTTTGTATTTATTATTAATGTATCATTTCTCACTTCTTTTGGTATCTATTTCCTGTTCTCTTAATAGATGTGGCCACCTAAAGATTTTGGATCTTTGGAAAGAAGAGCAGAATAAGGGATTCTTTCTTACAAGGTACACTATTTAGCAACATTCGGCAGCCTTTTTAGGAATATAGAAAATGACTAGCTGAACCTGAACTTTGGAGTTCTGAAATTGACTTTGTATTCCCATTGCCCATTATTTGTATTTGTTAACTTCAAATTTATTTTCAAAGCTTTTATCATTTTAATTGGTGAAAGCACTCCCTCATAAATTTGAAAACTAATTACTACAAAATCACCTTGGAATTCTATTGCTGATTACCACCTATGGCAAGAATCTATTCTGGTAAATTTGGCCCATTTTGAAACCTTGATTTGACCTTTTTGAACTGTAAGAGATAGAAGATTTGCCTTAGCAAACTTATTTTCCACATAGAGAAATATTAAAGTAACATTATAATAGTACAGTAAATTGAAAACAGGAGGACCCACGGTTGAGCATCACCGAGATAAAAGTGATGGGACTACATTTCATCAATTTAGACTGTATAAAATAGTGACAGCAGTCATTGAGGGCTATGGATCGGATGACAAATCATGATTATCGCTTTTGAGACTGTAGCCAGGCACTTGAGGATCTCTTGTCAAGATAAGGGTTGGGGCTGGCCAGAATAGCACAACTCCATGCGATGGTGGGTGGCGTCACACTGGATGCATATATGACATGAGAAAACTAGGGAAAGTAAATAGGAAAAGCAAAGACGAGAAAGAGTTTGGCTATAGTTCAGTCGATCGAAGTCGTCAAGGTCAAAACCATGCTCTATACATTGAAGGCAACTTTGAGTAAAGTGGCTTCAAAATCTTATCCTTCTAAGGTAGGAGTCTCCGTATTCGTAAAACTATGTCCTCAAGGACCTGTTTGATTGATAAGGTGTTGAGACTTTAAAATAGTTGTAGTTATAAAATAAAATTTGATAACATATGATAAATATAATTTTTAAATAATAATTTTAATAAAATAATTAAAATATTAAAAAAAATTCATCCTACAAATAAGAGGTTAAATTAACTTAACTTGAAGTTAAATTAACTTAATTTTTAAATCACAACAAGTGTTCACATAACACTTATTGTTTCATTATGAATAACAGTGTCTATTTTTTTTTTTCAGTTAATAAAGAGGGGAATTTTATTTTTTTAAAAGGAAACGAGAACCTAACTCACTGCTTCAATAAGCAACAGTTCTTAACCGGCTTTCGATGGTATAACAATTTTAAGTGCGTTCCTAAAGCACAGAGAGATTTTTCTGAAGCTAATACCTCACCGTACAAGTAAAACCCACAACTGATAACACTTGTCTCTTGGATATAAAACCAAATAATTTGGCAAAACATAAGATCACTTAGCCATACGGGTTGTGACATAATCTAGAACCAAACCAACTGATACATACATGTGGGATAAGCATCTCAGAAGTCATTGAAGCGAAAGAGAGAACTCATTTAGCATTTTGTTGCTATTTACAATCCTAAAGGGTGTCAAAAAGTTGGCAACTGTCAAACCTTACGGCTGGACTCCGAGTGCCCTGTCAAGTGTGCATCTTGTCAGCTTCTTTGATTATGGATCCAATTTCCATTATCTTCTCTTACAAGTCATTCAGAAGTTCAGCACACACCATGAGGCAGGAACAGCATACATATTGTTGTACTGAAATGCAACTTATATGGGACTGACACTCGATATCTGCTATCAGAAAAATTGTAGTCACTATGGGTTCTTTGTAACTTAAATAACAAAACCAAAAAATGCAGTAGTTGGATTTTCATAGCCATCAAACTTAATAGAAAAAAAGGGAATCTGAACCTGATTCTGTGCGCTTGTTGCAATTGTCCAGCGCTGAGGATGATTTACTGCTGCTGAACTATCATGAATAAAAGTTATTGTTCTTGATTCATCTTGTCTGTTAGCTACTACCAAAGGTGGTAAGTCTCTCATTTCCCACAATACAAATGCCGAGGGTACTGAAGAACCTAGAAAAACACGACGGTCTCACAGTTAGCTTTTCCTGGAACCTTCTAGACTTGTCGATCAATGCTGATACAAGAATACAAAGGCATCACTGATGTTTTAATCATTTTAACAAAGGAACTTTATTGCAACCTTAGTGAACAAACTATTATTCTAGGCATTGCATTTGATGCCTATGCAACTAGCTATAGCAAGCAACAACTTCAGTATAATGGGGAACTGTTTCATGGATTCTTAAATTCTTCAAACAAGTAGTAAAGAGTCAATGCTAGTTGCTAATGCCTACTATGGGTAGCCACTGTGGGTCCTTTGTTCTAATCAAATTCTGAGTATTACAATAGATTATTTGTATCTTAGTAAATCACTTAAATAAAATCAACGGAAAACGTTACCGTACTTACCCACAAAATAATATAAAATCAATAAAAGTGAGGTATAAACACCATTTATTTCCAGTTTATGCCAGTGATAAAGGACCTGCAATCAAGATCTTATGGTTGTTTTAGAAATTCAATGATGAAAAATGCAAATTTAGAATATATGATAGATAAATACATACCGGGATTTCAGTCAAAAGAGCTATAAACGCGCTTGGTGTAAAACATAAAACAGAGACAACAGCTAACCCTGCAATCTGCATGTAGCAAGACAGTTTCAAATCATGAGAAAGTAATAGAAAGAACTTAGGGATCTTTGGAACTGCTAGATTCATAAATACATCAAGACAAATGCCCCCAGTGCCAACATATATGCCAAACAACAACAGGATAAATAATTCGATACAAAAATAGGGCGAAGAAAGCTAGGTCTATACCTTCCACATCTCAGATGAAGCTCTCTCAGATCTAACTGTCCTCATCTTCAAGCATAACATTAGTCCTGCAAAATACAAAGCAAAACATATGCTTTAAATAAAAATGGAGCAGCATATATATACTAGAACTCAGCAAACTATGCAGATACCCTAGTCACATACATGGTCAACAAAAATCTTATCCCACCATTTTCAGCAAGTAAGATAATATTTCCAATTAAATGAAAGGTCATAGAAACTTCTCCACTACTTGCCAGGTTCTGAAAAACTGGTCCAGACAGGCATATTGAATTGCAAAGGAGGCTCTTCCATTGAATCAAATTAAATTACAAAGGAATCGTCCCTATCATTTGTGCATACGGGTTCATAGTTCAAATGTTGACGTGCATGAAACCAGCAATAACAGACTTGAGACAAATTCTATGAAGTAGAAAACAACCTTGCACACATAATCCTCATATTATAGAGCATCAGAGAAACACATACAACACCCATTTGAGATGTGATGCTATATGCTGCAATCTATAACAAGCTAGATGTAAGTTGTCTAGATCATGACAAAGAACTTCAAGTAAAAATATATTATTCACCTCTTCAACAATAAGATTCTTTTCCTATAACAAATTAATTAACATGAAAAAAAAAACTTAGCAGTGAGTCTAAAACCTATTCCAAGTCGCACAAAGCTATTACATCAGCAAGATAAGCACAGGAATTGAAAATTATACCCAAAAAATGAAGGTACAAAATGGTAGTTGCTCACCATAACATGCTAATGCTCCTCCAAGTAGAAGTATTGCTATGGCAAAAAAAGATACATACACCTGCATGAGAATAGTAATAATGAGAACCATATAATTAGAGATACAATGTAGGGGCAAGCAATGACAACATGACTGGGTAAATTACAAAACTACAACATAAATGTCCATACCCGGGCCACCACTGATGAATCAATAGGATTTTCTCCCATCCCAATCCAGATTACCACAGCAAATGTCATCATTAAAATGAATACTAGAACAGTAGCCTGGGATCAAGTGCAGAGTAAGAGAATTACTGAAAATTAAGGTCTCAAATGTGATCGTGGCTCTCACTTGATTCAATTAAGGAGTGTGGTTACCATCATGCTACTATTAATGATAGTCAAACAAAAGAACAAAAAAAAAATGACAGCATGGTAACTAAGGGAAATCAAAATAAAACACAGAACTTTTCATCATTACCATACCAAAATCACAATTTTTTGACGGCTTCCCACGTGAATTGATTGGAAAGGAACACATATTCCACGAGTATCAGCATTCGGTGAACCAGGTTTGCTTAATGACCTATTCAACAAAGCTTCCAGAAAACCACGCTCCTCATCTTCTTCTTCTTCATCATCTGGCTGATGGCAAAGGTCAACCCTATGAAAAGAACGCCCCAAAAAAGACGGTGTATAGATTATGAGAAAGCAAAAATTTTAATTGGAAAGCAAAATATAGCAAGACTCATAATATTTGTTAACAGAAAAAGAAACGTTGCAAACACTTAATTTGATATAAGAAACATTGCAATACAACGTACCCATTTCAGACGTTAAGACATGAAAATTAAATGTATTGCTACCGGTAACTGGCAGCAGATCTGGTGTTAACTGAAAATTTAGTCCAACTGAAGTATCCGTGTCAACATAGCTAATATTATGTGATGGTGAACATTAATGACATGCAATTGAAGACAAAGTCAATACTGGACCAAAATAATTTCTATAAACTTTTGACTCCAAATAATGTGTTAACAGCTCAATGATCAATAACAAAAACAAACAATAAGAAGAAGAAGATATACCAGAATGATAAAAGCAGAAGAAATGCTGCAAACAACAGAAGTCTAGGAAAGGCTGCAAAACAGAAATTCACACAACTCAAATACTTTCACTAAGCTTTTAAAATGAAGATCTAAATACGTTGGAAACCAGAAGCATACCCATGGCAATAAAACCACAAGAGTAGGACCAGCAGAACCATCCATTGCAGGCAGCAACAAGAGTTAAAACAAAATAAAGTAAATAACCTGCCAGGTCAACACTAAACTTAGCAATTTAGTTTGATTCAGAATTACAATATTACCCTTTTAATTAGCTACCATTATTAGTTCAAAAGACCAAAACAGTTCACAAAATACTCTGACCTTAGAACATTGAACAATTGAACAAGTCATTAGTGAAAAATAAGTAAGCATGTATAGTTGCATGGTGTTTAATGAGACATTCACACAATAAGTTGTAGATGTTACCTCAGTACTATCTTCTGCCAAAAACTAAATATATAGAAAAACATCCATATGAATGTAAATTAAAAATTTCAATCATATTTGTTTGAAGCATGATTTTATTTTTATTTACACTAATGATATGATCTTATGAAGTTGAAAGCCAATGAAGACGTGTAAAGTGAATCCTACGGAAGTTGTTAACAGATAAATGTATAATGATATAATATATCCATTTTATTCCTGACTAATACATTTCATGAAAATTTCTAACATCCCTAAATCATCAAGAATTATGCATTGCACACGAGCAGGTAGTCATTGAAAATTTGTAATATAATCACTAAAAGAAAAATAAGCAAAACAAAGACTAGATATGAATGACTAGAGAACCATTATAAGCTTTCAAACTGGAAGCAACAATAAAATATTAAATGCTTAACCATGAAAACTAAAAGACAATCATGAATTAAAAAGAACCACTATTAACGTATAATATATATGTAGCAGCCCAGGCAGTATCAAAATGCTGAATAGGAATTCTTACCTACATTAGAAGAGCCAATTAATAGGTGAAATACCTGTAGACATACATTTCTATTAACAGCATGTCAATGCAATTACAGTAAACCAAAAGAATAGTAACTTTTCACAGTAAAACAAGTATCTTCAGCGAGATTTTTCATAAGCAAGAATACAAAAACAAAATCAGAAGCAAAATAGTTATGCTTTGTTGATTTTCTGGAATGGTTCTCAACCATATTTTCTTCCTAAAGCATTCTAATTGATTAATATTATATAATTTATTGCTAACTTCAATCCAGAAATCCACAGTCCCCTTAAATCAAAGCCAAGTTAGATGAGACACCTAAATTTCTTCTGATTCAAAATCTGTCCAATAAGTTTCTGCTTAAGTGTGAGACAAAACACCCAGATTGGATCAAGGCACAACTTTTCCATCAACCAATTGATCTGAAAATAAAAAATTTATCTAGCATCCTATCATATCATTAGTTTCAAGATTTAAAAAGTTGTTCACAGGAAATGTAGCACTTACTTTCTGACGAGTCCAGCCAAGTTGTGAATTCCTTAAATGAATCCTTATTAGCTGACACACAAAGTGGCATCATAATTAGTCAGTTTGCACAGCATATAGGGGGGAGACAGAGGGAGATAATACTGCAGGCACACAAGAAGATACACCCATCAAAACATACATAAATGTAAGAGTAGGTTAAACTGCAACAAAATGAAGAGTTATTACAACAGATGTTGAGAATGCCATCTCATTGGTCCAAGCATTGGCAGCACAAGGCCCAAGACAGATAAATTGAGCAAAACTCTTGGCTCAAGCTCGGTTTCAAGCTGTGAAAGCATTTCCACTCACAACTTAAAATATAGAGTACATAGGTATGCCAACTTAAATTCTTGGCATCATTGCTCATTACATGATCCTACATTATACAGAAATTGTTAAAATTTGAATGTAGCAACTCACTTTTTCCAGCATTTACTGTTTCTCGTTGATTATCCTCATTCTCTTTCTTCTAACAAGCATATTTTGAGTTGCCCCCTGCTTCTCCAACAAACTATTGGATCATTCATATCTCATGTTTTCACAAATGCTAGTAACATGTTAAATTCACAAACTAAACTTCCCTATTTCAAAATCCCGAATCCAAATGTTATATCACACACTCCAATGCTATTGTGGCCAGGATATCAAGTAGTTGTCTCAATACCATCATTAATAGGACAACATAATCCCCTTAACCTTCCATCTAATCTCAAACCTTGTCAAACTAAAACAAACCCAATCCAAGAACTACACCAAGAAAACAAAATTCCCCTCACAATCAATCACCAATAGACAACAAAAACCGGAACAAAAAGAGCGAGAGAGAGAGAAGGATAAGGTTCATATCCCAGGTACCGGGAAAAAAAATATATTTTTTCAAAATTGCACCATCACCAGAACCAATATTTTCATCTTTTCTATCAAAATAGGCGTGTATGTACAATATCCAAAAAAAAGCTAAATAAAAATTAACTATGATGATAAAGATAAAACAAACCTGAGTAAAAGCAAGAGAAGCAATAATGCCATCGAAACAAGCAAGACCCACATTAACACCCACTAATAATCCTGGAAAACAAGACCCCTCTCTCAGTTGTAACATCTTCTTTCTCTCAGTTAACCGATGATGTATCACATATGGATGCAGCATATACACACTTATATGAGCGTCAGTGTGTTTTAATAATATATCACTTTGCCTCTCCAAGTCAGAGACTGAGAAAATGTGAGCACAAGAACAGCTTTTGGGTCAGAAACTATCGAGTGTACGATATCAAAAGAACCCTTTTGTTTTGCTGGGTATCTTTCATGCAAGATCTCTTGCTGATTCCATTCAAGTTCTTCAGAAAGAGAGGGTTTTTATGAGATTTGTATTTTATTTTTTCTTTTCTTGAATTTATTAATTTTTGTGGTGTTTCATTTCATATACGGTAATCAAGTGAAAAAAAAAGAAGAAAGTTTCATTTCTTTTAATGATGATGACGTGGGAAATAGATACGGTACACGCGTCACCCCACGGCTTCCCGGGTTGCAGAAATTTTAAGGAGATTCCGTGATCCTCTTTTGACTTGGTATTTTGACCTTAAATTTAACATTTTTATATCTAGTATCTACTTTCTTTTAAAAAAAAGAAAATGTGTGTGTGTGTGTAACACTGTCACACATAGCTGGACCCATATTTGTAATCAATTTTATTAACTTATTCTCTATTTAATTAACATTCATCAAAAGTTTACAATTATTTAATTTTATATATATGTGTGTGTGTGTATTATTAAGAGTTTAAAGACAAAGTTGAGGAAAAAAAAGCCTAAACGGAGGACAAATGAACACACAATAAAGAAGAGTTACAGAAACATAGCATAACAAAACAAAGGCCTAGACAAGAACTCCGGGGGCCAAGGTTGTGCTTTTACAGCCGCCTTACCTAACTTTGTCTGGAGAGTATCCAAACAGATCCCATTGGCCTTTGAAGTTTGAAACTCGAACACAAAGGCCCAATTGGAAAACATTTACATGATATGATAGTTACTAAACAATGCAACTGCAATTTGATGATTATCACTAAAACCAAATTCCCAAAAGGACCTTGTTAAGTTACGTATCCTTGCAAAACCAAAAAATAAAATATAATGAGTGATACTGTAAATATGGTCATTTTGACTTATAAAAACAAGTGAATAAACTCTAAGATAGATTGTGCATGCACATTATTTAGAAAAAAAAAAAAAAGATTGCTATGTATTACTGTTTCTTTTTCCTTGATAAACATTCTCTTGCTGATGAATTAAAAATTAGGAATAGATCGTTGTTAATCCAACTAGCAAAAGTTGCATTATTGAAGTTACAAGCAACAGTAACAGAAAATTTTAAAATTTAATTTGAGAAAAAAAAACATATGCCACTATGAACGGCAATGGGGCGGGTTTGAGGTGTCGATTATGATACCCAACCCTAAATTTGTAGCCATCCTGAGTCCGGGTTACCCCGGAATTGTGGTAATTGGAGGAGTTGAATCAGGGATATCCCTGATAATTCCCAAAAGGAGTGAAAAATAAAATAGGGGCTCAATCCCCAAATATTTCAAAACTTTTATTTTTTAAAATGTAAAAAAAAAATGGTAATTTTAGATTTTTCATTGTATACTTTTCTTTCGCTGAACACAAATGACAAAACAACCGCATCCTAGTTTTGTATTCTGTATTTGGAACCTCTCATTACTGACAAAATAGGATATACGCCACGTGCACCAAATTGTCCATAAATATGATTAATTTAAATTATGAACCTGGAATCAGCTTGGCAATTCCATCTTTGCAATTCTGATTATGAAGTGGTAATTTGTCCCAGTAATGGTGAGTGTTCAGTACACTGGTTGTGTGTGCAAGACAAATGTCAGCACAATAAACAAACTGTTGACAGTTAGATTACAGTTTCAGGTTTTGAAACATCAGATTTTAGATTGCAGTTTCAGGTTTTGAAACATCAGATTTACAGGCATGAAGCATGCAACCATATAGTTTCATTATCGATATAGACCGCACTTGGATTCCCCAGTTAGCAATATGTATTGAAATGCAACGACTCGTTTCTAAAATACCATATGATAAATATTTACAATAACAAATTTATAAATTTATTCTAGAAGTTAATCTTTAGCCATTTATATTTATTACTGTCCAAGAAGCTCATTTTTGCATAGGCTTTTTATTTCATCTTTGTCTGCAAAGGATAATGCTAACTCTGGAAGTTGTTTACATGAAGTACCTTCCAAGTTTTATATCAATGTTTACTCTTCCACAAATGGTAGTCCTTGTAGGGGAGATGATACAGCGTAACACGTTGTGCAGCCCAGACATTCGGATCAATGGACCAAAATTTATACCAATTTTATGATTGGAACAAGTTGCAGTATCTAACTAGCTAGATCAAAGACAAACTATTACTGATAATGGCATGAGGTACATCTGATTGTAGCAAGTGCGAAGAATATCACAATGAGAATTGTAGACTTATAGTTTATATTTTGAACACTTCACTTTGAAATCAAGTGCCAGTCAAAACTAGAGATAAACCGGCACTCGAACATTGGGTAAGAAGAAAGGGAGCTTTTTTCTCTGATAGGGCCATCTGGTGGCTCAAGAGCTACAGTACCAATGCATATTAAATTGAGGAAAATATGGTAAGATAACAATTTAGAACAGATAAATTCATGACATTATACTAATTAATTCTCTGTCTTTTCTCTTATAAATTCATCACAAAATGACCAGATCAAAGCACATAACCATTGTGTTTGTTCATAGAAAAGAAATTAGGCAACTACATTCATTTTGGAAATGGCAGCCAAGAAAACCAATGGGAGAACAAAAGATTGAGATGAAGGGTATTGAAAATGAGGATGACAGGTTGGTAACATTCTCCAAACGTAGATCCGGGACCTACAAAAGGCGAGTGAGAGCTCGTCACTCTCACTGGGGCTGAGATTGGCATTGTGGTATTCTCACCATCTGGCAAGCCTTGATCGTTTGGTCACCCCTCAATTGAAGCTGTAGCAAACCGCTTCCCGGGGGTGAACCAGATGCCAAATGTCAACACTCTCCCGCTTGTTGAGGCTCTCCGCCAGGTGAGAATTGATGAACTGAATCAGCTCCACGGTGAGGTGCTTCGCCAACTGGATGGGGAGACAGAGAGGGGAAAGTTCCTGAAGCAGATGACCAAAGGGAAAGAGACTCAACGTTGTTGGGTAACCCCAGTTGAGGTGCTGAACCTGCAGGAGCTGCTTCAAATGAATGCAGCCTTTGATGATCTACACAAAAGTTTCGTCACCACACTCAATGAAAAGACTGTTGCTGCCGCCCGTTTCTCCATGGCTCCAGTGAATCATCCTCGAGCAGAAATACATTTGCTGCCAATCCTCAAGAACTTGATCCAGCAAGGACCTACCGATTTTTGTATGGATTTAAGCCTGGGCAGTTCTAATCACTGTCTCTGTGACAGTTACTTCAGTTTTCTATTTGAGGCCTTTATTTCACTATTGTCTTGAATCTCTCTTAAGCAGATGTTCCAAATTTCTAAAATTCCGGATCAGCAATTCGTTGCACAGAGATTTTCATAATCAAAGTAATTTTTTTTTTTTTTTGGTTGAATGACAACTCCCCATGCAAAGCATTCATTGACATTGACAGGAACGACTGTAAACCTCCACACGGCACGCTTTAGTAACTTTCCTGACTTTAAAAAAATTCAAGATTCTGGATTAAAACATTTATATAGGTATGTATTTTCTCATCTTTAATAATATATATATATATATATATATATATATATATATATATATATATATATATATATTTTAGTATAAGATTTTGGATTTTGTTAAATTTCTAAAAAGTTATAAAATTGTGGGATTTAATACTAATATAATTATATAAATTTTAATAAAGTCCAAGATCCTAGATCAGATCGGGACTATACATATATATACTTATATACATACACATATATATATATATATATATATATTGGCCTTTTAGATTCAGTTCTAATAATATTAGCATAATAGTTGGATGTTTATTTGCAGACTATATATAATCATGTAAGTGTTCTTTTACTATAATTAATATTATTATTTATTAAACAAAATCAAACAGACATAATCTAGTGGCGGCACTAACCAATATAATAAGATTGTGCCATATAGCGTACAACCTAACCTTCTTTTGAAAAACCATCTGCAAGTTTTCTGAAGTAATTAAACTCTTATAGCATAAGATTAAAATAAAAACATTTTAAAAATTGCAGGTAGCCTTTCTTTATAAAGTTTTTCTTACCTTAATTATCTTTTGGTTTTTTTTAGGCAATTTTCGGATACCTCCTATGAGGTTTGCCTTTGATACACTTGGAGAGAAAATATGCATATATTGACACATAGCACCCCTAGCGTGTATCATCGTTTGAGAGCTGTTTGGTGATTAACGGCAGTAACATAATTGCAAAAATTTAAAATTTTTAAATTGATCAATATTTGTTGAAATGAATGATTGACTGAACAAATCACTGTGCATTCAGAATGCACAGTGATTCAAAATATGAAACCATGCGAAAACTGAGGGGAGAGTAACCCATTTAATTGACATTTCTTCTCCACTTCTTCTCATTGGATTCATTTCAAAACCCACATCATATACAGACTCATTTCAGCTTATATGAACTTGAAGATACAATAAAATGGTCTCTCTGAGATTAAGCATGTTACGAACTAATTTCCGGCGACGGCGGGCGTCTGAGCAGTCGGTGGTTGAAGATTGTACTAGGTGTGTATTGCTGTCGAATCTTGAAGCTTAATCTTGGTATAATTTTTTCTTGCATTTTGCTCAATAGGCTGCTAGTTTAGTTGCTTGAGGTTTTGTTTCAATTAATTGAGAAGAATGTTCATGCTTCTGAGAAATTGAAATGATGATCAGAATAAGTTAGTAATGATTAGAAAATTTTGTGTAAAAAACGAAAAAGATTTGATGTATGAGGATATATGAAGGTGGGTATCTGGATGCCTGCTAAATTATCCACGTGGGCATGCTTTGTGGTTTCATATTGTATATTATGCTTTCATTTAAATTTATTGTGGTTGATTGTTGTTTTAATGATCTGATGATGTTAAGATGGAGTTAAGTTAGCTTGTAGTTGAGTAAACTTGAATGATATGAGCAACTGATTGCATTGATTTTACAGTGATTTGGTTTTAAAACTCTCTGATCATGCTTTCCTTTCTGAAATTTGTTGGTTAGTCGTTAGACTTAATTGGTTCACCGATTCACAAAAGTTTGTTCTCTGGAATTTGTCGGCTTACCATTTTTCATAAACGGTTTGCCGTTTTCGTCCATAATCAAAAATTCATTTTCACTTAACATAATCAGTTTGCAATTTTCAGTTAACGGTTATCCGTTTATATCCATAATACTATTCTTGTCTAAGAAACTTAATACGGCCTAAAAGATTGATCATTTAAAGACTCCAACTTTATTAATCCAGTTTGTTATCATCAAATTTTATGCTATTTGTGTTAACATATTTTGCATTCATATTAATGTTCAGCCAGTTATAGTGGACAATGAACTTGAATGGGGTAGTCAGCAACTGATTAAAGCTAATGGTTTGCAATAATCAGAACTCAGAAGTGCAGAAGTTTTGTCAAATTTTGTAATGTGTAACAAAGGTATTATTGTACTTTCACAAACCCACCAAATGGCTCTCAAATGGTAATACACGACTGGAGTGCTATGTGTCAATATATGCATACTTTCTTTCCAAGTGTATCTGAACTAAACCTCGGGGGTGGTATCCGAAAATTACCCTTTTTTCCTCCATTTGTCTTTCTGAGGCAGTTAAGCACATGTGACATGTTAGCTATTTAATCATTTAAATTGTCTCTAATTCTTAAGTCACCGCAATAATTTTTTTTAATTTTTTTTTTAGCAAAATATGAAAGATATTGTTTCACGGAAAAATCAAAAGAATTGGCCATTCTTGAAGCCATAGGAAAAGGAATAGGCTTCTGATGGAAGAAATTCCTGAGGATTGGCAGCAAATGGATCTGCTGCTTGAGCAGGATTCATTGGAGGAGCCATTCAGGACGAGGACACGAGAACCAACAAATACAATCTTTACTTTAGAGTTCGGTCCAATTAAATTGGGTAAGTACAAAACGAACAAGAATCCCAATAGCCGATGTAATTCTAGATGGTTCAGTAACTGTGAATTGAGTTGATGTGCAATCATAAGAACTAATTTAAAATTTAAGGCTATCTTTGCCAAATATCACTTAAATTGATAGTTAAATATAAATATGAAGTATTCATTAATATTTAATAATAAAATAGTTATTAATATTAATTTAAAAGATAATTACTAAAAAATTAAATATATAGGAATTTAGTTATTAGGTAGTCATAAATATAAATTAGATTAAATTTAATTAAAAACTACTTCAAAATTTAATTTATTTTTATTACATATTTTAGGTATATCAAAAAGTTAGCAAATAATATATATAAAAGCAACCAATTAATGGTATTATTTCATGATTAATTTTACAACAATATTATTATTACTTAGTTGAGACACTTAATTTGTATATCAACTATGTGGCAAATTATATGTCACCATTTAATTGATTCAAGTAATAAATAATTATTAAGTCTTATCATTTTTAATTTAAATAATGAATTTTATTGGTGACACATTAGTTGGGATGCAAATTAAAGTAACATAGAATCACTCTTAATTTTAATATGGTTATTATTAAAATAAACGTTACATTAGATATACAAGTAATGGTTAATTAAATAAACAACTATTTCTTAAATTAATCCTAACTAAACTCATATGTAAATTAGGATGGTTAAACTCATGATTTTAGAACTAAATTCAAATTTAATCCTCTAATCTAATTCAAAGTGAAACTTACTAAATATATGATATATAATTAATCTCAAAATTAATCCAATCCTACACAACTTTACCAAACATAAAATAAATAATTAATCTCAAAATTAATCAAATCCTACGCTTAATTAAGAACTCTGACTAGCGCCGTGCCTCGCCTGCGTGGTGACTCCAGGAAATTGACCGATTTTAGCTTTTAGTAATCAGGGAAATTTTACCAATGTCTCTCAAATATTGTGAAATATGACTTTAGTGGTAATTTTTGAAAATTAATGACTAATATCCTTGATATTTGCGAAAATGTTAGAATATTTATATTCCCTAGTTCATCAGTACCATATATATGCAACAAAAATGGGAAAAATGTAAAACAAATTCATGAACTCAAGATTTGATTGTCCAAAAACTAATCACGTATTGACATGCAGAGGTAGTTGACTAATGGTAATGCGAAAATCATAAATTTTTTGTATAAATTACTTTGTATAAATTTATGTAGCATAATAATATTGGTTGAAAAATAAATCATGGGAGCTACATGGTGTTTTCATCAAATCACTATTGTCATACCATATCAGTTTGTATAAAGAATTTGTAACATATTCAAAATATGAAAAAGTCTCAATGCTCCTCTTGTATATACATTCTCTCATTTGTTAAATCTTGTCATATATGTATTTGTTCTTACCTAATTGGTTAAAATTAGATACAAGAGCCAAGAATTCAACAGGAGATCATGTCTATGTTCAAAATACTTAATACTTTCAACAAAAATACTACCAAAAATTTGTTAATTTTTGCTTCTTATTAGAGTAAATAAATTTAATTTATAAAAATAATTTAATTAATTTTTAAGCTATCATTAAATAGTAAAATATATTATCAAAATTTTGAAAAAAATAACGTACCTTCATATCATCGTCACCATCAATAGCTCTATTTTTAATTGATGGTGCAATGACTAACCCGACGAGATTTACTGATTTGGCTATAAGAGCGATCATGTTGTAGGCAATTGTGCCTGTAAATCAACACATAATATTGACTGTCGCACTAAATGTTGCACTTTCTATGCGCTAGGTAGGCCTAGAAATTGAGAATAGAAAGTACACATAATACTGACTCTCCCACTCTAGGTTGTCAAATCAACACATAATATTAAATTGGGTTAATCATTGTAACACATATTTTAACAAATTTAAAAAAAATAACATTTTTTTAGAATGAGTGAAGCGGCGATAACCCTTTAATTTTATAGTTAACTTTAACGAGAACAGTAAATTAATTATAAAATAATATTTTTATTCTTATAATTAATTATAAAATAATTTTTTTACTCCTACAATAGTTACAAAATAATATTTTTATCCCTATAATTAATTACAAAATATATTTCTGCCCTTACTCAATTATTTTTAATTTTTTAAATAAAAAAATTATATATAACTCTAATTAATGAGCTTTTTTTGTTAAATCATTTGATTCAAACTTTATCGTTAACTTTAATAAGAAAATTTTGTTTGATTCAATAAGAGATTTAAAAAAAATTATTTTTAACTAAAAAAAAGCCTGTTAATTAAACGTAGATGGAATTTTTTATTATTTTTTCTATTTAAAAATTTTTAAAATAATTGAGTAGGGGCATAAACATATTTTGTAACTAATTTTAGGGAATGAAGCATCATTTTGTAACTATTATAGGGGCAAAAACATCATTTTATAGTTAACTCTAGGGGCAAAAAAAGTCATTTTGCAATGAATTTACTGTTCCCGTTAAAGTTAACAGCAAAATTAACGGATTGTCACTCCCTCGCCTTTTTTAACAAAATACGTCACATGTTTCAAGTTTGTCAAAACATATATCACCCAAGGATAATTAACCCTATTAAATTTTGAACGTTTATCATAGTATAATAAAAAAAATTTCAGAGTAAAATTATCTAATATATTACATAATTAAGTAATAGAAATTATTTTACATAACTTACTTATAATTTATAATGAATTTTTATTTAAAAATTTTATTAACATAATTTTATTTTATAATTAATTTAACTAATTATATTTAATTTTTTCCAAATAAATTATAATATAATATATATAATAATTATGATTTTTAAAATTTTATTTAAAACCCCAAAAAAAAAGGAAATGGAATCATTGTTGACCGCCGCCGCAGTCATTGTTGACCATATCATCTCAGCTCGTGAATGACATCAAAATGATTAATAAGTGACGATCTATATAGTAGAACAACTTATTTGGCCGAAAAACTTAATAATTTTTCGGATCTGTGGAAGTTAAAAGGTTTCCAAACTTTTTGAACCAAATTTGAACAAAACAATTTTTTTTTTTTAATCTCAATGATGTCGTAATGATGTTGTTCGTTGGTCAGCTAGTCTAATGGTATCGGCGATGACATTCCACGCGCTATCAACGGTGACAACAGTTTGGCAATGGTCCGACGGAAATATGATGAATTGGTAACTTTATAAGATTTGTACTGTCGCACTAAAGGTTCATTAACCATTTAGTTAAAATTAACACATAATATTGCTGGTGATGAGGTACTGACTATAAGTGATAACAGAATCGATATCGTCAAATTCAAAATTAGTACTAGAAAAAGAGACACCATATCCCAAAAGTGATAGGCCAAGTTCCCTGTGATGAGATAGATCAAATGACGAGACAATCATTACAATCAAATTAAAAAAATTTTAGATCTACACAATGATGAGATTATTATTGGCAGAAGAGATACAATTTAGTCACAAATACCTTGTAAAAGTGGCCGCCGAACATAGTGTCACCGTCAAACTATCGGGAGTTACACTGCAAAATGAAATACGAAAAATTAAAATCAAACACAAATAAAAAAAACTACCCAATGTTTGTTGCCCAACGATGAATAAGAACAAAGGGAAACTTGGCACGCTTGGCCCTAGCAAGTGTTTTGCTTCGTAATCATAATTTTCATATTAAGCCTTTTCAATCGAAATCCATAAAAATTCACAAAATCATGAATCCAATTACCCTCTTTTGAATAGAATAAAAAGAGATTTTTCTTTTCTTTTATTTTTCAACTAGTAAAGTAGTAATGTTAAAGCTTGAATTGCCAAGTTTTAAAAATATATATAAATCTTTATAGAAAATAGTTCATTGTTCTACTATTTGACAACATAAAAAAACCAAAAGCTCTGCCCTCCCTCTCTATCTATACAAAGGGTTGGAAGGGCGGAGGCCTTTACTACCAAATTTTAAAAAAATATATAAACCTTTACATAAAATAGAGCATAAAATACAGCATGTGGGTGTGTGTGTATGCATACATAAATGTAAATAATATGATGCTCTTGAAAATATTACTGACTGAAATTCACAATATTACTAATTGAAGCATGTTACTGACAATGAATTCAAAATTTATATAATTAATGAAGACGAAGAGAACATCAAAATTTGTGACAGCAACATGCTAAGAAATGATCAAAAGGACATTTTTATCAGAGCAAATACGAAAAAGCTAATTTACCTAATCAAATAAGTAAAGAAAAAAAAATATTGTAATTAGACTAATTTAAACACGGAGCAAGTGCACGCAAATGCTTATATGCTCGAATATAAAATTCTTGTCTGTGATGACAATAACTTTTAATCTACAAAACTTCTAATTAAAGCAGCAGAGTCGAAGTCACCATATAGATTTTATTTGATCCAAAGTTAACAAGGATAATGATATTATCATGTACAAGCCATCTTTTTTATAATCGAAGCTCACAAAAAAATGGAAGATGGTGTGTACAAGTTCCATATAGTTTCCACTTCTGGCATTATTTTAACCATCGTTTTCTTCAGTTGCCCCTTTCAGAAGCAACAAAGAAGACGATGCCTCCATATCATCAACATGGTTTTTCAGATTCTGACGAAGCTTCTCCAATGATGCCTTCATCTGGAGAAGTTCATCAAGGCCGCGGTCATCAATGGATTTCTTACAATATTTCGATAGCCCTTTTCCCTTGAGAGCCTTGTCAAGCGTCTCACCGCGTTTCTTCTCAATTTCCAGCTGATTAAGCAAGTCAGTGAGCTGCTGGTTGAGCTGCTCCACTCTAGCCTCTTGCTCGGCATCAACATGGCTATAAGTCTCGTCTTTTGGCTCCGCTTCCTGATTTAGAAACCGCTGAGCCACAGCACCAACGCTGGGGTGCCCGAATGAGAAAGGCTTACCCCCAGGAGAAAAAACAACAATCGCAACCTGAGCAGCACATAGAGTTGCTAGCTCATTTGCCTTCTTGAAGAGCCCGTTTCGGCGCTTCGAGAAGGTCACTTGCCTTGAGTTGCTATCTTTCACCATCTTCATCTCAATCTTTCGGCGACCCATGATTTGTTGATGAATGAGAATTGTAGAGACGATGAGTGAGTCAACTCTCACTATTGCCATGTTTATGTAGGATATATTTGGGAAAGTAAAAAGCAGATGTTTAATGATGCCAGAATCAGAGAGTTTACATGTTTCTAATAATGGATTTTGCTCCGTCATTACTTCTATATATGGATTATTATTTTGCCGATATTGGAAAGCTTTTTAATTTGTTACCTAATTAGTCTCACTCCAGTAATTATGAAACTTTTAAGGCTTTTTGTTGTCACCAATTAATCTTTCTTGAATTTGCTTCTAAAAATATTAATTTCATGTTGTGATAGTTTGTTTAACTCATAATACCATTTAGTATGCTCTTTTAATTATAGTGCCTACTGTGTATTTTTAGGGTCAGTTTGGTAATGCCATAGCTTTTAAAATAATTGTTGTTAGTTGTGCTGTAAAAATAATCAGCTGTGAAGAGAATCGGTTAAGTGTTTGATAAATTTTGTTTTCAAAAGTACTTTGAGTTTTGAAAGTAGTTGTGGGTGTTTGGTAAATCTTACTGTTAAATTATTGTAAAAAACCAAATGACTAAAATGGACGTAATATAGGATGAAATTTACTTACACATATAAAAACATGTGCATACAATATTTTTAAATGTGTATTATAATAATTTAATTAAAAATAAAATTTATAATATATTGATTTTATTTCTTTTATTATTTTTATAATAAAAATTTATTGAAATATTGATTTCGTTTCTAATTTGAATAATGATAGTTTTGGGTTTAGGTAATAATTGTAAGGATATTTATGAAATTGTATTGAAGGATCAAATTGATTCTCAAAATTAAAATCTAAAAGCTACTCCTTCCCTACTTTTCAAAATCTGCTGTAAGAGGGGTTGATTTTAATAAAAGTAATTTTGAATTTTTTTTTACTAAACACTAAAATTAACTTTTAGATTCTCAAAATTACTTTTAAGCCTCCCAAAAGCAATCTCAAATGGGACCCTTAGTCAATTTAGAGTCTTGAATTCAAGTCTTATAGTGTGCATGTGTGTTTAATTAATATAATTTTTAAAAAATACAACCACTTGGTGGTAATATGATGTGTGTTATTATCTTTTTGTAAATATACTAATTTATTTGATAACCTTAAATAATTTTATGTAATTATTGTATGAATAACATAGTACCCCCAATGTATTTTGGGTATTAGAAAAATATCCTTCCAAATTCAAATAGAATAAAGCTATAATGAATCCATTAATTGAGTATTCATTGTGAACATATATATATATGGCACCTAAAGCAATGTGTTTTCTAAAAGAAGAAAAAAAAAGAAAAACGCAGTCTATATATATGGTGTATGAACTTATGACCAGCTAAATATATTAGTTGTGCTTACTGATTTATTTATTTTTAAATAATGGCTTGGCGCCCTAAAATTTGGAAGTGAGAGGTGGAAAATACATTCAAAATTGTTGCAACTGTTACTGCTGTCCTTCCAATTCCATATGTCTTGCTAGCTTTGTACACGTGCCGTTCTTTGTCGGGTATTACACAGCTCCAGTTTTGACGTATGTCCCGTTTCTGAGGGCGCAGCCTAGTTCGTTTTCTTTTTTTTTTTGTGTCTTTTTTAATCTCAATTAAAATAGCTAATTGGTGGGAAATTTGTAAAAGTAGTCCCAAAACTTTTAAGTTTTTTAAAATTGACCCCTTGAATTTTTTTCAATCATAACTAGTCAAATATAAATTTTTTGGACTAAATCACCCCCAACATTTAAGATCACTAGCTTGTCCATAGACATATATTTTTGGCAACATGCAAGGCAACAAATGTCCGTTGCACATAATTAAATAGCTATAATTATATGCGACAGACACTTGTCGCTAACAATAGGTGCCTATTGTTATTTAATTATAATAACAATTTGATATATAATCTCGTTGTATCCTACTTCTCCCTTTCTCTCTCTGCAAAATTATAACGAATAATACACTAGCTAAAATTAATAGATACGAAGGATATAAATATATCAATGAATCTTATACTATAGTGCATGTTAACAACAAGATATTACAATATTTTAATTGATTTTTTTATCTATCAACTCAATCTAAATACTTTAAGAACCCCACATTATGAATAGAAAATAGCAATATTTATTACAAAACCCAACATCAATTTCAAACATAAATCCTAAACTTAAAACATTAAAAAACTCACATTATATAAAAAAAACATACACTAACCTTAACTTGTTGCTCTCTAATTGGTGATTTTATCTTCAGTTACGCATTACTACATTTGTTTGATGAATTTCCTTAATTTGGTAAGAATCATGAGGTTTGGCCATTTGGTGAAATGATGAGGTTTGATGATTTTTAAGAGCGGTATTGGTTTGGTAATTTGTTGAAAGTAATGAGAGCTATTTGGTCCAAAAAAACATGTATTTTACTAATTATGATAGAAAAAAGTTATAGGAGTCAATCTCAAAAAATCCAAAAGTTTTAGGACAATTTTTGTAAATTTTCCCTAACTAGAAAGACATATTTTTATATATTTTTACTATTTAGATATCTATAGTCCTGGCAAGGGTGGGCTCAAAGTTTAACTCTGCGGTGCCAAATTAAAAAAAAAATCAAAATTGAATATATGATTTTTTTTTTTCAATTGTACAGCATGTAACATGTAAAAGTTTTATTTTCATAGTATAAAAATTCCTTTTGTATTAAAAAATATAATATAAATTTGAATAAAAAAAATCTATAAAACACTAACAAAAAAGTAGGCTCACTTATTTCGAACAAAAGGAAAAAGAAAAGAATTTGTTAAAAATAAATTAAAAATGTTAAAGAACTAGACGTTATTAGAATTAATGTTTGTGGATCATAAAATTAAATGACATTTTTCTTTAAAGTTTAAAAATTGTAAGAGAATGTGCAATCTTATAGGGGCCGAAATTGCAAAATTCTTGGTTTTTGAAATTTTTTTTCCTTTTCTATGGAGAATCATATTAGATTAATATATTTCTTTAGATATGTTTATGCCACTATTCACATAAACAAATATTCTTCTAACAATACTTTTTATTCTTTTACTTTTATTAATATAATATTATTATCTTTTGTACCATCTACCAAACATATTTTACCCTTTCCATTTTACAATACTAATTTTAAGACAAGTTACTCAACGCTTTTTAAATTCACCAAAAACTAATCATTTCTATATCATAAAACAAATATAAAACATCATTTTAAAAACAATACCAAATGCTCCCTAGTGTTTCTCTTAATTTAAAAATCATTTCATTAATAAAAATAAGAACCTCAGTTATCTTACAAGTAATTTAAACTGTGACGAGCAATACTAGTTTACCTCTAGCAAATGGCAAATTGCCAAACAACCAAAAAGTGAGAAACACTTGAATGAAAATGGCCTACCACCTCATAATGCTGAGTGGTGGGGAGGTCCAATTGTGCTCTACTATGTGGCAAAGCAAAGGGTCTCACCAACTAAGTAGTGGAACTCACTAATGGTTAAATTTTGGAACCACTACTCTGCGAAGAGTACGCCCACCACCTCAGCATGTTAAGATAATGAGCCGGTCTTATGCACGTTTTTCTCTTAGAAAGTGTGTGTGTGTGTGTGTCTATATATATATATATATATATATATATATATATATATATATATATATATATATATATATATATATGACACAGTGGGGTAGCAAAAGTGAATTGATAAGATAAATGAATACTAAATATTGTTCTAGGATCAAATCGAGCCAACGCGATTATGTTACTCCCTAATCAAAGCGTGATTAGATCTCATTCTAATATAAACGACTCAATGAGATTTTGATAATGCTTTACAGCGAGATCAGATAAAGCTCTAATCTAAACGACTATACAAGAGAGATTTTAATAGATAATTGTAAAAGAGGGATTTTTGTTAATCAAAAAGCTCAACTAAAATAATGACAAAACCTCCCTATTTATATCAATTTTATATATTCGTTTTTAATATTTAGGGCTGCCAGCCAACCACCAATTTAACATATCATATAGTTCTATTTACCAATTCATTTTTTAAAATAGTATAATACAAAATCAAATTGCTTTTGTAAGAATGTTTGGGACAAAACCACGACTCTTCACACATGAAAAACACAACTCTTGAGTTTTCTTTACTGATACTCTAATTTTATATATGTATAATTATGAGGTCAATAATGAAAATTTTCATAAATTTAAAGTTTTTTTATGAAAAATGATGAAGGGTGTTGTACCAAAGCACTATAGTCATTTCTTATAAGAAAATACAATTAATTTGTACGATTAATATCATTTCTTCGTTTGAGTTCGCAAGGCATGGCCGTTAACCTCAAAAGTGATTTGATATCAGTTGTTCAGACTACTTTGTTATAAATTAGCTGGTTTTTGACACCTCGCACTCTTTAAGAAATAAATTTATAAGACTGTATATATTGTAATGGGAAGCATCTTATCTAGTATATGAATAAAGAGAGAACGAAAGATTTTGTAAAGTATGAAAGCAACGAAAAAGATTATTCTGAAATTATATATCAATAAGTGAATATCTAAAGAAACATATATTAAGCTAGCCGACCAAGCATGGAACTTATCTCCACATGCACGACGAAGGTCTTTAACAACTGTTAAGATTTAATATTAACTATGTGAGCGCAAGGCTTTGAAACATACCCAAATTACAAATGAATTGCACTGAAATCAACTTTGAAATAAGGTTAATTACTGATAAATCCTGGCATTAATTAAAATCAGGTTTAGTCAATCTAATCAAGTTGCAGCTAGCTTTTGTCCAAGGGCTTGGTTGAGTAGATTTAAAGCAGCTTCCGTTGGATGACCACCCGAGTTCAAATCCTAATTAAGAAAAGATATATATGACTTAAAAAATTGATTTGGGCTAAGATAAAAATAAAAATTTACAACTGACTATTCAAAAGACTATCAATATAAAGACTAGGATTTTGCTTATAGCAATGACTAATATTGACCAGCACAATCATATTTTTGAACAAGTCCAAATTGTATGAGACTAATAATAAATAAGATTATAATTAAACCTCCTTGTAACTAAATAGCATAAGTGTTTGACGCATATGTGTTAACTTTATTTAAAGAAGTATATAAATTGTTTACTAGAATTATTTTTACTTATCTTACTTTCGTCAGAGCATTTATAGCATTGCTTATAGGAAACCCTAAATGCTAAAAGCACATTAAAAAGTAGTCTTAACTCTTCTACTATCCACACAAATAATAATAACAGAGCAATGCTAAGTATCCCAACATATAAGTTCTAATTTAGTCCTAACTGAAGTGACATTCATCTATTGGACGGTGATTAAATAATTTCATTAGCTATAAAATTAATCATCCAATAAATGAGTGACACATAGCATTGAGACTCAAGTTATGACTCAAATATTAGGATTTCTAACATTATTAATAATAACAATAATAATAATAATAATAACTCTTTCTTTCAATTCAACCATATTTGAAAAGTAATAAAAATCTTTGTAATGTCAAGAAAATTCTCAAACGGACTAATTAAAATGAAACGAATGCAAACCATGAGTGTATCTAACTTATAATCTTTTTGTAATGGAATACATATTTAGAGAAAGTGTTTTCAAAGTTGAAAATTCACTGTCCTTATCTTTCGGGTAAATAAATGACAGTTTCAATAAATGCAACACATGCCCAAATATCGAAAAATTTACATGTTGATACCAAAATTTGGATCGACAATAAGAGTTGAGAAAGAGTTCGTCTTATTGGGGAACGAGTAATGAGAGAGCTTAATGTCCTTGGAATTGTCATTGTTGAGAGCTTGATGTCCTCAGAATTGCCATTGTTGAGAGCAAAGAGCTCGGTGGTTGGAATCCTGTAAAATAATAATTTATCAGGGGTCACCGGGGGTGTTACTAGTGTAGACCCTCCGATGGTAAGTCAGAGATCAGGAATGGAGATCGGAAATGACGCGATAACAAATAAATAAGAGAGAGAAAAGAGAGTAAGAGAAAAGGCTTGGAAGATATTGTACCCCCTCCTCCAATATGCCTATTTCTAATGCATACCTTTTATATTCTATCGTATTGTTGAATGATGACCTCTTTATATAAGGAAAAATAGTTAGAAGTATAATTGAATTAGAAAAACTAATCCCTTAACCTGTAGGATTCGAATTTGATAAGGATTAGCACTTGCATTTGTTTTATCCTATTCGAATTAAGACAAGTTATTGGATGTGAGTCCGTGACCTCGGGTTTGAAAAAAATATAGGCATAACACCACACATTCAAATCATCCAAATTCCGAACCCTTTTTGCTCTAAAAAAAAATTTCGAACCCTTTATTTATTCAGTAATTCTACGTATTCCAAATGATTTGGCATTCACTAATTGGTTGATAATTTTTTACAAAATTCAAGTGAATTAATTGTAATCAATTAATGAATGATAAATTATTTGAGATAATTATTTAGGATAAAAAATTTAAGATATAACATTACTCTTATTTATTTTCTTGGAAACTGCCTACTCTAGTTCCTTAGTGCCGCTGTCAATTTTAGCATATTCTTCCTTAGCTTTTGTAGCAAATTGATATATTCGTCGTGTCCCAAAAGAACTAAAGTCTCTCACTTTGATTTGAAATTAATAAGATGACAAATTTAGATTCTCTCTGTTGGTCCTTGGTCGAATCCACCGACCTGAGGCATACAATTGGCCACATGTTACGAGGAAATCAACTACTTTTAAGCTTCATTGTTCTCATGAAAAAAATTAATAGAATTGTAAATTTACAATATTTTAGTCTTGAATTTTGTAATTTTGGAAATTTGGTTTATCGTCTTAATTAAAAGGATAATTTTCATTTTTCGAAGTTTTACAAGATTTTTTTTCTAACTAAGCACGTTAATTAAGACTTGTATTATTAACTAATTAAATATTAAATGGTAGCAAACATGTATTTGATTCGTTTGAGGACAAGTTTTGTATTTCTTAGATAATAAAGTCTTCTATGAATTAAATCATGTTAAATGTATTATATATATATATATATATATTTTTAATTTAATTGTGTTAGATATATTACCTAACATTCCTTTATATATATATATATATATATATATATATTTTTTTTTTTTTTTTTGTTGGGTTTGACCGATCAAAACGCGGAGTCGTTACTCTTGCACAACTACCATCAAATTACCAAACCACCCTCAATAAATAACTAAATACCAAAAAATATCCTCACATCTTTATGAAATACGTATGAACCGTGTCCCGAAGAAATTCAACTTGCAGAGTCTTGTATATAAACATATAATTTTCTCGCTCTCGTTATTCTAATGTGAATAAACAACAAGCAGAGACCAGAAGGTAGAAGCAAAGGGCTGTTAGTTCGGTGATTATATCATATCATATGGAAAGCACGAGCACTAGCACAAAGAGGCGTAACAGGAGATGGGTTTTGTTTAAGAGGCTGATAAAGAGGGAGTCTCAGAGATGGAAGTTTCTGGGAAAGTGGAAGAGACTTAATCTTCAAATCTCTTTCTTTGATGATGTTCTCTTCAAGATTGTTTCCGTTTTTGAAGCTGTTGTTTTGGTTGCCACCGCCTGTTTCTTCTTTCTTTGTTGTGGCTGTCACTTTTGACCCTTCTCTTTCTCTTACGTATCCATTTATTTTATGGTATACAATTTTCTTTTTAGATCTTTTAAAGTGGTTATGTAGTTTAAATTTAACTTAAAGTTATGCCTTGGATTTGGAATTGGGTTTGTGGAAAGAAGGCGAGGGCTGGAGTTGGGGGAAGTTTCTTGATTGGATCTGATTGCGCGATCGCCTCCTTTGTACTTAATTCATTTCTAATTATTGGGGCTATGGTGGTGGCCGCTTAATCTTCAAAGTAATTTGGGCTCTGAAGCTTTGTTTGGGCTGTGGGGTGAAGCCAATTTGTATATATAATCCAAGAAATAAAAAAAAAATTAAGTGAAATGTAATTTCTTTCCAGAAATGGATATTGGCAGTAGTTATGTTATTTCTCCGCGTCCCTAGCCTTGATTAGCTAAAATGTTCCAGAAAAAAAAATAAATTAAAAACCTTTATTATCTGTGGAGAAATAACAAAAATCGCCGATGTCAACCGCTTACGATAACTAGGCCTGACAAAGCCACACTATTAAGCTCACTGGGCTCTTCGTGGGGAGCCTTATTAACTTCTAGTATCCAGTAATTTTTGCAAATTTGAGGTCAAATAGAGGAAACATATATTATATAAATTAGAGAAATTATCTACCAACCATTTGTTTTTTGGGATTTTTTAAAAATACACAATTCTTTTTTTTTTTTTTTGCTGAATTCCACCTAAGTTTTATTTTGTTGCATCCGTTCACTTCCGTTTGTAAATTATTATAACATTACTGGTGTCATAGGGGCAAAACGATCATTTCACATGCGCACTCAAGGAACGACGTCGTTTACACACTTTGAATAAGAAAAAAAAAAAAGAAAAAGAGCCACTTTTGAAGCAATGAAAACAACCTCTCCATCATCCCCAAACCTCTCAACTGTCAAACATTTCTCAATTCTCAAGCAGCAACCTCTTCTCTCTCAACTCTCAAGCCGATCTACTCACCGCCAACGTTGATAGCCACCGCGCCAAGCCTTTAGCCTCCGCAGCAGCCACCGCACTACCAAGTCTCCACCGCACCAGTAGCCACGCAATTTCTCGTTGCTCAGTGCTCTCTCCACAGCTCCACCGGCATCATGTCACCATCGCCAGCCTCCCTAGTAGCCATTGCACTGCCAAGTCTCCACCGCACCAGTAGCCATGAAATTTCTTGTTGTTGCTCGCTCCACCACGCCACACAACTGGCATCATGTCACCATCGCCAGCCATTGGCGTTCTCCAGCTACGTCAATCTTTCATGATTTTGATTTTGGCTCTTGTTAGTTATAACGGCTGTTGAGAGTTAGGGTTTGGGATATTTTCCTTCCAATTAAGTTAGGGATTTTGAAATTTCAATTGATTGGCTACATTCCGGTTGTTTGTAATTCCAAACATGTATGATTGTAAGTTTGGCTGAATTAGATGCTGCATTATATGTATTGTTTAGTTGGTAAAGTAAATTGCTATGATTGCAGGTTTGGCTGAATTAGATGCTGCATTATATGTATTGTTTAGTTGGTAAAGTAAATTGGTTGTTGGAGTTTTTTTTTTAATTTTTATGATTTTAATTTGGTTCATCTATTTTTTTTTTATTTTTATGATTTTAATTTGCTGCATTGTATGGATTATATGTATTTTTTTAATTTAAGTTATATATATTTTATTTTATTTTATTTTATTTATGAAAATAATTAAGTATGTTTTGTAATTTTTCATATATTTTTTTGTCATTTAGTTGGGGCAAAATAGTCCTTTTATGTTCAGGGGTAAAATTATCATTTTATTAATATTCTGTTAATTTTCCTAACAACATGCAGACGTCAGTGGATAGATGCAATAAAATGTAACTTTAAGTGGAATTCACGCAAAAAAAAAAAGAATTATATATTTAAAAAAAAAAAAACAGGTGATCGGTGGATAATTACCCTACATATTATATATATAAACATAACATTGCATGTAAGCGAAATTCTAGCAGGACACTTGTACAGTGAGACTGAGTAGTTTATTTCTAATTACATTACAGCGTAGTAAATTGTGCGCAATTTAAAACCTAATAAATTCAAGATGCCACGAGAATTGGGGCCTAACTACGGTACCTATTTAAGTTTGACTTGGCAACCAGAAATTCGTCCAATTTACTTAGTTTTCTGGGCAGTCAAATTGGAATCCTTCAATTAAAATATTGGAGACAGAGACTTTTGAACCCGAAAACGCGCCAATATCATCCAAACGGAACGGATCTTACAGTAAATCTAGTAAGCGACAGCGTTTCAGACGACCAGAGAATTCAACCACTGAAACTATTATATCAATTCGAAGATTATGGTTTCTAGAAAAGTCAAATGTTGCGTACGTAGTTGACCTTGAACTGTTTCTATGACAATTTGGTTTCACTTCTTTTCATCTGTCCAAACCTCAAGAAAATCAATGATATGCCACTCAAAACAAAACTTAATGATCAGTTGATGACATCGAACCTATGATCTAATCCTCCACAAATAATAATCCATGGTTGGAGCGTCGCATTGAGGCAGCACCAACGTTCCCATCATCGCCAAGATAGTGTTGGACAACAAGCACAGAAGCACGAATAAAATCTGAAGAAACTAACAAATCCCCAATAGCTCCAATCTCCTGGCAGTCACTCCAGTCCAATAAATCATCCGTGGCCGTTGACGCCGTAACTTCTCTTCCTACAATGTATAAACCAACCTTCTGAAGCTCCATTTCTCTTAAGGCATCTCTTGTCTCTTCTCCATTATTCACCACCTTTTCATAATAATTCACATTCTGCTCGCCCGCAGTCTGTAGCCTGAACTCGTTTACGAACTCCGCATCAAGCTGGCTTTGGCTTTCATCAATACATTTCGAATATCGGATATCTTTTTCCTTCACACTGTTGTTGTGTCTAGAGTGAAGTCGCAGAACGGTTAGTTGAACCGACGGGTTTCCTAACATTCTCCACGCAAATGCTAACGCTTCGCGGTCGTCTGGGCCGCCGATGAAAACCACGACCACATGCTGCATCATCCCGTTTTCGGAATTGCCTCGTCCTTTGTCCATGAAGATTCCCACAGAACATGGTGCATTGGCTAAGATATTCTTGTTGGCTTCACGAAAGGGTGATGAGCCTGGTGTATCGTCGTTGCCTTTACAGGCTTGATTATGAAAAGGAAGAATCATGAACGCTATGTGCTTGTCTTCTGCGAGATTGCATACGTCTTCGTGCATAGTGATGAAAGGTGACATTGCAGTGAGGGGATGCACCGAGATGCCTGTGTTCTGGTTTTCAAGGGCTTCAAATTTATTGATGATTCGGTCCGACGGGGAATTCCCAACGCGGTTGTATGCGGAGTTCTTGCTTGAGGTGTGGACAATGAGCATGGCGGAAGCGCTGCCTGTGAGCTCAACAAGGTGGAGGGCGAAGATGCAGAGAGGGGATTCTTTGGTGGCATTAGAGAGGTCGAGGAGGTTGATTATGCCTGGTACATTGCCAACACAGTGGACGCATGCAAGGATTCGGAGCTCATCTCCTTGTTTTGCGCGCTGTATGCTCCTGCCCTTGTTTTTGTTTGTACGCGTTGAGGACCTGTACATTGTAGAAATGATAGGTGCAACTCCGCCGGTCATTATCACGATAGCAACCACCATCACAGCATACTCTTGGTCGTGCAAAACCTAATCGGATATATATATATATATATATAACAATCAGATCAGATTACTAATACTCTTCTTGATTGTTCTTGGAATCAAAAGTATATATAGTACAAACTTAAAAAGAGGCCAATATTTTTTGCCTTTTAATTATTTTAATTTATATGGTTCTTGAATTAAGAAAGACAATATATATCAACACTGAATCCAATCCAAACAAAGCCTTGACAACCGAGAGAGAAAATTATTAACTAACCTTTTTGTCCCAGCCGAGGTTAAGCACGACCACGGCCAATATACCTTTGGTGTTCATAAGCACGCCAAGAGCCAATCTATCTTGCAATGGCATGTGGTAGAAGTGAGAAACCAAGAGAGTACCCAAAATCTTACAAAAACAAGTCAAGATTATAACAAACCCAGCCAGGAACCAATTATGGACCATATGAACATTAGTTCTTATCCCACTTATTGCAAAGAACAGCGGCAGCATAATCCCAGATACAAAGTCCGCAAACCTCTCAAAAAGCAAAGCGCCAAGGTCCCTATCTGGCATTATAATTCCGAAAACAAATGCCCCCACAATTGAGTAAGTGCCAGTAACTTCCGTAACAAATGAACAAATCACAACCCCAATAAGAACAAAGCACAAATAGTAATCGCTGTAAACATTGTTGTTTCCTTTTGAAGTGCGGCGAATAATCCACACAAGACCTGGACGCACTACGTAGATGCATGTTAAACTGAAGGCAATAGTCGAAATGATGGCAGCAGGGGCATTTTTAGGACTAAAACATATTGGTAACACAACTGCCACCAGAATCCAGGAGCAAACATCACTGATCATAGCAATAGACGTAGCTGAACGTCCGAGATCTGTTCGGAGGAGCTTGAGTTCGCCCAGAATCCGAGTAACGGCAGGAAAGCCTGTGATGGTGAGCGTGAGGCCCCAGAACAAGCATCCGCTGGGATCAGTAGGGAGATGCAAGAGGCGGGCTGTGAGGAAAAACAAACCAGCTCCTACACCCATTGGAATCAAAGCACCAGCAGCTGCTATGTTCAATTCTCTCTTGGAGGAACTCTTAATAGAATTTAAGTCCATTTCTAAACCAACCAAGAATATGTACAAATCCAAGGCCATGTATGCTACTGTCTCCAATGTCATTACTGATCGCACAGGAAATAATTTGGAGAAGTATGCTTTCCTCCCAAAAAATGATGGACCTAACAACAAACCACCCTATATAAAATGAATATTTTACATTGTTAATTAGTTATTTCTGAGAAACATGCAGCAAAAGGAATTTAATTCCACAAACTTCATTTAAAAAAAAAAGAAATTCAGAACGTTGAGCTCTATGTACAGATAATTCCTAAAAGAAAACGTGTAGTAGAATTTTAATAAAATTGGAAGATTTGAAGAAACAGTCTTACTTACAAGAATATCTGTGACCAAACGGGGTTGACGGAGAGGTCTGAGAATGAAGAAAAGGGAGCGAGTGAAGAAAATGGTGAAGGCAAGCTGCATAATAAGGAGAGGGATGGGTTCAATGAGAGGGTTTTTGCTTGGCCAGATGCCATTTGTGGTGCTTACGTTCAGAATGATACATGTATTGGACGCATTTCTATGGTTTTGATATACATTTGTGACCATTTTACTACCTCAAGCTTGGCTTCTTGAACAAACCCACCCGCGTGCACACCACCGTGGGTCCTTCTGATGTGACCAGGAACTGGAGAGAAAGGAAATAGAAAACAGGACCGGAGTTCTGTTTAAGAGCGCATATTCATAGGAAAATTATTTTTGTTGTCAGCTCTAATTATGGTGTCGTTTTGTTTGTTAAAGATTCTGTTTTTGACAACTTTTGAGTAGTTGGAACCAGAACCAGAACCAGAACCAGAACCAGAACAAGATGACTATGTATCTGATTTTGCGGTCACACGGTCATCAGTCTCACTTGATGTCTTAATCCGTCCCCCATTAGTTAGATTTTCACAACTACATCAATCATATTATATGATTGAAATGATTAGCGGTTGATTAACATAAATTTTTTTTTTCAAATATTTAATTCTAAAGTATTTGTATTGATACATTTGACCACACACCTCATATCTAATAAATAAAAAAAAAAGAAGAGAGAAAAGAATCAGCTTTGATCTCCCCTTTGTAGCTGCTTACTTTTCAACCCAAAATATGAGCTCACTCATGAACAGAAACTACTGAGCTAGAATAGTAATCACATTAGTTGTCAAATCTGCATCCAGGATAACCTCAATGCAATTGCCAAGACCTAATTTACAAGGATGGTACAGACAGGAACAAAATTGAATACAGAAGCCTTTCATCAATTCAATAGTGATCCCATAGACTGATATACAACTAGTAACCCCAGTTCCTTATATGTTCCTCATGAAACATTGTACTAATACAACAGCAACCCTACTCATACTCGTCAAACTCAGAGTCTTCTTCAGTGTTCTCAACTTCGCCATTTTCCTGAAATAATTACATATTTATCAAAGAAAATCAGCTTACCATTATGCAACTGGGATAGAATGAGAAAAAATGATAAAGAGTTTTAACGGATGTGACAAACAATGCAAAGCAGTCACCTTTCTCTTGATATAGTCAGCCATGGCTCTGTCAAACTCAGCTCGTTTCTCAGTGGCTATATCATAATATTTAACTTTTTCCTACACGCAGGAAATGCAGATGAAAGGTTACTTCTTACAACCACAACCATCCTTTCAATCTAGGAAACACATTGAAGGCTACATACTAGTATCTAACTTCGTCCTTTGCAATTGGATGTGTTTCATGTAAACGTGCATATTAACTTAAAATTACAGACAAGGTTAGTGGCACATGCAGAGTCTAAAAATATACATCCAATGATGTAATGGAGAGCAATTGATATATCCACGTAAATGAGGAAAGGCACACAGAAAATCTACAATTGACACTACTTTAACACCAAGTCACCATTATGAAATCATGATTAACTAAACAAACATGCCACTTACCTCATATGTCATGGTTTTCCATTTCTCTCCACAAGCCTTGCCAATCTGTTAAATAATAATAATAATAATAATATATTAATCATAGCACAGAGCGAGTGAGAGTTTCGCAAGATATAAGAAGAAATCTAGCACATACAGCACGCATTGACTTGACTTCTGGATTCTGCTCTTGGAATCCCTTCCGAAAATCCTCCCTTGAAAGTTAAAAAGAGTAGAATTCAGTTAATAGATTGAAATCCCAATAAAATCTATAGTTTAGCATGTGTCAGAGAAGTTCTCTGCTCTTCTAGGCCTTGCAGATTTTATGCTCTAATAAGCAATTTTAAAAGCAACAAAAGGCATGAGTGCCAGGCCGGACAATTATCTTCACATTTTATGATACTGAAACAACAAATGAATACTCCAAATTGAGCAACAACAAACTAATATCCTATTATTCAATACAAAACGGAATCAAAATAAATTATTTGCGAATAAAACAAAGAGATTAAAAACACATACAGGAAGTAGAAGAAAGCAGTGGGGGGTTTCTTGGGCATCTTAGAATCAAGCTTCCCGTGTTTCTTCTTCAGCTTCGTTGTCACTCTCTTTGCTGAATTGGGTTTCCCCTCTTTCTCAATACCAACAGCAGCAACAGCACTCTGTCGTATCGGCCTCTTTCTCAACACCATTTTCCTAACACAATTTCAAAGTAACACCCAATTCTGTCACCATCGTATTGTTAAAATTTCGTTATACTAAAGTGAAAACCACAAAACCCTTAGGCCAACTATGCCTAATAACTCCTTTCAACATAAAAATAAATAAATGAAAGATTTTAAATATATCTGAAAATTTATGCTTATCATGCAAAGAGAATAAGATTAGAGAAGAGTACAGATTGGAAGCTGATGAAGACTGCGATTCCTTCGATTCGTTTGCTGCTTTCTTCGCCATTTCTCCTCTCTCTCTCTCTCTCTTTTTCGCTCGAGAGCTCTCCGTTGTGTCGGCTCTCGACTATGTCGTATCGAGGAGAAACTTTCTGAAACGCGGCGTATAGAGGAGAAACTAACATTAATCCAAAACGCGGCGTTTTGTCATTTTAGGATTTTTACGGAAATGGCTTAAAATTTAAGGTCAAAGTTATAAAAACAATAATACTAGGGATCTCAATACTTGAGTCTTAATATTACGTATCATTTATTTATTGGATAATAAATTTTATAATTAATAAAATTACTTAACTACCATCTAGTTAATAAATACCCTATCAGTTGAGACTCAAATTAAAATTTATATGTTGGGATACGTAATATTACTTCATTAACAATTTTTGTTTAGTACAACATTAATTTAAGGAAATCAGTACAATATAGTTACAAAAAGTTATACATAATATTAAGATTTGAAGTCAAAATCATTAATAATAGACGGTTAAGTTAAAATTCAAATATTAAAATTTCTAACAGTATTATTTCTAAAATAAATCATCGTAGTTCTCTTGGTTGTTAGCCTTGGAAAATTATTTAGCCCATTAGGAAAAGAAATAAAAAAAAAAAAAAAAAAAAAGAGGGTGGGGCGAGGAAAGAAAGGGGCGTCGTGGGAGTCTATGATGTAAATGCAATCACGTGGATTATGCAATATATATACACTACAGTCCACAAGAGCTCAGCATTTGCTCAACCTCCCACCAGCCAACACCAGCTTAGCACAGTGGGCTGTGGCCTCAGTTTCAGGCGTTTCATTTTCAATTCAATTTCCCACTCTTAAGTTAACTACTACAACAGGACTCTCATCGTTTGCATCGCCCACCTTCTTCTCCATTCATTCATTGTGGGCTCACTGAGGCATAACCTCAAACACGAAACATGCAATCTCTTCAATCCTCTTCTCTCCACGCATCTCCACTAAACCCACTTCGCAGCAAATCCAACTTCAATCTCCCCAACAATGCGAGACCCACCACGAGGAGAGTCTCCTTCATCACTGCTTCAACCAAATTCGCTCCCAAGCGGGAGAAGGACCCCAAGAAGCGCGTGGTGATCACCGGAATGGGCCTGGTCTCCGTGTTTGGCAATGATGTCGATGCGTATTATAACAAGTTGTTGGATGGTGAAAGTGGAATCACTATGATTGACCGGTTCGATGCTAGTAAGTTTCCGACCCGGTTCGGCGGCCAGATCCGGGGATTTAGTTCCGAGGGTTATATTGATGGCAAGAATGATCGCAGACTTGATGATTGTTTGAGGTACTGCATTGTTGCTGGCAAGAAGGCTCTCGAAGATGCGGATCTTGGTGCCGATATTTCTAAGAAGGTCAGTTAAACTACTTCGTGTTTGATGGAATAGTGTTTTTGCATTTTGCTTTGTAATTATCGATCTAAGGCCATGTTTGGTGATTTTTAATCACTGGCTGTCAAGTATCGGTATAAGTGCATGGGTTGGTGCAAAACATGAGCAGCCAATCAAGCGAGTAACAATGAGTGTTTATCAAATACTTTTTGCTGCAAGCAGAAAGTTACCCTTAAGAAAATTTTCATTTGCTTGATTTGTGCTGGAAGTAATTCATGCATGTATGAATTATTTGGATGCCTTATATGTTTTTTTTCCTATTATTTATTCAAACTAATCGGTAGCCGTCTATCGAATTAGGAATTCAATACCATTATAACGACCATATTGAAACTCACCGCATTCTGGTGTGGCTTCTCGGTAAATGGGGACATTGAGGTCTCCCAACTGAAATATGCCCAAAAAGCATTAGTTTCCACCTTTGTTTCCCTCTTTCTTTGAATAAATTTTGACCAGCATTTTATATTCATTGCAGATTGATAAGGAACGGGCTGGGGTTCTTGTGGGAACAGGAATGGGTGGTCTTACAGTCTTTTCTGATGGAGTCCAGGCTCTAATAGAAAAAGGTCATAGAAAAATAACCCCGTTCTTCATTCCGTATGCTATAACAAACATGGGCTCTGCTTTGCTTGCAATTGACCTTGGCTTCATGGGTCCAAATTATTCAATTTCAACTGCCTGTGCTACCTCCAATTATTGCTTTTATGCTGCTGCCAATCACATCCGTCGAGGAGAGGCTGATTTGATGCTTGCTGGTGGAACTGAAGCAGCCATTATTCCTATTGGATTGGGGGGTTTTGTTGCATGTAGAGCTTTGTCTCAGAGGAATGATGACCCACAAACTGCTTCTAGGCCATGGGACAAAGATCGGGATGGCTTTGTCATGGGTGAAGGTGCTGGAGTATTGGTAAGCTTGCATTGTTGCCACACTAAGGGTAGAACATATACATATTTGTTCATCTACTTCTGATTAGAGTTTAGAGTTGGTGGGGTAATTACATTTTTCATTCTCGGCACAGAAGCCGTTGTGAGCTTCTTGTTAACATTTTTTTTCTTTTTGACAGGTGATGGAGAGCTTGGAACATGCAATGGAACGAGGTGCACCGATCATAGCAGAGTACTTAGGGGGTGCTGTTAACTGTGATGCTTATCATATGACTGACCCGAGAGCTGATGGACTTGGAGTGTCTTCATGCATTGAGAGCAGCCTTGAAGATGCTGGTGTGTCACCTGAGGAGGTACCCTTTTTTTCATAAACCAATCTTGTTGCGTAGTGTTGTTTGGCATAACATCGTCTTAGTGTGCAGTATCAGGGTAAGATGCATTTGAGTCTTATTCTCTGATTTGAACTTAATTGACTGATTATGCATTCAGACCAAACTAAGTAAAAGGGAATGATTAGGCAAAAGCACACTCGATTATAATTGTCAAGTATTTTGTAAGCACGCATCAGTTTGATAACCTGAAGAAGTTTTGGGCCCTCTGGACCATAAGCGATTTTGCAGTTGAATGCTTTTGTGTTCTGGCTCGCTCACTAACTCCAATCTTTGTCAGTGAACGTGTTTGTATCATCTTAGGTTGTGTTAATCATTTCCAAGCCATAAAGCAGCAAATTGAACCACTCTTTTTCAGGTCAACTACATAAATGCTCATGCAACTTCCACTTTAGCTGGTGACCTAGCTGAGATAAATGCTATTAAAAAGGTGTTCAAGAACATCTCAGGGATCAAAATCAATGCCACCAAGGTATTCACTCTCTCTTTAGAACTTGAGCCGGCTAAGGTGTTACAATCCTCTCTTGCCATTGGCTGGCTTCTCTTTCATCTAACTTGTTTTCATTATATTTCAGTCTATGATAGGGCACTGCCTTGGTGCAGCTGGGGGTTTGGAAGCAATTGCCACTGTCAAGGCAATAACCACAGGATGGCTGCATCCTTCCATTAATCAATTCGTGAGTGTTACTTTTTAGTGTACACCATTTTTTTGCCTTGGGCAATTTACATAATTTGTTTTATGTAGTACAAACCCTAAAATTTTCAGTTATTAATTCTTCAATGCAATGAGGATAATTTCTATTTTTAGTAAATCGGAACAACATTTCAAACATCTTACATCATTTTTTTTTTTATCTAGAACATTTCCCACCATCAAAATGTTTGATATTTTTTTTCCCCCATGAATTCAGAACCCAGAGCCATCGGTTGAGTTCGACACTGTTGCCAACAAAAAACAGCAGCATGAAGTGAATGTTGGTAAGTTGCTGAAACATTTTAATCCCATTTCACTCGTTTTCAATTTCTTTTTAGCTGGCATCCAGGATTACTCACTTAGCTAATCTATTTCAGCCATCTCTAATTCATTTGGATTCGGAGGGCACAACTCCGTCGTTGCATTTTCTGCATTCAAACCATGATTCATTCAGCCTGTTCATAAGTCTAGAAGATCTGGTCATTAATTGGTCAAGGAGCCGCTTCGTCCTGTCTATTGAGTTGCTGCATATTTATTTTGAGTCATTTGTAACTGTTATGTAATAATTGTGAGTCGAATTTTAGTTCAGGATAATGAGCCATTTCCTCATTTCAACCATTTGATTTATGAGGCTAGTTAACAGGGCATGAAATTTTGTCAGATTTTTAATTATGCTGTGGCCATAAGAATGTGCCGCCAAGGCCTAACATTAATATCACTCGTGGCTCCGTTCTTCATTGTTTGTTATGTAGGAATTTCAAGTCTTATAAAGCTGATGGACTATGGTTTTGGTTTATTTATGGTTGAATCAATTTCTGATCTTGCAATTTGACCTTTTTTTTTTTTGGAATAGGGATGGCAAAATAACCGGACAATTCAGGCCGGTTTTAATCCGTACCGAAGTTAAATTAAGTGCGGATTTAATCCGGATATGTCCGGGTCCGGGATTAATGTGAATTCACATATCTTTATTTTAATATTAATTTTTAAAATATTTTAATATAAATAGGAAAAAAAAAAAAACCGGCCATAGCATTGCCCTAGTTGTAATTCACATTTTCCTGTTCTAAATTCTCATAGCCGTAGGCCTGTTCTAAATTCTCATAGCCCTAGGCCGCCAACCATTTCCTCTTCTCTTCATCAAATCAAATTATTGTCGTCATCGCTTTAACCGCTGTTTCCTCTTTTCTGTGTTCATCATCAGCTGCTGCGTTTCTCCTCATTTTGTTGCCGCGACCCCCAGCTCCGATACGGGTTGAACCTTTAACGCCACCTCTGCGATCGCGGCTGTGTTCATCATCTAGTCATATTAAGTCACTGTTCTTAAGATCTATATTTCGAAAGCTTGACTTAGGTGGCGTTTTTTACTTTCTTTGCTACAATTACACTGGCGTTTTTTACTTCAGTGATGAATTTTTGGGCATGCCACGTATATATGAATTATTAGTGTTTGAATGTGATCACATCTTGTTCCACGGATAGTTTTCCATGATTTCAAGTTTTGAGCATTCGCTCTCATTTGACTGTCTGTTCTAGGAGCACTTTCTTATTGCTTGTACAGTGCCAGCTCTTAAAAGCTATTTTTAGTGTATGATTCATTATTGCTTATTGCACAATTCATAATTCATAAAGCAATCTGGGTTTAAAACCCGCAATCCAGGAAGCCGTTTTTTAGGTTGAACCTGGGCCAAGCTCAGCGTTAAAAAACCGAGTTTATATTCAATTCCAATACAACAAATTTGTTAATTTGAAAAATCGAAAAAAATTCATATAGATGATAAAGCATTCGGCGAAATGCAGCTAAAAAAAAAATTTGTTGAAGTTGATTAGAAAGTGCTACATCATGTGCCAAGTACACATCAATTGACATTCAAAAGAAGCTTTTAAATATTCATGCAAATAAAATGCGAAACACGATGGGTGAGGAAGTTGAAGATACTAATTTATGTATTTTAATGGATAAAGCACGTGATGATTTGATAAAAAGCAAACAGCTATCATTTTAAGATATATTGATTGTGAAGGGTACATTTGAGAGCATTTTTTTGAAGTTGTCAATAGCATAGAAACTACATCAGCGACTTTTAAAAAAGAAATATATAATGTCCTTATGTGATATGATCTGTTAGTTGAAGATGTATGAGGGCAAGGATTAGACTTGGCAATTACATGGGCTTGGGCTTATGTGATATGATCTGTTTGTTGAAGATGTATAGGGCAATGATTAGACTTGGCAATTACATGGGCTTGGGCCTGCCCCAAGCTCATGTACTTTGTTATAGGCCCAGGCCCTCTCAAAGCCCATCTAGACTTAAACGAGTCGGGCTTGGGCTCGTATAAATTTTTATATAATTTTTTAATTAAGTTATAAGTTAAAAAAAAAAACAGTTAAATTAAGATAATTATTCAATACATGATTATCCAACACATAATAAACTACAATTTCTTTATGGGAACTATGTTGGTTGGTCTGGCCTATTGTTCTTTTCATATGTCTTACTTCTTTCTAAGTAATTAGTTCACAGGCACAATATCCAAAGTCTAAAAAAATATATGTATGTACATGGATTTTTTTAAAAAAAATTCTAATAACTATCTGTGCCCTTGATTATCTTGAGGAACAGAAAAATGTGTTGCTTTCTATTTATATTTTTAACGTATGAACGTCTACATTGGAATTTACAAACGTATTTATGTTATAAAGATAACATTGTCGTCATCAATAACTTTACTCCTCTTGAAATTGCACTAAATTATAAAAATAAACTGATGCGACAGTTAACTTAATTTTTTAGTAAGATCAATTTCTGCGGTGAAAAATAATATTTTTTCCTAGGGGGCGTTTATGGACATAACCTGAATTTTATATTTTTTTAATTGACGCTACTCCTACATGAGGTAGCAGCTAGCTAGCTAATGATTATCTCTTAATAAGTACAAAATCGTACAGAATCTTTATGCTAGCAATGTATTTTTGTTTATTACAAGATGATAATTAATGGCGAATTCATGGAAATTAATTATACTAATCATGTCAACTAACATGTTTCTTATAGCGTATTTTTATTAGTGAATTTATTTTTTTTATTTTCAATTGTTTTTTTAATTTATAAATTATAAAGTTCGGGTTTGTTTAAGGCCCTTATTCAGGCCTATTATATATATACGCTTTACATTTTTTAGTCCTTATCCAAGATTTTACTCAGTGGATTGGGCGGGCTTGGGCCGGGCTTTTTAGCTTAGCCTAGCAAGGATGCAATGGTGCTAGTAACATGGATTGCAAGATTTGTTCTTGAAAGATTGTCTACATGCTTATTAGGTACGTTACTTTGCTTATCAACTGCAACTTTCATTAGTTACAACATCTCAAGACATGCCAGATGTATGGCTTTATTTATTTTTTTTTCAAATTAAGCATTGGGAATGTTCCGGCTTCTTCTTCTCCTAAATGTAGTTTTGAGTTACAATCTATTTAGAAAGCTAAAATCACAAATTTGATAGCTTGAGAAGGAGTTCAAACTAGTACAAGGGCCAATCAAATTCAAACTTTGCAAAGATTTGGAGCTACTTTGTGGAGCTCTCATTTTCGTTATATCAGTAGGTTAATTGATATATTCAGTGTTATTTGTAAAGTTCTTCAGAGCTTGGTAGAGTGTGAACATAATAACGACACACGTGGAGAAGCTAAAGTGCACATGAAATAATGAAATCTTTTAAATTTGTATTTATTTTGTATTTGTTAAATAAAATTTTGGGGGTGAGTGATTTATTATGTCAAGTATTACAAGTGAAACCCCATATATCTTAAATGTTGAGTACTTAAGTCTCAATTAAAAAAAAATCTTCAAAGGTTGCATGACAGTGGTTGGGAAATTTTTATTGAGAATGTAGTTTGATTTTGTGAACAAAAAATGAGATAAATATGTCGATAATGAAAGCTAGCTATGCAAAAGGCACAATAGATTGTTGTCAAAATAATGATTATATTACAATTGAGCATTATTATCATATTAATTTATTCAATGTTTTAGTAGATTTTCAACTAGTGGAGTTGAATAATAGATTCATTACAGGCAATGGAACTCACTCTTGCTTCAACTTTAAGTCTTATTGATGCATTTAAGTCATTTAAAATTGAATATATTTGTAGTATTGTTGAAATATTTCACCCTAAAGATTTTCCTGGGATTGAGCTACAAGCGTTGAGAAGACAATTATAATGTCTAATAGTTTTTTTTTTCTTATTTACATTGTACTTTATAATTAGTTTTTTTGCATGGATCGTATTTCAATAATTTTGTTTGCACTCAACAAATATTTTGAGGACTAAGACTTGTTAAATGTATTTTTAATTTCCTATTAATAAATTTTCTCCTATAATAGAAAAGTCTTTAATTAAAAAAAAAAAAAATCAGCCGACCCAAAAAAAATATTGCTGGCATCGTCATTGATCGTTTCCACTCGGTAGGAAGTAGAGTAGCATACAAAGGAGAGGAGGGTTACGAGTGGAATCAACTCAAGCACATTGACGGAGCTACATGAGAAGTTAAGCAAAGGCGGGTAACTACGGAAATTAATAAAGTAAACTAAAAAATGTGGGTTAATGAGATAATTTGATCGAGTCAAACAAATAAAAAAATGTGGGTTAATGAGATAATTTGATCGAGTCAAACAAATGTCATTACTAAAAAAAACAAGGGAAAAGGATGGTGAATCTCTTAACATTTGAGAAAAGAGACATAAAACTTTTTAATATTTCAAAAAAGACATATAACTTCAATTTTTATTATTAAATTTCATTTGTTTTAATAGTAAATTTATTTTTAATTTACAATTACTATTATGTCTCTATAATAAATAATTCAATATATTGACCTAAGACATGTCATTGATAACGTGTATAATGAAATCAACAACTTTTTATTTAAAACTTAAAATTGAGTTGTAATTATCTTTTGCTCAAATTATTTACTCTAAATTATGAATATACCCTTCCCAATGATAAGATGATAAAAAATGATGAATAATGGGTAAAATTAAAATCAAATTTATCATTGAGAAGGGTATGTTCGTAATTTAGAGTGAATAATTTGGACAAAAAGTAATTACATGTTAATTTTTAGTTTTAAATAAAAAATTATTGATTTCATTATACCCATGATATGTCTTAGGTCACTATATTGAATTATTTATTATGGGGACATAATAATAATTATAAGTTAAAAATAAATTTACTATTAAAACAAATAAAATTTAACAATAAAAATAGAGGTTATATGTCTTTTCGAAATGTAAAGAGTTTTCATGTCTTTTTTGCCTAACAATAGGATGCTTACAGTCCTTTTCCTAAGAAACAAATATAAAAGAAGAGATAATTCTGACCCAAAATAAGCAGCCCACTTAATATTGGGCTCATTATGGAGATTGGTCCAACAATTGTCCCGCCAAAACAGGGCCGTCTTCATCTCGTTCCCGCCAAAACCATAGCCACAGCTGAATGTGAAGATACACATTGGCCCCCTCGCCGTCATTCTCTCGCTACTCTAATAATTTTGCTTACTCTCCATCCCAGCTCCGAAGTCAGAATCATATCGGGTAGTTACTAAATGGATATCAGTCAACAAGAATTTCAAGAACGCAAGCGAGAATTTTATGATTTCTTAGAACTAAGTGTGCGTTTTCATCTCTTTTACTCGCGTCCATTTTTGTTAATCATGTATTTTTTTTACAGTTAATGAGGTAAACTTTCCTTTTTGGGTTGATGATTAGATATACCAAGATGAGATCAAGGCCATGATCAATCACAAACGCTGCCGCCTCATCGTCAACATCTCCGATCTCTACACTTTCCGTGAAGACTTGCCTCCCAGGTTAGTAAGACGGGCAGCAGTTTAGTTATTATTTACTTTTTGCTTCAATTAAGCTAATGTTAAAGGAAAAACCCATCTTAATTGAATTGGTGTCAATTTGATGTGATTTTGGGTTTTGTGGCAAGTTGTTGTTTGGTTTGTTTTCTATGGTATGTTTTTTTTTTTAAATTTGATTTTGATTCTATGATTCTGCTGAATTTAGGCTTCTCAAAAATCCAGTCGAGTACTTGCAACCATTCTGTGATGCGGCGACAGACTGGGCACGCAATATTGACCCTAAGTACTTGAAGGAAGGAGAAAATGTTCTCGTGGGCTTTGAAGGTCCGTTTGTTTCTCGTTGTGTTACTCCAAGAGACCTTCTTTCTCAATTCATCGGCTCTATGGTCTGTGTCGAGGGCATTGTCACTAAATGTAAGCTTTTGTCATTCAACTCTATTATATTAGTACTTTCTAATCATTTGCAATTGATTTGAGCCATTGTTTATGTTCATCAGTTTCACACAGCAGAATCGACTAATGATTTGGGAGATATGAAGAGTAATGCATTTTTAGTTGTGATATTGATGTGTGTAGATCTAATCTAGGAGTCATCTCATATTTAGGTTCTCTTGTAAGGCCAAAAGTTGTTAAAAGTGTTCACTACTGTCCTACAACCGGGAGCTTTCTTACTCGCGAATACCGAGATATTACATCAAATACGGGTGTGCCCACTGGCTCTGTATATCCCACAAGGGTAATATCAGGTTTTCAGCTTTCATAATTATGTTTTTATTGTTTAAAAGGACTCTCTTATGGAGGATACTGTTTCAGGATGAACATGGAAACTTATTGGTGACTGAGTATGGGTTATGCAAGTACAAAGATCATCAAACCTTATCAATGCAAGAAGTGCCGGAGAAATCTGCACCTGGTCAGCTTCCACGAACAGTGGATGTCATAGTTGAGGATGACCTGATTGATTCATGCAAACCTGGAGATCGGGTGGCTATTGTAGGTACATACAAAGCTCTTCCTGGCAAAAGCAAGGGCAGTGTGAACGGAGTATTTAGGTATTTCCAGTCATGTACCGTTGACATTGCTTTTCTTTCTATACAGCAAAATGTAGTTTGGCTTCTGAAATTTACATCTTTTTCCCCTTCAATTTAGGACTGTTCTGATAGCTAACAATGTTTCTCTGCTCAACAAAGAAGCGAACGCACCTATCTACACTCCTGAAGACTTAAAAAACATAAAAAAGATTGCTGAGAGAGATGATACATTTGACCTTCTTGGTAATTCACTAGCACCATCTATATATGGGCATTCATGGATAAAGAAAGCTGTGATTTTATTGATGCTTGGTGGAGTGGAAAAGAATTTAAAGAATGGCACTCACTTACGAGGGTGAGTTACTTCGGTTCTTTTATGTCAGTATACGTTTTTTATGGATATCATAACCAGCCACCCATTGTTCTGACCAAATGCGTTTAACTACATGAACGAACCCATTTTTAATGTAATTTTTGCTTTATTGAGGCTACATCTTAATGCTCTTCATATGGTGTGTCCTGTTTCTTTTAGGGACATTAACATGATGATGGTTGGTGATCCTTCTGTTGCAAAGTCTCAACTTCTGAGAGCAATATTGAATATTGCTCCCTTGGCCATATCAACCACTGGTCGTGGTTCTTCTGGTGTTGGGTTGACAGCTGCTGTAACTTCTGATCAAGAAACAGGTAAGCGCCTCAATTGCCTCTAGCAATTTAGCTTTACATACTTCCTTTTCACTTACCATCCACCCACCGCTTCCCTAGCATAAAACAAAGGAATTGAGTCTCCCTCCAAGGTTGGTCATAAGGATGGATCCCATGGTCTAATGGTCTTGTACAAGAGATCTAACCTACAACCATTTTTTGTGGAAACTTGTGGTCAGGGGAAAGAAGACTAGAAGCTGGTGCCATGGTACTTGCTGATAGAGGTGTTGTCTGCATTGATGAATTCGACAAGATGAATGATCAAGATCGTGTTGCTATACATGAGGTCATGGAGCAGCAGACCGTGACCATTGCAAAAGCTGGTATTCATGCATCTCTGAATGCTCGATGCAGTGTTGTGGCTGCTGCTAATCCTATCTATGGAACTGTAAGTGGTAATTCAGAGCTACTAAAGTTGGATGTGAATACTAACTACTATAGTTCTTATTGATACTTCATTTGCTTGACTTGATTTTATGCTGGTTCTTGGTGGCATGTACAGTATGATCGTTCATTGACTCCAACAAAGAATATTGGACTTCCAGACTCTTTGCTTTCTCGTTTTGATTTACTGTTTATTGTATTGGATCAAATGGATCCTGATATTGACCGTCACATCTCGGATCATGTTTTACGGATGCACCGGTATCGGTCTGTAATGGATGGAGGTAGCTCAGAAGTTTTCTTGTGTTTAAAAGACTGGTAGCCTTGAAACGATGTTTGAAAGTGTTTGCTGACGTAATTTAATAATGTAGGAGAGGCAGGACTAGATGGGAGTTCAAGGTATGGAAGGGAAGATGAAGTTGATACTGACCCATCTGTGTTTGTCAAATATAACCGAATGCTGCATGGGAAGAGAACACAAAGGGGTCAGAAGCGTGATACTCTCACCATCAAGTTTCTAAAGAAGTATATTCACTATGCAAAGCATAGGATTCAGCCTGAACTGACTGACGAGGTTGTGATTCTTATTGTACTTGTTGGCTCTCTCTCTCTCTCTCTTTTTTTTTTGGTCGATCTTCTTGTATTTTTCGTGACTTTCTAACTTGCTTGTCTGCTGCATCCCTTTCAATTTAACATAAATTATAGTCTTTCTCTTGTGGAAAAAGAAAATTTTGTAATCTACTGTCTGGAGGGCATTCTCACTATTTTATTCACAGGCATCTGAACATATTGCAACAGCATACGCAGAACTCAGAAATAGCGGTTCAAATGCAAAGGTCAATATATATAATTAGCTACAGTTTATCTTTGGCATAATTATTACAGTGATCATTTTCTTAATCATCAGCTATGCTGCTTGCTATTTGTAGACTGGGGGAACGCTTCCTATTACTGCCAGAACATTAGAAACCATAATACGTCTCTCAACTGCTCATGCCAAAATGAAGTTGAACAGGAAGGTACATGATTTTGTCATGTTTTAATATGCTTTTCCACTTATCTGATAAATGATGATATTATGGAATGTCTATTCACTTTTATCCTTTGGTTTTCAGAAGTTGATTCATCCTTTCATTTTTTCTTTTCTGATTCTTTGAACTGGGGCAGAGGGAATTTTCCATACTTTGGGATCTACCGGTCTTTCTTGTGTTTCAATGACCTGTTGTATGTAATAGAGTTTGTTAAGCCAGTTTTCTACACAAAATAGTGTTTGATAAATGTATCTTGGCAGATTTCAAAGTCTGATGTTGAAGCTGCTCTAAAAGTTCTAAATTTTGCAATATACCACAAGGAATTGACTGAGATGGAGGAGCGTGAACAAGAAAGGCAGAGAGAACAAGAGAGAAATCCAAGGGCTGAGCACCCTGGCAGAAATGATAGAGCAGGCCACAACACTAATGATAATGAACGGTGAGAATAGCAGCCCACATTTTTCCCGTGGACAATTTCAAATATATCACCTAAGAATAATCTTGGTTTTTTTTATTGAAATATACTAATTTTGGAAGTCATCGATTACCCCAGGATCTAGTATTTTGGTTCTATTGGATGAGTGAAAATTGAAAGTATGCAATTGAACCTTCTCTCTCTCTCTTTCTTCCTGGGCTTAGAATTTTTTGATTTGCATGATAAGCAGCAATGGAAATTATATTGCGGTGGGAGTAGATGAAATATGAAGTAAATCTGATAATGTTTTATGTAAGTTGACTTGGCTTTCATTTCTATTTTCAATTAGTTCCATGGATGTAGACGAACCTCCAGCAGCTGAATCTGGTGTGAATGTCTCTCATCAAAGGTCTGTATGGTTGCAGGCACTTGCTTTATCATATTTAAGTTTACCCCATTTTATGCATTTGCTTTGCAGTTACATCTCCCTATTAAAAGTTTGTTAACTTTTCTTTTGTTGGCTTGCAGAATGGAAGCATTTAATTCAATATTTGGTCAACATATGAGGGCAAATCGCTTGGATTTGATAACCATTACAGAGCTAGATGAAATTGTCAACACCGGAACAGATGCCCATTATTCACGGGCAGAGATAACATTCCTATTAGAGGTGAAGTTGATCTTTAAGTAAATTCACAAGAATGAAGTTGGTTATGCAATTTTGATTTTTTCAGTGAACATGAGCTATTTTCTATCCCCAAGTCCCGCAATCTGTATGAGCCTACTTAACCGCAAGTTCTTTCTATGTTCTTCAGAAACTGCAAGATGAGAACAGAGTGATGATAGCTGATGGAATCGTACATATGATATCATGATATGTCAAGAGGGGCATCCATGATGGAAAAATTTTATAAGGTTTGTAGTTGCTTTAAATTATGATATTGAATGGATCTGGTTCTGCTTTGCTCTCGGTTAATTGATTCCCTTCATTTTAACAAAAAAACTTTTTGCATTTTTGGATTAGGAATTTGCCAACAGAGCACATTGTTGGAGGGAATTAACAAAATCTCTCTTTTCTTGAGGAAACTGAAAGCTCAATGCTGGAAAAGAGAATTACAGTTGATTGAAGTCGCAGTTCTTAGATACCCCCAAAGAGAGACAAATGTATATTTAATTCATCTTTAGTATCTTGTATTGCAAACTCCCTGCAACATCTGGTATGTTCCATGCTTGGTAGGTTATTTGTTTGTCATGGTCCCAGCTCGAGGTGAACGAAAGATCCGAGAGATTGATCCATCCATATCCATATCCATATCTTTTTCAATTATTTTTTTCCTTTCAGTTCTTGCTTGCTGTGCAAGTCTAGAATGTGCTTGGCTGCTTGAGATTCTTATGCATGTCTTGTTTATGTGGAATACGAATGATTTGAGAATGTGAATACCCCGGAAAGAGTCAATCATTTACCTTTTGTTTTAATAATAAACAAATCCATGCTTCTTGATTACTTATAACACAGATACATAGCATTGCGGGAATTTGCCTTAAAATTATTAAGTTTTTTTTTAAAATTATATGAAATTAATGTTCAGATTATAATTAATATTATATGAGATTATTATTGATATTTATAATCAAATAATTATTGGGACAAGTTAACATTAATTCTTATATAACATTGTTTAGACTTTTAATTCTCTTTAATATTAGAGAAAGGTCTATTTCACTCACATTTCGTAAAGGAGAATATTATCTCCACTCAATTATTTCATAATTAAAGAAAGAAATTAAACATATATAATTATTTTTATGGGGTTGGAACACTTGCTCTCTAGTATTGTGAGAGCAATTACTCTCCTACTAGGTCAAAAGTCTATTAATTTTAAAATTATTAAATCAAACTTGGGAGTTTGGCTCCTTTCTTCTTTTAAAAAATATTCTTTTGTATATATATTTAGATGAAAGTTTTCCATCCACTAGTCTGTGGGTGGAATTTAAATTTCTAAAAAATTTGTGAACATTAGTTTTGAGATGTATTTGTGAGCAATGGTAATAATATTAATGTAAAGATAATTCCCATTAAATTCAGAAGAGATATTACAATAAAAAAAGAAATTTATGTCTATGATATTTACAATTATAAATCTAATTTTACCCTCACAATATTGGCAAAATATTTAATCCATCTCTCATTTGTAAATATTTTACTTTATTTGTAATTAATTTTTTTCTTTCCACCTCCCTAGTCATAATTAAGGTTCCATTATTTCGAATTTCATCTCAAAACCAAGTGATGTCCATTCTTATAAGATAAGGGAAAAAAAAAAGGAAAAGATTTTTGTGGTTTTACATTTGTAAAGCTCTTGCAATTTTTTTTAATTAAACATCATCTCTGTTTTGGAGAAATTAAGATTGAAATGAGTGTTATCGTGAAAAATAAAAATTCTGGAGTGGGTATTTGGAAACGGGAAGAGAAATTATAAAACTGTTCATCTTTTTTTTTTAAAAAAAAAAATTTAATAATGCAATTACAGAGGAACAACGCTTTATAATCTGATTATACCAAATCCAATCAAATAAAAACTTCAATCTTTAGAAAAGAAACACAATTTTCATGGAACAAAAAACTGTTTTCATCAATAATAAAAATTAAATTTTTGTCTCATCAAAAGATTTCTCGTCGTTTCATCTACTTCTTTCATGGGTGTGAAGAAGGTGTGAGCGTGGGGTTATAATATATTAATAGACATCACATTATCTTTTATTCTGAAAGAAATATATACATATATATATATATATATATATATATATATGTATATATATTTTTTTTCCAAAGAAAGAACTTATTAGAAGGGAAGCAACGTGGCAAAGCCATAGCTTTGTAAAATTGAGAGGAAGCAAAAACCCGAAAACCAAACAAACAAATCGAGTGACGTGAGTAGACTATGGCCACTCCTCTGATTCTGAGAAATTGTCCCACTCTCTGCACTCTCAACCCTAATCAATCCCCTCTCCGCACTCTCACATTAACTAAACACTTCTCCGTTTCCACCACCAAAACCAGGTCGCATTCAGTCAGCTCCACCAAGGTGATTCTCAAAATTCCACCCCCCCGACCTTCCCGCCCGCTTTAGTTAGTAAATTTCTTATTCTTGATGTACCACACACTGCACTGCTTGTTTTGTTGCAAAGAAAGTTTAGACAAATGAAATTTTGGATATCACATAAGACTGAGAGTTACATCTGACTAGCTGTTATAAGAAAGATTACAACTTTACTGTTTCCTCTGTTTTAGATGGGAAGAAGTGAAATAACTGAGGAAGCCGAAGAAAATGTAAATGTGAAGAAGAAGAAGAAGATATTTGTGGCTGGAGCAACTGGCAGTTCTGGGAAAAGGATTGTTGAGCAGCTTCTAGCAAATGGTTTTGCTGTCAAGGCCGGGGTTCGGGATTTGGACAAGGCTAAAACTACTCTTTCCAAAGACAACCCATCTCTTCAAATTGTTAGCATCTCTATTTCTCATGTGCAGTTATTTTGTAGGAATTGAAATTTAATTGGGGCTTTTCTTTTTGTTAATTTTGGGAATTGTATTGAGTTCCTTTTTGATAGGTGAAAGCAGATGTGACAGAGGGTTCTGCCAAACTAGCAGAAGCTATAGGTGATGATTCAGAAGCTGTGGTGTGTGCCACAGGGTTCCGGCCTGGTTGGGATTTGTTTGCTCCTTGGAAGGCAAGTTGGTTTTGTATCTCTTCAGTGGATAATCTGTACTTGTTTTGATTATGTTGACTCATATCCATGTTGAAAGACAACCATTTGCAATTGCTAGTACAACTATGCCTATATCTTGTCTCTCGTCAGTTGTTGCCCTAAAATTTCAATCTGTTCTTGTGTCAATCCATTGACAAATACACCCATTAATCTTACCGGTGTTTTTCTTACTTCCTTACATCTTTGTTTATAACTTCAGAAGTGTATTGCCAAACGATTATTAGGTTAGGGGTTATAATTTCATATGTGGTATTCATTCTTGAAATGATGAAATCAGTTGTTAGTCTAGTGGAGTTAGGTATACAACCTTTCATATTAAGTTTTACAGTTTTATTGTTAACATGCATGATGCATCCCAGAATCCACTCCTCCATCTTGATTGGATGCATGAAAGTTTGTTGTTTCATACTTCCATCTTCCTGTCTATTTGGTAGATTATGCGTTGTAGTTTTACATAGCTTATGAATTTCAGGTTGATAATTTTGGCACAGTAAACCTTGTTGAAGCATGCCGGAAAAGAGGCGTTAACAGATTCATACTTATCAGCTCCATTTTAGTCAATGGAGCTGCAATGGGGCAAATACTAAATCCAGCTTACATTTTTCTAAATGTGTTTGGCCTCACCTTAATAGCAAAGCTTCAGGCAGAGCAATACATCAGGAAATCTGGTATTAACTACACAATCATAAGGCCTGGTGGATTGAGAAATGAACCCCCAACTGGAAACATTGTCATGGAGCCAGAAGTAAGGGCATTTATCTAAGAACTTCCAGCTTTCAGATTTCTTTTATGCTTGCATCTGTACCACAAATCTGATTCTCGCATTCTTTCTTTAGGATACTCTTTATGAAGGTACCATTTCCAGAGATCAGGTTGCAGAAGTTGCTGTTCAGGCATTACTCCATCCCGAATCATCTTACAAAGTCGTGGAGATCGTTTCTCGTGCTGATGCTCCTAAGCGTTCATATGAGGATCTTTTTGGTTCCATAAAGCAACGATGACTTACATATTCAAAATAAATGTGCACAGGCCAGTGATTTATTATTATTTTTGGGTCGGTAACCTACAAAATAACATTCCAACCTCTTCTTTCGTATGCTGAATGCTCTGTTTCAGATTTCTTTCGAGCTTTCTATGGCCAGTAATTAGTCTGCCAGTTCAGAGTTCTGAAATCCCCCTACATTTTGATTTTTATCGTTGGTTTCATGAGTGCCAGATGTAAGATTCAATTGTGTATCAGTATAACTTTGATCCTTTGAGCTACTAAAAAGAACAATAATATGGACTAATAGAATTGGACACCATGCCAATCTGTGTCAGTAGTAAAACTAATTGAAATGGATCAGTGTTCTAGATGATTTTGCAGAGGCTTTGAATATCATAAAGAAACAATGATCTCTTCTTATTGGATATAAAAGATATAACAGGATAATTCGGTAGCTCTGGATAATGAGCTTTCACATTCTCAAAAATAGAAGTCGTATGAATGAAACGCAAACGATAGGCAGAGAAAGAGCTAAACGCACAACTAATCAGGGAGTAACCAGAATAACAAATGATGAAATTTACAAAAACCAAGCCAGAAGAGAAGCCATGGCTGCAACAAGCAAAGCAGGAACACCAAGAGCTGCTCCGGTGCTTTCCATTGGTGCTGGCGCGATTCCTCCCAAATCGTCAGCTGCGTTTGTGGCCCTAAAAGTGCCAAAAGCCAAAAGAACCATAATGTAGATGGTGAAAGCTATGCTCATTTTGCAAATCTCCATTCTCTCACTAAGTGCTCGAATGGTTAAGAACAATTTGGAAACTGATGACTTAGTGAGAAAGTTGCAGAAGTGATTTTCTTTAGACTCTGCAAGTAGCCAAGTGTAATGGAGTCTGCATATGGGTTTTATAGTATAGTTTAAGCATATAATTAAGAATCTGCCAACTATACAATGTTGGTTTAACCACAAACAAAATGATTTGAAGGTGGTGTGCTGCCAGTCGTATAATTTTTCGTTTCTCACTCCATTAACCTCTGAAACCAGCCTGGACTAAACAGTTCAACGGCACGTAACCATTTTGCAATCATGCAAATGCCCTAAAATACTATTGTTTCCAGCTTCCAGCCATGTTTTTGATGGTTTTGGTGAGCCTTAAGGTTGTAGCATGTGATAGTGCAACATTATATAAAAAGTTTTTGTTGAATATGTAATCTTATCAGGAAACTTTGCTGTCTATGATATTTATCATGATTTTGATGGTAGAAAATTACGAGAAAAGTGACCATTAAACGTAATTAATTGAAAGCTTGCTTTTCGGCAAAGGGAACCACGTTAGAGTATCACCCAGCTGATTTGGTACTGATATACAGACATAAAATGGGCATTATTTATTGAATCTGGCATGTGGTCAGTGGGATAAAAAAAATGCATATGCAATTACAATATATGATTTATGCAGCCTCGTATATTTTTAGATAACTTGGGTATAATATGGGCTGAGAATTTGGTTTGGCATTCCAACTCTGACATACTTGATTCTAAAGAAATAACAACTTGCTGGTAGATGATTGTTTTTACTTTTGAGAATTTTAGACAAAATGGATTTTAAGTAGAAAATGAATTCGATGGCACTCACCAGTTGAAAGACATCAATAGTTCATAAAATCAGCCAGAAACATAAATGAGATGTGCAAAATTGTTCCTTCTATCATCTATTTCATGTAAAACATGACTGCACTGTACAATATTAAATCAGTGATAGTATACAAAGCAAGAGTTCAAAGATTCAAATATACATTTAGCTCCAAATTTATGGCATTAGGATGATTGGGAAATGATTGATCTGGTAAATCAATGCCCACTTCAGGAAAAATATTGTCATCACTTTCCATTCATGTCTGTTCTGTATTTGATGCTGCCTTTTGCTTTTCCAACAATTTACGAAGATAGGCCTGTCTTAGTTTCTCCCGGCGAGCTTCTGCTTGTTCTTGCCTGCGTAATTTCAGCTCAGATGCCTTTTCTCTTGCTTGGTTTGCTTCTTCATGAACTTCCCTGAAATGAAGAGAAAACCACTGATCAATCATTGTATGGATCTCAGTGGCGTGACATACAAAGCCTAGTATGTAATAACTGAAATCAGACCAAAAAAATTAAATAAAAGCAAACAATAAAAGAAAAAGAACCAAATTTTATATAAGAGAGCTGTCATATAAAATAATTTTATAAAATTTACTGTTCTTACACTCAAATTTCGAATAATTATTCAACTTTTATTGGCCCCTTTCTTCTTTTGCATGATATTATATGTTAGCATATTGTTGTTTGTCTCAGGATGTTAGTCAAGTACACCACCATCAGGAGATAATACAAAAGGGACATCTTCTTTCCTAAATACTCTCTGGTTCTCTCATTTTATAATTGCTCTACTTGTACTACTTTCCCAATTTTTTCCAGTTTTCCTATCACAAATTCTTATTTACATTCTTTCTATCGTTACCTACTTATAAAATGACAGTCCCCAAGCTTGTCAATGATGGCCATATTCTCTTGTCACTGTCTCCAGTTAATTCTTTTTATTTTTCCTTCTACAAGGTATACCTCTTACGTCAACCCAAGAAAGTCTACAGCTGGTATGTACCCTTGTTTCTTTCATTGACAATATATATGGTAGCTTAATTGCACAATATAGAGATATATTACTACATAATTTCGGTTGCATGAGCAGCCATTCCACTAAGGTTCACAAGCAATTCTAAGCCTGCTGAATGGTGTCTTTAGATAAAATATAAGCATCAATCCATAAATTAGACACCTACCCACAAATTTAACAGTCAGAACCTGTGCCATATAGACCATTAAAATTCCAGTCAAAACTCCCACATCATGTTTATTTAACCTTCACAGTATGCCAAACATCAAATGTCATACAAGAAAAAAAAATGAGATAATTAAGCTTTACCTCACAAAGCGCTTGTGTTCACTATTGTCCATTGTTCCAGATGTTCGCCCAGGTGCAACAAACTTCATGTTAAAAAGCATAGAACCATTGTCGTCGTGTTCATTATTGTCTGGCAGTGCAGCAGAAGAAACATCAGAGCCATGTGGCTGCTGCGATTTCATCTCTGTACCCTTATGGAAAAAGTCAACACAATACTTCTCCTTGTCTTCCTCATCTGATAGCTCTCCCCTCAGCAGTTTCTCATATAACTCAGCCTTCTTCTCTAGTGCAGCATAGCTGGCTGATCCATCATTAGCTGCTTTCAACTCAAGCTTGTCCCTAGATGTATATACACAAGCAAGCATGATTTATCTTAGCAAAAGAATCAACCAAGCAATCGCTTACTACGCCGACGCCCAAACCAATTATTGGAGCAGTCTTATCATTAACTCAACACCACCACTGAAAATTGAATTAAAAAAAAAATCTAATTTTTAAGTGCTCAAACATTAAATGGAATTAGGGTTCTAATTTCTAATCCTCATTTATATTAAGTCCTAAATAATTAAATCGTAAAACTTGAAAAAAAAAGAAATAAATAAAAAAGAAAAAAGAGGGGAGGTACTTGAGAGCGCGGGCGTCGACGCCGGAGTTCTTGAGGGAGAAGGAATCTCGTGGAGCGATCTTCTTCTTGGCGCGGACGAACTCAAAATCAGGGCCGTTCAAATCCTTGGATTTTCTAGATTCTTCCTGAGACTGGTAAAGCTGGGCCTTGAGTTCTAAGATGGAGGAGGGACCCACTCCTTCTATCGACCGTTGCTTTTTCGGCATTATTGATGATTCCGTCAGCCATCCCAGTGATTCCACCACCACTCTCTTCTTCCTCTCCCGTTCCCGTTCCTGTTCCTGTTCCTCACCCATTTTTTGCTCTTGATTTTGATTTTGATTTGTCTTCTTTGAGATTCAGGATTGGGGGTTCCCGAGAGATGAGATGAGATGAGAGCCACTGCAGCTGCCTGATTCTCTCCTTTCTCGTTAATTTCACTGCCGCCCTCTCTAAACGACTTGTCGTTTGTTTTGTAGCCCTCGGAAACTCAACAAATATTCAAAATTAACACTCTGACCTGGTTTTGACCTATAAAAAATAGGGAATTTTTAAAAACCACGCCCGAGGTTTACATTTGCTACACCAAGAGAGAATGTATACAGATATTGACAATATCCCCTTAGCCGTGTATAAGAGTTAGACACCTGTTAGATTGTTGAGAAAATGTTCGAAAATGCCCTTCACAACACATTTCAAGAAATGACAAGATTATTTCATACGATAGATGATCTTTATATTTGGCGCCAAATGGGTTAGCGTAGTGAAAAGGTCATTATACTCTTATGGAAATTTCTTTTGGTATTACACAATCATATAATAAAACAAAACTGAATTGAGAGTTGAAAAGACCAATATACCCTTTAAAACAAGCAATTTGATAGTAACGCCTCTAGCAAGTCTTTGTTAGATAGTATTAGTTGCTGCTCAATCTGCCATGGAAACATCACTTGAACCTTGATCACATTTGCATCCCTAATGTCAGTCCACATTTTGTGCAAGCTATATTGCTTTGGAATAACTAAACAAACAACAAACACTTCACCATTTATCACTGCCTCGATGTCAAAGTACACTACGCTGCATAAACATTAACAAAAATATTTAGTCTAACCAGTTCAATAAATGTCATCTTCAACACCAACAATCTTAAATGTAGCCATACAAAATTAGATAAGCAATAGCATGAGCTCTGACAATTCAAATTATACATGAAGAAAGATAACCATTCAATCTGGAAATATATATTTTCTACAAAAAGTTAATGTATGTTTGAATCAGGAGTGTTGCATGGATGGGGTAAGTTTTGATTTTTAATCACATGCACCATGTACCCTTTATGTTGAGTATTTTCTTCATCTCTTTTGCATTCATTATACAGAAACTCCACAAATACTACTTTCAAATCAAAGCATATTTATTTTTTGCTATAAATATTAAAGAAAATGTGGATTGCATTCATGTAACTTAAATTTGCTTCTAAAATCAAATATGTCCAGATTTAACAGATGCTCATGATATATTTTCCATCAGAAGCCTTTGCACGAGCGATGTTGAATAACAAGCTTACTGCCTACAAGCTCTATAACTATTTATCACTAATTTTTAGCTAATAATATTTCCCTAAATTTTCAACTCAATAAAATCCATTGCTATAACTATTTGTTACTAACTCTCAACTCACTGCCTCCAAGCTCTGTAACCAATTGTTCTCTTATATTTTAATAACAAACTCAAAAACAATAGCCACGCAACTGAATTTTTACCATGAAGTACAAAAATTTACACAAAGAAAAGAAAAATAATGCATCAATTTACCAGCAAAATTCAGTTGTTGGAATCAGTCTATACAAAACATAAACAAAACCACTAGCAAGCAGCTGATTTTTACATGAATTGCACATTTGTAAAATAAAAATTAAGAAAACTAAAACATAAACATTTTTCTCAGTAACAATTATGCATTCTCAGAAAAAGCAATTTGAAGAACAAATCAAGCAAATTAAAGAAAACATTCACAAATCAAGGTCTAAAATCATCAAAAATTAATTTTTTTTCATAGTTTACATAACATATCCAATGATTATCAACTCAAAAATCAGTTCATATTCGGTCACTACTTCAATTTGTGAAAATCCTAAACATTTTTCTTAATTAACTGTATCAAAAAGTCAAGTATCTAACTAGCAGCAAATTTAACAAAATCCAAGAAAATTATAAAACCCAACTTCAGTTTTAAGCTTCCACAAAAATACACACCTGCTACGCTTTTCAATCATCAACTGTTCAAATGTTGGTCGTTGTTGAAATTCAGTTCAAAACATAGTTGATCTCATAGACTTATTAGCTTAGTGCATCACAAAGTGCCTCTGCTATTGATAAAATCAGTAGGTGTGTTAAGTTATGTTGAGAAAAATTAAAAGAAGAAGAAATGAAGCTAAGCATTGTCATTGTGTATGAAAATGGGTTACTACCCCCCTCGGGTTTTACTAGCTTCAAAGCACCATATGCATTTTCACTGCTCTTGTCTAATCAGTTACTGTATATAAGCTTTTTTTAGATTTCAAAATTAAAAAAATGGAGCATTTACTTGATTACCCTCAACTACCTAACGGGTGCCTAACTCTTATACACGGCGAGGGGGGATATTGTCAATATATGCATACATTCTCTCTAGGTGTAGCAAAAGCAAACCTCATAAGTGGTTTTTAAAAGGGAGATTGCCAATTTCCCCCTTACTGTAATCAATATATACCACTTACCCCTCTACTGTTTTTATAATAGCCAATAACCCCCATGATAGCATAAGTTTATAATATTACCCTTATTTTTAAATAGAATTATTATCATTTCAGTACTTTAAGAATTGTAAAATATTAAATGACTACAAGAAGTATTGTTCTCTATCATTTTACTACTATATTTTTGCAAAACATTTTATTTTACTACTTTTCCGTTAGGACCGTTAGTTGACTAGTAAAATACCAATTTTATTATTTATGATAAAATACACATGAATTTAAAAATAGTAAAATGAAAGGTTTATCCATAAAATATATAAAACTATCCTAGCACCCACCCATAAAAAAACTAATAATAAAAATAATTTGATTTTTATTAAATTTTAACTTTTTTGCAGTTGGCTGAGTGGCTTTTAAGTTATTCTTAAAAATATTTATTGTATCTTAATGTTATGCCCATATTTTATCAAACCCAAGCTTAAGGACCTACATCCAATAACATGTCCTAATCTAAATAGGATAAAACAAATGCAAGTCTTAATCTTCATCAAATTTGAATCCTACAAGATAAGGGATAAGTTTTCCTAATTCAATTATGCTTCTGACTATTTTCTCTTATATAAAGAGGTCATCACTTCACTCAACAATACGAACAAAAGGTATGCATGAGAAATAGACATATTAGAGGAGGGGATATAATATCTTCAAAGCCTTTTCTCCTACTCTCTTTTCTCTCTCTTATTTATTTGTTATCGCGCCATTCCTGATCTCCATTCCCTATCTCTGACTTAAGCATCGGAGGGTCTACGCAGGTAACACCCTCGGTGACCCCTAATGAGTTGTTGTTTTGCAGAATTTTCACCACCGAGCTCTTTGCTCCGAACAATGGCAATTTCGAGCTCTTTGCTCTCAACAATGACAATTCTGAGAACATCAAGCTCTCTCATGGCTTGTTCCCCGAGTAAACGAACTCTTTTTCTACTCTTATTGTCGATCCAAATTTTAGTATCAACACTTAATAATATTTTTTTAATTAAAAAATGAGTTTTCAAGGTTGCTTTTTGAAGTGCATATAACCCTCCCATATTTTATTAAGTAACAAGACTAACCGCCATGCGAATGAGCTCTTAACTTATTGGTTTGAGGAAAAAAAAAGAAAAGAAAGTGTTGCTATCATTTTATTAATCATTTATTCTCATCATATCTTACTGAAAATGATGGAATTATTTACACTCTAAAAATTACTTTAAACATGCTAATTTTAATAAAAAAAATTATTATAAGAATATGAATTATTAGTAAAAATACTTTATTATAAGTTAATATTACATAATTACTTTGAACACTCATATAGCATATTCAATATATAACTCTCATGCCTTAAACCTTAAAATTTTTGTTCCCAACTTCGTAATCAGTACTTAGATGAACAATGAGAAAATCAATATTTAAAAAAAAAAATTAAATATGTGTGATTCTTTTATTTTTTTAAGAAATAAAAATAAAAAAGTAAATATCAGTGCTTTCTATTAAAGAATTATTGAGTACACTTTTTGGGCTTAAATCTGCTTGGGGAAATTATCAGTCGTATACCTTTAAGTGTCACTTTTATCAAACGTGTTACAATATTTTTAACATGTATCACTCATATACCTTAAGTTGGTAAAACGTTTCCGCCATCCACCAATCCATTACCAGCTGTTAGAATGTTAGCGGAAATGTGACAAAATGACGATTTTGCCCTTGAAACAAAAGAGAAGTTGTGATTAAAAAACGACATTTCGTTCTTTTTAAGTGAAATGACAACGTTTTTATGGACGATATGTCGTTTCATTGGAATATTATTGAATGACATGTCATTTAAATATATTATTATTTGATGACATGTCGTTTGATAACCCAAAAAAATCAGAAGGAAACAAGCATAACACACACCACTGGATCTCTTCTTCTATTCTTCTCTTCACACACACACATAACACAAAGCAAAGGAGCAGCCGATAGCACACTTACACACTTACGATAATTTCCCTTATAGAGTTTCTTAGTCATACAAGTTAAGAGTTCCCTCTGCGTTTGCTATGCCGTTTCTGATCATGAGTACTGTCGCTGTGATAGTGTGCTACCGATTGCCCTTTTGCTTTTGTGTTTTATGTTTTGTGTGTGTGAAGAGAAGAATTGAAGAAGAGAGCTGGTCGTATGTGTTGTGCGTGTTTCCTCTTGTTTAACTTTTTTTTTTGTTATGAAACGACATGTCATTTGATATTACTACAGTTAAACGACATGCCATCCTATAGTATTACTGTGAAACGACATGTCGTCCGGTAGAACATTGATATTCCCAATAAACAAAATGACATGTCGTTTGTTATCACAACTTCTCCTATAGTAAAAGACTACACTACCTCTATGACGTCAGCATATTCTAACGGTGGGTAACGAATTAGTGGACGCCAAAAATATTTTGACAACTTAGGGTATACGAGTGATAGATGTGAAAAGTATTGTAGCACGTTTGATAAAAGTATCACTTAAGGGTATATCACCGATAATTTCCCAATCTGCTTGTCAACACAGCAAGAGTATTTTCGAAACATTTATTGCAAGGGACAAATATAAAGCTAATCAACGCAGCTACGAAACTACAAGTTTTTGGGGGAGCTAATTATTCAAAAATGGAGAGCTAAAAAGTTGACTCCAAGATCTCTAGCGTCAATGATGAGTTGTACGCTTGGGTGATCATTTGCTCCAATACCAGGCTCTTGGTCTTTTGCCAAGAATTAATCCAAGTTGATTCAAGAAATGGGATGAACAAGTAATGGCAATGCACGATTTTTACTATTGTGCTGAACAGTATGTCCATCTCCATTTTGGTACGTGCATTGAGCTATTCTCGCAAGATTCATCGCGAACCGGATCAAATTGTTGGACAATAATAAGTGATCAGGATTTTCATCTCCATATTTATTGTTCATCTTCATCCATGTTGTTGTGATCAAATCTCTTATGTGTTCACGAGCGTCGCTTTCTGAAGCTCCAGTTTCATGCATGTAACATTGAATTGCTTTAGGAACATCTCCTCTTTTCACCTCATCCTAAAATAAATCAAGCAAGAAATTAATATTAATTCATTGAACTATTATACATACATATATATATATATATATATATATATATATATATATATATATATATATATATATATATTATATGAATCATAAATTAATAATTCTTTGGAATATGTAAATAATAGAATAGAAAGAAAATCATTAAAAATATGTAAGATGCATGTTGCTGTTAGTTAATTAATTAATTTTTGCATGCTCTTGCTTCGATAGGTACCGTACCGATGATGTTGCCAAATCATTTGCAAGTCGAAAAATCATTGATGGCCAACGAATTATATTGGGGTATTCTTCTAAGAATTGCAGGGCCTCGTTTGTTGCTGGATTTGCAATCAAAGTATAAGCATGCAGTAGAATTACAGGTCCTGATACTGAAATCCAAGCATTGTCCATGTATTCTTCAAGGGTTGGAATGTATCCGCTGCTGTACCATTTTGCCTCCAACAAAAAGGATTTGCACATATCTGCCCACTGCAGTACAAATATTTTATTATTATTATTATTATCAGCAGTACCAAAACATAAAAATGAAAAAAAAAATGTACACCAAAGATTAATTGATTAAAATTAATTAATTACCGCTTTCTTAAGATAAGGAATGACGTGAACTCCTTGTTCCTTGAGAATATCAAAAGCCATTTCATTTGTTGAATTATGGAGAACATGAAAACACAGCTTCATATAGTATGGAAGTTGATCCATTGCATTGACATCCCATCTGAAATCAAATTAATTAATTATAAGCCCAAACATTTTTTAATAATTAATTGATGAACATTTATGATAGAAATTAATAGTTAATTTAACAACAGAGAGAAAGAGAGAGCTTGATAAAATTGAAGACTCGTATACTGTACACTGTACTAACCTCTCGACGGCATCCGTGAATAGCTCAAGTTCATCCAAAGTACCATACACGTCATAAACATCGTCAATAGTCGTAATTAATGCGTTGACTTTTGTGGACATCCTTCTACAGTATCCAAACTGAGGCTCCCATATCTCCCCCAAGGCCCATAAGAAATTCTCCATTATCCTGTCCCTTGCAAAATGCAACTCCCCAAGACCCGTGCTCCTCCACCAGCTTGACACATACTTGAGCTCTTCTTGGTGTGCTGCTTGCACAGCATTAAAGTCCAGTTTAGCAAGCTCTACCAGGATTTGGTTCATGTCTGGCCCTCTTTCGTATGCATCAATGAACCACCTTGCCTCCAATCTTGCCATCCTCCAATGTAATGGAAGTTCCAATGCATGCTTGACTAATGTTGAAAGATATCCATCGTCATCATCATTATTGTGCTTCACGTATTCTTTGAGATGTGTGGTTGTGAAATTTATAGCTTCATGGAAGATATTGCTCTCTTCTCGTACCAAAAGATAAGCGGCTTCATACAGTGCTAAAATTCCTTTGATATCGTCGCCGAGGCATGACTTAAACTTGCCCTTCTCATCCATGAAACAAGAAAGAGTTCCTACAACAACATATTTGAATCACATATTTATATCAAATCAGCAAGCTCACAGAAATATATATAAATTGAATTATCTTTTCAAGATATTGCGAATTTGCAATGCAGAGAGCTGTTATTTGCTCATATATATGTATATATAGAGCAAAAATTAACTTCTATCGGATTTGGGTACGTACCTTGTGCATGTATATCAAAACCATGTTGTCTTAGGAGTCTAAATTCAAGAGCTACGGCATATAACAAACTTTCTTGCTTTTCCTTGGCATGGTAACTGCTGCGACTGTTTCTCTTGTTGTATATCCTATTGAGAAATCTTTTAATTTCGTCCTCAAAGTGATAGGATACTCCAAGTCTTTGCAAATTATCGACAATCTCCAGTTGAGCATCCACGTAATCAGCCTCTTTATTGTCAAGCATTAACCGCACTTCTCCCTTCAGCTTTTCGATCCGTTGGGCATATGATTCTCCCTACAAATTAAGATTACCAAAAAACAAACATCTTTTGTTACAGCTAGCTTTATATATAAATCTTATCAATTCCAAATAATTAATTAACTCATCACTATACCACATATTCATTTGACAGAGATTGAAGGTAATCATAGCCCCATATAGAAGGCTGATAATTGGCAGATCGCCTATTATCAATTGCCCTCTCACACACTTCGGTAGCATAAGCAGCCATGCATTGGACCGGAGATGCACAAAAGCCATTGCTATTGCTGATGCCGAGTGATCCAACTGATGAGATGCAACTTGTAGGCTGCAATCTAGTGAAGTTAGCAGCAGGCACTGAAGTAATCAGTTGATGAGCCATTAATTTAATTTATTAAAAAGTAATTCTTCTGAAACCTCTTCTCTGTCTCGCTCTCTCTCTCTCTTTTTAATTTATTTGCATACTTTGCATAGTCCTAATTCACTAGTAGGTGCCAGTATTTATCGACACCATAAGTCGGTGCGTGTTGCACATGCCTCTTCCTCGTACCTATAATTAAATTATTTTAAAATATGACTTTTACTTTTCTATCTTGTTACCAAATCAGAAATTGCTTGTTGGCAAGCAATAATCCTATTTTTTTTAACGTGTCTAAAAGAAGAATCCAAATTTCATTTTTAAACATCTTAAATGAGACTGGATTTAAAACGTGATGATATATGTTGTTTTTCTCTGCCGACCACTTGCCAGATTGAATTAATTTGAATGGAAACAATACACGACGTGATTAAAACGCAATCATACATTTTTTTAACATTTAAAAAAAGGGGAAAAAAAAAAAAGCATACTGCAATCATGCAATGCCATACAATACCAGACCGTCTGCATGATTAGGATTGAGTGATGTAGGATAAGTAGTTAAGTTTAATTATTTTTTATAAGTGTTTTAATTTTGTCAATTAGATTTTATATTAAAGTCATACTTTAGTATATCATCAGAGTCTTTCTATTATTATCTAGGTAGAAGGTAGGATTCTATTTTCACATTTGAGTTTTCTTAGGTTAGTGGATTTATTCTGTTATATATGGGGTGTTATGTAATTTATTTAATGATATTAGATTTTAAAAAAAAACTCATTTTTTATAATTTTCTTTAGAATTATCTATCAAAATTTTTTTTATAGTGTTATTTAGATTAGAGCATCATTTAGTTCTGCTGCAAAGTGCTATTATTTGTATATTTATTATCAACATGAGGTATTTATACTTTATTATCTCCATGAAGTATTTTGTATACTGTTTTTTCAATTCCACTACCCACTACCTTATTTATAAGGTTGTAGCGTGTTTTATCCCCAAAATTAAAAAGCCCTGTAGCCTGCGATTTTTGCTGAGATTTTTGGTTATCTTGTCTGCTGAACTCTGCTATATCTATTAGATAATTAATTTGGTAAATGCTGATGAGGTTTCTGAAAATAACACCTGAGGTGGGATGAGAATGCTTAGAGAGAAAAATTAGACCCTTCGAGAGGCAGAAATGAGTTCTTCAGATAGGAATTACATAACCCTTGAGATGGTAAAAGAAAACCTCGGTTCAAGACAAGACCGAATAAAAAATATGTCACCAACAAAGCTAAAATGCCAGGATAATGTTTATCATAAAGAAAGAATTACGAAAATGCTCCTAAAAATATGCTTCATGCTCTTATCACCTCAGGGGATTAGATTACACCAGCTGTCACGTAACTCCACAATCTCCTAAAATAAAAGGAATAAAGCTACAACCGCCATGAAACACTTCATCTCCATGATGGGATGAAGCCACTACACCCACAATACCCCCAAAAATAGGGAATCATGTCCACTCCATTGATACACGCCCATCTTATTCTTGAAAAAAGGTATATAAGGTAAAAATCGCCATAGAAAAGGTATGAACACTCAAGCAAATTACAATAACTCTTTGAATTTATCTCCAAAAAGCTCTTTACTAACTTAAGCATCGGAGTGGGCACGCCGGACGCCAGCACCTCCGGCCCTATTTCACCATTTTCTTGTTTGTCACTGTGTTTGCAGGTTACCTCTATCTGTTGCACCTAGTTCGACCTCAGGCGGGAAAAATCAGGCATCGACAGTGAGGTCTAAAGTCGTACACTATAAAAGAATCTAACATACAGATCAAGTGTGAACTTTGCGATTTGATAAGGTTGATATTTTGGCTATAACTGTTTGATTTGATTTATTAATAATAAGCACCTCGTTATCTCGAGATCATTAAAAAAATAAAAATAAAAAAGAAGAAAAGAGAGTATTTGAAAAAGTGCCAATTAGTCGTGAAGCAGACACTATCTTTTTACGAATGGCAATAGCAGCTAGCCACTTTATACGGAAGTACTTTGTTGAATAAGTACTGACATTAACATGTTTGTTCGATCTGTCATATGTATATATTGTTGGTTTAAAAACGTTTTGCAGCTGAAATATTAGGATCGCGTTTCTTAAACAACATATAGAATTACTATAATTTAGAAATCATACCTTTGCTTTTTTGTAGAAGTAATCTGGGCTCCCAAGTCACGAACTGTCACCACCAATCCTGTTAGATCACGATCCATCACCAATGATCTTCCAGGTTATGACTCAAGTTTGATCTGCACTTGACGTGTGGGCGCCTTTTTCACTATTGAAAAGCAACTAGCAAGAGAAAATTTTTCTCTCAAAGTTAGAGAGAAAAATTTCTTTTTCATGTTCTGTATATTGTGGCTCCTCTCTTCTTTTGGGAAAGAACAAGCATTTTTTATATCTTATTAGTGGAAACCCTAGGCTCTTTTTTTTTTAATTCTATTAAATCAAAAACTTTGATTTAAATTAAAAATAAATAAAGCCCGCGTTACACTCATTCTTATTATAGGGATCCACCTTGTAAAATAACACAAGACCCCTTACACATAAGCATATTAAATAGAGTCTTCGACTAAATAATATATTTAGTTTTTTAACCTAAATAGCTGTTATCTTGCTTATCAACCCATTAGTGGTGTAGTCAATTAAATGAGCTAACCCAGGGATCATATGGGTACATACAATAGTGGCTACAATAATTAGGCCTATAATTAAACTAGCCCGATTATTTAATTCTAAATCTACTCCACTAAATTATTGGAACTGTCCTCCATAATTGTATGTTATCTAGGATAATGTTCTCAAATAATAATTCCACCCATGCCACGTTGATTTCTTTAATGAACAATGCTTTGTACCACATCGTTAATTAAATTGATATCTCAACTGTCCAATCAATTTAATTACATCTTATTTCTTGATACTTACTGGTTTTCTCTAATAATCATTTTCAACATACTAATTATGTTGACAAACCCGTCAAGAGATGTGTTGTACAAATTCTATATTGTTAATCTATAATCTCACTACTCATAATTGTTTCCACCAAGGTACCAGGCAATCTTGACTATAAATGTATGTCACGCCCATTGATAACTCAAATGAAATGACAATCATAAACACGAAACTATAATTAACTCAAGATTAAGATTGCAATAAAATCAATGCCTATGAGATTTAATAAGTCTGACAGTTATTTCAAGGCTAATTAAATCTCATATGTGATCCAGTTCAATGTAGTCGAACTACATCAATAAATTCATACATGATTAAGACAAATCATTCAATGAATTTACTACAGTCTAAACATAAATAGAGCAGCCAACTCTATTTATCAACTGCGAACTCAATTTCTTTAATCATAAGATCACTTGTATTTAAGTCTTCTGTGAATTCATATGATGATCACATAAATACATATAATATGATTAAACGGACCTTGTTTAAAATATTTATGCAATTAAGATATCCGAATAAATACCTCAAATATTTTATTAATCAGAAAATAAATAAATCAATATGATATATATATATCTCATTAGTCATTATTATTTATTACTATACAGGCGGGTAAATCAACATCTTATGTTATTTCTAATATACCTATAAATTAATCACACCTTGCTAATTACGTGTACGCGCATAAAACAAATAATTTAATCTTGGTTTTAATTATTAATTACTTCCTCTAAAGAACATGTGTTGAAATGTTATTTTGACTAACTGCCTAACAAAGAAATATTCGGAGAAAAATCTCCGAAACAAACAGTAATTTGACCATTCATTGTTTTGATTATTAACAAATACTACTTTAGTGCAAAAATAGATATGCTTTATATAGAAATATTCCAATCTGAAATTTTAAAGTGCGGGAAAGTCTAGGAAAACTCATAAATCGTACTGCTTGTGTGCTTTAAGTTTTAAGCCTATTAAACCCCTCGGTTTAATAACTTTCCTGAATTTTTCTGGACTTTAAAATCCCAGACTAGATCAGGACTAATGTTATATATATATATATATATATATTGAGGATATTATACCTATTTTTCTCAAGCTCAAGAACCTACATTCAATAACATGTCTTAATTAGGATAAAATAATTAAGTACTCATCCTTGTCAAACTTATCCTACAAGATAGGAAATAAGTTTTCCTAACTGAATTATACTCATGATTTGTCTTATATAAATAGGCCACCGCTCAAAGGTAGGGGAGGAGAAATAGATATATCGAAGGAAGATGTACAATATCCTCCAAACCTTTTTCTTATTCTTTTTTCTCTCTTATTATTTATTTGTTATCGTGCTACTCTTGATTTCTAAATTAAGCATCAAAGAGTCTACACCAATAACAACTAGGGCGATCCTTAATAGGTAATTGTTTAGCAGGATTCTGATCACCGAACTCTTCATTTTTTAACAATGATGATCTTGAGGACATCAAGCTCTTTTACAGCTCATTCTCTAAGTAAACCAGCTCTTTCTCCACTCTTACTATATGGCCAAATTTTTTGTATCAACAGTTGGCGCTGTCTGTGGCAAATGGACAAAAAGCTTGAAAATTTCGACAACTATGGCTAGACAAAAGTATAATTTACCTCAAGGCATTGTTGTTGTGCTCTAAAACACGACTCTAATTGGTAGTTTCTCAATTTTGCAATACAAAAGTAAATGATACTAGCTTACAACAAAGGGCAACAGTGAAGTACTACAAACAAGAAAATCCTTCAATTAATTAATGGCTATAAGCATGCTGATACTCTAAAAGATACGATATACCAAGAAATTCATATAATACAGCATTATGAAAATTATGGAGTAATTACTTAAGTGTTATAATCTTATATATGTTCATTTGCTTATGCTTGATTATGCACTCGCATAACACTTGGTATTCTTAATTATTCTTCCACATGATATAAATATTAAATATGGCATGCTAGCCAACTGATATTTTATTGAATTCTCTTCTATGTCATCTACAACACACTTACCACGTCTTTGTCTAAATTGGAAACTCTTCTATTTGTGCAACGAGGCATCGACCTCCTTATAATTATTTTACAGCCCACGAGGCCAAAATTCATACGAATGAAGAATGAGAACCTTTTGGTCAAGTTCTCAGTCTCATGTCATGTTTAACTCTATCTTGTATTCTTAGGCCTTGATCTCATAAGATGTACCTCAGCCTCGTACACATGGGCCTCAATCTTATAACACATAACCTGGCCACATGCTCTTAGACCTCGACCTCATGTCATTCGAGATATACTCATGACATTCAAGATTCCTCATTTCATTCAAGATTTTCTCATGATATTTGAGACCTCGCGATATTCAACGAGGGATAACAAGATATTCTAACATACTATAAGCTATATTAGTTCACAGTAAACTGGGGGACTACTGTTATACTCATATTTTTACTAAACTCGACCAATGACATAAACGAATGAGCCCTCAAGCTTGAGGACCAACATCCAATAACACGTCATAATCTCAATATGATAAGACAATACAAGTTCTAATCCTCGTCAAACTTGAATCCTGCAAGATAGAAGATAAGTTTTCCTAAATTTTATTTCTGATTATTTCTCTTATATAAAGAAGCCACCACTCAAAATTGGGGAGGAGAAATAGGTATATTGTAGAAAGGGGTACGATATCCTCTAAGTGTTTTTATTACTCTTTTTTCTCTCTTTTATTATTTATTTGTTATCGTGTCACAACTTAAGCATTGAATGGTCTACGCTAATAATACCCGATCGGCAACCGTGATGAGTTTTTGTTTTACAGAATTTTGACTACTGAACTCTTCAATCTTAACAATGGCAATCTCAAGGATATTATGCTTTCTCACAGCCCATTCCCTAAGTAAAACAATTTTTTGTCCACTTTACTGTATGATCAAATTTTTTGTACCACTAGTGGTAAAAAAATTACTTGGATCCTGAACAAACTTTATTTTTGAGAGCGTATGATATGGGTCCAGCTGCAAGAAAAATATAGCTTCATCAATAACGAAGAAAAACTAGAGATCCAATTGGTAAATGTATCATTTAAAAACTAGAGAACCATTGAAAAAATGAAGTATCATTTATTCTTGATCACAATGTAAACAAGAAGGATTGGGATATAGAGCATTAGCTTTGCAGAGCATCCGGTTGATATGAAGCATCCGAATCCACAACTTCATCAAGCAGCATTATTAGCTTCACATCCTCCTTCAGCTTCTTGATTCGCTTGCACATGAGCATGATCATAATAAAATCATTTGTTAGATTTATCTCTCCAAATTAACATAACATTATATAATTAACTAGCAATACAATATAATTATATGTTTGTACCACATAGTCACTTCTCAGAGATTGAACGTACTTAATCACAGCCCCATATAGGAGGCTGATAATTGGCAGATCTCACATTAATAATATTAATCGTTTTATCCCACATTCTGGTGGCGGCAGCAGCCATGAATTAATGGAACTCGAGACGGCGAGAAGCCATTGCTGGATGATCCAACTAAGATGCAACTTCTTCGATCTTCTAGGCTGCGACCTGATGAAAGTGCATGAGCGAGCAGGTGATGAAGAGACGTTTCAAGAGGTTTCAACTTTCAAGCATTATTGCAAACAACAATAAAAAAGAAAGATTAATTATTGTGGTATAATATGAATTCTGATTTGGGTGGAATTAGTTCTGATTTGTGGTATATATATGTATGTATGTATGTATGTATGTATATGTATGTTTGTATGAATAGGATAAGGCTTTCTAGAATTATTTTAATAATTAAGCAGGCCAACCGCTTACTAACATTTGGAAGAATGATAATGTAATTTAGATTTTTTAGGTGGTATGCCCAACTTGTGAAGTGAGTTGAGACGTCTTACCCCTCATAATTAATGCTATACTATATGCATGTTAATGGAATCGAACATATACACGCTAATATAACCAATCATATAATATAATTCATTTAAAAGGCCATATAAGAAAATTGTAATTTTCAATCGAATATATATCTATGCCTGTATGGACGGGGATGACTATGAGTTTAGCTTGTGCAATATTTAATGCTATTAGAACTTTAATGTCATCATATTATTTATTTATTTATTTATCATGATTATCAAACTTATGTTTATAATAAATGTTTCACTAATATATAATAACTTATATATTGTGGATATTAAAAGAAAGTAATTGATAACTTTAAGTAAATTATATAAATAATATAGAATATTATGGAGTTGTATTTTTTTTGATACAGGAGTTGCATGTATAAAAACCAAAGAGAGAATTTGACTAAATGGAACTGGCCAGACTATTTATAGAGTTAGCCCAGCAATTATTTCTTGCCACGTCACAATGGAAGCTAAATAATTTTACATAGCTGATTTGCTCTTTAGCCATGATGGTTTCTCAAGCAACTTTGCTAAGATAGCTAAATGGTCAATCAGTGCAAACGGCTTGCGCGCTTCTCCATCTAATTAGCTCCATGTTTTTTTGGAAGTAACGGCAAAGGGAATATAATTAATTACTACATATATGATATGTATAGTTAAATTTTATATAATCCCCGATGACCAATATCAATTCTACGCAGATTTTTCAAAATAAATGTACATATATTATAATGTCATTTATTTATTATATAACTGATATAATACCTCACATATTCTAAAATTTCTCCTTTCATAATCACATGCTCAATTATTAGAAGATAAAAGTAGTTAGGCATTTACTTGGCCACAATATTATACAAATTATTGTTTTAAAAAAATTAATAACAACCATAATTATAGATTTAAATGAGTTAATTAAGACTAGAATTATCATTTTGGACATGACTCGGGTCGCTTGCCTAATTTTTTTTAGTAATGATAGAGCCACAAACTACTTTGTACAAATTAATATGTATAAACTAATATGACATGAAAAAATTAGTTATATAAAACTCTCATGAGTCCACATAATTTAAAAATAATTATTATTATCATTTTTTAACTAATCTATTTATACCACATCAGTTTATAAATACTAATTTATACAAAACAATTTGTGACTCTATCATTATTGAACTTTTTTATGGCCTCAACAATAAACATTCGCCCAAACTTCAATTTTGTCAAATAAATTAATGACATGTTGTGCTCTTATACCACTTGTTGTGTTGCAGAAGGGTCATTTGTTGCGGCCTGATAGCACTTGTGCGCCGAATCAATACGCACCAAAATCTTCACAAACTACAAGATTTCCAAGTGGCAGAGGCATGCATTGTGCGAACAGAGCAAGTCGCTATGAAAATTTGGATGATTTTAATTGTCAAACTACTTAAGAATAAAAAGTTATTAGATGAGATGAAACCAGAAACCTGATAAATTTTTTTTTTTTTTGAAGAGGACACTCTGTTCTGAACTAATAAAATACAAGATAACAAACTAAAACAACTTTAGAAAAGTGGCATCAACGACGCTTCTTCCCTGTTGATGCTTCCCAAGCCTGTAAAACGTGATTCACTATTTGCTCCACACCAAGCCCATGCTTGACCTGCATGTGTATAATTCATGCAAATCATTAACAAGGGAAATATGTTTAGATCACATAATCTTACAGGCATGCGACCGTATTTCAGATCAAGAAAAGGAACAATCTAACAGTTCAAGAAAGCTCATCTCAAAAAATATGAGATTACGAGAACATACAGCAAACTTGATATCATCAGATTGGGTGGGGGCTTTGCCGGCAATTTGCTATAGGTCTCTGTTCTTAGGAAATCTCATTACCTTTTGTAAACATTCATGTAATCATTAGGGGTTAACCTGACGGTGAGCAGAATTTCATTGCACATAAAATTGTATATGACAAGAAGAAGAAGAGAGTATGCACAGTTCACAATTTGTCTGGAAGAGACTCACGAAACTATGTAATGAGTTATGCTTAATGTACAAATACTACCAATGACCCAACCCACCTGAGCGAAGACAAAAGGCCCTCCATCACGCATCCGGAGTGCATCACGCTCCATTACCGCTAAGTCAGCTCCTACTGCCGAAGCAAGATCAGTTTTGTTTATCACCTACGACAAAATGCAACAACTCATTCTCACTGACAAACTATGGATGCCATAGCAGCAACAGCAACTGCTATTGATTTATGGAATCATACCAGAAGATCAGCTTGGGTGATGCCTGGGCCACCTTTCCGAGGAATTTTATCACCACCAGAAACGTCTATTATATAAATGATATAGTCTGCAAGTTCCCTGCTAAAGTTGGCAGCTAAATTATCTGCATGCACAAAGATAAGCCAACTCACTCAATAGTTTTCACCAGTTCAATTTAAAGTTTAGCCAGATCGCCTGAAGGAAAAAACGCAGATAGGAAATGTATTCACCACAAATTACCTCCCCCAGATTCACAAAGAAGTAGGTCTGCTTTGAACAAGTTAGAAAGTTCCTCAAGAGGGCCCAGATTGATGCTGATGTCTTCACGAATTGCAGCATGTGGACATCCACCAGTTTCCACAGCACGTATTCTCTCCTCAGGCAGAGCACCATTCCGCATCAGGAATTCACCATCTTCTTTTGTGAAAATATCATTTGTGACCTGAAGTATAATATACGCTTCTTAATCTATCATTCAACTTCAATAGTCATTGGAATGATAAAACTAACAGGAGAATATTATTAGACACGATTATTAACACATTTGTCAGTAAGTTCTTGGGAAATTGTAGCTGATCTCAAAGAAACAATTCTTCTTCGAATGTGCAAACAATTTTCAAATTGAGATACTGAGCAGTGAAGTACACCAGTTCCTCTACCTCTCATGTACAACAGAAAAGAAGCTAAATTAGAACAGAGAATCTAAACTTAAATTATGTGTCCAGACACGTGAAGCTAGCAATTCTGCTAAGGATATAAAGGAACTCAGTAGAACATAAAAAGTTCCAGATACTTCAGAATTGACATCATTTTTCTTCTTTTTAGAACTCATTTTTTTCTGATGTCACCTAACCATTTCTACTTCAAATTGCAATGGAAAAATAAGCAAGCTATATGAACACGATAATTAAAATGAATCCCAAAAGTTCATCACTGATGATACTTACAGCTGCAAGACTGTACTTGTCCCGCAAGAATTTACACAAGGCCAGCATTAAAGCCGTTTTCCTGCAAGGCATGAAACAGCAATACCCATATATTTTATTTCTTTCTCGAGGCTAGCAACAATAATCATAAACTCACAAGAAAGACAGCCAGGAAAAAAATTGAAAAATTTTTAAAAACAAAGGATATTTTCATATCCTGTAGCTGGAAGATTACATATCTTTTGTTTATAGAATATCCTACCAATAAAATGTCTATCTAGTTTTTATTGCAGACAAGAGTAAATAGCAGTTGCCCACAAATCCAACTAAACTAATTTTTATAGTTAGTGCAATCTCTGAAATTCTACATTCGGGGTTAATAGATCAGCAACATTAAATCATTTTCTGAACATGTGCAAAAAAGGTTTTTGAAAAAACTAATATCAACAACAGTAGCCCAGATGAGATTCTGACTCAGAGAGTAAACAAAACCATTTTGCAGTGAAAGTTTCAGTTTTTGGGGGAAAAAAAGAAAAAAAGAGAAAGTCAAATTGAAAATCTGAAAGAGAAGGTGAAAAATACCCGGTCCCAACAGGGCCACCAATACCAACGGTAAAAGCTCTCTCATTGAAATTTCGGCTGAGAATAGGCGGAGCTCTTCTGCTGAAATAGCCTGGGGAGTAAATGGGTTCGTGCGAGTGTGTTGCCAGTCCATCATGGCTATGGTATACCCTCCCATCTGACCCCACCCATGATGTTGCTGTTGAATCACCATGATTTTTTCTGTTAAATGAAACGATTAGTAATATTTTTCAGCGTAGAGAAGATATAAATGAGAAAAAAAAATATTTAAAAGAAATCAAATTTGAGAGATTAATTACTCATGGGTATGATCACGATGATGATCATGGTCATGGTCATGATGATGATGGTGGTGGGCGTGGTCACGCGTATGATGATCATGTGAGGCCATTGACTATAAAAGCTTGCAGCAGTTCGACTATGGGAGTGGGTGTTCTAGTAGCAGATTGCCAGATTTTTTTATCACCGCTCATGTAAATGATGATGCAACGGAAGTTACAAAATTACCCTTCAATAAATATGCGTCAGAAATGGGCTCTCTCATATCCAATTATTTTATCTTTTTGTAATGTGCTATTATTACGTTATAAATCAATCGGTTGGTACAAATTTTTTTTTAATATTGGTTACAAATTAAAATAATAATCGTGCATCAAATATTTATAACTGTTATTTCAACAGATAAATATACTGAGATTATAATATTATATTAAATTCTATAAAATACTTGTCCAGACAAATAACCCTCATAAATATTATAGGAATATATTGGCTCCACTCACATTTCACAAGAGAGAGACTATATACAAATTAATTTAACTCAATCATGATTAATTGAAAAAATTTTAAATCTCAACTTTAAAAAAACTTGAGTGCCTTAGTTATTAATTACGGGCGATTAGTTGGTACATTTTAAAAAATATGAAATCATTACAAGAAATAAGATTTTTAGTTTAGATAAAAGGTGGGATTACACTAATTTAAAGAATAAAAAATTAATTTAATTTAAAGTTATATTTGACCGTCAAGATTAATAAATTAATTTAAATTTCAGTTCAACATTTATAAGATTATTAAACCCTCATTTTGCTATTAATATCAAAATTTTATTCAATAATTTATTTTTTTAACTTGTTTTAAATTTAAGATTAAATGTCAAAATTTTAATTCAATAATTTATTTTAACTAGTATGTAATATAAAAAAATTATTTAATTGTTTGTTGACCATAATATTGAATATCAAATATTAAATTTAACAATTAGTAATATAATTTAAGAATAATATATTATTTGAATAGTTAGTCATGTCTAACACCATACCAAACAAAAGATAATACCATATAATGAAGTGTAATCTAATCTAAAGAGTTAATCCACATGGCCTGAGCTCGTGTTAAACATTTACAAAATGTTTTTTTTTATTTTTCCTCGTTTAATCATGAGTTTCGACTCCATGTGTGCTGTGGGGAATGTGATTAGCAAGCACTGAGCCATCCTCAGTAGATGATTCATCGTAATTTCAATAAACGTTTTGGACAATAAGTGAGGGTTTTCAAATCGGTCTTTTCATCCATGTTTCAGCAATCAATTCTCGTATATGGTCACGAGCTACTTCCTCGGAAAGCTCCAGTTTCGTTCACGTAACATTGAATTGACTTCGTAACACCCCCTCTTTTCTTTTCTTATATCAAAGTGATTGGTTTGGTTAGTTTAATTGCAATTAATTAATAAAATTACACATGTCATATATGCCGATGATGTTCCCAAGCCATCGGCAAGTCGTAGAATCATTGATGACCAACGAATTATATATATATATGCTGGGATAGTCTTCTCAGCATTCCAAGACCTTCTTTGTAAATGGATTTGCCGTAGAAGTATATATATGCAGAGATTAAAATTACAGGAGCTCATATTGAAAACCATGTATTCTAAAATTTTTCCTCGGAGAGTTGGTATGTTTCCGCTATTGTACCACTTTGCCTCCAAAAAATATGATTCACATAGATCAGCCCACTGAAGTATATTTATTGAAGCAATTCATATGAGAAGAGATTAGCAAATTATATATATCAGAAATTAAATGATTTGTCGGGATCTAGCGGGTCACAGAGAGGGGGAAGGAAGAAATTAAATTAAATTAAAAAAAGGACAATTCCCAAAACTCTGAGATTAAAATCAAAGACGAGTTCATAACATTATCTATATAAAGGGCTTCTCAAGTGTGGATACTAAAATATGAATTTCGTGCAAACGGAGCTAAAGGACAAAAAAAATATAGACTCCCACTCCCAGACACTAAAAGACAAAAAATAGTATATTGATATTAATATTTTTCTTGTCTTTTAACTCCATTACAAAAAATCCGTATTTTAACATTTATAAAAGTTTTGATTAGGTCAGTATTGTCGCTCCCGTAAGCGCACGTGACTGGCTCTTATCGGAGAGTTGTGAATGAGAGTTGGTTACATGGGCCATAGCTCACCATAAGGTGATCCACGATGCTCACCTATATATATATATATAGGGTGGGGTTATTTGAACTCAAAAAGTTTCTCTCTACACTCATTTTAAAAAATAAATTCATTATCAAAAATTTAAAAATCTCAAAATTATCATTCCCATCACTTTCTCTCTCTACCTTACAATTATATATTCTCTCTCCATTCTCGGTAAACTAAACATTCAATTTCACTTTCTTTTAAATCTTTTTTTTTTTTAGTATATCATTATTTATATTTCATGCTTGCTATATATGAGGATTTTTTTCTTGATATTTATTAGCTTTTTTGTTTGACAAAAATTAATTTCTTGATATTTATTAGTTTTCATAGCTGAAAAAAATTCGTTAATGTTTATTTTTAAATAATGGATTTGTTCCTCTTAGTTATTAATACCAATTATTTGTAACTAAAAGAATATATCTAAATGAATTGATGAGAATTTGTGAAATTGAGAAGAGAAAGAGACGAAATGGTTAATTAAGTAATTTTATTCAAAAATTATTTAGATAATAAAATTTTTAATTAAAAAGTGGGTGTATAGAGAAAATAGATGGGTACAAATAACCCCACCCTATATATATATATAGTTGGAATCTCATTCTAACTAAGGATTCTTGTGGTTTCGGATGATCCAGCAGCAAGAGAACTAGGAACGGAGAGCTTTTCCCACTATTCCTCTCCCACTCTTATATAGTCTTTCTCTAATGGGGCATCCAAAGTGAGGATACACACTAAAATATAAAAAAATAATAAGATTTCAATACATTAGAGAGCGTGTTTTTTAGTTTGTTAGTGGCATCTTCACTTTGTTAAAATGAGGATGTCTTCACTAGAGAATATATATATATATATATATATATATATATATATACATATATATATATATTATGGGAGCGAATTAGCAGACCTCTAAAAATACCCTTATTTTTACATTTGCTATTAACAGTTTGATTAAAGATGAATCAATGGATTAGATTTGTCAAAATAACTTAAGTTTTCTCTCTCTGTGCATGGACCCCACTCAATCAATCTCCCTCCTGCCCTTTCGTGCTCTCACTCGTTCTCTCTCCTCATGTTTATCTCTCTCTCTCTTAAATTTTTCAAGCACTGACTTCAGCCAATTAAGATGGATTACATAACAGAAGAAAGAAAAAAAACGAAAGAAACAAACTAAAACAAGAATGAAGAAAAAGTTAACAACACCAATTTAATTATAATATGTGCATAATTAATCAAAGTCTGAAACAAAACTTACAACAATCCCTTTCATGATTCTACAGACATCAATTTAACCTCATGTAATAAAAAATAAAGTTTTTTAGAATAATTTTTTTTAGTGATAGATAGAGATCTACTACTGATAGTATTTTGGAACCCTGAAAATTACATTAAAGATCTTGAAATAAATTCATGTTGAAATTGTTGAAGGCATGAAAGATCTACAAATTTCTTTTGGGTTTCAATCTTGAGATACAGGAAAGTTGCAATGGATGGGATTTCAACATTAATAAGTCTTTCGTCGTCTAAAGGAAAGAGACGAAAGAGAGAAAGAGACGAAAGAGGAGGGAGAGAGTGTGTGAGAGTACGTGCAGGTTATAGAAAAAGCCGGAGGGAGAGTGATTGAGGGGGTCCATGAGAGAAAACTTAAATTATTTTGATAAATCTAATCTGTTGATTCATCTTGAATCCAACCGTTAATAGCAAATGTAAAAATAAGGGTATTTTTAGAGGTCTGCTGATCCGCCCCCATATATTATATATAGGAGGAGGATTAACAACCCCTTAAAATTACACTTAATTTTACACTCTCCCTCCGGCTAATAAAATTAAGTTAAAAAATAAAAAAACACACAATGTAATGCAATATTATAGAAATCTGTATTATTTTATCTTTTAATTTGTCTTATATATATATATATATAATAAGGGATCTAAAATAAGGGATAAGTTAAAAGACAAAAAAATATAAATTTTAATACACTTCAGAATAAAATACACTACATGATATACTAGTGGCTAAATGACAAATGATTTATTAATATATCACGTAGGGAGAAGAATGTGCCAAACAAGTGAAAAAGCTCAAGGAAGATGTGAGGGGGTAGTGGATGATAAAATGGTGGCTGCGAATCCTTTACATCAACTTGAGCTCATTGATACTCTGCAAACACTTGAAATAAGAAGTTGAATAGGATATACAACAATCATCGTAGCATTTATAAGCAAAAACGATAAGGGTAATATGCCGTAGCTCTTGAATTTAGACTCCTTAGACGACATGAGTACAAATTAAATACAATATACCTCAAGATAAAGGCCCTGATTATTGTTAATTTCATTACTCATAAACTACATCAAAGTATGGGTATTAATTAATTAGCTATATGTTGAACAATTGATTAACATTTCATCTTGTTGTAGAAATTTTCAGTAGCTTCAGGGATGGGATGGGGAACCTAAAGTCATGCCTGATGAGTAGTGATGACTGCGAAAGAATTTTGGCTCTGTATGAAGCTGCATACCATTTGGATGAAGGAGAAAATATCTTCTTCCATGAAGCTATAAAATTCACAACCAAATACCTCAAAGGTTACATCAAAAGACATAACGAGGATCAATATCTGACCACACTGGCGAATCATGCACTGGAGCTTTCCCTACATTGGAGAATGCTAAGGTTGGAGGCCAGCTGGTTCATTGTTGTTTACGAAAGAGGACCCGATAAGAACCCTTTCCTGCTCCAGCTTGCTCAATTGGATTTCAACATAGTGCAAGCTACGCACCAAGAGGATCTCAAGTATGCTGCCGGGTACAATCAACGCTACCCGCACCTTGTATATTCGATGATTAATTTGCGACCTCAATTAATTAAACAGCCAGTACAACAAATTAAAGCATTGTACCTAATTATGCAATACAATAATTACAGTTAAATATTAATTAATACTATTGATGTTTGGCTTCTTAGTTCTTAACTATTATCAGCTTAAACTCGACGGCTTTACTAACAATTACTTTCATAAAAACGGGTTTTGGGGAGAAGTTGAATTTTGCAAGGGACAGGCTAATTGAGAATTCTTCTGGAGTCTGGACACTGTGGAGGTGATTTTTGAATCTCAATGTAGACGTTGTAGAAGGATGTCTATGATGGTCAATTCCTTAATAACAATCATCGATGATATTTATGATGTTTACGGTACCTTGGATGGACGAACTTAACTTATCCACAGATGCTATTTCTAGGTTAAGTGATCATAATGTAGATTACGTATTCTAATTTTGATAGGTTGAGTGGCTTATTGTAGGTTAATTGAGTTAATTTTTTTTAATTCAATTAATAATTGGGTTAAATTAAGTTAATTATCATGAATTCGTTTAATCCAACTCAATTTACATAAATAATAATAATAATATGTTAATTTTAAGTTATTATGTTAAATTTACTTAGGTTAAATTAAGTTATTATGTTATTATTATTATTATGTTAATTTTGAATTGTAAAACTCCAAAGATCTAAACGTCTAACCTAATTTTTTATTTTTTTATAAAAGAGACTATTTTATTAAGTAAAATAAAATAGTTTACTCTAATTCCAAGGCTATAACCATTCTCTCATATAAGTAAATTTATTATCTTATAAGTTTAATTTTGAAAGTAAGTTAGTTTCACTTTCTCTTTATATTTTAGTAAACACTTAACAATATATATTTATATATCACTTTCATTTTATTCAAGGCCGACTTTAGACTATATGGGGTCTTAGGCAAATTTTTTTATGGGGTCTTATTTTATTTTGTAATCTCATACTTAAAGAAATATAAAAAGGCTCAAAATTCATTCCATATTTAATTCTTGAATTTCAACAATAATAAAAAAGATCATAAAAATTTTAAAAAATAAAACCTAAAACGGATAGTCATTAAGATTTTTTTTAATTCCATTAAAACCATTGCGAAATAAACAAACAATTACATAAGAACAACATTATTTTTAAATATAATATTTAGAAAGATAGAATATAAAAAATTGAGATAGTGAATTGATAATTAGATAATAGAAATAGACTTTGTATGTCAAGAAACTAATTTTTTTCTTTTTTAAATAAACCAATGAATATAATAATTTACTTTGTATAGAAGAGACTAAGAAATTTTTTCATCTACTAATTTTGAGATTATAAGGTCGTAATATAAATTAAAATAAATACTAAAAGTCAAAGATTCTAACGTTAAGTAATTAAAGTTTTTTTAGAAATTTGGAAGGTAATATTTTAATATTTTTCTTCAAAAGACTAATAATGAACGAATTAATGGTTAAATAATATTATTATTTACATCTCCTTAACATTAACATTACCAAATATAGATTTTCAATAAAAAAAAATAATTCTTAATTACATAATAATTATTAATTAGAGATATGTCTAATAGGTTTTCCTATTTCCTACAATACGTAATTTAAAAAAATATTTTTTAATTAAAAAATAGTTAAGGAAATACTCATAAAATGAGGTATTCACAAAATATGGGGTCTTAGGCGACTATCTTATTCGCTTATACCTAAAGTCACCCTTGATTTTATTACTAGACATGATGCTAACTAATTATCTAAAAGATCTGAATTTGAAATTTGAAATTTGATATTTGAAAAAGAGATGCGGGAAGCTGAGAATAAAGTCTAGAAACTCATTGTTGAAATTTTCTTAATTTTAAGATAGTTAGTTTTTTAGTCTTTTTGTCGAATATTAGACAGTAAATAGAATTTTCATATTTTAATAGATTTATATTTAATTTTATTAAGTTTTATTTCAAATTTTATATCTTTTTTTTATTTAATTTTTAATTTTAATTTGACCTTCAACTTGATCAATCTAATCCAACCTGATAATTTAAAAATTAGATTGAATTAGGTTAAACATGTTTATTTAATTAGGTTAGATTGATTTTATCTCAACCCATTCAATAAGAATTAAGTTGAATTTTCACAATCCTAATCCAACCTAACCCATACCCACCCCTATTGGCCCATATGGTATGGGATGGGAATTTAGTGTGCAGACTGGACAGACAAACTTCGATCGATCCCACAAAATATATACTCCACTCTATTTATTTCCACCACCACCATTTATATATATATATAGAGTCTGTAATTCTGAATTCACCTCCACACAGCGCACACAGCTTCTCTAATTTAATTCGAATTCTTCAGTTATGTAGCTCTAAGAGGTTTAATAGTTCTGATCAATTCCAATAGGTTCTGTAGTTATATATTCCGTATGATAAAATTCAGAAAACAAAATCAAATGATCTTTCTTATAAATAAAGGCCATAAGGTGTAAACAATGCAAAATTTTCAATCCGCTAAAGAATTCAATACTTTGGCTCTCTGTCAAACTTCATAGTCATATATATTTCATTTCAGTCCTTATTCAACTACAACCGCTTTTTAAAGTGTTTGATGAAATACTGAACTTCTATTTTGTAGCTAATAGACATCTGGTAATTTCATTTCACAGAATTAAAAATTAACTCTTACCTCATCAATCTCAAACATCCTTTCGAAGTTTTCCAGATATAAAAATTTATACATACATTTTACAATGCAATGAGAACCAAGACTTAAAAACTTTTCCTCAAATCTTGGTATTAATTAGCTATTTACATGAGAAACATCTAACTGCAGCAGTAGCCACAACAATACCCCATATACTTATAAATTATTTAAGTCAAAAGAAGTAGTAGCAAAAACAATATCATATATATATATATATATATATATATATAATCACACACCCCATTAATTCTTTTAACCATTGTGAAATGACTATACTGAGTAGTATTACAAGCTTGAAAATATTTTCACACTATCAGCTACACAACAAGGCAAATTCCTGTTGGCCAGAAATACCCATTTTAAACAACGGCCATTGCTAGATAGTAGATACATATCATATGTGATCAGTATGTCACCTAAAATCCAAGCTAAGCTACCCGCAAGAAATAAAGAAATAAAGTGATGGCCAATCAGCTATATACGGTCCACTTTTTGATGCATGTTCCATCACTAATTCTGTAGATAAAGAAAAGGCATCAAAAACTGGACCATGAAATTAAAACCAAGAACGTACGCACTACATCAGGTAGCTAACACAATAAAGGTGAAATTGAACCATATATATAATTAATAATCCGAGATTAATTAGCAGCTAGGTAGCTAGTCAAACAAATTCCTGAGAGCATTACGTTTTGCACATGGCTCCCCAGGCAACAACACCTTTCCGCATTCCCTGTCTGTCAAATTGATCACTTGAGGTTGAGTAGTACTGGAACTGACTGCAGGTTCCACAGGATCATGGCCTAAGATCACTCCTTGCTTCTGCAAATAATGCCATTTGTCTTGAAACAGGTAAAAGAAAGCTATCAAAGAGATCTGAGCTGTGAAAAGTATAGTCCAAAGCGTAGTGCTTCTTGATGTTTTATTATGGTAGGCTTTTAAGCCTGTGTAAATGTTGATAATCCCCACAAGAGAAATTGCTGTTCCTAATAACCAGTGCACAACGTACCACGCACCTCTTCTTTTATTTCCCCTGCGCGCGCCACAAAATAAATAAATAAATTGATGATGCCAGATTGCCAGTTGCCATCTGGGTTCTGAAATTAATTAAGTAAGAGTTAATCTCGACCCGAATGGATTAATTAGGCACGTACATACCTTGGAGGCTTGAAGAATCCAATTGAGACCTGCAGCCACAAGGCACCATAAAGTGCCAGACCTAAACGTTGGTGGTTATTATTGAATGAATTCTCGAAATTCCTTATGGACATTATAGCTCCAACTGTTGCTAGAACCACTGCAAGCATCTGTTGATCGAAAATTGAAAATCACACAATTAATGACATATATATGATCACTAGTTCACTTTTTCTTGCGATATTTAATTACCACAATAAGGTTGGTTAATCACATGAGTTTCGTGTTATTTATATCAAGCAATAATTTTAAGTCTCAACTTGAGTTTCAATATTATGTGTTACTCATCTTTTAGATCATGAATCTAAAATTACTTATTATTCTATTCTACCATCCAATTGAAGAATGCCACATCAATTGAGATTCTTCAACTATTCAAGTTTGAGACCTAAATATTGAGATTCCAGCATTACTCTTTTCAAAAATTATAAACAGAAAGTTGCGGATGCAATCATTAAAAGCTAAAGTGCCTAAAATGATGATGAATAAGAGCAATAGATCAAGATTTATAATTACATTTTCGGACTCAATATAAAAGAAGAGAATGGTCTTAATTAAATTAAATTTCCTAACAACAATATTTTTTCCTCTTTTTTAATTTATTCTTCTTTCCTTGGAATGATAAGAACAGATGATACCAGTTTTGCAGAAGAACAGAGAAGATGATCTACCTGCAAAATAATATGTAGATAGAAGAAAGCTCTAGCCTTTATCACACTTTCCACTTTATTGGACATTCTTATTGTTAGTATCCCAGCAGGCATCAAGAATCCCATCGAAGCCCACAAGAGAAGACCATGAACCGCAATATGAGATGTCATCTGAGGACCCATCTGCAAGAAAAAAGAAAAAATTAATGAAACATACATGTGTGTGTGTGTGTATAGCTTAAACCCTAATCTATCCCCAAAAAAAAAAAAAAAAAAAAAAGGTTATACATTTAAAGAGAAATTTAACTAATCAACTTGACAAAATTAAAGTTTAGTTACCTTGGATAAATTTTCTTGTATGCTCTTGTGATTCCTGGATTTTCTAAACTCGTCATTGGAAAGGCATCCAACAAACGGTAGAAAAATAACATAACATGAAGGGACAATGAAAGCTGCTACTAAACGAAAAATTTTCATTCTCTCTCTCTCAGCTCACGTAGTCACTCACACTCTCACAGAGACACGAGCATTCAGCTTTTCATCATTCTTTATGTAGCAAGAGAGACTTTTTAAAATATTATAAACTTTATTGGATGGTAATAAGAGCATTTCAGATAAGTTAATAAAGTATTAAAATGCATCATCTTTTTGCATAAAGAAGCTAATGTGCTATGATTACTGCATTCAAAAAGCTACATGCTAAAACCCTGCCCCTTTTTCTTTTTGCTACGATAACAATTTACAATTCTGTGTGGCTTATAAATCTGTAAGTATGTATGAATATGACCATTCTGAAAAGGGAGTAAAGAAACAAGTGGGAGGTTATGAATACTCAATGCAGATTTTCAACGATGTGGGGTTGACATTGCTATGCTTTTTGGTTTCGTAAGGGGGAATGTGAGATGGCAAATCCAACTAGGGTCAGAGTTTCAATGGATTGTGAATTGAAAAGGAAGTTAATTAATGCAATTTTTTTATTCTTTTTGACAAATGTGATTGATGAAAAGAAAAAGAGACATGCGAATGAAATTTCCCGATTGAGGAGAAGTTGATATTGAAGAACGACTGAAAAAGACAACAAAACTAATACATGTATACGTGAGAATTGAAAAGACATGAGCATCACTAATTTATTTATGGTAAGTCCAAGGCTTAGCTTGGATTTTTGAGAGAAATGAACATGCACTACTAGCTAGCTAAGATTGCTTTAATATTCGTCAAGACCTTAAAGGTACCAACATGATGATGATGGTGAAGAGAAAAGTTTGCATGGATGGGTACAAACACCTGTAATTGCTACCTAGCTTCAAAGTGTGGCTATTGGACCCATGTGATCCTTGTCGTTGAGTTAGCTCCCCTAATCATTTTGTATGGCAAATATTGTTTTGCCGTAGTGAGATTTATAAAACACCAATACTCGATCGGGGCATGATTTAATTTTATTGAGTTTATAAATTATTAAGTACACTTTGAAGACTGATATTGTTACTTGTTAGAGCCAATTAGTTCACATGACAGTAGTGATCAGTAGCTAGCTAGCTTCATCATGAATCATAGAAAGTTAAATAAATTGTTGGTAACCGACATGTGGGCTAAATACAACATGCACACAGTAGATCCAAGGTCCCATTTGCAATCGAGCACAAGGTATTGATTTCTTCATATTCATGATAGGGACACTGAGCTTGAAAGCTTGAAAGACAAAGATAGATCTCCATATCCCTCCCTCATGCCTACTGATTTTTCCTTCAATTATATGTATGATAGTTTACTTTCACCGCTTAATTGAAAATACAACGTTTTGACCTTTTGTAATCAATACTTAATTAACTGCAGAATAACTTATTTTAGTATAACAAAAGGATTATCTAATGGAAGACCAAAAGATTAATAGCGAAAAGTGTTGAACAAACTTGGATGGTCGGTATCTGTAATCCGATAGATAGTTAGATAATCAAAAGGATCATAGAAAACTTTTTTAAAGTCTTGGTAATCATTGTAATTGTAATATATTTAATTCAGGAATTTTTTGATGGGCCAAAAGTAATAATCATGGGTTTGGTGGGCAGTCAACATCTGCCTGATTGAATTTAGTACACCTTTTTTTTCTTTTTTGATTTATTTGAATTTAGTAAACTAACAACACAAATTCCCTTTTTTTTTTTTTATATCAACTCTAATATTCTAATCTCTAGTCATCGAAAATATCATGAACATATTCATCTAGTAGCACCAATGGAATTATGGCACATTGTTAATTAAGGCGCTCAAATTTTATTAAGTATTAAAAATTTTTTAATTAAACATGATTAAGTAAAATTAATTTATATATAGTCTTTTTTTTCTTGCGAAATACGAGTGGAGTCAATACATCCCTCTAGTATTTGTAAGGGTTATTTGTCTGAGTAAGTGTCCAAATATATTTGCCACAATACTTAAATAACAGTTGTAAATATATGATATATGATCAATAATTTAATGTGTAATCAATATTTAAAAAAAAAAATTCATCCAACAACCGTCGCATAACATATCAGATTGGTAGGTCATGGTCACATGTTATTTTAGAGTATCAATAAGATGCTCTTTAAATCAAATTTTATTATTTATTTAAAAAGTTACATTAAAGAATTCAAAAACTTTTTTCATATAATATTTTTAAAATAAAATTACCCTTCTCTCTATTTAATATTAATATGATAGAAACATTATCTCAGTTTTAAAAAAAATCTTATTTAGAGAAATTTTTTATCCTTTAATTTAATATTATTCTAATAAAAATTTTAATTGAAATAATAACATATAAATTTATTTTTATTTTAAGAATCTTTTAAAAACTGATTTATTTATTTTTTTCACTCTTCTAATTTAAAGAGCTAAATTAGAAGAATCGCTCTCACAAATTAAAATTTAAGAGTAGAGCTCGTAAATTCCACTATGATCCACCATTTAATGCAAAGAATAATATTAAAAAAATAATTTTAACCTTCTCCATCTATTTTTTAAAAAATAATAATAATAAGCGAACATAAAATACAAAACCAGCCTCTAATTGCCCATGGCAGTCTGAAATTTCAACAATATACCAAAAAATAAAAAGACAATAACACAAACAAGCATCAAAAATTAAATTAAAAGGTAGCCTAATTGGAAAACCAAACATTTAATAGCATCCAACAGCAACATAACCGGTAACCAAAACATAAATTTTGCAATCCCAAAGATCAAGTTCCCAAGTCTCATACCCTAATATTCTCAACATAAAAACAGGTATCCATTGAAAAAAAAACAACTGACATAAACGGTAACTACCAAAAATGTCCTTAGAAATAGATAGATATCCACTGTTAAACCCTCTTGAAGTCTCAATTATCAAATGATAAGAGAGTTACATAAACAAGTTAGGCCTTGATGCCTTGTATGTGGTCCTCAGCTTCCTGCTTGGTGGTCTCACCTTCCTGAACACCAAGGGAAACTTGATTTTTGAATTGTGGAACTGCTTGGTGCTCTCTCTCTTGCATAGCTTGGCAGGGATGGTAGCAGTCTTGATAATTTGAATGCAAGGAGACCTGACCCTATGACGAGAAGCCATCTCAGTGTACATCTGTTCCACAGCCCCGTTCAGAGTGGTATCACGGTACTCCTTGTACATATTGTGATAACCAGTTCGACTTTGATAACGCAACCAGATACCATAGTTCTTGATCTTGGTTGGGTTCTTCTCAAAAATCTGCAAGAGATTACAATTATATATTAACGAGTCCCTCGAAATCTGTACATTTTAATGCTCCAATTGCAAAAACCCGAAACCATCAACTAATCAAGCCCAAAAGAATTCAGCAAAGATACAAGAGATTTAATGCCCTAAACAACTACAGGATAAGAACCAAGTAAAGATGCAGTAAAATTACACTTGGATAGGCACAACTCAAAATATGGGATAAAAACCTAATAACAGCACATAAATAGAACAACCTGAATCAAATTGAAAGACGTGATCCAATCAAGAAGCTTATTAAATTGAGTATCTCATTCACAAAACAGAACATTTACCAACACAATTGCTCATTTATCCTATAGGTTTAATCAATAAGTCACTGAACCACAAAGTGAATAGAGGTAAGCAATCAAATAAGAATCCAAAATAATTATCAAATAAATGATTCCAGAAATTTCAGTTTGCAGTTGCAAGATTTATATGATCAGATCAGATATCAAATTCTAACCAGATAACTACCAAAAAAAACTACTCAACCTGAGAAATCGAAGTAATTTGGCAACAATATATTAATTTCAACAGAGAATTTGCAGAATGTTTTAAGCCATATAAATACACATGTACTTAACTATAAAGGTATTAAAGATGCACAATAGATTTTTAACAATGGGAAAAAAACAAAAACAAAACAAACAGCTACAACACAACATCAATAAATATCACACAAGTCACAACTAACATCTTAATGAAAACAACTACCAAACAAGCAAAAGAGCACACTGTGAAATGAGTTAAAAAAAAAAATAAGAAGCATACCTCGTTAATGGCAAGCACTTGACCGTTGCTCTTCTTGACCTTCTTCAGCTTCCTAAGAAAGTACCTGATGAAAACCAATCTCAAATCAATCATTCAACAAAGATGACTGAAATTGAATCCACAGACCATGAACAAAATCACTCACCAGAACTTGGACTTGGCTCGAACCTCATTTGTGGCCCACAACTTCATCCTGTAAATCTTAGGATGCTCATCGGACTCAGTTGGGAGAGCTCTCCCAACAACCTGGTACTGGTGAAACTGCACAACAACCCATAGCGAATTCCCATCAACAAACACCCTAAAATCCCTAATAACTCTAAACGAAAACATAGCTATAACAAACGGATATGAACCACATGAAGCCTCCAATTAGTTATAGCTATAACACCTAAAAAATTCCAGCTTTTCATTTTTTTAGCTGACAACAAATTTAAATCGTATTACGAACACATATAATTAAAGGTTATCAATAGATCTAGGAAGCGAGAGCAATAACGTACCCTGAAATTGACCATTTTCGAGGAAAAACAAGATGCGGCGATCTCCGCAGCCTAACTCTCTCTCTCTCTCTTCCTCCCCCTCTCACTCTGTTGTAGAAGAAGATGGAACTAGGGTTTTCTTTTTGTTTTTATAGCGAGGAAAACCCTAAATGAATAGTTGTTAAAAGTGACGCCGTTTGGTCCCTGAGTAAAATGAAACCGGGTTTTTTAAAGATACACGTGGCGGAAAATTTACTGCTGTTTCTTAAAATCTGATTATTTATTATTCGCAAAAAATCCAAAAAAATCTAATTATTTATTGAATAAAAAAAACTTTTTATGTAATAGTATGTTCAGCCAACATATACGCTTTTCATTCAAATTTTAGAATAAAGAATATAATGCAGGGGACATGAATAAATTGTGACATTTTTTCCGATTTCCAAATACCATTGTGATGTAACATTATTTGTCCGAGGAGATTCAAGATTTATTATTTGTCCGAGGAGATTCAAGATTTACCTCATTCATGTGGAAGAAAACAAAACAAAAAAAAAAATTATTGAGCATTTTAAATTCCAAACTTTAAAAATGTTTGTTGGCGTCATTTTTCATTTTTTTCTTGAAATAATATATTTAGACCGTATTTGGTACTGAGATACTATAACTTTTAAACTACATTAAAAAAAGATATATTATATAATTTTAACTAAAATAATAAAGATATTATAAGTTTTCATCATATAAACATAGAATCAAATTAATTTAATTTTTAAAATAAAAAAATTAATATTTACCAAATATTTTAATACAATAACTTAAAAACTATATATGCCTAACCTTAATACCAATTACTGCCAGATGGCCTTACAGATGGTGAAAGGAAATGGGGCAGCCGTGGAGGAGGGATTGTCAAACTTTGAAATTTGATCTTCTTTTTCCATCTCTTCACTTTTCTTTGTTTGGGCTACTAGATTGGGCAGTTGGGCTAAATTGTGCACTTGGGCTTACATCACAAGAACCTAACTTACATATTAACTTACATACCAGTTTCGATCCCAAAACTTAAAAAAAAAAAAAAAAGCCAATTGGATGTGAATCAAATCTCACTTCAGTTTAAGTACACATCCATTGTCCTTAGTATAACATTACTAGAAATGACCGATTGCAATCCATGCGAACACTTAACTCTACCATGAATACCCAATAATTTCAGTTGCCTTTACATGTTAAACATATGAGAACCTGCAAGGAAAAAATACAATAACCAACCAATAATATTCTGGACACCATTAGATGAATTTACAATTGCTGCAAACCACATTAATCTCCCCAGGTATGAGCTCCCTTAGTTACGCCAAGACTTAAAGCAATCATTACAAGAACCGACTGCACAAGGCAGGAAAGATAATCAGAAAAAAATCGAAAGATGAAAAGCAAATATATGCTTAAGCACAAGCAAAGGCAACAGTAGAAACAAGTTACCCAGCTGAAAAGTTACACATCAGCATCTTGGTATAAGAAACAATTTCCAAGGGCATAGTTCAGTCAACCATAAACATAATAAAAATGCTGTCTCCAACAGATACACAGCATTATGCCAACAACTAACTCCATCCACTACTAGTGATAACATGCCTAAAAATCATGTGCCCTATACTACACATGGTTTATGGAGAAAAACAAACAGAATGGTTTGGACCCATTAACACAACCAAACAGTACAATGATAGCACATGTTTCAGCCAGAGAAAAGTGGAAAGGCAGATAAAGGAAACTTACAGCAATTGCACATGCTATGTATCCAGGTTTTTCTCGGTAATCCACTTGTACACAGAGAGCAATAAAAGCTCCAACGTACCAGGGAATGCCACCAAGGAAGAATCCACTCATAAACCTAAAATTCAAATTTCAAATTTTTTAGTCATTAAGCATGGCCAAGACTGTAATTCAAGTTGAGCAATATAAAATTGGTTCTGGGACAACATCTTCATCTGGTTAAGCTCATTACTTATTTTTTATTATAACTGTTGATAAGAGTACAGTACTACAGTTCTCCTTTATTTTTTTTATACATTAATTGTTCAAGACAACCTTAAGTTCAACTGTTCAAGTCATTCCCTTTGGTCTTTTCTTTTCTATCTTGCTTTCCCCTTTACTAAAGTTTTTACTTGTGTGGGTTGATTGGAGCAGAGAAGCTAGAGGAACCAAACAAGGGAGAAAGCTAAACCATAATGGCTAAAATATACTTGAACACATAAATAAAAGAGAAGAGAGAAAAGAAAGAAAGCAAAGATAAATAGACATCCAAGAAAATACAATCCTTGGAATGAGTTCTATATAGCTTGTGTAACAGAAGTCTGCATAAATTAACATATTCCAATGGCATTGAACTGGTGATCTAACTAGATCCTAAATTCCGATAAAACTTGACTTGTTGCCAAAGGGAAATGGCCACAATTATGCAGTAACAACAAAAAAAAGTTATTTTAAAAAAAAAAAAGTGTACGATTCTGACGCGGACTAGAAGCCGGATAGAGTTACAGTAATAGGAAAAACAGTTCTCATATAAAGCATTCCAATATCTTCCATCACAAAGAAGAAGAGCCAACTAATAATGGTCACTCAACTTCTGCCTCCAATCTGCTAAACTGGAAGTGATAATGCAAACATAAACATGTACCTAGACCTTTTTATGAGACACGAAAAGAAAATTATGTAACCAAATAACCATGTGAAGTTTCTTTTAGTCATTTGTTAGAGTATATGCTGCATCTTGGAGAGAGACAACATATTCAAGTTCTTGTAAAGAAATTAAGAAAATATACAAAAACCATACCAATTTTATGGCAAGTGGTATGGGAAAATAAAATAAACAAATAATGAAAGTGGAACTTACAAGAACCAGCCCATGCCAACGCCACAGCAGGGAAGGCGATGTTCTCCCAAAGGCCTTCCCTCGAAAACAGCATAACCTTGAAACCCATCGTTGAAACAATAAAAATCATCATTAACATAAAATGAGACACCAACAGACAATTAACGGAGGCATTCATTTTTGTATTCATGTTTAATGTGATTATATTAAAAGGGATTAATAATTTTTAACCAAATTAATCTATCAAAATGTACCTGGGACGGTCTGGTAGCCGTGGCCATATAACAAGGGATGGTTGGAAGTACCAGGTCCGGGAGGAGGAATGGGCTGTGGCAAACCGACAACCTGCTGGGGCGGTGCCTGAGGGAATGGAGGACAGTAATTCACGACCCCTTGAAACGTGCCGTAGTAATTTTGATTCTGGGGGTTACCAATCAAACCTCTGCCCTTCTGTTCGTCATTCATTTTCGTTTGTTTAATTTAGATAATTTAAGGTTAGGATTCTGAACGGCCCCGTCAAGCCGTCAATTTTTCCACCTTATTCTCTCTCCTCAGCGATGGCGCGCGCAGTGACAGAGCCCCGGACGGGAGAGGCCGTCAAAAATTTTGTTATTTCCTCTTTCTCTTTTTTTTTTTTTTTTTTTTTTTTTTGAGAGCGAGTGTTATTTGATTATTTCTTCTTTGGCAGAGATATTTAGCTTTTGGGCACGAGAGAGGATGTGTCAAATTGTGGCTAAATTTGACCCAATAGATCCGAAACCCAACTTGAATTCCAATTGGGTATTGTTAGAGGGCTGGGCCGGGCTGGGCCCTTCGCCTCCGTTTCAGATTTCTGGACTTCAGGAGTTTCAGTCAATAAATCCCCTCTTTGTTGAAAAACTCGTATATATCTCACAGGAGACAGACTCGTCTTATAAATGTAGTCTCTGAAACTTCGAAGATAAATGGGACTTGAAAAGATAAAACTGAGAGGACAAACAACCCAAGAAAGAGTCAAGAAAAAATCTTAGTTCATTATCTCCTAATTTGATTTAAATTTTATTCAAAGCCTCAACAATTTAAGTTATTAACTAAAGCGGCGTTTGTTTTTTTTGTCTAAAATCTGAATAGACCTAAATTGGTCTCAATTTTGAATAGACATGAATGTCTCAATCTGAATAATTTTTTTTTTTTGTCTGAATCTCTGAAAATAAGTATTAAATTGTTTGATTTCTCAATTTAAAAAACTAAAAACATGTACTTTTACATTTATATCCTTATTAAATTTGAATGTCAAATAAATAATATGCATATCTCAAATAACATAAATACCATAATATTTTAACATATATAAGTAAAACTAAGTTCAAGTGAATACATAATGATTTTAGAATTATAATATATAAAATACCATAAGTTTCAAATTTTATCACAAATTCTCAATAATAGTAATAAAAGATGAGGTTATTAGTGAGTAAATGTGTATGTATAGCTTTTGGGATAGACATAAAAAATAAATTATAATGCAGGGATATTTTTAACATTAGAAATTAGTTGACTTATTCAGATTTCTCTATTCAGTAAAAAGCTAAAAAAATTGGCTTATTTTATTAAGTCAAAATTATTTAAAAAGTCTCATTAAGTTGTAAAAACAAACACCTCTAATTAACTTAATTTAATTAAGTCGCTTTAAGTCATTAAGTTAAAAAACAAACAGCCTCTAAATTAAGTGACCAAATATGTTTTGATCTAATGAAAACTAAATTGATTGGAGGAGACTGATTGCGAAGAGTGCCACGTAAAACTTTTTACTTTTTATTTATTTATTTATTTATTTAGATAAGAAGTAAAACTTTACTGGGATGTAATTTGTTTTAGCTCCTTTTTTTTTATTAAAAGACCTAAGAAAAGAGGAAAATACCGTTATAGATGACACTGGCTAGCACTTTAAAGGACAAGTTAGTGAAGTACTAGAGAAGAAGATAGATCTCACACGAACCCAAAATTTAATTCTCAATGTGGAGTACAATGAGCAAGAACTTACTTCCGTGAGTTTGACCTAATATTTGCATATTGGGATGCCGTTGAGGGCGTTTGTTGGTCCGTTTGCACATATGGCCTGATTCGGTCATCCACACTCCTCAAATAAGGGCATTCTTGTATCTGAAACGAGGATCTAAATAACCATTAGGTCTTTGCCCTAGTGGGAGAATATTTGCTCTCATACATTGTGAGCTCATAAAAGTAATTATGGGGATTTAATTTCTATTTAATGTAAATTAGTCTCAATAATTCTGAGCAATAATCTCATGTAAATAATAAAAAAAAAGATCCAAATATTTAAATACTTTTTTTGCTAGATCGGATTTGTCACGTAGCGTACCTTTACTTGTAGGTGACCTTTTTATATATGGAGAGCCCTTATGAGTTAATTATTATTATTATTATTAATATGATGAGTTTTTTAGTTAAATCAATTGTGAAAATCTGGGCCTAACAACCAAATAGATATAATCTGCTTTGACACACATTGCCCATCATGGGTTTGTTACCTAGCTTTGCAACCCAAAACGCGCCTGCTTAGTTAGAAAAACCCATGACTTATAAATCAATACGTGGGATATTACATTAATAATGTGCCAATTTGTTGATGGAGTCCCTTCCCTTTCAATGTAGTCCCCATTTCGGTGATGTAGAGGCTCCTATTAAGAACTAGGAAACATCTATGAATTATACAATCGTGGGGCGTCTCTTATTGCTTATCTCTTCAATTTTTCAGGTTTAGCCTTGGTTGCTCCATTGCCTTCCTCATATCTTAGAGGGCATTTTAATCATGATACATATTAAGTCACTTGTCTACCTCCCATTGTATTGGAAAAAGAGCACACAAGTTGTTATTTTGAGGCATTATTTTAAATGGGATCCACTTAGTATAATTGGAAGGTCAAGGATGATTTAGGTGCTCCTTCATGAGTATTTGCGAAGGGTATATCTAAATGCTAAAAATAATTATCAGATGAATGAAAAATTATTACTCAAAGTACACCTATGGAGTTGAAAAAACTAAAGGAAAACGTACTTGTCCAACATCGGAAAAAAAAAAAAAAAAAGCTATAGCATGAAAGCTTATTTATGGTTACTCATGTTTATATGGGTAAGAATATGAGTATTGAGGCTCTGTCTTGTGCGAGCCTGATGTTTGAGTATCAGAAGTTCGCAGGAGGCGATTTGGTGGTGTGCAAGGTTGTTTCATGACTTATTCCTCACTTGACATTTTTCTTGTGTCGAAGTGTTCAAAAGCATCATAAGTTCATAAGAGATGATTTGGTGGTGTGCTAAAATTGTTTCGTGGCTTATTCCTCCCTTGACATTTTTCTTCTGTGTCGAAGAGTTCAAAAGCATCAGAAGTTTGCAAGAGACAATTTGGTGGTGTGCAAAAATTATTTCGTGACTTAATCCTCCGTTGACGTTTTTCTTTTGAGTCGAAGAGTTCAAAAGCATCAGAAGTTTGTCGGCGACAATTCAGTGGTGTGCGAAAATTGTTTCCTGCCTGCTGTATGCTGGAAAACAAACATCATTCAAACCTAAAGTGCTTGATAATAAGTGGCAACTGGCAAATCTATTTTAAAGAAATTGTCTAGTATAGGCTTTGAGATTTCCTCTTTAGTTATAGATTCTCGTTTCTGTACAGATTTTGTTTTGTTGTTTAATTAGCTTTGTTATAATTATTATTGTACTTACAAATGTGCATGTTTCTAGTACATTGGACCGAACAAAATACACGTTAGGAGAGCTTTGTCATCTTATATGATTCTACTCAACTCGAATCTAAATTAGTCGGAGTCCAATGTAATATGTAATCTCCGAATATCATATAAAAATATAGCCTTCAACATAATATATTATGTATATGGTTTTAAGCTTTTCAGTTATGGTTTGATTTTTGAATTTTAATAGAATAAGAGGTTCGTAATTTCATCTTAAAAATGTACGTTGTCCATCTAAATATAAAAACTTAATTATAAATAAGCATGTTCGTTAGAGAACGCAAATAACCGTACAAGACATGCAAACCATGCAAAAACCTACAATGATAGTAGTATATAAAAATTTGATACGATTAGGTGGGATTCACTGTATAATTAATTAACAAGCTAGATGAGATAAAATATATTGAAAAGGCAAGGGAGGGCGTTGGCGACGTACAGAATCCAAGATCAAATCCCGCACATTCCAATCAAAATCCCAGCATGCAATTGACAAATTTTTTTTTTCTTTGACATATTTTAATATAAAAAAATCAAACTTAAAAAACAAAAAAAAAAATAATAATAATAATAGATCAATCAATCCTTTTCGCCAATCCCGTACATATGGAATGGAAGTATGGAGCTGACTTTCCACAGACAATCAATTTTTATGCGGCACGTGCACAAGCGACAGCTATCTTTGATCGTTTATTTTTATTATTTCATAAATACAGCAGCCTCCGTGTTTGTCTTACGTGTTCAAACTTTCTTCCGTGGACGGTCACCAATTTTAAATTTTTAATTTTTAATTTTTAATTAATTAGGTACACTGCAGGATGTTGACAAAAAGTCCACGACCACCCGATCAGATCAAACTAAAAAATATATATCACATGACATGGAAACGAAATCCTTTTTCCACTTAGATATATGCCTGAATCATACGGGAACCTTAGCCTTAGGTCAGTGGTCCAACTGTTACACCATACATACATACATACATACATACATACAACACTTTTTATCCTAAGTAAGTAACCGTTCGATTGAAATTAAAGTGATCTAACGGTCAAGAACTTCACACGTTGTGATTAGATGGTACCGGTCAATCCTGTTATTATATATAATAATAAACAAGGCACTGCTCACTGGACATGCTGGTCTGATCTCTCTTTTAAATTTTAAACGGTTTCAGGAGTTTGTTGGATAATTAGTCATGGACTTTGAGCCGTGGCTTAAATTGATTGTTTCAGACGCAGGTGTTTGTTTCTCAGCTTACCTTGTTAATGAATAATGAGATTGAGAGCTGGTGCATGCTAATATTAATCTGTTCTTAATTGTTTTGTTTTTGGTTAATTAATTGTGACTTGTGCGCAAGGAACAAAAAGCTGAATCATTTAATTAATGGTGGCCTTGGTTTTGTAACTTTTGTCGGTTGCCCATAAATCATTTGATTATGTAATCAATATTTCCAGCCGTTAGATTAAGCAATGATTCATCCTACGGGTTTGTCTTACACAATCGAAAAGTATGGTATGGTGCTACTGTTGCACTACAGCTGGATCCTTGTTTAATAATTATAAATTAATAATTTTCTTTTTTCTCTTTTTTAAGTGTTAAAGCTTTAATAATAATGTTTAAATCATCCGTAACATAACTTTAAAAAATAATCATAATATATGTTAAAAGAACTGAGGATGAGAATCTCTAAGTTGAAACTTTGAACTCAAACATATGTGAAATTTTGACTTCATGAATTATAAAATCTATACGGCTATTCATATACGCCCATTTTATTTCTAAAGTTATTAAGATGAAAATGTTCTTTTAGTTCCTGTAATTTAACTAATTTCCTAATTAATCTATGTATTTTTAAAATTTAAAATCTAGTTAAAATATTTATAGTATTACTTCCATGTTGGATGTCTAACTTGTTAAGAGTACAATGATAATTTTGTTATATAAAATCTGCTATGTAATAAGTGAAAAATAGATAATAATTAAGTATATTTCAATGAAAATAGATACACAACAACGTTTTTTAATAATTTTTAAAATATAAGGACTAATTTGATAATTAACTCAAATTATAGTGATCTAAAAAAACATTTTACATGGAATCAAATCTTTACATAAAATAAAAAAAGGGAAGGTTTCAAGAACTTTACCAACTGTATCACCCCATTGTCTAAAAAGACAAGAATCAAAGTTACGTGATCGTATGTTTGTTACATTACTCAATTTTTTTGGTTTACTATCTTAAGTTTTGTATATAATTAAAAAAAATTGTAAGTGCAACGACAATTTTAAAAATTATAAACAAAATTGCTGGCGATTGCACTGTACATGGCTGTGTGGTAGCCTAGGCCCTAGCCCTTGCCTCGGAACATTAACAAGGTACAAGAATCACAAATGTTCTTATGGCATGTTTGATTTAAATAAATAAAAGGAGAGGAGACGAGAGAAAAAAGAAAAAAGAAAAAAGAAGAGAGATGATGAATTACATATTAAACCAAATAATAAAAATAATTTAAAATTGAGATTCACCATTTTTTTTCCCAATTTTCTATCCCTGCCTCTCCTTTCATCCAGCTCGTTTTGACCAAAAGAGGACTTTTTAATTGGTCCTCAAAATTCTCGGGACTACAAGATTATAAAAATGTACGTATATCTGTTCAACTCTTAACTTGCCAAACACCCAAATGAAAGTAAAATTAAAAGGCCAATCAATGAAATTGAAAGGCTCGGGACCAATTCAGTTGCCTTATTTTGATGAAAGATCAAAATTTTACTGTACTTTTTGACTCTTGAAACAACAAGAGCATGCTGCATGCCTGGAGCTGTAGTTAAATGTCATACATGCATTGCATGCATGAGTCTTGTTCGCGATATTCGAAGCCAATTTTGTATTTTCAGCTCCTATTGGCTGCTACTTTCTGACCGTAATCTCCGAGTATTTGCCAATTTTGACCAACAATCAGGTGGATCTATTCAGAATTTCTGCTCGTGTCGTGCGTAATAAAAAATGGTCTACTTCTGGAATTCTCCTACTAAACAATCTTCAGTTGAAGGTCACGCTTTCTAGAATCTAACGTTAAGTCTGTTATGGTAATAGATTATAGCGTTAAGTTTCTTTAGTTAATTATTTCAACCTCTATAATTAGGGGTGATAAAAATACCCACCCGGACCCGGGCAATTCGGTTCTGGTAAAACTCGGCCCGCTTATATAAAAAATTCAGTCCCGAATTTTAAAAATACATACTCAGATATTTTTGGGTCCAGGTTCGGTCATGCCACCCAAAACCAGGAACCTGGATCGAATCAGGTTGTTTAGTAAGTTAAAAAAAAAAAAAAAGAGAATATAAAAAGAAAATCATGAAACTCTAAATCCAATACATTACACACATAACACACACACTGTCGCACAACTGCACATGCATTGATTCTGAATTTCTGAAGCACAGCTTCACGAATCAGTGAAATCACACAACACAGTGACACACAAGCACTGCGCCACTGCCACTACACAACCTGTCAACCACTAGCTGTCAGTCGTGCATCCTCCATGAGCCGTCGGAGCCGTGTCTCCATCCGTCGATTGCTGCTTCTCTCTCTGTTCTCCATCCCGCCGATCTAGCAAGCAGCACCTCAAGATCAATCGCCATTGCTCCTCCAGGTTCGCTCATCTGCCGCCATCACAGCCACCGTCGAAGCGTCCACCAACCACCGATCTCATGCATTGTCATTTTAAAGTTTTTTCCAGCTGTTTTTTTTAAATATGCAATTATTAGGTTAATATGTTATATATATCATATATGTTTTATGTTTTTCATTATTATTATTATTATTATTATTATTATTATTATTATTATTAGGTGTTAATGTGTTATAATTTATATTTGGTGATTGTTATGTTGTTAAATTTAAAATTTTGATGGATATGGAATGACTTTAGGTTATGGATTGAATGAATTTAGGTAGTAAAAAATAAAAAATTTGAATTTTTTTTTAAAATTTGGTTGATATGCGAGTAGAGAAAACCCGAATTGAAAACTCGGACCCGGGAGTGTCCGGGCGGGGTCTGGTCTCGCAATTAAAAATTCGGGCATAAACCCGGGTCCGAACAATTAGTTTGATAATCCGAGCCGGTCCCGGGTTAGGCCAAACCCGGCTCGGACCCAGGGTTTTGCCAACCCTATCTATAACCTTTTTTTTTTTTTTTGAACGATATTTTAAGCAGAAAAATTCAGCGGAGCGACATCCAAATTTAAAATCATAAGGGTTATCACATTATTTGATTATTTTTAACTAATATAAATGATAACTTGACTTCGCCCAATTTTATAATTAATTCTAGAGTTCTGCTATTTGCCCCCGGTCAAACCCCGAAACTTTCCTAAACGACGCTGTTTCATGACTTTTTTTTTTTTCCAATTTGAAGCAAAACGATACCGTTTTGCTTAAGCTAAGCTTCTCATCCTGCTACCTTTCTCCTCTTCCTTTCGGCAGAGCCCTCTCCTCTTTGCTTATCTCAAAGTCTATGCACAGTTCTTGATGCATGTGAAGTCGTTGTGAAGAAATTGGTTGAAGATTCTGGTAGCAACTGTGAATGGAGGCATGCTATCATTAACAGTCTTGATATGTACACTCTGTATCCAGCAAAAGTATTGGAATTTAAAGGAATACAAAATCCCCCAACCACAGCATTGATGTATGAACTGAATGAACTGCAATACAATTGTTTCCCATAATTACTTCCATGTTGTTTTCTTATTCGAAGCACACGAAAGAGCTTTCATGAAAATATTCATCAAAAGCACTTTCTTAACATTTATTTCAACAAAAAATTTCAATAAAACGGGAATGGCAAAGTACCACCAACACTTTCAACCATATCTCAAATAATATCATTTTGGCATAAATTTCACAGAATTTATTTCAAAATGTCACAGAATTTGACCTTTGGAAACAAGTACAGTACGTAACAAAATATCTCTAATGGTTAAATGAACAACAAGAATCACCACAAAGATCCAAACTTTAACATTAGATGCAACAGATCTAAAGTAAAATGAAGCATTGAACATGTTAAATAGAAACATAACAGATTTCAAATAACAAAGATGAAGGAAAGGAGAAAAGCAAGTGGCTTGCGAGTGGCTTGCGAATGGCTTGCATCTTTGAAGGAAAGTGGAAATGAAGGAAAGGAGAAAGGATTAAGGTAAGGGAAAATATTTTGACAAGCAAAACGCGCCGTTTTTGGCTTAAGTGAAACGACGTGTTTTGAGTTTCCGGTAGGGATGGGCAAAATGCCCGAACATAAAAAAATCAGGTTCGGATCGGATGAGGGTTATAATTCGATCGGATTAAGTTTTGCCAACCCGATCTCGGGTTGTAATCGGATCGGGTGAAACCCGACCTGATCGGATCAACCCAATCGGGTTGGCTACAAAAGTAAAAAAAAAAAAGAAAAGAAAATATAAAAAGCTAAAGCTCACATAACACACTCACACACAGCGCCACACACACGAACCATTCACTCTCATCTCTCACACTCACTGGCTGCACACACAGCGCCACACACACAAACCACACACACGCTGCATAGCTGCGGCCTCCATCAGTCCTCAACACTCATCCTTCTTCATTCACTCAACACACACACAGCCACAGAGCCACACACACCCGACAGTGACAACAACAGCAAACACACACACTTATTTCATTATTTGCTTTGTCACACACACATTGGAAGCGGAAAAGAAAGCACCACGACCGGATCTGCTGCCTTTGCCGACCGGATCTGCTGCCTTTGCCGACCAGATCTGCTGCCCCTCCATGCACCGCGATCGGATTTGCTGCCACTGCCTACGGATCTGCTGTTCCAGGCTTCGAAATCGCTAAGCTCCTCCAAGCTCCATCCTAAACCGGTTAGCGGTAACCCGAACCCGAATTTCCCTTTCCAAATTTGAAGCTTCCGTTAAATATATATATATATAGTTGTAATTTGAAAATTGTAATGGGTATTGTGAATTGTGTAATATAGTATATATTATATGTGAAATTGTTAATTAGTTTAATAATTAATAATTTGTATTATTGTATTGTTAAATTTTAATTATAAAATCAAGAAAATTCTGAAATTCATGTATTGATTTTTTTTTGGTTAATTGTTATTCTTAATTGGTAATATTTTTTTTGGTTAATTGTTATTCTTAATTGGTATTTTTTTTTGGTTAATTGTTATTCATGTATTGATTTCATCCGACTTGATTAAACCCGAATCAACCCAAAATGACCCAAACCCGATCTGAAGCTTCTACTATCCGAATCTGATCCGAATCGAATTCAACTCGAACTTTTGATCTGACCCGATTTGAATTAGTTTGGATCGAATCGGTTCGGATGAAATCTTTACCAACTCAATCAATTCAATATTCGATCAGATTGATCGAATACCCGACCTGAATCAAAAAATACCCGACCCCTAATTTCCGGGATTTGACCGGGGCAACTATCATTTTCCTTAATTCTATTGTCTCTTGTCAATCTTCAGTTTCCATAGACCCTCGGTTTATTTATTTATTTACTTTTTCACATCCTCACTTTCTAAATTGATGAGCATTCAATGCGCATAAAACTTGGCTGGAAATTAAATAGTTAATATGAGGTCAGCATGCTTGACTCTTACATGTTACAGACAAGATTTTCTGATAAGTCGGGGAATGACAACAATTTAAAATTTGGTTGGTTTTAATCCAGTAACATTGAGCTGAATTGACAGATAGTGATGGGTGAATTTTAAGGGAATCCCCGCACACAACATCAATTGTGAGATTTGGGGGCAGATTATTCCTTTTTACCACGCAATTATACCTAATTTTTTCTTTTAAAAACCACGCAATTATTCCTAATCAGATAATAAATCACCTAAAAAATCTATTAACGGGCCCAGAAACAATTAATGCAATTTGATAGTCTAACTCACCTAAAAAAGGTAAATTAAGGGGCCCGTAAACAATAAATGCAACTTCATTAACCTACGAAATTGACTAATCATTGACGTATTATTTATGAAAAGTATGACCACAAGCGAAGGAAAAAACTTATCATCCACTACAATAATTATTTATGGAAATTTAATATTTTTGTATGCAAATTAGTATAAGCTAAAAAAATGTTAGTTAAGTACCTGCTTGATGCTAAATCAGTTAAATAATATTAAGGATTTCAGTATTTGAGTTTTAATTTTAATTTTTAATATTATGTGTCACTCATCTATTAAATAATATATTTTATAACTAATAAAATTATTTATTCACTATCAAATTAATGAATGCTATATTAATTGAGACTTAAATTAAGACTTAAATATCAAAATATATAATATTACTCTAAATATATTTTTAAAAAGACTTTGCTGCTGTTTTGCAACAGTATGTAGGTATATGTACACTCTACAAAAATTAAAAAATATATATAATTCCTATTCTACCAATGGTTGAATAATTCATCTAAATCTCGCCTAGGCAGCTTTTTTTTTTTTTTTTTTTTTTAACTTAAAATTGAGTTCTGGGTGTGTATCATTTTCAACTACTCCAAACTCTGACAACGCATATAGGGACAACCGTACCCACAGAAACAGCAAGCAGGGTTGCAATAACACATTAAAAAAAAATAACTAGAAAGAAAAAAATGACGGCAACAAAGAGAATGACTTTCTAGTAATACACTTGTTCGCTGATACTCTGATAGCCACTCTGTCGCGATTACCAATCATCAATGTCTTAAGCTTAACACATCTTTTAAAATTCAAAAAAAAAAAAAAAATGTCGCAACACGCTCAATTTCCTTCTTTTTTTTTTTTTTTTAATTTTCTAAATAATCCTAGCCGCCCATCAAATATATGCACACCCACTGCCACAGGAGGTAAAAAATGTAAAAAAATCGACAAAAGAACACACGATGTTTTTGACCGGCCTTTGGAAACCGCGCAAAACAATGAACACCATATACCGACTATTCGAAGTTTCGAACAATAGCAAGTCATCAAGGGCACTTCAGTCATTCTAAAGACAGGTTTGGATAACGTGAGCAACGCTTAGAGAGAAAAACCTTGCATCCGTCCTTGGGAGTAATTGTAGGACTGTACGTGATATCATCACAACCGTCGGTTCTATCCCTCTTGTAATCGAGCAACGTGGCAAACATGGCTATGAAGAGCACCAAATGATTCAAAGCATACCTCTGGCCCACACATTGGTGAGCTCCAGCTCCAAATACCAGAAAGTTCCTTTTATAGACCTGATCCTCCTGCCTCTCTATGCTAAACCGTTCAGGATCGAACCGGCCCGGTTCAGTGAAACCCTGAAAAGAAGATTCGTAAACCGAAGGAAAAACAATAGTTCCCTTGGGGATCGTGTAAGATTCTGTCAACGGGAAGTCTTGAACCGCAATGTGTGGGACAAGTGTCGCCGGTGGACGGTACCTCAACACCTCACGCGCCACCGCCTGTGTGTACGTCATCTCCCTGACTTGATCAGCCGTTATCAACCTATCGGACTCCGGTGACCAAATCCTCGAGACCTCGTCACGAACTTTGCTTAGAACCTGAGGATGGGAGTCGAGAAGCGTGACAGACCACAAGAGCGAGGAAGTGGACGCGTCTTGAGCTGCGAAGAGGAAGTCAAAGAGGTGGCCGGCGATTTCATGGTCTTCGGAATGAAGCGGCGGCGCTCCACCGGAGGCCTGGGCGGCGGCGACTTCTTTGGCATGCTCTTGCATCCAGAAATCAATCAAACAGGAAGGCTCGCCTCCTTTGGCCATTCTAATTTTGCTTTCTCGAGTACAGAAAGTGAGAGTTTGGACCAAGCGTTCGACGGCCAGCCTGGCGTTTCGGAAGGCAAAGCCTGGAAGATCAATAGGAAGCTTCATTAAGCCAACGTTGAAAAGATTGTAGTCGGATTTAAACTTGTCCCTGGCATGTTGAGGCAAATAAGGTCCCACGATAACAGTCTGAGAAGTTTCCAGATTCATGTCGCGAACGAGAAGTCGGAGAGAGATGGGGGTTTCATCAGAGGAGGCACATATCTTCTCCCATCTCTTCAAGTGTTTGAGGATAATAACCTGCTGGAGGGAGATGTAGGTAGAGAGAGCTTTGAGTGTAAAATTAGGAGCGATCCGACGGCGGAGATCCTTGTGGTCTTGACCGAACATGTAGATGAGATTGTGCTCACCAAATAATTTCTTTCCAAAAGGATGGCCCACGAGCAAGAAAGCGTCGGGGCGAACATTGGAGAAAATAAGATGGGAGAGCTCGGAGCTTCGTATGAAGAGAATGAATTTACCGATCACGTAATTGGCAGAAATACCAACACGTCCGGCAAATGCTGCTTGGTCTTCCCAGAACTTGGTGGGATTACGCACCAAAGAAATTGCGTTGCCTAGAAAAGGCAACACAAAAACGGGACCAGGAAGGTGTCGTTTCTTGTTCCAGTAAGTGAACTGCTGAATCAGCAACAGCAGAGCCAAGAGAGACATTACACATTGAGTTAGAGTGAGAGAAGACAAGACAGAGTAATAAAAATCCATTTCCTTTTTCTTTTCTTTTAAATTGAGTGGCGGGCAGAAAGTGAAAGGCGGTGGGCGTTATCTGACTGAATCTTTGAGTATATTTATTTATAGGGGAACAGTCGTCTATGAATGAATGAATGAATGGAAAATGAATGAATGAATATATAGGTAAACAAATTTTGGTGGTAGTTGTCTTGGCTTTCATTTTTGAATTCAGAATTTCTCCGTTTCTACTTTCTAGATTAAAAGTGTCAAAATTGACCTTTCCGACAGAACTGTTTTTTTTTTTTTTTTTTTTAATTTAATAGTGAAAAGTAGTAAATAGACGTGTCACGTTCATTGTAACGGGGTCCGTTTGTTCTACAAACACGAAATGTGACGGCGGGGAAGGGGCAAAAATGGGGCTGAGCTAGGAGCTGACGTGGCGGGTACAGCTAAGACTGCTCAATAAAATGACTCTATGCCCCTATCCACTTGCCTTTTGCATGTTCTAATTTGATTTGTCTTTGTTCCATATTCTCATAGGCGTCTGTTGGGCCGGGGCCCACGATTGTCAATTTCACAATGTAGTTTTATCTATTTAGTTATTAAATTAGAATAACGGGAAATAAAAGAAAAGAAAAGAAAAGAAAAGAAAAGTATCATCAAAGATTATGATCGTTGATCACGTCCCAAAGTAGTATATAATGCAAATTGATAATTTATGATTTCTCTTTTTTACCTAATAAATAACCATGGCTTTCATTTTTTTTTTTTTTGGCTTTTAAAATTCATTTATTGTGACGACATTTATGTGCTAATCCTTCTGGATTCTTGTTTTTACTTACTTATGTCACATAAATTTTTAAGGCCAATAATGCATCAATTGTCGTAATCCTCATTAGCTTTGAAGCAAAAAACTATGTGAGCAAACAAATTATTTAATGGATGCCGAGTCGGCCAGTCCCGGTCCCGGATGATGCCAGTCTCTTGTCTGGCTAATGAATACAATTGGGCCAAGTAGTCGGAGAAGTTTGTTCTCATTTTTCCATTAAGAAAATCAGAAAATGGAGATTTAATTATCGTCAGTCTAACAAAACAAATACACCCTTAATATTATTTCAAACCTTACTCGATACATTGTTCCAATACCAAAAAACCACCCAAAAAAAAAAAAAACTTATCCAATACATAACTAGATATATCTTATTTGTAAATAAAAAAATGTGAACAAATATTTAAACAATAATGCCAGCGATCTAATATTTAAATTATAGTTCAAGTTTCAATATCATGTGTCAGTCATCTATTCATTAGCAGAACCGGAATTTTAATTTATCGGTTGCCAAAATATATTGTAACTTTGTCTTTTAAGAAGATTTGGGGTTAACTTGAAAACTTATTATTTAAATTTTTTAAAAAATTGGGGCAACAAACTCAAGAGTGAACATAATTCCTCCCATGCATGCAGGGTCCAGCTATGTTGCCACTGTGGTGTGGTACCATATTTGTTATCTTTTTGTGATCCAACCATTGGATCCAAGGAGAATTGCAAAAGTAAATGCAACGGCTGGGATGTATTTATTTAGGTCATTAACACTCCCTCTTATTTTCTAAAAAATCAGGAAAAAATATAATTATAATTATTTTATTTTCTCACCCCCAGTAATAATCATCCTCCACTCTCTTTCTCAAGGAACTCGTGAGTATTTTTAATTTTTTTTCTTCCATCTTAATTGTTTATCCATATTTCCATTTTTTTTCTTCTATCTCAGTTCTTTATCTTATTTTTTTAAATTAATTTTTTTTATTGACTAAGCTGTTAAATGATATGACTAAGGAAGAAGTAGGAAATTTTGAGAGGATTTTTATTATTGATATTGAGCAATTACAATGCATGATTCACTGCCTATCCATGAGAGCCACAACTTCTTAAATACAAAATAAAGCCTATGATTACTCTATAACTTCATAAAGACAAATCCTTTGATTTATTCCACAAATACATCAAAATTAAATAATTCTCCAATTATTGCTATCATTCCCATATCTACCCTCATAATTAATAATCCATAATATTGAGAAGGTATATAATATTAAAACTGAATAGAGAAATGAAGAGGAGTTATCATTTCCTCTATTTTTATTTATCTGGTTTTATTATGGGAACAAAATGGAGTTGAGTATTAGTATAATTACTGTTCCTTATCTCTTTATTTATATTTGGTAAAATCTGTAGAGACTTATAATGAGTTTAACAATGATATAATACATGTAAAGAAGCTTTGTTGATTTGATTTTATTGAACTAAAATGAAAATTGAAAAGAGATTTGTGTGTGTGTGCGCGCGCGCGCGTGTTTTTTTTTTTTTTATAAGAGATAGAACCGAATAAAGCATAAGTTCTTCTAATTGGTCAAAACCTAAAAGAGTTACTCAGTGTTTGGTTAAATTTCTTTCATAGTAGACCAAAAATTTATGATTTAAGCTTTTAATAATAATTATACAATTTGAGATGGTAAGTTGTTTTAGTGTTTGCATGTCATCAATCAAATTCAAGTAAAGTTAGTTAAATCATAATGAATTTTTAACAAGATTTTCTTTCTAATGTTAATGATTGAAACTTTGTGATTTAAGGTAGTTGGATCATGACTCTCTCTAGAGAAAAATTCATTAAGTAATTAGAAGTTAACAAATTAAAAAATAATGATAGCTAAAATCCTAATCATATACTAACAAAAGGACAAGTGGCACAAGATCTTCAAAACCTTGGATAACTTAGACTTAGTTGGGATATTAAAAAGGATTAGAAAGTATGGAGAGAGAGATAAAAATTGAATCTTCATTCTTTATATTCAATAAAAATTAATAAAAGTTGAATCTTCATTCTTTATATTCAATAAAAATAAAAATAAAAAATCTTTATGGCTACTGGAAAAAATTGATCATTAAAACAATTGATTATGTTAAAAATTGGCCAAATAAACTTACTATCTTTGAAAGACCATCACCCAATCACTGTAGTAAAGTAAACTTAAAAACAAGAGACCAAACACAACCAACAATAGATCATATCCAATTGATTGATTTACTATTAAATCTTTTTTCGAATAAACATTGTCTTTGAAAATTAAAAAATATAAAATTATCTATGAATTTCTTTAAAAAAGAGAGAGAGAAGAAGAAACAAGATTTAAAATGAAAAAAAAAAAAAGAACCGTGGATGAGAAAAAAGGAAACAAGATTAAAATTAAACTATGGATAACAAGAGAGAGAAAATAATAAATAATTTTTATATCAGGGCTTATATGCTAAAATTTCAAAATCTATAAATTTTATTATTTTCAAGAAAAAACAAGGACTATTCTGTAATAGAGCCAAAATTGTGGTACGGTACACCCGTGGTAAGATAATTTCGTCCATACATCTCATAGATGAAGAATTTAAAATTGTTTATTTTTCATTAATGAGATTCAACTCAAACGTTGAGATCATATTTAAACGGTTTCGGCGTGCAGCCACTTTCTTATGCTGCTATTATTCTAACGCTACACAATCCATTATATCGTATAGAGAGAAATATCAACTGAGTTACGATACCTTTGTCCTTCGTCACTGTCCCAAGGCATGAACCGACTTCTGTCCCCCTCCTTTCTAATAATGACTAGCCCTAGATATAAACTCCATCAACCAAATAAAACAAACATGCATTTTTGGTGTTAATCCATCTCAACTACCAAGTCCGTCCTCGAGACCTAGGCTCCTAGCCCAACGCCCATGGCCATGGTGTCAATGCCATTTGCTAGCAATGTCAATGTAGTCCCATTTAAGATCATTTACATTCCACAAGTTGTTTGTGCAGGGAGTTTAATATTCGCAATCACACAGACACATCATGAATTTAAAAATTAATTCAATGACATAACATGCAATGCAAGACACGAAGACACCAGTAATGCCATATGCTCTCAAGGCCGCCTATTGTTTTTACATAAAAGCAGAAAAAATAAATCTTTTAATAGCGACAGATGAAACTATAAATTAGTTCCAAAATTGAAAAGTAACTTCAACTAACATTAAGGAACAACTGTCCCATTCAGAATCCCAACATAAAACAAGACAATCGGACAAACAACACAGCTTAAAGCCTTCTTCCTCTTCTACCACCCTTTCTGCGTGTGCTATCAGTGGGAATAGGGGTCACATCCTCTGAAATGTAATACAAACCCAGAATTAACAAACCTTCTAAATTTTAGTGGAAACAAGAGAAGCAAGGCTATCACAATTTAAATGCAAAGATGATTTCCAAAGACAAGCAGTCATTAATTTGTAACTCAAATTCACTCATGAGCGGCTCATGTAATCTCCATGTGTGCAAAAGATGACAAATGTTGCAAGCACATAGCTCATAAATGTTCAAAAGCATAGAAAAAGATGATTATGTAATCTGGCAATATATCTCTTCAATGCAGCTCAAAGGCCATACCTATGCGACCAATTTTCATCCCAGAACGAGCAAGAGCACGAAGGGCAGACTGGGCACCTGGACCAGGTGTTTTGGTCTTGTTCCCACCAGTAGCACGGAGCTTAATATGAAGAGCAGTGATTCCAAGCTCCTGAATTATATGAATGGAACTTAGTCGTGTAAGTTTGAAATAGAAAACATTAAAAGCGTTCATACAATCAAGAAAAGAAACAAAAGAGATCAAAACCTTGCATCTGGTTGAAACATCTTGTGCTGCAAGCATGGCAGCGTATGGAGAGGACTCATCTCGGTCAGCTTTCACCTTCATGCCACCTGTGCAAAAACAAACAATAATCTTATGAGAATATGCAGAAATGGAGACAATTAGTTAACCTCAAATGCAGGATAAAAACATCAAAAGCTCCAACAAAAGTCATGATCATAAAATTAGAGAATTAGGAGAGAATCAAATGGATAGAAGATGACAAATCGCTACCAAGAACCAGCAAGCCAAAGAGGTAATGGAATGGAATTGCACACAATGCTTATGTCTGAAGTTCTCATTATTGCGTGTAAGAATAGAAATTATAAGCTCACAGATGCAATAGAATTCATTGAATGCAGTATGTGCATTTAGACAAGAAGACAAATATGTTCATCCCCACAATGAATGTGTGAGAACTACGCAAACAATACCAACATCCTTGGTTAACCACAGGATTGAAAAATTATGATGCACTTTATTCCAGAATGATGGGAAAATAACTAACCAGTGATTCGGACAAGAGTTTCTCTTCCTGACAGATCAGTCACATGCTGCAGTTTCAAACATACAAATGAAGTCAATAATAAACATCACTAAAAGCTTATTGCAGGATCAACAAAATACTTTTCACACTTACAATAAATGTATCATTAAACGATGCAAAGATGTGGGCAACTCCAAAAACGTGCTCCCCATCTCTCACAGCAGGTCCTAGAGTCACATTCTCTTCCTTAGGCTCCCTATTCTTTCTCCTCGACTAAAGAATCAGAACCAATGTGAACACCAAACATGTTAAAGACCCTGGAATATTTAGTTTAACATTTACATTACATATAACCAGAAACAAATTTTCTAGCTTGAAGTTACAAAAGAAACGCCATTATAAAAAATGTTTTCCGTTAAAACACTTAGAATAAAGGCTTTCTAATAGTAAGAGAAAATTGTTTCTCCACTATCAAACAATCAAATCATCCCACAAAAAAGACATTGACAAAAGGAAAGTCCGCCATAAATATAAACTTTAAAACAATCAATTACATTATACTATGACACAACAAGAGAAAAGAAATTAAATTTCTAAATTGGTACACCATAAGAGAAACTAATATACAGATCAAGTTGTAAATTTTGCGATTTAAAAAAGGATAGATCGAAGAAGCAAAAAAATAAACAAATGAATCAATTGGATTGAGACATGTGCTTACCATGGCTGCGAAAACACGAGATGGATTGAGAAGGCTAGGGTTTGTTCTAAGCTTCTGAGGAGAGAGGTATAAAATGTGAAAACCCTAAACAATAGATTGATGCTCGTGGTGGCTACTAGAGTTTATATGACCAGTTCGACTAGGGTTTTACTGTCCCATGAGACTAGATAGTTTTGAATTTACAAATTAGCCCCATATTTATCCCTAAACTATTAAAAGGCCCTTGCCTTTTCTTTTTTGCATTTGTGGTCATAACGTTTTACACGTTGTCTTTTGTTTTTTTTTTAATTGTTATTTAATTGTTATCATTTATAATTATATTATATTTACTTTAAAATTATAACATACAACCCAAATTCTACTGTAAATCTAGTTATACATACTTGTTAATACAAAACTAAGATAATAAACCTATTCAAAAGAAACAATTCTCATGCCTCTGGCCTAACTGAGTGCTTTTCAAACAACTTTATTTAATCAGTACTTGAGTTATTCATAATTAAATATTCAATTAAAGGGAAAAATGACTTGTGACATATATCTTCAAAACTTTTTTATCTTGGAGACTTGGACCATAAAAAAAATATATTAAAAAGTTACAAACTATTCGAGTTTATTTTAATGCCGGGAAATGGTGGGTCACAAATGTCACACATTCCATTTGTTTCATGAACTAATTCAGAGTTGGAATAATCATTGTTCCCCCAAAAAATATTCCAAACACGGCTAGCAAATTTTGCAGGAAAGCAATTTGCCAACAATAGAATACTAATGGATACAACTTAATCAACAATTGACAATTGTGTTCAGGCATTTTTGGGTCAAGAGCAGTCTCAGCAAACCCTCCAGTTAAAAAGGGGGAAAAAAAAAGAAGCATTCTGTGTGTACATGATTCTATTGCTTTCCCTTGCACGTTTATGTAAGAAAATGGGAAAAAAAAAAAAAAGGAATTTAACAGACAAAACAGGTGATCTGACCCAAGAAACTAAAAAACACTAATTTTGTTGATTCTAACTCCAAAAATAATTGGAGATTGAAAGAAATTGTCAGAAGCTATGCCGCTATAAGACCTACATATCCAGCAAATAAAGCCAACACTGAAGATATAACATAAGCACCAGCCACAATCATCGGTTCTTTGAGCCCACACAATTCCAAGTGTTGATGAAAGGGTGCCATTCTAAACAACCTGCGCCCACCTCCCTGCAAGTGCTTGGTGATCTTGAAGTACAACACCTGAAACATAATAGCGATTAATTATCAAATCCAGGAAAAGTCATGAACTTGCCAAAAATTCACCAATGCATCCATCCTTTAGACTCTAGATGACAAAAAGAACCATCTTTAAACTGCTTTGGGTGAGCAAGCATCATTAATAAAACATACCTGCATAATAACTGATGATGCTTCCACAACAAAAATACCAGATGAAACAAATAATGGAAAGAACATTCCAGTACAAGCAGCCATCGCAGCTAATGCACCACCAAGGGCCAAGGATCCAGTATCACCCATAAATACAGATGCCCTGTACCGGTTGTGCAAGAGAAAACCAACACATGCTCCTGCCATTGATGCTCCAAATATTGAAAGTTCTGGTTTGCAAAGTAGATTTGCAGTCAGTAAGACAGTAACCAAAAAGGCTTGTTTAAATATTGCTAATAAGTTTCTAATATTGCAATGTAATTTCTTAACCCCTCCTGAACTAGAAGAGTAATCTTAACCCTGTTAGCAGGGGAAGTTAGTAGGGGAAGCATCGTGGAGGTGAGGGGACACTCTGAATAGCATGGATTTTGTTTCAACCATGATTAACAAGATGACAAAATGAGCACACAAGGAATAATTAAATATAAATTGAAAACCATAACACATGATTACTAATAATAAAATGTCATTTTCACCCTCTAAGCAGAGAGGATCCTTTACTAGTCATATAGTAAGTTTAAATTCATTTTTACTAACCAGAGCATATTGGAAGCACTGCAATTGACATTCCAATAAAAGCCAATGCAGCAGTTCCTCCAGCCAGCCCATCAAGACCATCTGTCAAATTAATCGCATTTCCCATGGAAACAAAAGTGAAGGAAGTCAACAATAGATAAAATTTTCCCAAGAACAGAAGGCCTAATGGTGCAGGTAAAGGAACCAACATTTTCCTGCATTACAAAATGAAAAACAGATTTGAGTAAATTCATCATTCAACCAAAACTTCGTGAAAGCCCAAGCAAAAACACGTTGGTACTGATTACAATGACAGCTGTCATGTCATACATTGTTCTTGCTAAACAGATTATTACATCAATTTCAGAAGCAGGACCCTGAATAATTGATTCAACAGGCCTAAAAAATAGTGCCAAGTTACGCTTTTGAAAGTTTTTATAGATATAAGTTTATTACAAAATATTCCAAATGACATAAAATCCTATTTAAGCATATATGGTATCACAGATGCTTAGGATTTTTGTCAAATAGTTCCTATGATCATTCTTCCAAACAATGAAAATCTCAACCATTCTATTCCAGCATAACAAGATTTTCAACCCACACCATGATTATATGAGAATTAAGAAATTTCGGCACATGCTAAGCTCAGCCTACCAAACAATCTATACTTCAATTTGTAGTACCCTAAAATGTATGCAGTACTGAATAAAACTTGGTACTCTGGGGCAAGTTTGTCAACATGAGAATAGATATGTGAGTTACCATCAGATAAATGTTGATCAGATTAGTTACAAGAAGCTATACATGCCATAAGGAGACGATATACTTGTAGCATCCAACCAAAATGAAAACAACGTCCCAACTGCTACCTGTAAGTATCATGGCTCAGGATTATTCAAAAAATAGCTAACGGAAATTCTTCACACAATTAGCAAGAACACAGCAATGGAAAAACTTTTACCTCCAAAATTAATCTTGACCAAGCAGACAACCCACTACTATGATTCTTTATGAGGCATATCACATCATCAATTAGCCCAATTAGAGCAAATGCTAAAGTTGCTGCTGATGCTCCAGATACGTGAAGAGAAGAAAAACCAACTGTGGCTTTTGCAACAGCTACTCCAATTGGAACAAAAAATAGTCCGCCCATTGTTGGGGTTCTGCTTTTCCTGGAGTGTTTAGCAGGCCCTTCTTTTCTGATGATCTGACGAATCTTCAGACTTTTGAGCAATGGGACGCATATATATCCTGCGCAAGAGACTAAAACTGCCGATATAAAAAAGGGGCGGGTCAAGTAAAAGGGAGCCAAGGGCAGTCTGACAATCTTCCACGCACACCAATCCACAAATAAAAGCAGCACAGTCAAGAAGGTTATCAGTCCAAGATTGATAAAAAACCCAAGTTTGATCCTGCAATTACAGTAAGTAAAAGACCAAATCATACATAGGAATTACAAAAGGTGTAACCCATCTCATAAAGTTAACATATATAATGGCATAGAAAAGAATGCTAATCGTTTGCATCAAACATGGAAACTGTTCAATATCAAAAAAAAGAAAACGACTAATCTGACACACTTGCCTGTGTCTTCTGTGTGCTCTCCCAATCATAGCAAGCCTATGAGCAGTTAGTGTTAGAGCGTCATTATTTGACACAAAAACACTAGGCAAGTCAGTATCAGAAATAGAATTCAATACAATTTCTCCATCACTCTCTTCTCCTTCACTGGAGGAAACCATGTACCCAACAGTCCCCTCATTGTCACTCCAGTTATCAAACGAAGCAATGTCAAAATCCTAGAAAAAAGAAAAAAATTAAAGTCCCAAAACACAGGATTATTCTTTTTATATTGTGTAGAGCCTCATTTCATTTAAATACCCAAAGCCTGATTTAAATTAATAAATGAATACCTCGTTGAAGGCTCTAACTTGAACAGTGGTAGATTGCAATTGATAACCGTGTGTTCTAACATTTGATTTTGATCCATTTAACTACACATAAGCAGTCATCAAATAGTAACCAAAAGAACCTTTCAATATGAAACAAATAATTAAAATCTAAAACCAATTTCCAGCTAATCAACTTTTTTTTTTTTTAAAAAAAAAAAAATTTGGGTGTGTCCCTAAAATGAATGATCTAATATAATATAAATAGAGAGGTCAAACGAGTGAAAAATGAAATACAATACCTTGAGGGAGAGAGAGAGCGTACGGAATCGGCAAGAAGTATTGGGTGCAATTAAAGAAGAGCTTCGGCGAGCTTGAAAGTGGCCAAGATGTGATTGTGAGTGACGCTGAAATGACGAACAAGATCGCATGATTACTTACTGTTTAAACGGATTGCTCAATCGAATTTAATTAAGATGTTGCCCAAGGAAGTTGAAGTTGGTGATGAAACAGTACATACGACGCAAACGGCCATTCAAGGAAAGAAAAATTATATGCGAGTTCGAGCCAAGAAACGGTTTATTTATTTATTTATTTATATCCATAAATATAACACATACCCTGCACTATACCTATGTTGTTTTTTTAATTTTTTTTTTTTTTTTTCCTGAGAAGACCTATGTTGTTAATTAAAACGAAAATGGTGGAGGGAAGAGAAAGCGGGCGCTTGTTTTACTTTGAAATCCACGATCGGAACAACGTTGCGTTTGGCATTTGTGGTCCACTTAATTTTTTATTTAGTTATTATATTTACTCAATTCATCGTTGGATGGATGGATCATGGATAGAGGCATAAATACTACTTCTAAGCTGAAATTTTAAATTGATGGAACCCTACCCCATCTATATATACAACATGAAATCTTCCGAGAACCTAATCTATTAAAGGCCTGTCATAGTCATAGTCATAGTCATAGTCATATCATATGAACAGCCAAGCGGTTTTTGGTTTCCACAAAAGCAAATATTTTTTTAAATAATACATAAAAATACTAAATAATGTTAAAAACATCCAAAATACTAAACTCATAACGCTGCTTCATAAGCTATAATTGAAATCACAATATCCAGAAAGTTACAGCCCCCCGTCACTTGCAAGAACATTCAAACCAAGCCCAATTTCCACGTCTATACAAAATGTATATATAAAAAACACAAGGAATACACAATAGATGTAGGGATCAATCATATCACGTGCTGACTCTGATTTGGGATAGGAGGCCGACCTCGTCCCATTGCGAATCCTCTGGTTCCATCAGGCATTCTAGGGCCAGGAGGTGGCTTCGGCGGTTCAAGAGCATGAGAAGTAGTCCCATGGCCTGCGGCAGATCAGAGTCGCAAGAAAACATAAATTTAAAAAGATGGGATAGGAAAAAGAACCGAAAGCAAATGTGCATTGGTTGGTTTTAATACCCAGGCCATTGGGCCCACCACGGTATCTCTGTCTCCTTGATCGTCCCCGATTTCTTCCTTTTTGCCCATCATTTTTCTCCTTGGAATTGGGTAAGTGCTCTCCCTCCTGAAAAGAACAAAGCAGCAACACATAAAATCTTTATCTGGCTTTTCCTTCTCATCCGATCATTGCTTATTTCTCTTCTCATGACAACATGAAAACAAAAATAAATTAAAATCTATATAGAGCTTTCCCAAAATATTCTACAGCAGTTTAAACTCTACCATTCATATGATCATATGTCAATCAACAATAAGCTCTTAACAGCACAATTTTAAACCAAATAGAAAATACCAATAACTGCATAAAACAGCACGTTAAAGGACTTACCTCTTCGTCAGCTGTATCATCATGATGATCATTCGAGTTATGGTGCTCCTCATCACCAGCTGGATCAGAAGTTCGACCACTGTTGTTCTTCTCAGAATCAGATCCCCTCCAAGCTTGCTTTCTCTGCCCATAATTTCCCTGTTACAGATGACCTAAGATTAGCTCCTGTTAACTATGCAAGAGTATATAAGGAAAGTATATAAGGAAAGAAGGTTCAATTACCATTCGCTTGAGAAGCTTGACCCGCAAGCCATTTCTCCAGTCCTGTTCATCATTCAAAGTAGCCGCCTGATCCAACCAACAAGACAACCTTTAAATTAATAAACTAACATCATAAGCAAAATGCAGTGAAATTGTGAATGTTTAGTTGATACTCACAGCTTTCTCAGTAGCCTCCACAGTCTCGTACTCCACAAAAGCATGTAACTACAGACAGAAAGCAGAACACTACATAAACTGGATCAACAAAATCAAGCTACTACTACAAACACTGTTATTATCACCTTTTTTATCAACAAAAGTTTAACAGATTATTATAACAAGTTAACTGTTAATATCTGTCTTCAAATCCTTTTCAAGAGGTAATGATTAAAATCTTAACACCCATTATCCATTTCACGATGGTTACAGTTTACCACCAGCCAAAGGCACATGTGGACATCTCCATAATTGCTATTCCAGTAAAACAAATTACAGCCAGGAATAAATCATTTTTTTAGTGAAGATTGCAATAAATTAATCATAAGCGTGTAACACAAAACCTTCCACCTAAAACATTGTCCATATCAATTCCATACCTTATTACTAATCAAATACTCATATTTGCAGCTTTTTTTCGACTCTTCCACAACATTTGGATCATGGATGCATATGCTTTTTATTCTGAAAATAAAAGAATTATACAATCAAATCAAAAAAAGAAGAAAAATAACTCACTGAATAAAATTTTGTAAAGGAATAATTTTTTTATTTTTTTCATTTAAAAACAAAGTACACACTTTCCAGCTTCTGCAAATACTCTCCGCATGTTCTCCTCTGAGTGATCCTCGGGTAGATTCTCTACCAAAACAGTGAATAACTAGGGTCCAGAAATTAGATGCTATAAATTTATTAAAGAGACATATAAGAATGAAACTATCCAGTTCATGCAAATCATTACCTTAGCGTCCCTGACTTCAGCGACTGGAAGAGGATTAAGGCGCTTTACCTTCTTTCCATTCGAACTCACAACCTTTAATTTTTATTTTATTTAAAAAAGGAAATTAGAAAATAATTAAAGAATAAACCCCTTACATCCTTGTTAACTGAACTCATTACATTATTAAGAAGCTACCATTAACATCTGCCTCGCCGCAGAAGGCACAAGTGACGTTGCATTTTATCACTTCAGATATGTAGAAAACATCAACACCCAAATCATTTTTTATTGCAAGGAAAGAAGCAGCTTACAAGCAAGGATGATTCCCTGAGTGCAGCCACTATCCATGCATGGTTTCGGGTAAGCCTCTTCAATTTCCTAAAAGAGGCAATAACTGATATAGGAACTGCAAGAAAGACAGACCATAAATATGACAATAGAATCATATAAAAAAATAGATACAGGTATTCCTAATTTCCATTTGAAAACTTTAAGCAGTTAAGAGGCTTTAAAATAAATGTAAGTCATTTTAGCCTCACAAGCATGCAGCCCGAGAGAAACCATCCAATAACAAGGGAGCTTAAGGAGAATCAAAAGATGGAAACAAGATACGTATAAAGATTCCGATGTATATTTTATTTTGGATTCTACAATTAAGGATCAAAGAAAAATCAGTACTTTGTCACGGGCACAGATCCAATATCCACACACCTGAACTTAGCTATCAGTAACATGTACCGAGAAAGTGATAAACTAACCAAATCCTTGGGTTATTAAAATAATTCTACCCTTTGGAAAGTGGGTACACTGGATTAGGTATTATCAATTCTTCCCACTACCCAAAATAATAGGTAAATAACAGAACTATTTCAAATGGCAGTAGAATGTAAAGAGAGAGATAGAGGAAAGTTCAGAATAAAAATTCTGCAACCATCAACAATGGTTGTCAAAATGCACGTAAAAAAACCACATCAGATGTTAATAAAGTAACAAATATATTAATATCCATGAACCAGGTTAAAGGAACCAAAAAAAATTCCTCAAATAGAGAAGGAATCAGACAGCGGTCAATAGCATAGTCATTCAGATTGACACCCAAAAGCTCGGCACAGCGAAATGGCCGCACCAGGAAAACATCCGGGCTAGCCAATCTGTCATAAGTACCTGCTTTCCTTCATCACCTTCGTCATCTCTATTCTACAAATATTTCCCAGATTTAATTTTGAACTAAAAGCCATATTGATTGTTTCAACCGATCCATCTTTATTCTCCAAGTTAAATCATTATTTTGCATTTTAATTAGTTTGGAAATCCATGGTTTCAGAAAAACAAAACAGCAAGAGCATTAGTTTCTCTAACAATGTACCAGATAGATGTGGCAAGTATCCTTTATTCTGCCACGCGTTGAACAGCAAGTTGGAAAGTTAACCAGTTTACAGGTCAGCGAACCATAACTCCTACTTCCCCCAAAAAATCACGCCCGTGCCACAGAAGGTACTCCATCATAGATAACATATTGTATTTCAATCATAATTTCCATAAACTTAAAACTTTTAACACATCATTCGTATGAGAAGTGGAAATTGTCAGTGGAACTCATAGCAGTACAAATTTAAGAGACCTTTCAATAACATCTTATTTGAGCTTAACACTGCATAGCATTACTTAAACAGTTCTCAACACATACAGTTTGATGTTTCAAGAGTTGAAAACACAAATCCATGGCAAAGTACTTACCGAAACCTTCTTTGTTCTTTCTGATCAAATTCATCATATACTTATCAGTTGGTAAATTCTCATCACTAAAATAATATTCCACCTGCAACACAAAAAAACAAACTTCTGTAGGTTGCATACGAGAATTCAAATTAAAGTATCAAAACAAAAACTAATGACAACATAATTCATTTCCACAAAAATTAAAAAAGCGTTTCCGTCAGCGAACAAAGACGCATCAAGGGAACCAAAAAAGGAAAAAAAAAGGAACAGTAATTAGAAAAACACGCTAGCACTTTAATAAATACCTGCTTAATGATTCTTTGTTTCAGATCATCAGTGAGAACAGCTGGAGTAGAAGAGTTATCGTGATCTTTAATCGGATCTTCGCAGTGGTCGTGATCATGATCGTCATCTAACGGTGGAACTGGAACATCAGGGATGTCGTGCTCGGGTGATCCAACAGGAGAGGAATCTGGATCGTGCGGTGGAGACGGTGGGTTCGAATCAACGGCCGGGATGGAGGTGGTAGAGGTGGGACCCTCTAAGCCGTCCATTTCTTGGGACGGAAGGAGAGGGGTAGAGGACGAAGAAGAGTACCGAAGGAAGAATAGGTTGAAATGAAATTTCCTTAGGTAAAACCCCTCCCGCCCATTCTTCTTTCTTCTCCTGCTCTCTCTCTCTCTCTCTCTCTCAAAAGTTCCCTCTAATCTTTGCTCCTTTTTATAGGACTCATGGGCATCTTCGTTATTTCCCCATTCTCGTGTCGAAATTTTTTGGCAATTGCCCATGCGACTGTGTCTCTTCTCCCCGTTCAAACGATGCGTCGTTTAAGCAGTTTGGGCTTTTGAGTCAAACAGATTAATCCAAGCGTAGTGATACTTAACACCGTTCATTTATCTCATTAACCCCCATTTCTCTATTTATAATAATTATTTTTTGAAAAGTAATATTACACGTTTTAAATTTTTTTATTCTAAATAATTATTTCAAATGAATTGGTATTTATTAATTGATTGATAATTTTTTATAAAATTTAAGTGAATTAATTGTAACCAGTGCTAAATCGAATAAAAAATTTAAAATGTATAACATTACGGTTTTCCAAATTACCCTTAACATCAAAATTTGCCACAAAGGTCAAAGCTTTCACTCTCATCTGTGGCATGTAATTAAGTATTTTTCAGGAAGAGAATGTTACGTCGGAGAGCTGGCTTCTCTTTTCCCCACGAACCCTTGAGAAAATTATAACTCTAATCAAGGATTCAAGATTGCAAATTTGAATATGGACTCTTACCAACCAAGTTTGTTCTCCAAGCTATTTGATCCTGGTTCCTGGATGTTGGATTTGGTGGTGCATCGTAGCAGTAGCTACTCCTGCTGCTGCCCTGCCACTAGTGGTGGTGGTAGTGATTGTTACTGCGATTGCATCTCCTATTTTGAAGTGCCAATTTTTGGTTCCCAGCAAAATTAATTAGACAATGATGATTTTCTTTAGCAGACTTAATTGTATGAGCTCATGTATATATTTTTTTATCATTTTCAAATAGAGATCAGCTAAAAAAATCACATTTCAATTTTAAGATTGAATTAGAGCTCATAAAAAATAATAAAGTAAGGGTAATTATATAAATAAATGATAATTATTGATAAGTGAAGGCTGAAGAGATAAATTAATAGATCAAATATCACTACTCTTAATCTAATTTGAAATTACATCTTTTCAAAAGCTGACCCCACTTCCCAATGGACTGCATTGAAAATACAAGGGACAAATTAATCGACTCGAAATTTGTAACAAAAATTTCCATTTATTAATCACCAAAATATTGTTATTTCATACACATTGAACAATAAATTTTAACTGAATTTTAAGATGCAAATTAAATTTTCGTCTCTATTAAAGGAAAAAGTATGATTATATAACAAGATTCTAAGGAACCAATGATATACAGGCATGGAGTAGGAACATGAAATGGAAAGGATCTTTATTGGATGGAGAAACAACATTTGACCTTAAGTTTGTTTTACAATACTTCTTAAAGCACATGTGTTTTGGAATTTGGATGCCCGCATATTGTGGCAAATGTATTTACCAGGAAGAAAAGTTTGAAGTGCAATAAGATAAAGCCAATATCATTTTTCATAGCAAAACTCTGACGCAAATCTCACATACAAGATACAACATAGACATGGGATTATGGTCTTACCATTAACACTCCATGCCAGACCTATTAAACCATACTTAATAACAATACATTAATTGCTTGCTAATCTAAAACAAAACTAAAACAAGCAACCAAAAGCCAACCCCAAGGCCTAATCCCAATCGTCCAAATACAATTTTACTAGAGCCCGAAAACCACACCCTCACGTCGTCCAAAACCGGACCACATAATGAGCTCATGTCATCTGTTCTTGTATTGTAATACACGCTGTAGAATGCAATACGTGTTCTATCAGCTTTGGCAGTGAAATTCACATTAGCATCATGGAAGGTCGAGTTAGCATCCTCTGTGTAATGTACTATTTGAGCTTGATCCCCAGCAAATGCCATGACTGCAAGTGGTTGCTTGCATTTGTCCCCAGCGTGGCCTAAAGAAAATGTCAATCTGTAATCCTTGTTTGCTGTGGTTTCAACCATTTGAGAGATAATGCCTTCCTTCCCTGAGAGTAATTCAATGGCACGTTTTCCTTGGGGGACTGAGTAATGGTAGGAGTCGACGTAACGGACAGCCCTGTTTGATTCAACAATCCAACCAGGCAATGAGGATGTCTCTTCATCAAGGTTGGTGGGAAGCAAGACTCCTAGCGATACATTTCTGAACATCCATGGACCTTCTTCGAAATCGCCATTGACTACGGCATTGTCTGCAAAGAATGTAGCAATGGGGAATCAATATTCGAGCATTATATCAAGAACGCTGTACATTACATCCCAATTCAGTTTATGAATTTAACTACTACTTTTATCCAACAAAACATAATTTCCCTGGGAGTGATTCTAAGCCACAGCTGACAAACTTTGTCGTTAAGGGCAAAATCTTTTCATTCAAGGGATTATAAATTGGGAAGTGTTTGTATTTCTATCTGTAAAACCATGCTTATTTTTCAACTTTTTTTATGAATCATATTATTCAGATATTTTGCTCTATTTTCCCCTTTCTTCTACCCTAGGCAACAAGGCCCCTTTGTCAACTATTACGTGACAAGGTTAAAAGCTCTCGTTAATAAAAAATGGCGAAGTTCATACAACCAGAGAGTGTCACAATGCTTTAATGAAAGGCAAAGTTTTTTGTTTTCTATTTTTTTTTTTTCCTACCTTCATCCAAATTATATATACTATAACAGCACACCACTGCGCATTAGCCGGAATTGATAATTTTCTTCCTCTAAGCGCCTGGTGGCCCTCTACTTACTAATCATTTTTTCCAAATTAATCATGCTTTACCATTGATCAACTATTTATTATTTTAATTAAAAAGCCATCAAGCATTAAATTCTTTGGTACACCACACACCCCATTTTGACAGAACGAGACTCCCCAAAAGAAAAATGTCCATCCGTGGGCCCCTTGCTTTGGATGCTGATTAAAAAAAGCATCAGCTCCATGGCTCCACTAGGCGGCATGGCCCACAGAGCCAAAAGAAAATAATAAAATAATAGAATTTACCTCTGGGCTTATCAGGACTGAAAAGCTTCTTGATCGCAATATCATCAATGATGGGCCCACAAGTGGGATCATCTTCCATGCCGGGGTTCTTAAAAACAAGCTTCACATTGTCATCCTCAGCCTCAAAAGCCCACGCGTACGGGTCCCACCCTTGCACGTTATACAATGTCTGCAGGTCTATGGTCTGTGCTGCAGGTGGCACGGACACGTTCAGCGACTCCAGCTGTGCGCACGTGCGGGCCGCACTGAACGTGACGGAATACGTTGACCCTTTTTCAACTTTTACTTCCTGGCTGATCTCCGCATCGTTGCCCAATCTAACGGCGTGTGAACCCTGTGGCACAATGAGGATCATCCCACCTTGTTTTTGCCCTGATGAGACCAGCTCTACGGTGCCGTTTAATTTCCAGCTTGGAACCTCTATGGGCCCATCTGTTATGGACTCACTCGGGAAGCCGTGTGATGGGGGTGTCTCAAAATCGCCATTAGCCACTAAGCCTGCATGCAATGTGAGGAAAGAATGCATATTACTTAGTCAAAATAAACAATTAATACTATAACCTTTGTGTTCAGATTAGCAAAAATACTAAATCAATTTGAAGATGTGAAATATTCTCTTATCTGATGTTGTTTTTGTGGGAACCAAGGGTCTCCCAAAAAATAGCGTCACATATTATCAACGTGCTACTGCTAACAAAGGAAAAAATTTGGGCCTTGACTTGGAAACGATGAAGGATTGTATAAATTGCGTAATGGGTTCACCTAACATAACAATGGACCCATGTACTGGTACCACAGCTTTGCACCCGTTTTTTGAAAATGAGGCAGCTAGGAATTACAGGTTAGGAGCCTAACAAAGGGAGAATAGAACTCAACAGCACACCATCTAATTTTGTTCCCATCATAGTGTCAAGAAACAGTGTATATAATCATTATTAATGCATGTAGTTAACAAGATATTAAGAGATGGAGTCCCCTCACAACAAAATGCCAAACCAATAGAAAACTTGTAGGAAAGATCGTATTATATGCACCCCTACAAGGATAGCCTTATCCACGTGCGGGCCTCAAAACTTTAGAAAGCTCACGCTCATAAAAATAACAATGCATTATCAAGAAAATGAATAGCAAAAAGGAAACAATAATCCTAAAATTATTAAGTTAGTCCAAACCTGTTATCTGTCAAAGCTATAGGACAAAATACGAAAATACCGTGTACTTAAAAATGGATAAAGGATAATAAGAAAATAATTTAAGGCCGTGAGAATGAGACGGGACTCGTCCAATCCAACTTGGACCAGAAGCCGCGTGGAGTGCACCGTACGGTTATATTGTTCAGCTTTGGCCCATATTTTGAACACAAGTCCTTTCTGCGCTTGACTCTACTGAGTGGGGAAAATTGCTTTTACTCGGTGACTTTTATATTGACGAACCATAACATGAGTTGAAAAACAATAAGAAGGGAGGCGTGCATCAATTCCCAAAAATCGGTGATAAAAATATATTTGTAGCCGGCTCGGCTCCATCCCCTTTACGAAAAGAACCCCTGTCGTTTTGTAGAAATAAGGTAAAAAGGTCAATTCTTTTTTCTCCGTTAGCGGGAATGTGCTGCACTAAAGTCTTATTACCCACACCTTAGAGCCTAGAAGGAAGAGAAAAGTGAATCAACATGGTGGCCCATTTTAACTGTGTAGTGTGTACCCACTGCACCTTCAATGCATCATTCTCCTTTCCGTGATTCAAGTTATAATGCTAGTACTATTGTTAGTAGCGTTCTATTTTAAACATGAACAGAAGTTTTGAGGTAAGATCAATGGTTGATTGATTAAAGTCCGGCAAAACTAGCCAACTTGAAAAGCTTTTTGCAGAATGCTGAAAGATGGGGTGCAATAAAAATGCTATTTTCACCAACATCGTAGACAATGTAAGCAATTAAAGATTAAACACCCAACAATAGAAGAACACAATAAACAAACAGATAAAGAATTAGCAAACTTCAGACAGCAAGAGGAATACAGGGAATGCTCTGCTAACTCAGATTAAAATAAAGGAGCTCCGAGAAACGCTCGATGGTGGTGGAGCCGACAAGTTTGTAGACTCGAAGACCATAATATAATTACTATTAAAATATTCAAACCACGCATACTATCAATTTTTGTTTAAAAAAAAAAAATCCCACATTGTCAGTCACTCGAACACAGATGATAGAACTATCCAAAGAACTTAAAAACAATAGTGTATCATTAGGGCCCCTTTACGACCTCCTAGCAAAAAATATGCACTTTCATCAACAAACTTGGCATAATAAATAAATGTTGATGTTCTGGAAGAGTAGCAAGCAACTGGCGTTTGGCCAATGACCAAGTTCAACTTGTAAATTTAAGTGATTTCTGAGACATAAATGCAGAAAACTTTGCAACATAGAGCATAAAAGCAAGAAATTTAGCTAAAATATCACATTGCTCATTTTTTTTTTTTTGGTTTTTCAGTATTCGTACTTTACAATATGCTCTTGACCACTTGACCCACATTGATAAACTAACCAATTAGGGAAAGAGAAGGCACAGTGAATATCAGATCTCAGAAATAACAAAAACCCAGAAAGCATAAATCTCATAGAAATAGAGGCACACAGGAACAATAACAATGAAAAAGATTAAACAAAAAAAAGCCGCACTTTCTAATTTTGGATGAAACAAAAACCAAAGTTTTGACGAAAACAACAAATCTCATCGAAGCTATAGATAGAAAATGCTGAAATATAAGTATACGAACAGTTAAAAGGAGTGAAAACATACCATCTTCAGCTAGGATTGAAGAAGCCAAATGAGCAACAACAAACATAAACAGAGAAACCCATCTAGTTATTGAAGAGCTTTTCACCATTTTCTCGGCCAAATTTCTCACTTCTCAATTCTCTCTCTCTCTTAGTAGCTGCTGAGTGCTGTGTGTGTACTCTGTTTTGGGGCAGCTAAAAAAGGAGGCAGTAGTGCCCTTTTATTTATGCAAGATTCCAGTTCTGTCGTCTTTATTTACTCTTTAAATTAAACTGGCTGTTAACTTTATTTAATCGGGTATTACTTTTTCTGTGATTTATTTTACAAAAACCAAAAGGGCTCCTTTAATTTTTCGGCTTCAAGAATAAATGAAAAAATAGTCTGCGTCGTGTTTGTTTCCCACCCCTATTATATTTTATTTAATTATTTAAAAAAATACTATTATTATTATTATCATTATTTGCTTTCTTTGCGTGTTTTGATAATTGTGTTGCCCGGCGGGCCCAGCTCACCGCCGTATTACCGTACACTTGTGTCCAATCCAATTCATTCGTTATAACGGGCCTTTTGGTAATTTTGTATAACAGCTGCTTGTATTATTATTAAAGTTGGGCTATTATTAAAAGTGCTGAGCTATTATTAAAGTTAAATAATGAATTATTATTTAATTAATTAAATTAAACATATAAATTATTGGTATATCTTTCCAACCTTAAGTGCATGTTTGATATGTTGGAGTGGATTGAATATGATATGATAAGACATTATATTATTGGATTGGATTAAAAAATATTTAAGCCATGTCTGAGATCATTGCCAAGCAACTAAACTAGTACATATCAGCTATGATATAATTTTTCATAGTATTTTATATAATATAATCTATACAATTAATTTTAAAATTTAATGTATTAATAGATAATAAAATTTTAAACAAAATTATTAAATTTTAATAAATATATTTACAAATGTCATAAATTTTTAACTTAAAGCTAGTGATTTACTAAACACCTAATACGAGTTTTAGCTCCTTTTTTTTTTTTTCTATCACAGTTGTAACTTAAACATCAATCTCAAACAAAATCTTAATAATAATTAAAAATGGCAAAAAGATTGGACAATTGACATGATCGACCTAAAATTAAGAATCAAGAGTCTAGTTAGGATTCAAGATATCAAGATCTAACTTAGATTATAACTTTACTAAAAAGTCTTGACTCAACCCTTAGCATAATAATTAATTATTATATTTTTTTAAAAAAACAAAGCACAAAACATACATATTTCAATTTTTTTTTTTCCAAAAACTTGAAAAAAAAGGAGAGAGAGAGAATAGTCATTGCCCTTTGCCCTTGCTCGCTGGTCGCTACAGTGTAATGACAGGAACCTTTTGTTTTGCTCTTTCAAGTGGTGATGGCCCCCATTAGACAACTGAAAACAAATAATTATTAATTATAAATTTTTTTAAAAGTATTCAAATAAAAATGGTAGGGCTCGGATAGAGCCTGAGCACTATCCTGACCTAATAAGGGTGGAGTCTGTTTAAATAATCGAGATTTAAAAGACTCTATTTAAGTTATAAATTTTGTAACTTGTATCCCACACAAAACACACTTAAGATCATCATCTTATTACAAGTTTTTACATATATTTTATATGGATTGTAAGTTACAAGAGTTGTAACTTAACCAAATCCTTAAAAGACAAAACCTTTCATTAGTTATAGAATCGGGCTAGAATTGGACTAAATCCATCTAAATTTGGCCTATTGCCATCTCATATATGATTGAAAGTATAATTTTATTATTACATAAATAAAAATATCAAAATATTATATTATATTTATTTAATCATTAAGTTAGTTGTAATGAATGCAAATTAAATGTCTAAATAATAATTCAAAATTAATTATCAATATTCATTTTACAGACTATTAAAATATTAAATATGACAATTAATTACATTTTAAATTTATTATTTTTATAATGTAAATATAATTATTTTTGAGTTAATATTTTAATGAATAAGTTATTATATTAAGTATTTCCATTATAAATTATAGTTTAAATTCTATATCTTGTTCTTGTTGTTCCTTTCATATATTGTAATTTCGGATCCAAACAGAGTTCTAGTGAATCAGCAGTACAAATAGGAGTTGAGCTTTTAACACCCCTTTAAATATCTTATAAAACACTATATTTTTATTTTTACAATTTTGACATTACAAATTATTTTACAAAACAAAAAAGTTATTTTTCCAAAAACTCCACTTCATTCTTCAATACCGTAAAAAAAACAGAGATTTCGTTTATGTTTTAATTAACTATAGTAAAAAAATGCTTAAATGATTTTAGATTATGGAAAATAATCTAAACTGAAATATAAATTATTACAATTCACATAAGAAAGTGTATTGAATTTAAAAAAGTTTGCTTGAAGGTTGTATGTCAAATTTTTTATGAAGAGAGAAAGTCAATATCCAATGGGTTTTGTTGAGAAATGGAGAGAAATAATCTGAATTAAGGTTGTTAGTAATATGTAAAGTGTTCAAATGAATTTTATAATAAGAGAAATTCAAAAGCGAAATGAAAATATTATAGGACACCAAATAAAATTATGTTGATAAATTTTATAGGAAGAAAAAGATAAGGTCAACTAGATAGAGAAAACCCTTTCCAAATAAAAAAACATAGATAGGGAAAAACAAGATTTAGTGTGCTTTAGGGCTGACACTGACAGACGCCCTAGCGTGAGGGGAGAACGAATGGCAGGCTCATAAATCGAATTTTTTTTTTTTAAATAAGTGTGCGGAGATATTTTTGTAATAAAAGCAGGAAAGGGGTTTCACGAGAGTTATTGAGGGGTGGAAATAGGCATCCGTCTTACGAATAAGCACGAAAGATTGGGCATGCATTATTATCTGAAACGGCCCAGAATATCAAAATTGGAGGGGGGGACCGTCCAACGGTGCAGGTTGGGCCACACGCAAGGCCCATCCAAAAATACTAAAACTGCACGCGTCTGTCTCGTTGCAATTGCACTTCTAAGTTCCAATCGAATAATAATAAAACCAGAAGCCAACACATAAGAAGCAGCCGCAATGGGATCGGCCGCAGCTCTTCGAGAGCTTCAACGCGAACTCGAAACCAAAGCTAACGATCTCAGCAAACTCCAAAAAGGTAAGACTTTTGTTTTTTTTTATATCATCATATCATACAAACTTTTTTGTCTCTGTAATTCGTATGAAAACCCTAACCCTCTTTTGTACTAAGCCAGATATCGGTAAAAATCATCAAGTGAGAAAGAAGTACACTATTCAGCTTGGGGAAAACGAGCTCGTCCTTAAGGTCTGTCACATGACAATCATTTTGATATATTGATTTTTCTTTTATTTGTTGAGGTATTAAGATTATACATATATGCGTAGCTTCTCTGTTGTGGTTTATCTATTTATTTTTAATTATTGTATGTGTTCTTAGGAGTTGGGTTTGTTAAATGAAGGAGCAAATGTGTACAAATTGATTGGTCCAGTTCTTGTGAAGCAAGATTTGGCAGAGGCTAATGCCAATGTGCGCAAGAGAATTGAATACATCTCTGCTGAATTGTACGTTCCTTCTTACTTGGTTAATTGGTTATTCTTTGCAATATTTTTACTTTTTAATATGTCGCACTTAGTTTCATGGAAGTATGAATTAAGATAAATTAAGTTATAGTATGTCTTGCTCTTTGTTGATTCTTCAAGTTGTCTTATCTGGGTTTGGAGTGAGGTGATATGTGGTGTATTTGTTGCGAGGCAAGTGCATTACTGTCTTTATTGCAATTTGTATTAATGAATTACAAGGATGCAAAATTGAATAAAAAACCTTCTTCTTCTTTTTTTTTAAATTTTTTAATCTTTCTGCATATGATTTGTTTTTTCTCTTGTTTATATTGTATAAGAGCTTCATTTTCAACTCTTAAAACCTTATTTCTTTTGATAATTTTACTATTATATTAAATTGGAGTTAGATACAGATTTTCAATTATGCATGCTCATGTTAACTTTTTTTGCTAAGAAACAATATGCTCATGTTTATTGACTTGAGCTTTTTAGGTATTGTTCTCCTCTTACGCTAACCTTGGGTTAGTGTTGGAGGTGGGGAATAATTAAATTTCGGGTTTTAGGTGTAGGGTGTATGGCACTTAAAGAAATAATAAAAAGATTACCTATTTTGGCCACAATCTATTAGTTGTGTGGTTTTGGTGGATGTTCATACTTCATACTGGATATAGATTAAGGTTCCTGTCCAAAAACCATTATCTCAACAATCTATAGTTCTGTGGATTGTCACAGTGCTCATTGTATTTTTCACTCATTATCATTGTTGTTATTGTTATTGTTTGGTATAATTGGTATGGTCAATATATCCTTGACCTGAAAACTGTGATTCTGCTCCAGGAAGCGACTTGATGCGACTCTTCAGGATTTGGAAGAAAAACAAAATAGCAAAAAGGAGGCGGTTAGTTTCCTTCCTTTACTTTTTATTTTCTCATTGTGCTCTTTAAATAATGATGCTTTGAGATGGGAGGAAAAAAAAATTGTTAGAAGATACCCATCTCTTGGGTCATGGGTCTTGTAGCTAACAGCTGTTACATTAATTTGTATTGCTGCAAAATTGACTTTGGAATTTGCTATTTGTATCTTCGTAAATCACACTTTGATGTCAATAATTGATTCAAATTCTTTTGTTGTCTCTTAGATCTTCAAAGTACAACAGAGGATACAATCACTTCAGGCTGGAAAAGCTAAGGCCTAATTAACTTTGTAGGAGTGTTCACTTTGTCCACAGCTCTGTTTCTGTTTTGCCTCAATTAAGATTTGGTGTCCTTTACTGTTAATTTTTGAGGCTATATAGTGTGCATTACAGCAAGATTATCAGCGTTGTCTCAGTTATTGTGGGTTGTTATCAATGAAAATCACTGCCAATTCTATGTATGTTTGTTTTCTCAATGGACTATTGAGTTTTATCCAAGTAAATCAATGAAATGCATATGTTGCTTTCAACTTTGAATAAGGAATAAGTCAGTGAAATGTTTAAGTCTCTTCACCTTGTTTGTAACTAGCAGTGACATGGTATTAATAATTTATTGTGGTTGCTTAGAATTTCAAATGGACGAAGGCTGGGAACTTGTTAACCATTCAAGACTTATGCAGCACAGTTGATCATTTCAAATTATCAATTGCAAATTTACAGGTTGCAACGGTGGTCGATTGTGTTTAGTTCTAATGCTGAGCTAATTTGTGTCAACTCTTTATAATCTTCTGCTATATATATATATATATATATGAATAGTAATATGCGGTTAAGATTTAATTAGTTTTATATTCTTATCTAAAAATTACCAATTGTGTCTTTTTAAAAAGTTAGTAAAAAAATCAGTTAAGCACTAACTCCAAATTCTGGTTTCAAATGTAGCGCATATTGATGTTTACGGCTGTGCTTATGACTTTCAACGGTAACAAAAGTTTATTGCTTTAAGATGTATGCAATCAATTTTCAAATGGAATAGGAAGGTAGAATGGGAGAAGCGAAATGGTCGAAATGCAAATTTATTGATTGTTAACACAAATATATACGAACATTCACAGCAATAAGCCAGAATACTTGTAATGCAGCATTTTTCTGGACTTATCTGGAGACCAACTGCAAATCAAGAGCTCCGGGTCTCAAAAGCAATGTTGTTGTTGTTGCTATCAACTTGAGAAAGTGATCGTGTTAGTGTTTGTTACAATAACTGACGCATATATGCCCCCACTCTGATAATGTTTATCCCAGAGATTTTATTATTATTTATTGTTTTTTAAATTTCAGTTCAAAGGACAACATTATCCCACTTATTTGCTTTACCAAAAAGTACTTTCAATTTTATATTAGGATCTTGTTACCTTACATTATTATGAACGTAAGGTACATAAGTTTTTTAAGACCGTTTGATGAAAATTCAACGGCCGTAAAAATATAAGGTAACAAAATCTTATTATTTCCACAATCGTTATATTTTCATCAAAGTGCCGTAAAAAACTTATGTACCTTATATAATAATATAAGGTAACTAGCACATTTGTATTATCTTGAAGTAATACTTTAAGACAAGATCTAACAAAGATTAAGCTCTAAAGTTCATTGTTAACATGTCATTTAACTAAAACCTAGTTGCAAAAACGAGGGCAAGTGGGCTGAAATATGACTGAACAAAAATGTAGAGAGATTCAAGCAGCAGTGAAGTTCCACAAAATTTTAACAGCATTAATTACACATCAAATCACGAGGTATTATCATCATCCCACCATCATCTTTTTAATAATCATAATCTCTTGAAGGCTGTTGCCACCACCACTACGCAACCCAACCCAACCCAACCCAAAATGAAAAACCCTTAATTGTGCTTGGAAATAAGAAAAATCTCTTGCACATATATATCGTCGCAAGACTAATCAAGTCCGGAGTATTAATTGCTATCAGTGGATCACCACCACCACCAACAAAGAAACCAAAGTGAAGGGATTTGTGTGCTACCACGAGACAGTCTGATAATGCTTTGTCATATAATATTAGAATAGAGAGTCTTATAATAAAATTTACTAAGGAATTGTTCGTTTTTTTTACTTAATTTTAATCAGTTAAGTCATTAAATCTGTTTGTTTTTTTAATTTAATGAAAATTTTCAGTCATTAAGTTATTAAGCCAATTTTTTTAACTTTTTACTTAATCGAAAAAAATCTGGTTGATATTATTAAGAGATATTCTCCAAAATATGCTTATCTAATTAATTAATTTTTATTATTACTTAAATAAAATTTAATAATTAGCATTATTACACATCTATATAACTTGTGATAATATAGTACTAGACTATTATTATTTTTATCTTTTTATTTTCTTTAAATTAGCATTATTTATCTTCATAATTTTTTATGAATATTTTTCATGCGAAAACATCATAGAGTACAATAAATTAATTAACATATGCTAACTTAGAATATTAAATAACTGTATTCGATTTATGATCATATATATCTTATTTATGTTCTTTGAGATGTTTATTATTTGTTTCATATTTATAATTCATAAGGACACAAATGTAAAAATACTAATTTTCAGATTTTTTAAGTTAAAAAAAAACTTAATATTTATTTTCAGCGATTCAGACAAAAAAAAAAAAACATATCATTTAGATTCAGACATTCAGTTCTATTCATAATTCAAATTAATTCAGGTATATTCAGGTTTCAGACAAAAAAAAAAAAAATTTATTTGAAACCTGATTACTCTGCCGCACTGCACTCTGAGTTGGTGGGACAGCCCCACACAATATTTTTTCCAACCAAAGCATATGCTTTGACAAGACTACGCCATTTATGTGCACGGCAAAACGCACAACACGGCACACGCTAGCCCTAGTCATCAGTGGCCTCACCAGCCACCAAGGTATACACTATTGTTTGAAAACTTGCTTGTCCGTATAGGTTCGTGCTATAAAACCTCAATGATTCCTGAGAAAATTATTTAGCGAGCCACATTGTCATTGATCTTAGTTCCATTCATCAAGCATAAAGGAATATATACGCCAAAGATAAGAGCAATCGCCCCGTTTGACAGATGAAGTGAAAGGAGCATTAACAAAAAGTAAAACGTGGTGATATTTTCCCAATCCCACCAAATGCGTGCATGTATTGCGATTGTGTTTTGAGGGTTTATAATTTCGTTTCAGAATCCTATTATCCGTATATATCGTACGTTTCTAATTGTTCCTTTCCTTCAATTATCAAATTTGCTTCACGAAAACCCAATCTCAATTAATTAAAGAAGATTGCTAGTTTCTTCCTTATAATACTTTCATCTTCACCACACGATTTTCTTAATTATTCCTCATCACACATAACATTAACATTAAAATTTTCAACGAAAAACCCATCCTAGGGTTCTAAGTCCAGGCTGCGCTTTAATTTTAATGTCACCATGTCAGCCGGAGTAAAAAGAGATTATTAAAACTGTAAAAGTATGAGCGGTCAAAGTTTAAAAAATTTCAGGAACAAATTAAAACTTTTTAAAGTTCTCATGTTTACGGTTTAACATTTAATCATCCTTCTAGCTAGTACTTGCATTCCGCGGCAGCGGCTGTGACTTCATATCATATCATTGCAATAACATGGCGAAAAGATATTTGTTATTGTAGGAACAGTAGTTTAGAAAACCCTAATTGCGTAGTAATTAATTAAGATCATTATTAAGTACCCTATATATCAGGTGAGATATATATATATATATATATATATATATATATAGCTTCATTTCTGATGTTAGACAAAAACGGTGAGTGCCTTAAATTAGTCATCCACTTATAATAAGATGATCAATAATGCACGTAATCATTCTATTATTCCATTGATGGACTGTAATCTCTAACTTACTCTTTATGCATGTATAGGCATTAATTTACAAGTGGAATGCACAACTATATATATCCTCATATAAATCACCGCAATTATACTTCAATCTGCAGAATTCATCTACAATACCGAACACGCGTCGTGGAGAAACAATTAGTTATGAGTGGAAAGATACTTATTTCATTAAAATTAATTTGCTCTAAGAATTAATTATTAATTTCATAAGTCTCTACCTCTCCAGTATATTATTCCTTTGTAGTACCATACCATACATGAACATAGGGAAGTAATTAAATCACAACAAATGTACTTCTGACTTATTTAGTATATTAATGAGCAACATTATAATAGTGTACGTCTAATTTGGTGTAGTTAATTATTCTTGGCACCTTTCTTGTCCAAAATCATGTCAGTTGGAAAATATTGCGCAGCAGCTTTGATAGATTTGATAATCATGGCAACCAAAAACAATTAAAGGACTGCGATCAAGGTTTGCAGTAGCATGAACAAGTTGGTACATTTGATGGATAGTGGAATGATGATATGCAAATGAAATTATTACGTATATAAATGAAAAATACTCATGGTCCCATTTTATCAAACGTTAATCTCACTTTGTATGTTTGCATGTATGTATGTTTGAATATTTGGCTTGAGTTAATAATTAGTTAATAGAACGCGCTGCCAAGTTTGGCATTTTCGCTGAGAAAGACCACTCAACTTGTTAAATCCTCATCGATCGGTCCTTATAAGCCCTGGATCGGATGCCGAACTTTGAGACTCTTTGCTTTTGTCTTATCTAAGCTTTGGCCAACCTAATAGACGAGCATGAACTCATGTCATGTTCATTTGAATAATCGTTGTTTCTTAAAGTCAAAAAGGTTCTTTGTAGATCTCAATATATCTAGCTAACAAAGGCCACCAAATCATAGCAAAAATGACAAGTGGGTATTCTAAATTCTAATGAAATACTGGCCATACACACACATACACACACATTAATTGTTAAAACAGAAGATTTATAAACAACTAATCAAGTAATACAAATGGTAAAAAGCAGTGATCTCGATCTATCGATGCATTAGGTTAGATCTTAGCACAAGTTTGTTGGGTGTGTAAGTACCAACCACAAAACAAATTGTGGACCATGAAAATGGCTCATCAAATGAGATGACTGAAAAAAGCTACACTAAATGATACGTGCTACTGCCCCTTCAATTAATTCTCACCACATTCACATTGTTAGAGATCAAGATTGTTTCAATTAAGGCAATATTGGACCAACATATTGGCTCAATTTCATTGGCCCCTCAGTCATGTACTGTCCTCAATATATGATGATCAACTTAATGGATCATGCGCTGGCCGATCACTTTATCGTTTGGAATATCTTCAGAATCTTCATTTATTTTGTGACACAAAATTAAAAGCAATAAGGGTTTTGCCGAAACATGGATGATTGTTTTATTAATTAATGTTTATTTCTACTATATATATACAATTTGTCAAAGCATGCATTTGAATATTTACGTAAGAAAAATACATGAAAACCTAATCATTAATTTAGGCTTGAACGTTTTTGTAACCCGAAAAAAGAAAAAAAGAAAAAGGTTATCAATTCAATTAATCCAATTAAGTGGTTATGCTTATCTATACTGCCAAAACTTTTTGATTGCTAAAGATACTTTTAACAGTAATCCACAAGCTTCCAGTTGCACGCACACGTGCCAAGTACCAACCTTTCACGCTTTATGTTTATGATATCCTTTAATTGTTTAAAAATTAAGAAAAACCTTATAATTAAATTCCAAATTATTCTCATTGAACGTATAGGATTCCAGTTTCCATCCATATTCGAGTTCTAGTGAATGTTTCAATAAACGTAGTGGACTTGTGGTCATTTTCTAAATCTCAGCTAACCACCAAATGAAAAAGTTTAGCCTCATGCATACCGAAAGAAAAAACAATGATTGTACTACGTAGCCTCTGGACCTGATTGCTTATTTATTTTTTTATTACCTTTCTTTTTTCACTTTTCTTTTAGCTTCATATATATATATATATATATATTTTTTTAAGAGGTTGAGTTTGGTGGGAACTGGGAATGGGATGTAAAATTGGCCCTACAATTTTGGGGTTTGCGTTACGAGTTTGTGACATGCCTTAATTAATAATTATACGAGTTATGTTATTGACCCTCACATTAAATAGCATAACCCCTTCCATGAAGCAAGAGCGCCACTCACCCACATCACGTGTAGACAGACACAATCACATCACTGAACCTGAATTCTGAAATGCATCATCATTATTAATTACTGTTGGCTGGTAATGGGTACGTAGTAAGTATCCTATAAATTGTAAAATTTGTTAAATTTATAATTTAACGTTAAATTTGAAACATTCTGAATGACAAATTTTACATTTGATTACATGCATATTACAAGATATCTTAGGTTATGAAATCTCGCAAGGATTAATTAATATATTACGTTTTATACACAGTTTTCATTTTGATATATTGTCACTCTCGTTCCCGATCATGTTGTAAGAGCCAAAAGTTCTAATGAGTACGTGATTCGTTTTTGTTTAAATCCATTAACAAACACATGGTGCATGAACCCCCATCACATTCTAAACTAAAGCCAATCCTACAGATGGGGAACTCTCGATCGAGACCCGAATCAAACTATAATATTATACATATTTATATATTCTTCGACTCGTCTTGGCAATATTCCAATATCCCTTTGATATATATATATATATATATATATGTGTGTGATGGTACCTAACATATTATCAATATATATGATTAAAACATACATGCATGCATGCATGCATGCATAGCCTTTTTAAGTCTGCAGGTATGTTATGCCAAAAATTTTCCAAAATTCCATCGCGACCTAACTTTAGTCAACAGTGCATAAAAAATTCTCTACTTTCTAAAGGGACTTTGGATTTAATTTGTTAATGAACTTAAGGACCACAGCATGCATGGACATATTTGGAAACTTATTGTGTAACTAATTTCTAATTTAGCAATGGACCACTGCCTTATGGTTGTCATTTCGCCCGTGGCCTTCCAGCCAATAATCACGGGAACTCTCTCTCTCTCTTTTTCCTGTCCATGCTTTCCTTTTATTTTATTTCAATCGTGTGATTTGATCCATTAAGCGTGTGTGTGGCATAAATTGTTTAAAGATGCCGTGAGAAACAGTTGAAACATTGGCGTTTTAGTAGTCTAGTCACATGAATTATTCGATGTTCTTCCCCTTTGAAAACAAGATTTATAATAAATCAAGTTCAAAATTAAGAGCTTTGGACATTAAATTTCCTAAATTAATTAATTAATTAATTAAATAACACAGGACAATATATATATATCTCCCCTAATATCTCAAATTCCCATTATGTAGTAAATGAAGGATTCTAACCAGGTTTGGTTGGGTAATTGTCATAGCGAAATTCCAATCGGATTGTGTTTCCTTTTATTCTTTGCTTATATTTTGTAGTTTGTCAATTCCTCACCTTTTTTGGGGCGGAAAAAGAAAAAAATTGGTGACACATCCATTGAGGCTATTAAATTACGTGATGTTTTTGTTTAGGTATAAAATTCAAGTCATAACCTGCATATATGTTGAGTCGCTAGCTCCTTTTTACCATTCAAATCCTTAACCACATATATATCTGTCTTTTCAAAAATTCTCTTGAGTGGATGAGTGCTGAAAATTTAGGCCCTATTTATTGAGAGGTGTCTATAATAAAATCAATAAAGTTAGTCTCATATAAGGTGTCTATAATTTTCTAATTTACATTAAATGTCTCAACATGTGATGTTCATTTTTAATATAAGAAAAAAAAGGTAAGTTTTGGATTATCCCGAATTGACTATCTTCAAATTGTTTCTCTTACTTTTGGAAATCTCAATTTATCCTCATTGTTGTTTAAAAGGTAAGACAAAAAGGGAGTTGATTAATGATTTTTTTTAGTCTTCTTAACAAAAGTAAGAGGTAAATTAAGGTTTCAAAAATGAAAAGAATAATTTGAAATAGTAAATTCACAAATTAAGGGATAGAAATCTTTACTGCTACGTTTAGTTTTCTTAAATTAAGGTTTCAAAAAAGGTGAATTTTTTTAATCTTTACTACCTACTTTAAAAAATGCTTAGAAATATGGATACCCATTAATTTAATCTATGCGTCGGTCATGAATTAATATCCACGAAATTGTTGGAACGTGGGTATGACTTGTTTATTACACAAAACACCCAAATAATAAACAATAAATAGTCTATGTGTTTCCATGACTCCATTAGCCTTTTTCTTTTTCATCTTCATGTGAGTGGCTGGCTGCTAGAGAGCTCTGAGTGTAGACAAGTCTCCAAGAGTGAAGGAGTAGGATCATGTGTCACGGGCTTCATGAGTAGAGCCGCCTATCAAAACTGAAACCCTGATCAAACTTAAGACTAAACTTTACTGACCTTTAAAATTAACCTCTTAAATAATGAGAGAGAGAAAAAAGCCAAGCCAACAGTTGAAGATCATATCCATTATCCAGCCTAATTATGTAGGACATATAGATCTCATGCATATTATATATGTGCATGTGGAAGATAGTGCAAATGCTGGTTTATGTTATTGAAAGCTCAAGAGAAATAAATTCACATTTCAATCAACCGCCTTGATGTTTCATTCTTGAATTTTCATTTGTAACATCATTGAATGAAATGCATGCATATCTTGTAATGGTATGCTAATGGGATGATCATCTTGTTCATTCATAGAAATGAATGGAAATGCAACTGCCCTCTCTCTCTCTCTCTCACTTTTCTTTCGCTTGAGTACTCTTTTTAACTGTAAATTTCTGTGCAAGTGGGCTAAATAAAAACCAACCCGGCCAGTGCCGCCAGCCCAGTACGACTACTCAGTACTCACGCGGAAAGAATCAAAGAGTCTTGGGGATAAATAATATCATTCCGGGTCCCCCAATAATCTTCTTCACATGCTAAACTAAATGAGAACTTTTCTGGGGCTACCTTTTCGTATAAATGATAGATAGATAAAACCACTGCTTAGATAACAACTCTTTTCCAGGAAAATTTTAAATGCAATTGTTTGTCTAATCAATCTTTCATTTTCTCGTTGTTCAACTTTTATTATAATACATACTTGTATTCTATATAAAATTCTTGACACTGCTTATCAAACTTAATGTCCAAAGAAATGACTCCACGGTTAGTAGTGGAAAAGTATTATGAACAATCAAGAGAAAAAGAAAGTATCAATCAAATGTTCTTGATCATTCTATTAGCTAGGGAGAAAGTTTGTCTGAACTGATCAAGAGTCTAATTTGGATAGAATTACGTTAACAGATATGTATTATCTACATGGGCCATCATCATATCAGCAAGAGGTCGGCGAAGCTAAAAAAAGAATAAAGTGTCTCTTTAATCCTTGAAAGAGAGAAGTTGGATATATGGCGGGAATCCATTTCACACTTATGGCTCTGATTGCGCTCCAAAAACAAACAACTTACGGCTTAGGTAGAGGCCCTTACTAAGAAGGAAAACAGAGAGTGAGTCAAAATTGAGTTGTTGGGAGGGAGGGGTGGGGACTGGGGAACTCAGTCACAAAGGATTAGGGTCCATACCTCTAAGCAGAGCTTCTATTGGTCCACGTGTCACCCATGAATCAAAAACAGCTTCCTGAATCCGCTTATGCTGTTTCTGGTCCATTATTTCTGCATTCTGAGACTGAGATATACGTACACACCAAAATATAAATATTTTAACTCAAATCTTGTCCTAGCAAAGGTTTGTCTTTCCATAGATCACTAAAATCTCCACATGTGTTGATGATGGAGCTCCCACCAGCACCATTACCATTAACGATACGACAATACACCACCAGAATCACCATTACCACTGTCATTTACCCTCTTTTTACAAATCCTCTCACTCTCTCTCAGAAATTCTTCACTGCAACCGCATTATACAAGCTTCATGTCTGCCACTTCCATTGCTTTCCAGTTTGTGCTCTTTCATCCCGCAATTCTGGTTTCTTGCTTGCCTTTTCTTGTTCTAATAGAAACTCGATGGAAAGACGTTGTACGTGTTTATATCTTTTCCTACTTCCATATCCATTCTTAATGAAGCATTAGTTCCTTAAACCTTCCGCATAAATACCAATCGTTTCAAGTATGTCAGGAGAATATTGAGATAAACGTCATTAAAAAGGCATCTTAACCCGTGTCATGTAATTAAGTCACAGGCTTCCCTTATATATAGTTGTTCTCAAGGGAGTTCAACCGCACCAAAGTTTTTAACAGAACCTACTGTAGCCTCGAGGAATTCAAACACCAAAGATGTCTTTTTCTTGTGCCAAAAACTTCTTCCAACGGTTCTGTAGTGACGAATTCCATGTGGAGAGTGTTGCCCACGGCAGTTTTCTCTCCAGTGATCTCCTACCTTCTCTTGGAGCTAGAATAAACCAAGCAACTAAGCTACGAAAACACATCATATCCCCCTTTAATCCACGTTATAGGTGATGATTCCTCTCATTGGTTTATTCAAATATTTCTTTCTCTATTATGCTGCTTCTCCTTATGTCCTACTCCTCATTTCAGGGCTTGGGAGATGTGGCTGATCGTTCTAGTCGTTTACTCAGCCTGGATCTGTCCATTTGAGTTTGCATTTCTGACATACAAAAAAGACGCACTTTTCATCATTGACAACATTGTCAATGGTTTCTTCGCCATAGATATCATTCTCACCTTCTTCGTTGCATATCTCGACAGCCAATCATATCTTCTTGTTGATGATCCCAAGAAAATTGCAATCAGGTAATAAGTGTTTTGCAGCCTCAATCAAAATTCAAACAATTCGATTAATTGACAGTGAAATGATGTTTGGTTCTATTGGAGTCACTCAGCTTTCTTGATGTGGTCCATTCCAACTTACAGGTACTTGTCTACCTGGTTTATATTCGATGTATGTTCAACAGCCCCATTACAGTTTCTTGCTCTCCTCTTGACAAATAACAGCAGTGAGCTTACTTTTAGACTCCTCAACATGCTCAGACTCTGGCGTCTTAGGCGAGTCAGCTCTCTTTTTGCAAGGTTGATAATTGAGTTCAAACTTGAATACTTTTCCCCAAATTTTGAATTGTTACGATGGAAGAATCACTGTACTTACCAGCCGTCTTGCTTTCCTTCAGACTTGAGAAGGACATTCGCTTTAACTATTTCTGGACTCGCTGTGCAAAGCTCGTCGCTGTAAGATATTACAAATTTCCACTTGTTCCCTATCTAAGTTCATGTATATGACCTTCACTCCTTTCGTTCACTTTAATAATGGATTTGTGCCCTTTCTTGTTTACTTCAGGTAACGCTATTTGCAGTACACTGTGCTGGATGCTTTAACTATCTGATTGCAGATAGGTACCCTGATCCAGAGAAAACCTGGATCGGTGCAGTATACCCAAATTTCAAGGAGGAAACGCTTTGGAACAGATATGTAACCGCAATTTACTGGTCTATTACGACTCTGACAACAACTGGCTATGGTGACTTGCATGCTGAGAATCCCAGGGAGATGCTGTTTGATATCTTTTACATGCTATTCAACTTGGGATTGACATCCTACCTCATTGGAAACATGACAAACCTTGTGGTTCACTGGACCAGCCGCACCAGGAATTTTGTATGTGGTCTTTCATTTACGTTCTTCTCATGCTCTTAGCCTGCTAAGAGAATTCAGTACAATAGACAGATTCAAGAAAGGAAAGGAAAGAAAAGATACCTATCTACATTACAGGATGTTATAGAACAAATTACAAGTCCCATACAACATTACTGCTATAAAACCCAATTACTCACAAAAAAAAAAAAGAAGTTTTTTCTCAATATGCACTAATTTCAAAAATTCTATATGAAAAGCTGCAAAGAAGAAAACTGAGTGAGTAATATTTCTGTTTACTTGCCAATTCAGAAATGAATATGGCTGACCCACTGGATACAACATAACGGTAGTACATCTCAGTTTTAAGAATTTTGAGTCAGTTTGTTAAATTTAAATTGTCCTTTCTAATGAAAGAAGGATACTATGTTTAGCCTGGAATTACTAATGAAAAGCAACTGGTTTTGGTGCTATAGAGGGATGCAGTCCGAGCTGCTTCAGAATTTGCCACACGAAATCACTTGCCCCCTCGCATCCATGATCAAATGTTGTCACACATATGCTTGAAGTTCAAAACTGAAGGATTGAAGCAGCAGGAGACCTTGGTTGGTCTGCCAAAAGCCATTCGCTCTAGCATTGCACACTATCTCTTCTTCCCCATTGCACGAAATGTCTCTCTCTTTCAAGGGGTTTCTCATGATTTCCTTTTTCAACTGGTAATACTTTGATGGGCAATTATACATGTACATACTGCTCTTCCTTTTCTCTTTTATGGTCTAGATGTGCATTAATTTACCTGTAAAAGACACTGATAAATTCCACTCTTTCTTCAAAGGTTTCAGAAATGGATGCGGAGTATTTTCCACCCAAGGTAGATGTAATTCTGCAGAATGAAGCTCCAACAGATCTTTACATACTGGTATCAGGAGCTGTGGTGAGTGAACTTAAATTTTCCGGAAAACAATTTTTCTATAAATCGGAATCAATTCAAATTTACGTTAATTTGACTTGAAAATAACTACTTGTTACAGGATTTGATATACTATGTTGATGGGCAAGATCGAGTAAGTGTAAATGTAAACCTTTATAATTTTTTTTATACACACTGCAGTAACAAGGAAAACACATCAAAATAAGGAGTTTCACATCTGCACATGAACCATACAGGTCCTTGGAAAGGCAGTAGCAGGAGATGCATTCGGAGAGATTGGAGTTTTATGTTGCAGGCCACAGCCCTTTACAGTGCGAACCACTGAACTTTCCCAAATACTAAGACTGAGTAGAACTTCTCTGATGAACAGTATACAAGCAAATATGGGAGATGGACGCATTGTAATGAATAATCTTTTCAGGGTAAGTATAATAATCAAACAGCTTCTAGGGTAATATGATAATATATTGGTTTTTTACCTTCTATTTGTAACAAAAAGAACTTGTTCTCTGGTTTTACTCATTTACAGAAACTGAAAGATCAAGAAAGCATCGGATTTGAATACCCAACTACAGATCCAGGATTACTTCTCAATGAATGTCTTGGAGGGCCAACAACAGGAAGCAGTTTCAGTGCCACACACCAAGCCTATCCATATGGAGATTCATCAATGCAGGAAGCAAGGGACTTACATTTCCTGGGACCACAAGCTACAGAGATCGAAGCAAGCAAGGATCAAGATTGCACTGCATATCCAGTAGACGTAAATTCAAAAGTTGAATATGGTCAAACAGAACTCCATGCTGCAAATCAAAGGGGGCATATTGAAATGGTAAAGCTTCTGCTTGAAGGAGGAACAAATGGAAACAAACCAGATGCTAGAGGATGGTCACCAAAAGCTCCAGCAGAACAGCCAGTAAATAGAAGCATATATGACCTATTAAATAGGACGCCGGATGAACATAAAGTGGAGATTATGGGACCAGAAATATCAGATAACACAAGGAATACTCATAGAAAACATAGAAGACATGGAAGGCCCGACCTCTCAAAGTCCCATTCAAAGAGAGAATCCATAAAACTTGGCTCATGCATTTCTAGTTGTTCCAGTGGAGGAGAAGTGATCAAATCAAATAAGAAGAGAATCACTATTCACATGCCGTTTCAGAACACAAGAACATCACAGAGGCATCTCGCGAAGTTAATAGTCCTACCTGATTCAATTGAAGAGCTGCTCAGGATTGCCGGTAAGCCATAAACCTGAATATTTAGGAAATTAGTCACAAAATAAATATCAAATTTGTTAGACATAAAGTGCACTAATGAAACCAACACAAAATGGGATTTCAAACCTTGAAGAGGGTTCAGACTACCTCAGTTATTTCTTCTTTTCCTTCTTTTGCTTTAACCATTGTAATGCCAAAACCTTGTGAAACTGCAGGTGAAAAGTTCAGGTGCTACAAATTTACAAAAGTCGTTAATGCTGAGAATGCAGAAATTGATGATATATGTGTCATTCGAGATGGTGATCATCTGTTTCTCCTTCAAAATGAGTATGAAACCATGGATAAAGATGTGACCTAATACTATATTAAAAGGCTATGTCATAGACACATAGAAAGCTTGTAATTTTTAGGCCGCGTATACCAAAATTATATATAAAAGAAATTGACTACATAAGTTGATCAAATGCGACTCTGAAGCTATCAATAATACTACAAAAATTGAGAAGTCAATTACAAATTGCTGCACTTTACTCTTAACATTTTTGGAGGAACCCTTCCAGTATAACCAACGAAAACATCCAAAAGAACAGTAAAAAATTAAATGTTACATTCTTGTAAGAATCTGAAGGGCCATGCAGATAGAAAAACAGGGAAACTTCATTCTGTGGGCTTTTGAGGGCATAATAAGTCAGTCATGCAGTGCACAAGACACTGACTTCACTCCAAATAGCCTGGCGAATCAGCTCAATCACATAACCATGTGAAGGATACACCAAGTGACCACAACAACGGGTTAAGTCTGTGTCCACCAATATAATTAACCTTGTACATGCTCCTGTACACATGAATGCTTCAGACGCAGTGGGAATATGATTCCCCCTAAATGGTACCTCTAATTGGAAAAGGATGAGCTTCTGAATTAAAAACAAACCGATCCAAAGGTATGACAGAACTATCACCAAACAGCAAGTATAAATACTTCAATGTTTCACCCAAAAAAAAAGTCTCCATCTTGTCTCTTCTGCGAGGAGGAAGCACAGTGACATCATCCAAAGATGTGTATCCCCCAGAATCAACTTTTGTGTATTTCTCAAATGCTTCAAATATCTGCCATCCCCATTCTCGATACCTGCATTACATTATATTTGCTGAGATAACAACAGAATTGTTTTAAACAAAATAACAATAGATTTGTTTTAAATATGTGTGTCTGCAGTGTGAAATTGGCTTGTACAGGAAAACATCATGCCCAAGAATAACAAAAACATACTTTGGGTCCTCTGTGATACGATATAAGACAAATAGCGATTCAACAGTTTCAGGACGCAATAAATTATGGCGATCAGCATGTTTAATTATTATGTCATTCAAATATTCCGAGCTCTTGTTCCCACCATCAAGGCCGCCTTCATAATATTCCTGCTTGATAGAAAATCATATATAAAAAAAATACATAAATAAATGATTATATGAAAAGAAATGCAGTAGTATGCATCTAAGTATGAGAAGAGGCACAATAACAATAATATACAACTAACCCCTGTGTGGAAATAAGCAATTTCTGGAGAAAGACCAGTAGAAGTTACTGAATACATCTCAAAGCATGTCTTTGCCAAATCTTCTGCAAGCTTCAAATTTTCCAGGTCTTCAAAGGTGAGCAAATTGTCTTTCATAGCCTTTTCCTTTGTGACACCTTTAGTGGCACCAAGTGCCAGAGTCCCAGGCAAGAAGCAAACCTGAAAATACAGCAGAAAGTTTACCAACATCATATACATATTTACAACTTATTTGTGCATGCACAGAAAAAACTATATGTACCATAAATCAAAATATATTGCTTCCTCACTTTAGCAACTACAATAATTGCATAGGCAATTCATTGACTGAGAAGTCTAAATTTATTCAGCTGTAGGAAGATTCAGTTTTCAATAATTTGGGGTGTCTGACATGTTCAATGGTCACTTAGCAGCTAGATATATACCTATACTAAGAACCACTTACCAAGTGATCCATTTTTGGACTATACGATCCAGTCGATCCATAGGGCAATTCTCCCACAAAAACCAATCCCTTGGGGATTGATTTCCGAACAAGAAGGTGCCTGACACCCTTCATTGCTTCCTCATACATGTCATGTAGATATGTCAAGTTGCTACTGTGACTGGTTCCTTGTTGAAGCCACACCTTGATCAGGTACTCATAGTAGCTGTCACCTCGGGATCCCAGTCTAATATTTTCTCCGTTAAATTCGCCAGAGTGAGGGCTGCATTTCACGCCAGTTAATATCAATGAATAGTAGTGTCCAATATATCTCCACAGTGATTATAAATCTCACAGTCAGTTATAGTGTACTGCACATGATAGATTTGACTTAATTGATTCACAGAAACTAAAATGAACATTTCTTAAAAACGAAAATGTAATCAAGAAAAACCAAACACAAATAATCTGGAAAATTTTCTCAAAATATTTTTACTCCTTGTGAGTAATAATGAGACTTTTAAAACGCAAGACTGCACCTTATATAGATGGGAACCAGTCCTTCCACCTTTGGAAGTGTTTTAAGATGTTCCAAAACCTTCATGGCCTCCATACTGTATTTTGGATCACCAGAAACTGTAGAGAGATAGTTAAACTCAAGCTGCAAAGTGGAAACCTCAGACGTACTACTCAAGCCATCTGGAGCTGGATGTGCTGTAGAATCCCGTAGAACAACATCACTAAAGGGAATAGGAGTTGGACTAGAAGTAAACGCAGAAAGGAGACGATCAGCCAACTTTTTTGCAATGTCTAGATAAACAATTGGCCTTGGTCCCTTAGCTGCCAGGTTCATCTCTTGCTCTCCCCCACTTAAATGATATGCACTTAAAAGGCCACCCAAAACACGTATGGTAGTTTCAAACAAATTAACCTGGCCTTTCTGATTGATTCTATCTAAAAGGTGTGTTTCAATCCATGAACCTGCTTCAAAAACAATGTCATCAGCACTCATTATCATTGCAGTATCAAGAGCATCCACAACAGTAGCACCCAGACCACCCAACCCATCAGTTCCAATCTTGCTTAAAGGCTGAAGCTCATCATAACCGATTGCAAATTTTTTATAACCAGACCATGCATGGATAAAAGCCTCCTTAACATCACGCTGCCGATCTATCCATTTTGAACCTACATTTGCCAGCTTATTATTACCCACTTTTTCATCAGGAGTTAATTGTGGAGGAAGCCTAGGGGGTTTTCTCCCCCAAAATCTTCCAAATCTGCCACTAGTATTTATGGTCTTATATTCTTCAGTAGTTTTAATACCAGATTGGATAGAACTTTTATGTGTAAGCATAGCGTACATTAAACCAAAAATCAATAATAGCAGCAGAAACTTTCCTGTACTACAACTAGTGCAATCACGCTTTATGTTGCTGGTAAACAAACTCTGAGTGATCACCTGAGATTTTCCCCGGACAAAATAAATAAAAATGTTAAGAATAAGAAGAATAAATAACAAAGAGATCTATTATATTACACAAGATTTGAGGTAAATCAAATAAAAGCTGAAATCAATAAGCAAGCATTGCTTTGCTTCTAAATTTTCCTTATTACTCTTTAAGAGACTAATGCTTTTCACAACAATCAAATATTATGATCAACATACAATACAAACTAAAAGAAATAAGAAAGATCGGGATCTAGTTATGTTATGGAAACCTTGAAGAAAGATCGCGGACGAAACTTTGCGTTATCGTAGTGAACATCTTTCATCGAATAGGGAAGATTTTTCGACATGGTCAATTTTGATTATTAGCTAGGGTTTCACGATCTGCTCTGCCTCTGCGATATTGACGATTTCGGAAACAGAGAGAGGACAAAATTGAGAATTCAACCGGATCAGATTTTTGACGGGAAATTTCGATAGCATCAAATGAATTACAAGCAAAGTAAGTAAATAAGTTATTTATTTTAGCCTTTGGGCGGCCGGAGGTAAGTGAAATGATTCGCGGGAATTGCGTAACGGAGCGAATTGAGCGATTGTCTTTGCCTTGGCCTCTGCCTCCTATAAATGGTTTGCTTTTCAAGTCAATGGACCATCGTCAATTCAATTCACTCGCTATTCATTCGCATTAGAGATTCAAGATTTCACATGTCACAGCCTCACAGGTAGCGTTATTGGTTACATTTCTCAAAATAAAAGTTTTTTTTTGATTGTTAATTTTCTTAAATTTAACTTTTGTTTATTAAAAAATATAAAACAACTAAGATGAAATTTTTAATGAAATGTTTTATTGTTATTATAATCAATTTTTCGTCGTAGAACACAAACATTTACAGATTTTCCGATCATAATGAAAAGCAAAAGTAAGTAAAACAATTAACTACAATAAATTAATTAATTAGTACCGAATTTTTAGTTATATTTCCTCAATTAGACACATTACATAAGGATAAATTATTCATCAAATGCCTCAAGAGTATCAAAAGTATAAATAGATATAACAGATATAACGAGTTTATGATAAAATTAATTTAAAAATTACCTCAAATTTTAATTTTATATTAACCAATCACTTTTCCATTAACTCTTGAGCCATCATTAAATAATTTTAAGGTAAAAGATTATCTTTTTCCTTTAGCCTTCCTAAATATTATTTTATTTTCTTAAATAAATTTAGGGATAAAATATTTTTTTATCTTAGATTCTTTAACGGAGTTAACGAAAAAGTAGCTGGTTGATATAAAACTAAAACTTAAGGATGTTAATTTTACTTGTAGAAAATAAACAAAAAAAAAATCCACTTAATTTAATGATATATATACTTTTTTTTTATACAAAAAGATTAAGTCAATACGATGCGAGCAACCCGTACATATTATGAATAATAAAGAACCTACACCAAGAGAGGGGTTAGAAAATAGATCAAAACCAAGAGCAAGACATAAACTATATATATACTCTTTTAAGAGCTTTACATGATTTGCTTTTATGCTCCGGTTTTCTTATACGTCGCATTTTCAATCTTTTTAGTTGCTCTTCCTGGATCAAGCAAATCGCAGTCCCATGATACCACCAAAGATTGCTAAAATTACAGTAACAGCACAATAAAAGACCTTAATAAAACAATTGATTTACAATAAGGAAACCCAATATACAGAAAAAAAAAATTTGTAAGTAGTATCCTCCTATGAGCTTTACCAAGTAAAAATACATGTGGGTAATATTTCGTTTATAAAAAGAAAACTCAGGAGTCAGGATAACATGAAAATGGAAAAATAAAAAATTATTATTATAACCATCACATTTGATGAAGGAAAACAATCACAAATCTACATTTGTGGAGAAATTTATACTAATCAAAGTGGAGAAAATATAACGGTAAAGGAGTTCCTTCAAGATTAAAGGATACACGCAATACCCAAATTTTAGGCATGGTAGCATATAAAGGCAAAAAATCTTGGCCGCTTAGCAAATTATAAATAAGCTAGAAGTCGATAATAAATCATGCTGTAAGAGTGCTGTTATTTTTTACATGCTTCCACGTCGTCTATAAAGCAAAAATAAACCTCTTGGGATTGACGGCGATATTGTCAATCTCGGTGCTTGCACTTTTCCACTTCTTTTGACAGAGTTACAAATTCATCAAGAATCCACACTGTCGACTCGCTCATGGGTTTCAATCAAAACCAAACCTTGAAGTACTTTTTCACATTGATCTTCTTCTTTCTTTCATTCATTTCCATTTCTTGTTCTCCCCTATGCCGCCACGATCAAATCCAACCCACAACAAAATCCCCATCAATTAACAAACCACCCATGAGTCGCTATCAAGTTTTGTACCTCAAGAAAACCAGGCCATTTTTCTTGAACAATCAAGAGAGGTACAAGAAGAGAAAGAAGAACACCAAGGACTTGACCAGCTGGCCGGCACCTTTCTCAGTGATGCTTCCAAAGGGTTTTGTTCCTCCTTCTGGCTCCTCTCCTTGCCACAACATGAAGCCTGACTTGGTTGCATTTTACTGCGATCTCTCCATGTCATCAAAACCCTAGCTATCTTAATTACCGTCTAAGCCTGCAAAAGTTGTCCCTCTTAACACACGCACGTATATATTATCAAGATGCTTGGTTCGTTCTCTTGGTTTAAGTTCTTAAGGATTTTCTTGTCCCTCTTTCTTTGACTAGTGATCAAAAAGTTTTGTTGATCTTGTAATAAAGGACACTGAGAGGAATAATAGTCCAAAGATGAATTGAGTACTCATGAAAAAAATATACGCAGTAGAGTTGAGTTCCAATCTGTCTCTTGTTTAATTTGTTTCCTGTTTTTCCAATGATCGATGTCAACAATTATTAGTCCTAGTGTACTTTTTTCATAAATAATTATCGGTTATTTCTTCTTCTTGCAGAAAGTTAATTATGGTGCATTCTCTCTTTTGTAACTGTGTTGTTGTTTGGTTTAAATTATTAATTCTAGGCAAATTTGAGATATGATGAATCGACAGTAAAAAAAAATTATTAATTATAAAAATAGATCGGATGGTCAAGTTTCCATGAACAATTTTGACTGGAATTTTATTACTTAAAATCTTTACATTTAAATTCAGACTTCAAATCATTAATGATCTGCCTAAAATTCGATAGATGTTATATGGAGATGTCTGTTGCTTTGACATCTGATATTAGTGAAGGTGTATTTTTTGTGTGTGTGTGTGTGCGCGCGCGCGCGCGCCCGTGTTAATTTCCCACGAGCGTTGCGGAATATTTGGATGGTGGCATGTGAGTTTGCATCGTTTGCAGGGCTCTTTTTTCATGGGTGATGGACATTTTCGTAGCGTGTACTCCTTTGCATGCAAAATCTTGTTTAGCATTTGCTATTTGGGAACAGCTGGCTGCTCTCCTTAAATCAATATATATATATAGGATCGTGTATGTACTGACTACTGAGGCCCATAATTGAATGGAGAAATTAAAATTAACTAAATGCATCTGGTAACTCCCTCGTAAATCCATCGGCTGACACACCATGGCCGCCATTGTGATATTCGATCACCATTACATTCTGCGGTCAAAGCTGTAAGTCATTCTTCAAGTTCGCTAAGATATATATGATAATCAGTTGAATTAAATCACAGAGTTATATTCTGAATTAATCAAATCGTGCAATTTTGTTTTGTATATACGACGACTATGACACTTAACTAGGTTAAACCATTCAAGAAGTTGAGTAATTATGATTTCTTCCCAGCGTGATGTAACTTTGGTTGAATTTTCCGAATCTGCGAGCACATACAATGTCCAGGATTTGCATTTCGTAAGTTGAAGATCAGGTCATATTTTAATTTCCATCACGTTTAGGTTCCCATTCTGCTTCTAAACGATAGTTTTGGGTGAGGGCATAGAAGTCATTTAACTAATAAAAAGGGTCAAAGGTAACCAAAAAAACGACACAGGTGTCTAATTAGCGAAGCTCAGTTCATCAAAGTTCAAACTGCTGCTTGTTCGAAATCAAAGCATGAACAGCGAAACAAAATGTCACTGAGAACAACCATCAAACACCTTCCCGCCATCTCCATTTCCTATCGCGGTTTCCGTTTCGGCTCTACAATCTCCTCCACTCACCAAACCAAAACAAAAATTGAAAGCGAAAGCCAACAGCAACACAAGGATCCCTACACACTCCTCAGACAAGACCCAATAGAAATCCTCGTCTCACTTTGGGTCAAAACCTTCTCTTCACCAGCCACAATTTCCTTCCCAAATCTCACAGGCTTCCTCTCCAAGCTCGACCTGTGGGTCCTCGCTTACCAACGCGCCACCGCTCACGTGACCGGCTCGTTCCCTCCACGTAATTCCCTCCACTCCAACACTCTACATTCCCTCCTCTCCCTCCAAGACGCCGTCGTTCGCTCCCGCTTCCGATGGCACCAGAAATCCCACCAAATCCTCCTCAGCCCAAACGACACGCCGTTGGACAAACTCTCGAAAACGAAACTCAAAGCCTTTCTCGATTCCAGAGATCCCTTGTTTCAAGACCGGGTGGTTCAAGAGATCTTGCTTTTGCTACTCGAACCGATTTTCGAGAGTCGGTTTTCTTCCAAATCACACGCGTTTCGGCCTGGAAGAAACGCCCATACAGTTATAAGAACCATCAGAAGTAACTTCGCTGGCTACTTGTGGTTTCTGAAAGGTGATTTAACTGAGCTTCTTGATCGTGTTCATTTTGCCGTTATTTTAAATTGCGTTGAAAATGTTGTTAGAGATAGGAAGATATTGAGTTTGATTAAATCAGCGCTTAAAGGTTCTGGTAATAGCAGAATTAAGAGTGATTCTGGTAATAGCAGAATTAAGAGTGATGGTAATTATGAAGAGTTATTATGTAAGAGGAGGAGGAGGAAGAAGAAGAAGAAAAAGAAGACGATTTTGAAAGCTAATGAACCAAAACCAGATCCTTATTGGTTAAGAACATTCTTTCATTTTGCGCCTGAAGAGGCGGCTAAGGTGCCTTGTTATGGTCATTGTGGAATTTTGAGTCCTTTGCTAGCTAATGTGTGTCTTAATGAATTGGATCAAATGATGGAGGAAAAAATTGTTGAGTTTTTTAAGCCTAATAAGCTTGATTCAATATGGAAAGATTCAATAAATGACGGTTGTCATAACCCTGCTTGGCCGGAGTTTGTTCCATCGAGCGGGAATGAGAAGACAAAGAAAATGGATTATATTCGATACGGTGGCCATTTCTTGGTCGGTATTCGAGGGCCTAGAGAGGATGCTGTCCAATTGAGGGAGGAAATAATTGAGTTTTGTGAGAGAAGATTTGGAATAAGATTGGATGACACAAAGGTTGATATTGAGCATATAAGTAGGGGAATTCAGTTCTTGGATCATATAATTTGTCGGAGAGTGATAAACCCTACTCTTAGGTTCATAGGAAGTGGTGGCAAAGTTGTCAGCGAGAAGGGTGTAGGGACTATGCTTTCTGTTACTGCTAGCTTGCAGCAATGTATTCGCAGGTTTAGGTGGCTTCAGTTACTCAAGGGCGATAGGGATCCTGAGCCATTGCCTTGTCTTCCTATGTTGTACTCAAGTCAAGCTCATAGTAATGCACAGATGAATAAGTTTCTTGAGACTATGGCTGATTGGTATAGATATGCTGATAATAGAAAGAAAATCGTTGCCTTTTGTGCTTATGTGATTCGTAGTTCCTTGGCTAAACTTTATGCTGCGAGGTATAGACTGAAGTCTCGTGCCAAAGTGTATAAGATAGCTTCTCGTGATCTCGGCCGTCCATTGAGGGAGAGGAGCAACAATTCTGCACCTGAATATTCTGATCTTGTGAGGATGGGACTTGCTGATGCAATTGAACGTGTCCAGTTCTCGCACATGTCTTTGATTCCGTCATGTGATTACTCTCCATTCCCTCAGAACTGGGTGCCTGGTCATGAACGGGTTTTGCATGAGTATATAAGACTCCAAGACCCAAAATTCTTTTGTGACTTGCATAAATCAATAAAACATGGTGGTTTGTGCTTGCCTCAAGATCTGATATCAGAGATTGTTTGGGATTTTAAGACTCTGGGAGTCTGGAGATATCTGTCTCATGATGATACAGCAACAACAAATGACTCTGAGAAAATAGATGGGGCACTCGGAAATATTTTAGGATATACTTGATCCTGGACTTGAAGTCAAACCACATGGATAATCAACCTTGGTAGAAACTTGACGAGGAAGTGAAAAGGTAATAAAAGATTGGACATAAGAACATAAGAAAGCCATTTTATATCCACTAGAGTTGAACACCATATATGTGATTTCAGAGTGGTAAATGCTTGCAAGTGAACTTATTCCAGAAATAACAGATCAGATTTGTATTGCATGGTGCCAATCTTGAAATCTAGTGCCAATCAGGTAACCCACAACTTGTATCAACCATCAAGATTTGAAGTTTTTGTTATTTTTGTATTAAACTATAGCTAACAAACAGATTACTAGGTGTTGTTCAATCTCGGCCACTGATGTGGGAAACCCTTCCAAGTAGAAGTGAGTAAACTCTAAATTGCTAATTTTATGCTTGATTTATTTCCTTAGAGCACTTGTTGAATTCTTCTTGCCAACATCCTCATCCTCTTCGGTTGCAAATGCTGGAATTGTGAAGGCCGGGACAGGCCACTAGAGGCCTGAAAAAGTTGATCTTTCTGGAAGGAGGATCTTCGATGAATAGATCAGAAATGCTGGCCCAAATGAATACCTTTTTACCATCAATGCAAGTTGCATTTCTCGAGTAACTTTCCCGACAATTTTGGTTCCATAGGAGATTATACTGCTAATGGGCTTAATTTTGTGCGCTCCTGCTTCTTACACTTGCCTCAAATAAACCCAGATGATCTGTGATAGCCAAACAATGCCATGGTTGGAAAGGGATGACTCTGCGAGCATTTCACAAGCTTCTTGCTTACACAAAGCTTCACAACAGTAAATCTCAGCTTCATCACTGTTACTTTCAATTAGTTAAGATGCTATGTCAACGTTTAGGTTCTTTCTTGCAGGTAATCGTCGGTGTATGAGTGGATGTTGATGGGTTTTTATAGACTTCATTTGTGGTTGTTTGGTGAGCAAGTTATTGGATGAACCTTGTAATAAAGTGTGGTTTACAAATTTGTTTAACTACACTTGCACGAGTACATTTGTCGTCGTGTTGGGAACTACTTGTATTTGATCACTCTTTACACGACTGCTTGCATGATTCTTCAATTAAATTTACATCTTTTGTATTATCATGACAGATTTATCAGGAGACACATAAGCAGGTGTATGATATTATGAATTGCGAGGGAACTTATCGAGGTCAAATGTTACTGAGAAGCCACTAGGTGCCTGAAGCGTGGCATACCAGAATTCAGAAACGATGGCCCAAATAAAAACATCTCCTTGTTCTTGATAAATTCGGCGTCATACGAGACTTGACTTTTTAGCACAGTCCAAAGCATTTTTTTTTTAAATAATAAAAAAAAAATAAAAATCGCCGCAGTTTACATGGAATTTTCCATTAATTTGTTGATTTGTTTGAAAAATGAATTAGTGAGAGCGTAGCATATATTCGCATTCCGCATTTTGCTGCCATTTCACGCCAGAAAACCAGCCATGGATTCTCTTGTAATCTGTCAGAAGTAACAACAGACGCCGAATCTTATCAACGCACAGAAAACGACATAGTTTTACCCCGCACCGTCACCAGTTACTTGACATGCAAAAATAAGTGGCCAATATACATAGAAATATATTTTCTCTTCTTTTCTAAGAAACCCAATATATATATATATATATATATATATTGGCATAAGATAAAAATAAAACAACTAAAATCTAACATAATAACATCTGTTAAGGAAATAATTTCGTAAAACAGTTTGAAAATCTGAAGTTCAATTAAGTAATAATTCATAACAAAAAGCAAGTAGTCTAAATAAAGGATACCATAAAACATTTAGTAAGAGAACAATACTAACACGACCACATGACACATGTAACCAAATTTTAAACTGCGGCTAAGTGCTAACTCTCATCGAGCTCAAAGGCGGAGATAGGAAACGACCTAGCGAGCCCAGTAGGATTAGCAAAGGTGATTTTCTTGGAATCCGGAGCGTCAATATAAATATCAGAAATTGAAACCCAGATCAAGAACTCCTTGCTTTTGACTCCAGTGAGTCTACGCATCCGACGGTCCTCAACAAAAGCCGTCACTTCCGTATCGTACGACACATTTCTTCCGATGGAGCGGAACTTGTGCGCCGTCCGATTCTTCTGCTTCAACCAAACGAACCCAGTAGCGCGATTGTAACCCACCTCAACGAGGTCGTTTAAGGGGAGAAGCCCTTTTGGGAGATTGATTTCGGCCAAAAGCTCGTGAGATTTTTGCTTGCAAATGGACTCCCCGTGATAGACCTCTGCTCCCTCTTGGTTGTTTGCTATCAGTTGCTGTTGCGCCATTTTCTTTCTTTCTTCTCCTTTTGCCCTTTGTCTTTGTGAAATTATGAGCCAAATTGGGTATCTATTTATCATATAAATTTCATGCTCTGACGAAAGTACCAAAATGGGCTTGGGCTTGGGCTTGGGCTTGGGCTCGGACTTGTGGACAGTTATTACCCTTTTTTTTTTATTTTTTTATCTTTTTCTTTCTCAAGCCCTTGAATGTCATTTAATTGATTGTTTTAATTGTTTCGGTGCCTACCGCCCAACTCTTATCTTTATGTAATGTATGTATGCGTCCCATTTCGGCAAACAAATAAAAATTCAATCTTTTAAATAAGTATTGAATTTTTTTTTCCCCTTTTTGGTTGGATATGCAACTATATTTAAAGAGAATTTATTCAGTCATTCCAATTTTTTGAAATAAAAAATTTGAGACAAATAGGGGTGGGTGAACTATCTTTACGAGAATGAGAGTGCTCGTATGTACATCCAATAAAATCCATGGGTTGATGCGTGCTGAAATATATATTAAATAGAGATTAAAATAATATTGTAGATGAAGATGTATGTAAATGAAAATTGTAATTTGCGTGAGTGATGACGGGCAAAGACAAACATACGTGGCATGATGCTGTAGGCTTTTGCAATGATAGTTCCGTCACGGGCTGGTGGAAATGCGCAGCACGAGAGACGTGAGTGAACAAAAATTATATTAACATTGAAAGGTGGCAATGTGAGGGATGCGTGATTTTACTCGCACCGTATTTCAAGGATTACCTGTGAAACAAGCTTCTTTTGCCCATCATATGCATATAGTTTGTTTGCATTATGTAGATGACTAAGCCTAACTTTTATATTACTAACTAAACAAATTCTCCTCAGACCAAATGCACTTTTCTTCAAATAGTATTGCTTTCTTTGCCCTGCTCTTTAATCAAGCAAAGAACAATGCAAACAAGAACAATATCCTGCCAACCTGTTATTGTTTATTTGTTTGACAGCTTTTCTCCTCTCTCTCTCTCTGAAAGGTCGTCAGATAGATTTGCTTTAGCTTTAATTTCTTTCTTTCTTTCTTTGTTTTTCTATTTGTAACTTTTAGAGTCAGCGACGAAATCAATAATGGGATTTAACTACCCCCACATTTTCAAAAGATAATTCTGGCAACTGCTACACCTGCTGCCATTAATAAACAATTCGTGGCTTGCCCTTTTGGTTCCTTTGCTGTTGCTGGCCTTAGATTCCTTTGCTCTTTTAAGACTGTGCCTATACTCAACGGCAATATCCTCGAGCACCTGCTCCTCAAACATGTTCAATTTAAGCTTGGGGCTCATGTTATCTCTCACATATGCAAAAGCCAATTGGTCCCTTGGATTAAATGCTTCCAATTCACTGAACATAAGGCATGAAAATAGATTGCTCCTCACTCCATGCTTCCTCAGTATTAGAGCACTATCTGGTACATCTGCCAATACACATTATTAAAAACACCCATCATTTTCATTTTCATTTTCAATTGCACGGGTTAGACAATTCAAAAAAATTTTAAACAAAAAACTTGCACAAATTAGGTTACATATCAATAATTGGCCATCTGCCACATGCGTGCAATAGAAATAAACAATGAGATGCATTTGCTTGCAGTTGCAGATCCCAAACAAAATGAAGTTTACGCATACACGATAAAGACGCAGTTTGCTTTAGGGACCAATATTAATTATTAAACCATTTAAACGTTTCTTTGTCCTTCAAGGACCACAATTAACTTTATGTACAATACAAGGCATGTTATGTTATCCCACACACTACAGTTAGGTCATAGGTGTAGTAGGTGGAGGAGCGAAGTTCGGTCTAGTCTACCTAACTTTAATAAAAGAAAAATAATGGAACTCATTATACTACAAGAAATTAGCGATGCTGAAGCTGAAATGCTATTCTAGTTCCTGGCTGCTTGGCTATGTTGTGCTTAAAATATTTCACCTCTAGACTCCAGTTGCTTCCTCTCTACTTATCACTGACTTCAATACTAATAATAGACCTTTCATGGTCAATCTATGCCGAGTCCACTCACCTTCCTCAAATAAAAACTTAACCAGTAACTTTATGAAAATACAGTTCCTTTACTCAAAAGAAAAGAGTACCTCAACGATGAATGGGCTAAAAGATGTGCTTTGAAGAAACTTTAACACTAATTAAGCAGCACCGGGCAGTCATCTTGGCTTGTTAAAGCACATCAATGAATTGGCATTATGCAAAGTTTCTATTATCAATTACGGGGGTGACTTTATCCCTAAAAAGGGATTCTGTTTGTCTTCAAATGCCACGGAAACAGATACGAAATGATAGCATTTCATCTTGATTTTAACACTTCTTTGAAAACAAATCACATTAAGTATGAATTACTTAAATTTAGTTACCTGAGGGGTAGGGCAGTTTATTGGAACTCCATGGTTGCAATCCATTCTCACAATATGTCTCCATTTGCATCAGCAATGCATCGACATCTCTCCATTTCTTCCACCTTGCAGTTGCCATAGCTTCTTCCATGGTATGAATAAAAAATGGATGTTTCGATATTGCCATATCTACATTCTTCGAGACAACAAGTGCATGAATCAACAGCAATGGATCAACCGTTAGCTGCAACTTTGCGTCTACCCAGATGCTGAACTTTGAGTTTGGGAATAACCTATGAACTAGGTATTTAGGGATCACTCCATTCATAGCTGGATTCTCATACAAATTCTTGCTTGAAACTTTAACAATTCTCCAAGCGCCGATTTTAAATTCGTTGGATTTTTCATAAATTAATCGGTGATGTTCGAGTCCTTTGAGGGTTACATCGTCCACAAACATGAAGAAACATACAGTTTCTAAGGTTTTGGATCCTAGGCCTCTTGGTTGCCGGATTTTGTCGTGGTCATTGAAGATAGCTGAGACTACAACTACCCCATGGCAATTTTCCATTGCAGTCCTATCTGAAACTCATACACGAATATAAAAGTACACAGAAAGAAATATATTAGACAAATTAAAATGTAAGAGCTCATTCATATTGGACAATAAATGAATTTCATGAACAGTTCTTAAAGTGAAAAAGATATGGAAACTATTCATCAATATCAAGTCATCTCGGTGCTTGTTCATACTGAAGGCAAAAAGATTTCAATTTAAAGTAGAGCAAATAGGAACATTCTTGAAAAGAAACAATTTAAAACCAACCAGAGTCACTTATAGGAAACTTCTTGAAGAACCCACAAGGAAGCTCTAAACTGTCATTCTGATGATCAAAATAAGCTATCCTCTTTTTTGTGCCAAAATTTCCTCCAAAACTATCAGCACTCCCCTGCATATACTTCAAAACCGGTGTAAAAGCTGAAGAATTTCCACATAAGTCTTGGATTTCCTTGAATACCACCTTATAATCTGAACAGAAGCCAAATTACCAAACAATTCATTATCAAGAAAGGGAAAAAAAAAAACCAATAATCTGGTTCGGAATAACAAACTAACCCATCATAGAAGAAAACAGTAATATTCATTCAAATTCATAATCAGAAACAAAAACAAAAAAGAAAGAACGCAACAATAAACTGATTACAACAGAAAAAAAAAATCATCTTATAATCGTAGTATCAATGTTAAGACTGAGAGTGCCTACTCATCATGAGCACAAAAAACAACTATGAAAAACTGACAGTTAAATCACCAAAGCTGATAATTCGAACTCACAATTTCACAAAGAATGAGAGAAAAAGTAAAACCTGAGAAGAGGACTGGGAAGGAGCAAGAAGAGCGGCGAGCAGCGAGAGCGTACTTTTGCTCTCCATAAGAGCGAGGGTAGGTGAATAAGGGAGTCTGAATTGGATCAAAGGGTGAGGCCTTGAAGCCGCATTGCGAAGGAGAAAGAGAATTACGAAAAGCAAAAAACAGAGTAGTGAAGAGATAAAGCAGAGAGAAACAGAGGAGTTTTGATTGGAAGAGCAGAGGAATCTTGTAAGAAGTTATCTTCCCCATAAAGATTCATCATTTTCATGAGTTTCCTCAACTTTCATCTCTTTACATCATGTGTTGTTTTCAAAGCTTTGGTTTCTTCGCTTTTTCCTGTTTGTTTCGGTTACAATCTAATGAGCCTTACGTTTTAAGATTTTAAATCATGACCAAATACGACCGTAAGTAGTAACAGTAAATTTTCAATAGAGGCTTTCGTTTCGTATATATCCAACTACTTAAATTACGACATGTAACGCAATTTTCATTGTGCTCTATAATTTCCCTTAATTCTTTCTTTTTTTATTTTTAAATACATTTTCCTCAATTTGATCAAAACATGATTTAAACTGGATAAAAATTGGAAACCGAGTCATAAATGGACGGCAGCGGTGACCCATGGACAATAAAATCAGCTCACCTCAGCCTCTTTAGTTTACAGTAGGGCAGCAGAATCAAGGCCAAAATCTATGCTGTGTTTGTGGCTTCTAGCAAGTAGTGGAGCTAAATAAGACAAAAATAAATAACAACTAGTCTTCAAAACAATGATCACCCGTAGCCACTTAATTAAACTTAACATGCCCTTAAACAACTAAACAATGATTTTTTTTAAAAAAAAAAAAAAAAACCTATTCTCTCTGCCTACCTGTCATTTTTTGTCAGCTATTCCCTGTGAAAGTTCGTTGGTTAGTTAGCTTTTGCTGCTGCTTTTTTTTCTCTCTCTACATAACAGTTAATTCGAGACAAAAATCACTTATGGGTTTCATCCCACACTTCTGAAAGATAATTCTGGCACCTGCTACAACAGCTGCTATTAACAATCAAATCACGCGTTGCCCTTTTGGTCCTTTGGGTCGTGTAACTTTCTTCATCCCTGATATCGCTTCGAACTCTTTTCAGATTGTGCCTGTATTCTGCAGCAATCTGCTCAAGTACCTCCTGCTCAAACATGTTCAATTTGAGCTTGGGGCTCATCAAGTCTCTCACATATGCAAAAGGCAGTTGGTCTCTTGGATTAAATGCTTCCAACTCATTGTACAAAAGGCAGGAGAATAGATTGTTGCTGAGTCCATGCTTCCTCAGGATTATAGCAGTATTTGGAACATCTGCCAACACATAGATTAACATCGTTACTTTCGTTTTAATTGGAAGCTGGTGCTTGAATAAGGTCATGGATAACTCATCAATTACAAGCAAGATCATCCATGTGCAGATACCAAATTAAATGAATTAATGTATGCAATTGGAGACAGTTCAATTTTAATTTTGATGTCATAAGATATGCCACAATTTGCTGGGACCGCAATGATCTGGTAGTTTCTTTGGCTTTCATGACCACCGTCAATTTTGATGTACAAGTAGGTGGTGAAGTTGGGTCTATTTTAATTAGAAAAAAAAAAAAAAGATTTTGGGAGGATTCTCTGTTACTTTCCTTTGTCCTGTCTTTTGGCAAATGAACAATGCATGAGGAGAAGGAATATGCTAAAATGATAGTGAGCATGTGCAACTTCAGGTTTGGGCTCTAACTTTTTCAATTTTACTAGCTTCACTAATTACTTGTTCAGTACTACTAATACTAAACCCCATTTGTAACTGATGTTCTATCTTGAAAGCAAGTTTCTAGTAAACATTTAATTTTACTTGACCGTTAATGCTCATTGACTATGCACTCTGAATATGCCACTTACTTATACTCTACAGCCAATGATTTTAATCACAAATGCACTCTGAATATGATAGAAGTAAAATTGAAAGGAATATTAGTATGAGAAGTAAGGGATTCACAGGCACTTGAACGGTTGAACCAGCAAGTTCATTTAGTATTTTGCTACATAAAGTAATCCCACCTTCCTAATTTCAGAAACTTAATCAGTATCATATGATTAAGTACAGCTCATGGATTGATCTCTGAAAATAAACCGAAGAGATGTGCTTTTACAGGTGATTTTAAAGAAACTTCAGTGGTAATGTACCAAGCAGCAATCATTCGCCCGTTAAATAAAGCACATCAATAATGGGATAGGCACCACCCTCAATACTCTTCTAATAAAACACATCATGCATCGTTGTAAATGAATTCTCTACTTAATTTAAGTGGACTTGTGATTTTGACCCAAAAGCTAATGAGAACTTTTAACAGGTACTGAATTACAAAATTTGGCATACTTCAAACAAAATACAGGGGGGAAAAAAAGAAGAGAAAGAAAAAGGAGTTAATTAAATCATCAAATGAAGAACCATAGGCTTAAAGTTGAAGAATGAACAAGTGTAAATACCTGTGGGATAGGGCTTATTGGAACTCCATGGCTGCAATCCGTTTTTACAATATGTCTCCATTTGCCTTTGCAATGATTCAACATCCCACCATTTCTTCCATCTTGCAGTTGCCATAGCTTCTTCCATTGTATGAATAAAAAATGGATGTTTCGGTATTGCCATATCAACATTCTCAGCCACAACTAGTGTATGAATCAACAACAATGGATCTACCATTAGCTGCAACTGCGCATTTATCCAAATGCTGTACTTCGAGTTTGGAAATAGTCTATGAACTAAGTATTTAGGTATCACTACATTCTTTGCTGGATTAGAATATAAGTTTTTCCTCGAAACTTTAACAATTCTCCATGCACCTATTTTATAATCCTGGACTTTTCTCGGAATTAATTTGTGATATCGAAATCCTTTGAGGGTTACATCATCTATAAACATGAAGAAACATACATTGTCTAGGGTTTTGGATCCAAGGCCTTTTGGTTGCCGGATTTTGTCGTGGTCATCGAAGATGGCTGATACTACAACAACTCCATTGCAATTTTCCATTTCAATTCGATCTGAAAGACACCAAAAAAGCATATTAGAATAAACTTTGTAAACATATAAAGTCATCTATGTGCTTTTCTATATCCAACAACCTAAAAAACAGTGCAGCCAATAAAGGAAAAAGCAATTATTGATGATTGATAAGTATAGAACTAACCAGAAGTACTAATGGGAAACTTCTTGAAGAACCCACAAGGTAGCTTCACATTGTCATTGGAATGATTAAAATAGGAGAGTCTCCTATGTGTACTGAAAGTCCCACCAAAAGTATCACCATCCTCCATCATATACCTCAAATCCGGGGCAAAGGCTGAATAATTCCTACACAAATTTTGCATCTCCTCCAACACTGGCCAATAATCTAATCACAAAAAATAATAATTAAACAACCAATCCATTATCAAGCAATCACAAACACTTGTAGTTCAAACACGTAGAACCTGCACCGGGAAAGTATTTCAAGCCTTAATTTGAATCTTAAGTTTTTAGGTGAAGTAATAACATAGTCCATTAAGTTGGATCCTTTTGTCAAATTCCCTAACACTAACTTTATTGACTAAACAAATATTATATTAATTTACACAGAGGGAAGTGGGTCGCCCTGTACACAGCACATGCATACATATTTGAAAAAAAAAACAAATATAAAAGAAAAGCCAAATTCAACTGTCTGATCACAGAGACCAAAAACGAGCCATAATTATTAATATTTTAAAAAATACGTAAATATGAAAAAACATGCAAACTACTCAACTCATAATTGAAAAAAGGAAAATCGAAACCCCATTATCTAACAATCAATGGTTAACAGTAATGTATATAGGGCATTCCATTCATGAATCATATATAATATATAATCCCATTTACATGCAATAACAAAAGAGAAGAAAACCTGAGAAGTAAACGGGAGAGGAGCAAGAAGAGCGGTGAGTGGGGAAAGCGTGGTTGTGCTCTCCATAGGTAGAAGGATAAGAAAAGAGAGGGGCCTGGATTGGATCGAAGGGCGATGATCTGAAGAGGCATTTCGTCGGAGACAAAGCGTTGTAAAGAGCAAGAAACATAACGCTGAAGAGATACAACAATGACGTACATAACAGCTTTGATTGGCACAGGGGTGGCGTTCTGTACTGCGTGTATTTCCCCATATATTATCTATCATTTCCATTACTCACTCCCTTTCACCTCCCCAGATCTCATTCTCATCATCATTTCTTCCCCTAATTTTTTTCTTTCCTTCTGTTTCACTTTTTCGTTTTCTTTCTCTTTCTGTTACCAGCAAGATCGTACGGCCACGGGCACAGCCTTCAGTATCTGTTTATCTCCAAGTTTACATTTATCAAAGCTGTATGGTATCTACTACCAGGCTGCCCCCATCTCAAATATATCTAGTCATTGATCGAAAACACGGGACACTTATATATATTTGTCACCTCAATCAATACTATATTTTTTCTTTCAATTTCGGATTTTCCTTTTTTTTTTTTAATTCAATATACTCTGCATCATATTTCTCTTATAATAAAATTTCATTTATAACTGAGGTTACTGCTCACATTCTCCTACTTCTAACTTCTAAGCTCACGTATATTAATATTGATTGAGCAGCTGATATATTTACACGAATAGCGACAAACAATCTTATATAAATTAATTAATGTGCCAATTTTATATTTGGTTGATAAGTCATGGTAGAACTTAGAATTTAAGTTAAGTGTCCGTTTAGTCTTTACATTAAAAAATAAAATAAAAATACCTCAAGACATTTTTATTATTAAGTATGTTACACTCATACCCTTACTTTTTATTTTGTTTTACAATAATATCCCAACAGCAATATTCTTCAAGATATCAATGAACAGAAAAAAAAATGCCAATTTATCAAATTAACCTTAAAAGTGACATTAAATTTTGTACAAACTTTTATATTATTATTATTTTACTTTTAGGATTAGTCTAATAAATTACTTTTTATAAAATAATTATTAGTAAGATTGTTGCAAGAATATTAAACATTAATTACTTTAAGTGTGGTTGATATTAATTTATTTATAAATTAATTATTAACAAGATTTATTGTACAAAAAAAATTAGTTCTTTCACACTGATATTTACTGGTTAATTTGCTAATTAACTTTTTATACATAAATTAACTAATATCAAGAATATTGTTGCAAGGATATTATTGTAAAAATGAAAAAAAAATAGGGTAAGAATGTAACATATAATTTAATTGCAGCGGTGTTTTGATACATTTTTTTTAAATGTAAGAAAACTTAAAATAAAATATAAGGACTAAATGAACATTTACCCAAGGTTCTACCAGGCTTTTAATTTAATTAATAGTAATATACCACGTCATTTTGTACAATATATATATATATATATATATATATATATATATATATATATATATATATATATATATATATTAGGGATCCCAACAATTGAGTTTCAACTTGAATCCCAATGTCACTCATCCATTGGATGATGGATTTCATAGTTAGTAAAATTACTTAACCACCATCCAATGAATGAATGTTACATCAATTGAGACTTAGATGTCGAGATACCTAATATTGGCCCATATATATATGGAGTTCTTCTCTAATGAGGACATCATCATTTTATTAAAGTGGTGATGTCAATAAAATATAAAAAGACACAGATTTTAATACATTAGAGACTATATTTTTTTGTCTGTTAGTAGCGCCCTCACTAAAGAATTATATATATATATATATAAGCAATGAGAACATCATAAATAATTTTTTTCCGATGGTGTGAATTTTATTAAAATATAAAAAGATAAGAAAGAGAGTCTACAAGTTAGTCAAGAGAATCGAAATTTAGGAAACCCCATGAATCTACATGTAAAGCTTTTACTAACAGAGACAGGCGGATTATAAATACTATTAATTATTATTTGTACAATATTGTTTGTACAAACCCCCGGAGTCTTATTAATTACAAGTGCACTAGAATCATCTAATAATGACATCGAAATGTCACCAAAATGGTGAGCAAATCAACAGGTAAGTAACACAAATAGCTCTGGTTACTTGTTCTTCCTTTTACTTGCCTCTTGGATGTCACGTTTGAGCAAATTGACCACGTTCACAAACTTATCAAAGTTGTCGATGACTTCATAGAGTTGGGCATCTTGCTGACCCGGGGGCCATAGGAAATTACTTCGCATCTCGTTAAATTGTTCCCAATTTGAGAATGCTTCTTTGGGTTGCTCTAACATCACTTGAATGATTGCCTGAAAATTTTAACAAGCACGAGTTCTAATACGTGAGAAAATTTTTGGGTTCTCGCATTAATATAAGGAAAAGAGAAGTAAATTCACCTTATACAGCGGACGTCGAGCATCAGAAATATCCTCTTCGTCTAGGCACTTGCAGTGGAGAGCCTTTTCAAAATCCCCCTATAAACAACGCACCAAACTGATTTAAACTCCTCAGACCGAGCTAGGAGTATAATATATAAGAAAAGAGACGATGGTTCTTACTCATTTACACAAATTTGTATTAGACTATGAAGCAGAGATTACAATTAAAGCATATCATGTGGTTTGCCTAATTTGTTAAGAAAGAAAAATACTACATTTGAAAGTGCACTATAAGCGTTGGAGTGTGCAATGTGTTTGATAATTTCAGATAGGTGTTTGATAATACTACACCAGATCATCGTCAGTCCTCCCTCAAATCTGGCAGGTGACTTGTGAATTAAGATGTAGCGTACCACTGGTGACAAGTGTAAGTGAGGATCAATGGATAAAGCTCAAACCAGAACTAAGACAAATGAATATAGCTGTTGCAGCAAGGACAACCGTCGGATAAATTCATTCTGAGCCACAAGATTAACAGCTAAGAAATGTATTGAGCTCTACCGGAAGACCAAGATAGCATTTTTTTTTTTTTTGGATATATACTGAGTTGTTAAAAATGAAATGAACCAGTGATGCATTCATATTTTTTAATGTTTGCAGCTTTGTTTCTGAATCAGTTTGCCAATTTTAACTATGAGAAACATATATCACCTTGTAGATGAGCATTTCTTCAAGCAGCATTTGAATCTCATAAGCTTCATGTTGTTTATTTTGATTTTGGGCCTTCTCCAATGCTTTTTCCAATATTCTCACTGCTTCAGCTTCTTTTCCGCTCATTTCCAGCTTTGCAACAGTTCGCTTGAAATACAAATGTGCAACAACTCAAACTCACACACATGTATTGTTAATTGCATTTTATTAATCAACAAACTATCGGCCAAACAAGAGATTAGAACTTTCTTTACCTCAAGATTTTACCATTCTAATGAGAAATTTGAAAAAAAAAAAAACAGATCAATTTAGAGATGCCTAGCTAACCTGCAACTTCTTGAAATTAGGATGTGCCTCTTGAAGCAAATCCTTCAACTCAATCTCAGCCGCTTCCAAAGATGTTTCATCGGCGCGTGCATGGTGATAATCAATCAGTCTCTCTAGGGCCAATTTGCCTCCATGTAGAACCCCAAAAGACATAGACCTTGTAAGAACACCATGAATCTTATGCTTTCTCCAAGCACGGCTTGTGTAAGCCCAGGCAACATAAAAGCTGGCAAAGATGACAACGGGTGTTGCTGTCACTGCCATGGCTCCATATTTAGTATTTATAGTGATGTCAGTGAACAAGTTTGCTATGTTATCAAATGTTTTTCTGATTGAGGAGTATGAAAAAACAGACATATTAAATTTGTCGTTCTATTCTTAAGATACCAACAAAGTTTCTCCTCATGTGAAACAACCAAGATGTAGAAAATAGAAATGGCGGTCCAAATCATTAAGTTGACAAGGAGCAGTGTAATAGAGAGCTTTTCAAAAGGCACTAATATTCTGATTTCAATCTTGCTATGCGAGCAAGGAACCAATCAAGTGTTTTCTCACTTATTACTGCTTTTCAACAAAATATTATAGCATTATTCCTACCCCATATACGAAGGAATTGGAAAAAAAAAATTACTTTCATTGTTTTCTTTGAGAATCTTTAACATAATGTTTCAGAAAAAGCTTTAGGCCATGAGATTGGGGAAGAAATGGGCCACTATGTGTGCTATGTGCTAACAACTGTGTCTTAAAACTGACCCTTAAGCACATAATTATAAGCAAAAAGGCTTTTGGGAAAACTTTAGTCGAGGAGCAAGATGCCTCTAGTTTCCGTTAAAGCAAAATTGCTTGTGTCTGAAGCAATTAATGATGCCTTACTTCAACATTCACTTTAAGAATACTTTTTATACGTGATTGATTATATATGTGTAAAGTGGTAGTAGTGACCAAGAAATTACAATTAATTGTTCTATAGTAACAAAATCAATTTTTATGGCATCTGCGCTTTGCCTAAACTTTTGCCCCTCACTTGCCATGGGGGTTAAGCCAGTAACCAAACTTGGATCAGGCCATTCATCAATTTGGATCTCATTTTCAAAAGGTCCAACTCGCCGCCCACTTGGGAATGCTTTCAGTCCTGTGATTTGCGCACATGACGGCTCTTCAACGCCTTCAGAAAATGATAACAAAATTGTAAAAGGGGCAGTAGGGGCATCAATGATTTTGACATGCGCTCTTGGTATTATGAGTTTCAGTGGTAAGATGAATCCTAAAGCCATTGCTGCAGGTCCAATGGAAATGTATCAGAAAGCTCCTAGGATGTCAGTGTCACCACACCCAATTGGTGGGAGATATGCGCTGAATTCATTTTTGGACGTCGGTGTTAGACTGGCTTCCAGTAAAGCAGAGCCCTTTTTTTCGCCCAGGTATACTGTGCCTCCCGGTCCTTCCGCGGAAGATGTCAATGCCATCAAGGTGCTAATCTCTTAACACCGCAAAAGGAACTTGTGAATTGTGTATAGTATTAGTATGTTTATTAGAAATAAAGCCATAACTAGATTTTATTCAAAATTATATATGTTTGTAGGCGGAAGCAGTGAGGCAAATGAAATACGGGAAGCCTGAAATTGCGGTAACCATGTTGAAAAAAGTTTATGAAGACTGTAAGAATGAGCCTGAGCCAGCATACAATGTGGAGATGGCGTTGGTTGAAGTTCTCATCTATCAGGTACATAACTTGCATATAACTCAGTCAGTCACGCGCGTCACATAAAATCTAAGATGATGAATGAAAAATTACGCTCCATATATACCCTTTCTGATAATCACTATTCAACGCAATTTTGATTAATCAGGGCAAGTATGGAGAAGCCTTGGAATGCAACTGCCTCCAGGATGAACAACGTATCCCGTCCGATGGTCGATTACCGCTTTACAAGGTTTGTAATTCTTAATTATATTATATTATATTATAACCAACAAATTGAAGAAAATGCATAACTAAAATTGCATAGCGACAATAATTTTCACATATATTTAATATTTTACTGGAACAGGCTATCATATATACCATGTTAAACATGGAGGAAGCAAAGAAGAAGTGGGAAGAATTTGCAGAAACCATCGATGATGAAGAATTTGATCCTAGAAACTATTAGCTTGTGAATGGATTTCATTAATGAAAACGCTGACAACTTGTTTGTTGTGGATGCAAGCAAACATAAAGGCTACAGCATTTGCGGAGGGGAGAACGGAGGTAATGCAACAGATTTTCTGTGGCAAGTCACCCAAGCCCAATTACTTAATGGGCCTTTACATTATTTCACGCAATCCATATACAACTTGTTTTACTAGTAGAAAAATCACGTTCCACAGTAACACCAAAATTTGTTGTTAATATTTAATAAATAGAGAAAAAGTTCCTCCAGTTATAAAACACAATTGCATTTATAGAAGGCTTAGGGCTAGATTAGTAATATTGTAGTTTTTAAAATAATTATTGTTAGCTGTACTATAGAAATAATCAGGTGTAAAAAAAATAAGTAAATATTTGTGATGTAAGTTTTAAAGACAATCATATGTGTTTGCTAAATTTTACTGTTTAACTTAAGCTGCAGTAAAAATTCAAATTAGTAAAATGGATATAATGTTAAACTTAATTTTTTTACACATTTACAATTATGTATATATAATATTTTTATTTTATTAATTTTTTATCTTGATATAATCGGTAATAAAATTATCTCTTTAAATTTAATGATTTTATTTCTTAATTGAATAATAATAATTTTGAATTTTTGTAATATATAAAATGATATATATAAAATTGTATAAAATATAAAACTGATTTCAAAATATGCTATTTCCTTACTTTCAAAATGACAGTCTGATTTTGACAAAAATTATTTTTAAAAAAAATTAACAAACACAAAAATAATATTTTAATTTTTCAAAATCATTTTAGAACTTTTCAAAATCAAATCGAGCTCTTGTTCTCTCCTCATTTTGACACAACGTGTTGATGCAATGCAAACGCAGTGCTGGTCTAACGCTGACATCGTTAACGACGTATAGCTATTTTTATTTTAATGATCACATGGTTTAATTTATTTTTAATTGTTTGAACAAATAAACAAGCAGATAAAATATAAGAAAACAGAAATGCTAAACATCATGAAAGTGGCGAGAGAATGCCGAGAGAAACGGCATTTTCTCTTACTGTTTCATGACGCACTCATGCCTCTCTCCTCATGTGCGTGACTTTAGCATTTTGGTGTTAAATAAATAAAAAAAGTGGAAAGGCTAAAGTCACGTGAACTCCAAGCCACTTTATCATGAAGGAAAAATAAAAAAAGTAAGCTTGACAAAAGTTGAGAGAAGATTATATTGGCATGAACATTTTGATCTGGATTCATCATAAAAGAAAAGGAAAAAATGATAATCTGAAGTTAGCTGAGTGTCGTGCATCCTATCTTTATCATTAAATCCATAAAGATAGACAACTAATTTACATTTTTTTTAGTGATACATAACCAAGACTTGTAATAACTCCTCTTTTCTTCTAGCATGTTTTAAGACCACTAGTTTAGAGACCTAAATTCAATCAATCAATTGTTGGTGACTAGTTGAAAGCACACTATGATTTCAGTATTCCAGGAAAAAAAAAATTTCAAGTTGGTTTAAACAAAGAGGACAGTCCCCAAAAGCCACTCCGTGCAAACCCCAACACAACCCAAGAACCCATTTCTCAAATCTGCAGAAGCCTTCGACATTGCTTACTAACTTGTAGCTCTAATGTAAAAATTAAAAAAAAAAAAACCCATTTCAAATTTAGTAATTTCAACAAGACCCACCAAAGAATAAATTTAAAAAAAAAAAGAAAAAACGTATCAAGAAATCTGCACCACTATTGCTGTAGCTGCTTGTTTCTCTATAATAAGTGAAGAAGAACAGTGACATTACATGATTTGCAGTATTCCAGAAAAAAAAAATTTCAAGTTGATTTAAACAAAGAGGACAGATGCAGTGAAATGAGAGAGAAAGAGAATGATGGAGTGTGGCACGTGAATTGAGAGAGAGAGTGATGTTTTTGTTCTGCTATTTTTTTAAATATTTTAATAATAAAAAACTATTATAAGCTGAGAGAAGAGTGAGAGGTAAAACGGCAGCAAAATCTCTCGGCCTTCTCTCAGGCTTCTTGTTAGCTAGCAGCACTCATAAGAAAATTGTGCTGAGGTTTCTTGTCTGATGTTTCATTCTGGAGTGGAGTGATAAGGAGATCTTCTGGGCTCACATGCACTACCACGTGGATTTTGTTTTGGCACAAAATTTACGTTTTACTAGCACATGCAGGGAAGCCTAATTTTAGTTTTCCATTTCCCGCGGCCGTGCACGTCACAGTGTCAGATTCAAGTTTAAAAAAAATGGAAACAGAAATACAAATAATAAAAAAATAAAAATCATTCTCGTGGTTTACGTGAGGCCTGGCCATGAAAGCCACTCGATGCAATGACAAGGCACCCAATGAACGAGCCACGGCTGGGCCGATTCACGTGATGAGTGGGCTTCGGCTTGGCCCGTATTAGACTCCTCCTAGACTGGGGGGCCCGTATTATTATTAGACACCTCCTAGACTGTGGGTTCCTCTATCAGTGCATGTGCGACGAATGGTAAAAATGCTATAATAGTATTACCAAAAAACAACTACAATATTCTATCCAAAAATAAAAATAAAAATCGATAATATATAATGATATCCTTTATTTAGCTTATCTTTTTTCAGTAGCTATGGACCAAAATCAAACCAACACGGTATCATCATGTAAACTAAATTCGAGACATATTTTAGGCACCAAAATGTACCTACGTCTAGGGATTGGCAGAAAATTCAGATCCGGCCCGCATCTGTAAAGATCCAAAAGATCTGGATCTGGATCCTAAAATCTGAGATTCCTACAGATCCGGATCTATATATAAGTGCATCTGAAAAATTAGATATCTAGATCCGTATTATTTTATAATTAAATTATTTATTTAATTAAATTTCAATTGAAAATATATAAGTTAAATTACTTATTTAATACGTATAAGCATAATTAATTTTATAATGTTCATTGACTTTAAAAAATATGTTAAGAAACTAAAAAAATAATAATAATTAGAAAATATTGCAATGAATAGGTTTACCTTATATTTTTTTTTTTATTTTTTATGTTTGATTTATGTTGTGAAATTTTTATTTGTGGATTTACAGTGGTGTTGTATGTTATTTATGTTGAATTGATTTTAAATTGTTGATTTTTGAATTATAATTAGATTTTATTTGATATTACTAGGTAAATTGTTGAATTTAAAATTATATTTGAATTTATTATTATGCGAATCCGAATATCCGAAAAATTTTCCCACAATCCATGCGGATTTTACCCACATCTAAATCCGCATTTTTGTAGATCCGAATCCGAATGCATCTATATCTAGATCCAAATCCGAATTTTGCCAACCTTGCCTACGTCTACTGAACTAAGCAAGTGTCGACTCAACTTTACAATGCTTGGCATGCTAACATGTCAAGTCAAATATAAAATTCTTCATTCTATTCACTTCAGTCTGCTGTATGCTTCTAACGTAAAAGAATTTGTTGGTTACCTAGGTAGATTTTTTGTTAGCACTTTTGTTTCGCATATATGGATACAGATAGAAATTTACTTATATAGCCATTTTCTAAAATGCATTATCAAAACTAGTCATAGAATAAATTTTCTTATAACAATGACCATATACACTTGTTTTGGACCAAATTGCCCCCCCTACCCAAAACTCCTCTCTCTAGTTCACACCAACAATAAAACACAATCCATGTTACCTCAACAACTAAACACAAAATCCACAAAAACTCCTCCCATTTAACTTCTCAAACTCTCTCCAACAACTAAACACAAAGTACTAACATTTCATATGCATCAAACAACAATTGTTACCTAGTATTGAAGATAGAATCAATCAACACAAAAAAGGAAAAAAAAATATCAATAACGAATTAAGGTTAGTAACTTTAAAATTTAGATTGTAAGATTAAGTGAGTTCTCTATATGGATTTTGTAGATATTTATAGCCCACGAGAAGTGTGGGCGATGGTCGCCATTGCACGCACTTGATTTTTTAAATCGCGGGTAATGGATGGCATCGCTCGCGACCTGGGTTTCCTCAAAAACACAAAATTTATTAGATTTTTTTAAATTTTTGTATTCACACAAGTAAATATCTACCCACATTATAATAAAAATTAACAAAGCTATAAATATCTTAATATATTTGTAGATTGTTACCAGATAAAAAAAAATATGAGAAAAGCTAAGGACGTAAAAGAAATTTAAGATAATAATAAAAGTAATGATACACATCCTAAATTTTTTATCTAAATAACTATAAAAAATGATGTGGCATTTATTAATTAATTAATATTTTTTTTATAAAATTTAAGTAAATTAATTGTATTATTTTATTAATTAATTAATAAATATCATATTATTTAAGATAATTATTTATAATAAAAATATTTAGAATATATAACCTTAATAATAAATACCATACGTACTCCAAAAGAATCATTAACTGGATTGTGATTAATGATCAGATTGTAAAAGATATATACATTAGCGGATTTGGGTTTTAACTTTTAACTCCGAGCAAGGTGAGCTTGCCTGACAGAAATTTTGGTGGGCCCTTTTTATTTTGGATATTACAGGCCACACACACACGAGAATGGTTAAATAAGATCAGATCACAATGAAGTTAAGGATTACCCACCCATATGATAATATATATACACGCACATATATAAAAACTCTGAATCATATAAAATTATACATGATATGATACTTCACTTTATTCAAACCGCGTGCGCTTGCCATCCCATTCTCTGGCCCGGAGCTTCCACAGTGTCACAATGATTTGCTAGCCACGTTTCATTCAACAGAAGCAATTGGCTTTGGACCACACTCACTCAGAATTGAAATAAATAACTCGATGCCAGAGCCTAGAGCTAGGCTACCATCTTAAGCTTTTAGAGTAACCATTCTCTTTATGCAACATCACTGCTAAATCAAGTTCCAAAAGAGTTAAGGCTAAATTTTTTTTTTTTTGTCTTTATCAAGAGACATTCTGAATAGGTATTAATTATAAGAGATATTTTTAAGTCTATATTATAATTTAGATTAAAATTTTTTGCTCAAATTAAAAGATACGGATTCTTTTAATAAGAGTAATTTTCTTGTGATTCAAACTAAAGAGCACACTCAATCTTAATTACTTAAAAAAAATTTCTTTATCAATTGGGCCAACCCCTTATTAGTTTTATGACTAAAAGATTAATCTAGTTTTTCTTCATCATTATCTTTTAACAAATATAAATAAATAATTTATTATATTACAGGATTGAAATATGAAAAAACTTTTATTTAAAAAAGAAAAAAAATTATAATATGTATTGACTAAGCTCAGTGGCCCACAACCAGAATGACCGGTCACAATCACAACTTTGAGAAAGCGACGGGCTCTAATCGTCCACGTTTCGACAGCCCACGATTTGTGCGTGTGGGCATAGGGTTAGAATTTCAGCAGGTGTGTAAATATATGGTTGGAGTTTTTCAAAGAAGCTTTGGAATTGGCAGGGATGACAATTTTTCCTCGTGTAACGAGATGAGATCGAGATATATTTTTATATTTTAAATTAAAATAAAAATAAGTTATATTTTATTTATAAAATAGAAGAATGATAAATTATAAAAATAAGTCAAAGAAGCTTTTGGTTTATTATTATTGTTAAATTATTAGATATTTTAACATAATTAAAATTAGTTAGTATTAAATTTTATAATTTTTGAAACGTAAATTTTAATATTAATGTACAATCGATGTAAACAGACAATTAAAAAGTTAGAATAGAATTATATTATAACATATATATAATTAAAATTAAACTATTGTTTGATTATGCTACTTTGCATTTATTTAAGGTTTTTTTATATTGAATTCTGATGATCCTTAAAGAACTGAAATAAATTATTGTCCTCAAAAAAATAAAAGAATAAGAATAAAATTTTTTTTTATCTTACTTACATATACGAGACATAATTAAAATTGATAAATCTCATCCCATCCCATCCCATCGCATTACAATTCCTAAGAATTGGACTTCTTAAGAAAATAGAACGACTTTTATTTTAAATTTTTATCCCCAAAAGATAGGTATTCCCACATAAGAATGAGGATAATAATAATTTCCCAAAAAAAATGAGGATAATAATAATGAGTTGAGAAAAAATATTCAATATTTGGACTCCTTCGTAATTTTAATTTAAAATAAAAAAATAAAAACAAAAATAGAACTGCAGAAAAAGGCGTTGTTTGGTCATTTCACTTCACGGCTGAAATAATTGATTCCATGGCAGTCGTTTATCCGGTCCGCTGAAAAGGATTAATATTTTATAATATCTTTTTCTTGAAGAAAATTTGTGATGTCACGTACACACAAAAGATCACACATATCCTACCAGTAGATAGGGAATCACTGAAACCCAATCATCAATTTTTTATTTTCGGTTTTTTTTTTTTTAAAGGAATCATCACGTTTTCAAGCATATAATTCCATGAAGTATTCTTTTTTTTTTTTTTAAATCCCATATGATATATATATATATATATATATATACACGTGCCATCTTGACAAGTTACCGCTACAGTAACTTACAGTCCCCACAATTTAGAAAGTATCCCTATCCTGTTACACGTATATGGACACGTTATAAGTTACAGACACTGTAACTCAATATTTGCCCCGTATATAGTTTGTCAAAGAATGATTTTCTTATTGCTATTAAAGCTTTTGATTTGATCAATGCATTGACTGACACCATCACTTTTAAAGTACATAATGTGATAACTCATATCCTCCTCATCTAGATGTGTTTCACTATTTCTATATGGCAGCTACTTGCTTTTGTGAATCGCATTCATAATTAAACATCTCGAGGATATGAATTCCATCATTAAACAAAATGACTTCAACAAAATTAACCGTAACAATTGTCATTGATGTACCCTTTTAGAAACGGATTGATATGACGACTTGAAGAAATGATATAATGGGATGAGCAATAATGTCACAAATAGGATTATTTTGTTAAAATATAGTTATTGCTCATCACATTATATCATTTCTTCAAGTCATCATATGTCACAAATAGGATTATTTTGTTAAAATATAGTTATAATTTTCTTATAAAGTATTTATAGTCATCTCTAATTAAAAATAATTGGTGGTGATAGAACACAAAATATTTTCTTATCTTGCAAAAAGATGGAGAATTGCTTAAAAAAAAAAAAAAAACCAATCATCAAGGTTTAAAATGTGTGATTGTTTGATCAAGTCAGTGATTTGATTGATAAATGTAATGACCGTCACTTTTTGATAAGGCATGTGACTAAATAATCTAGATTGTCTCGTGACTTTGCACTAGTATTATCTTATCAGTATGACTTTAATCATATAGTAAAACGACTTCAGCATTGTTCATATTTAAAACGGTATAATTTTACTTACAATTATATCGCCGATGAAGTCGTTGAAACTTGAGACATAAAATTATAGCAATTTCATGACTAATGGGTCAATTTAGCAACACTAGAAGATCCTAAATTTTTATAATTCCTTCCCCACAATCTAGGTTTTCAGTCCGTAATTTCATTGACTTAAATTCTAATATAAAGGTCCAATTTTATTAAAATTATTTTACGATGAAAGATTTTTTTTTTACTACATGATTAAATTTATAATGTATTTTTTATTATATATTATTTTACATATGTAATTATAATTTATTATTTACGATAAAACAAATCAACTGTAGCCATTGTTCTAATGTAATTATACCACATACAAATGCACGATGAACCTATATATAAAGCTTGGTTAAGATACGTTAAATTATACTAAATATACATATGAAACCTAACCCAACATTATCTTCAATTATATCTTTCAAATCATCCGCACTGATAAAATGATATAATAAATGTATACTATGTATGTAAAAGCAGGCAACGTTACCCGACATAATTAAAACACCTTAGCGGATGACTCTCTCGCGAGTCTCATACATGGTCATGGTTATTCAAAAATTTTGAAATGGCAAAAAGTTATTGATTCTTTCTATTTATCTTATTCTCATCATGTTCTAGAATTTTCTTTTACTTCCGTGGAGAACTTTGTAATTCCATAGATTTTCACGTGCCGCAACCAAATTCTACTCTTTCTCTTTCGTCTTCACTTCTTGGGCAAATGATAAGTGTAATTATTTCATAGATTTAATTTAAATGCTTTAATCCAAGATTGATCCCAGAATTATACATTTAATGTTGTCATAAAAAGAATTGATACGTAACATCAATTAAAATTATTCAGAAGGGAATGGTCATTCATTCATTCACTGGCCCTCGGTCCCTTCACAGACAGATAAGGAAGATTCTGACTCCCGCAAGGGAAATGTCGATTTCACAGTCATGAGTCAATCTTACAACAGAGTTTGTATTGACCACTCAATCTGCAGTTCAATGCAAGTTTCATTTTCTTTGACAAAACATTTCAGCCTTAATTTATATATATATATATATATTTCAGAGAAAAAGGCATGTGTCAGTGATTCGTTCACATCTTGATGTTCTCTTTCACCTTTTTTTTTTTTTCTTCATAAATAAACCTTCTACAATTTCTGCTAACCCCTCCATTAAAATGGTAATTTAAAATTTTTTTTAGAAAAAATATATTCGGAAAATAATTTTATATGTGCCTACAAGCTGCAGCCTTCCCCAGCCCCCAGGTGTTGAAATGTACTTTCAACTTTTAAGCTGTTGAGTCGGTCGTATTTGGCTTCTCAAGGTTGGCAAAAGGAAGCAACGAGCAATCTGAAATTATGTAGAATAATTAAAAATAAATATTATCCTGATGATGTTAAGTCCTATGTTCACACGTATTTGAAGACATATTGCAACAATTCGATTTCTAGAAGACAATGTTGTTTCAAAATTTGACTCAATTATTCGAATGTATCGATGTACACAAGTCATTGAATTTGCTTCCGAGGAGCAAGTAATTAATGGCCTTCCAACTGGCAACTTTATAAATTATATCAAAATTAAAATACTGCTGCTATTTGTTTGTCCTTAACAAGTACTAAGAAAGCGACCAAATTTCTGCAGGTTCGTTGTTTCTTTTCTTTTAGGCAACATTAACATACATGTTTGATTTGTGGGGGGTCTCTTGTGTTGATTAATTTTTTGACTGGGGAAATTCAGTTGATTACTTTGAACTCTCCCTATTTACTATTCCAGCTAAATTAATAAATAAACAAATTTGAAAGAATAATATTAAATATAAAAGTTGTTAGCCATTAAAGACTTTCTAATATTTCCCGTCAATTAATTAACTATAAAATCTTCAAATCATGTAAGATTTTAAATAGCAATTCAAGATTTGTGCTCCGATACATAATGTCATGATCAGGATTAAGTTGCCAACTTGTTAATAGACTATGTGGAAATTCAAAAGTTTCCTAGTTTTACTATGTGGATGGATAAGTGAAGATCTTTGTCAGGCGAAATTCAAGATGTATCATCTTATTAAATTTGACCATTTGTCTTCATTAATGTGACATTTCATCGACCATTTCTTTCGAAGTTTTGCTTCCTTGAAAGATCAGTCTCATGAAGCCAGCACTAATCACTTAATTATCCTAACTCTTTGTGGTAATGATTCCAAGAGAGGTTAATTATAGTAAAAATTTTATAATTATAAAATAAAAAATAATAACATAAAATAAATATAATTTTTAAATAATAAAATCGTTACAAAATTTTTATTATATAAATATAAAATAAAATAAATTTAATTTTTAAATTATAATAATAAGTGTTTGTTAAATATTTTAATATAATAAATTTTAAATTATAACCGTCCTATCACGGCAACAAATAGCACATTAATATTGTATTATTGTTAAATAATGAGAGCTCAAAAAATGAGAGCTTGTCAATTTATAACAGATAAAGAAAGGAAAAGAAAAATCACAAGTTAGTGATGAGATCTGCATTCCCATTGAGGATGCCACATACAATCAATCACATTCACCTTTGTATTTGATTTTTTTCAGTCAAAACACTTGATTGCAGCGGCGTGAGAATGACTTGTTCACATCAGAGTCTACATCAACTTTTTAAAGGCATGAGTAGAGGAATGATTCATTGTTCATAGTTATCTTGATGGTGCCAATATTTCTGTAAATGGGTTTTCTTTTAACTTTTAAATTGACATTTTCGATTAGCTATTTTGCTTGGCCGAAATATGTACATGAAATTTTGAGCATTTTTTTGCAGCATGCCATTAGTGGAATGTCATCACTTGCAATCATACTAAGATTCAAATCCACACGCATCCTCACCCCAATTGATATTTGATACCATTTTCGCATTTAATTGTGTCCCTAAAATAAAGGCATAATCTCATTAAAAATAGAGAGAAATAATTAGAGGGATCTTCGAATAATTAATTAGTTAAATTACTTAATTTTTTTTATGTAAATATGATTGAAAGAAAAAATAAATAAAAGTCTAATAATTATGTTATGAAACATAAATATTAGTTATTTCTGTTTACTTTCTTTCCTCCCCTCAAAATCAAAGATAATGAAAAAAATTTCACTCCTTTCTTCTTATCACTTATCTTCTCTTATAATCATCAAATCACGAGCTAAATTATTCTCTTAAATACTATTAAGTTAGCACTAAGTTATTACCATTTGAAATTTAATAACTAAACAAAAGTATAAAAGAGTCCCCCACAATAAAATTTGAAGTTTCCAAACACAGTAAGTTTGAAATTTAATTGAAGCCAAAAAGTTGACAACATACCATGTAAGTGAAGACACAATGCTTAAATCTCGATGGGTCTAAAGACAAAGACTACTCATAGTTTAACAATACAAACCATGATTGGTAAGCATTATCAATCGTGAAAAACTCTTTACCTTTGAATAGGTAAACGTTCCCATCATTTTCGTCTAAATTTAAAATTATTGCTATTTAATGAAAAGGAAACCCATTCAATAGAAATCTTATTATGCAAAATGAAAAGGACACCCATCGTTCAAAATATATATATATATATGAAGAAACCTAATTACTGAAAATTTCACAATGCAAATTAAAAAGGAAAAATATATTAATGAAAATATTGTCATGGAACCTGAAAAGGAGAAATATTTAATGAAATCTTTACATGCAGTATCCTTCAATTGACCAAATGATAATAAAAAAAATCACATAATTATTTTGAATAATTTAGGTAAGGTTTCAACATCGAATGGTTCGAATGGGAAAGAACCCGAGGTATTATAACCTCTTTTAAATAAATAAATTCCTAGATATAATTAAAAAATATATAAAATAATTGGACTTATTTCAAGACCATCCGCTCATCAGCAATGCCTAAGCAATAAATAAATTAATGGAAAAAAGCCAAGAAAGCAAAATGCGAACAATCATCTCTCTCAATGTCAAAACACCTCATGTCATAGACTGAGTAATTGAAATTACAATTAGTTGACTAACTATAGTCAATGGAACGTTACATCAAGGAGCAACGTCGTGGGACCCCACAAAACCAGATTAAAATACTTAATATATATATATATATATATATATATATATATATATATATATATATATATATATATATATATATGCACGTATGTATATAAACATTGTTAAATTACATTGAATTGTTATAATTTTTTATACTATTTTATATAAATTATTAGTTACACGAATTATCACCCACTGTCAATATATATAATATTAAAGAAAAAAAAAAAGAAAAATCAAATAAATTTAAGGCCCTCGATAGCATAAATACCAAGCAGACAAACAAAGCCAGATGGCTCGTCTTTATAGTTAGTAACGCCTCTGTTCTCTTTCTCTCTCTCTCTCTCTCTCTCTCCCTGTCATTCATGCATTAGTAGCATTGGCAATTCCTCACCCATTTAAATTCATCATCACCCCCACTTTCAAATTTCTCATCAACCCTCTTTCTCCTCCTTCTCTTCGCTCTGTGTTTTTTTTTTTTGGGGTTTTCATAACAAAGAAAAAAGAAATTAAAAGTAGTAGCCATGGTGGTTCTGTCACAGCCAGCAGCATTAGACCCTATATCAAACTTAATCAAATCATGCAAGCCTGCAAGTCTGTTCACAGGAATTCCTGAAGTAGACCTCACAGACCCTTCAGCTAAGACTCAAATAGTAAAGGCCTGTGAGGAATATGGCTTCTTCAAGGTTGTTAATCACGGGGTGTCTTTGGAGCTCATGAACAAATTAGAAGCTGAAGCAGTCAAATTCTTTAGTCAGTCTCAGTCTGAGAAAGACAAGGCTGGCCCTCCTGACCCTTTTGGCTATGGCAGCAAAAGAATTGGCCCTAATGGTGATGTTGGTTGGATTGAATATCTCTTACTCAACACCAACCCTCAAGTCACTTCCCACAAAACTCTTGCCATTTTCCAAGAACACTCGCAGCAATTCTGGTATGATAATAACAACAACAACAATAATAATGATTTTTATGGTTTTTCTTTCTTAGTCTTCATTAATTTAATATTAAAGTTTTGGACTTATATGTGTATGGATATGGGGTTACTTTGGTGGTTGTGTGTATGCAGGTGTGCGGTGGATGAGTACATAGTAGCAGTGAAGAAAATGGCATATCAGGTAATGGAATTGATGGCAGATGGGCTGAACATAAAGCCAAGGAATGTGATGAGCAAGTTATTGAAAGATGAAACGAGTGACTCGTGCTTCAGGCTAAACCACTACCCACCTTGCCCAGATCATCAGCTGCAAGCATTGAGTGGTAGAAATTTGGTTGGGTTTGGGGAGCACACTGACCCTCAAATCATTTCTGTCTTGAGATCTAACAACACATCTGGCCTCCAAATCCAACTCAGAGATGGCACTTGGGTTTCAGTCCCATCTGATCAGTCGTCTTTCTTCCTCAATGTTGGTGATGCCTTGCAGGTAAAATTAATTTGTAACACTTCACTTTTTTATTCTTTCTCTTCTTCCTTTTTTATTATTATTTTTTAAAAAAATTTTAAACTAATGGACTTTTTGACCTCCTTAGTTGCTTTCTTTGAGGGGCCTCTTTTCAAGTTTTTCTTCTATATCTCTCCAAAAGCTAAAAAGGTTTATTACTTATTAGCCGCCTAGACCTTTTTAGAAAATAGAAATTATAAAATACGAGTGGTAAAGTTACTTCTCTAGTTTCTATGATGGCAAATATTTTAATTTAGTGAGTTTTATTATTTTGTTTTAAGGATTGTGATTTATTATTTACTGATGTGGGCATGGGCTTGATTGATGCAGGTAATGACTAATGGGAGGTTCAATAGTGTGAAGCATAGAGTGTTGGCTGACGCTAAGAAATCAAGAATTTCAATGATATATTTTGGAGGGCCACCTTTGAGTGAAAAGATAGCGCCTTTACCAAGTCTATTGGCAGAAGAAGAGGAAAGCTTGTACAAGGAATTCACATGGTGTGAATACAAAATGTCTGCTTATAAGTCAAGGTTGGCTGATCATAGGCTTGCGCTGTTTGAGAAAACTACTGCCAAATGATCTGGTCAAATTTCCCCAAATTAGCAAAATATTAGGGTTTTTGTCCAAGTTTTAAATAGGTTTGAAAAATATTGACAAAACTTGCCATAGATGGAAAACAAATAGGTTGTACTTTTTTATTTTATTTTTCATTTTCTTCCTTAGTTCTTAAATTAAATGTAACCACTCCTACCTATGTACTATTTATGCATGTTTCTCATCCTCATGTATAATAATAATACACCGTTAAATATATTATGTTATATATCCTCTAATCACTGTAAGTTTAATATCTCTTATAAATATTATGCTGCTGCTTAATTGGAACATTCCCATTTCTGCACTATTTTTCTTCTTTTTTTTTTCTTCCAAAAATACATTTATCGATATCACAACATACAGGGAAACGAAACAGTTTGTGAGATATGGCTGTTTTCAAATTATAGCACATTATAATTTTGTTTTTTTTTGGCATTTCGTTTTTAAAAAGATAGGGAATGGGAAAAATTCAAATTAACTTTCTCTCACCTCATGTTGCTATTATAAAATTAAATATATTAGAATTTTTAGTCCCACCTAAGATGCCACAAGCAAACAATATCATGCAAGTAGTAAGCATTCATGCAAGTAGTAAGCATAAAAATAGAGGGAGAAAAAAATTAATTATAAATCACAAACTTTAATAAGCATCCTTTGTTTTAATATAAGAGTAAAAATATAAATTTTAATATATTACAAGAAAAATTAAATTTTTTTTAATCTTGAACTCTAATAGATCTATGATTTCAATATATATATATATATATATATATATATATATAATTATTCTCTAATGAGGGTATCCTCATTTGAGAATAATTGGATATAAATTTTTAATGAGGACATCTTTATTTTAAAAAAATAAAACTACCATTGACATAAAAAATATTATCTATAATGTATTAAAATATATATTTATTTATATTTTAATAGCATTCTCAATAAAATGAGAATGCTTTAATAAAAAAAAAAGAATATATATAAAAGGTATAAATATCACCTAACAAAGTATTGTGATTTTTACCCTCAGCTAGTAAGACAAAGAATTGTTAATTGTTAAATTAAACTGGTATTGAAGTATTAACTGTGCATATATTTCACCCCCCAAATGTCACCTCACCAATCAAATACTTTATAACTATTGTATCATTAAAATTTGGGAGGTTGTCAATTTTTATCTTTTGAAATCAATATATTAATTTTAATAAGAAGGATATGAGAATCTCCCTTAAAATTTACCGGAAGCATAGTCCGAACCATTGCAAACGCCCCTGCCGAAAGATACACATCATTTTTTCTTTTTTTTTTTGGGGGCAATTACTCAATTAGGTGTCGTTCTTTCTAGACATGATGGGTTATGGAGGAAGGGACCAGGGAGAAGCTAAGCTCCACATCCTCAGTCAAATAAGAGAGACGACTGCCGAGCTGATGAGAAGATTCTGAAAATGAAAGATTTTACTTTTTAAAGAAGGTTGAAGAGCTTTAGAGCCCAAGTCTTCAGATGAAGAGTTTGTATTGACTAACCAACTGGTCTTTTACCATCTCAATCCCGCATTTCAATTTATGATTCGGCATTCCATTACCCCTTTCAATAAATGAGATGCCATTACAATCCACTATTTTTTTTTTTTGGTCTTTGTCACGAATTATTCTGGATAGATTTCAAGTGTGAGAGGTACTTTTAAGTCTGTACTATAATTCATATTAAAAATTTTCGCTCGAACCGGGAGGCATAGGTTCTCCCAACAAGGACGACTTTCCTGCGACTCGAACACAATCCACTAATTATATGATCAGTAAGTATTAGCAATTTTTTTTAAAAAAGGCCGTTTATCAAGGATATGGTATCTATTTCGCACTGCTATTAGTTGGAATTTTCGAGCCATGAATTTTGGTATCTTCGTGTGTCATTTCTAGCTCAGTGATCATCAATTCAGCATTATTGGACGGCATTTTTGTAATGACATTTTTTTTTTCAATTGATCGGATGTGTTCAATATAATAGGGGTCAGTGTTGTAGTTATTTTTTACTGTAGATATTTAGGATCTTTCAAACTTTTAATATTTCAGTCCAAAAATTTATGAGTATAGTTTAAAAATTTACACTTATCAAGAGCTGAGATCTCCACCTTAATAAATTGGAAAATAACTATCTCTGCTAAAAAAATATAGGAGCAGAACCACTGTCTACTACGAAAGACCTGAATGGTAGATTAGCGGCATTTAAATTGCCAATTGCCTCCAACAATAAGTTGATAATGTCACTTTTCAATCATCCATACTTAGATAAACTCTTACTCTTAGAAGTAGCTTTATCACTTCAAAATAATTGATCCAAATATTATTTTTTCTAAGTATTGAGATGAAATGATAATAACAAATCAATCGTCTAGTTAAATAAAGTAGTTGACTCTTTTAAGGGATAAAGTTCACTATGTCTCCCTGATTTACTGCTTTCACGTGCTATTTTTTATTTTAATAAATGGCCTCGTTTCATTGAGGTTTACTTCAAGAAGAAAAAAAAAAATTGTTGACGCACTTGTTATAGAGAATACAGTGATGAACGATTGATCAATTTGGTACCATGCCCAGTAGAAAATGGTTGACATATTTAGTGTGTAACATAGTTTCTTTTAAGTCTCTCCGATATCACTTCTTTTGTAATATTGAATATTGATGAAAAAGAAACCTAGGTCCCTCATGTTTTTCAATTTTACTCCTTAGCTCCGTTTTATAGTCTGTGGAGAAAAAGCACGGTTTTTTAGCTGTTTTACTACTCTAACTTTACTATATATAAGTCTAAATGATGTGTCTATTGAAATGTTCCAACTGTCGTTCTATATGTTAAAAAGTCAAATTTATCTTTTTTTCATTTTTTTAATTTATCCTTCAATAATTCTGTTCAAATGCTAAAATTAGAATGTCTGGAATGTAATAGATAATTAAAATAAATTTACGAATATAAGTTGTAAAAATGATAAATATTGGGAGAAACTAAGGGTCCTCTACCTATATAATATATAGGAAATTAACATCCATTCAATTTTCTGCTTGTTCATTGATTATGATCTCAAGAATCAATGAAACACAAATATATGATGAGTGAGCGAAAATGCGGGTTTTATGAGTTGATTAAGTACATAGTAGTTTTTCTTCTAGCTACGACTACGATGCATCTGAAGCATTGGTAGATTGATCTGAATAAATGTGAATTTTTTTATATTTAATAGAGGTATGAAGAATATAATAAAACATAAACGAAATTGGTGGATTGTAGTTTTTTTCTTGTACTTGTAATATCACAAATAGTAGATTACACCACAAAATAGACGATTCACTGGTGGATCTGATCTATTGTAGTCTAACCCTTTTCATCTTCTCATGCTCGGCAATTGTACTTAGTCATATTATAGATCAAACTTCAAACTTGCCAACGATAGAACAGTTAACAGATTTGATAGTTACTCCTTCAATTCAGTACTTTTGTATCAAAAGCAATTAATGTAAAGCACCCAGAGCAATTAGGTCAGCGAGGTCAAATAATCTTTTTGGCAAAATGGTAATGTACGATGATCCCAATTAATCAACAGTTTTACGTACGTGATAATAACCACTGGTATGTTACGTACGTGAGGTAAAACCTTGGAGGTAAAATCTTGGAAATATATAAACTGCCATATGTATAACAAACAGCCAGCTGCATTGACATAAAGAGGTGTCCGATCAATGCCCTGATGTTTCTACAATTATTAAATATTCAGTCATATCTCTGCTGAGAATCCAGGAACATTATATTTGCACGAATTCCTCAAAGGTACTTGATATAATTTTCTCATCAGCTGCATTTACCTAAAAGGAAACACTCTAAAACATATGTGGCAAAAGTGTCCCAGTGTTTGCATGAGGCCTACCTATTTTTGACCTAGTTATCCTTTCGAAACCTAGCTCTCTAATATGATTGGTTCCATTTCCATATAGTCAACATTTTTCACATGAGATTTTTGTACGTACATTAAGGATAATATTGTACGAATTTTGTGCCACAGACTTCACGTGAAAGGTTTTATAATTTCAATCTTGATGAGCTGTTTGAGTTGAATGTGTCGTGTTGACAGACAAAAGAAAAAATATTTAGAACATTTTGAGTTGGCAAAGTTTTCGATGATCAGTTACTACAATCTTTAAGAAGAGATGCTTCACTGACATTAATTGTATAACTAAGGAGCAACGAGGGGTGTGTATATCTATATATGTATACGTATGCATGTGTATATATATATATATATATATATACATACATACATACACTCTGGCCAGCCAAACAAATCTGTTGGTAAAAGGTATATATATAACATATATAAGAGCTGAATTTGCGATAGAGACATGGAGTGACTCTAATTGTTTTGTGTTCGTTGTTTACTAATTCTAATTGTTGAATGTATATATTAAAGATCAGTAAAAATAGGAAACAACTTCGTGAATCATCGTTGAAATCAACTGACATTGTTCCGATAAATCTAAGCAGAGGGCATAAGTGCTTCTAGAATATATCCTCAAATTCTTGGAATAATAATAATATATACAGCGGTGAGCACGCCCTTTTTTTTGTTCGAAAGGTCACTTTCCAGTCAAAGAAACCAGTGGCAATAAAGAATTTTCCTTCTCAAGAGCATCAAATCAAAAGAAAGGGAGGTTACGTACGTAGCTTTATTATTTATTTTCACAAAGAGAGAAAAAGAGAAAAGATATCCCACTAGTTTGGGCAGTTTGTTATTGGCTGAAAGCAACCCTAATTGAATCTTTTATCAATTATCACGGCCAGTTGCTCAATCTGTCTATATATAAGTTGGTGCTTACGCAAGACATTGCGCCATGTTCCGTTGTTGTGATCAAAATGAACGGTTGGTTTTCGATTGCAAATCTTTGCTCCTCTTCAACTTCAAGTTAATGCAATCTAGAAAACATTGTTGTTAATTATTAATGGCAGATTCACATTTTCGACAACTTTTTTGACATTCACTCTTCATAAATTAGGATACTTGGCATTCTTCCAGGATTTGGTCTTCTTTAAAGTTACTCGTTGAGATTTGAAAGCTTTCTGACAAGAGCTACTAGTATTGGATGTCGCTCTCACGTTGAATCATGCATGTTTATTCTTTCTTTCGGTCACTAGCTAGGTTCATTGAATTCATAAATACCATAAATAGTTTTAATTTCCTGCTACCATATTCACGATTATAATTTTTTTTATTTATTTTCTGTTTAATTCATCGTACGTATTTGAGATAAAATTAATTATTTTATTTTCCCCAGGATGTGGCAATTTCAAAAATTCATATAAAACATCTAGAGTCCGTTTGTAACTATCTCTTGCTTCGGCTATAAACGTTATAAATTAAACACTACCGGCTTTGCATATAAATGTACAAGTTAACATCAAGTTAAATTACTTGATGATGTAAAAATCGATATATCCCCTATATAATTTACAACCAAAGTTGGTTAAATTTCACAATATATACCTCAATTGAAAATGGACTAGTCGAATCAAAACTGCTTCATTAATTTGATGAGTGTTTTACTGGAATATAATATATTAACCCATAGCGAGAATATTCTAGTATTCAAAGCCACAGCAGCTGCCGGCAAGTGATGATATTGAAAATTCGTTAATTTTACCCAAAAAGTAAAATAGTAATTAAACGAAAGAACAAATACGAGGAGCAGGCATCAATGTCATCAGTGGGGGCTAGAGTTGTCTGAAGAAATTAAGAACGATAAAAATGAAAAAGTACTTGGTGATTTATATATATAATAAATAAAAAGACCAAATTAAGTTGGATGAGAAATATTATTTATATATGCGGTCCGATCGACAAAGAAACCATTAATCTCGAATGATTTTGGGCAAGTTGGTGATTATACAAAGAAGGCAACGGACGTTAAATTACATACGCTGTGGTCCTAAGGACCAATCTTGTTTGTTAGGTACCCATCAAGAAGAATCAAATGTTTGATATAATTAATTAAATTGCCCGTTTCATGGGACGTACAAGTGTTTGATATAATTAGCGTGAAAGTATATATATTTTGTACAAGTGCTCGATGAGTCTTTTGATTTAACCCCCCGCAAATAAAACTTAAACTTTTGCAGCTCAGACTCTGAGCTTCGGCGGTTGATGTCCAATTACAGAGCCCATCAAAACGCAATCCGCTGTCACATAATTAGATCCAACTTTTCAAATATTAATTAATACTTGGCCTGCGATGAGGCTGAGATTACCACCCACTAATTAATTTCACCACTAATTTTTCTTTTGTTGTTCGTTCCTATCTTTTTTAACTACTTCCGGATGCCCCAGTTAGAGTTTGATTCTCTCTTTTCATCTAACCTTCGCCCTTTTGCGTGAGGCTGTCTCTCTCATGACACGTTTATAAATAATTCATTTTCTGCTACCACGTTCTTGATTGGCTATTTCATAATTATAGTTAGATCTCATTAAGTTTTTGTATTATTTCTAAGAATAATGCTACACATCCTAAATAATTTGACATTCATTAATTGGTTATAATTAATTCACGCTAATTTATGATCTCTTAAAGGTAGCTTTATTTATTGAAACACCATGTTTATTATTATTATTATTTTGTAATTAGAATTTGCGGATGGAAACAGCGCTCATTTTTTTCATTGTTTGAGTCTTTGAGATTAACTAATTCAGAAATAAGGGTGAAATGAGATTTTCAATACTTGATTTAAATAACAGTGATATGTTGAAAAAAGTGGTTTCAATTGTTTGTGTGAATTGTCGAACACAAAATTTATGGGTCAAAGTTTTGACAAATTTTTTTTTTTTTTTTTTAAAAGTCATTTTCACCTTGCTCCTTATTCTTAGGCCATTTATAGCGTGTTTACCAATTGGGAATTAGAATAGACATATTTGAACTGTAGAAATTTGAATCATAATAACAATATTACAATTGATATGTTTATTTTATCTTGAAATCATAATGAATTGTTAAAAGTTACTAAAATATCCTTAGTTAATTATTGTTATTATTATTATTATTTATCATAATTATTATTACTTTAAAAAACTTATTGTTAATAATAATAATAATAATAGCAATGATATTGATCACAACAACAACAATAATCATCATCACCGACGATCGGCAACTACGAGCAACAATGGCAGCTAACAACCGCAATGATCAATTTGTGCACAGTATCCATTTTTTAATTATTATTTTTTAAATATCTAAAAGAAGGACAAAATGAAAATTATTAGAATTGAATGGAGATAGTATGATCCAGTTGAATAATGAGAGTCAGATGCTCAGCATTAGTAAATACAAAATAAATTATCTAATTTTCTCATTTTTATTCCCAATTAGTAAATACACAATTATATTTTATGAGTAGAACTATTGGTGCTCCTTAAAAGTCCTCATAGAACCCCTTTACTCAAGTCTCAACCCACCGCACTAAATCATTCAAAAAATAATATTATTTCTAAACCCACGTGGATTTATTCCAAAAACACCCTTGGCTTACACCCCAAACCCTCCTTTTAACGTTGTCTTCTTCTTGTCATGTCTTCTTCATCTTGCGCAACTTGAACTCGAAATCTGATGGCTTCAACTTTGGAATAGTCAATATCTCCACTAAAACTTGTATTTTTCACCACTGTTGCAATAATATTTTCATTAGAAATTCTTATAACAACACCCAACAATATTGATTATGGATATTTTGAGCTTTGATTCTAAATAACAATATCTAAAGAATAAAATTTTATCAAGATTTAAACAAATATGTTGTAGCTTATAGTAAACGAGGAATGTCAACCAGATATCATCAAAATAAATAATAAATTGTCAAGTTGATTTTTGGCTCCATAGAATCACAGTTATGGAGAAAAGCGGTTTCAATAAAATTTAATAATCTTTTGGCTGTTATTATAAATTTAAACAGGGATAAACTTGTAATTATCTGAGAGGGATTTTGTAAGGTTTTTTTAGGGGTGCCAATAATTTATAGTGAAATTCTGGAATCAATGGCTTCCATAAATTCTCTTTGGACCTTATTTGTTGCATCACGTTGGCCCTTTGTGTTGTTCATTTTGCTTTGCTGAATTGCTGGCCCAAGGATGCAATATGGTATGACCGTACTTTTGTTCCAGTAACACGTCCTTTAAAATTATTAACTAAACCCGCAATCTCAAGTTCTTAACACATTAGCAAAAGATATATAAGGAGGTTTAGTATTCTTTTGAAATATTGTTTTTATTTTACTTTATTGAGTAGAAATGATTTATTGTTTATTAGAGATGGCAAAAAGGCCCAATGGGCCTAGTCACAGACTGAAAATTTTCAAAGTCCACAGTGAATGGACTTAGATATGAGCTCATGGGAAAAGTCCAGGCTTAATATTTTATAAATTTATTTTTGATTTTATATATTATGGGCTTTATATTTTTATATTTTATATTTTGTGTATTTAATTATTAGTCTATTATATAATGAATAATTATATCTAATTTAATTTTTTTCTTATTTTAAACTTTTATTAAAAATTTGTTTTAAAAAATTTATTTGAGCCAGGCCTAGCCCAAGCATGGCCTGGCCCAACATCACGGGCTTTAGTCTCAGGCTCAGCTTGTATAAGTTTGGGCGGACTTTTAGATGGCTTGGGCCTGCTGTCAATATCCAAGCCCAGGCCCATACCCTTAGTTTGACATCCCTAGGTTTATACATTTAGTGGTTATGCAAAGTAATACAAGGAAGGCCATAGCGTGAAGATCTTTAGAATTGCTCTAGTTAGTCCGCTCGTTGTTATGCGAAGATCTTTAGATTTGCTATAGTTAGTCCGCTCGTTGTTATCATCATTGATATCATTAATAAAGGTTTTATCAATAAGAAAATGTTTAGGTTTGTTATTCAATAACTTGTTAAAAAATACTGTAATGGAAGAAACATAAAAATTTATTGCCAAGTACTTTACTTAAAAAATGAGAGTGCTGGATCATACATAACTATGCTATGTACCATTTGTTTAACGAAATTATCTCAAAAAGAGATTGAGATTAATATTTTTTCTATTCTTTTGGTAATAATTCTTTTAGTAATAACGGAAAAATTCAGTTCGTAGGAAAAAAGAGAAGCAAATCTCTTCTGTAGTTGATAAGTACCAATACGCAATTCTTTACGATATGAAAAATAATTTCTTTGTTCATTGGAAAGCTAACTCTTTTTAAATTCATGAGATTTCTTTCTTTTTTCAAATTTTTTTAATCATGAAAACTATCTAAAAAATAGATATAAATATAATTTTGAATTTACATTTCATGATTATTTTGAATTTCTGTCATATCATACTACATTTGATACTCTTGTTCAATAAAGGGCCCCTTTTTTTATACAATAATCACATTGTAGTTAGTTTAGTTTAATAGTAAAATTGTAAAATAAGGAAATGGCTCCATATGCTCTAGTTCATTTTTTGGATTCGGATATAAGAGCACTTTCAAAGTGCAACAAAGAAGGGTTATCTTGACATAGGTTTACTTAGTAGAAATATAAAAACAGGTTCATGAATACCATCAATATCTAGTGGAGGGGCAGCAATAAAGGCGAAATAAAAGGTTCAATTGTCTTAAATGATTTTCAGATCCACGAATTTGTTATCATCAACCTTTTAACTAGATAAGTTTTGTGTTTCTTCTTCTTCTTATTATTAATAATAATAATATATTATTATTATTATTATTATGTTACCTTATCTTTAGAGGCTCAAGCATAGGCTCGTTTACTTGATTCAAAATATGAACCATAAAAGAAAAAGGTGAAATATTAAATTTTGTGTATTCAAAATTTATTATTAAATAAAAAAAACTTATGTTTAAATTAAAGAAAAGATATTAATTTGAGGGTTACATAAGAAAAGCGGTTTTTTTTATAACATACCAAATAGTCACCTAACCCAAATCGTTGGAACCAAAGCATCCTTTAATACAAAAGTAAATTATCACTTGTATGTCCTTAATTTATTCAGTTATCAAATATACTACAATACTTTTAAGGTATATTAGTTGTTCACCCTAAGTTGACAAAATGTATCTGTTGTCCACTAAACCGTTAGTTGCCGTTTAAATGTGATGATGTTAGTAAGGTAATTTGATATTTTCATATAAGGGATACAAATGATAATTTAAGGATATACAAATGATAATATAACAATTTAAGTGTTTAAATGTGATAATTTTTCTTTGTCTTAATTTGAGTTTTAAGAGCATAATCATCAGTTTACTACAATTCTATTAATTTTCAAACAGTAACTGACAGTTTAATGAAAAGTAAACATGTTTTGTCAATTTTAAACGGACGGCTGATACATATTAAAATATTATAATATATTTAATAAAAATATATTTTAATATAATTTTCCTCATTCAAGGAAAAAACTACGTCCTTATTTAAAAAAATATATATTAAAAAAGGTAAGAGAATGAGAGACCTAAATGCTAAATGTTAATATAGCATGCGGAGAATCATAACTTAACAGACTATCATTTCCAAATTATTTATTTATCGCCCCCACATGGTTTCTTCTACCCTTTTCGTTCTCCTTCTCTTCAGTTTAGTCTAGCAATCCAACTCGCTAGCTGTTGTGGCGTAGCAACAGAGAGAGAAAGAGAAAGAGGTTTTTTTTTTTTTAAATTTTTTTATTCTTTCTGAGATCTCTCTTTTACCTCGACTCTCAAATTTATCTGCAATGGCCGACGAACCCATGCCTACTCGCTGGACTTTTCAGGTATTTTGTTTAATAAATTCATTTTGTTATATTTACGTTCTTTAGTAACTGCGATTGGTTTCGGCGAAAGTGTAGGAAAATGTTAGTTTAATCTTCGACATCGTTTTACGACCGTAGAAAACGAGGAACGTAAGTGGCGTGAACTGAATTTGACTGCATGTGTTCTTTAGATACCCACATTGACTCTGTTTGTTTTTGTTTATTTTTTTTTTTAATCGGACATAATGATCGTGTTTCATTATGCTAAACTTGCTTCAAATAGAGTATTTCATTTTAACAATTTTAAATCTGAAAAGTTACTTAAGCCTATTTTTCTACTTAAGTCTGCTGGTTGAAAAAAATTAATAAATAAATAAAATGTTGTATTCAAGTGACTGTTGTTTTTGTCAATTGTGATCTAACTGATAAAAGTTTGCATTATGCATTTCTTTTAAGCTATTATGTTTATCTATAGGATTTTAAAATGTTTTATGATGCCAAGTTTGGGAGAAAGAAAATAAAGGAGCCGGAAAAAGGTGAGATCACTGAGAGGCCGGTATCCAATGGGAGTTCTTCGAATTGCAATGGGCGTGTTCAGAACACATCTGACATGGCCGTTTATGAGCAGTACAGAACCCAGGTATTGCATTTGCTTTATCGCTTTGGATGGTATGGTGTTTTTGTTGGGTTAAGTTTAAGAGCTGATTTTTGCTTTTTGTTGTTCCAGGGGAGTGGCTCTACGCACTCAAATGGAGTTTTGGCTAGTGGAATCAACGAGAAACTGTAAGAGCTATTGATTTTTTTATATTCCTATTCTTTATTAAGATAAAAAAAGGTCTGATGCCTTTTTTACTTTATTGTAAATGTGATGGTATCCTTATGATCAATTCCAATGAGAAAAATGAATTATTTTTTGAGATGGATTTCATAATCTTGTCTACTTATTGTGTTGTTATGCCATTGCTCATCGTATCCAATGCAAAAGTAAACCATAAAAGCACATGCATGGTCTAATAGTAATGAGTTCTATGAGAAGATATGATGCCATCATATTTTTGTGTTAGCAAATTTTTGTTGTTTATTGATTACTGCTGGCATACTGCCTGTTCCTTTGACAAACTGCTGATTTTGATTTTTCTGTTTCAGACAGAAGCCTCTGCTTCCTAATTTTGATTCTGCAGAAACTCGTGCTTTAGCTGAGAGCTTGTGTAGGTAGGGTTGACTGTTGCAGTTAATGCTTTCATACATGTCTGAATAGTGAAGATTGTGCATTTTAACTTATTCTTTCATGGCTTTGTAGTGATCATATTGTTTAATATTTTACCCTGTACAGGGATATAATTCATGGAAGTCCAGATGTTAAGTGGGAAAGCATCAAGGGGCTAGAGAATGCCAAACGTTTACTTAAAGAAGCAGTTGTCATGCCAATAAAATATCCCAAGTAGGTCTTGCTCCACATCATGGCCCTAGCTATCTCTATACAAATTTATATCAAACCTTTTACTCTTTTCACTCAAGATGTGGCATAGAAGGTTAAGGCACATGACAGAACACCAATCTCAGGGCTCTATAATGAATTAGTGTTTGTTGGAAAATTTAGAAATTGTGTTCCATGGAGCTTTCTAGCTTTCAATTTGATATGTTAATTGAGTCCACAATCTCATAAGAAATTGCTGTTATGTGCTTACGTTTTTTTCCTTCTTCTAGGTACTTTACCGGACTTCTATCACCATGGAAGGGTATTCTCCTTTTTGGCCCACCAGGAACAGGAAAGGTTTGTTTACACACCATCCATTGTTATTTTAGTCATTTTACTTTTTTCTGTTCCATTTTTTTTCAATCATCTTCAAACCTTCTCTTTGTTTTTATGATCTTTCCTTTTCGTCAGTTATCTTGGATGGAGTTTCTTTGCACTGTGTTGCTTTACTTATCCTCATGAAACTGATTTCTGACCTGAATAATCCTTTTCCACTTTCCTATTCTTGTTTTTAGACCTGATTATATTCGAGGATGTTTTATAAGGTGATTGAAAGTACTGGCTTTTCTTTCTGGCTGTGTCTTTTTCTTTCTGCTTGATATTATTTAAATTAATCACCATTTTGATGTCCAGACAATGCTTGCTAAGGCTGTTGCTACAGAGTGCAAGACCACATTTTTCAATATTTCAGCATCTTCTGTTGTCAGCAAATGGCGTGGTAAGTCATGGACAGGTGTTAAGTTCCTATTTTATCCTGTCTGGATGTTTGAGTATGTTTAGTTACATAGAGCATATACCTACTCCTTTCAAACAGTTTGGTACTCGGTTATAATGAAAACCATATCTACTTTTGGAGCACGTTGCAGGTGATTCGGAAAAGTTGATTAAGGTATTGTTTGAGCTTGCAAGGCACCATGCACCGTCAACTATATTTCTGGATGAAATTGATGCAATAATCAGTCAACGTGGTGAAGCACGCAGTGAGCATGAAGCAAGCAGACGTTTGAAAACTGAACTCCTAATACAGGTGATTTTTTTCTTTCTCGTGTGTAATAGATTTTTGTGCACAATTTGGCAGTGTCAACTGCAACAATTTAAAAGCAGTGGATCAGATAACCTGGTGTTGTTGTACTGACGTGGAATTGTCTGCATTTCAAAGTTCTGTTTAATATTAAAATCACAGTAGATTTTAACTTCTATTTTCTCAAAAATTATTGACTTGGATTAGATTGCAGATGGATGGTTTGACACAGTCAGATGAACTTGTTTTTGTTTTAGCTGCAACAAACCTCCCTTGGGAACTAGATGCAGCCATGCTTCGGCGTCTTGAGAAGCGGGTATCCTTTTCATTGATGGCTTTAATGTGAATCTTTGCTCAGAGAAAAATAGGATGAATTGATACTTAATTTAACAAATGAATGAATGTAAAGGATCAGATCTTAATTTTCTGGATTTCTGAATGTCAACAGAAAGGACTATAGCATTTAACATGCACCAAGACTGCTAGTCCTGACTGAATTCATTCTGTAAATATTCTTGCTGATCAAATGTGAATTTTTTGCTAGTGTGATAAAGCTTTAGTTTGCTAATGTGTAGTTTTTTCTAGTGCTATATTTGGTAAAGGCTTGCAGTACTGTCCATAAGATTGTTGATTTTTTGGATGAGCTCTATTTCCCCGTTGTGGAAGAGCTGTGAATTAATTAGGTTGATCTCAAATAATCAATTATATATTTGGCTGAATCCTGACACTTAGCTACCATGTGAGTATTCGGTGGCGGTACACCTAACCTTTTCATTCTCGGTTCTTACATCATTCTTCCACTTAATTCAGTACTTCATATTGATTTCAGTTTTCTTATTAATCGGCACATTTTCCGATAGAAGTTCAAATTATTATATGTTATAAAATTGTTCTCCTCTGACCATGGTCAATAAGATCCTTGTACCTCTTCCGGAGACCGAGGCAAGGAGAGCCATGTTTGAATCGCTTCTGCCTTCACAAACTGGTGAAGAGAGCCTGCCTTATGATTTATTGGTGGAAAGGACTGAAGGCTATTCGGGTTCAGATATTCGGTTACTCAGCAAAGAGGCAGCTATGCAGCCACTGAGACGATTAATGGTTCTCCTTGAAGGCAGGCAGGAAGTGGTACCTGAGGATGGTATGACGTTTAAAACTATGTTCCTTGTACTTACATCATCAATCCGCTAGTGCCATAGTTGGACTTTAAGTTGAAGAACGATTCTCACAAGATTTTTTTGCCTCTTTCTCCTCCAAAAGGGAACATAAACTAAAAGAAAATAGGCACTTTCAGATTAAACAATTTAAAGGAGACCTCTCCAACACTTGACCATCATATTACCCCTCAGTAATATATATATATATTTTTCAATTTTCACTTTTTTATCTTTTCATATAATTTTCAATTTCGAATGCATGTCAAGGGTGTCCAGGACAGAAATTCTTCTAATTGGTAAAATCACTTTGCAAAAGAGTTGATCATATCACCCTTCTTTTTCCTTTTTCCTGTCATTGTTTCTCACTTAACAAATGTGGACATGCTTTCTTTCATTATCATACTTAGCTTTTAAAGTCAACCATGCAACTGTATAACTGAAGGATTACTTTCTTGTTTGCAGAGTTACCACAGGTTGGGCCAATAAGACCAGAAGATGTAGAGATAGCTTTGAAGAACACTAGGCCATCAGCTCATCTCCATGCCCACCGATACGAGAAGTTCAATGCTGATTATGGTAGCCAAATACTCCAATGAAAGTACCCAAACAGAGGAATGATCTTCTAATGATTAAATAGAACATTTCATAAGTTGGGAAAAGGTCATCATTCTTTTATCTGTGGTGGGTTGGAAGTAAGTAATATGTTAAAATAATTCTTTCCTTGTTTGTCTTTAATACTGCGCGTCACAATATCGTGATCTTTAGTGGTTATTTCATATCACAGCATGGGCGTCGTTATTTTGAGTCTGGTCTGGTGAGATTTCTCGTTATTGCTTTAGCTTAAACCGTTTCCGCACAATATTTTCCAGGAATTATCTAGATCACCGTTTTACACCATCTTGGATTGTCGTTCATGGTAAACTGGTGATTATAAATTTTGAAATGACTTTTTTCATTTTTTATTAAAAGCATATCACGTTTTCATCGACATGGCAAGGCCTAAAAATAATGCGTGCATTAATTGCTACTGCTTATTCAAAAAGGGGGGGGGGGGGGGGGGGGGAAAGTTCATGGTTTAGTTTAAGACTTAACATTTTACTTAAAGAAAGAAAATAAATTTATGAATACTAAAATGTCACATTTTATTTTTATTTTATTTAATGAATAAGTACTAAAATCATTACAACTCCGCCAAAAACTTCAATTGACCTACCCATTTAATAAGTATAGCAAATAAAAACTACTTTAGAACTTATTGTTGTTACAAATCAAGACATTCAGAAAATAAAAATTAAGGATAGGTATTTGCAGAAGCTTCATAAAAACAGAAAATATGAAATCTAAATTGTGTTAATTAAAATAACTGCAATCTGAAAACAACCAAAGCACAAGCTGCTTACAGCATGAACAGGAAATGACATCCCCAATCGGCAGATACTTGAGATCAACACAAAATGCATGAAAATGACAGTAATGTTAACTTCAGAAAAAGGGAAGACCATACACAAAACATCGCCGTGTGTTGGGAGGATTTGACTACATCTTTGGTTTTGTTAGCGATATCCCTTAAGAGGATCAGCTGTTTTACCAGATCTGGCATCTGTCCAAGCTTTTGCAATTGTTCGCTTCATTTCTTCGTCACCTTCCTCATACATATTCTGCAATTTTGCAACAAATAGAAAAAAGTAAGCATCCAGACAGAATCACAGCCATAGAAAACACATACTGTCTGTACATGTGCCTTCATGTGAAGGTGCAGCACAAAAAGAAGGCAGCTTACCTTCATCAAATCCATAATTCCAGCCATAGGATCTCGTTCTTTATCCAGATTTGGCTTCAGCTGGAAAATAGTTGGCGAAACAAATACAAATTAGATTGTATTCTCTTATGCAAGTATGACACAAAACATTGACTATTCCTATTGTATATGATTACCTTATCCTCTTTGTAATGTAAGTCTAACCAATTTCCCTTTGAAGCTTTACATAGTGTGATGACAACCCTTGTGGGTTTAACCAGCACCTTACTTTTCTCAGGAATAATCTCCTTGTTCAACTTTGGAATAATAAACCGGTAGTTCTTCCCTTGGACATCATGGAATTTGACATCAAAGGACAACTGCTTGAACTCTGTTTCCATTTTATCCTGGTCAACTCCCTCTAAAGAAATATATATCTGCAAACGGAGAGGGGAGGGGGGAACGATTATGTAGTTTCAAGACATGCAAAACATTACACAATAATGTACTCCATGCTAATCAAGTAGCTTTCTCTGAGATTACAATCTGGAATAAAATTACAGTCATACCTTGACTTTTTCATTATCCTGATCCCAGCTGAATGATCCAAGCGTAATATAGTTGACTGCTGGAGTAGAAGAAACCTTAGCTGGTGTTGGAAATGGAGCTGGACCTTCCTCTTTTGACAACTGCACAATTGAAGTCAAAGAATTATTAGAGGCAATACAGAAGTAACCAATGTATATTTAGAAAATCAATCAGCCTAGGTTTTGATTGCATGACAGATTTACACACAAAATATAGAGTCAAAAAGTTCAACAGTCTGCCATACCAAACTCCTGACAAAGTTATTCTCATTCATAAAACCAACCTCCTCAACATGATTCAAAATTTCATGTAACAGCCACGGCCAGTCTTTTAAAATCCTAATCACAAGTGTCATCAGACTGGGCTTCATTTTGCCTCAGCCTCTTCCTTAAATCAGTAACTCATTAAACCAACAATGGTGGTATGCTATGCAAAAGCTACAAGTTAGGATTTCCATCATATTAATTCATAAACCCTATAACATGATGTTTACCAAACACAAAATAGTAACAAACAATATTAAATGATTCATTTAATATTCTGCTACAAGTAATCATAAATCATTTTAATAGAATTTCTTTTTCTTTTTTCTTTCTATTCAATGAAACATGCCAAACAGAGCGACAAGTGCAAACATCACACACACACACACACACACACATCTCGTTAGGAAATTCATACTCCACAAACAGAAATGAAAAACAGTATCCATGTATAATTATTTTTTAAAAAAAAAAAAAGAGAGAAAAAGAAAAGAAAAGAAAAGAAAAGAAAAGCAAATAAATAAAAAAATTTAATTGAAAAATAAAAGGGAAAACCAACCTTCTCCAAGGTATGAATCTCAGAGTTAATAAGAGAGACGACACGCGGTCGTTTAGCGACGCTCCGTAGTTGTCTTAGCTCTTCCAAATCCAACGCCAAATCCTCCGCCATTTATGCCTTCCTTTCTTTCTGAGTGCTGAGAGCGTAGCAGATGAAGACCGATGCAGAACAATTATAAGCGGCTTTAATTCTTATATATTGTTTGTACACTTGTTGCTTTTTGTTTGTGGAATGTGCCAGAAGCCTAGAGCTCGGCTCCTCTGATATGGAAATTTGGAGGGGCAAATTTAAACCATTTTCAATTATTATGCCCTTCTAGGGCTTTCGTTTTGACAGAAGGTTCTAGACTTCCAGAAAATTGAACACGTGGAAATTTTTGTATTCAATTCAACAAAAGATAAGACAAAACGTCTCTAAATAGAAAAATAAAAACGCTTTATTTACATTATTATTCATTTTTATTTAAAAAAATAATATGTTAAAAAATTTATCGGCACAATAATAAATCAATAGAAAGAAAAAAAAAAAATAAGAGATATAATTATCTAAAGAATAATTTTATTCAATCTCTTATGTATACAAATAAAAAATAAATGACTCTTTTTATAGTAATACAATTATTATAAAGTAATAAAATAAATCATAACGTAACAGATAATAATTTTTAATTTAAGAATATCATGGGAGTTATAAAAATTTAAAAGGTTAGTACTGGAGAGATAAATAATATGCTTGATGAACATTCAGGTAATCATAATTATTTCGTAAGATAATAATAATAAATCTTTCTTTAACTTTTCAGGTAAAACATTTCTTATTACTTATTAGAGGAACGAAGCATTTCCATAGAGATTTGAAAATTCCTAAGTTCAAAACTTCCATCTTAAAAATTAAAAAAACAAAGCACAGCTAATCGCAGTAGAAGCAAAACAATTCAACAACAGTACATGGGTCTCCGTACCGTACAATTAGGTTTTAAGTATGACACATTGGCTGAGACTGCTAACCGATTCCTTAGTTTTGGGTGGACTGCGACAGTCTTGATTTTGTGCATTTATTTAATAAATTCTGAAGCTGCATTTGCAATTGTGCTCTTAGTTGGTGGTTAGAGGCCAAGTTTCTGTGCATGTTGTCTCTGGCAGCCAGAAGTTGACACTTTCTCATCTCAGCTGCAACTATTTCAGAATTGCTCAATTGTCCATTGTTGCCTTGAAGTTTCTTGAAGGTAGAATTAAGCTAAACAAGAAAGATTAAATTGATATTAAATGCATCGTTATTCCATCCTAGCTAATCAAATAATTAATTAACCTAGGTAAAGATATTAATAAGATGAATGAATAAAATCTTTATTCCACCTACCAAAGCCTGATCCTGTTTGATTTGATGATATTCACAAAAATGTAAAACTACAATTGTAAGTTAATATCATATACTGATAGATGTGTATACTTGAAGTCAGAGTTGCAGGATTTTACAAGTCTAAGACTAGGAGGAGATACAGAGATTGGGTTGGAGCTCTAATTTATTAATTATTATGACAATTGAGAATCAAACTGCAGCTTGATTGGCCCATTTTATATGCTTCGTATGATGATATATTGATAAAGTGAGAGAAATAATACATTCACATACATATATTATTACATATATACAGAGCGGATCCAGGAATTTATATTATTCTAAAAATTTTTTATTTTGAAACGAGCGTAAAAATTCATTAGTAAAAATAAGTATATTAAAAAAAAAGCATGAGAACAAAAGGCAATTCAAATATAAAAAAATATTATTTTTTAATTATGGAATCTGACATTGCAACCTATAATAACATGTAATTATATAAGGATTAATAAATCAATTAAGAATTTTAAGCTACAATAAATCAATACATACATGTAATTACAATCAATTAAAAATCGCAAGTAATACTTTAATATTTGAAATCAATTACTTAATTACAATCTTAAATAAATTAAACAATTAAAATTTATTCATCTTTTAAAATTATAAAAATATTATCAGTCAAAAGTTTTGATATAAACTAAACTCAACCCAGTAAAATTGTAATTGGGTGCCGTTTTTTCTTTGCTAAGCGCTCTGACTCTCTTTGAATAACTAAATACTGATGATTGTTTTATCAAAAACTCCTTAAAATATTCAAATTTTATTTTCTAACTTGTCCTCTTAGTTAATGTAATTAATAAATGAAATCTCAAAATTGACATAAAAATTTCATGAAAATGTTGATAATTGCTACTATATATTGTTTTTATAAGTACTTTTAATACTAGTGATAATTTTATGTTAGATTGACATACTTCTTTTTTTATTTAGAATTTTTTAAAATAAATTAAAGAATTAATAACATTTTAGCCCCTAATGTTTTCAATCTATTCAATAAATATATAATTTTATAAAATAAGTCACTAATTTCAATTGGAAAAAATATAATTGAATTAAGAACATATTTGAAAATAAAATAAAAACTCTATTATAGTATAAAATTAATAAAAATATAAAGGTAATTGAATTAGGAGCATATATGAAAACAAAATATAAACTTTATTATTATATAAAATTCATAAAAATGTAAGGGGTATAAATGATTTTTTACTGGACAAGACCGGGCTACAGCCCGGTCTAGCCCACGTATAGGTCCGCCACTGCATATATATATATACTAGGCATAAGTCAATATGTAAAATAGTATATATATATAGAGAGAGTGTGGTTTTTCAATCAGAAATCATTGATTATATTTAAATAATAAATAAATTAAAAGATAAAAAATACATATTATGACTGTATTGAAATTCATATTTTTTTATTTATTAACTTATCATTGTTTTTAATATAATTCGAAATTTTTGATTGGAACATTGATGTATATATATATATATAAACACTAAGTGATAGTAATTACAGCTTAATCTTTACCTTAGAGAATCGTTCTCTCAATTCTTCAATTTGCAACTGACATTCCTCGACAAAATTCTCCACATTTTCACGAAACTCCTTCATTTCACAGCCTTTTAATACATAATACCTCTCCTTCTCTTTCTCCGTTTCCTCCACCTCCTCCATCTCACTCTTCAATTTCCTAAAATTTCCATTCCAAATTCAATTACACTAAATATTTTATTCCAACAATCTCCCTCAACCTTTCAACTATTCCCCCCCCCCCCTCTTTTTCTTTTATTTCTAAAAAAATAACAATAAAATACAAATAAGACGAAAAAGAAAGCTTAATGAATTAATACCACCGTACCTCAGTTTTTGCGAATTTGCTTGATACTTGGCATCGAGGATCTCGATCTCGGATTTGAGAGTAGCAATTTTAAAATTCTGAGACGCAATTTTTTGATCGAGTAACAAACACCTTCGTTCCGTCAACCTTACACTCTCGAGCTTCGATTCTAAAATTTGAGACTTTTTCTCTTGCACTTCTTTCTCTGCCTGTGCGAACACACAATAATACTGTACTGTATAAGTTTCTTTTCTATTTTTCTTAAAATGTAATTTCTCAGTAACCAAACAGAAAAGTAGTGAAGCCCAGGATTAGGGCTTGTGGTGAAGATGACCTGTAAGAGTGAAAGGCGTTGGTTTCTGGTGTGTTCCATTTGCTCTAGCCTTTCTCGAAAAGCAGAAGAGAGCGCCATCGCCGCGCTGCCTGGAATCAGTGGGCTGCGCTCTGCTGTGCCGCGTGAAATTCGGTTTGAATCTTGCGGTATATATAAAAGTGAGATTGAACCTGGCCCTATATTAACTCTCTCCATCATGGCCCATGGGCTTCTCTTTTGTAACTTTATTCAGACCCCACTTTTCTCTCATCAAACCCTGCAATATGCTTACATACATTCATTCGGCTATATGTATATACACGCGCACACACGTGCATGCGTTATGGTAGAGTTATTTAAATCTATCAAATTATTCATTGAAATCATCTTTGGAAATAAATTTTAATTAATTCAATAATCCTAAATCAAATTATAATAATAGACACTAAAATATAAGAAAAGAAAAAAGAATTTTTACTAGGGAAATTCATTAAAATTGCATAACCATTTTGTTCTATAGATAAAAACTTCCAATATTGAGTAAAAGCACTAATTTCGTACAAATTAGCAATAGTGAATTCTATAAGTAAGGATAACAAAAAACACTAATTTCGTGAGGCTGCTTGTTTAAGAAACAGACAGGCTGCCAGAAAATAAAAACAATATAACTTGTCTTAAAAAACAATATATTGTTAACAAAAAGACAATATACCACCTCTGTATTCCATGTCAATGCCAAACTTCAGAAAGGTTGCCGGATAGTTTCTATTTGGGAGCAGAATAGGAAGACCTTAGGAGAAGTGAAACAAAATGGAACCCTCCCATTTGAATTATTAAAAAAAAAAATGGCTGTTTGTTTAGTTCCAAAATTCCAGTCCAGTTGTAGCTCCATATTTGCTAAAAAGGGAAAATCCACTATTAATGAATTCATCTTTATCATCATTACTAACACGAAATTAGTGTTTTTTGTTGATTGTAGGAAAATTTTACTCAACATGAATATTTTTATACTGAAAGAATTAACAATAAGCCACACAAGTTATGGAATTTTGATGAAAGGAAAAATAAATTTATAAAGCTACATCTTTATACATTCATAAGATCTAAATCAGTTAACAAGGGTTTATAAATGAATTTAATGAGTAAAAACACTAATTTTATATAAATTGAGTTTAATAAGGATATATTGGGTATATATGTTCCACAAAATAAAGAAAAAAAAAAAGGAAAAGGAATGGGGTATGGGGAGAAGGAGAAACTTTTTATTAGTTTAGAAAGTAGGTCCAGAGGAGCCTGTATGTAACTGTAGAAAAACTTCCAAGTAAAAGTCGGTACTCAGCTTTACCAAAGCACCTTCCTCAAATTGTGCCGATTATATTATTATAGTTGTCCTCAAGCTTCATGTAAGTAAAAACAAGCCTCTCTATCGCTATTCATTCATTGCAACTGATAAGCACGCCAGATCCCAGAAGTAGCTTTTAAAATCTCAGTATTCTGAATCCTCCTTATGACAATTCTTTCAACTTTTAATTACCTGTTGCAAAATTAACTTACAAGAGAAGGAATTATAAAAAATCAAAATTGCATTGCATAAAACAACAAGGCCAGTAGCAGAACAGAGATTTGGTGGACCATCTCAGAAATTCACAGAAGCAAGCAAGAGTTCCAGTCGATAACATTTCAGCATGTGTCAAGACAATGTAATACCACTGCTCACTCTTTAGCTAAAAGAGCTTTGAGAAGCTCGGAAACTGTAATATGGCAAGCTGAGTTCCCAGCTGATGTACTATGTATGTTTGAATCTGTTGGTTAATCGAAAGGACTACTTTCTTCTCAAAAAAAAAAAAAAAAATTTGCATTGCATAAATTCAGATTGTAATTGTAGCTGGGTGCCATAATTAAGCAACACATTTCAAAGTGCAGTCATAATCTTGCTGAAAACGAGCCTCCGTCCTACGATTTTCAAACTTCACATATATATATTTTGATTTTTGAACACCAAATTTCTTTGTTGTCATGATGATTAATCGCAGTCTCTTTTTAGTTCTTAAAGAATTCTGTTGTAGCAACCTATGATTAGTCCAATGATTTTCACGATTGAGGATAATATACGCACGAAAAGATTGCTACAGATTATTAATCCTTTCACATCAGTGACCTGTAAGCCAAGAAAAACATAAAAGAAGCGTTTGTGATATATTTATTAATTTAATTTTCTTTCTTTCCTTCTGGGACTTTGCTTGCTCGCGATTCTTATGTCAGCACCCAAGGCCAAAAGTTTGACAGAAACAAACATATATGTATAATAATATCTGTTTTGTTTCACATGCAAGTGTATATATTAATCTCAAAGAGATTGGAATTGGAATGATCAATTTAAGTGAAGAAAATATATACAACAATATATTCCGCATAATTGGTTACGTTCATCACCCCGTAGTGCTGTTGATCTTGAATGTTGAATGTTATAGTGATGATAGGACACTTTGATTATTCAATCTAATTACACTTATTAGTCATAAAAAAAAAAAATGTGGATTCGTCAAAAGAAGTTGACCACCAAGATGGTGGGGGGGTAAAAGAAGTTGATTCGATTAGTTCCATTAGGGATGAATATATTGCTACCAAAACATATCTAAAGAAAAAGAGTTTCTTGAATTAGCAGCATACACATGCTGAATTACGTGTCAATGGGACCTCTCTATGATGAATCCCACTAAAACATGTCATCAATTAACCCAAAAAAGAAAAAGAAGAAAAAGGAGACAAAACGCCGAGTTACAACAACCTCCATTTATTTCTGACAAAAGTTTCTGAGTAGAATGTTCTTAGTCTTAGCTTGTTCTTTCACTAAAATCATATCATATATTCATCATTTTCTTTTGATTAATGTTAAACACGCTAACGCTATTTGGAAATAAGCAAATTAATTAAAATACTTTGTTTTGAGTAGAAGTTCAAAGATCTCAATTTACACAATGATCCCCTAATCCTTAGTGGGGTATCAAAAACTTTTTTATTTTTTGGTAAATTTGTGACCCTAAATAAAAAAAAAAAAAATTGATGGTGGGATCCTTCAAAAATCGAGATGTTGGGCTGCATCTGCACCACGCTGGCTGATCCGAAATTGGTAGATCATTTAATTATCACCACCAGGTTTTTGTAAGGCTGAGCGTAAACTGTCTCCCCATTTCTGTAAAATACATAGAAAAAGAAAAGAGAAAACAAAACAAAAGCTCCTTTGCCATAAAGGAGAAGAAGAACTGGCAATCAATGACCAAATGCAAATGCGACGTTAATTTGCCAGGGAATAAAGCTACCTAGGCCGCCCAAATTCGGCGCTCAGGATAGAAAAGGAACCAAACAAAGCCTTACCTTCTGCACTTTAATTACATTATCATCATTATCTCCTATTAGTTATATATTTATTTGTTATTATTTTTATTATGAAGAGAGAAAAAAGGAAAGGTGAGAAATAAACGTTTTATATTGTAACAACAGTTATGGATTCCACGTCCAAAAGTAGAGGACTTTCTTTGCCACCAATAAGAATATGGTAGCCTTGTACTATTCTATTCTCTTGAAGAAATATTAGTTTACATTGCATATATATATATATATATAGTGATAAAGTAATAGTTTAAAAATAATGCTTTAACAAATTACAATACCGATCTAGCATAATAATTACAAATGGAAGTGCTTCTCTAAGAAAAAATTAAGCTAATTTTTTCCGATTCCGACGCCGGGATTTGAGGAGTGTGGAGATGAATTTGTGATAATTTGGTCATGAAGGTTAGGGCAATATGCTTGGAGAAGGCTCGTGAGTGCGAAATAATCATCGTGCAAATTGGCAAAATGGGGATACTTTGGTCTTTTTAATTGGTCTTTTTTTGTCAAGTGCGTGCCAAAAGACCCAAAAGTAAAACCCCAAATTGCCTTACCAAAAAAGTAATATTTGCATGCACTCCATTTGCTTAATATGCTCTTCGCATAAAAGCTTGAAAGGTCAGCAAAAACACTAACATCCAGTTCACCGAGCTTTGATTTTCCTTGTTTGCAGCCTGTTTGACAATAAATGTAATCCCATTTACAGAGAAAAATAATTGGATTAATTATCATTAAAGAAGACATTTATAAACCCATGACCATGAGCTCAAATTTCATTAAACATAATGTATACAATAGTTAATTAAATTCTTAATTGTGACATACACATGCAAAAATTAAATATCTGCTGCTTCCAATAATAGTATACACTTTTGGTTTAAGAGCTAAAGAAATTGATGATGTAATAGGAGAGAAAAGCAAAAAGAGACAAAGATTGACCTAAGGTTTTACCTTGGTGGCAGATGAAGTTAGAGAAATTGAAGCTGATGACGACGACGTTGATGATGATGAAGGGGTTGAAAGGGCAGAGAGCCCCACATTGTAAGCCATAGTGCCATCAGGTTGAAAGAGACCGTAATTCCTTTCAGAAGTTGGCCCAGGCTTCATATCCTCATTGAATAATGCAAACAAGTAAACTTCTAGCCTCATATTTGGCCTCAATGGTGTCCCTTCATTTGCCATTTGCCTTCTCAACAAATTCTTATTGTATGTCGCCGCATTCACAGCGGTGGCGCCGACCTCGTTGGCGTCCCCTTTAGATGGCCACCCGGTCTCCGAAACCCTAGCTTCAATTCCATTGTAACCCAACTTAGCCATGGCGAAAATAGCAGCATCTACTTGTGCGTAAAGCATGTTGTCGTAATGAAGCTTTGTGTATGGATCAACCATGCCTGAGTTAGGATTAAAAAGTACATAGTCTAATGAAATCCTATTTGGATCATCTTTGTATGCAAAATATGGATATGCATTGATCCAAAATGGTGCCTTGGTACTTGATAAGAATTGTAAATACTGTGACATGATTCCGACGATTTCGGTTTTGAAACTACCAGCTGAAGGAGGATATGATTCTTCTAAAACCGCTAAGGAATTAGGTGTAGAAACATGAATGTACTTATCAAGGCCCAGTTGAACTAGAGCACCATGAATGCTGACTATGGCTGGGACAAGGTTCTGTATCAGGGATGTGTCATCGTCGGTGAAGACCTCGTTTCCCACTACGATGCCGGTGATCTTTGTGGCCGGAAAGTATGGCTTGATGTGGGTGCTTACCCATTGAAGTGCTTGTTGAGGATCCATTAAAACAGCCAGCATTTGGTTTTCAACAGTGACTATAAGTTCAATGTTGGAGTTCGCAAATGCTGTTAAGACCTGAGGATTTGTGTCATATATTCTGGATTTCGTGATCTTAAGAGAGCTTAAGAGATCAAGAACCTTGTCGGGCGGCGGCAAATTGTTAGCTACTTGTCCGTAATTGATTCCAAGACAAGTGACTCCATAATCTGCAAATTAATTATTAAACCACAGACAATTCAAGAATAATGCAATTAACTAATATGAAAATAATTAAGACAAGTTTAAGCTATAGAAATAAAAGGGACAGGAAATTACCTGAGAAACTGAGAGAAACTACAAGAAGAAATGGGATTAAGGCAATATTCCTAGAAAAAGTTGCCATTGTTGATTGAGAGAAGGGCCTTGCGAATTTAAAGATGAGAAAGGAAGAGAGGTCAGTTATAGAGAAATATTTGGTTATCCCAAAATAAGAGGGGAACTTTGAATTCTTTTCTTTGCTTGTTTGAAATTTGTTTTGTTTTGATTTGTGGGGGTGTGTTGGATAGCTAGCTTGCCTTGTAGCCAATGTTGCCTTTGGCTGTTACCTCTTAACCTGTCTTTAAATGACTTGGTTTTCTCAACTTCTTCAACTCGTCAACTGGCTTTTGTTTTTTATCAGGACTACTACTTGTCCCTTTTCCATTCTCATTTGACCAAATTGCCCTCAGCCTCTTACTTCAGACAAAAGCAATTGGAAATCACACTAATTAATTAGTTAATTATTAAGAGGAAGCAACTGGGGGATCCCTACATTTGGGGTGCGGTAAAAATATTAGTGGGTGATAATGATAAGAGATTCCACTTTTATCCTAGCTATTTTATATCAATATATTCTCTACTAAGCTTTTAGGCGAGCGGCTGGACTGCCTCGCTTTTGTGTAAATTTTCCCAAATATGCTTAAAATCTTAAATAGAAGATGATACCAAGCTTAATTAGGCCTCTAGTTTCATTCACTTTACTAATAATTCGGCACATAATTGATTAGTTAATTGAAAAAAATCCAGAGGAAAATAACTTAATAAAAAGGGAATGAAAGAGTCATTTAATTAATTTGGTTAGAAGTCGAATGAATGAATGAAATTGTAAAAATGCTTTAATTAATGAGGAGATCTACAAACTAACAAGGTGTGCGACAAGGGTACGTAATTGGTGTAATTTAAAATTCAAAGGCAAAAAAACTTACGTAATTTGGCCAAAATTGAATTAAAGCAAGGAAACCCCAATGAAAAGTAAATGTTTGGTAAGTGGATAAGGAATGGAATACGTGGGAATTGTTTGGAAACCTAGGTGTCCTTATCTTGGGGCAATGAGGCTGCTTATGTTTCTTTGCTTGGTGACGATGCAAATTGTTCTTTTCATTCACTAACACACCGGACAGTCAACAACAGTTTGTATTAACACATATGAAAGAGATCAGAACTAGCTAGGCTGGCCATCAAAAAAAAGTAGAAAGAGATTTGAAATTTCGTGTTTTGAATGTCCCATCATTTTCAGCACATGATGTTTGTTTTGATGGCCGCGGCCATAACAGTATTGCAGCTTCACTTTACTATCTTGCCTTCCATAACATTCTATGCTGGTTCATTGGGTGGATGAGGCTAGCTATAATCTAGCTTGTGAGTCGCTATCTGGGACGTTGAATGGTAAAATCGCATGCTAAAATTGAATCCATTGATTCAATTGGTAAAAAGTTTGACAGATTTAAACAAGGGGAAGGCAATGCGCAAATTGATGAAGAGGCCTCTCGTTTAGTTTTAACTATGGATCGAAAATCCTGAGCATATTACTTAATATCTCAATCATGGATGTTGATTTCCAAATAAATAAAGTTTTTGTCTGCTAGTATGCTAAGTAAATTAACATATACTATGTCACGGATTTGTATTTTATTTTATTTTTTGGGGTCGGTGTGTTATTATTGCATATGATATACAATTATTTGTTTCTGATTATGACATTAGAAACCCATTCAAATACACCGATCCTTAATTAATGTAAATTGTTAAATCACTAGGCAATTAACTTTTAAAGCTTGCAATCCAGACTCATTGTCGTACAAAAAATTAAACTTAACAAGATAGACTTGGATCTCAAAAGCAGACAAGTTGCAGTGATGTTAGGCTTTGTAAACTATTAACAGGCGTCACCATGGCCAAGCATGTGATCAGGTACTCGTAAAAGAGATAAAAAGAAAGCCTAGCTGATCACATTGCAAAAAGGACCTTTAATTTGTTTAAAGCATCCATTCATGTCATCAAAGTCAATTTAACATTTCCTACGTCATTTTCTCTGCTTTCTTAATGCAGAATGAAAAAGCAAACGATCGAAGAGAAGGAGGGCATCTTCATATATTCCACAACCCATGAATCAAAAAAAATGGAAGACCACCATATATATCCCTTGTTAGCTGGTCAATGCTATATATAGCTTTTATTTATCCTTTTTCATATCCAAACAGATTTGTTTCTGCATGTGAGAGATATGATAAAGAAGTAAAGAGATTAGCTTTTGTTAAAGAAGATGTTGGTGTTAAAAGGAAGAAGCATGATGCAACCAAAAAAAAAAAAAAAAAAAGGAAAGCGAAAGTAAGGGAAGTGCATGCAAATGCATTGCACGAAAGTTCTTGATAGCAGTGCATGCACATGTATGTGTTTGCTCAAAGACATGCTTCTTTCCAAGTTTTTCTATTCCTTAAGAGTTAGATTGGTTTCCAAAAATGCAAGAATCATTACCCAATTTCCAAGATTTTTAACCATGTTGGGAACCCAACCTCCACCCCACCATTTCATGGCTTTGTATAAAAAGGGCGCAATAACTAATTATTAGCTGATGATTTTGCACATTTGCAGCAAAGGTAATTATCAATGTGATAAGGCAATTGAAAGAAACGAAAAGCAGAAATGGTTATTGGTTTCTGGTTATGTAAATGCAAATATTTTTTGAAAAGTAAAGAGCTCTATTATGGTATTGCTTTGGAATTGTGGTAGGAGTGGGCCTAGCTACATCAATTTGTCTATTTTATACAGTAGTCATGGTGTTGAAATAAGATTACGAGGAAGTATACAAATACAAAATACTATAAATTAGATATATCTTGTCAATTACAAAAATGGGTGAACTGTATGTTAATTAGTGTCTTTTGACAATATTGTCTCATTAATGTAGATTTTTGCTGATATAAATTTATATGCGAGTAAATAAATACGTATAGTATAGTAAGTAATTGGTAATTAATAAAATAGAACTTAACAAACAAATATATAAATAACCATAACTTTATTTGTTAAAGCGTGAGTCCTGAGGTATGCCTTATTTTACCCAATTTTATTATATTTTATTGCTTGGGCCCTTCAAACTTATTATTTCTATGTTATGATTTCCGAGTAACGATATTGGACCTATCAAATTATCTCACCAACCCCATTTTTTTAATTTATCTTATTATTTTTCATAATAATAATTATTTTTATTTTATTTTATTTTATTCTCTCTTCCCCCATCTCTCTATAACCGGCACCCTCCTCCACCTATCTTCATCAACAACAAGTTCATCACCACCACCACCACCTATCATCTTCTATTAATTTTTATTTTATGTCATAATCTAAGATTCTATTTAATTTCACTTTGAAATTTGATTAGAAGTTAATATTTGATTCAAATTATGAATCAATTAAAAAAAAATGGGATGGATGTGAGATATGATCTATGGAGAGCATAAGAGAGAAGAAAAAGTATTTGTTTTTTTATTTTTCAATAAGGACAATTTAGGAATAAAAAATATTAATTTAAAAGTGGGAGTTAGTGAGATAAAATGAAAGGGTTAAAAATCACCACTCATGATTTCCTCAAATCTATGTTTCTAGTAAATTTTAAAAGATAAGATGAGCATAGTCTAAATCAATTTTTAGCTACTTACCTCTCTTATGATTCGAACTCAGGTGACTAGTTAAATGAAATTTGCTTGAAAGTCACTTGATTACATTCTTAGGGCTCGTTTGATAAGCTGGATTGGACTAAATAAATTGGATTGGATAATACTGGATTATATATAATATTATATTGTGTTTGGTGCAATATTGGATTGGACTATAAATAATCATGTCTTGTGTTTGGTATGCCATTAAATTGGCTAGTAACTAATAATATGTCTTATATATTAATTTACAAAATTATCTTAGATTTATTTTAAAAAAACATGGAATATATTATAACTTAAATCAATAATTATTGGTAAACTTATTAAAAAGATGTAAAATCTTCCCTTAATTTTTTTATATTTAACATGTTATAGTTTCTATACTTATATTTTACTAAACAATATCATCATAAACATAACAAGAATATCATCAACAAATATAATAAGAATATCAGTCCATAAATAAAAAAATTACATAACAATGTCACTAGCTATATTTAACATAAATTGAATTTTAACATAAAAAACACTCAACTACCATATAAAACATAAAAATTCATTCTATTAAATAATTACAACAAATAAATAAAATAATGAAAAAATATTTAACATAAATTTATTTTTTTAGTCAAGATTTGAGGAGACTTACTGCATGAGCAGAGGAGATTTGGCATGAGAAGAGAGACCTTGGCATCGAGAGGGATGAAGAGAAATTATGGGATTTTTTTTTCTTATCTTGTGAATAGTGATAGACTAAATTTTAGCTTAAATATTATTATCCCAAGCATCCTTCCCTCGTTATAAATTTGGACTAAATGGTGGGCTCCACTAATTTTATCATACAACTACTTTTGTGTACCAAGCAGTGTATTGGAATAATTTTAGGATAAAATTTATTTAATCCCATCATTTTATATTCCAACCAAACGAGCCCTTAGGACTAGAACATGTTTGAAATAAGTGTAGGTATAGAGAAATTGAAAAGAGCATGAGATTGTCTCCATATAATTATATGAAAATATTATTTTGACTTGAAAAAGAAAACTAATTAATGGATCTGGTAGATAAGTGCCTCTTCCATTTTAATAATTTGTGAAGTTAAGATTTTGTTCACGATGTTCAATCAACAATGGCTGGAAAATAAGGTATAATGAATATTTTTGCTAAAGCTACAAATAGAGTTCTCAAAAAAAAAAAGGGCCACGATGACCAGTACTAGGCTTAAATTAGCAAACTGGCCTCATTAGTGTATGCATGAAGCTGTTCAATTAAAAGTCCACCTCAAAAAGGCTCTCTTTAGTGCTTTGTAAATAAATAGTAATGCTGATGGGCCAATAACCGTTTTCGCTGAACTTGTCTCTCAGAATCCAAGCATCACAGATTTGACGGCTTGACGCACTAGCACTTGCCCGTCACGCCCCAACAGCAGCAGAGTTCATTTTTTCTATTGGTGGCGGTTGAAACCTTTAAAAAGACATTTTGAGTTGTACAAAAAACTTGTTTTCAAAAAATGATGGAAATTCCTATTTTTTACTTAATTCATGGAAGAGCGTTTTATTTTCAAGACCAAGTTTTGTACTTTGTAGAATACAATGTTGTAATCCAACATTTTTTTTCGGATGCTTCAAAATTTTAAAGTTATTTCTTCAAAAAAAAAAACTACACTAATGCTTTGTTTAGTTACCCGAGTGTGAGTGGGAGTGGGAGTGGAGAATATGAATTCCTTAAACTTTAGTATTTACCTATTCATTTAGGGAGGAAAGTGGAGTGAGAGTTCAACTATGTGAGTCCTACTTATTTTTCAGTGAGGAGTGACCGAGTGGGATTCCCACTCCCACGGGGAGAGATAGAGTGAAAATTTTACCATACTCTTATTAAATATAATACAATTATATTTATTAAAATAGAATTATGTTACATTTATTTAAAAATAATAATATCGTATTTATTTAAATGATATTATTAAATTATTTAATAATATTACATTTATTAAAAATTATAATATTAAACTTATTTAAATATAAAACCATTATATTTAGTTAAAAATAATATTTACATTTATTCTAAGTTAAAATTACTTAAAAATAATATTATTATATTCATAGAGAATTAATAATATTACCATATACTATCTTTATTTGAAAATATAGCATTATTATATTATGTAATTTTAATAGTATTATATTTATTTAATATTAATAATTAATAATAATAACAATAAACAATTTATTATAAGAAAATATTAATTTTTGTACTATATTATTAATAATAATGTTTCATTTGTATTGCTCTTATCAATTAATTTTAATTTACATAATTAAATTTATTAAAATTTGTGATTTAAATAATTAAGAATTTTAATAATTATTATTAATTTATATAATTAAAATTAATTACAAAATAAATAGTTTATTTATTAAATATATATTTTTTACTTTGTAATTAAAAACTACCTTTATTTAAATAATGATAAAACTGTAATTTAAAATAATTAACTCCTAATTCAAGATAAAGTAAACACATAAATAAGATTTTGATTCATATTCTACATTCCTATTCTAGTATAAGTAAGCAACATACTATTACTCCACACTCCCAATTTTAAGATTCTCGCTCAAATTTAAAAAGTAAAAGCTACCTAATAGTTTGTTATTAAAAAAAAAATTCTAAGGAGTTTTTTTTTAAAGGATTATTATTTCTCGGTCAAATATCTTATAAAATTAGAATTTAAAGAATTTATATCTGACTTGTGATTTTACCGTCTCTAAACATTCAAGTGGCTTGGCACATAAAGAATAATATTAAGAATTTCGATATCTAGGTTTTAATTGATGTGATATTCAAATATTGAATGGTATAATAGTAATTAACTAATTATGAAATTTATCATATAATAATTCCAATAGATGAGTAGCATGTGTAGTTAATTAAGATACAAATTGAGATCCCTAATATTATTATTATTTTTATCTAAATATATAATAAATTAAATATCATATGTATGATATATCAGCAAAAGCTTGACCCCATCGGTTAGAGTGAGGTTGTTTACATTCTAAAAATTATTTTGAGCATCCTTTTACTCATAATACTCACTTGTTAAATTTTAAAAAAAATCACTTAATACACTCTTTAAATTTCCAAAACACTCCTCAGTTAGCTTATTTCAACTCAGAAAATTAAATATATTTCATACCAATGAAGAACTTATTCAATATCTATATATAGTGTTATTCATCACAACTATAACATTATGGCATTGACCTCGTTTCAGTTTCTTCAATTGAAGGGACGATCATGATAAGGGTGTAAAATTAATGCAGAAGATGTGCCTAATACTAATATGCTTGAACCTGTTGCAGAAAAGGGAGGTGAAAAAATTGGAATCTTGAGATATTATGGAGGTAAATATTGTTGATTTAGAAAATATTATTGGTCATAATAAAATTATTAGTATGGTTTCTTAAGGTTCGACTGTTTCAAGAATTTCGGTAGCATGGAAAGCCGAGTATCAAGATTGCTGATATGGATGAATCAAAACCAACTTTTTTTGGTGAAACTGGTACTTTTTGAAATTGATATAACGCCGCCGTCAAGAAGCAGATCAATGGAATTAGAAAAAAAAATTAGGGTTTATGTTAATATAAATTATATTGAATGGGTGTAGTAAAAGGGTGTTAAGAGTAATATATTTTATTTAATCACACAAGATTGTCCTAAATAATAAATTAACTTTTGGGCATTTTTGTAGTATAAAATTTTATAAAAGGGTGGAGCTATTAAAGCCACCAAATTACTCCCTACACCCATTCTTAAAAATAAATTTATTATTAAAAATTTCAAATTTAAGAATCTCAAAATTACATTTCACTAATCACAACTTTCTCTCTTTACCTTACAACTGCATATTCTCACTCTAAACTGACATCTTGCAACTAAACATTTAATTTCAGTCTTTTTTTTAACATTTATTAGTATAACATGATCTATAATTCATACTTTTTATAATAAGAATTTTTTTTATATATATTCATTAGCTTTTGTGTTTGGTAAAAATTAATTTCATGATATTCATTAACTCTCATGGCTGATAAAAAATTATTGATGTTCATTTTTAAATGGTGAATTTTGTTCCTCTTAATCAATGATACCAATTATTTGTAGTTAAAAGAATATATCTGAATGAATTGATAAGCATTAGTGAAAATTGAGAAGAGAAATAGAAGAAAGTGTTATCTAAGTAATTCTTATATAATAAAGTTTTTAATTAAAAAAATGGTGTAGACTGTAGAGAAGGTATTGGTGGATTCAAATACCCCCACTCTCTATAAAAATATGAGGATCAAAATAATTTTTTGAATGTAAATAGTCCTATCCTATTAATTATCTATCCAACAATATTAAGAAATATCTATATTTGTATTGTTTCCAACTGCACGTGTTACTCATCAATTAGATGATGAATAAATAAACATTTTTTAAACTTAATTTTAATGAATTAAGAGTATTGATTACTAGTTAGTGCAATGTTGTCTTCCCATAACCATTTCTTTTCTCCCTTTCCTCTCATGTGCTTTTCTTTAATTCTTTACATTTGTTTCTCGGAAAATGCTACTTTGATAAAAAAAAATTAGATTACAAAATTTTGACAAAATGTATAAAAAATAAAATATCTTCATAAAATGTAAGTTGTCTGCAGCTACCCTTATATTTTGATATTTTTATACGTTTATGAAAATTTTGTAATCCATTTTTGTGTACATGCAGCATTGATGTTTGTACATGTAGCTTTGTATAATTATAATCCTTTGGAGGAGCCATATTCTTCAGCTACTTCGTGAAACTTGTCGAGTGAAAAAGACATAGTCAAACACGACGCATCATCACTTGCTTCACTTGAAAAAGGTCATGTGATGTGCTACGTGGAGAAATCAAAACGGTTCACAACCTCAGATAGAAGATATTATATATCGTATTAGGAATAGTCCAAAACCCTCGTGGAGACCCAAACGGCCTGTAAATACTAAATAGTGCCATCTTATTATTCATATAGACTTTTTATCTCTACTCAGTAATCAGTAATCAGTAATCTGTAATCACTAATCACAGTCTTTTGCTAACTTATCACTCATTCCACATTCTCTCTAGATTTTCGCTAGCTTTCTCCGGATGGATCCAAACTGACCTGAGCGTCCAAATGCGTTTATTCCACCGTCAGCCCTTCTCAAATGTCAATCTCAAGTCAACTATCTCAATCGAAGGGTAAATCCGTAATTCTCTAGCATTTGATGGTAAGAATATACCTTCAAATCTTAGAAATTGAAAATTTCATATTAAATTAAGAGTAATTATACAAGTGTTAGACATTTTTGTATAAACTGACGTAGTCTGGTATAATTGATTGAATAGGGGTGGCAATTTGGGTCAGGATTCGTTTATTCGATTTGATTCGATGCGAATTAAATGGGTTTGGGTTTGAAAAAATTAATTTGTTTAATAAATGGGTGAATTCGATTCGATTCGTTAATTAAACGAATCGAATCCGGATTTGAGGACATTGATTCGTTTAGGATTCGTTGAAAAAATGGGTTATAAACGAATCGAATACGGTTTATTCCTTTAATTAAATTACTTCTTTGTCCTTAAATTTGTTTGAAAATTTTTTAAAACTTGAAAGTTAATATAGTAATTTTTTACGATATAAGTCAAGCTATAGGTGAAGCAAGAATTAGGGCAGTAAGCCCTAATTTTTTCATTTCATCATTTCACTATTTCTTTTTTTTCTTCATCTCTCAGGCTCCTATCTCAAGTCTCATCTTCATTCTTCCATCAAGAAGCCATACAAATTAAAATAGATTTGACAAAATAAAGGTGCTACTTATTTATTCCGGAAGTGGAAAGACTGATTATTTGCAAATACTAGGGTATGCTTTGATAACTATGGGTTTTGGGCTAAATGTTGCTCTTGTAAACAAAAAAAAAATGTGCTTGTAAATGGATTAATGCGGGAGTGTGTTTGGTAAAGTTTTATCTTGCTTATTTTTTATTGGTTTTGTAGATTTAATTATTATTTCTTTAACAATTTTATAAGTTTGCTATATATTTGATATTTTGAAATATTATAGTGACTATTTTTAGTGTTGCGGCAAGTTAATATTATTTTATTTATTTTTTGGTGTATGATTCTTGTTTTCAAGGTGACAAAGACAAAATGAAGAAAATTAAAGAAATCACCTTGGTTTATAATTTGAATTTGAATTATTGTTAATTGTTAAGAATTTGTAATTTGGTATTTGGATGACTGTATATTTAATCTTATAATATGATTTGGATTATTTGTATTTGTATGATGTTAATATTATTACCTTGTTATATTTTATTTTGCTTAATTTTGTTTATTAATTATATTTTTCTAAACGAATTGTAAACGAATCCAGATTCGATTCGATTCGTTATGGATTCGGATAAATAAATAGTAAAAAAATTAAATGAATCGAACCGAATATTCGTTTAATAAACGAATCGAATCCGAATAATAGAATTTTGACCAAATTTGTTAGAACATCTCACTCACTGATGACTGATCCCGCCCGCAGGCATGCATTATTATATCCACCAAGTATTTTTTATCATTGTCGTGGAATCTTGGGTAGCCACATATACTCCACGCAAAGTACTCACAGAACAGCTAGCGCCATCGTCTCATCTAATTAATTAAAAGCGTAAATCAATTAAGACTTCCCAGCAAAAATATATGACCGCCATTTTGAATATCCATACGACTACAATAGATCCAGTTTTTAGAGACCATTAACATCACCATGATAAGAAAGAACATTAATATCAATTAACCCTGGCAGAAGAGAAATGAATAATAATATAGATAGACATTTAAGTTTAACGACCACCTTAATAAGGTCAACAGAGAAGAAACATGATTCATAATAGTATGTATGTATATATATATCCACTGCCAGCTAGGTAGCCAGCAGCTTCAATTCAATAATGCAAATTATACTCAGTCCACAGCCACTGCAAATCCTCCGGCGGAGGGAGCTCCAAGTCGAAGATCAGCCTCTTAACATCCATGTCCTTAAACGGCATGCCTTTTGATATCATGGAAACTGATGACCCATTGTAATTATTATTGTCATCATTAACGACTTCGTCTTCAAGCTTATTAACCTCAACTGATATAACCTCTCTCTTTGAATCTGCTGATGATGATGAGTTGCTTTCTTTGATCCATGCAACGCTAGAATCCTTGCCCGTAAGCTTCTGAACGACGGATTTGAAGCTCATGGGGTCAGTTTCTACGTACTGAGTATCCATTAAAACTACCTTAACGGCTTCTCGCTTTTTGCTTGACATCGTTGTAACTAGGAAAATATATGTATATATTAAAGAAGGAAAAAAAACCGCTTTTTGGAGAATCTTTTCTTTGCGTTGAATTGTATGATTATTTTATTAGAATTGTGAGTTTTATACACAAGAAGCTTAGAGGAGAAAGTGACAACTGGCAAGAGATGTGGACACAAGGGCCTTTTGGCAGCCAATAATGACTCAAATTGCATGGAGTCAAAGGCACGCAACTTGGAATTTTCAAGGTCAATCTTATTGTTACGTTTACCGGATTGTCAAGTGTAACTAATATATATCATTTATTTTCATATTTTTTTTTATAATAGACAATAACCTCTTTAACACTATAATTTTACAATGTTACTTTTACTTTCAAATACACTTTTATTCATATTTATTATAAATTAAATCAATCATATGAATGGAAATTAAAATGAAAAATTAAGTATTAAAAATAAGAAATACATGTTTTGTTATGAACAAAAAATTAATAATAAAATATCTTTATTGTGCTTTTTTTATTTTATAAACATTTTCTTATAATAAATATTTTATAATATTTTAAAATTAAATATAAAAAGTGCAAGAAAAATATTTTATTATTTATGTTATAATAATTTATTTATTTATCATTTAGGTTTTCTTATAATTTTTTTTTCATTTTATAATAATTTTCTTATATATAATATTTATAAAATAAAAAAAGTCCAAGAAAAATATTTTATTATTAATTTTTTTACATCAAAACATATATTTCTTGTTTTTAATACTTAATTTTTTATTTGAATTTCCATTCATATGATTTATAATAAATATGAATAAAAGTGTATTTAAAAATAGGGATAATATTATAAACTTATGCTATCAGTGGGGTTATTGGCTATTATAAAAACAGCATGGGGTAAGTGGTATATAATGATTACAATAGGAGGAAAATTGGCGATCTCCCTTTTCATATATTACCTAAGCTTTACACTCGATCTACTAGCTAGCTAGCTAACAGGAATTAAACTTATTAATTAATAAGTTTTAAGACATATTGTCCTGTTAATTCAGTTTTGTTCATTCGGGCACTTTTAGCTTTCATTTGTTTATATTGGATAGCTGTAACGATCGAGAACAAAAAGTTGACAATTATGTGAAATTAAATTAAAGAGAGGTTTGAACTAATAGACCTTTGGCCTGGTGAAAGAGCACTTGCTCTCATAATGTGTGAGAGCAAGTATTCGAACCCTCAAAGTAATTACGAAATATAAGTGGAGTAGGTGTCCCTAGAGTTGGCAAAAGTCCGAGTCCAGGTCGGGTTTAGTCCTATCCGGGACCGGCCCGGATCACTAGAACAGCTGCCTGGACCCGGATCATTTCTCAAATTTTGCATGTGAATCGGGTTAAGCCTGTACCGGATTTTAATCCTGGCTTTCTCTGCCCGCATGCATGCTTTACTTAATTTTTTTTTTAATGCGTCAACACTGAATAATTGATGATTACTGCTGTTTTTTTTTTTTTTAACCTTGAAGAAACCTGGCATTTTTACTCAATAATCCAAAATGAATTTACACATATCAAACTGAAACAAATTCGCTACACATACTTATCAACATAACCCTAAATTGAAGATTCCATGTCTTCAATAAAACTAAAACCCCTGAGACACGGATCCAATTTTGCCCTTCTTTGCTGCAGATTTCTTCGGCAGCAGGTTCTGATGAATGTTAGGCAACACTTAGCAATAGTCACAGAGCCAAGCAGCTTGCTAAACTCATTTTTTTCACAGCCAGCTGAAGGTGCCTCAGAATGATTCTGTTATTCTTATTGTCCCTCGCAACGTTCCCAGCCAACTTCAAAACCTCAGCAGCAAGGTATTTAAGGACAGCGGAGAGATAGACAGGAGAGCCGGATCCGACGCTCTGGGCATATCGGCCTTTCTTGAGGAAGCGTGCTACGTGGCCGACCGGGAACTGGAGACCGGCCTTGTGTGATCTGGACACCGATTTGGTGTCCTTGGACCTGCCTCGCCCACCCTTGGTTTCTGCAGTTTCTGAACTCATGGTTGAGAAATGGCTTTCTCTTTTGAGGAAGATGGAGAGTTTTGAATAATTCGAGGCGGTTTGCAGATAATGATTGTTGTGTGTGTTATGTTTAGTAAATTAGCGATTGGATTTACGATTTGGGCTTGGGGAGAACGGGAAATGTTTTTATATATATATATATTTTTCTTATTATGAATCCGGGAACGGACCGGTTCCGAGTTTTTGGTGCCGTGCCCGGACTTGTACCCGGAAGTGTCCGGGTATTGAATTTCAATATATGGGCTCGGTTTTTGTTTGTATGCGGTCTGGGTTTTTTCCGAACCGGATAGGTCAGGTCCGGGCCGGATCTGGTTCGGACGGGTTTTTTTGTCACCCCTAGGTGTCCCTCGAGAATTAGTGTTAACTTGTCCTAGTAGTAGTTTCATTTAATATGAGTTGTAATCTAAACAATAGTCTCATGTAATTAAAAAAAAAATTAAAGGGAAGTTTATAGAATCTCGTCACTAGGTATTCCTTGATTTTTTTTTTCGTTTTTTTTAAGCTCTTCTCAGTCACTTTGATTCTTATCACACCGTTATAACTTCTAATCAATTCCTAATTAATTAATCACATTCTCATCATTTATGTAGTATTAAAAGAATTTTTAAAAAATGACGAGATTTGATAGGGTGATTTTACACCACTATAATAATTAAATTTAGTATAAGATTTACATCGTGTTCAATTATTTTAAAGTTGTTTTATTTGTTATTTGTTTGTTTAGGCATTGATGATTGAAAGCATGTGGTGCGAGTTTTGATCAAGAAAAATGGAGCTGCAATAGGAAAATAAATTGGAGTTTAATGGAAATAAGTGCCGATTATGAACGAAGAAAGGGAAGCCGCGTGCATTCACGTGGAGATTAGACAAATTGGCATAAGCTTGAATTGAATGGCTGCGTGTGATGGGCCTTGGGCTGTAAAAGAATTGTTTGTTTGTATGAAATCAAGAGTAGGCTTGGTTTTGTTGGAATCCGTTGAAGACAAGGATTAAGGAAGCAAGTTTTAAATTCAGAATTGAATTTGGCAACAGCTACGTGAGAAGAATTTAAGCATTAAAATTGGTGGCTTTAGCTTGAGTGGAGGGCACATGCATGGCATTTTATATTTTGGAAAGAAATCTAATGGAACCCGTGAGCATGAGTTAGAGTTGGAAGCAAATTGAATTTGGTGGATTTTCCTTACAAAGGCCGGTTTTTGCATGCATGTAAAAATCTTAAAAGAATTCGGTCATGGGCATTATATAAAGAGAAGCCAAGACAAGCACAAAAAAAAAGAGAGAAGAAGAGAAGCAGCCGCATAAAATTTAAAAAAAAAAAACCAAGAGAATTAGTAGCCGCATAAAGAGAAGAAAGAAGAGCAAATTGAAGATCTTTTCAAGAATTTTTTCTATTAAACCCATCTTCTCTTCTCTTGTTTTATATTATAAGGATGTTTTATTTTATTATGGATGTTATTTTCTTCTTTATTATGAACTAAATATTTTATCTAGGTTTGTAATGAAACTTAGTATGAACCTTAATTGATTAATGTTTTTAGTTCTTCAAAATTGCATTCTATTGATTATTTATTATATTTTGTGCTTAATTTATTTGATTGCTTGATCACCAATTAAATAGCACATGTGTAGTTGCATAGATATTGGAAGAGTCATGCATCTATAGACCTAAGTATGATAACATGTGTTAATCTGATATAGAAATATACTTAGATTGCATATGCACTTGTTAATGAACTTGAACTTAACGAATTGGTTATAGTTGATCCTTATAGAAATATAATGAGTTGATTTTGAGTAATATATCTACTTGACCATCGGAAGAGGCTTGTAAAGACTTTAGTGTTCTGAGTGATAATTGAATTATGCTAATTAGGAGAACTGGACTGAGATTAATAAAGGGATTGCTAGGGAAAATTACAAACCTAGGTTTCATCATCCATTGATTATCTTTTTATTTATTTATTTTGCATTTAATTTACCGTTATAATTTTAGTTAAGATTTTTTATTAAGTTGTTTGGACTAGACTTGGGAGATATAAATTGATAGATAGTGATAGGATAATACTAGTCCCTGTGGGTTCGACACTTTCATTCATCACTTTATTACTTGTTCGATACGTACACTTGCGTAGTTAAATTTTTAGACAATAAGATTCACACTTTTAAATAACTAGAAAATAGAACCATGCTTCGCACGGCTTTGAAAAAAGAATTTAAAAGAATTTTATTAATTTTTGTTTGATATTTTGTTCATTCTACATTCCAATTAGATTTAGGGTGATCCTTCAATGTTTGAGCTACTTTCCAGTATCTTGAAGTCAGCAATTTCCTTATTCTTCGGTCTCCAATACGTGTCACATGCCTATAAACCTTCGACTTGTTGCTAGAATTATTGTTCCTAACTAAATTATCGTCATCATCTTTAACACCTAATTTAACATCATTCCACTGCTTTGAAAATGAAGTAAAAGGAACAAGATCCCTGCAAGATGGCAATTTGACATCGTTTTCATAATTGACCAATGCCACACATGTTACATACAATTTTGTTGGATCTCCAGTCTCTAAACCTTTAGTCTCTAACCCTTGTTCAAATTTATTTTGCATGCCATTGTTACATGACTTTGCAAAATTAAGATAACCACCCTCAAGCTCCACTTTGCTTGGGATATTCTCATTTGTAGATTTCAAATCACCAGCAGTTTTTCCTGAGAAACCAGAATCCATGGTTTTTGAAGTTCGTTCTAAGATTTCATCAGCTTCAGCAAGTGGGAATTCATTCAGTGAGCACTTCTGATTACAAATTTGTGATGCCGATTCTGAGACAACAGCACTCACCTCAGAGGTTCGCTGATCGAGATATTCTATTTTCATTGGTTTACATTTATAATGATGACCATCTTTAACATCATCTTTCGTCAATTCTTTAAGAGCGAAATTCTTCTTAGTGATCAAAATAGGCAGACTAATTTCTCCTCCTTAAATAGAGGCTATAGTAACATCTTTAGGATTTATTAGTCGAACCATGTGACAATATACTTTCATATAATTGAGATTTTTTTCAAACAGTATTTTTTCTATTGAAAAATTTTTCTATGCATTTTAGATGGTGGAATAAAACCTCCACATCGCAAGAGAAAAAAATGTCACAATCATGAGAGATGTCAGCGTGATGCTTTTTATAAAAGGAGGAAATTTCGTAATCGAAGCTTGTTGGAGGCTTTTGATGGGAGTTTTAGTTGTGAAAGTTTACTTCACTCTCATGCAGTAGCTTTTTAGCTAAGGAAGCCATTAATTCGAATGCACAAATATCCTTATTTGGCTTCTTCAGTTGAGCCTTCCTCTAGAACCAACATAGCCAAAAGTAAGAGACTTTGAACAATTTTCAGCGTAAAGCACTAATAAAACCTAGAACTTAGGTGATATATATACCCTGATCGATCGATCAGTCTTAGGAATAGTGGGAACATGGAAACCTTTGAGTCCATAATCAAGCCTCTTTATTGACTTCATATTTCACACAATGCACAAAATTATAACTCATCAAACAAAAAGAAATGTGCTCAGCAAACACAAAAGAGCATCCCCTGATTCCACTTCACTGTCATTAGTCCAAAAGGTAACCGATTGTCAAGTGTAATCTTAATTGTGATTTATGCAATTTAGAATAAATTTACAATAATGGGGTTCCTTAAATCCACCTATTTAGCAGAGCTAACACATAAATATTATCAAATATATAACCACAACAATAAAGGTTGAAATGCAGCATTTCAGTCATATAAACTCTATATGAATGCCAAAGCCAGAAATCATTGCCAGCATGACAATTTTAATCACTCTTTGAAAAGGGAAAAACTTTAAAATGATCCAATTCACTCTAACTGACGCTTTAAAGACCTGTAAAATGATCATTATATAACAAAATAATCTAAATATAGTACATAAAGACACGAATTATAGAAAGAACTAATTCAACTCATTACTTCCGTAGTGAGTCAGAATGATCCAAAGTCCGGTAATTTGACTGGAAAACAAAGGTTCCATATAATGTTTTTCCAAAAGCAAAACATGTATGCATATGTGCATCTGACTGCATTTCTCTAATTTTATTCTATAAATTTTCCCTCAAATTGTTTTCTACCAAATTAGATCCATAACTTAAACCCCAAAACCAAATTTCATTTCAAGTAGACCGCTACAAGCAAAAACCAAAATGGTAAAAAAGATATACGAATCAACGATCCTCCATGAACTATGTGATGGGTAACTACGAAGCAGATCCTAAAGCCCAATCAGTCATCAATCGAAAAAACTAAACTTGCAATTGATCACTATTCACATACACTTGAGATTTCCAAATCCATAATTTGGATTCTCCAACCATCACATGTGAGGAATTGAGCTTGAATTTCATGAAATCCTGATCATAGCAAACAATTCAACAATAAGATCAATTATATAAAAAGAAAAATCTAAAACCAATCAAATTAATGAAATTATCCACAATCCAATGTAATTCATACATATCACTCCGCTTTGCCATTGCAGTCTGCATAAATAGATTTTAAAGGAAGCATTAATCGGGCAAGTCTTTGCAGCATGAATGCATTTGAAGAAATAATATAATATTACCTTGCAGGTTTTACATCGAACAAGATCAAAACTCTCAAGTAATTCAATTTCACAGCGCAATCTATACGAAACACCATCAATCTCCAAAAGCTCTTGTCTAGTAGATTCAGAGACTAGTATTTTACTGGCAATATAAAATGACAACAAATCAGGCTTCTTCACAAGACCACCCATTTTTAGTGTTCCAACAATTTGTTTCCACTTATCTGCAAAATGTTGACACAACCATTAGTATCACCAAGCAATAAAAAGACACATGTAAAATTCACTTTTTCAAAAAAAAAAAAAAACGAAAATAACACATTGAAAAGTTTCATATCATTGTATAACTAAAAGAAAAAAAAGAGTAATTCATTTACGAAAAAACTGATTCCAAATCAGGATAGTTCAACTCCCACATAATCAAAATTCCAGATCAAATCATCAAATTCTACAAAGCCTTAGCTTGAAGATCGGATCATGATTGCAAATCAAAATTGAATTCACTTCTCATCACAATTTCTATCACACGATCATCAAATCCAACATGGAAACACAAAATCCACCACAATTACATCAAAATATCAAAACTATGAAACTGAATTCTTTCAACATACCTGTAAAAACCAATGATCAAATTCAAATCAATTACAAATATTGAATCAAAATTCAAACCCCCCCTCTCTCCAAAATTCAGTTATTTATTTTCCCTCTCTCTCTCTCTAGAAATTGGACATAAACGAAAAACCCCACAAGAAATAACTGCTTAAAACCCCCCTTTTCTTCTTCTTCTGAATCTATTATACCTTTGAAACTATTGAGATTTTATGTTATTTATTTATTTTCAATAAATGAGTGATTTTGGCAGTTTTTTTTGCAATGTAATTATTTTTTAATCTCAGCCAATATATTAGAAAATGGAGAATATAGAAAATAAAAAATATAAAAAGCTAGGAAGTAAAAGAGACATGGACTGAGATAATAGAGAATATAGAAAAATGAGCAATGGTGATGCCACATCACTTCTTCTAGTCTTCAACTTTATATATATATAGATTTTTAACAGTACTTTGATTCTTATTCTATCTCTCTCTCTCTATATGCCCATTAGAGTTTTTTACTCATACATATAATTTATATCATCACTTTAACAAGCCATAATTTACATAAACCCTAAAATCAGTTTTTCATATGACTCAATACTATTGTTTGTTAAATAATTTGGTAGTCATGAGAAATTACTTTTGAGTCAAGTAATGAAATTTAGCAGCTGCTAAATAATAAATGACTAAAATACAGCTACGAAAGTATGTAAGGATGGATTTGAAATTGACGAGGATTGAAGATAAATTTGATGGAAAAGTTTAGAACCAGCGGCGAGATTTTCATCACCTCTCTCTTATCATATTTTCAATTAAGAATATCGCCAGTGGTTCTAAACTTTTCCAACAAAATTATCTTCCATCCACCATCCTTGTCAATTTCAAATCAAATCCATCCTCATTTTATCGCAATTAAAGACAAGGGACCTGCTAATGCTATGGCCTATTGACTGTGGAAGAGCAAAGGGATCTCCTTTGGGCTTAGGGGGGAGTGTCAGTCACTATTCGGATAACCAGTATTGGGCTTTCTTGGCCCAAAATTTTAACTTTACTGGCAACTCCAACTGATATTAACCTGAAGCCCAAGCCCGATACGTATCTCTTTTCTTATTATTTTATGGTAATTATATGGTGGCCACCACTTATTAAGTGAAACTTCTGCAGACCATCAATTTTTAAGATTATATCTGTAAACCACATTTTTTTTAAAGAAACATCTTCTACCCACCTTTCCGTTAACAGAATCCGTTAACTTTGTTAACGGAAACATGACGTCAGCATGCCATCATAAGGGTAATATTGTCATTTAGTTTAAAAATAAATATTTAATTAATTATATTTTATTTTTAAAAAATAAATGTTTAATTATATAAATAACATCGTTTTTGTTTATAAATAAAAAAATCAAACAATACAAAATCTTATATTTAATTAATTATAAATAATTTTCGTAATTATTGTATTATAGGGGTAAAATAATCTTTACGCAGAAACCTCTAACGGCAGTTAACTTTTTTAACGAAAAAGTGGTTGGGGGATATTTCTTTGAAAAGTAGGTGATTTACAGATACAATCTTAAAATTTAGTAGTTTACAGAAATTTCACTTAACAAGCGGTAGCCATCAGATAATTACCCTTATTTTATTATGTTTTATTCTCAGTTTTGAATGCTACCCAGGGGTGGGCAATTTCGGGTTTGGGTCGACCCGATCAGGTTTCGGGTCATTTGGGTTGGAAGAAATATAATCTGAATTTAACCTGGATACATAATCCGATCCGATCCGATCCAATCCGAATATATTTGGATCGAATCGGATTGAATAATTTGTGTTTGTTTTCTTAATATTTTCGGGGGTTGGCTAAAATCTAACTCGATTGGGTTAAACTCCTCACCCGAATCCAATCCGAACTCGAATTTTTCGGTTCGGATCGGGCTAAATGCCCACCCCTAATGCTACTAATCAAAATCTTTTTGTTTTAAATTATTTTTTTAAAAGGTAGAAGTGTAGGTAAAATTTAAATTAATTTTTAACACTATTTGTTTAGAATTTGTGTTCGAGTGGTCAATTAAGATTTATTCGATATTGAGGTATTTTGTTATTGTGAAAATAGATGCTGCAATTATAAAATAAAGGTTAATAATGTATGGTAAATATAATTTTTAAAGAATAATTTTGATAACAATAACTAAGATATTATAAATTTTTTATTATATAAATATGAAACAAAATTAACTTAACCTACTTGGGTGTGGCTAAATTAGGGTTCTATTTGGGATTGAGGTTAGATAGATGTAGCTTAAAAAAATATAGCATTAACGTATTTGGCAAACATTAGCTGCTGTAACTTGAAAACTAAGTTGATTTGATTTTGTACGTTTATGATGAAAAATCTATTATATCTTTATTAATTTTGTCAAAATTATTATTTTAAAATTGTATTTACTACATATTGTTAACTTTTATTTCATATTTATATATTTTTTTTCACAGCAACACCTAATTTAAGAAACCGAGCCTACATTATATGTAGCTTACATCTAATTTAAGAGTTGCATCTAATAACTCAAGACATGTATCTAATCAAAGTTATCAAACAATATTTGTGTTATTTGGTGCAACTCTTAGAGGCTGTTTGTTAAATGTCTGAAGTCTGAAATTTTATTACTTTCAGACATTTTTTAAAATATGCTTGTTTGTTTTTTTAACTTATAATTGATTTTCAGACATTTACATCTGAATAGAAAAAGTAAACTTTTGTGACTTTTATCTGAATGGAAAAATGTCTGAATGACAAGTAAATATTATATTTCAAAAATATCTCTATAAAATAACTTATTTCCTAAACTATAAAATATAATCCTTTTTGTTGGTTTCAGTATACATGAACATAAATGTAAAATAACAAAGTTTAAGATATTTTTTATTATAAAAACAAACAAGATACCATTTATATTCAGATATTAAAAAACGAAAAACAGACATGTCATTCAGAATTTTGATTTCAGACCCATTCAAACTTCAGAAAAATTCAAACACATTCAAATTTTAGATAAAAAAATAAACGCTACCTTAAATTAGATGTAAGCTACATATAATGGAACTTAACATAACCTAAATTTTAAATTATAATTATAAGTATTTATCAAACGCATTAAAATTATATCTATTCAACCAAACTATCAAAGCAACCCTAAATAGTAATAAAAAAAAACCCAAATAAAGTTGATTGAAAACCCCGTTCTGCTGATTGCCTAAGGGCTAGACCAATAAATATAACACCAATTTATTAAAATGTGAAAAATGGGCAATTGAATTTATTCGTCACGAAAAAAAAAAAATGGAAAGTTCCGTGTGCATCTTCTTACTAACTACATGGTACATAAACTACCCACTGCCCTAATTCTAGAAAGTAGAAATGAAGAAGAAAATTAAATTAAATTAAATTAAACAAAAAGTAAAATAATAAAAAAAATAAAAAAACGAAAAAACAGTCTCTTTCTGTGTCTGTGTCCGTCTCGCGTACAGGAGGAGCCGGGGAGGAGGATATCTAAAATCGAAATAGTTCTCAAATCTTCTTCATTTGTTCACTTTCGTGTGCGTGCGTGTGCGTGTGTGTGTGTGTTTTTTTTTCATTTTTTGGGTTTTTTCAATTTGCAGTGAGTCAATTAAAAATGCACTAATAAACGAGCTATTTCATGTCTCTCCCCAACAAACGCACAGTCAGCAACAATTATTCACCTTCGGCAATGAAGAAGGCCAAGTCCCAAGCCGTGGCCTGCTCTGTGGACGCCGCCAACAAGAACGGTCTCCACCACGACAACGACGCCCTTTTCGATCCCTCTTCTATTTCTCTTGATGACGATCTTAAGCCCGACGAACCCCGACAACAAGCCGCCGCCAATTTATCCCGCAAAAAGGCCCAGCCACCTCAGCCCGCCAAAAAACTCGTCATCAAGCTCCTCAAAGGTACGCCCTTGCTTATTGCTTGTTTCTTTTATTCGATCATTCGTGTTTTGTTTGTTTAGGTTTTGATTGAGTATACCGAAGGTTTTGCTTTTGAGTGTTGGAGGAACTTAAAATGGATTTGTATTTATTTTGAGCTGATCTTTTCACGTGATTACTTGAATTTATTTGGTGGACCTTTGAATTGGATAGATTATGGGATCTGGGTTATCGTTTTTCATTTGTTAATTGAGGAATTTTATCTGGTGGTTGAAATTGATTTGGGTATTTCTCACTTTGGCTATGCTTAGTTGTAACTATTAGGAAATTTCAATTTCGGATTAATTAGCTGAGTCTATTTGGTTCCATTTTATTGTTTTCTGTGAGGTAGTTATTACACCAGGAGCTGACTAGGGTTTTATTTTATCACTTGAGTAAGTAAAAATGAGACCAATCTAGGGTCTTCTCCGATGATAGTTTGAATCAATCTGATCAGTTGTTAGAAGTGATTTGGTAGCTAGGGTTTCTGTGTGCCGTTCTAATTTATCATTATTCATTGCAATGATCAGGTACAATTCAATTTTCTGTTTAATTTGTGTTGCATATGTCAATGTTTAGTGCAACTGAAAAAACCTTGTTGAAGCAGAGATCGCTAGACTAAGAATTTGAAACTTGAAGAATTCTCAACTTATGTTCTAATTTTAGAAGATATGCTGAATGTCCATGATAAATAATTCTGAATTTTACGTCTGTGAAGCTAAACCCACACTGCCTACAAATTTTGAGGAGGATACATGGGCAAAGCTGAAGTCAGCTATAAAAGCAATATTCTTGAAGCAACCAACTTCATGTGATTTGGAAAAGCTATATCAGGTAGATATAAAGAATTTTTCATTCTTTGTTTAATAATGTGGCTCTTATTAATGAATATTTGTCATGCATGAGGTTTTCACAAAAGAAAAATTATGTCATCCTTAGGCTGTCAATGATCTTTGCCTGCATAAGATGGGGGGAAACCTTTATCAGCGAATTGAAAAGGAGTGTGAAGAACATATATCTGCCGCAATTCGATCGTTGGTCGGTCAAAGCCCTGACTTGGTGGTTTTCTTATCATTGGTTGAGAGATGCTGGCAGGATCTTTGTGATCAGATGTTGATGATTCGTGGCATAGCTTTGTATCTAGATAGAACATATGTGAAACAAACACCAAATGTGCGTTCATTGTGGGACATGGGCTTGCAGCTTTTCCGGAAATATCTTTCTTCATATTCAGAAGTCGAGCACAAAACTGTCACTGGTCTTTTAAGGATGATTGAGAGGGAAAGGTAATGCTAGAAAGTTAAATATAAGCATAGGTGTGTATCATTAAATTTTCTAGAATATCAATAATAATGAAGTCAATATTTTTTTTTTAATTCTCAAATTTTTTCCTTGGCTTCTTCTTCTTCTCTTTTTATATCAATGGGTTGAGTTTTTTTTTTATGTTCCTTTAGTTGAACCTGGCACGAATTTTATGATTGAATTGTGGTTGGGGGCGGGGTTTAATTTGATGTGCTCTGGAATTCACAGTGTTTTTTTTTTCTTTGGGGTGGGGTGGGATTGCACTGTCTTTTAGATTAGGTGAAGCTGTCGATAGGACACTCCTTAATCATCTATTGAAGATGTTCACTGCTCTGGGAATTTACTCAGAAAGCTTTGAGAAACCATTTCTTGAGTGCACGTCGGAGTTTTATGCTGCCGAAGGAATGAAATACATGCAGCAATCAGATGTTCCAGATTACTTGAAGCATGTGGAGGTGCTGTTTATATTCCTCTATGCCTATCATTAGCTACCATATATTTGTCTCATTTTATTGCATGATAGATTACTACAGATTGCTTGTTTTACGTTGCTCTTGGTCACCTAAAATGTTGAACTAGATAGATGGGATTCCAGAAATATATGGAATCCAATGGCACATACAATCCGGGAATCCCAGATCGGATAATATTCCCTACATAGTTTTCTTTTACTTATGATCTCATGATGTATGTTAAAATATTTAAGATTTGCTGATGGCTCCTTCTCGCTCACAGATAAGGTTGCATGAAGAACATGAAAGATGTTTACTATACCTTGATGTAAGCACAAGAAAGCCACTTATAGCAACTGCTGAAAGGCAACTTCTTGAACGACATATATCTGCGATTCTTGATAAGGTGTGTAGTTAATTCTTTAGCTCATTCTCTCTATGCATATACTAGAATATGTATTGCTTTTGTAGTTACGGTTTCTTTCTGTTCAGGGGTTCACTATGCTGATGGATGGACATCGTACTGAGGACCTACAGAGGATGTACTCACTATTTTCAAGGGTCAATGCCCTTGAATCATTAAGGCAGGCCCTTGCTATGTACATTCGTAGAACTGGGCATGGTATTGTCATGGATGAAGAGAAAGATAAAGATATGGTTTCGTCTCTTTTGGAGTTCAAGGCTTCTCTTGACACAATATGGGAACAAAGCTTCTCAAGGAATGAAGCATTTTGCAACACAATAAAGGATGCATTTGAGTATCTAATTAATCTTCGTCAGGTCAGCATATCCCACTTTCTTTTTCCTCCCACCATTGCAACGTTATGATTGGACATTAAAAAACAAAATATTCCATTTGTATTTATTTGTTAGTTAAATGTCAGATTTGCATTGTAGGATAACAAAATTTCATCATGAAGAAAGCATGAGAGTAGCATTTGAAGAGGATAGGTCATAATTATGATCTTTATTGTTACTTTTGTTGTTACATATATGATTAAATGTAACCAAAACTGGCTCCAGATTTCAGATTATGCGACAAGATGTTAAAAAGCTTGCACCTGATATCAGTTAGGACCTTATTTTGTATCAGTCCGCCATTACCACTAATTTTTTCAACATTATATCTTAAAATTTGTGGCTAATAGTTACATGTTTTCCCTATTTATAGAACCGACCTGCTGAGCTGATTGCAAAGTTTCTGGATGAGAAGCTTCGGGCTGGAAATAAGGGTACTTCAGAAGAGGAATTGGAGGGTACACTTGATAAAGTTCTGGTTTTATTCAGGTTTATTCAGGTAACTATATGTCCTTGATAGAAATTTCAGTATTTTTAAATTATTTATTCTCTATTCATGTCGTCATCTTAATTACTGAAAGCATGTCTATGATTTATTATTATTATTTTTGCAAATTTAGGGTAAAGATGTGTTTGAAGCATTCTATAAAAAGGATCTTGCAAAAAGGTTACTGTTGGGGAAGAGTGCTTCTATTGATGCTGAGAAATCTATGATTTCCAAGGTCAGTGGAAAGAAGTCTTATTTTCTTATTTTGAATTGATGTTGCTACCAAATGCTTATGCTGTTGTCATACTAAAAAATGTCTATTTCTAATGCAGCTAAAGACTGAATGTGGCAGCCAATTTACAAACAAACTTGAAGGGATGTTCAAGGTGTGCATGTTTTTCCATATAAATTCTGTTTAGGGAAATGCATTGATCTCTAAGGAAATTAAAGCTTTAAAACTAAAATCGAGTGATCACCTAGTTGATTGTTATCTTTAATCAATATGGATATTATCATTTTACCACCTAATATTTTCTGACATATCACTTTACCACTAAAGGTTTTTGGCAATTACTTTTGCCCACTTAATGTTTCTATTTTTATCATTTTACTACCAAACCGTTAAAGTTAACATGATTTTTAATAAAAATTATAGTAAAAGTCTATTTTATCTCTAAACTGTGTAAGTGTAATTTAACCCTATAAATTTAAAAAATACAGAATTAATTATATACAAAGAAATAATACTTTTATATCTAAAATAATTAATTGATAAAATTGTAAATATTATACCTTGTGAAATTTCTAAAATACTAAATATACTGAAATTCCTAAAATATCCTTGTGACATCAACAATTTATTAATGTAGTCAACTGTTTGGTGGTAAAATGAAAAAAATTGAAACATTAAGTGGGAAAAAGCAATTATCAGAAAACTTTGGTGGTAAAGTGATATGTCAGAAAACATTAGGTGGTAAACTGATAATATTCCTTATCAATAAAAAAACTGTAATGAAAGGAGAAAAACATTAGCTTTTCCTGGCAAATGATTAGGCAAATTTGATATGCCTCTCGAACTTCTTTAACCATTTTTCATTTTGAACGTGTCTTCCAGTTTCTGCATGTTTGATTTCTTGGAAGTGCTAGATACACACACGAACACTTGATCTGTTGATGTAGCATTTGTTTTGTAAATTCAGTTTACCTTTTTTGTTGACTTTTTCATTAATCTCAGCGGTGGTTTATGCAATTTTTTTCTTTTTCTCACACATTCACAGGATATTGAATTGTCAAAGGAGATAAATGAGTCCTTCAAACAGTCATCCCAGGCCAGGACAAAACTCCCATCAGGGATTGAGATGAGTGTCCATGTCTTGACAACAGGGTAGGTTGAGATCCTAAGTTACCATATATTTCAGAATTTTGTTATAATATTCCAATCAATATTACTGAGGATTTAAAATGTTTTTTTTCCCTTGGTGGCTGGCATATAGGTACTGGCCTACATATCCGCCCATGGATGTTAGGCTTCCTCATGAACTGAATGTCTATCAGGTTTGGCATAGGTTGAAGATGGCTGTTTTCTTTTACGGGTTCTGAGAATATGGTGTATATGTTTGTGTGACCCTTCTCTTTACTTTTGCTACAGGACATTTTTAAGGAGTTCTATTTAAGTAAGTACAGTGGAAGACGCTTAATGTGGCAAAATTCATTAGGTCACTGTGTGTTGAAAGCCGAGTTTCCTAAGGGTAAAAAGGAGCTGGCAGTTTCCCTATTTCAGGTTATCATATGTTGTGCATTACTTTCATTGTTGTGCTCTCTGTTTCTTTTTTTTAAGATGTTATCTAAAAGTTCTAATGTTACTGTGCTCACGTTTTTATTGGCCCTCCAGACAGTTGTTTTGATGTTATTTAACGATGCCCAAAAGCTTGGTTTTCAAGATATTAAGGATGCCACTGGCATAGAAGATAAGGAACTGAGGAGGACTCTACAGTCTCTTGCTTGCGGTAAAGTACGCGTCCTGCAAAAGGTAGGTGCTTGTCGCTGGAGTTGCATCTTAGTTTCTTGGTCTGATAAAATTTTGTGTACTTTTGGGTCTTCATTTTTTAACTTTGTGATAACCCCTTTATATTATTATTATTTATTTTCTACAGTTGCCAAAAGGAAGGGATGTGGAGGATGATGATTCATTTGTGTTCAATGAAGGATTTACTGCTCCCCTTTATCGTATTAAGGTATGTGCTTCTGTTATGCCGCAAGATTGTGATACACTTTATACACTAGACTGTTTGGTTTGCCACCAAGATGTAACTTAAACTGTTGTGTTTCTTTGGTATGCAGGTTAATGCTATACAGATGAAGGAAACAGTGGAGGAAAACACTAGCACCACCGAAAGAGTATTTCAGGACCGTCAATATCAGGTTTGCCTCCGCAGCTTATGTTATTCATTTTGACAAAACATGAGTATCCCATATGTTTAGCGTAGCTGTGAGCTCCAGCCAGACATGAATTATTTCTGTGTTGTTGAATGTGTTTCAGGTGGATGCTGCTATTGTTCGGATAATGAAGACTAGAAAAGTGTTGAGTCACACACTTCTGATAACTGAACTCTTCCAACAGGTACTACCACCCATGTTCCAATTTCAGCTTTTCCTTTACCTTAAGCATAATAAGATCGCTCATATCCGGTCACAGTTATATTGGACCATGGTATATTATATGTGTGTGTGTGTATAGTTCCGATCTGGTCCAGAATATTAAAACCGTTTGGTTTTAAAGTTTTCCCAAACTTTTCCGCACTTTAAAATTCCGGATTGGAACATTTATATATATATATATATATATATATATATATATATATATATATATATATATATATATATATATCTATCTGTGTGTGTATTAGAAGATCTCTAGGAGGATTGTATGTAATGTGGTAATCATTTCATTGGACAGCTGAAATTTCCTATAAAGCCGGCAGATCTGAAGAAAAGGATTGAGAGCCTTATCGATAGGGAGTACCTGGAGCGTGACAAGAACAATCCGCAGATATATAATTACCTGGCCTAGTCCCCCCATTTTGTCACTCACAAATGTGATGTTTTGCTTTGCATGGCGGCATAATCAAGTGTTACTTCCCCTGTACAGAAAGTTGTATTTTTTTTTTCTTTCCTTTTTTAAGTCAACATTTGTAATTGTAAAGTATAATCGGCCTTTCTTTTGAGACCTTTATTCTCATTCTGGACTTGAGTGAGCTTCTTGAAATAAATTACATATTTTTTATTTCTTTCTTTTCATCATATGAGATACTGCACCTTGCTGGTTGCTTCGGTTTACATGAGGTTTATTTTTATTTTTTTAGGTGGTATAAATAATAATAATAATAATAATATTGTGTGTTGTTGGTCAGTGCACTAGTATTAGCAGTAATAAAAGTAAAATATGGCAACAGCAGAAAATATATATGATAGTCGATTGATAGAATTCAAAGATTTTCCATATCATTCGATGATGATAAATACTTATTTCCCTCCATAAGAAATCCGATGATATATAAAATTATAAATAATACAACTTAGTTACATAATAAAATATATAGCACAACAGCAAACTGAGAAGCCATCATCAGAGACAGCGACAAAATATAAAAAGTTTAAAAAAAGAAAGTAAAAAATAAAAAGAAACGGGAAATTTGGCAGTTGAAGTGAAATGAAAGAGGGATGATTGACGATCAGACGACGGAATCAGAGGGAGATGGAGCAGCAGCGGGAGGCTTAGGGTAAAGAGGAGCGCGAATGTCGGCATCGGCATCGTAATCGGGATTAAGGGATCGGTCAATAGCTTGACGGCCTTTTTCGAGACAAGGCTTACACGCCATCTCAATTGCAATCCAACCCAACACCACTCCCGCTATCGCTATTACCGCCGCTGTTATTGCACCCATCTCTTCTCTTCTCTTCGCTTCTGGTCTGGTGATGCTAAAATATTTCTGTTACTCACTACCGACGAGGGAGAGGAGGCTGGAGAGGATGTTGATATGCTCTGTTCTCATCACTATCTCACTTATCACCCAGTTTTATGTTGAACTTGGGCCTTGCCTTGCCTTGTTGGCATAAGCGACCTAAGAGTAGTGTGCTATTAACACCCTTCCATTATCCTTATAACACCCCTTTCTTGACGTACTTACAATAATACTACATATCTCAAATATTAATTCCAAAACACATTCCAAATGACATTTAAACACAAAACATATAGTTAAAACACATCTACCATTTTTCCCTTTCTTCAAACTCATTAATCTTTATTTAACACACCCCTCTCTTCAATCTGATGCTCCTTGAGCAAAATTTTTACTCATCCAAGCGTTTATGAATTAAACTTTAAATATAATAAAACTTAGAAGCAAGTAATTCAAAATTAAAAAGATTATACCATCTGTTTTGGCCAAAATCTAATTCAGCCCAAAATATTATGAAAGTTTCTCTTATGGGAACTGATTTTATGGTGGAGATGATGGTTGAGATGTTCAAGAGAATTTTGTTCCGGAAGGCAGCGACAGAGAATAACTTGAAATCACAAAGAACAGCTTTTAGAGGCTGCGCCGGTGGTGACCGGTGACTGCACTCCGACGGTCAAGTCAGTGAGAGGTTAAAGGAGGAGCTGGGCTTCAGAGAAAAACCGCAAAACAAGAAAATTGAAAGAAAATTGAGTAAGTTCCCTTAGGTTTTTGTGAGCTTTTGGTGAGAGTGTCAACTTACCTCCCTTGTATGACAAACCTGACCTTTTATAGTGAAGTGCCCCTGGGGACGTCTTTGTGTCTCTTTAGGACACGTGGCGAGCCGCAATTGGAGATATCCCTTCTCAGGTAGGGCTTTTAAGTAATTTGACTCCTTTGGTGGGGCTTGATAGGCTTGCTTAAGTTGGATAGCTGTCAATTTTGGGATAATCTGTGCTGACAGTGTGTTCTTGACCCTGATTGGTTTATTTTGAATGGGCCAATTAGGATAAGGAGCACTTGGTTTCACTGGAGAGGTGCATGTGGCTTGGTCTGTGGTCCCCCTCTTTTAGCCTGACTTTGGTAGCTTATAGGGAGATGTTTCAGAGGCAGCTCAAGTAAGGACTGTACGGTAGCTGCATGGCTTGGTGGCATTCACGTGATTGCCAGGGCTTCGTGGTCTCGTATCATCGTCTGGCCATGCGGGTACAGTTTTGGGGTCAGTTTCCGACTTTTCGTCACTTGTCGTCGACCCTCTGAGATCCTTTAATTCCACTTCCCCTAGTCTCCTTATCATGATTATCCTCCCCTCCTTAACTTTCCCTTCACTCTTTATCATGGTCCAGAGTCACGTTCCCTATGTGTCATACCCTCAATACCCTAGTAGATAATTTACCACCAACACCATCCATTACTTTATTTATAACCTCCTTTGCAGAATTGTAATTTTGCCTAGAAAAAGGAATCAGTGACGAAGAGATCGATGGCGAGCATGAACGTGGATAGGGTTGGATACTACACTTTCAGGGCTAGACTTCTAATTGCCATCTCAGATGCTTGTTAGCGAAATAGATCCCCATTTTCAGCTTTCTCTACTTTACTTCCGACTTGAATTTTAGTTCAATTATACTTTTAAACTAAAATATAAACATGTGAAATTAAATCAATGATTGGTTTTATATGATTCATACCCATCAAATTATTTGTTGAGGATAAACAATATTGTAAGAGAAAAAAAGTAAGACTTCATCCAAAGATTCTTGATTTTAGAATTTTTACTCAGATTCTTCCCATCGTAAGATTTAAAGTCTTCAAATTAGAAAACCGAAAAAAATAAACAAATAAACAAGAGATAATCAAAAGTAAGTTAAAAACATTTTCAAAGCCAATTTTTCTTTAAAATAATCATTTTTTAGATTCAGTCTGAAAACATTTCCCAAAAATATTTTTTTGAAAAAGTATTTTCAAAATTCTCTCAAAAAACAATTTTAAGAAAACATTTTCAAAATCCTTTGAAAAATATTTCCAAATTCATTTTAAGAAATATTTCCCAAAACAATTTTCAAATACATTTTCATATTAATTTCAAAAATATTTCATTTTATCACATTTTCCTAAATTACACTTTCTAAAGCTATAATAATTCTAGAACATTAATATTAAGTTACTAGTTCTTCATTATTTACTAGTATACATTACTCCTACATCACTATTCACAGCAGGTGCCATTATTGTTTAAACTCAAATCCGCTACTCAACGAAACAACAACTATAATAAAAATTGTAATAAAAGATTTTTTAGGCCATACTGATGCCTTGATACACTTTTGGACCTTACTCTCCGTAGGGCACAAAAGATTCAGTTGAATCGCATACCACTAAGCCCGAATTTCCAATCAAGTCCAGCCTTATTTTAATCGAGAAAGGGCCTATCTTTGTGACATGTGGCCTACTGAAATTTGCGCCCCAAACACTTCTATTATTTAACGGTTGAAATTGAAATGTTTATGCCTAAAAGCAAGCTGCTTGCAAAAAGAATCACTTGCATGTTGAAGGAGATCGTACCGTAGATCAATTGTACTGTATATTTAATAACGAGTAATGACAATCAAATCTTCAAGCATGTCATGATTAGATTTGAACTTAACATAAAATGGATTCTATCTCAATAAACAAACACACCAACCAACCCCCACCACCCACCCACTGCAAACAACAGCTCCTAAGTCCTACCCCCTAAAGGCTAAAACAATTTGCTTAACTAAACCAACTGATCTAACTTTCACCAATCAGTCTCTTTCTAATTCTGCAGCTGCAACTAGTTTGGTTGTCATCCTAGCAATTTCTGTAACTTCAAATTCAATGCATGCATGCATTTCCTCTATCTCTGTCAATGAGTGTTTATCAAAAACACTCAACTGAGGCCAAGAACTCTTTTTCACTCTAATCATTCCCAGCAGATACAACTCTTAAAAAAATTTCCAACTACTTCACAGGATTAGCAGAATATTATCATCAGTGTTGTGTAGTGCTCCGTTGCCATTCACGACCATAATACACTCAAAATTGTAAGATATTGGACTGTTTAAATAAGGGATATGATTGTTAAAACACTTCCATTGCCAATTTCCATAAGCAGGAAAAATGAAAACAAAAAAGGGGGAAAAGAAGAAAAGCTGAACAGCTGTATAGACAATACATTCATTCTAATAAAACAGAGCTAATAAATTTATTTGATTACAACTTATTCAACAACTTAGAAAACATGAGATCAGATTATTTGGAGAACTAAGCAAACAGAACCTGAGAGCTTGAGGGTGTCAAGTCAGATAAATTATCTGGAGCATCAACAACTTGCCATTGTACACTGAAGCTCCACTTTTTCTCAGAGGTGCCCAGCCTTGTGATATGACCCACAGCAACATGCAGATTCCGACCCACAACATAGACTCTGCAATCACATGCATTTACAGCAAAGGGTTTGCATATCTGCTCTGGTAGCGGAGGCCCTTCTATTGTCTCCCACGAATCAGTGTTTGGGTCATAAACTTTGAGCTTCATCCTTTCAAGCTCTGAAACCACAAACAAATGCTCATAAACCACAACACTTGAACCGATCCACCCTTCTCTCAGTCCAACAGCCATGCTTTCCCAACTATCAGTACTTGGATCATAGACCTGACCTCTCGGTGAGACAAGAAATGGCCACAACCAGCCTTCTGTCACAAGAAGTTTGCCATTTAGAACTGCAGCATCATAAGATGCCATGTTCGTTCCCATGCTCGCAATGGAGTGCCAATTTCCCTTTACAGGATCCAAAACCTCAGCTGAGTCAAGCTCAAACAGGTCTGCGCTGCTTCCTCCAGCCACATATATCATCCCCCCAATCACCCCACTAGCGAAAAATGATCTAGCTGTAATCATCTTGTTCATGACTGTCCAACGGTTTTTTTGCATCTCATACTTCAAGACCAAGTCAAGAGGGCAATCAACATCAGAGACCATACCTCCACACACGAATAAAGTACCCTCATGAGGGATTGAAACACACCTAAATCCATGTGGACAAGCCTTATCCTTGCATGGCATTGCAGGGATAGTATGCCAACAATAGTGGGTAAGGTCTAGAACCTGCCACTGAATTTTTCCAGTGCACTTGTGAAAAGCAAAAACAAAGAGCCAAGGGTCCTTGAAACCCAGTTCCTTTCTTCGGGTAAAAAAACGCTCTTTATTACCAAGAAGCAGGTGCCATCTCTTGCAAACAGCTCTGCAGGCTGCATGGCTCTCAACTGGAAGTCGGAGGAGACAATTGAGTGCAACATCATCAGGAAGGCCCGGAATGAATGGTTCTGCTCTGAGAGATGCTTCTAATTCAGGTGAAGGATTTACCAAGGAAGATTGGATCACAGCTAACCTAAACTTTGGGGATAATGTCATTTGGGAATCCCCTAGCTTATGTACAGGCGCTTGTTGTGATGATAATCGAACCCTTTGCATTTTAATTGTCACTCAATATTTTAAGAACCTATAATAACACGAAGGTCTTGTTCTACACTCAGATTTCCTATTTATATTATGCCTCCAAATGCAAATATTCAAAAAAAAAAAAATCATGCTCATCGCTCAAATCCCAAAGGGCAAAAAGAAGCGCTAATCCAGAATCTCAATTCCTTATGCTTTTTTTTTTCACTCTTACTGCAAAAACAACAATTCACTTTCCACCAATCCTCATATGAGATGAACATGAAACAAAAAGTACAAACTTACCAAATATTCAAATCCAAATTCGTACGTAACAAAAAACAATCAAAATAACAACTTGCAAGAAGAACCCAGATTATAACTTTTCACACACACAAAAGAAAATAAAAAGAAGAAGATATCTAAGCTATTATAAGGTAAACAAAAGAAACCCAGAAGAAAGCAGCTCATAAAATTTATAAAAATTGATTAAACTATTGCCTAAAAGAATGAGAATTCGAAACACAATACATTTCTCGAATAATACAACTTAGCAACTAAACAAAAAGCAGCAAAAATTAATAACAAAAATTGAAATAAAAAAAAGACTTACAAACAGGTAACTGTGGAATAAAAGTGGTGATAATTTGCTTTTGGTTTGTTGAAAATAGAGGTGACCCAAAGACTCTTTCTTCATGTTTAAGGATGTTTATTCATTTATATGAATTCAGTGGCAATGGTTTCTTGATTCTGCAGACAATAACTCACACGTCACACGCGTCCACAGACCGTGTAGCTGACGCGGCAAGTGGAAAGGGTTGTTTCAGTTGTCGTTTTATGGAGAGTGAAATACAATCGCTGTCAATGAATCTGTGGGTGCTCAGGTGTATCATCTTTGTGCCACGTGTACGATTCTGAAGGCTCAAATTAAGCCTACTTTGCATAAAGTGGATAACTAGGGAAATAGATCAAATTAATGAAAATAAATTAGAGATGGCCGTCAATGCATGACTCATGAGTCATGACTGAGCACTAATGAAAGCAGCCTTGCCAAGCCAGACTGACTAACTATTTACACGGAAAATTACAAATTCTTACCTCAAATATAGATAATAAATACTTGTATCAAAACCCAAATAGATTATGACATTTACACCCTTCAAATTAAAAAATATCACACTTATTCCCCTTATACTAATAAAAATTAATATATTTTGTTAAGTTATAATAAAAAGTTTATATTGGCCCTTTACAAAACATAAACATTTATGAACATGAAATATTATGTAATGACAATATTATTGTTAATAAGTTGAGTAATGCGGTATATGAAGGTTTGATAAAAATATCCTTTTCTTCTATTTTCATTCTCAATTCCTCAACTCTCATCAATTCTTTTATATATTTTCTATTAATTGCAAATAATTGATTTTGTTATAGGCTATCATAAATTAAGAGGAGCAAATTCCATTAATCAAATATGAACATCAACAAATTTTTACCAGTCATGAAAATTAATCTCTACCAACCACAAAAGCTGGTATATAGAATGCATAAAATAGAGATTATGATTTATTAAAAATGACAAAAAAAAAATGAATCCAAAAGAGAGTGAAACTAAGAGCTTAGTTAGTTTATAGAATGTAAGAATAACGAGAGCCTATGCAATTGTGTGTACGGAGAGAAAAATATTAGCGAAGGATAATTTTGAGATTTTAAATTTTAAATTATTAATAATGAATTTATTTTTTAAAGTGAGTGTAGAGATAAATTTAATGAGTTCAAATAGCCCACCCATTTATGAGTAGAGAGAATAATTCAATTTTGCGTTTTTTTTTGTCAAATGACAACTATTATGAGCACTTTTTTTTCTCCCCTCTTCTTTTTCTCTTTGTTCGTTAATGAAATTGTGTTGATCTATTCGATTGTATGTTTAAATGCTGTGTTTTGTAAATCGAGTATAATATTTTATTATATAATAGATATATCAATGTAATATTGTGTTGTATTTTATTATACTAATTGAACATAAATTTCTTTGTTTTAAAAAACAAAAGGAGAGGGGGATGATGATTTTTATATTATATTACAAAATAGATATTGTTTAAAAAAATAAGAAAAATATATTTATTACTTAATTATTTTGGATTAACATTTTCATTTTGTGTTAGATTTTTCAGTATCCGGTTTTTGAGAATTTTATAATACATCAGAGATAATACAACCAATTAACGCATTTATGACATGTGTATTTGAATTTCATATAACCATCACTTATACGATGATTTTTCAAAATAAATGCATAGATGTCATAGTATAATTTACTTATTGATAGCTGATAGGGATGGGATCCTGCGGGACGGGAGGAGGACAAAAAATAAGTCATGTCTTTATTTGTGGGATGGGAGAAGGACCAACAATAAAATCCCGTCCCGTCTTGTATATCCCATTAATATTATAATTTTAAAACTATTCTAAATTTTTAATTATTTTATAATTTCAACTTAAGTAACGTTTAAAATTGAAACCTAAAGGCTAAAATTAAATAATAAAAGTAATATAATTAGAAAGTATGCATAAAGTCAACTTTTGGAAGTTTTTGTTATTTTTTTTATTTTTGTTTAAACTTTGGAACTTAAATTAATTTAGTTTAGTGTTGAAACTTTGAACTTTTGATTTTTCTTTTGCTATTGGTTTGGTTTATTATTATATTGTTGAATTATTGGATATTTTAATATAACCGAAGTTAGTTACTATCCAAACCTATAGCTTTTGAAGTGCAAGTCTTAATATTAATGTGCAATGGAAGCAAACAGGCAATTAAAAAATGTTAGCATAAAATTGTATTCGAACATGCATGTAGTCAAAATAAAACTATTATTTGATTATTCTACTTCGTATTTATTCGAGATTTTGGCTATATTGAATTATGATGATCCTTAAAAGAAAAAAAATGTCAAAATTTATTTATTTACATTTTGGATTGTTTAGGATAATAGGATGAGACATGATATTTAACGGGACGGGACTAGGACAAATTTTTGTCCCATAAAAAAATAAAGGGACGGGAATGAGACATTTTTTTTTATCACACTTGTATATATGAGACATGACTGGGATTGACAAACCTCATTCCATTCCGTCCCATTGCCAACCCTAGCCGATATGATAGCTCTGATATATTTTAAAATTTCTCTCGTTTCTAGAATAAAGGCAGGGGCATAAGAGTTAATGAATGATTAATAAGAATACAAAAACTAAAGTAGATGTTGAACTTGAGCCAAAGCCAAAAGTCCGCATTCTTGAAACTCAACCCCTACCAATCAAAATCCATTTTTAAGGCCATGTTTGGCTACGCAAATGTTTTTACTTGATTTGGTCCAGTTCTATGGGTGTTAATTGTATTAAATTAAAAATATCCACTTGCTTAGCCAACTCTAAAACTCTTAAGTTACGTTTGGCACGCAGGATTGGATTAGAATAATTATTAAATTAGACTAGATTAGATTGGATTAAGTTGGATTATATTATACTGTCTTATGTTTGGTACAATACTAGATTGGACTAGGGATGATAAAATCTTCCACGGGTTTGGGGCCCCACCCTAAATGGGGAGAATTTTGAATAATTTTTTAGGAATAGGGGAAAAATAATCTCTAAATTCTTAATGGAGTGGGGTTTAATTTTGTACTCTCCACCCCACCCCCACCCTCATCCCTACCCAAACCCCATTATATGTAAACATTTTTTTAATAATTTTTGTTTTATTAATTACAATGTTGGTTAATAAATTTTTTTTTTTATTTTTACCTAATCTAAATAGGCTATAACTAAAAGAAAAACCTACAATATAATTTTTATTCAATCATAAAACACTATTATGTTTTTTTTTCTCTTTTAAGGTGTCGTTCTTTTAAAATATTTTACAATTTTGATATCATTTCAAGATATTGTTTCGGACTTTGGAGATTTTTTAACAATTTAAATACTTTATAATATGGTGATAATTTTATTTAAATCTCTAATTTTTAATTTACTGAAATTATGTATCCACACATACTATAAAATAAGAAAATGGGGAATGGGGAGGGGATGGGAAAATTATTCCCCACATAGGGATTCCCCATGCCCACCCCATTAAATTTATTGGGGAATGGGGTGGGGAGTGAGGGCGAAATTTTTAATGGGGTGAGGAATGTGGTAGGCCTTCCACCCCCACCACACCCCACCCCACCCCACCCCATTGTCATCTCTAGATTGGACTATATTAAATTATATTTAAATAACATTAAATAGCATTTAAGTTGATATTTAAATATAAATATTAATTATTCATGAAATTTTATAATAATAATTAAAATAAATTTAAAAAGAAAATTAAATATATCGTAAATAAGTTATTGGATAGTCATAATATAATAAACAAATAAAAAAGAAATAAAATAATTTAAATATTTAATTAAATTTTATCAAATATTTAAAAAATATTATATAAAATCAATTAATTAATGGTATTACTAATTTTCATGATTATTTTTAATATTATATTAGTGATTATTAAATTTAATACAATCAATAATGCAATAAATTATTAAACAGTTAATTTTATTGATAAATTATTAAATATACAGGTAATGAAAATTTAATCTCAGGAGTCAGTAAAAGTAAAAATACCAATTTAATAAGATCATAGATAATAAACAAAAAATAAATTTTACATAAACCATAAATAAAAGTTTATTTTATTAATTAATTAATACTAAGTATAAATAAATAATAATGATATAATGGAAGTCTCATAAATGAACAATTTTTTTCTTTAATCTTATCCCAACTAAACTCATTTTAAATTAAGTTTACTAATCCCATAATTTTAGGATTAAATTCAAATTTATTCCTTCTTAATCCAATCCAACTAAGGGCCAATTTGGGATTACGGAGGCTGATGAAATAAGCTGCTTGTGCTGTGCGGATAAAATAAGATGCTGATTAAAAAAGCTGCTTGGTATTTGGTAAAATGTATTGTTACTGTTGCGGTTGCTGTGAGTTTGAAAAGCAGTGTATATACGTTTGGTAAATTTTATTACGAAAATGCTGTTTATTATATAATGACCAAAATAGACACAAGTTTAAATTGTCTTTTATTTTTAGAATATGTTAAATAAATTTTTTAGACATACATTTTTCTAAATACGCAAAATTATATAAAGTAAAAAAAAAACTCAATTAAATAAAATATAAAGAACTTCATAATCTGTTACATAAAATATGATAAAAATTCATACTAAATTGTGGCGATAATATGATATCTAATGATTTATATATTAGGGTTTATGGATAAGTAAGAAGTAATTGTCTTTTTCCTAAAATATTAAGGTTATAATAAGAATTTTAAAAAGATGTGGTAGCTTATTTAATAAGCTGCTTATGAAAAACAATCTCCTACCTGTTTTTAAAAGCTGCTGCCAAAATGGAGAAAATTATTAAATAAGCTACTTTTACAAAATTTACTAAACACTATTTTTATAAAAAATTATGAAATAAACAGCTTATTGAATTTCAACCGCAATTCCAAACGGGGCTTAAATTTATCAAAAATTAGTTGGATCTTATACTTAAGTAGCGTTTATTTTTTTATTTAAAATCTGAATAGACCTGAATTAGTCTGAATTTTTAATAAAACTGAATGTCTGAATCTGAATGATATGTTTGTTTTTTTGTCTGAATTGCTGAAAATAAATATTAAACTGTTTTTTTTTTAACTTAAAAAATATGAAAATTAGTATTTTTACATTTATACACTTACAAATTATAAATATTAAACAAATTATAAGTATCTCAAAGAACTTAAATAAGATAGTATATTATCATAAAATAAATAATATTCAATTGAATACAACACTTTATATTCTAATTTAATATATGTTAATTAATTTTATTGTAGTTCATGATGTTTCTATATGAAAAATATTCATAAAAAGTTATGAAGATAAATAATGCTATTTTGAAGAAAATAAATAATAATAATAATAATAATAGTCTATCACTATATTATCACAAGTTATAAATATGAGTAATAATGTAAATTTGTAAATTTTATTTAGGTAAAGATGAAAAGTAATTAATTAGAATAGGGATATTTTAAAGAATATCTTTTAATAATATCATTAATACTTGTTAGATTAAGAAAAAATCTAAAAAAATTGGCTAAAAAACTTAATGACTTAATAACTAATATTTTTCATTAAGTTAAAAAAATAAACGGACTTAATAACTTAATTAATTGAAATTAAGTTAATTAAGTCATTAAGTTAAAAAACAAACAGCCTTTTAATCCTAGCACGAGTTTAAATCAAAGACAAAGCACATTAATTTTGAAGGCTTTTCATTTTCTAAAGCCCTTTCTCGATTAGACACGCTTTTTTAACTTTGCAATTGATTTTTGTAGAGACTTTTAGATGCTCCATTCTAAAGTCCAAAGTGTGAATAATGACAAGGTTAAGTAAGATTACCCAACTTTGAAACTCAATAGTTGGGTAATTTCTAGTTTCCTCCCATGAAGTTTACCGTATCTCCACTTTGAGAGATTGTATGGACGTATTTCTAGTCTCCTCCCTTGTGATTAGTATAAAGTTTCTCAAATTCATAAAAACTCCTTAAAAATTAACAGCGTTGATACACACCCCGAGTCAAACCCCGGGCCAAGCCTCGAAGGTTGTGAAAAACAATATTGTTTTAAGATTAAAATTTAACGTTTGCTGTTTGGGTCACGACGCTGTTTTGAGATTAAAAATTTAACATCTGCTGTTTCTCTTTCCCTTTTCATTTTCGCTCCCAACTACAGAACCGCTTCAGCAGAAGCAAAAAAAGCAAAACCAGAAGCTTGAATAAGAGATCGATGTCTTCAAATTGTAGTGGCTACTGACATTGTCCTTGAATAAGTATCTTTGTAAGGTATGAGATCTTTTCTTTTTTTTTTTCCTCTATTTTTCTATATTGGCATATCTACCCATCCATCCGTAGCTAATAAACCTAGTTGTCCATGCTTCTGATGCGATGCGAGCATTTGTTTGTATATTTCATTTTGAATCTTGAGTTATTTCTCAATATATTATTAATAAGCTAATTGAAGACACTCAATGGGTATCATACGGGATGTTAATTTTTAGCTTAATTAATTAGAATGGGTTTATAACTTATTGTACATTTAATTAATTTAGGATAAGTAATTAATAATATTTTGAATTATTTTAATTTGCAACAGTATTGGACAATTTGAAACAAGCGATGAGGTTGATGAAGTAGAGGAGTTGCAGGATTTACAGGAGGCTGATTTTGAAGAAAATAATGAGGAATTGGTGGAAAAAGTTGCTGAGTCTAAGGTTGGGATGTGTTTTAATATTCCTGATGAAATGTTCGAATATTACAAAGCTTATGGTGTACAAGAGGGGTTTCCAATGATACGGAGATCTTGTAAAAAGGGGGATGATCGGAGTATGAGATATGTGACATTTACTTATAGGTGAAACGTCAAGTCAAAAAGCAAATCCAATCATGTTTTGCGACTTTAACCTAATGAAAAAATTGGATGCAATGCTAAAATTGGAGGACGTTTGGATTATTTTAGTGGAAAATGGGTAACTGGAAATTTGTTCCTTGAACACAACCATGCTGTGAGTCCGAGCAAGAGTAGGTATTATCGGTGTAACCATACCATTAGTCCTTATGTAAAAAAGCAGCTTGAAATAAATGAAGAAGCAAGAATTAAAATGGCTGAAAGTTTGAAGTCTATTGTTGTTGAGGCTATTGGCTTTGAAAATGTCTCATTCTTAGAAAGAGATGTAGGAAATCATGTTGACAAAGTGAGGCAATTAAGGCTAGGAGAAGGGGATACTGTCGCAATTTTAAGAAAATGCAAGCAGAAAATGATGGGTTTTTCTTCAGTCTCGATTTGGATGAGGAGGGTTGGTTAAAAAATGTATTTTGGATCGATCAAAGGAGCAGGGCAGCCTACAAAGACTTTGGAGATGTTACATTTGACACCACATACCTTACAAACAAGTATGACATGCCATTTGCTCCTTTTGTGGGAGTTAATCATCACGGTCATTCTATTTTGTTCGGATGTGGGTTGATTTCACATGAGGACATGGAGACATTTATGTGGTTATTTGACACATAGCTATCATGTATGGCTATCATGTATGTCCGACTTTCCTCCTTTCGGAATCATCACAGACCAAGATAAAGTAATGAAAAATACAATTGAGATTGTTTTTCCAAATATTAGGCATCGATGGTGTTTGTGGCATATGCTGAAAAAGGTGTCTGAGAAGTTGGGAAGGAATGTAGAATATCATAACATCGGAGTTTCATTACATTGTGTTGTTTATGATTCACAGACTCCTATGGAATTTGAGGAAGCTTGGCATGACATGTTAGAGAAATATGATCTTGGTAATAATCAGTGGTTAAATGGTTTATATGAGGAAAAAAATCGTTGGGTTCTATCTTTTGTTAAAACTACTTTTTGGGCTGGAATGTCAACCATTCAACATAGCGAGAGTATGAATACTTTCTTTGATGGGTATGTTAACTAAAAAATAACTTAAAAGCAATTTGTGGAGAAATATGAGAAAGCAATGGAAAGTAAAATTGAGAAAGAATAGCAAGCAGATGCTAGGTGTTTCAGCCAACGGATGCCATGTCGTACTAGTTTTGCAATGGAGAAGCAAGTTAAAGAAGTATACACTATTTTCAAGTTTCAAGAATTTCAACAAAAGCTAATGGATAAGATGTATTGTAAGATTTTTAGTTGTGGGGGATCAGAATATGAAGTCATTGAAAATGATGGAAAGAGTGAAGAAAAGACTTTTAAAGTTCTTTTTGAAAAAGATAAGAGTGAAATTCGTTGTGTGTGTTTGATGTTTAAATTTAAAGGGATTGTTTGCAAACACGCCATTGCAGTGCTGTCACGTAACTTATAAAATTACTTCATGAAAAGTATATTATACAAAGATGGAGGAAAGATGTACGGAGATGCTACAGTAGAGTGAAAGTCAGTTATGATGTGAGAAATTCGAGCATTGAACATCATCGATATAAAGAAAAGTGCGCTCCTTTTTATGATGTTGCTGATGTAGCTTCAAAAAATTAAGAAAGTCATAAAATTGTTTTGGCTTGGATCGAGAGAGTAACGAAGGATGTATCTCTGAATATTCACTGTGACAATGATGATACACTGTTGCTGGTGGGGTGGGAAGTTGTACCAAAATCATACAAGATCCAGTAGTAACTCATCATAAAAGTCGTCCACCTTGTTAAGGAAAGCAAAAGCAATTTAAAAAGCCAAAACAAAAGTCGAACAATGTTTCATCTATAGAGGTAAATTCTATTACAGCTAAGTAATTTAAATTAATTTAATACATTCATTTTAAATTAATTTAATACATATTTTAAATGTGTCTTTCTAGCTTTCGTAAGACTCAGGTACATGATTTATCTTCTCAGGTGGCCACTTCAACCCCAACACAAGATAGCAATATGGTTATGCTAATTTTTTATTTTATTTGTCATTTTCATTTTGTGTTTACCTCTACCTGCCGTTGGTGTTTTTTTTTTTTTTTCATCTGTTTGTTAATTTGTGTTTTTTTTTTTATGGTACAATAGGCACTCCCGCAACATGCCTTTTTTCCCTCTTACTATTAGTCTTGGATAAATTGTGGAGGGGTTCACCATGTAAACTTCCAATAATTACCACGATAAGAGTTTGAGGATATCAATCGGAGAGAGTTTTCAACTAATAAACCAAGCATATGATTGAAGCCCATTGAAGTTGGCTTGATGAATTAACAAAGTTAACTTGTGTTTTCATGTATTATATTGTTTTTGTCATCGTTTGAATCTAAACTAGATATTCAGTTGTTGAATATAGTTAATTTACATCTGTAAACGCAATTTATATTTATGTTGTTGTTTAGTCATTTGTATCTTTTCGGTTTAGGTGCGGCAACATTTATCCAGCATTAAAGTAAGGATTTGAATCTAATTTATAACTCAATAAAGTGAAACAACTCATAAACTTATATTTCGCAGGAAAATGCTATTACATATGTTTATAAGTCTTACAGATTGAAATAACTTAAAAATAATACTTGAATAGGAAACATAGTACAACAATCACAAATAATTTAATAAAATCATCTCTTGGTGTCTGTCTCCTTCGAAGTTCATCGTCAAACATTCGCCGCTGCACTTCACATTCTTGCATATGCTTAAGTTCTTTATAAAATAATTGAAATTTAACGGACAAACGCTCAATCTCCAATGCCAACTTCCTAACCTCCTCTATTAACAAGTCAATTTTCTCTTCGCTAGATGTTAACAACTCCATCTGATCACCGCATCCGTTGCATATTTGCAGTGAGTTTTGAACTTCACTTGTGCTAGATGACATTGTGATTAATAGACTGCTGAAATTGCCAAAAAAAAAAAAAGGGGCATTAAACTCACAGCCTGGTCAGCATTCTATTTATCAAAATAGAACAGTCATTTGAAAGGTTGTATTTGTTTATATCATGTAAAAGACAAAGTGAATTTCTCATACAATTTCCCACGTACCATTTTGTAAAAAAAAAAAAAGACACTATTATATATTCGTGGAGCATGATCACAAAGTCAAAAACTATCAACCATTATAGCAAGCTTAAAGAATTTTGGTCATATTAGGTAGCTGCTGGTGTAGCATGACAAATATGCATCATCTACCTTGTTAATAAGAATTTAATTTTTCTTTCTATATAATCACTACTTAAACGGTAACTAATTAGACAAATTTGGGTAAGTCTTGACTGACAGCCAAATTTTTTATGGAGACAGTTGGCAATCATGCCAATTCTTCTCCATCTCTGCAGCAGCATCAGATTCCCAACAACAAGAATCAATCAATATATTACAAATTAAAACAGCAATGAATTTATAGATTGAAAAATAGAACAAAGAAAATGAATAATTACAATTTTAACAGCTTCATCTGTGCAGAACCCCATTTTCAGCATAGTGGCACAAACTAAATTTCTCATTTTAACATCTTCACTGAATGATTCAGCATAGTCATCCTAATGATCAACATTTTCTCACAACAAACAGATCATGCTCGGTATGCTCAGGGCCTCAAACCAACCTTCTTTTTAATTCTGAAAATTCTCATTTACCAAGCATAAATATAGAAAACCATGAACAACACCAGCTTAAACAGAGTAGCACCAACTCAAACAGAACCTGCTTATCAAACTACTATAACCCACCTTACAACCTGTGAACAACCAATGCCAACTCACCCCGTGATCGCTAGGATAAAAGGCCAGATCAAATTTAAGTGGATAGCTGCAATGATTAGATCAGTACTTGTCAATAATGAATTGATAATATATGTTCAATGAAATATGTTCTCTCAATTCATACCCAAAATCATTAAATCTCCAAATTCTCGGCATTTTAACTACTATAATAAGAAAATCAAGTTGACAACAAAGACGATTTATTTTCCAACATCATCAATCATTCAACAACACTAAAAGGAAACTAGGAAGTAAAACAGTTACAGTCACCTTGACTCGTTGGAAAGCTGCTTATCTCAATACCACCTAGACCCAATCTTTTCAACTTTCTCAAATTTCCCGGTCCTACACCCAGAAAAAGGAATCACTACTTGAAAAATAGTTTTAGGGTTGCTGTAGAAAGTTGTGATCAGTATGCTTAGTTAATAACGTTGCTGCTCTGTCATCACAGTAGCCTTGTTACAGAGCCACTTATTCTGTTACCCCTCAGATCCAAAGCTTCCAAGTTTGTCAAATTCGCTATTCCTGCACAATAAGTACCACAAAAAGACCGAAAAACATAACAATATTCAGATTAAATTTCGTCCAGTCTTCCTAATAACAAAACCTAAATCATCCAAAGATCGAAGCATTACCTCAGGTGCAGAAGTATCACGTTGGAGTTGTGGGAGTCGTGGCTGCCGCTTTGTGAGTGGCAGTGGCGGTGGACGCGTGATGGCTGTGAGTTGTGGGCGATTTTAGGCGGGTTGTGGCTGGAGTTGACCTCGATCGCTAGAGGGAAGGGAAAATAACTTGGCAAAACGGTGCCGTTGAATTCGGGGTTTGACTCGGAGTTTGAATCGGTGCGCGAATCATTTTCAGAAAAATTAAACACAAATTGCATCGATGTCCGAAATGTGTACAGTCCGATCACTCACTCTATTATCCAGCTCCACTCCAACAATCATCCGTTAAAACTTAAAAGCTACGAATCTCTCTTTCTTCAAACAAAACTTCATGATTGATTTTCATTTTTAGTTAATTAAACCCACAGCAATTTGCAAACACTTGAAGCTCTGTAGAAGCTCTTGTAAGCTGTAACCATAAAAATTCATCACCATTTTCATCTGAGCTATGAACGAGCGAGAAAAGCTTAGGCCGTGCCAGAAGGGTGCCCTCAAGCGAGTTTCGTTGGCGGCCGGCGTCAGAGGTTACTGGCGTTGACGTGGGAGGAGGTTAGTCTTCAAAAAGCTCCCATGCATGTTAGAATCAGCGATTTTAATTGTTTAGATTTTTTTTTGATTAATTATGTTAGATTATTAAGATTGAAAAATCTGGTCTTAATTAATGTGTTGAAGAAGCTGCTGGTCTTGGTAGGTTTGATGAAAATGAAAATGGCTTTGTTGATATGTTAAAGAAGCTGCTGCTTGTTGATATTATCACTTTCAGTCTTTCACTATCTGATTTGGACATGTTATGAGCTAAACAAACAATCTGAAGCTATAAAGTAATGATCTTTATGTTTGTGTTGTGTTAAAAAAATGGATTTATCATTTATGTTATCGATTTCAGAAAATAGTTGTTGTTTGTTTAAATCAAACTCCTTAACATGTGCTTGAGATAAATAAATTAATGAATGCTAGAAATCAGTGACTTGTAATTTGGGAAAGGTGGGTTTGTTTATCCTTTTTGAAGTAGCTGAAAAGGGATGTTGTTTGTTTGTGCTTCTTAATATGGATTATAATTATTTGTCATTTGCTGCAGAAAGCACTAATACTATTACCTGAGGTAATGAGATGCTGATATGAACTTGCATGGCATTAGTTCGGTAGAATGTGGGCCTCCAAAACCCAATGTCGTAGGTTCAAATCCTACCGATTCCGAATCAACGGACCTCATTACTGAGATAGTGGAACTCTTAAAGTTCTGTTTTTGCCATTTTGAAGTTAGTTGTTTGACAAGTTTTAATTTTTTAACCAACAAGCCAACATCTTAATTTGTCTTTATTCAAATTACATGGATAAGTTACCAAAGTGCTATGGATATTAGCATTAGCTAAGTTAATTTTTTTTTAATAGTTTGGAACTTTTTTTTTTAACATATAGAGATGATCAGCATTAATTTACTTGTAATTGAGATGGCTTTGTCATTTAGCTGCTTTATGATCAATTGACAATTTTCTAGTAATTCTATGTTTACTTGGCTTTTGTAGTCAAGCTGGTATTGATGTTGAATTCATCTTATTTTGATAGTGTTGGACTGATGTTGTGCAGTTCACAAGTAGTTGAGAACTCAGCAGAAATTTAGAAATGGCAGTTGATTGATTGGTTAGTACAAAGTGCATAAGGAAAATAAAGTGATCACCAATCTAGATGTTCTGGAAGTATGATGCCACCAAGAATGTTATTTGACTTGATTTTGTCCATTTAAGAATTGATCAGAAATATATGTTACTGACTTGCTGGTATTAAATTCCAATCCACAAGCCAGGTCTTGACACTAATTCTAGATTGCTGGTCAGTCTGAAGATTGCTGAGGGTTAACATTGCTTCTTTGTTATACCTATTGTTTTGTGTTATGGATAATGTCTGCACTTCCTTGATTCTGTACCATAGCTTTGCACGGCTTGTTTACTTTTTCACTTGATATGTATTAATGGGTTTACTGATTGATGCATGGTGTAGGTAGTGGTCTTGACGACACACAAGAAGTGCCTCAGGAATTTTATGGAGCAAAATTGATTGGATCTCGAATGTTGCTTACTAACGTCAAATAAGAACTTGACAGTGTTACTGTTCTGTACTTCTGTTATTATTTTTGGTTCTTTTTCTTAAGTATGCTTTGTGATTTTGATAATTTTCTTACATGGGCTTTGAAGACCAAAAGAACAATTTGGAATCCATGTTGATCACAATGCTCAAATCTAATAATATATATTTTCAAGTAGGAATACGATTTTATTTGGTGGTGTAACTGGCCTGGTGGTTTTGTGGTTGGCAAAGGCTAAATATTTAACCACTGCTGGCAGTGGCAGCAGTAATATATTAGTAAATTTATAATTTTTTTTTTAAATGATTCGGCAATGACATTTTTTTAATGTCTTGAGGTGTTTTTGCACTTAATAAGTGATGTGATAAACATTCTATTAATCGGCAGTAACCGAAATGGTAGCTATCAGAACCTTTTTTTTTTTTTTCGGCTTTATGGTCGTTTAGGTCATTTAATCAGTCAACAAACGGTCTAATTAATTGTGTACCAACGTCAGGAGATGTTTCAGGAAATCTGCCCATACAATCTCTCAAAGTAGAGATACGCCAAATCTCAGGGGGAATATTGGAAATTACCCTTAAAGGTGGGTTTCATTGATGTGGTGAATTAAAAAGTTCAAAAATCGTCGCATACAAAGAATATTATGTTACGTCCTACAATTAGGAGCAGCCAAGATTTGCAGCACAATGTATTGACATTACAATCGAAAATAAACAATAAGAATAATTCGAGATCAACTGAGCATAAGCTTAAATCTAAAAATCTATTGCTTACATCTTCCCCACTTGCAATTATCTAAAAGAAAGGAAGTTGAACTCCCTTAAGAACTTGAACACCAACCAGTCAACCACTGAATGATCGACATATTATCATTTGAGGGTAAATTGACATGTCAATCAACTCTTAACTCACACATAATTTTGTAGCCTGCGGGGGTCTTTCTTTGTTATTTTTGTACACTCGAAATTGCCCTGTCAATATAGTCTCTAACTCTCTTGCTTCTATTTCTAAAGGGCAACATAGAGCCCTAATAATTCTTCATCTCAAGTTTTCAACTCATCATCTTCTCACCTAGCATGCCATGATGATACTGCTGGTCACTTGTTCTTTTAAGATAAATAGAGCGCATTCACTTTTTATGCCACTAATTATATTCTCTATTTATTTCCAAAAAAAGGGTACAAAGCTACAGATGTAGAGATAGATCTAAATCTGCTGGCACTTCCTGTTCAGCATCCATGGAAATCTGCAAGGCAGGAACCGGCTTCTCCATATCCTTAACAAGAGATGGCTCCTTGATTTGAGGCTTCTGTATTTCCACAGGCAGGTTGGAGACAATCTTTGCCCTTTTTGATCCTTTCATCACATCAGTATTTGCAAGGGAATCAACTGGGTAAATCCTCTTGCCCTCTCCAAAATTCAAGAAACCTACCATCTTAAACACACAACCTCCAGCCATGCCTGAACACCGACAAAGATTGATGAAACAGGAACCAAAAGTGTCAGTTTCAAGCCAGGAGATTGATTTAAACCAAGCAACCGATGTGGATAGTTATAGCGGAGCTAGTAAATGAATGCTTACCAAGGTTGGGTTGAGAATTCTGCAAGACACCTCCATAGAAGAACGGCTTACCATCTTGGCAAGTTCGGATCTCATCATTATTCAATTTCTGGAATCCGTTCAAGCCTAAAGACAATGAAACATCCAAAGGGACACCAGTGGATGGAGTGCTACCAGATCCAGCAAAAGCTGTTGACGAATAACAATTTGAAAGGTTAAGTTCATTACTCGAATGTCATAGGAAAGATCTTGAGACATTTTGAGTTCTGTCGCTTTTACGACTATATTCAGAGAACTTACTTGCATTCATCGGGAGAGTTAAATTTGAGCTGGACCGCTCATGAAAAGCTAGATTGTTCCTAACACCTTCACAATAATTGCCAGGTTGGTTGCCGGACAGGGGATTGGCGATGTTGCTAGCAAAGCCAATGGAAGTACTGGAACTACCAGGGCAATTCCTCCTCCAAGCTGACTTCAACTGGACATTATGAGACCTAAGATGGCCTCCAAGAGAGCGATGGTTAGCGAATGATTTTCTGCAATAGATGCAAGAAAATGCACTAGTGCGCTTTTCTGGGTTTTCTCCATCAGCAGCTGAAGGGAGGTTCGCCATTGAAGTTGTAAACAAGACCCAAAATGGGGTCAATAAGAAGAAAAGGGAAAGGGGAAATGCAAGGGAAACCATGCAGTGATGAAGAATGCAAACTTCTTACCCCGTTTTATATCCATTTTAGGAGAGAGAAATAGATCTTATCGGTTAGACTAATTAATGTAAAATGACAATCGTAGTAAAAATCATTTAAGAAGAGGAGAAAGATATATGCCAAATATGGAAAAACATTGCTAGAATTGAGTTCTATGCAATGGCAGCTAAACCCGGCGTTATCCCCAAAGCACCAGCACCTCTAAAAACAAATGTCACAGCCATGTAAAAGAAGAGGACCAGCTATCGCAGCGTCATGAAATAACATGTCACTTAATCTTTGGCATCCACTTTTGGATAATTTTGGAATTTCAAAGAATACATCAAATGGAAGTAGGTCCTGAAATCTCCATTCTGAAGATCATAATGGTTAGACATATGATAATTCCAAACAAAGTTGAGACCTCAATTGTTTGCACTCCTAGGAGCATAAAGTAGTAACTCCAAAATTTTTTAGCAATGAGCATGCATGGTTGAAAGAACAAAAAAGGCATGTTGGTCATTTTCTCATCTGATTCTTCAACAAGATTTGAAATCTGACAACCACTGAACCTCACATTGCCTAAATAGCGGTCATGTATTTTTTCGACAGGCAGTCAAAAGCAAAACAAAAGCAAAAATGTCAATGCCATTCCTCTAGCTAAAATTTCGTACCGAAAAAGACTTGAAAGTTCGGACAGCACCTCACAATCAAATAATAATGCTACAGAGACCTAAATTTCAATAAATAATGCACCCCAACCAAAATATGACTGTATATAGTGTTACTGGGATAACTAAAACAAATAGTGAGAGAGTGCATAGTAATTACCCTGACATCACTTTCTGATTGACAAAACAATCTGGCACGCTTAATCCAATTCAACTAAACTAAAGTGTAATCTCAAACTATTGGGAGATGTTTACATGAATCATTGTCCTCTGGCGCTATCCGAAGCCATAATCTCCATAAGTTGTATAGAGTGGCATTATTAGGAGAGTGGCATTATTATGTTTTCAATAATCTCCATAATTGATTGAACGGCCAGTCACCAATATAATACACAGTTTTACACTATAGTAGGCTAACAAAATTGAAATATTATGCTTGAACATATGATATAATATAGAGTTCAACAGAGAAACTTTATGCAATTGTAGAAACTAAAGGAGCTACCAATGCAATGGTCTTGTCTTTCAAACTCAGTCTTTGGTCCGCAGAAAGATTTAGAAACAAATTAGGTGAATGGTATAATGTATATATATCGACTTGAAAACATATGAATCAAAATTAGTATAATCTAGTCAAGTAAGCCATGATTTAAGGAAGAAAGAACATTATGTACGACAACCTTTTTTCACTTAACTAGTGCAATTTTTGCATGCAGTTCTTTCTTTCTTTTCCTAATCTATTGAAAATCTATGATTTCAAAATGGATGTGAAAAACATGGTTAGACCATAACAACTCCAATTCTAAATGGGGAACATAACCAAAGAGCAAAAACCATAGTTGATTGAAATAGCATATAGTTCTATCTTTACCTTTATCAATTAAAACGGCTGATGTTAGGGCTATGTCCAACAAAACAGGGAAACAAAATGCCAATACACACTCAAAAGTTTCCCAATTTCAATCTTCCCATTTCCAATTCATTCATAGTTCATGCATAAATCAACAGTGATGATTAGGCACATTTTCCTTAAGAATTAACTACAAGTTTCAAGCAGAGTCAACTCAAAATAAGATGAAGCTGCTTGATTTCACCAGTAATGAAGACGTGGTAAGCAAAGTACAGAAAGATGAAGCAACGTATATGACTAAAAAGATAATTGACTAATTTCACCGCCGCAAACAAAATCATAATAGTTTCATTGATTGCCTATCACGCATTTAGAAATGAATTATAAGTTACAGAAAGAAATGGACATCAGTTCAAATCTACAACACAAGCAAAACTAGACAGCACTGCACTTAATCCATAATAGAAAACACATATATACTTCTGTTACTACACGATCTATCTCAAAGCAACATAATAATAAATTTGCAGTTAAAAAATTTCAAAATTACATGGACAGAGAGAGAGAGAGAATTGGCTCTACAAGTGTCTCCGTCGTGTTCCGGCTGAGAGTCACCGGCGGCAGCTCCTAAGTCCTGTGATTACCCGCTTCGTTTTGCTCGGTTGTATTATTTATTTCCATTTTTCAGCGACATCTTTAACTTTATAATTTTGGCACGCACCTGTCAAATTGGGAAAGTTATTATTTTCATATTAGCCTCTTTTGCTTTTATTTTAACTTTGGTACCAATTAAAGTGTCTTGTTTGATCATCTTATATTGCATGCATTATTTACATAACATATTTTATTCAAGGATATCTCTAATTGCTTAATTTGTTTTTTTAAGGAATTATTTATTTTATTAAAATATTATTTTATTGCATTTTTAAAAAAAAAAACTACATAGGGCGTACAAATAAAAAAAATGGAAATCAAACTCCATTTATGATCTCGCTCATTAATAAAAGGACAATTATCTACAGTTCATATGATTTTTTTTTTTTTAAAATATACAATTCTTAAGTTTTTTTTGCTGAACTCTACCTAAAGTTATATTTTTTTTCATCTATCTACTTCCGTCTTCAAACCTTTAAGAGAATTAACGAAAAATGCCATAAATGGCTTCAGCGAAATGAATATTTTACCCTTATAATGTCAACGAAGTTACAACAGTTTGAAGATGGAAGTGGAAAGATGAAAAAAAATATAACTTTAAGTGGAGTTCAGTCAAAAAATTTAAAAATTATGTAATTTTAAAAAATTAGTAAAAATTAAACAGACGGTGGATAATTTCCGTCGATAAAACTAATTTCGATAAAAAAGGATTCGAAAAGAAAATTTGAGAGCGAGGGAGAAAAAGACAAGTGGTGTGTGGCTATTTGATTGGGCTTTAAGCTGGCTCTGAAGTGTTATCGGCCCAATATTGACATTGTAATAAAAGAAATTCTAAATTTGATTTTCATGTTTTCTAAAGACACCCAACCCTCTTCTAGGCAAAACGAATACATAAGAGTGCTGTTGTTATAGTAACTGTCTTGTCTCTGGAGTTGGAGATTTAGTAAAATATGAGTCTAGTACTCTGGCTACTAGCAAGTAGAAAGGCCACCCGCCATTTTTGGGTGTTTGGTATAACAAGCAAAGCAAATTGTATTTATTTGACTTGGAGAACTTTTGGTTTATGGGCAATCATTTCAGTTTCAGCAAATTCATTTGCGTCAAGTTATCAAACAATTCCAATTCGATCGGTTGAAACTATAAGTGGCATCGCACCAAACGTTGTGGAAATAATTGTCTATATATATATATATATTAATTGATGTTGAATCACAGCAGAGACAGAGTTGATATCATGATTCATCCATTTCGATAATATATAAAACACTAGAACGTACCCACACACAAACTTCTTATTTCCAAAATCGCGCATATGTTCAATGTCATTTCTTGGAAATCTTTGCCCTCATTTTATAAAAATACCATGACAAAACAAATAATGAATTATTTTTATTACCCTTGTAAAAATGCATGCATAGAAAGTGGAAACACGCGCAGATTTCTTGTCAATTATCGAGAAGTTCTTGAAAGGAAGAAAAGATAAGAGGCAAGAGCAAGGGTTGACCAAAACAAGTTAAAAAAAAAAAAAAAAAGGGTCAATTCATTGATATAGTGAAGCACCAATAACATCACTAATCGCTACAATAAAGTCAATAATACTTCAACTTCATCGGCATGGAATATTTTTTATTCTTAAAAGTAACTCCTGAAAGTGAATTGATCATCATCATCACATCTATCATCAATGCCCGTTCGTTCAAATTCATTGATCCTGATATATAAAGAAAGACACTAGCTATGTACGGGAAATATGAAACTTAATAAAGTTATTATATATATCACTAGAGTTGTCAGGATTGAAGATGCATACGTAATTGACACTGAAAATTACTTGTGCGTACATGGAAGTTGGTGATTGAACAATGACATGATGATGATATATAGAGGCATGCATCAACTAATGATAAGTTTTCGAAAGTGGAGTCGATAGTGTTATCTGATATATCTCAATTGGGGTGGTGACATGGGCGTATATGCAACAAGATTAAATGATCCTTTAATAATTTGGTGGTAATGCCTAGCTAGCAACTGTTAATTATTAATGGCCAAGATAAGCTGCTGCCATGCATATTTAGGCTGCTGAAATCGACAACACTATACAATAGTACTAGCTAGTGGACGTACGAACATTCAAGTTGCTTGTTCCAGAAGGCTTGCTAGCTGCGTTTCATGGGATTAGTAGCATGGCCACTTAGTCCACGTCCAGAAGTGAATGCACAAATGGCTGCCATGGATCACAAGTTTCTCCTGGGAAAATTAATAATTATTTTCAATGAAGTTAACTAATTCGTAGCAACTTGTAATCTAGATACAATTCGAAAACGGAAAACTACTCCAAACCAAAAAGAATACTGAAAATGAATATCAATTATATTAGTCTCTAATATATATATATATATATATATATAAATGCCAGTCATTTTCTTTCCTTGGAGTGTGCCTTGCAAGCATAGAGAAACAAAAGTGGTTTAAAATTTCAAGAAAATATATAATATATACCTAACCTTGAAAATTCTACCACTATTGCCTACCCCGAGTTTGAGTGCATATGACCAGTACCATTGTAAAGAAATCATCATATATCCAGTCTAAAGATTATGTACCCATTTCTAAAAGACCAATGGTCTTGGTTCATGCACCAGCACACAATTGAATTTTCATTATATAATTAGAGCCATGAATTTTATGTACAAGTTTATTCATCAGCCAACCGAAAAATCACTGCTACTAGTGTAGTGCCAAGACTACGAGAGAGAGATCTGAATTAGGTGGAAAAAGAACATGTTCAAAGTTCCAATAACGTGCAAAACTCTCAATTTAAAATGCGTGATTCGCACAAATTCACATAATACCCTCAAAACGCTTCCACCAAATCAATACCCGTTAGTTTTAAGTTTTTTTTTTTTTGGGTCTAAACCATATGGTGTCCAGTAATCACATTGGGCCTTGACTAATCTAGATTCGAGCTGGGTAGGACCACCACGTATTGCTTGATGTAAAACAGAGAGTGAATTTTTTTTTTGTCTTTTGTTGAATTTTTTTCAAGGCTCGATAGATAATTTGATAAGCCAATGATTTTTTTCCGTGTTTCAGAATACGGTTAACCAACATGTTAACTAATTGATCACGAAAAATTGGATTAGATTTTGTAGTTTTTTCCGTGTTTCAAAATACGGTTAACCAACATGTTAACTAATTGATCACAATAAATTGGATCAGATTTTGTAGTTTTTTCTTCTGTAATACCTTGACATGACCTGAGTGCGAAAGGGGTTCAAGAATCTGTTTTCTTTTTATAAGGGCTAAAATCATTTATTTTGACTTTTTGCCCCCATATTGTAGGGTGGATCTCGAAAGATATGAAAGATCTCACTCCAAGTCGTACATACGACTTTCATCGATTATGGCTTTCCACAGAATTCTATATGTATCTATAAGATCGAGTATGAAATTCTGTTTACTCACTTTAAATTGAGTATCCGTTCCCCCCCCCCCCCCCCTTTTTCCTGCTAGGATTGGAAATCCTGTATTTTCCATATCCATACAATTGAGTCATTGGGTTTCCCACATTGGGCCCTTACTAATTCAGATTCGAGCCGAGTATGACCACTAAGGTGGCAAAGCTCTCCCAACAAGTATTTAATTGCAGCCGCATTCCCAAACCTCGAACCGAGGACCTTGCTTAAGCTAGAATAATCCCTTGACCAACTGATCTACGCGCTTGTTGGTGTTAGTTTTAAGTTTTTATTAACAAACAAAAAAACAAAACATATATGATGACCATTTGCAATTGGCAAACAAACCATTAAGGACTAAATTTATAACGATGCCCGACTTTCAATTAATAATATTAATGATCAAATAAATATCCAACCAACCACGCCACACATATTCTTCCCATATTCTATGCAAAGCATGTGCCAACAAACACACAATCTCATCAAATCACTCTTTCTTTCTTAAGGAGCCTACCTTCATCTTGTCAACTTTTCGACTAAGGTCCAACATCGGCTTCGTTTCATTTTCGCTTGTTAAAAGAGAAATTTCATACCTAATTCTTGGATTAATATATTTGATTTTCTAGAAGAATTTGACCCTTCTTTTTACTAATGCATGCACTATGGAAAAGTGGGGAACCGAAAAGCTGACAGAAGAGTAAAAGAGTCAAAGACTAAGAAGAAGAAGAAGAAGAAGAAAAAGCAAGACCGCAATTATTTTCCAAGGTAATAACAATATTATTACCATATCATTCACTATCATCTTAATTAATGGAGGTGCTAGATTTAATTAGGTGGTTATTGGCAGTTAGTAGTTTATTTCCGGTTAGTCAGGTCAGTTAGGGAATCTGCTAATTATTATATTATTGTATTTTAAAAAATTTATATTAGTGCATATATGTTAATTAATTAATTGTATGGCTAGTTATCCCATATTATCAAATATATTGATTAAAGAAAGAGGAGACGACCACATGATTTGCGTTCCAATTCCCATGCATAATTCATAAGTTAGTGAATGTGTGCTGAAAGCTTTTTACTTTTATACTGTGAGTATTGAAAAAATATATGGGTTGGGCAACGGCAATTTAATTACCGCGTACCTAATTAAAAACTTTATTGATTTGCTTAATCTTACCTGCCTAGCAATTTGTTTAAGAAATGAAAAAAGATTTTGATCTTTTCAATATTCAAACAGGTTAATTGAGGCACCTTGGCGTGCCACAGGAAGTATTAGGTTTAACATTTTCAAATCAGTAGTCATATGTATTTGAAAGATCCAACGACAATGATTAAATTAGTAATTTGAATCACTAATTCCACTTAAAATAAAATTTAAAGAATATCTATAAGGATATTCATATGGACGTGCGCACGTAAGAATTAGACTAACAATTGACAAGGGGGAAAATTTTTTCAGCCGGTCTTAATCTTGCAATTGCCACACATGGGCGGCACTACTGGTCCATTTTTTTTACTAGGTGATGATTGCTTTTAAAATTTCCTAGATTCACAGCTTGTTTTACTGTTGAAATATTGAAATAAGATGTATTCCCAAAATATAGTTTAGTTCGCTTAATTCTTGTAGTGAAACAAAAAGGTTATGGGTTTGATTCAGAGGGGAATACGTTTAATTTAGGTTGGAGAGAGGCAAGTAAGTTTAATTTAGATTTAGAGAGAGATGGGGTGCAATGTAACTTCTGAAAAAGTATATATGTAACTTAAAACACTGCTTATTTTATTGTTAATCATGTGATTTTGTTAAACTCAAGTTATATAATTTTGAAGTCGAGGTCTAACTTCAATGATAAGAAACGGTCTTCTTAAGGTTCAGATCTTGGATTCGAGTTTCAATAGATGTGTGAAATAATAACAATAACAGAATGTGATTGATTGAACAATCGGTGAAATCTTGCACTAATTAACTAACATTGTGGGAAATCCCAATTATGAATATTTCATACGCTACTTTGAATGGTAAATTTTGTTAATTATAATTAATTGAGTAATGATTAGTGATTTGAAAAAACTGGGACTCAAAAAATACTGGCCAAACTACTCAAATAAGATCAACTAAAAGTAATGACACTAAATATCTAGAGTTATTTTAATTCTTCTACTGCTATATTTTCTTTCTGATGTTGCTCCATGTGCCATCTGTTAACTATGACAATTATTGATTGCCAACTAAGCCATGCTGAAATAATGGAATAATTAAGCCAAAGCTACACTAATTAATCAGTTTATGATGGGCTAACAGTATGCTGCATGCGATACAAAATCCCAAGTGCTAACCATGTGATCAGTTCCTCGTGTCGTGGATTGCAACCATTTGTTATCCTTATTAGATTTGGTTTGATTATGGATAATCCACTCAAGTATAAAATAGATTACATATCAAAAGCTTCTCCCATGTAGTGGTTTCCAAAATCAATCATTAATAAAGGATTAAGCTCTCATAATGCTTAACTAGTACCAAAGATAAGACTGTAAAAGAGTTTCGTCCTTAAAGCAAGAAAAAAAACAAAGAAAGAACCAAAACCTTAATTTAAATCTTATGGTGTACGTTGAAATATTACTCAAATCAAGAGCCATTATTGTATCCAATTGTCACATTATTAAGAGGTAGTATGGTTGTCCCCATTCTGCAAAGCCACTTGGTGGATTGTCAATGTCACACCAATCAAGTAAGTTGTGTGAAAATTGCCATATGACTAATGAGTAATGAAACGTCACTTCTTTAACAAGTGGGATTGCAGCATTTTTCAAACCAGACAATTTGGTAAATAATTTGCTTCTACAAGTAGAAATAACAGTGCAGAAAGTATTTGCCAAACCCAGAAACTAATTGGAAGCATTTGTCGTAGACAGTCACAAGACTCACAACTATCTGCAAGTTGTGTTCTGGATTGGTTAATGGTTATTGAATGAACGTTGAAGACTCAACATCAGCCTGTCATGGTGCTTCACTAATGGCAAAGCGGCCCCATTCCCTAATCCTGCGGAATTTTTTTTGTAAGTTGTAATGATAATCATCTATTCTATTGTAAAGGCAAGCGACAACTTACAGCAAGTTGCATAATGGACACCAAAAAGCATCATGCAAAAACACACATACATAATGCTATGAATATATAGTACGTGATTACCTAGTTAAAATCAAATTATAATAAGAAATGCTTTCAACTATAATGGTTCCAATCTAGATTGATCAGCTTCAATTATATTACCAACAGCTTTTCCCAATCCATCTGCTCAATCAGATATTCTAAGTGAAAGGAGATTGGATTGATGAAAAAGTGGGGATTGAATTTGGACATTGCAATTGCACTTGTAATTTATACCGTGAAAAAAGAAGAAAAAACAAATGAAAATCACATCTCAATTCTAAAGCTAGGGTTATATATATGTATATGACAACTCCGAAAGATCTTAGTTTTGATATGATTCGATCGAGCAACAGCTTGTTTCCATGATTACTAATTATTCAGTTCAGTGAGGTGATCGAGCCTCTCACCTACTGCCCTGTAAATTAAATTCATTAAAGAAAAAAAAATGCCAACCATGCAATCTTCATATATAATTTAAAAAAAAAAAAAGAAGAAGATGAAGAAGATACCGCTCTATATATGCCTGCAATTAATTGAATGTAGCCATTGCATATAATTAGCTTATGATGAGGATTACACTCTGTGATATATTGTATGTACATATATGGCCTCAATCCTAATTAATTAAACCAGCCTAACCATTCAACAATCAGGTGATTATCATCATCAGACATAAAATATTCTTTTGAATAATGTAAAATCACGTTGATTATTAGGTTTTGCCTAACTCAAATATCCTTCTAGCTTTTTTGTTTTTAGCTTTCCCTAGACTTTTATCAAGATAAACGACATGGCGGATGCACTGTTCTTATCTCAAATACAAATTAAAATAATATTTGAAAAAGGGATTTATAAGCTAATCTAATACAAATTAAAAGATTTTAAAAAAAAAGAGGGGGTTGGGGTGAAGCGAGCTCTGCACTAGCAGCTGGGAAGTTTTATTATTATTTCTATAGAGATCATAAAGAAATTTATATATATTTGCAATTGTGGCTTGAGAGTCATCCGTGACATTAGGGAGGGATTAAATTTTATTTTATTAATCAAAATATGAGCTGATAAACTCATAAAAGTTAAAAGGACATGTTTTATAAGTAGGCCATTGGACGTCTGATCAGTTTTATAGATCTCAAGATAATGAATGAGTTCTTTTGGTATAGTTTAAGGGAAATAAAATCTTCACATGAAAGATTTGTTTTTAAAAACTGATAATATGAACGGTTGTATATAATTAAGACACCTAACTTTCACTTTGTTGCCCAGAACAGTAAGCAGATATTTTTTAGTTTTTAAAACAGATGTTTTAGGGCCTGTTTGGGATTGCTTTCAGGAGGTTTAAAAGTAATTTTGAAAATTTAAAAGTTAATTTTAGTATTTGATAAAAAAAATTCAAAATTACTTTTGTCAAAATCAGCCCCTCCTACAGCTGATTTAGAAAAGCAGGGAATGAGTAGCTTTTAGATTCTGATTTTGAGAATCAATTTTATCCTTTAATACAATTCCATATATATCCTTACAATTATTACCTAAACAAAAAACTATCCTTATTCAAATTGGAAACAAAATCAATATTTCAATAAATTTTTATTATAAAAAAATAAAAAAAAACAAAACCAATATAGTATAAATTTTATTTTTAATTAAATTATTATAATACACGATTAAAAATTTTGTATGTACATGTTTTTATATATGTAAGTAAATTTCATCCTACATTATGTCCATTTTAGTCATTAACTTTTTTACAGCAGTTTAACAGTAAAATTTACCAAAAACCCACAATTACTTTAAAAATTCATAGTATTTCTGAAAATAAAATTTACTAACCAGCAATTATTTTAAAAGCTACAGCATTACCAACATGACCCTTAGTCTTTTAGAATAATTAAGTCCTATGTAACAAACTCTAATAATTTTGTAAATTAGAATTCTATAACCCTAAGGGAATCAAATGGGTTCATAAGATAGGTAAGTTACTATAGCACAAAAAATTCTCACATCCACATCGTTATTAATTATATATATTAGGGTGCGTATCGATCTCTATATTTTATATAGCACTTTTTTTTTTTTTTTTTAGCTTTTTGGGACCATTGTCGGTTTCTTTTATTATCAACAAGAACAAACAAAAGGAGAAAAGTTAACTAGGCAAAATCCAAATCAAAAGTTTACATAATCTACAAATTTTGGTTTACGTTAATTAGAATACAAGAATGAAGGGCCATATATCATTTTCATCCTTCTTTGTCTGGTGGCCCTCTACAGTGTTTCCGTTGGACCGCAGCAAGAAACTCGTAGAGGACAGTTGCTAAAAAACAAAAAAAGATATCACCATTAGCCAACTTTCCCCTCGACTGGCATTAATATTAATGGCATCATCTTTCATATTGAAGGTTACAACTGTGCAATTGAATTCATTTTGTTTCACGTAGATAGCTAATTGGGGGACCTCTTAATTAAATGCTGTGCCGTTTTAGTGTTGGTAAGTATCAAAATGTTATTATCGTTTAATGTTAGCTATAGAAATATTCGGTGTAGTATTTAATATGATATTGATCATTGATAAGTGCCCTAGATATTGATATCATCTAGCTTGGTAACTTTCTACATACTTCAATTAATATTTTCAGCGATCATGTCCCAAACATATTTCATTCTTAAAGCTTCATCATATACAGTAGATTCAATAAGACAGTAATTAAGTCTTTGATAATTAGTAAGTTCAAATATAAAATTATTTCATTCATGGCGATTATAAATGAATACTACATTAACCAAGATGTGAGCCCAAAAATTACAAAACAATTTTTATTAAATAATCAAGATCAGAGCCGTATTTGACATTCATCATAAACTATTTTAATGAATGAGCCGTATCATGTTCATGTGTATGTGTATGAAATTTGAAAATGAATGTTTTTTTCTTTTTTTTTTTTCTTACGTTGAGAAACAGAGAAAGAGAAGAGGGCGTGTGGGGCTACTTAGTGATGTGACCTAGATTTCGTGGTTGAAGCTTGAAAGGAAGTGGAAAACGGTCACGTGGGTACCGGGAGGTGTCTCTGTTTTTGAAGTAGAGGGCAAAACGCGGAATAACAATAAGTTACATTTTTTTTTAACTTATAATTCAATTAAAATGCTTAAAATAAGTAATATGAGAGGTGGATTAGATGGGTCTGTATGTAATTTGAATATTATTTTCATTGAACTGTAAATTATAATAAATGTAACTTACCGAGATCTTAACAATAATAATAATAATAACAATTATTGAATAAGTTTTTTCGACAAGAATTATTGAAAAGCACGAATTGGAGTGTTTGATTTTTTTCACTGTTGCTTTCCGTGGGCATCAGTGTGTCTCTGACTCTAACTCTAACTCTCACTCTTATTGGCGCTTAATTTTAGCATCCCTGCAATTATTTTACCTTTTTTTTTGCTTTTTCTAATGTAAATCCTCAAGTGCCATTTCCACAAATCCACCACGTGGTCTTCTCTGAGATGTCTGCGGTGGACCTTTACTAGAAACAAACGTTTTAATAAACTAAACTCTCTCTTCCCCTTTCCCCCAACTCTATTTATACCTCTTTTTTGTTTACTTTGAGTTCATTTCGCCCCTAAACTCACTCACTCTCCCTTCTCTCTTCCTCTGCTCTTTCTCTAAAGTCTAAATAAAACACCAAGCACAAAAAACTCTCTCTCGAGTCTTGTGCCATATGGCCATGGCTGCTTCTTCTACAGCACCCAACTCTTGTAGTTGGGCAATATCTCAAATTCTTAACCCATTCTCTTCATCTTTAGCTGACATGGCCTTCCCATCGAAGTCCATAACCTGGAAGAAGAAGCCCAATAAATCAATGAAAGTACAGTATGCTCTACACTCTCCTTCAGTCCTTCATTTCCCTAAACAGCCTTACCAAAATCCTGTAATTACCAGACAGGAATCTTCAGCAAAACCCAACAACAAGAGCCACAAAAGCCAACAACACCCACAGCAATCACAATGGAATCCCCTCCAAAGAGCTGCTGCCATGGCCTTGGACATGGCCGAGAACGCGTTGGTCTCACGCGAGCGCCAACACGCACTTCCCAAAACAGCCGACCCACGTGTCCAAATTGCCGGTAACTTCGCTCCGGTGCCGGAACGGCCCGTCCGGCATGGTCTCCCGGTCACTGGCTCCATCCCTGAATGCATCAACGGCGTTTACCTCCGCAACGGTGCCAACCCATTATTCGAGCCGGTTGGCGGTCACCATTTCTTTGACGGTGACGGCATGGTCCATGCAGTTACCATTGATAACGGAAGCGCAAGCTACGCTTGTCGTTTCACAGAGACACAGAGATTAATGCAGGAGAGAGAATTAGGGCGCCCTGTTTTTCCCAAAGCAATAGGCGAGTTACACGGACACAATGGTATCGGGCGTCTCTTGCTTTTCTACGCAAGAGGATTGTTCGGACTCGTTGATCATAAACAAGGCACTGGTGTGGCCAACGCTGGCTTAGTTTACTTCAATAACAGGCTTTTAGCCATGTCCGAAGACGATCTCCCATACCAGGTACGCATCACCCCTTCTGGGGATCTTGAAACCGTTGGGCGTTACAATTTTAACCACCAACTAAAGTCAACAATGATAGCTCATCCGAAAGTTGATCCCGTATCAAAGGAGCTTTTTGCATTGAGTTATGATGTTGTTCAAAAGCCATATTTAAAGTACTTTAGATTTTCTGCTGATGGAGAAAAATCACCCGACGTGGAGATTCCTCTGCCAGTGCCCACCATGATGCATGATTTCGCTATCACTGAGAATTTTGTGGTGATTCCGGACCAACAAGTAGTTTTTAAGCTCCAAGAAATGATAACCGGTGGCTCTCCGGTGATTTATGACAAGAACAAGAAGTCCCGTTTCGGGATTCTTGCAAAGAATGCTAAAGATTCTAATGACATCATCTGGATTGAATCACCGGACACGTTCTGCTTTCACTTGTGGAACGCTTGGGAGGAGCCGGAAACTGATGAAGTTGTTGTCATTGGATCATGCATGACACCCGCTGACTCGATTTTTAACGAATGTGATGAGAGTCTGAAGAGTGTTTTGTCCGAAATTCGGCTCAATTTAAAGACTGGTGAGTCCACTCGCCGCCCAATTCTCTCGGAGTCTGATCAAGTGAACTTGGAGGCTGGGATGGTGAATCGCAACAGCCTTGGTAGAAAAACCCAGTTCGCTTATCTAGCCATTGCGGAGCCGTGGCCTAAAGTTTCAGGTTTTGCTAAAGTGGATCTTTCTTCAGGAGAGGCAAAAAAGTATTTTTACGGCGATAACAAATATGGCGGCGAGCCATTTTTCTTGCCAAGAGATGCTAATAATTCTGAAAATGAAGTCGATGGTTATATTCTTGCAATTGTTCACGACGAGAAGACTTGGAAATCGGAGCTGCAAATTGTGAATGCCACGAATTTACAGCTTGAAGCATCGATTAAGTTACCTTCGAGAGTACCATACGGTTTTCACGGAACTTTTGTTGACTCCAAGGACTTGGTGAATCAAGCATAAGCACGATGGGGGAGGGGTTTTCTTGTTAGTAAGTTAATTTTGTGAGAAGAGACGAATTTACAAGGGAGAATTTTACCAGAGGGATGTATGATTTAGAGGAGGACAGGTCCCCGGATTCTCCTGGACATTCGGTTAAAAAAAGAAAAAAATTACGTACCCTTCTGTTTCTGTTAGGTTTATTTCAGGATTATTAGTTACACCAGTCTTTAAGGAACCAAGCTTGTAGCTTTTGGCTTGTAGGTAGAATTCGAGCTCAGCTGGTTTCTGGTTAGTTTAGTTTGTATTTTTACTGTGTTATGTTTTGTGAAAGGATCAGGAGACACTGTCTCTCGGTCTCACTGTCTTTTATTGATCAAGAAGATATCTTCCTCTCTTTTACTTGTGCTTTTGTAGATAATTAATAGATTTTTACGGTTTACATATTATATATTATATTCTCTCATTCTATATCACGCCTTAGAAATTCTAGGCATCTCAATATTAAAGTTCTAATTAATATGGTATTCATTTATTAAATGATAGTTAAATAATTTTACAAATTATGAAATTCATCATTCGATAGATAAGTGACTCAAAAGTTGAGATCCCTAGCTTTATTGTAAAAATAAATATATCGTGTTACTTTTCTATTTATTCTTTCAAATTATTTTTAATTATATTACAATCGACTAATTTTTATAATGAGAAGTCTACTGTAATTTTTAAATTAACTTTACTTTGTGATATCATAGCATGTCTGGATTATATTAATTACATGTATTTCTTTATAGTTAGAAGTCTACCAATCCCTTTAAACTGTGATATCTAACTATCAAGTGGTTACCTCCCATGGTTTTTTGTAACTCTCCAAGAGGAAGTTATGTGTAAGCAGTTAAAAAAGTACGTTGAAAATAGGGAGATTGTTAGTTTTCTTCTACTAAAATCAATATATATCATTTATCCCTCTACTATATTTATAATACTCAAAAACTTACAGACACCGTAATTTTACAGTATTACCCTTTTTTCAAATACACTTTTACTCGTATTATTATAAATTAAATAAATCATATAAATTAAAATAAAAATAAAAAGATTTAAATACTAAAAATAAGAAATAAGGTTTTTGTGTCAATAAAAAATACTAATAATACATTTTTCTTGTACTTTTTATGATTTTTTTAAATATTTTTTTTATAATAGCTATCATTTTATATCCCCAAGATAGAATATCAAGTAAAGCACCCATTTACCCTCTTTTCCCTTAAATTTTTTGTTTTGAAATTTTTAAATATTAAGAAAACAATAGGAAAACAAGTGATATGTATTGATTTTAATAGGAAAGAAACTAGCTATCTCCCATTGAAAATATTTGGTAATTAACAGCAGGAAACCAATAGACTAAATCATGAATTGGAATTATAAGTCGGAAATAAATTAATTATACTATTACAACAACGAATAATACGGTTCTTATAAAGATTTAATTATTTTTTAAAAAGAAAAATAAAAAAATTAATAGTTATTCTTGAATTATATGATCCATAAAAGTTTGCTTTATAAGAAAGTGAACAGAATATTTTAACAATCATCTCCACCTATTTAATAATTTGAGTCTTCCTAAGTTACCTTTTTCTCATTTTTGCATTATTTTTTATTAGGTTACGTCAATTTCTAAAATTCAAATAACATTCTTTGGATCACATGGACAAGTAAAATTAATCATTACATTGAGGAAGAAATTAAATATAAATAACGCATGAAAATATGCTGTATGAGTCATTGAAAAAGCAAGATTAAAATATTGTACATGAATTTAATCCATAATGATGGCAAGTATCTGAGTAATAGTGTAATACGACCGAGACACATCAATAGGAAGCGTATCATGAGAAGATTTAAAATAGAAAAAGAGGGAAAAGTAAGAAAGAGAAGCAGAAGCAAAACTCGAATACCCACCAACGGTTATAAAGTAAAGTGAATGAAACGCAGTCAAACAATTGCGGCCTCGCCGGTGATTGTGAATGATGATCAATGAAAGCAGGAGAAGTGATTGCATCACTGGATTGTGACTCTAGCTACGTCACCCCCACTGCCACTGCCACTGCTACTGCCACTGAGAATGAGGAATGTAATTGGACTTCTTTCGGTACCAAGAAACATGCCGGTGAAAGCTGCAGCTGCAATTTCAAGGAAATTAAAGGCATTCAGTTTTCTTCTTCTTCTTCTTCTTCTTCTTTTTCCAATTTGAAAGTAGTTATTTTCTATTGGAGAATTAATTTGATGATCTCATTTTGAAACACATTGCTCCGTCATGTGATAGAAAACTCTTAAACTAACAGTTTTACGTAAGTGTTTCTCTAATTTAAAACGTATATCCTTTGACTTTTTTATGTTTGAAGATTAAATGAACAACATATAACCTCTTAGTAACAATTATTGAGGTTAACACAAAAATTAATTTGTGAAGTGGGAATTGGGTTATTATATTCTAAATAAAAGAAAACATAAAAACTACTTTTAATAGTTGTTTCCATTTGTACACAACTAAGAGACAAGTTGTAGCCTCCTTCGAAGTGCAAATGTAATCTTGTTCACATGCAAGAAGAAACCAACCACATTAAATGGGAATCACATGGCAATAAGCGCATGCATGATGTTGAATGCTGGGTACATGGTAGTAATAGTGTAGTGGTACCACTAAACTCAACTCCAAGAACTACTATACAATTCTTTCTTGATAATCGTATAACTTACATCAAACATGAAAATAATATTAATAACTCAAATATAATTTAGTTGTCAAACATTTTGAATTGTTGAATATCAGTCACATAATAATAATAATAATAATAGCAGTAAACTCAACTCCACAAACTACAATTCTTTCTTGATAATTACATAATTTACACCAACATAAAAATAATATTAATAATCCAAATATAATTCAATTGTCAAACTTTTTGAATTATTGAATCTTATATTGATGTAAATACATACATCACATAATTATAAAACCTAACGACACTCTTTTTTCAAAATTCAGAAAAAAAAAAAATGTAATATTCTGATTTTGCCGCAGAATCAATATTGGCCATAACTTTTCAAAAGATGTGTTGTGGGCTATGACAGTTACATGTTCACTAAGAGAGCAATTAATGCAAAGTGGCTAAGGGAAAGGGGGCATAATGTCCCACTAACCTTCATCGCAGGTTTTTCCCAAAAAGGTCTGGTCCCTTTCTTTATTCACGAAAGGATCGTACAAACAAAGACTAACTAAAGCCATCGACTTTCTTTTCTCTTTCTCCTTTCGCTTTGTAACAATCAAGCTACTTAGCAAGGATTAGGATCATTTTTTTTCCCTCTCTTCTAATCTTTTTCTATTTTTTAAATTTAATTAAAAATGAGCTTAATTATCAATAAAACATTAAAAACTGACTTCATTATCAACATTAAAATTCAAAACTCAATCTCAACTACCTATTTAACGAGAAGAGATTAGAAGATAAAAAATAAAGAAAATAAAGAGAGAATCCTGAATTTTATTTTTTTTATTTATTTTTTCATCTTTCGTATTAAATTTCCATGCTAAAAAGAAATTGCTAAAAACACATAGAATTTATTTACTCAAAACCATTATACTTACCTCAAATTACATTAGAATTACTCAAATGTCAATAAGGACTAACCTATATCTTCTAGAAATATATTTATCCCACCTAATTTATAGTGAAGCATATTTTTAGATTCTAATTAGGGAACTCCAACACACAACTTCAATTTTTAGGGCTTGAGTTACCAATGAAGCATTTAACACATAAAACTTTCTATAGAATAGGTCTCAGTGATCACAGATTGGAATTATTCCCCTTAATATGACATTTTGATATTTTGACATATCTAGCCATTGTCTAGAATGATGATTTTGAAACGGTTAGTGCAAGAAGTGATATACAACATACAAACTCTTTTAGTTGAAACGCTATTGGTAACGATTGTTTGACCGTAATATTTTATTCACTATTATTCTATCAACGAACTTTAATCTTCTCATTTTAGGGGAGAAAATAGGATTCACTAATTAAATGGAATAGGATATTGTTAGTTTCCCTTATTTAAATCAATATATATCACTTATCCCCCTACTCTATTTTTACAATAGTCAATATCCACGGTACCATAATTTTACAATATTAACCTTATTTTTAAATACATTCTTGTTCATATATATTATTAATTAAATAAATTATATAAACATAAATTAAAAAAAAATTAAATACTAAAAATAAGAAATATAAATTTCGGTATGAATAAAAAAATTAATAATAAGATAATATATTTTTATTATTTTTAAACATTTTTCCTTATAATAAATACATATTTTATATTTTTAAGATAAAATATCAAATAAATAATCTATTTATCGTTCTTTTCTTTTAAATTTTTTATACTATAAATTATTACTTATTATGAAAACAGAACGAGATAAGTGATATATATTATTTTAATACGAAAAAAGTGACAATCTCTCTAATATTTATAGGCGGAAAAGATAATGGTAGTTAATATGAAATGCCTCACTGGTGGTAGTGCTTTTAATAATTATAAAAATGAACAATCAAGGCAACAAATTATATAATGTTTCAAATCAAGGTCAATCGCTGTCGTTTTACCATAATGGCAATAACAATTAATTAGAGTTATCACAATCATTGTTTTAATAAACATGAGGAGCATGTTGGACAATTAATAGTTTAACTAGAAATGTTTAAAAGAATCTGTCGCCTGTTCAAGAAATCAATTTCTAGTCATAATAGTTTAAGCTTTAAGGGGCGCAGTCAATTAATTACCAGTTTGAGAAATGTCGTTTATTAGATAGCTATGCTTTTCATTCGAGCTTCAAACTTATTATGGTGACAAGCGCCAAGAATAAGGTAAAATTGGGCAGTGAACAAAATAGGCCACGGCTGACTATTGTTGAAAAACACAAGGTGCTAGCTTCGATCACATATATGGTTCATTGGTTGGTCCATTTTTCTGCTTCAGTAATGAATCTATCCATACGCATACGGTCTCTCAGATCCTCATTGGTCCATCAACATAAAAGTTTTGACTCAATATATTTTCTGTGGCACCTTTAATTTGAAAAAGATAGGCGACCAATCGGGGCTATTGCTTTATTTATACATTTTGTGAAAAGCTCGAGCACTGAAAGCAGATTAGTTTCTTAAATGAGTTTCTATTTTCTACTTTCTAAGTAGCATATAGCCGACCGCTAGGTCCATTACCCACTTAATATTTCTATATATATCTGAAGAATTGCAATATGTGTGTCATTAGTCAATTAAGTGCTACACACATTGCACGACGTAGAAAACGTTCTTTTGAGATTATCAGCACAATTGGTGGACTCATACGCCATCCATGTGGGTGCAACACAAAGAAAAATGAAGAAATTTTTGAGTTCTAAATGAAATTTAATTTATATCTTCAAAGTTTTTAGGTTTTAGTTATACATTTACTCAACGTTTTGTTAGACATATAACTGTTCAAATCTTGTGAATTTTGACTTCCCAGCTATCGGAAGTCTTGCTTTAGTAGTGTCAGTATTTGTTGTTCGGACTTTATTTGCATTTAATTTACTCTCACATGCCAGCTTCTGAAATTTAATTTACATGGAACCATTTCATTGGTAATTGGATTTCTTACAAAAGTTATCGATAATACTTTGACTTGAGCGGCAAGCATATATATAGTCAAAGGCTGATTCTGTAGCATTTCCTTGGAAATTTAGTTTTGCATGCATGAAATTCAGTTCTTTGCTAATAGATCAGAACGTTTCCATATAGATTTGGAAGATTCTAGCTTCTAATTGGTTTTATTTTTGGTGGGTTCGGTTTTTCCAAGTGAGAAATTGCATGAACCAGCTGTCTACAAGACTATAACTGTCAAAGCTTTCCATACAAGCTGCCTTAACTTAAGAGGAAATTATGCTTTTAGCACAAGTGTCAAGAATGTCACAAAGTCACAATCCTCAGGACAAAAATATGGAGTCAATGGTCTAGCAAATTCTAACAAAAAAAGAAGGCGATGTGTGTCCTGCCGCCTCTCAGATATAAGATAAGAGATCTTCCTCGAACTCAAACTAAATCCAAGCGTCATCCAAGTCCAAAATAAATAATTAATCTTCTAAAAAAAATAATGGAAAAAAGACTCTAAAGATTTAACAAAATGGACGGATAGACTTTATTTGCTTAAATTCCTTTTTATTAATAAATTCTTTATATTTAAATAGAGTTAAGAGCATCAATGATTAATGGATAAGTGTACACTAATGTGTACTGTAATGCTATTATCTCTATATATATATAGGGGGTGGATCAGCAGCCTCCTAAAAATACCTTTAGTTTTACATTCATTAATATCTATTAAATTTGAGATAAATCAATCGATGAGATTCTTTGACATTAAATATTTAAGAATTTTTAAAATATTCTCTCTCTCTGTGGACCCACTCTAAATCTATCTCTCCAATATTTTCTCTCTCCTTTGTCGTGCTCTCTATCCCCTCTTCTCCCTTTGTCGTGCTCTCTCTCTCCCTCCCCCCTCTCTTCTCTTCTCTTCTCTTGTTTTTTCACTTGACTTGGCCTGGCATTTTACTTGACCTTTTGAGTACTTTTTTTTCTTTGTAATGTAAAATTAAAAAACAAATAAATAATCACGTCCATCCAAATTAAAAGAAGACACATATTAACCATCTAGAAAAAAAATCAAATAAAAAGCAAGGTGAATAGATGATCCAGTCCCTTTAATTTCTTGTGAATAGAAGATCCAGTCCTTTTAATTTCTTTCTTAATATACTCTTCCTCTTGCTCGTAAATAAAAATTTAGTGATATTGTAAGGGGAACAATAAATAAAATAAATCCTCGAATTTACTTTTACGGAGAAAACAAAATCAAAATTAGATCGTTTGAAGTCTTGAAAATTTGGTCCCATGGCCATGAATTCAATGAACATCACATAGGTGAGTTTTTTCTTTTGTTTTCAAAACTGAGAAGAGAGTTGTGAGATGAACTCGGAGAGAGTAAAAGTTTTTTTGTGATTGAGAGAAAAAAATTCATAAATAAAAAAACAAGAGAAGAGAAAAGAAGAGAGGGGGGAGGGAGAGAGAGAGAGCATGGCAAAGGGAGAAGAGGGAAGAGAGAGCACGACAAAGAGAGAGAAAATATTGCAGAGATAGATTTAGAGTGGGTCCAGAGAGAGAGAGTGAGAGAATATATTAAAAATTCTTAAATATTTAATGTCAGAGAATCTCATCTATTGATTCATCTCAAATCAGATGGATATTAATCAATGTAAAATTAAAGGTATTTTTAAGAGGCTGTTGATCCGCCCCCATATATATATATATATATATATATATATACACACACACTAACAAATAAAAAGTTTGAATATTTATTAATCTTTAATGATGCAATAATTAAACAGGAATCGGAAAGGGCTGAAATCGGAATAAGAAATTGAAATTAGAATAAGTTGTTTACTTAAACAGTAGGAATCGAAATCGGAATAAACTGCATCCTTATTAATGTGTTTACTTTATCTTAGAATCGGAATGGATTTTTACAAGTTACAAAAATACCATTTGTTAATTGTTGTCCCTAGTATTATTTGTATATCATAATAATAACAAAAATAAGAATAAAAATAATAACAAAACTGAAAATAATAATAATAATGAAATTACGACAATAATAATACTAATAATTAAAATCATAAAATTAATATATTTTATTAATAATAATAAAAAATCTATGGGCCATGATAAAATTGATTTCGATCCTAGATTTCAATTCCTCTATCTAGAAGTAAACACATCCAAAGAGTTTTAGGTACCATGTACCAATAAATAACAAGTACTATAAATATTTACCTTTTGAAAAATATTTAAGGGAGAAAAAATTGAAAGAAATTTAGAGAATTAATGTTAAAAAAAATAAAGAGAGTGAACTGTAAAGAGAGAGGGAGAATAAAATTCTCTCGACGTTCTCTCGATTTTCTCCCCCACCGGCACTATTCTTATCTTTTTTCACGCACAGAGTAAGTAAAATGAAGAAAGGCAGTCCACGTAATTTCCGTTTTTTTTTGTAAAATTAAAATGATGTGAGAAGATGGTCGTGTCAGAGTCCGACAACGGCCGCCATTGGTTGGCGGGTGTTGTTTCGTCCTGACAGAAGGCCGAAATCTCAGTAACATGTGCGTGCATAATTAATGCGGCGGACACGTCCCCGCTTCGCATTGAAATAAATTACGAATTTTAATTTAATTTTGTTCAAGAAAGTGGAGAGCACACGTTTGATGATCACTTTGTATATAAATTTTGGTCTTGAAGAAAAAGGTTTCATCATCTGAATCCTGAAATCTATGGACCATGACGAGTGAAATGATGCAAACTTCTGTAATTTTAATAAGAGGATAAATGATTTGAGGCCTTTCGAGCACATACATTATAAAATTTCACAGTGCTTGGTTTAGTTGATAAACAATGATATTGTAAAAGCAATGTGCATTTACAATATGACACATTGTTCTTTCTTATGTCATCTTGACACTTACCGAACTCCTCTCATACTTAGTGTCTCCTAATGAAACATCAGCCTCTACATTTGTTTATAAGTGATGTTAGTATTTTAATTCAGTTGCATTTTGGAACCTTGGAGGGAGGGGTGGTGGGGAGTGGCCACTACCACTTTTTCCACTTCCATTGGATGGATGGGTATCAATTTTCCATTGTGTTCTAAAGATAAGAAAAAATAAAACGGAGGAAATAATTAAGTTCTTAATCCCAAAACCTTGTATTTTTAATTGGAGGGCATTGACAAAACACCGAGGCAAGCGCAATAAAATATACAAAAGAAATGCCAAAAGTGTGCCTTGCCTTGCTCGTAGTCGGTCAAACATTAATATAATTATCCTCATCCAAACATTATACCGTTTAATAACATTACTTTAATATATAAACTGTCACTACATACAATTTTGTTAAAAAATTATCTTTGGACAATGATATATACATGGCGGTCTATTTTGATTGTTGATGACAAACCAACTTAAGTAGCCACTGAGAATCTTTCAACCATTTAGGTTTGGTGGTTGGATAATTCCAAACGAGTGTTTCTTTGGTTAGGATGCCAAGGCATTTAAATAGGCTATTAAGCTTGAAAGTTGAGGTTAATTAGAGCTCATCAATATCACTTAATTACTTGGGATATTTTCTCTTTCAATTTTTTAAACACTATCATCTATTTATAATTATGAATCACCTTTATCTTTATGCACCTGCCTTTGTTACATCTCACTTTGCAATCTTTTGATTTTTTTAAGAACTACTGCATATCTTTCCGAGGAGTTATTATTGTTTCATGAGCGAGATAACGGAAACAGAAAGCGCCAATGCAAATATTTAATTAATTAGTTTAGTGTCAATTGCAACATCTGAAAAAGTGCGGTTAATATAATGTATGTTACGATAGCTCATGGAAGATCATTAGGTTTTAGAAGCCGATTAATTGGGACAAATATTAACGGGGTGTGATAGGCTATGTTCATGCACTTAATATATATGAAACGCATACTATACTACGTTTCGTGTGACGTTTTCTTGCCATTTTCGGATATTCCCCTGCAATTTTGTCATGATATATGAGAATTAAGTTGATCCAAGAGCACCATTTGAGTCCGAAAATTCGCGTGTACTTTTCAACCAATCATGATAATGTCCATTTATACTTGTGTTAAAAAGTAAACCATATATCTCTTTCTCCGTTTCTCAGCCTAAGTCTCAAAAATTTTGTTCCATGGATCCATTGTTAATGGTGTATGGTTGTGATTTATCTGCTTTTATGTTTATTTATCTCTAATCACTAACATATATTATGCTAAAAAGAAGCTTCTTTCATGAAGGAATCATGGTCCAATGTATATGAAAAATAAAGGCATATAAGCCCGAGCATCTGCATTTCCCATTTAAGTATTGAACTCTAGTATTCATTTGATAAGACAAGAAACTGTTCTAGTTTTTATTTTGTTTATGATATATTAATTAGATCGAATAGATTTTTTTGACCAAGATTCGAATAATATACAATATTAGATACTACGTAAATCCCGACTTCATCTGATACATATGTAAATAAATTATGAAACATGTCATAAGATTCCGCAAAGCTCAGCAAAAGCTTAGCTAAGCATGGAATCCAAATCCGAATATTTGTTCACTACGTAAGTAAAGGGCTAGTTTTATAATTGATCTGACAATTTCTCTTAATTTTCTTCGCGATCAACAGAGTCCATAATTGATAGAATTCTCCATTAATTCAGCATCAAAAACAACGACTTAACATAATAACTACACTCCTTGATCTCTCCATTTCCCAAGCAAGGTGCATGAGGTGTGTGCAGCCAATTTCAAGCTATAAATTTCTTTTATCTTCATAAACAGCCCCCAGAATGCTACAATCCGATGGCACCGAAAGAATGCACATTCAAAACCACGGACTTTCGAACCTTTTACTATATAATTGTAAAAACAACTTAAACATAGTATCAGCACACAGTCTGTTTTTAGTAAAACCTGCAACATCAATATGAATATGATATCACAACTCAGTCTTAAAGATGACACCATGGTCGGTAACAAAATCATCGTTAATTAATATGTAATAACTAGGTCATCGCTTTGTATGAAACCCTAGCATCATCATCTCGTCGCTAACTAATATTAAGCTGGCAACTCGCAATTAATTTGCACTATATATGTCCCAATAAGTCCAGTCATCAAAGAATTTTCCCAAGGGCTTGGAGATCAGAACATGTGTGCATGCAAATATACAAGTGAACTGTGCATGTGTGATGTGTCGAGAAAAATTTAGGTCACGTATCTTGAGTCTAATGGTTCCCATAATTCGGTTTGTTATACACTCTGTTTGCTATAAAACAAGGAGATTGACGTTTGCATGGAGGCCTTGATCCGTTGCCCTTTCAAGCTCCTTCAAGCCAAGTTTCTACAAACTTCACTACCCGCAATAAAAGGTCCAGCAGTATTGGTACCGTGTCGGTGACCGAACTTCCGAAATTGTTGGGCAATGAGGCAAACGGGCACGAGCTATTACCACCACAAATGCAGAGGATTAATTAGAAGGTTTCTTTAGTTCTCTTCCGTGCACGTCATGTATTATAATGGCCTTTTTATTAGGATCTTCTTTAACTCAAATTTATTTCAGTCTTTTTGACACATGTATCTTATTCTTCTAATGAGTTAGATTATCTCATGATCTCAATTCTCTCAAGCTTAATTTTGAATATTACGTGTCACTTGTGCCTTTTTATGACTTAAGATATAACTACTTTTACATTTTTTTTTATTATCTAATTAATTACCACCATATAAATGCTCGAGTTTTTTTTTTTTTTTTTTGGCCATTACATAACTAGTATACTCTACTAATTCTTACAATATATCATAATAAATTTATTAGAATATTGTCAATATTAGCAGGTGCAATTTAATATTTGACCTCAAAATAAACTAGATGTATTTTCAAATATATATCTTGATACAAATCAAACCATTGATACACGTGAGATGTTCAAACCTCTGCCCACATATCGGGTGAGAATGGAAGTAGTTTATCACAAGGTTATTGGGTGATTTCCATCAATATTCCCTGTCATAAAGGAAATTTTCAAAATTTGGGTGGTCCTTCAAATCTTCTAAATATAAAATGGTAACAAATATATCTGAACTGGATAGCTGGCAAGAGATCAAAGCAAACAGTCTTCTTTTCTTCTTTTTTTCCCAATTTTCCTACCACAAACAAACACTTAATATATATCGTTTTCATTATTTTGAATTTTGACTTCCACATTAATGATCAAATTGCTATTAATAAATGAGAAAAAGAGATATAAAAAATATTATGTAGAAAGAAAGAAGAAAAGGAAAACGAAAAAGATAGAACTCTCGAGACTCCGTACTTGATCAACAAAGAATGACTAGATACAAAGAAAAATTTGAGCCATTAACAATCACAGCTGGGACCCGTTCTTGATCTACCAAAAATCAGGAGAAGCAAACACATGCAGAGAGGAGAGCATTGCACAGGCACAGAATTGTTAACAAGAACAGTCTGAATGAATTAAATAATTGATTTACATGTCAGTGGCTCTTCGAGCAACAGTTAGGCCAAAGGAAAATCTATACCCACGTTAGACAGCGACCTCATACATATAAAGGGACCCCATTCGTGACCATTAATATCATCGTTATCATCTACACCATCTGTAGAATCATATCTTATAATTCTCAAAACCAGAAAAAAAGTTAGAGAATTGGAGGAAATATTAATTACCCATTCAGGAAGTCCGCATTGGCAATTGATGACCTTGGCAAATATTGCTAATGGCCATGTTTAAGTTCGTATTTTATAAAATAAGAGTGAAATGTATATACACTTTGTAGTATATATTCCTTAAAAGTTTTCGTGTAAGGCTTGCATAATTCACATATTGAGCTAAGTTTTAAATGAGTTAAGTCAATGAACTAATTTACTCACAAATCGGCTCACTATGTGTGACGTGCAGTGAGAGATTTAACTCCCACAACCCCCTTCTTCTTATATGGCAAAGTTAGGTCAACTCTTACATTCCAAGCGGTTAATTTCTTTTTCAAATTCCGTTGATTGTGGTTGAGTTTTTTTTTTTTCCAAATAAAATAAAAATAAGTAAATAACATAAAGATTTGACAAACTCGTTCTGGAACAATCATAGAAACGCCAAAAAGAATCCATATATAAAAAAAAAATGGCCAACTGCAAATTCTTTAATTAATTTTGATACCTCAACCTCAATTCTCATATTTAAAACAAGAAGAAAAAAAAAAAAAAAAGAGAGAGACGACACCGCAGTCCCACAGTGGCCCTAGTATGTCCCCACAGTGGCCCTAGTATTCCCAAATCTCCGCCGCTATGCCTTCGATTTGCCTGTAAATATAATGCTGAGAATACAATTTATAAGAAGACATTGCAGTCCCACGCAGTGGCCCTGGTATCTCCATACTGCATATATTAATTGATTAAACTATATTTTGTGTATCATCACCAGATTAATTTTAACATGGGTACAGGCCGCATTTTTACCACATTCAAATTATTTCCATCGTGGACTTGGAAATTATCGATCAGAAACATATTTGAAAAACAATGCTTGCTATAGAGTAAACAGAGTTAATGCACTTGGTCTAATTGATCCTTTTGATATGTCCTGTTGATCAGCTGGGCAGGGAGCAATGAGTTGCTACTGGTCCATTTTGTGTTTGCAAGAGAATCCAGCATGGTCGTTATAGTCCTTAAATCACACACATGCTCAGAAAGAAATGTCAAGAAGACATGTTAAAGCATGCATGTTTCTAGCAGGTTGCTATCACTAATAAATTATTAAGCTTTATTTATATATATGAGATTATAACGAGTCCTCTACCAAACGTAACAAATTAACTATGAATTTTGTTAATTAATCTTAGATTAAAACGATTTAAGGGCAGATTTATTACAAGCAATCGAAATTCATTAAGGCATTAATTACCATGAAGAATAATTCGGTTAGTATATATCAATAGCCGCTACATCCTCTCCTTCTGCTCCCTCTTTTTCTGTTGTCTTTTTCTTAGCGCACGTGTATATGATTAGTGAGATGCATTCCAATATATAAATAATTCAAATATCATGGGCCAATTTCCATGGCCACGGCAAAAAAGTTTGGACATAAGAACATGAAAAATTCATATTAAAGAAACAACTTTGGCCAAATCCACATATTCTTATCAGATTCCACATGGGTAAATTCAAAAGCATATACTGAGACAACAGAACAGACAAATCATATCCTTGAAGGATTCTTGTCCTGGAAGCGAAATCAAAAAGAAAAGAAGCACTCTTTACAAGACATTGCTTGTCATGTTCATGAACTTGATAGTTTAACCTACCATTGATCCCATGACTTGCTAGAATCAGGGAACAAGCAGCCGGCGAACTAGTTGTAAAGTGTTTGCAACTTGCATGAAATTACACACCATCGTTCTTGTTCTAACACAAAACCAGTCACATGCCAATACACCAGAGCTAATGGACATGTTGGTCCATGTTTCTGAGTTCGGACACAAACTGATCAGTCAGCTATCCAAAAGGAATTGCTGCATTTGGGTCACAGATGTCTATGTTTAAGCTTTAGAAGGATTTGCTACATGTTCATGAAAAAGAAATGTAGCAGAGATCATTCATTTAATTAACAATGCGGCAAACTTCAGACACAAGAAAATGACCTTTCCTTTCTGATAAGACAATCCACTAATGAATCGATTTGATTCCATGTGTTTCTTCACAATTTTACAACATTATTCGTGTAACTGTTTTGATTCGAAATCAATGCTTTGATGTCACTTAGCTGTTTTCAATGAGCAATGGAAACTGACCTACCAAATGCAACAAGTGTAGTAGCTAGGAACAAACAATTACCACGTTCAGGGATGAATCATTCACATGCCCAGCAGAAGCATCTATTATCATAATTCATAAAGCATGTACAGCTATGAAAACCCACTTATCTACTCATGCACATGGAGAGCAACAATGATGGGAGCATAGCATTAAACATGATAATTAATATTTGAAATAGAAACTGCAAAATGGAGAAGGTAAAACAAAGCAAAAACAACTTTTGTTGCAATAGTGCTATGTCTTCACGTCAACTTACATACATATGCACATATAATTGTTTTGTTAGGTGGATCTACTTGTTAGATAGATGGTCTTGGGCTGCCAGCTTTTGAAATTCATCATGTGGCTCTCTTTTTCGGACGCTTGATTTTTAATCCTCGTTCCTATTACATGTCAGATACAAATTCTTAAACGCGGAGAGAAACTTTTTTGTTTCTCTTTTTAATTTTTCATCCATCCTCTACCTCACTTTGTATCATAACATTGTAACATTTGGATTATTTTAGTCAAATTTATTTACACCTCTTGTTCCACTAGAAGTTCTTGATATTCAATTTTTTTTTTAAAAAAAAAAAGAGTAATTATTTAGTGGCCACCACTTATTAAGTGAAATTTCTGTAAACTGCTAAATTTTAAGATTGTATCTGTAAACCACCTACTTTTCAAATAAATATTCCCCAACTACTTTTCGGTTAAAAAAATTAATTGCCGTTAGTGATTTTTTTCCGTAAAGACTATTTTACCCCTGCAATATAATAATTACAGTGGACCACTTTTGTATTGTTTGATTTTTTTTATTTATAAACAAAAACGATGTTGTTTATATAATTAAATATTTATTTTTGAAAAATAGAATATAATTAATTAAATATTTTTTAACTAAATGATAATATTACCTTTATGATGTCATGCTAACGTCATATTTCTTTTAACGGAAATGTGGGTGGGAGATGTTTCTTTGAAAAGTAGGTGGTTTACAGATACAATCTTAAAATTTAGTGGTTTATAGAAGTTTCACTTAATAAGTGGTGACCACTAGATAATTACAAAAAAAAAAATGGTTCTTGGCTCCGATAGTTAAAGATGTATTCAGGGTTACATCAATGCAGCGCATATCGGTAATTTAATTTTTTTCATTATTTTAAGATTAAGAAATAGTTAGAGTTTCATGATATTTTAGTTTAATTAAATTTATATTGATCTTTTTATGTAATTTTTAATAATAATAGAACTGTGATTTCAAAAAATAGGGTGTGATAAGGATATGAAAAGGGTGTAAATAACATTGCCAAAAAGAATATCAATACGCAACAATCAGCTCGACCCATAAAAGAGTTACGCTCTTCTGTTAGCCCAAATTGATAAGATGAAGATAATCTTCCTCCTTACCATGTAGAAGCAAAACGCGCATTAGCCAGAAAGTTTCTGTACGTAAAAAGAAAATCTGCCAATCAACATGAATCATTCGAGAAAAGAACAATGTACTGAATCTAGAAAACACTATGCTAATGACGAATGCCCATGTTGGCTCTCAAATATTTATAACAGATAGCTAGCTAGCGTTTCACCAACATAATATAGGTTACATGGGCTTATCTTCACTCAGATCACCATTCACCAGCATTGGGGTAGAGATGGTAATTCCAGGCCTTCCGATAATGAATGCAAAAACATGAATACTCAGCTATCACAGTGAACGAAAACAAGAACGAACTTGACTTCATGAACATTTGCTCGTTTTTATGACACAAAATTGCTAACAAACTTCAATGAAATAAATATTCCGAAAGCAAAGCAGCGGAAAACTAACACTGCATAGATAGATACGGTTATCCTATTCGACAACTATTGGCAAAGCTGCTCAACTGCTGTCACAATCTGGGCAGGCTGAACCACAGTCCATTCCTCCAATGTCCCGGCATATGGAGTTGGAACGTCTTGAGATGATAAGCATACAATAGGAGCATCCAAGTAATCATGGAAATTCTCAGTGATAGCTGCAGTTAAACTAGCACCAATTCCACCGGTCCGCATGCACTCCTCCACAATCAGTACACGATGTGTCTTTTTAATTGAATTTCCAATGGTGTAAAGATCAAATGGTTTCAATGACCTTATATCAATAACCTCAGGATCATACCCTTTGTTTACCAAAGTTTTAGCAGCTTGCATCACATGATACCTCATTCGAGAATAGGTTAAAATAGTGACATGCTCCCCAGGCCTAACCATCTCAGCTTCCTCAAGATTACAAATATATTCCTCATCTGGAATCCTTTCCTTGAGGTTGTAAAGCAAAACATGCTCAAAAAGTATAACTGGGTTCTCACTTCGGATTGCAGCTTTCATCAAGCCCTTGGCATTGTATGGGGTCGAGCATGCTACCATTTGAATTCCAGGGATTGATTGAAAATATGACTCAAGACGTTGGGAATGCTCAGCTCCAAGTTGTCGGCCAACTCCACCAGGTCCACGGATAACTATTGGTATGGTAAACTGGCCACCAGAAGTATAGTGAAGCATACCACAGTTGTTGGAGATCTGGTTGAAAGCTAAAAGAAGAAATCCCATGTTCATTCCTTCAACAATTGGCCTCAAGCCAGTCATGGCAGCCCCAATGCCCATACCAGTGAAGGAGTTCTCAGCAATAGGGGTGTCTAGAACCCTGAGATCCCCATACTTATCAGCCAGGCCTTTGGTCACTTTGTACGAACCACCATAGTGACCAACATCTTCACCCATCACGCATACACAAGGATCTCTGTCCATTTCTTCTTCCAAGCCTTCACGTAGAGCTTCAAAAAGTAGAAGTTCGTGCCTGAGAAAAGAATACAGAACCACTTAACCATATGCTCAATGCACGTGTAAGGAAACATTACACTGGCACAAATTAATTAAAGATAATGGCTGCTAAAATGCTCTCAATGCAAGTCCATTCAGCCAATATATTCCCATTGAAAATTATTTTAGTTAACACCTAAACAAGACTATCAGACAAAAAAGATAACAGTAGAGCTATATAGCACACACTTTAGAACAGATATTTATCTAGCTGATCTGGTTTATATATAGAAAACTTTGAATAACTAGGAAAATCAGCTGCACTGCACACATGGAGAAAAGTTCAACATATCTCCAGAAAAACCAAAGCCATAGACTGAGGAAAGAATAATCTTTAGGCTTTTAATGAGAAACATACATCAATTAAAAGCAGAATCCCATAACAGTTAACCACTTTTTCTGTTAAATATCTCGATCTTGATCAATGCTAATCATGCAACAGACATTTTCTTTATTCTTTTTTTACATAATAGTACTACATAAGTTTGAGATCTGCAGACTCATTATCTAACAAATACATGACAATATCCACCTCCACCACCACCACACTGAATGACAGACCCTTTTAGGTGGCAACAATTTGATAGAAGTAAACATATAAGGCATACAGAGTATTGTATGGTAAAGAATTGTTTTGCTTTGTAAAATTCTTGAGATCAGTTTTATTTGGGAAATAAAACTGAGGTATGAATAAGCTAGAAGGTGTACAGCGCATTGTACGGTTCATATAACTAAAGGAAAGGCATCAACCTTTTTTCGGATAGAATTCGATTACTAACTTTTCTTTCTGCTTGTGTCAAGAGATTTTCAAGACACTTCTTTTTTATACCTAAACAAAAATGGGGTTCTGGGTTGATACTGAAAATTCGGGATTCCTTTCTATTGTTGAGGATTTTTCTGTGGAAGAAAGCCTAGTTTTCGTATAGATCCTAGGTTAGGAAATACTCGTTAAGCAATTTGATAAGGTTAAGTTATTGTTTCCCTAGCTGATCCTAGTTGATATGGACAGTGTTCACTCTTTGTGAATCTCCCACACTATTAGTGCAATTTTCTTTGGTACCTGTATATTTAAGTAAAAGTATTCTTCCAAACTAAAGAAACCATAGGTATAGAAGAGCAAAAATTGGATTAAAAGAGACTGCTGGGGGTAAAAGTATGCCAAGACACATAATACAGTACATTAAGGAAAGTGAGAGTGAGTTTGCAATTAAACAAACACTTCCAGAGTTCAATGCATCTTAAAATTATAACCAGTTCTTATATGATAGTGAATTTTAAATAAACAATAAAACTTGCTAAAAATTTTATAGTTAGAAAAGAAAGCTACTTCCAAGTATATATCAGTAATTAAAGAAAACATTAATGGAATTAGACATTTACATATACAAGATACACACGTGGAGTTAAAAAAAAAAACAGAAAATTATAAATTACACATTTAACTATAGAAAATAACTATACCCTGGCTTTGATGCCGAAGTAGAAGCCGCCGAATCAGCCTTCGTCTAATAAAATAAACGAAGTAAATTCAGAACCAAAAAATAATTAAAATTTAAAATAAAATAAAATAAAGCGACAGCAATGAAGTATTAACTGCAACTGCATTAGCGATCAACTGCTGAGTCCTCCGAGATATTTGATTCGAGCCTAAGTTAACGCTTCCATCAGATCTGACAACTAAGACGCACGGTTTCCGTCCTGAATCAGTCACGAAACAACATGCATTAGCCGAATTTATAATTCAAAACAACATGCAATCCAATTCAACTTAATTCCAGAAATTGAAACACGAGACTGAAAGGCATGACTGAACCTGAGAGAGATCTGCGAGTTGAGAGCTGGAGCTTCTTAGAATCGAAGCAATTGGACGGTGATAAAGCTGTTGCAGCTCCCACGCCCCGGAAAATTGCAGCCATTGGATTCGATGCGATTCGAAGAACTGCGAGAGATTTTTCTTCTTAAGTGAAAGAAGGAAATGGCGAAAGAAATTGAATGTCTTTTTAAAATTTATATTGGCAAAATGGGCGGAGAAATTGAGGCGAGTAAGCTTGTGTGTCCGTGAGCTGCTTTACGTTGCTCTCGTTTTCGGCGATTTAATTGAAGCCACCATAGAGGGGAGCTACCATATGTTAACATAGTTTCTATCGCCGTTTCTCTTTATATGCTGCCAACTAATCGGAAGTGGACACATCAGAATCTACGGGGTTATTACGTCAATTCATAGAAGCTTTGAAATTATGAATTTACGTTATAGCCCTAATGTACGAAGAAACATTTGGAAGCAAGCTTCAGTGCTTTGTGGGTTTGGGGAGTATGGATGATGGACCGTTCGGTGGCCCAACTTGAACAACCCTAACAAGCAGCTTGTTAATGAGAGCGGTATCAGGTGCGTCCGGGACTACACTAGTGCTTTATAATCATCTATCATTAAACTATATTTGCCTTTGCTTAAATCTAACGTGTACTCTCATCTATACCAATTTTTTCATACGAAATAGATCCTCCATCATTATTGTGTCACTTCAGATCAACTTTTCAATTAATTCAGTATTTGTATCTCACATCAGTTAGTTAATAGGCAACAACTTTTACAGATAGCTTGTACCACCTCCAATGCATAAAATATTTGAAAATATATATTTGTTTGGTTTAGTAACGTCACGTTTGTTTTTTTTTTTTTAATTTATTACCGAATAACGTTAAATTTAATTAAATACGAATAAAATTAAATATTGAATAATATATTTATTTTTTTATTTTTAAATGTATGAATAAATATATTAAATTATTTTTTTTATAATAAATATTTTAAAATTATTATTTTACATATATACCCTTATTAAATATTTTACATATATATTCTTATTAAATATTATGCATATAATTACATTTATATAACTCTAATTCATTGTTCTATTTAATTCTATTACCCTAAAATATTAAAATAAAGAGGACCAAGCTAGCTATATGATGGTCTACAATTATAGAGCAAGGTCAGCAGATTCCTTCACATTCAAAGAGAAAAAAAATGATAATTACTCTTTCACACTTTATTATCGGAAGTTAGTAAGGAATTATTTTAATCATGAGCAAATCAAAAAATTTTAAAAATTTTCATGCAACGAAATACATATGCCTACAAATTATAAACAGAAAATTTTATGCCAAATTTGATTTATTTGAATAATAATCACAATAATCATAAAATAATTAAAAATTAATTAGAGATTTTAGGAAGCAACGAATGTGCACGATTTTCATGTAAATAAAGGACGCAATTAGCAGTTTCATAATCTTCTAATTAGTACAATAATAACTCATAGAGATTTCAATGAAATTTCAATTACTACAGTACCTGAAACCTATAAAAATTAAAGAAAAGAAAACATATAATTAAAAATTAATTAGGGAATAGGAACAAGAAATAAGTATCTGAAATTAATTTCCTTTAGCAATCTGATTATTGATTCAAAGTATTTGATAATATGAGAATTTGAAATAAAAAAGAAAAGAGGAAAAAGATGGCGTCAAACTGAAAAGAAAGTTGTTGGAATATAAGGTTTTATTTGTGGAAAATAATTGGATTTTGTTAGGGTATTGTTGGAAAAATAAAAATTAACATACTCATCACTTTTTTTAATTCAGTGTTAAGTTAGAAATTTTTACTTAATTAAATTAATTGATAATTGCTTAATTTTGAGTGTTCAGTTAAAAAATAAACACTTATAAAACAGCTGAAAACTGAAACTGAATTTTTTTAAGCATTCAGTAAAAAAAAAAACCCTAAGTTTATGCCTTTTTTTTTGTTTATTTTTATTGTCTACAACTAGTTTTATTTGATATTTCAATTTAGTATCATATAGAAAAAAACACTTTGTAGCTAATGAAAATAATTATATAAACTAAGTGATACTTTTATTCAACCAATTGCTTTGAACACACTTGTTGTCTTTTACATATTTACTAACACTTACAATGCTGTGTTTAAAATTTAGTTAAACATACATTTTTATATAATAATTACCCATCAAAGTACTGTTAAAGTATAAGCACAAAAATGAGATCAGTCTTTTATATAATAATTTCTTAAAAATTCTGAAGTTACAATAGGATATATCTTATTTAAGGGGAGTTGAAGGTGAGCAACTGCGCTCACTTTATTAGTTTTCTTTATTTAAGACTGTCAAATATTGCAATATATTATACTTAACATTTAACATGTTTTTTCAATTAAAATTGTTGTAAGTTTTAAACTTAATCACCTAAAAATCTCTATCGTTTGTTCTAATTATATTGATAACCTATCGGCTCATCGCACAATAATCTGGAACATAATTAAAACATTCGATTCCTGAGCCTATTGAATAATTCTAACCCATCCTTAGATCAAGAATTCAAACCGTGCTATAATGAGAGAGAAATTCAGCCTAATTATCCTGGTGAAAAATGAAATTTTTACCCTAAGCCCTATGATTGATTATTGACTAATTTTAAAATTTTGGAGACTGTTGTGCAAGTTTTCTTAAAGGCATAATCACAAAATATTTAAATATAAACTCCGAGGACCTTACAGAAAATAAACCTACGCTAGCGTTGACGAAGTGTCCGCCAATGGCCACAAACCAAAAAGCGATCGAATCTCTAAACGACCTACAATCAAGCGCCAAAACGACTGCGGAATGGAAATACTGTATCTCATCTGCTCAATTTTGTCCACAATTTTCACTTCCCTTGCTCTCTCTCTCCTCCTCCCATTCCGCACGCTCCTTCGCCGCCGGTGTCCACCACGCGCATCCTCTTCCTATTCATCAGATTCTGTCTCTTTTTATGAAGGCACCGTATGGCACGACCGCCGCCGCCCTGTCCGACACTCTTTCAAGTACCCCGTGCGGTACGCGCTCTTCGACCTCGACCATGCGCCTCACGCGCCGCCCGATCATCTCTCCTCTGGCGAAGCTCGCCGAGTCGCCGAGACGAATGGACCAGTGTACATTTAAAATTTATCTCATACATGGTTTAGCAATTTCCATCATTCATAAATATATGTATCTCATAAAAAGATAAAAAGTTGCAAGCTCTGATGCACTGATAACGCAATTCAATTCGTTAATAAATGAACAAATCTGTCTTGTAAAATTCCTTCTTCGAATTATTATTTGTAATGTAATGCTTTTTTCTTTTTGATCTAAAATTTTCTTTTCATTGTTTCAGAAATTGATAACGTTACGTGCGTGCATTGTGCAGCTTACTCTTAACAATACCCCCAAGTGTAGGATACGAACAGAATCCTTTGAGTTTGTATTATTGCTATGACGTGGAAGGCTCTACTCAGTGTTTGAACAAGTGCATAGCTGAGGTGTGTCAATTCTGTTCTTTAGTGTTTTTGAAGTCCTAACTCGTCAACACAAGATTATCCATTTGTTTGTTATCTTGATTTTGTATTAGATTTCAATATAACTGATGATGTAGGCTACATGGTTTCCGCTGACGGTGTTGGCGGTTTCTGTTTTCTAAGGTAACTAATACACCGTGGGGCGAAAGAGTAACATTTGTTTTCAATCCAAACTCTGATATAGTGGCGAAACCCTTACACGTCAGTCCTTTTATGGTAGGTTTCTTTAATTATTTGTTCTTGTCTTTGTTTTCTTTTGCGGCACTGTGTTATCCCACAGATGATTCCTTTAGAAGTTTTATATGATATTTGGAATTGCACTCTTTTGATTTATGTCTTGGTATGACTTCTTCATTACCCGGGATACTCACCAGATAAAATACAGTCTTTCTTTCTGCAAATCTTTGTTTTTAATTCTTAGGATTGCAAAAAAATTTCAGGATATGCACGGAAATTGGAGCATCAGGGCAAATGCTCCTGAGGAGAATCTACTTGTTCAAATTTCAGTTCAACACCCTGAGCTTGGTGACTATTTTGTTGCTACCTTGAAAGCCAAAAGGGTCTCCTCGCAGTTGATGTCTGATCAGGACATGTTCTTCTGGTTGATGCCTCATAAGGTTGCTGTCTCAATATATTGGCATGTAAGTGTGTTTGAGACATTGTTAAAGGTGTATTGCACTAACAAATTTGAAAAAGGTAATATCTAGTAAGAGTCTTGGAAAGAATTATTAATACTGTAATTCACATTCAACAATTTTGTGTTTGCTGTTTTGGGCGCCATAGGATCTTAAGTGCATTACCGCATTGGCTTAAGAATCATAAGTTATTCCAAAAGCATAACAGAACTTTGTGATTAGTGATGTGGGCTAATTACCTTCCTAATACTTTTCATACAGAATGGTGAAGATACCTGTATCTCTTGTTTTTGGAGGACTTTATGCTTGACTTGTAAAATTGATCCATCATTTCGGCCAACTCTACTTCAATAGTCTGCATAATTTGTGAAATTAAAGAAATTGATCATTCTGTCTTTGTATTGAAAACATATAAATGACCTTCTATTGTCTTTTTTCCAGGCATTGAAGCTATGGTGGAAAAATGTTGCATTTATTCAACATCCAAGGTATAATAACCCAGCATATAGGAATGAAGCATTGGTTCGTGATCAGAAACTCCAATGCTGTCCAGCTGCTGAATGGGACAACGATAACCATTTACAAGTTGATGGCAGTTGCCCAAGATATCTGGTTGACAGAAATAATTGGGATCGTCGGTTTGCATGGAGAAATGCTAAGTGGCCTTGGTGTTAAAAAATATGTGTAAGCTTCATGTTTTCTGGTCTGATTTAAGGAGTTGCTTCATTCAATGGCCTTCAATTCCATACAGTCTGTTACCGATATATGTGTGATTTGCTGCATTTATTGCAAGCAAAATTGTTAATAAACTTAAGGCTCTGCCACTTTTAAATGATCCTTCTATTCTCTGATGAGGCAAATTACTGGTTGTATCTTGCTATGTTACTTAATTGAAGCATGTCTGTATTTGACTGAAATACTGAAATACACTGATGAATACATTTTCAAATTTTACACTCTGTTAGCCATGAACTAGTAACTACGGGCATATTTGTGACCTTTGCCAATTTCCCTTTTTCTTTTCCCATTTTCAGAAAAAGATAAATATTCTTCTGTTTGTCTGCTTAGGATTATCTTCTTCGCCCTGGATCAATTGGCCATTTGATCTGCTTCTTCATCATCATCATCACAATCACATCATCAATAATCATCTTCATCATCAACAATCTCACCATCAATAATCATCATCAACGGACGATCAGAGACGCTGACCGTGACAGCAGTCTGGTTCTTTGATGACAAGCTTGGTTCTTCGGCGATGCTGCTGCTTCCTTCGACAACAGGATGGTGGCGATGTTGCTTTCTTTGATGATAACGAGCTACTGCCCAAAGCAGACGCCGCTGCCCAACCGGTGATCATTTGCTTTGGTTCTTCAATTGTTGTCTTTGGTTGGAGACTTGGAGGTGCCGGATTCATGGTCGAGAGAGTTAGGGATTTACAAATTTTATTTCTATTAATATTTTTGTATTTGAATGATGGTAATTTGGGTAAATTGAAAATTAAATTTGGTAGTTTGGTCAATCCTGGGGATGGGAGTTTGATTCCCAACCCCCCCTGAGAATCAGACTCGCATTCTCTAATCTCAAATTACTATGTACCCCACAATTTTAATTCTCGTTCTCACGCTTACAAAATGTGAAGTAAATAATATCAATGAATCTGATTCTAGATTCCAATTTTCTAATTCAAGTAAACACACCATTAATCTCCACAAGAATAACGACGGCACATTATTTCATCCATGCTGCTGGATTAGTGCATATTCAACAAACATTTTTGGTTTAGTGGTATTCCTTTCTTCTGTGAGGTTTGGTTATGATATTTATTGAACCCCATGAGCATTTCTTAGACACTTCATGTTGCGAAATTAACTCCACGGGTACCCTTTTTTCTCATCTTACAAAAGAACTCTTTTCCTTTTGAGCATACAATCTGTTTATGCACAGCATTGAGCTACTTCCGTGCCCAATTTGAAGTGTACACATAATATAGAAAAATTCGATACCTATGTACCTAACTATGCTGATGAATTTACCCAACTCCACTATGATTCTATGAATAGAAGATGGCTAGTTTTCCTCAGAGAGAAAATCTTGTTTCGATTGATCTGTTGAATTGTTTGTCATAAAGTTGACAAGTTTAGAATTGAGTAAAATCCATTTGGGGACTCAATCCAATCAACAATTGCTTTCTGATTGGTCAATAAATTATCAAATCATTTTAACTATTTTAAGTATATACCTTCAGCCGCACTAATTAATATGAACATCCTTATCAAAATTGATACTTGAAAACATTTTTACACGTAATTTCCAAAATGAAAAGAGTGCTTTCGGTAGCACGTCATAATCAAGTGGTTAAAAGTAAGACAAAAGAGTTCGGTCCCACTATATCATAATTAAATTTTATCCACACAATTTATATTATTTATTTTATTTGGATAGGGACGTGGCCAGGCATTTTGTTTGCCCATTCAAAATATGTTACCATTTTAAGTATTCACATAACAATATAATTATAAATACACAACGTTGGTTTTCATATTTTGAAAATAACTTGGGATAATTTTATAATTAAAGCATGCCTTATATGACATACGCTCGTTAGTGGCAGTGTAAAAGCAACGACAATGGATCGTTATTAGGTGATTAATGGGTAATTTTTGGATACTTCCCCTGAGATTTGGTCCTCATACATTTAGAGAGAATGTTTCAATATATTGACATATATCCCCCCTGAAGTGTATAAGCGTTATATTTCCGTTTGCTTGTTAAGGGTAGTACTGTAATTACAAAATTTTAAATTTTTTAAACAACAAAAAAGCTGTTGGCTAATTAAACAAATGACTCTGTATCCAAAATGCACAGTAACTTCCTGAACAAATCTGCGTTTTTGGGGAACTATAAATTGCAAACACACACGTGGCAGCAACAACACACACGTTCTGGCTCTCTCTGGCTCTCTCACTCTAGCGCTGCCTCTCTCGCTCTAGCGCTGCCTCTCTCACTGGTGATCTCGCGCTGCCTCTCTCGTTGGCTCTCTCGCTCTCGCGCTGCCTCTCTCGCTTGTGATCTTGCGCTAGCTCTCTCGCTCTCTCCGCCATAGGTGTCTCAGCAGCCATGGGTCTCTCCTCTCCAAATCCTCATGCTGAGTTCATTGGGATTAGTTTAAATTTGTTGGAAATTTAAGATTGCTGGAAATTTGTTGGAATTTTGTTGTTAGCTTAGTTTTCAGATTGCTGAAAATTTATTGTTAGAAAGATTGCCGGAAATTTATTGTTAGAATAATTCAGATGAATTTGTTTTGAGCTAATTTGTTGTTAGTTAAATTTGCTTTATTCGAATGGTAATCGATATATATAGCTGCTAGATTGTATAATATGCGAAACTCAGTTTCTTAGTTTCTTTTGTCAATGGCTAGAGAATCACAATGTAGTTGCCTGGAAATCGACGAAGTGTGTGGTGTTGCTGCCATTAGCACAAAATGTGCGGGACAGAGCACCAGATCGAGACAATGAGAATGTGTGTTGCACTTGTGAGTTGGAATTTATAGTTTCCAAAACACACAGTTGGGTGCTAATGTTGTGCTAACCGTGGTGTGCACATCGCTACAGTTGAGGGGGTTGGGACCCATCTCCACTTCTTCTCATCGGCTTTACTTCAAAACACATAAAACCTACTCGTTTTAGCTTATATGAACTTGAGGATACAGTCAAAAATTCTCTCTGGGATTAAAGACAGCCGGCGTCTGAGAGATCTGTGGTTGAAGACTGTATTAGGTGTGTATTTTCGTCGAATCTTGAAGCGTAATTTTAGTTTAAATTTTTTCTTGCATTTTGTTCAATAACCTGCTAGTTCAATAGGCTGCTAGTTCTGGAAAACTGAAGTTGTGATCAAAATAAGTTGATAATCACTATAATATGTGTAAAATATAAAAGAGTTGAGGACAAGAAGCATGGTCAAGTCTGCAAATCTGTAGAAGAAGCATTTTCAGATGTTGTCAGTACTGTGGGTTAAAGGGTATTATTGTACTTTCACCAACAAAGCAAACGAACGCTTATACACTTTAGGGGGGACATATGTCAATATATTGAAACATTCTCTCTAAGTGTCTGAGGGCCAAACCTCAGGGGAAGTATCCAAAAATTACCCGGTGATTAATATAGAATTTCCTTTTGTTATTGGTAAAATAATATTTTTTAGAATGAAAATGTGTTTGATACATTTTATAAAATAACTAAGAGTCGAAAATGTGTTTGCTATCATATTCAAAATGGGTAAGTGGTACTCTCAAAAAAAAAAAAATGGGAAAGTGGGATTTACACAATGGGTTTTAAACGGACCCAGTTGGCTTTTGTAAAATTTCAAAGGAAGACTTCATATAAGACCTTTTTTTTATTTTACAAAAATGTTCTACTTGAGTTTTGAAGGTATAAAAATACCGTAACTTATTTTGAATAGTTTAAACATGCTCCTAGTCTAAAAATTGACCCTTAAAATAATAAAGTTATAATAAAAACTTCAAAAAAATTATTAATTATATGTTAGATTATTTATAAACTACTGTTAAAAATAACCCTAACTTACTTTTAAAAGTTGTTACTGAAATAGATAAACTTATAAAATAAATTAATTTAAAAAAATTATCAAACATTCTTTTTTAAATTTAGGGTAATTATCTAGTGCCCACCACTTATTAAGTGAAACTTCTGTAAACCACCAAATTTTAAGATTGTATCTGTAAACCACATACTTTTCAAAGAAATATTCCCCAACCACTTTTCAGTTAAAAAAGTTAACTGCCGTTAGTGGTTTTCTGTGTAAAGACTATTTTACCCCTGTAATACAATAATTACAAAAATTATTTATAATTAATTAAATATAAGATTTTGTATTGTTTGATTTTTTCATTTATAAACAAAAACGATGTTGTTTATATAATTAAAAATTTATTTTTAAAAAATAGAATATAATTAATTAATTAAATATTTATTTTTTAACTAAATGACAATATTACCCTTATGGTGGTATGCTGACGTCATGTTTCCGTTAACGGAAAGGTGGGTGGGAGATGTTTCTTTGAAAAGTAGGTGGTTTACAGATTCAATCTTAAAATTTGATGTTTTATAAAAGTTTCACTTAATAAGTGGTAGCTACCTGATAATTACCTTTAAATTTATTAAATAAGCAGAGTTTGGCATTTCAACCATAATTCTAAATAGGACCTAAGATCTTCTAATTTCATCATCTTTAAGAATAAAAATAAAACTAAATTTTGAATAAAATTCGAGTTTAAAAGAACAAAATAGCCCCCCCGGGTTGTAAAAATCAGGGATGGTTCATACAATACTTCATGCCGTTTTTTAAAAACTAAAAAGTCAAGAAACAATGTGACGAAGCTGACTAATATGCCCCATATTTTTATAGCCGACTTGTAAAGTGCCGGCTTTCAACAACAGTGATGGAAACTTGATGCCAAATTTTATATTATTTAGTTAGGATGTCAATCCATTCGTTTACAAACACTATCATCAGAATAATACATAAACAGCAGGACAGCAAATTAGCAAAACGTGTTTATCGTGTTTACTTAATTAATTAAACTTCGAACGTGAGCTTCTGGACTTTTTCATTAGTCCATTTATTATGTCACTTTCGATCCGGTGAGTGCTAAGTAATTTAACTAGAAAAAACTTCTTGGAATAGTTTTAAAATTACGGAATTAGAGTTCCGTTTACATTGCCTAGCTATAACATGGGTGGAGAGAAGAATGTTATTTTTATTATTATATTTTTTTGAATTGTAAGAAATTGATTTAGAATGGGATTGATAAGATTGAAATGAAGTGATGCAATTTTTTACATTTATTTATTTTTAAGTGACGGATTTCAAATTTAATTTTTTTATATCATATTATTGAAATCACTTAATTAGTATTAGATGCTATTTAAATAACATGGGTCCAACTGTATACCATATCCTACATTTTATTCATTACAAGATGATGAAAATATTAATAAGAATCAATAAAATTTGACTATCTCAAATAATTTGATTGATTGTATCTAAATTATAAAAAAAAATTAAAGATAATGTAATAAAGACTTTGCGACGGTACATGATTATCATGTATTATACATTAACTTTATAATTACTACTAATAACACCTGTATAATTTTTGTTAGTTCTACTTTTTTGTTATTAATGGTAATTGTAGAGTTGTATACGGTAAATGATAATGTGCCTTAATAATTTCCATGTAATAATCAAAAGAATTAATGAGATTTTGAATTTGAAAGAAAGAAGATTGTACCACGTAATTGATGCGTATTCCCCAAGTCCCACAGCTGCATGTGGGGGCTCGTGAAGCCTCGCTGACTTTGTATTTCAAATAGTCTCACGTTTTTAATGCATGTGTCCGCATTTATTTATTTATTTTCAATCACGTTAAAGTTTCCAATTTTACAAAATTTCATTGTTAGAGCCAGTAAGTACTCTTTGGATTTTTTAATTTCCTACACAACCTAACTAACTTTCTTTACTTGCTAAAATATTTGGAGATTATACATAATAATACATTAACATTAGGTATAATATCTTTTTCTTCATACATATTTTAACGACACTATACCCAATTTTACTTTGGTAAAATATATATTTGGAGTGTGTTTGTATTTATAGAAAACGTTTTTGCTAGTAATCACAAGTGTTATTATTACATTTACTTAATCCTATTTGACTAAAATAAACAAAAACAATATTTTAAGGAAAAACAGTATTCACAATCACAATTCACAAATATTACATGCATTAATTCTAGCTCAAACACTCTTCACTCTTCTAAAAGTCCTATGCTAGCTATATATAAAGCACTCATCATGTGATTTTTGTTCATCTTCGCTACATTTATATTTTCATTTTTTTAAAAGTATAATTCAACAAAAATAATATATAAAAAACAAAAAAAAAAGAATTATTTAGCCAGCAATAGTGCCGCAATCTCGTTCGTTGAAATAACAGAGAACGTAAAACACACTTCTTGTCTACATTTGAATTCGCAAAAGAGTAATAGGAACACTGAAAGTTCTGAATAGTTTCATGGCAACTATTTTTGAAAGCTTAGCTGGCGTTGCGATTTTTCAAATGAAGGGGGCAAGCCGCAAAAAAAATCGCATCTTGTCAATCGTCGCTTCATTCACCGCCTTTCCCCTCTCACTCTACGTGTCGAAATAAAGGACACGCGCTGCCCCAAATTTTCAAAGCAGATGGAGCACCGTAAATTTACTCTACCAACTTTATTATACGCAATTAACACATTTTTTTTTAATTTTATTTTATCTTTGATGCCATGGTTTACGTGTTTAATAGTTTGTAGAAAAAGTATTTACCGGTTAACGTTAACCCAAAGGACTGACAAAAAGTTAAAAAAAAATTTATTACAATACTCAATAAATTGTTTTTAAGTATTTAAAATTATTAAATCAGAAACTACTAACTTTATTTTTTATATTTAAATTATAAAATTTCGAAAATGTTTTGTGGTTGCAAAATAATAATAATTTTCTGGTAACATAACTTTTATTTACTTGCCGTAGTAGTAATTGGTTCAACTTTAAAAGAATAATTAAATCATGTATCTAGATAAAATAAAGATGTATAAGATTTGTTACCAATAAAATAATTCCTTACCATCAACTTCACATATTCCTTGGGTCACGAAAATCCTCAACTATCACTATCACATTTATGAAAAAGAAAATTAAAAAAAAAACCCCATATGTCGACGGGGGCGTGCACGTGCATGAATATTAAAACACATATGGAGAGGGAGAGGCCAAACCCATTACACAAAATAGATGCATGAAAAATGACGGTTTTTTGGTAATATTACACATGAACATTGATTGAATTTAATTTAAAAAAAAAAAAACATGTTCCACATGCTTAATTTTGAAAAACAGGTAAATCAATGTGTCTGGTTAGTGTGCGTTACGTGGTCCAGTTTATGGTATTTTCAATTCATTGGCTGCCCACCGCTCATCTTTCATTTGTATAAAACCCGCTCTTCTTTGAAACATTTTTTCTCATCAAATTTTCTACATCTACATCATCTCCCAAAATCTCAATATGAGAAGAAACTGCAATTTAGAGCTTCGCCTTCTTCCTTATTCTTCCGACTCTCTTTCTTCTGAAGATTTCAGCCTCGCCGCTGGCTGCGGTAACAACATGTAAGTTTTTTAATCCATAACTACTCACTGCAAATTTAATTTCTGTGTATCTGAATCTGATTTACTTTTCCTGTCTTGTCATTAAAACTAGGATTATGGGAGGAGAGTCAAGTGTAAGCCCGCAAAATCAACAGCAGCAGCTAACAATTTTCTACAACGGAAAAGTTTGCATTTGTGATGTCACGGAATTTCAGGTGATTTTCTTTTTTTCGAGTAAAATTTAAAATTCATTGCGTTATTAGAAATTTATTAGTTTAATTTTTGGTGGGCGTACGTACCTAGCTAGCTAATTAATGTAAATAAAATAAATTGCAGGCTAAAGCGATCTTGTTGCTTGCAAGTAGAGAAATGGAACCGGCATCACCGCCGAATCTTGAATCTCAATTATATAGCCCTAATACAGGTCTTTCAATGAAGAGATCATTGCAACGTTTCCTCCAAAAGAGAAAGCACAGGAGCTCAGCTACATCCCCTTATTAAACACATCATATATATCATATCCAATTATTAATATCTGCGGATTCTTTTTGTAACAAATAGCGATCATCAGATGGGGAATGTATATTGATTTGAGATATATAAGATGTGGGGATCGATTCATATTTCCCCTATTGATTTGATGGATTAATCATTATCTGTCGGGGTATAATTAGGGCTATCCTTTGGAGTTTAATCATCATTACAGATTCTTTCTTTCTTTCTTTCTTTTTTTGTAATTTGTAATTTGGGTTACCCCAGTGGAATCATTATTGTGGTGGGGGATCGATGAAGGTTATAACTAAATGAAGAAATTCTATTCATTGATGGTACTTAACAATTATCTGTTTTAATTTGCTCTAGATAATATCAAATTTAATTACTCTTTTATCAAATTTACAGTGGTTACATCCTTATGTGAAATTGTTTATACTGTTTCAATCGGGTCCAAATATACCAAATTAAAATTCAGTGTTTGATTTTGCATTAAAATTCTGACGAGTTACGGAACATATAAATTTCCTGAATTAACATATAAGTAAGAATAGTAATTTGAACCAAATCGAACCAATTAGATGATTCATGATCGTGATAAAATACCTAATACCATCACTCACACAGATGATCAGATTAAAATCGCAAAATGATCATTTAATTAGCACAAAAGATGGAAGATGGAATTTCGCGGAACATTTTAGACTCTGGTCTCAAGACTTTTTTATTTTTTTGGAGATTTGATTATAATTTTTGAGATTTGGACAATTACATTTCTAGATTGAATTAAAATTGTTTAAATTGAATTAAACAAGGGTAAACTTCAATTCACCTCTCAAATAGAATGACAATCTTTAATTTGCCCTTCAAAAGTATGAATAATTCAAATTATCCTTTTTTTATTCAAAAGATGATGGTAAATGGGAAGCGCATTGATGATTTTTTTTTTTCCCCATCTTCTTAACAATAAATTAAAATAAATTGAAGTTTTCATATTTCTAAGATGGTAAATTGAAGATTGTCATTCTATCTGAGTAAGTTGATATTTATCCTTTAAACAATAATGAAAATCACAATTTATAATTTGTTAAAGCCAGAACAAAATGTTTGGAATTATGCATGTGTGCTGCTTTGTGGGAAATGAATTTTCCCATAAAATTACACTAAATTAAACTTGATGTAATTCCATGCGGATCATTTTGTTGTTTCACATCCATGGACATGCATTTTAGATAAAGGTTGAAAAATACAAGACTTCCGCAAATAAATTCTCAATATTTTTCATTTCTAAGTGTTGATGTGACATTCGATATTGTATTGATCAATTTCATCATAACTTGTAAAATTGATCGTTACCCAATTTTATCATCTAATGAATGAACATTATATTACTTGATAGTTGGGATACTAGTTGGAAAGTGTAGCATTATTTTTAAATGAAATGTCAAGTTTATATAGAGAGATGAAAGATCTAAGACCTCTTATTTATTTTTTGACATAAAATAATTCTTTTACCATCAACTCGTTGATTGACACATCTTATGGATAAAGTTAAGGGTTGATTCTCATAATAATTATGGGAGTAAAATTAAAAAAAATATTTAAATATTTAGTAAGATTTATTTTTAAAAGTGCTGTGAGTTTTAAAAACTATTGTATATGTTTGGTAAATCTTACTGTCAAATTGCTGTAATAATGTAAATGACTGAAATGAACATAATATTGAATAAAATTTATTCACACATTTCAAATAATATATATATATATATATATATATATATTTTTTTTTTTTTTTAATGCTTATATATAATAATTAATAATTAAAATAAATATTTTTATGTTTTATTTCAACATTATTGGAATAGTGTAAAGCTGATTTACAAAATCAAATTTTGAAAAATTAGTCATTTCTTATTTTTTAAAATATACTGTAGGGCAATTTTTCCAAAAATAACTTTTAAAAATTACTTTTAAAATCTAAAAAATAATCTCAAATGAGGTCTTTTTATTATTTATTAATTGCTTCTTGCCTAATGCACATTAAATGTAGAAAGAATTTGAAGTTGGCTTGGAGGAAATTCAGGCCCCGTTTGGGGCAATTGTCCAACACCTATATTTGCGGAAAAAATTTCTCCTCTTTTATAGATGTGCCAAAACTGGGCTATAAAACATTATAAACGTTTAATTTAATTGTTTGATCTCTTCTAAATGTTCAATTACTCGATAATGGAATGATATGAATTTTTTTGTTTATTTTGTTTTTGATTGGATGGGATGATATGATATGATGTTAGTGCTGATATTTATCCATAACCTCCCTGTTAATCTGTCACATATCTGCTTTCTTTCTTTCTTTCTTTTTCCGTTTTTTTTTTTTTGGGTTTTTTTTCTTTGAAACAGCTACACTTACTCATTATAACCTCTTTCTCTTTTCCGAACAGGGACAATCAATCTTACTGATTCCCATGTAACAAATAAATAATATACGGTTTTTTCTCCCCCCTCTCTATGGAGTATGAGAGTTATATACATGTATTATATCAGTCTTGAAGAGGATAAAAAGACGAATTTAATATGTTTTGGGTTCTTTTAGAGCCCATGATTGTAATTGCCATAGCTGTAAGGTAACGGGCCATGTCATTTTTCAGAATGGTCCGGTGAGAAAGCACTTCAAATTCAATTCCGAGGCTTGAGAAAATGAGCCCGAGGAAGCTGCCTAATTTAATTGCCAATTCTGATGGTTGCTGGTAAGCGGTAACCATTCAAGTATAAAAATCCTGCTGCATATGAAGAAATTGAGGTCCAGGATGAGGAAGCTGTCTGAACCCTTATGACATCAATTCGTAGATCAATAATAATATCTCGGTTGGTTTGGACTTTGGAGAAAGAATGATCCAAGCCAAGCCAAGCCACACCACTATATTATTTATTCATACATCCTCATCATCTTAACTATATACTAACCCCTGAATCCGGGATTAAGTTATTCGAATAACTGTTGTTTAAAAATGAAAAGTTTAAATGTTGATGTAGGAGACCTTCTTATAATCTGGCTACAGCTCGAGGAGTGTCCCAATCAGTCACTATGTGGTTGCGTGTAATCTCCTTGAGTGAATGGCACCCACTTAATGCCATTGTTAGCTCAAACTCATCGTGAAGCATCTCAAGTACTTTTCTCACACCAGCCTCTCCATCAACTGCCAGTGAGAATGGTACTGGCCTTCCAACCTAAAATTAACAGAGAAACAGAATGAAAAATTAAAACTACTTTACATCCTACCTAAATCTTAATGGCCTTTCCCTTATTTATTTTTTGGAAGGCCTATATTTTCTTTCAAATGTTTGACAGAGATCATTGGTCATAGCCAATTCATTACATATGCCATAAAAGTGATATCACATCAGATGCTTACAAATACTCCGGATGCTCCTAGAGCCAAAGCCTTAAAGACATCTGTTCCACGACGAACCCCACCATCAAGGAAAACAGGAACTCGGCCTTTTGCAGCTTTAACAACCTGGAGGTTTCAATTAACTTATAAAATCAAAATAGTCCAAATTTCTATCTAAGCAACTTAGCCACAGTGATGTCCCAGCATTGATACTAAATTTAAATTAAAATAAGGGAATTACCCAATGCAGAGAAATATACCTCTTCCAAAGCCATAACAGTTGCGGGGACATAATCTAGTTGGCGCGCTCCGTGATTGGATACGATGATTCCTGCAGCTCCATATTGTATTGCTAGACTTGCTGCATTATTCAAAAAAAGATCGAATTGCATGATCAAAAGGTGCATGGCAAAGAGAACTCTATGCATTCTTTAGAAAGTAGTTTGCTAACCATCCTCAGCAGTAAGAACACCCTTCACGAGTATTGGCAGTGAGGTGATTGTTTGAAGCCACTTCACATCCTGTTTAGATACCACATGGCACAGTGATATTAACCAAAAAAAAAAATTCTCTGTTACAGTTCAGCATTTCTGATATTCGATACAACTATCTTACCTTCCAGTTCAGTGACCGGTCAATCTGGCTGGCAACATATGAAGCTAATCCAGAGTCATCAGTCTACAAGGTCACCAAACAAATAACTGTTGACTAAAAGGTATAACATATGGAACCATAATAACAAAATCCATAAGCCACACGTCACACACCTTATCCATCTTGCCAAGATCCAAGCCCTCATAGTTCTTCAAAGTCAGATGCGGCGGCAAAACAAATCTGTGCGGATATCCATTGAAGGTTAAATATGATAATGAAGCAGAGAGTAAATATAGCTAGCTCTTCCATATTTAAGTGTATTTATCTCAAATGACTAATTATAGCTCTTAACATTATTTTTCCTCATTTCAATATGTTTCAAATATTATTTACCTGTTCTTAATATCAGCTTCCCGACGGCCAAGCCTTGGAGTATCAACAGTAAGGGCAATCGCCTTAAAACCAGCCCTTTCAGCTCTTTTTACTAGCTGTGCGACCAAATTCCTGTCCTTGGTCACCTGAATTTTAATCAGGAAAATTATTGATCACCTGAATGATATGAATCTTCTAATGGATCATCTACTTCAGTATTTCGTAAATATTGACACTCATGAATGATTTGAAATTCAGAATCAATGAAGGCAATAAGCACCCAGGGACTTCATGACTACATGCTGGTCCCCTGTGGCCATATAGTGTAATCCTTTTGTGTTTAAGGTTCTCATTTACAAGTTGTTAACAATATCACAATGTTCAGGATAAATATTGACAAGAAATGCCAATCGTTTCTCAAACTCACATAGAGTTGGAAAAAGCGAATTCCAGGTCCTGTTGAAGAAACTTCCTCGACACTGGAAGTGGCCCATGAAGATAATGTCTGAAACAACAAATCATGCATATACAAATTAAGGGAGATAGAAAATTTTAATTTTAAGGGCATAACAGGTCCTATTGCTTTGTATTTGAAAGCATACAAAAGGAGAAAATTTTACACAACTCCCAAGCAAAAACAAAATAATGAGACACAAACCATGATTGTGCCAGCAGCTGAGGCTGCTCTTGCTGTTGCACACTCCCCTGCACAAACACATTACTATGTTCAGAAATAAATAGGCCTTTATCTTGTGCAGGTTTTGAAAATCTATTCTTAAAAAAAGCCCTAAGCAGGGGTGGATAAATCTTAATTTATTTTCACCTCAAACAAACTAATCAAAGACATGAAATAATTCTGTTATGCAGGGTACAAAGCATGCATTAGAAAATAAGCAGATATGCACTTATGTGTTTATTAGCTCGGATTATTTCTTGCCCTCACCCCAAAGTAGGCATTGAATCAGTCCCATTTTAAGGGGAAAACTTCACAAAAGCAGGGGCATCTACCTTCGGGATGAGCCATTTTCTGAAATGCCGTTGGAGCGATCATGATGGGCATGGAAATGTTGAACCCCAAGACTGTTGTAGTCATGTCAATCTTGCTTACATCAATAAGAATGCGTGGTCGAAATCTTATTTTCAGAAAAAGGAATAAATTGATTTCAGAAATTAAGATCAGGTGAAGAAAAGATAGAACATGTGCTATTCATAGGACAGAATTTAACCAAAGGCAAAATTCACCAAAGGATGACTTGCTTCAATAAAAAAAGCATACAGAATCCTAGAGAATGCATTGCGGTTTTCCTGAAGTGTCCACTGGTCCTCAGCACCTGATGCATAGTAGTCATAAACCATCTTTGGCAATTTCTCCTTTGCAAGAGCCTCATACTCCATAACATTGGTGATCTCCGATATGTAAGTCATAATGCTATCCCTGAACAATTTGAATAAATTACCCAAATAGTTAATTGTAACATTAATCTCATGTTGGGAGAATCAGAGAACCACCAAAATATACCGGGCTAAGACTAATCCCCTGCAGTGTTTTTATATATATAGTTCATACACAAGATTCTTGAATCAAATAACTAAACGTTAAACTAAATGAATAGTACCCCTTATAACTTCACAAGCATTTGATCTCAAGGGGATGTGAGGCCCGCCTAACAGATTACATTCAGCAAGTATCCACCACAGCAATTAAAAAGAGAAAACAAAATTATAACTTTACTAAAACCAACGATTTTAAAGATAATACCCACAAAACTAGACTTTTAACATTAGCTTGAAATTATAATCCGGTGGTCAAAGATGCATCATAATTAACCCGCATGCAAAATGCAAATACAAACTAATAAAATCCGACTTGATGGAGAAAAGAACACAAACATTTACATACCCAAAAGGCAAATAACAATGAAACCAAAACTAAAAACTACAAAACGAGTTTAAACCCAGATGCTAATACGCATCACACGATGAACAAGTCGAAGAATAATAAAAGCTGATCCTGATATAAAGGGGGAAAAAAAGGTAATAGAGATTCAAAGAGAGAAAAAGAACGAACCTGGGCTTCCTTAAGCAACAAAAGAAGCAGAAATGAACAAGCGAAGGGAGCGCAAAGCAATAAAGTCAGTGACAAACTCTTCTTGGGACTCTACAAGCATAAATATTATATTACAGCCGGACGAAACAAACAAACATGGGATGCCACTGAATGAAAAGGTGGCCAACAAAAAATACTAAAGAATGCAGAGTCAAGACAAAAGGGTATGAATCAGAATCAAATCACAGCAATTAGAGACTTCAAATATCTTTTTTATGGAAATTTGAGACTTGTGCGTGGGCAGTTTCATTGAATTATTTTAACCATTATCGCTGCTTGTTGCTCATCTTACGAGTTACGTGTGCAAAGCAAATCTTGTAGAAAATAAGAAGATAGGTTTTGTTTTGATGTGCATGCGGCTGCGTGTACTGATGAATATTATCATCACCATCCCCTCTTTCCACAGAATTATCGATTGGAAAAATAGACCAATGCTATTTCTGTGTGATATTTATTATAAATAAAATTACATATAATCAGAACAGACAAGAAATATTTTCGCTATAAAATAAATTTATGCACTTTATTAATTTTGTTTTTACGTACTCGTTATTTTATTTATCATGTGTAATTTTTTTGTAGTTTTTTATGTAAATATCACGTGGTTTGATTTTGACACAGTCATTTCATTAGAATACTTTGACAAAAAATGATGACGACATGCAGTCCCTAATTGTTTATGGTTTCTCTAGTAAGGACAGTGTTTGTCCATTTATATTAAAGAGGCCCCTAACTTCCATTAAATGTCGTCAATACCCTTACCTTATAAGTTATATCATCTGCTCATGGATTTACGTCAAAAAGTCCAATACTTTAGGGGTACTTCAATCATTTTACTAAGATGGTAGACCTATTTGATGCAAGTGGAAAAATCATATCATTATATGATAAAACATAAAAGATTAGGGACTCAGATGTAATTAACATTAGTCTTATCTTATGTTTTTGAATGTTGAGTTGTCAATTGACAAAGAAACAAAAATGTAATCAATTTTGTTGTCTCCTCAAAGTTCCCAACCAATATACATATGTTGTTTGGTTACGGCACGGGCCATATATGTCATAATAAATACTTTGTCGAACGAGATTAAAATGTGAATTTCATTTTTTCTTCTTCTAATACAATTTCGCAAAAATCTTTTTAAATTTAGTTGCTTAATTGCGTTTACGCTTGTAGCTATTTTTAATTGCATACAAATATTCAAAACTTGGTCTCCAATTATGTACTGGTTGTAAAAATAATTCATCCCTTATCATACATATGTGATTGGTCTGAAAATTGATCTTATCTTGGCCAAAAAACCCAAAAAAAAAAAAGAAAAAAGAAATGAAATGAAATGGAAATTATTTGGATTGATTATTTGCCACGATTTCTCAACTTTTTTTTATTGCCAATATCTGTTAAGAAAATGGTTAATATTACCTAGGTAACTTATGTTTCGACAAATTTAAAAAAATTATATATGTTTAAAAAATAAGCAGCTGGGTGAAACGTCGTTAGTTTTTTTGTTAAAGTTAACGGAAAAAGTTGCATTGTGATGAAATAACATTTTTGTCCCTGTGAGTTAATTTAATTAGGGTTAATATCACCTAAGTAGCAGATGTTTTGACAAATTGTAAAAAAGTTATAGATGTTTTGACAATAGGCAGATTGGTGACAAACTATTAACTTTTCTGTTAACTATAATGGGAACAGTAAAATGATTATAAAGTTATGTTTTTGCCCCTATAATTAATTATAAAATGATGCTTGTACCCTTATAATAGTTACAAACTGGCATTTCTACTCCTACAATTAGTTACAAAATGATGTTTATGCTTCTACTCATTTATTTTTATTTTTTAAATAGAATAATATATAAAAAAATTGCATCTAAGTTTAATTAATTTAATAAGAAAATTTTGATTCAACAATAAATTTTTTTGCAATCTATTACTTGTTTTAACAAAAAAAAGGCAGTTAATTAGATGTAGATGAAATTTTTCATATATTTTTCTATTTAAAAAATAAAAATAATTAATTGTAAGGGTAGAAATGTCATTTTGTAACTATTATAGGGATAAAAATATCATTTTATAATTAATTATAGGGGCAAAAATATCAATTTGTAATTATTTTATTGTTTTAGTTAAAGTTAACGGAAAAGTTAACGGTTTATCATAAATCTACTTATTGTCAAAACATCTATCATTTTTTTATAATTTGTCAAAATATCCGTCACCTATGTGATATTAACCATAAATATTTTTTATTACTTATTTCATTTTTTCCCATTTTACCCTTGTTCCGTTAACTTTAACGAAAAAAATTAACGGTGTTTCACCTAGCTGATTATTTTTAAAATATATATCATCTTGTTAAATTTTATCGAAACATAAGTCACCCAGGTGATTTTAACCCTTAAGAAAATGAAGCATTTCCAAAAAAGCAGCTGAATTTGGAAGGAAAGCAAGAAGCCATTAATGCTCTAAAGGGCGAACATCAATAGAATTGATTGGAAAATGTTGTCAAAAGTGAATACCCATTTCCAAACAAAGGAAAATGAAAAAATTGATGCCAAATTATGATAAATGATCTCTCTCTTTCTCTCTCTCCACACACACACACACACACACACACATATATATACTTAAAAAAAATTTAAAAACTTATGAACTTCTATACTTGATGCACATATGTAAAAGTTGTATGATTTTATATTACTCAGGGGAGTGAGTTTGCTATTGTTTTCTAAATGATGTTTTTTATAATACTTTATGGAATAAGAATGATTTGTTTTTCAATAAAAATGATAATACTTTTAATACTTTCTGTAGAGATTAAAATATAAAAACAAAAATAATAAAACGATATTTGCTAGTATCTCCTTCTCCATGGAATTTTGTGTATTAAAAAGTTTATTATTAGACAAAAAAAACCTATGTTTTGGATTAAAATTATATGTATATGTGATGAATTGCAGGACAATGTAATAATAACATAAGAAAAGCAGTAGGGTCCCCATTAAGTCAGTTTTTCAAAAGACTTTTATAGCAGTGGTCACACCACACGTTACACATTGGTCTTGGAGAATAAAAAGTGGAGAACGGCAATTTATCATTTACTGCAATCCTTAAGCAAATTAAAAAAAAAATTGTAAAAAACGGAAATGAACCATTTCCTCTCCTCTTCCTAAAAAACGATGTAGTAAACAAGTCTTTAAAATGTTTTTCTTTTTAAAAAACATAAAATGACTGGCTAAAGATGCTATCAAACATACCCTTAACCCCACAATCTCATGTCATCAATTGTAAGTATAAGATTATGCTATAATTGTAAAGATTTAGAGATTTGGTATCTAATTGTAATACCAATACTTATGTTAATTTAGGAGTGGGCAAACGGTTCGGTTTTTGCCGAACCGAGTGCGGTTCAGTTCTATAAGTAAAAATCGAATGGTTTGGATTTTTTAGAACCGATTGGTTTGTGTTCGGTTCGGTTTAGAACCGAACTGAACCGACAAACCGATCGGTTCAACCCAATTTAATTAAAAAAAAATTTTAATCTAAAATATATAAACCTAAATTCTAAAATCCCTCAAAATTTAAATCCATTCCCAATTTCTAACCCTAAAATATTTTTAATTTAAATTATATTGTTATAGAAATATGCTTTAACTTATTTCATAATATGTTATTATACTTCTGTAAAAAAAATGTTATTTTGCTTTATTTATGAAATGGATCACCAATCACATAATCTTTTTATAATATGTTGCTTATAATTTTTTTAACTTATTTTTTTATAATGTCTAATAAGATTTTGGGATAAAACTCATAAAATGTTAAAGAATCGAACCGAACCAATCCGAACCGAAATAGTTCGGTTCGATTCTCAAATTCGGTTCGAATTGGTTCGGTTTGTATTCTTAATAACCAATCGGTTTCGGTTCGGCCCCTGAACCGAACCGAACCGGGAAATGTCCACCCCTAACCAATAGTATGTAATTTCATAATTTAAAAACTTAAAAATACCATGTTTAAACTTGACCGAATAATTATTAATTAACTACTTTAGTTAATTAAGATGTTCAGGAATTAATTTGGGCTTAAGGTAAGCGGCTTACCCATCCTTATACTAATAAAATAAAATAAATAAAAATCAAACGTGATTGGAACAATGTTACACATTATGTGACGTGAACTGTAGATAATCTAATGAAAATGAAGCATTACTTAAAAAATTACTGCAAATTAGATTGAAGGGGTATCAATTCATAAACAAAAGGCTTTGATTTTTTCCTTCAAAAGCAGCTCCGTTTTGTCTCCCCACTCATCCAAACGATTTCTAGCTTTCTCAACCTGAAAGAAAAATATTATAATAAAGAATAAATCAACAGGTGCCATTAAACTACACTCTATTGACTATTAAAAGGAGAGGATGTCATGTCGTTTCATCTTCATGTTGTAGTTCCTTTTTGTTTTGTAATGGTCATTATTGCTTGATGATTTCATGATCAGTATTTGTTTATTCTTTTCATGTGATTAGAGATTTAGAACAATTATAAATCAAACAAGAATGTTAGGCCAAGCTTTATGTTTCAAATTGCCTTTTTTTTCCCTTTAATTTTGGTATTATAATGTGTATATATATTTAGTGATTGTCAATTTGTACCAAAACAATTTAATATTTACTTCACAGCAAGACACTTAGTAGTAGGAATGCATGCATGTGTCAATACCAAATTTGGCTTGGCATTGTATTTGTATAGTATGTATGTATGATTTAATTAGAGAGAAACTATTTTTATTCAAACTATTATTGCCTCTTTATTCCAGTCAGTCCGTGATGTGACATATACTAAGATTATAGTCTGAATAAGAGTGCCTCCAATCATCCCAGACCATACTCCCTACACACACACACAAATTTAAAAAAAAAACACAAAATTAAAATCTAATGAAATATAATGTCATCATCAAATTTATTTTATTTTATTTTTTTATAATTTCATTTCAGCTTTGATACTGATTAACTTGCTATAAATCTAAGTTTATAAACAGAAAATTTTGAATACCTTAGCACCAAGATTGAACTTGAAGCCGAGAAGGCAACCCACTGGGATACCAATCAGGTAGTAACATCCCACGTTAACATAAGCAACAAACGCTTGCCATCCGCACCCAACAGCTACTCCTGTGATTATTTAATAACATAATTGCTGTACCATTAATTACTAATGACTTGAATTTTGAAGCTACAACAAATTAATTAAAGGGAAAACGAGTGAATTAATTATGGAGAGGCAGAGCTGGAGCTATATATGTATAAATATAAGGGTTCAGTTACGTAGATCAACATTTCTTCACAACCACACGATCAAATTTATAACGTATTATTTTATTATTTATCACTTTGATCGTGTGGTTATAAAAGAGTGCTCTACGGTGGAGCATCTCTAACATAACCATTGCTTAAATATAATATAGCAACAGTTAGCAATGAAAACGATGTTTAATATCTAGCTACTCAGTACTTCTCAATTATTGAGTGACATTATAATCAAAGGCTGACTGTTATTAAATTGTTTAAGTGAAGTTAAGGTTGCTCATGTTTTTCAATTAATTAAATAGTTAAAGGTATTCATATTCCCAACAATAAATTTTTTTAATAATGGCATTTCATTATCTTATGCATAGCTAAATATTAACAACTTAATAAGTACTTCATTATATAGCATTGCATGCATTTTAAATAATTGATGATTACATAGTAAGTAGTAAATAAACCTATAATTGGATCCTGCGTGCATCTTCGATTTTGTGTCTTGCCGTTGATGTTATTTTATAAAATTAATGCAATGCTGGGGATATTTACGTGTATTAGTATCATAGTTGGTTAAATAAAAATAGTTAAAATTTTATTTTAAAAGGGGGAATTGAAAGTTAGGTGAGCGAGAGGGGATATGTTAAGCTAGGAGAATTATGGAGAAAGCAAGAAAAGGGCTAAGCTCAGCAACGGAGTCGGCGACGGTGGTGCCGCCGGTGAAGGCATAGCTCAAGACATTGCGCAATATGAGGACAAGAATGGCCAAAACCACAGAGAGTGCGAATGAAACTGAAGTTACCACGATCACTGAAAATTTACACGATTTTGGATGTGCAGCACCTGCCCACCCTGACACTGTACACCATCATCAGCATAATTAATTAATTAATTTTAACGCCTACAACCTAAAGGTCCCAGGAATTAAGATTTAATAGTAGCTTCCGACCTTTCCGTACGTACTGTCATTATATATGTTACTTTTATTAATTTTGATTTTAATTATATTAGTGGAAAACACTAGCTAATTACGTACCTTGCTGCCGCATTCAAAACCCACAGCAATCATGAACACCCATCCAGCAATCGTCATGCTGCATTAATTAGTGAACACATGTACGTAAAGCCAGTTGCATTGAATTACTTTGGCAAATTAAAGAAATTAAACAGTCAAATAATTCATATATATATATACATATGAATTATACCAGATGGAGAGAGCGTCGAGCACAATTTCAGCATTATCGAGCAACCCAGCAATCAAAACAATGATCTGATATTACCAAGTCTCAAGGCAAAGCATTACAGCCGATGCTGCTGACAATTTCAAGAAGTCCCACAGCCCAGAAAATGCCCGTAAGCTAAACCCAGTCCATGTCTTTCTGCACCTTTCACTCAACAAAATGTACACAAATTGTCCCGCCACTATAATCCACCACGACAAACTTAACAACAACGATGCCCCTAATAGCCCCCAGCCTAGCTTGAAAATCGCAACCCAGCTTAGGAGCAGATGCACCACAAGTGTTGCAGAATGGAAAGGTCGATCGGAAGCTACTATTAAATCTTAATTCGTGGGACCTTTAGGTTGTAGGCGTTAAAATTTTCATATTACATAGACATCAATATGCTCTATACATCAATAGCTGCATGCGTGAATGTTTTTATAACATTTAAATTTTGAAAAAGCTGTTCTTGCAATTTATTGCGGGTAACTTCTTAAAATTCATAGGCTTTAGCAGTTGTAAAAGTTGCAATCTACAATCTCCTGGGTAGAAAGAAACACACAAGGGACAAAATTTACATGGCAGAGTCAGATAAGTAGATAATAGTATGACTTTCCTTCATTTTACAGATACATCTTTACAGAAAAAAATATTGGAGAACCACTCGTAAGAATCAATAATTAATGCGACCAGAAACACAAACTTGAAAACCAGGTAGAGATTCTCCTTCCAATGAACCAAGACAGCTCACGCCTGGCTGATATATAGTAAGTTTTCCCAACAGAGCCATGTTATGCCATCTTCATTTGTAAGGCCTGACAGCTTGGTGTTGCTAATACAAAAGGCTCTCTGAATGCAAATGATAAGCAAGAATGACCTATAAACTTATATGAGCATCAACAGAATCACTGATGAAGTAAAGAGCTGATAAAATTTCAAAGCTTCATTATAAAGACCTGCAAAACACGAGAACAATATGTCAAGCATAAGCAATTATTCAGTAGCAATCATATTTTATTTTGATTCCACAAATGTTAACTTAGCCTGCAAGACTTCAAAAAACTTGCATGTATGCAGGGCTTGCCCTTTTCTACTTGAGCTGGGAGCATATCACTAGGGAACACGAAATGCCTCAATAGTCAATTCCAAATCCCCACAAGATATTTGTACAAATTTTGCTTGAGCTTTCTCGATTTTCCCAAAAGATCACATCACAAACTTAGAAAGAATGCTGAATCATTTTAAAGTTTCTTGGTTAAGTTTTATCATCTACTTACCACTTTGGGCAGATGCAGCAGCAGGAAGTGCTGGAATTCTGACAGCTGCATGCCAAAAGCCAAACAGAACTTTCAATAAAATTTGGCAGAAAAAAAAACAGCTAAAAGCGGCTGAAAATGATTTTAAATATTATCAGTTGAACATACAACTATTGCATGATTGAGTTGGTAATCGAGATGAAGAAGGCCATGGGGCTGGAATGTTGTCATTCAAATCACAAATAAAACTAATCCCTGAAGACTTGTCAAACGTTGCATCTGAAGGCAAGCTTGGCAGGAGGCATCCAGATTCTGCTAGAAAGGGCCAAAAATGCAAGTTAGATGCAACTCTAACAAAAAACTCAAGTAGCATAAAAGGTCCCATACAAACATATATTGAAAACTAGAAATTGTGCTACAGTTGGAATTCAAAAGTGGTTGAAGAGTACAGTGATATATAGCAACAGAACTAAACTTTTCAGTTATAAATGATAGAGCTGAGGCCGCTGACATGATTGGATGATGGCTGATATGAAGAAACTCAAAGGGGATAACTTACAGATCTTGCTAACTTTTTATCCATTAACTAAATTATAATATGAACAACATATCGTACCTTGATTTCCAGCAGCTGCATCCATATCATCAATCCCCAGTATCACGTCGGAGAAGCAAGGTGACAAAAGAATTATGCGTTAGTAACAGCTTTATGTCAGACAAAAGGATATTTCAGTTTTCTCATTAAGTAGCATTGTTTAACAGAACTAGTACTAACCTTGTAGGGTGAAATCTTTGAGACTTATATGACACAGTTTAAAAACATCTGAAGTTATACTTGAATTTTGTAACTTCATTCCTAGTAATGTAGCGCAATCCAAAGCTTGCAAGTTAGTGATGAGGCTCTGTTTTTGCAAGTGTGATACATAGCTCTCCATGGCATTACAGCAAGCTGATTGGTTACTTATTTTATCTCCGCAGCTCTTTGCTAAGTGTTTTGTGCTGGGGAAAGACAAAGGGCAAACTGAAGCAGAAAACAGAATAAATTTACTAATAGATCAAATAAAAATTGAGATCAGCTGAAGCATTCACATCACTAAATGAAATCAAGTAGAGAAAAATCTGCAGAGAGAACATGAATTACTATACGGTCCAAAACACAACACTAGCACTCACAGACAAACTAGAAAATGAAAGAAATTATGAACAATTAATACTTCCTAGAGAGGTGACCACATACCAAATACCAGAAATAAACATCAGCCAGCATCCTATGGCTATCAATAACTAATGGATGCATAGAGATGAAACATATGGGTCAAATACTAAAAAGAATATTTCCAAAAGAGAACAGCACACAAACAGTCGAGCAGAAAGCCTGCAACAGTCGCCATACACAACCATGTTTCCAATCATCTAAATGATTCAAATGTAGGAGTGGAGCTACTTCCAGAGCTGTGAGATTTTTATTAATAAAACAAATGGAAAACTCATTCAAGACCCAAGTGTTAAGTGATGTGATGTAGGAATTACTAATGATACTTGAAAGTCCCAGGCATTAACAGTTTCCAATCAAAAATTAGATTTTTACATCCATATTTCACTCCAATCCCACCTTTATTGACATTGCAATTAGATAGTCCTCTTAGAACTTCCTTGGAACGAGAGGGATCAAGTTTACTTCCCAGCCACCGGAGGACAATGCTTTTGCAATCATTAACCCTGGTTGAGTGATCAGATAAAACATTGTGCCTTTCCATTTTCAAAGGATTCGAGGCTTTCAATGCAATTTTGGTTGCAGCTTCTAGTATGGCATTCTGACAAATTTGGTCACAACATTCTTTTACAGGATCAACCTTCTCACAGGCAGCAAGAAGTTTTGAAGAATCCACGGTGCTCTCAAATTCATTAACGTCCTTGACTGGGCAAGATGCTTCAGTGAGGTTCGATGGATGAACCGAGCATATCTTCTTCAGATCATCAGCAGCACCCTGGCCCACCAGAATCTGCTCAAAATCAGAGAGGCAGTGCTGGGCAAGCGTCCCACTTAAAGCAAGCATATTAGTTTTTCTACTGGACTGACCAATGAGAATCAGAAGAGTGGCCTCTAGCTGCGGACAACACACAACATTGGCCAACAATGGGGCGAACACAGCATGGCAATCAATTGAAGTCATGCTCATCAAACTTTCAGCTGCAGTGAAGTTTAGCAAACAGTGTCCTACGAAAACAGAGAGCGCCAACAGCAAAATGTGAGTAAAAAATTCGCCCAAAAGAGCTTTGAAAACAGGAATAATTAGGTTACAGAACAAACCTGATAATTTTGGGACAGTGCTATTCGTGAAGGGTGCCAATGGAGAAGGTGCAAGAAGAGGAAGAAATGGCTGAGGGGCCCCACTAGGGGGAATCTCAGGTAACAGATCATCCACTCTTCTGTTCATTGACATGTGACCTTTCAGATTATATATTGAACTGCAACATGATTCATGCAAACCTGTAACCACACAAAGGGTCACTAAAATGACAGTATAAACAATAGTCTAATCCAAAAACCCACCGTAATTTAAATTAACCCCACTCCAAGGTTGGTACGTGGGAATTCAAAATCCTTGACTTCTTGCAGCCAAACCAACTAAGCTGTCAACTTAAGGATGATCTTGTAAGAATTTGATATGTAACAACTCCATAACAAAATTAGTGAGCCCTAATTTAATGTTATGAGATAAAGGACTCAGAGATGTGCAATGGCAAGTTACTAACGCAAATAGGCAATCTAGAGGAAGCTGCGTTAAAAGAAAGCTAATTTATAACTTAACTAAGATAGCCAGCAGCAATTATATAAATTTTATTAGTTCCAATTATTGGTGAATTGAGGTAAAATACTTAATACATACTCCGCATTATAGGTAATAATAACTAAAATGAAGGAGCTTTACAACTATACAACAATCAACCACCAGAAACAGAACACCCCCCCCCCCCCCCCCCTTTTTTTTTTTTGGGTAAACACAACAAAATGGGATAAAAGTTTCAGTAAAAATTTACAATACAACAAAACAGATCATGGCAAAATCAACAGAACCCAGAAAAGAAAATGGTAAAAAGAGCTGAGCACTTACATAGAAGCAACAGAAACAGCACTAAAAGACCCATATTCAGACTGAGCTTAAGAGAAACCCCTTCACTCATTCCTCCAAAATTTCCTTCTTTCAACTCCCCAAAAAAAAAAAAGTTTAAAGTAAAGATGAAAATGGAGGATATATAACAAAAGGTGTGACCAACAGTTAAAGAATTGTCAAGTAGTTTCTGTCTTGGAATTCAGAGAATGGTGGGTATGAAAGAGAACGAAGAAAGAAAACTAAAACGACATGATTAATTGAGAGCGTAATTGAGCGTTGTACAGAAGCCATGAATGAGCTTAAAAAATGAGTCATGCGTGGGGTCTAAACTCTAACCAAGTTTCAGGACAGAATGGAATAATATCATCTAGCTCCCTACTTCTGGTAAAATCGCAACTAAAAAATATATTTTTTATTTAGTTTTATATAAGTCCTAGTAGATAATACGGTATTGTTACTATTCAAAATTCAGGACCGCACAACTGTATTCAACTCTTCGTAATCTTTTACCACACATATGTGTAGTAATATATGGTTAAAATTTAATTAACTTTATATTTTTATCTAAAAACTACTAATTAGAAAAGATTAGTAAAAAAAATTCAACTCAATATTGAATCCAAACACTAAATCCGTATCTAAAAAGTAATAAGAGACTTTTCGTAATTGAAAATTAAAGTAAATAATATAATTATTATAGTAAGTTAAAGAGAGAAATTTTGAATTGATTTCAAATTGTATTGAATACAAACCTTCACAAATCTATTTATAGGCTCTTCGGACCAATTAAAATTAATCATGTATATAGATATCTATTTTAACTACATAACTGTGTTTTCGTAGGTAATTTTTTAGCTAACTGACCTAATTAGTTAAGTTTTCATAAATAACTTAATTAACTAAGGTTATTTAGTTAACTAAGATTAACTGTGCTGATTAGCTAAGTCAAAGTAGATAGTGATCTACTGTAACACTTTTCTACTTTTTTTTTTTTTTAACTCATAACAATTCTAATAATTTAATTATTTACTTTTAAGAAAGGGGGGCTTTTTAAAAGACTTGAAAAATTGGGTTCTTATTTATGATTTCGTAAATGTTCAGGGAGACAATATAAGTATCAAATCAGAAATAGCTGTACTCTGAGGGAGAGCGGAGCCCACAAGGAGAACCCACTGGCCAGTGGCCACTGCTCTCAATTCTCATTAACGCCATCAAACATCAATTGCCTTTCTTTGCTTCCCCAACGACAACTAGTCACTACCTCCAACTGCATCCACTTACACACTTGGCCCTGTTAACACGTGTTACACACAGTCTGGTTGTTGTTTGTTTACATGCTAATTAATAACTCCGGTTGGTTTGAAATTTTCTTTTTCTTTTTTTTTTTTTCTTAAATACCTTTGGCACACTTAATTGCATTGCACTGCATTAATTATATTGTATATTAAGTAATAAGTAATATTATGTTTAGCGTAGTATAAATTATATTATATAATTTATGTTATATTAATATTATTCAAATTTATAGAATATTACAATATTATGTTGTATTATTCTAATATTATTAACAATATTATATTATAATACTATTAGTAATATTATAACATTATGTATTTCTATGTATCAGTTAATACAATACAATATAATTTAATATTATATTGTAAAATATAATATTATAATATTAAATTATTTTTATTTATTAATGTCAGATATAATTGTTTAAATTAATTTTATTTTTGAATTTAGTATTTTATTAAATAATGAATGATAAAATAAATTTTAAATTTTTTTATATATTTAAAGTAAAATAATAAAAATTATTGTATGTAATGAAAGCAAAATAATGTATTATCATGCATTTTTATTAAATGTAATTAGGTTTACTAATATATTATATTATTATTTATATTAACATTTTATTTAAATTTATTATAATTCATTAAGTAATAAAAGTTAAATGATATATATTTAAAATATGAATAGTATTTAAATGCAATACAGCTTAAACCTTACTCCCCCCACGGGTTTATTTTATGCATCACCTTTTACTACATTAGCCATCTTTTAATGCAATACAATACAACTATAAATTGTAGCTAAACAAAGGTTAACATAAAAACAATATTTCAATGCAATACAATGCAGTGTAATACAAGCTGCCAAACGCACTCTAAGTGTTTTATGCAATATCATTCAAGACTCACCAAATTTATGATTGTCCTATATACGAACATTTGTGGACACACTAAATCATAAAGGATACGTTTCACAAACTATATTATATATAATGAATTACGAAAATTTGTGGACACACTAAATCATAAAGGATACGTTTGACAAACTATATTATATATAATGAATTAGCTGTATTGCATTACGGTGTATTGTATTAAGGTGCATTGTATTAAGTTGTAAATTATAAATGACTAAATAAAATTAAAATACTTTGTATGTATTTAAATTAAAATAATTGTATGTAATGAAAGTAAAATAATGTAATATCATTTATTTATTAAGTAATTACTATCTTATATTGTTATTAAATTAAATTTTTATTTAAAGAAAAATAAAAATTAATATATAATAAATTTTATTATAATTTATTGAATAATAAAAGTAAAATGATTAAAATATAGAATGTAAATAGTATTTTAATGTAAGACAACCTAAATTATATCCCAAAGAATTTATTTTTTTACACCTTTCATTGCATTAGTGACCTTTTGAATGAAAGACAATCCAACCAGAAATTATAGCTAAACATGAATTAGTATAAAAATAATATTTTAAAACGATACAAAACAGTATAATGCAAGGTGCGAAGCCCACTCAATGGATGGAGAGTTATTTTTCTTAAAAAAAAAAAATACTCAAATGTTGTGCAGCCCAACGCGAGAGGCCCAAACATAGGCCCTCGCTATTATTTTATTTCAGGTCAGAGTCGTCAGGCTCAAGCCCAACTCTAAAGAGCAACAAATGAATGGTCCATATTGACCGATAAAATAATACAATAGTTGGCTTGGGATCAAGAGAAGAGAGGTCCTTGAACGAGTCAGCTCACCCATTTGAAGTTTTCAACATGCCGACATTGAAAAGAAGCTGCTAATTGATATATACAATAAAAATAAGAATGTGAAACAAATTGAACTGCAGACGTACATATACGATCGACCTCAAAATCGCCGCATAGCCTACGTTAAGTTACTTGTAGAACATGAACATGGATCATGATCATTTTAACCAATGAATTAATAAATTGCCTAAAATTAATTTGATCGTCATCATGCATGCATCAACAGCTGAGTTCACTGTTCACCTCTGGAATACTTTGTAGCACGGGCCTCCACGACCGTTGATACGCCACCTGAAACTGATCAGGATTACCGTTGATCAACTTTGCCAAAACTTCCTCTAGAGATAAGCCCCTCACCTTCACTCCTTGCACCAAATCCTCTAATTCCTTCCTTGTAAGCTTTAACTTCACTTCTCTGCTGGGCGACGGAGACGGCGATGATGAAGAAGAGGAAGAAGAAGAATAACCTCTCCCTTCTTCATCTTGCAATAACATTTGCCTTTCTACGTTGATATCATTTTCATAATATCTCATTCCTTTATTTCCTGGAGATTCCCAGTAATATTCCTCGCAATCCCCCACCATATTCCTCGATGCATCAGCATCACGTTTAATGCAAAACAAAAAATTTCCCATATTAATCCTGAGAAGATAGTAAGAAGAGATTTCGTGAGGATTGATTAAGTTGATTGTATTTGTGTATATATATATATATAGGTTAATTAATGGGTGACGTCAAAACTAAAGTTTGGATAGGTTCCAAGGAAATTACATCATGCATGCAATTAGTTGCCTTGGCTAGTCCTACGCAGGATATCGATGTGGGTTTGGTCTTACGTGGAAAAATGAATAGAGAGTTTGGTTAGCTTAATTAGTTGACCAGAATCTCTAATTATACAGCTAGAATTGGAACGAGTTTGATGGTGTTAAACACAAAACATGAAAACTTGGCTTCCCTAGCTTAATTTATGCCAGTTCACTTCGGGTTGTTTTTGGCTTCTACAGCAAAAATCAAATATAACCCAGTTAGCAAACAAGTAAACCCAACCGAAAGGATAAGATTGAGATAAAAATAGAGAGAAAAAGTTTTCTTCTTTTTTGGTTTATGAAGAAAGGGCATTTGAGATGCATGGCATATTTTGTTAGAACTTAAAAGCTATATTTGTAGGTAAGTGTGAACGAAGATATGAAATGGAATCATTGACTTTTGCGTTGATTTTTCTTCTCCACGTACATAAATTTGCTAGTTGCCCTATATTCCTTTCTCATCATCGTGCACTTAACCAAATATCTAGCTATTTCACGTTTCACTTCATCTTCAATCTTCATTATCAAGTTATGATTAATTATCTTACATCAATTAATTAGTTTAATAGCATATACAAACCTACACAACACACACATGCGCGCGCGCGCGCACACACACACACATATATATATATAATTAGGAATTCTTCACTATACCTAATTATATTAAAATTAAGGACAAATTAAAAAAATAAAAAAGAAACACATACTACTATATTATATATTGTAATATATTAAAATTTATACTTTTTTATTTTTTAACTCATTTTTAATTTTAATTAAGATCCTTCGTCGAAAACTTACCATATATATATATATGTACTAATTGACATTGACTTTAGATCATTGCATATAGCATTAATGCACTAATTGACCTTACGTACAAGTGCATGCATTTTTTGTCGAAACTCACAATTACTTGAGCATAAATTTAATGTTTCTTTACGGGAACGTTACAGTCGAGCCCACTGAAAGAGTAACAATTCTGGAATTTGAAGCCAACTGAAAATATTTCGTGATCTAGCTAGTGAGTGTGTGTGAAAGAGAATACATATTAGCAAAGGCGTGGCAGAAAAATTTAGAATTAATGCTACTAATCAAAGATCGAACGGCCCGTTTGTTTGGTAGTTGAATGCGAGCTTAAGCTATCTATATTACTTTGATTTATACAGAACACAAATAACATAAACTAGATGATAATCCACGCTATGTATCAAAGTTCAAAGAATCTGGAAATTAATCGGTAGGGTGTCTAATGATATCTACGAAGCAAATTAAGAAATTAAGAGGAACAATTTATAATGGCTTTCTAATTAATTACTCCACTAGAATTCTAGAACAGATTAAGGTCACATTAATCGATAACGATCATGACACCATTCACATTCAATGCCGTATTTGGAAGGTGAGTTTAGTTTGACATGTATACGATGAAAAAAATGCCTTAATTTTTTTTCCCACTTTTTTCATGCACTAGTTAGCTAGAATCAGCAGCTACCATTTTGTTTATTATTATTTTATTTTGACATATTCATTTTGTTGTTAATTATAACAACTTGTTGTTTATTAACTTATTTTAAGTTTACAACAATTAAAAAATTAAAAAATAAGTGAAAGTCCAAGCTAAGCCCAAGCCCGCAATGGACTTAGCCCTTGTACCTCTTCTATAATAAGCTTGGGCCTCGGCGTGAAAAAACTCGGCTCAAACCTGCATTTTGCCATCCCTAACTAATCCTAATCAGATGAGGAAGCTTAATACTTTCAATAAGGTAATAAAGAAAGAGAGTGATGATGACATTGGCTTCGTGATCTTATAATTTATATAGGAGCGGCTAATTAATTTACACAACAAAATTTCTTGTTTGCAGAAGTTGATATATATATATATATACACACATATACACAGAGCAAGGATCTGTCCAATGGATTTGCTTTGGAAAGGGAGTCATATTTGAGTTTTGAAGTTCTAGGTTTGAGGTTTCCCTACGGAGAAGACTTAATCAATTCACTTCGGGGATAAGCTTCATAGTGTTATTCTTTTGGAGTTTCCTAAGTTAAGGTGGGAAAGACCAGGGGAAGCATTGGCACTGTGGAAATAATCTATCTGTGACAAGGGCAAAAGCGATAGGCCGGGTTCTGGTACTAAATCAACTCTAACTTTGTTGGCGGCCAACTAGAAAAAATTTCGGTGGCGATCATCTCCTCACAGTCACAGGTCCCATTCAACATATAAAATTATTAATTACAGCTAGCAAGATATTAATTACATCATCGACCAAGTCATCCCACCCTAATCTCCCGCATTCATTCAGGGGGATTAGTTGCATAAAATAAAGCATCACGTGTTTAGTTTGATTCAACTACTTGACTGTCCATTGAGTTGATCCTTTAAATCGTTTCAAGTTTAATTATAAAATCTTATATCGAAAGTCCACATATTGTTGCTAGACTAGTTGGGCTGTATTTGTTATGCCTATTATTATTATTTGGAATAAACCTCAGCAAGAGTATTCCTTGTTATTTCGGTTAATAATAAAGATAAGCCTGAAGTTACTTCCTAACGAAAAGAGAGAGAGAGAAAGATGTCATGTAGTTTCATTTTGCGCCAAATCATGCAGGTCAATAAGTTTGATTTAAATGAGTTGGTTCTAAAATTTTCAACATTTTATATGATGATTAAGTAGATAGAAGTTTACTGCATGTGTAATTGCCATATACATTAAGGGTGCGTTTACTTTTCGGATTGAAGTATGAATTCTGAGGAGTGGGAATCCTGGGATTAGGAGTGTGGAGTGGGAATGGGAGTAGGGTGTTTACTTATACTGGAATGGAAGTGTGGATTGTCAATCAGAATCCGAATTATTTATTTACTTTGTCTTGGATTGGGAGTGGATTATCACAAATTACAATTTTATCCTTATCTAAAGAATATGTAACTTTTAATTAAAAAATAAATAATATTTATTTTATTATTAATTTTAATTATTTAAAACTAAAAACTATTGATAATATTATTTATGTAACTTTTAATATTGGTTAAGGGCAATTTTGGAAGCAAAAGTAATGGGAGTGGGACTCCCACCTCGCCCAATGGGAGTGGGAATCCCACTCCACACTCCAAAAGGGAGTGGGGCCTCTGGAGTGGGACTCTCTATTCTAAAATAGCCAAGTAAATGCTGGAGTGGAAGGACTCCAGACTCCTCACTCCCACTCTAGCAAGTAAACACTGCATAAAGGGCCTTAATTTACGCGCACCTTATGGTGAGAGCCTGAGTGCCTTATGCTTTCAAGTGAGGCACCAGAACTCCCCCAATGGAAGTCTGACACGCACGTAGTCACTCATTACAGGGTGCACGATTACACTCACCTGATCATATTTTATACTTAAATGCATGTAATGTCAAGCATTTTTCAAGTGGAACAGTATCTATACAAAATTTGAGATTAGTACTTACCCTTGAAACGTTTTAATAAGTTCTCTAGCTAATAGCTATCAAATACGTACTTACACTTAAATCAAGATGCCCAAACAATGCATTACGAGCTAGAAATTCTTTTCACACAAAGCCTTTTTTTTTTCAGTGGTTTGTAAGTGTTTACACAATTTTGAACGAATTCACTATGCGATTTTGAAGACTCTATCACCAAATTTAATGATATTTATGATTATGGATGCCCGTAAGAAAACTAATGAATATGGGAAACTTATTAATTAAGTTTGAAACAGAGGTAGTATTATATATTGGTGGAGATGTGATAGATAACTTCATGTACTAGCAATTTTAGGAAGTGAACATAACTCAGCTTTTAATTTTTTCACCTGATAACGCTCTCTTTACTGATTGGTTGTCCAAAATATAGCAGAAACACCCAGTTTTCAGTAGAATTTTTAAAGATCGAGATGACTGGATCAAATGGCATAAGTCAGTTTCAAAAACCAGTGAGTAAATTTATGATGGAAATTGTTTTTTTAATAAGTGTGATGCACCCAAAGCAAAACGCACCATGTCCATTTAACATAAAATTATTATGAGTGGGGCTATTTGTGATATTTGGATATATTCTTTTCACTTTTTCAAATATTTTTTTACCATATACGTATAGCACATTTATCGTGCATGGACTAATTGCGAGCAAATTAGTGGTAGCTACCCTTTTGTTAATTCATTATTATAAAACTTTTACGCAACAAATTATGGCATCATACACAGACGTTTATATTTTATTAATGCAAATAAATAATACTATACGTAGAGCAATCTACTAATAGAGAGATAAAAGCACACTTTTCTTCTTAAAACCTAGGTAAAGTTTAATAACTTCATGCACGCAAGTGTTTTAAGGGGAATATTTTCTCTCAATTAATAGAATGCAATTTCAGCATTATAGATTCAAATATTCAGACTGTGCTACTGCTATTATAATAGAGCTATCTAGACGAGATTCTTCTAAATTTTTTATGGCCCTAACATAGGCTACACTAAGAGTGGTTTTTTAAGAGCTGAAGTTTAAAAAATCAAGTACGTACTTATGTTAAAATATCAAATAGATAAAATTATTAGCGGTTAAAACTTTTATGGGTAACCTATAGAAAAAATATTTTTTTAGCATGCTCCGCCTATGGATTTTCATATTAATTCTCTCGTAATATTAGTATCTAGGCCACATCTGCTATAACACAAATAACTATTGTAAATTGATCCTCTACTCATTTTGTCTTTGTTTGCTTCTTAGGGATCGATCTTACGACACCTGTACATGATTAATTATGTATGAATAGATGTATCGTTTTATTATTTTTGTTTTTATTAACCACCAATCAATGGACATTGAAAGGTAAATCAAAGACAAGATGAATGGAAATATCTATAAAGTTATCGCTAATATTTAGAGAAAAGGTTCTTGGTGCTCTTAGTTAGGGCGGCATTAATCCTTATCAATTTACTATTTGACATGTGTGTATATATATATTATTATAATTAGTTGAAATATACATGTGACAAGAAATACGTAAAAAAATTGAGCAGTGCTTCGGAACATTCAAGATTTTTTCTTGAATAACTAGGTCGACTTAGCTAATTTGATAGTGGAAGGAGGGGGTAATGGGTTCAAGTTAAAAGGGGTATTTTTAATTTGGAGTATGCATGTAACTTTTTAACCATTCAAAATAAATTAGTTTAAAATAACATAAAAAAGAATAGTAAGCGTTATCTTTCGAAATGATTGATGAAAGGAAAAATCCCACGAATATATACATATTTAATTAATGAATAACAACACGTCGACGTCGTTAATCTCATAACAGGCATCGTTGTTTTAGTTTAAGATTTTAGATACCGAAACGAAACTGTCCGTTTCAAAGCAACCAACCAAACAAACAAACAGTACAAGAATAAAAGGCATAAGCTCTGTCACTCGGTCAGTCCACGCGGCAAAGCCTCCGTAAACATAGCGTCTTTGTCCTAAATTCTCGCAAGCGTGGTGTGTGAGACACTGAAATGACACATTCGCTCCTTCATACAACAAAATGAACGCGTCAGTTGGATCACTCACTCCGAGTCGTCATCACCGAAAATTTAGGAACCCGATAACCTGTTACCGTCGCCGGCACTACAAGCCGCCGGGCACCCCACTCTTAAGCTGGAAGTTTGATGAAAGACCAAGGGGTTATGGGGCTGTTAAGGTTTCTGCCAGAAAGCTGGCTGCTGCCCTCTGGCAATTGCGTTTCTTGGCTAAGGTTTCAGATTCTGGTGGACACAAATGTGGATCATGTGATCGCTTCCGTTTTCAGGTTTGTTCGTTTCTTTTTCTATTTTTTTTGGGATTTGAGTAATTATGTTGTTTGGTTGACGAGAAATGGTGGGAATGTAAACAGTTGATTTTCTTGACATTGAATTGATGATGGGTTTTTTATCCTAAAAATATTAATTTGCATGCATGCGCGCGCCGTCGGTAATCATGTGTTATTTTGGATGAATATTCAAGGTTGATCATTGTTATCTACTGGTAAATTTAGGAAGTGTTTTAAGCTTTTGAAACCATAATTCAGCAATTTTTATTCCAGTTGCCATTCTCAAAGCATCACTAAGTGAAGCATATTTCTTGGTCCTCTGGTTTTTGGATTCTTCGTTTGATTTAGTTTGAATTTGGGTAGAGCAGATTAATCCAAAATTTGTAATTCTCTGCTTTATATATAATGACTTCATTTAATGTATTTGATGTAAGTTATACTACTGATAGGTTTCGTGGCAAGTTTGAAAATTAATTTAAATCATTATCGATCTTGCAGCCTCACGCCCGAGGTGGAAATATTGATCTTTCCTCACATTGCTCTAGCAGTGGATATGATGTAGGAATCAAGGATCTCCCAAGGAGTCCTCTGCTCCGTCATGGTTCAAGCCATGATATCCCGCATAAGGTATGGGTTTACATTTCAGTAGGATATCTTTATTTTCAACTGTTTTCTACAGTTTTGATTGACCATCTACCCAATCAGTTGATCGATAGCCCATGAAAAATTGTTTGTATGAACTTTTGGACCACAGAATTTGTAATAGTTGTATTGGTACGGTGGCAAGTGATCTTAATTAGTCTGTTCCGTATGTCAGTTAAACCGACGTTGGTCGTGCAGATAGCAAAATTAGCAGCTCAGTTTGTTGTTATTTCCTATATAAACTTAATTTATAGTTGTTCTACATTAAAATTCACGGAGTGCAGTGTCTGATTTTTCTCATTTAAATATTTCTCTAGCATGAATCTTACTTGCCATATCCCAACTTGGTAATGGAAGGGGTGACAAAGTGGGATCCTGGCTGCTCAAAAACAGCAAGGGAGGCCTATTGCCTTTGCAACCATGTGAAGCTTCTTGAAGATCAAGTTACTACTTTCTCTGTTGTTTCTGCTCTGCAAGCAGAGCTAGTGCAGGCTCGATTAAGAATTCACAAACTTGAAGATGAGCATCGGTCCTCTAAGAAGAAATTTCAAAACTTGGTTCGAAAGCTCAGAGAGGAGAGAAACGCATGGTATATCAGAAAACACTATAAAATGAAGGCAATTGTTGATGAGTTAAAGGATGAATTAAGCAAAGAAAGGAAAAGCCGGAAGCAGATCAACTTCCTCAACTCTAAATTTGTCAATGAGCTGGCTAAGGCCAAGTCATCATCAAAGCGGTTCATGCAAGATTCTGAGGAAGAAAAAAGGGCCAGACAGTTACTGGAGGAAGTTTGTAATGAGCTGGCTAAAAAAATTGGAGAAGACAAGGCTGAACTGGAAATGTTGAAGAGTAAAACTATGAGAATTCGTGAAGAGGTGGAAGAAGAGCGAAACATGCTGCAGCTGGCTGAGATTTGGCGCGAAGAACGTGTGCAGATGAAGCTGGCTGATGCAAAATTGACTCTTGAACATAAATATTCTCAGATTAATAAGCTGGTAGAGGAACTTGAAACTTTTCTGAGGTCCAATGCTGCAACCCTGGATGTGATGGCATTAAGAAAAGCTGAGTTAATTAGACGGGCAGTCAAATTAGTGAATATTCAAGATAGTGACGAGTTTGAATATGTGCCTCCAGCATCAGATAGCATATTCTCCATTTTTGAAGAACTGCGACGTGGTGTTGATGAGAGGGAGATGGAAGTTGAACCTTTAACGAATTATAGTCCTATTTATGATGCTTCTAACCACCACATTGTGAGTCCTGAGGTAAATGATTTTGACAACAACCATGTGCTAAAGCATTTAAATGGCTTTATTGATTGTAACAATGGTCTAAAAAAAGTTTCCAGATCTTGGGAATGTGCTAAACATAGTGAGGATCAAGGTTCAAGATGTTCTGTTGGAGGAAGTGACTGCTCTCTTAACAGTGTTAACCAAGGCAAAGTTGCTTCAAAGAGCATAATAATGTATAATGGGAATGGTGGTCAGCATTCTCCTAATACAGATATCAGTGATATGTGCTCAGTCTCAGGAGAACAACCAAGGCAGAAGGCATGCTCTGTATCTCAACTTAGATCAGATGAGGGGAATGGAAAACTTCCAAATGGAACAGTTTCTAATGCGAGGGCAATGAGAAAGTTGGTAGATGATGGTTGCAAAGGAAATTCGACAGAGCAGTTCATGTCACCGGACTTGCGAAATCCACATGTAACTCGAGGGATGAAAGGGTCCATTGAATGGCGAGGAGTCGCCCGGAAGACCAGCATGAAGGATAAGCACTTGAAAGCCATGATGGAAAACCAGAAAACTCATTTGCGCAAAGTTCTTAAATAGATGAGTAGCAGCATGAACTTTTCCCCAAATTTTGCTGTTGGAGAAGATGGCATCAAATCAAGACTCAAGAGAGTGCGTATTTTTCGTTGATGAGCCTTCTGCATACACACATGACTACTGCTAGCATTTTTTGTTTGTTCTTGATAATTTTTATACTGCATCATTGAAATATTGAAGTTTGTTTAATTGCTTATATATGTTTTAATCCCAGCAAATCCCTGGCAAGCCATGCATTGTATAAAAAATATTAATTAGTGTGTGATTTTACAGAATTGAGCAATATATAATTCAGATTGAAGGTGAAGCAGCTCCAAGTTTCTAAAATTCTATTATTGACAATAGATGATGAATATTGCCAACACATCACTTTGTTTTTCATTTAGCTGCTGTCTAACAAATCCACTTAAGTGCTTTCTATAAGAATTATGAACAACCCAACGGATTTGTTCATAAAATAAAGCTTAACTGGATTTGTAAACTGCTAAATTAAAAAAATAAAATAAAATAAGAGTGATATGTTGGCATTGGCTTTTATTCATTATCTACTGTCAGTAATAAAAACTTGGAGATAAGATGATAAGTGAATTATGCTGCTTAACTGTGTAATCAATCTTTAGTACGTGTTGTTTATATTTTTTCATTAAAACAGTGTGACCTCACTATCTACCATCTGGCTAGCATTCGGAAGTACATTTCTTTGAACGTGAACTTGACGAACTAGGATCTCACGCTTATATCTTTGATTTCGTACTTGACAAAATTCATTCATTCAGGGTTATGATTAGTGGGTTATTGATAAAATATTAAAAATAAATCTTAACTACACGTATATACCATTATAAATGCATACACAATCATCTTTAAAAGTTGATAAGTATATGAATGACATCCAAACATGAAATCGACAAGGTAAAGTTCCTAATTATAAGGTAGCAATGCAGGAATGTTTCCGTGATTGTGTCGATCAGAAATTTAAGAAGATCTTCTTTTCTAAGAGTTCAAGTTCAACATTGATATGAAAACAAATTAAGTGAAACAAATAATAGCTCTTAAAAGGAACGATATATAGTGATATGTGTGTGTGTGTGTTCATTATTATCGATTCGATCAGTTTATGTTGGCCGGCCAATGATCAATTCTTAAATGCCTCACCTTTATCAAAATTGACATATCAATAGAAAGAAATAGGTTACTGTTTAGGTTGATCAATCACTAGAATTTTGAGGATAAAGTAACGAGTTTAAAAATTAAATAGAAAAACCAAAGCAGACAGGATAGGTTGCTAATTTTAACAAACGGATAAAGATTGCAAGTTTAAAAAAAAAAATGAAGGGTAATTATCTTGCGGTTACTATTTATTAAGTGAAATTTTTATAAATCATTAAATTTTAAGATTGTATCTGTAAACCACCTACTTTTCAAAGAAATATCCTCCAACCGCTTTTTCTTTAAAAAAGTTAACTGCCGTTAGTGATTTTCTGCGTAAAGACAATTTTACCCCTGTAATACAATAATTATGAAAATATTTATGATGGCACTTTTGTATTGTTTGATTTTTTTAATTTATAAAAAAAACAATGCTGTTTATATAATTAAATATTTATTTTTTAAAAATAGAATATAATTAATTAAATATTTATTTTTTAAAAATAGAATATAATTAATTAAATATTTATTTTTTAACTAAATAACAATATTACCCTTATGATGGCATGCTGACGTCATGTTTTCGTTAACTTTTTAAATGGAAAGGTGAGTGGGAGATATTTTTTTGAAAAGTAGGTAGTTTACAGATACAATCTTAAAACTTGGTGGTTTACAGAAGTTTAACTTAATAAGTGATAGATTCTGAATAATTTCTCAAAAATAAAAAAGCAAAGTTGAAAATTAAGAAATCAAATAGATCTCACATCAAGCAACGTGGGGCTAATTCATGCCGCACAAATCATTTCAAGTAAGCTCAAGTCAATCAAAATAAAGCAAGAATAATGACAAACAAATATAACTGTATACATGTATTTCATGTCTCTTGGTCTTGGGAGTTTTGGATATTATGCTTTTAAAAGTCATAATTAATGAACATAAGTTTCAAGATACATAATTTTTCCAAGTTTTTAGACACAAAAATTGTGATCTCTTCTGAAATTTTGTGATCAATAATTAATATTATTATTATTAGTAAACAAAATGAGATGCCAAGCAGATAATGCATTAGTCAATTCACCCCTAGTGGTGCTACAAGAAACATGATTTGCACTGCAGCCCACTACCCTTGATCAAAGATTCAAGAACAAGAAATGGACTTATCACTACCACCAGAACTGAATGGGTCAGAAATCATAATGTGCAAGTGGAGCAAGAATATTTCACCAGATTCATCATTGCAAAGATGAAGATGTGTTTTTATATATGTAGCTTCATCAGCACTTAAACTGTCACAAGTTGAATGACGGTGAACCATTCATACATATATAATGGGTTGTTAATTTGTGATAATTTAATTTGAAAGCGACCTTACACCAAACTACATATAAAAGATTTCAAACAGTTCAGCGGACAGCAGCTACCCTCGTGGTGTAAGACAGTGGATGGATGATGGGCAGGAAAACAATTAAGAAAAAGTGATCAGAACAAACGATTTTGGTTCTTCGTTAAATATAGAGACCAATCCATATAATAATATATCTGATGACGGTTCTTCATTCTTGAAGAGCACTGTGGTGCGGCTATAACAATCAAGGGGAGGGGAATATCCCCTTTCGAAATTCTGGAAGGCCAAGATTCTGATGCATTATTTTTATCATATAACATGATCAGCCCAATAAATTATTCAAACAGGAATCCCGCGTCTTTAAAAAACTATATTTTTTAGTTTCTTGCCATGGAAGCAGACAGGAAAGAGACGGCTGCTTATATGCTGATATTTTTTTGGGGGTTATTATTGTATTGTTTGAATACCTCAAGAATTGTCGAGGGAATTTATCTCAATCACCTCAAGACCTCAAGACCCCAAGTATTAATTTTATATTAGCCATTCACTTTTAAGTCGTCCCTGTTAACTATAGTTAAAAAATTATTTTACCCATAAATTGTTAAAGTTTAAGAAGATAAATCTGAAAGGGTTATAAATTTCTTTTATTGCCTCATCTTTCCTTGAATTTTTTGTTTTCTATTTAAAAAAAAAAAGAAAAAGAAAAAGAAAAAGTTTGCGGCTTGGGACTCAGCTCCAAGCCTCATATAATAGCTTGGTGCATGCAGTAGAGTGAAAATAGAAACAATGAACCACAATGGACAAACCATACCAAAAACAAGAAACGAATAATATATTTATTTTGTATATAGAATAGAATCTGGTAGTACACACTATACACAGATGAATAAAACCATGTGAAATCATGTAAATGTAATCCCACCAAAATCAACCGCCGGGCCAGGTGCGCATGCTAAATGAATAGTGAGGAAACAGTCAGGGTTTGTACAACAAAATAATCTATTCTGGGCACAGATCAGATGACAGAGATCATAAAAAAAATGTTGAAAAATCACTCTCTCCAAGGTATCAAAATCTCTTGTAGATGCGGTGGCAACATCAATCTTCAAAGTTGAAGGCTGGCCGGCCCCAACCTGAAAGTTACAAATCCAGATAGAGATAGAGATAGAGATTGATCGTTGCATTCCAAACATGAAAATGTTCCTGAAACTTGAGCTACCACCACTAGTATTATAATTTTTCTGAATTTAACCTTTTTTTGTATTTACTTACGTTTGTTGCTGGTTAATTTGATCTGTGGTGAGTGGTGATCTGTCATTCCCTGGCTCCTTGAATTATCATTTTAATTTGATTGTGACTCGTCTTTACAAGTTCTGCAAGGAAAGTGAAAAATCGTGTGTTTCCCATCAGATGATTGACTTCTGCAGTAATTGGCCTGGCACTGAGTCGGAGTTATATTATTATCCAATAGCTACCCATTTTGATCAATAGTTTCACTATACCTAGCGCCTTTGGTATTGTTTCTGAATTTATTTTATAGAATTAAAAATGATGTATTTTCTTTGAGTTTAAAAATGCATTCGGTACTTTGTCTTGAAAATTAAAGAGAGTAAAATATGTTTAATAGTCTGTGCGATAAATTTTTGTTATAGAAAAAAATAATCCAATTTCAATACATAAAAATAATTTGAATTGCCGTTTTGACGTCTCCTTCACAATAAGTGAAGACTAGAAATTATTGATTTTCCATGCATTCATCAGAAATCAGGTAGCAAACAGCTTTTCTTCATTTTCCTTCTCCAAAAACGAAGAATGACTGGCTGACAACGTTGCCAAACAGGCTTTTAAAAAAGCTTACGTATTTCTTCTATTCTTTTCAAGATTAATTGATTGATCCAGAAAATTCGTGAGCCCAATGGTACTGGTTGTTGATAAGTACATGCACTAGCTAACTAGTTCAATTTTCCATTAGAACTCTTTTCCTTTTTTTTTTTTTTAATAAATAAAATGTAGAGTAGAGGTGATTTTCTTTGTAAATAAGTGTAAGTAAATTTATGAGATAGTTGGGTAAATTTTGAGTTGTACTACTAAGACTATATATGTATATATATTGAATTTGTTTTAGAAAAAACGTATATATGTACTTAAAACTCTTAATAAATTTCCCATTGAAAAGGTATATATGTACTAATATATGTACATTTAGTACTTATATATAGACTAAATATATGTACATTTAGTAAATATATGTACATTTAAACTCTTAATTAAGGTATATATATAGATTTCCCATATATATGTACGTATATATGTACTAATCACGCTCACAGACTTTTCATTTTTCATTATTAACAGAAATAATCCCACTTTGGTGCAACCTAATACAATCATTCCATGGCTATGATAATTAATGTAGATTTCGTTATATCAATTAACAAAATAAAGTCGTGAGCATGTTCATGTCACCTTGTACGAATTGTTGACTAAAACAAGATAGGTTAGGAGAGAGAGAGAGAGAGATCAAAAGTGAGTTGATAAACTGAAATTAAAGAAGAAATTAAAATTATAGCGTGAAATTAAAATCAAATTTGAAACCTTAATTGACTCAAATACCATATAGCCGCCAAACCCAAATGTTCAATATGATAAGTGAAAGAAACTAAGAATATTAGTTTTAATTAACAAGACTAAAATTAGAAATCACGCAGGGGAACATGGGAAACATTTTGGGGTTGTTTAAAGAGTTGGATTGTTTGTTGAATGGCATTTGCATGTAATATGTATACTAAGGTTAGCTGGTGGTGGTGGTGGTGGCCTGATGACTGGTGACTGGTGAGTGGTGTGGCTAAGTAGCAGGTGAGATTCTGATTCCCCATCAAACAAATCTTGTCATTACTTGGCACCCAAGCCCACGGAACCCTCTCTCTCAAGTCTCAACTTGCATTACATGACAATAATCTTGCTTTGCTGATTGTGGATTGTGCATAGTGTCTTGGCTGTCATACTTCAGTATGAAAAGTGAAAAGACACAAGTTGTGTGGGTCATCTAAATTTTAGGATCTATTGGCACTTGCTACCCTATAAATGCTTCTTCTATTATTTTTTTTTAATTTCGTCAAATGCTCAAATAATAAAATAAATATCTTTAGACTCCTACAGTGTTGGATTTTTTTTTTTAACCCAAAAAAAAAAAAAAAATGCAGCCGCCAATTGATCTAATTTTGCAGATAGATCCAAATTAGGTACGCGGAGATTCCTTATCACGTGGCTGTGTTAAAATTGAATTACGTTACGATTTTTTTTCATGACATTGAAATAATTGTACAACATGCTCTGGAATGTCATCAATTTTCTCAACGTGCATCTTTATTTATTAATGTTAATTATTTTATCATTATCATTTACGCACCCAGTTTGCAAGCTAAGCTAAAACTTAATCTGAAATCCAGTATCATTGGCCAATCAAATGAAACTAAGTGAAAAACATGCATAATATATAATGCGGTCCTAGCTAGCTAGCTAGTTGTTACGTAAGTTGTATAGCAACATTTATCGAGGGGGAGAATTTTAACTGTCTGTGCATGTCTGATCAAATATCAATCAGACAATCTAATTAGGGAGTCAAGCATAGGATGCTCAAGTAATATATTAATGGTAGATTCAATGCTGGGCACGGTGGTGGGCGGAGCGGAGGGTCCACACTAATCAAACCAGAACAAGTCCGTTCACCGCCCATCTGGGTCCCAAACCCTAACTAGCCACTTCCCACAATAAGTCTATCTGTCTATCATAGGTGCCTCACTAATACCACACCACCATTTGTCATCTTTAGCATGCGATATACTGCATGCATCGCCCCACCAGAGACAACTTGTGCAAAATATATATATAAACTGTTACACATACATTAGCGAAATATATAAACAAACCCAACTACATATAATTAAAAAGAGACATTTTAATACATCACCACCATAATAAATAGCATGACTAGTCAAAATACTAACAATAATAATAATAATATCTCCAACATCAAACTTATATAGAATATGTATTACCAGCAAGCTATGTGTATTGCAGGGAAAAAATAAAAAAAATTAAATCCCATACTGTAACGAGGCCTAAAGAGTGTCATTTATTGTTGTACATAAATAATAGTGGCTCCCTCAGGATTTGTCCTCATGATTGTGAAATGTATGATAGTGAATGGTGATAAGGTTACTTATTGTTTACTTCACAAAGGACGGGTTCTTACAGGACCTACATTTCTATTCCAATTAATTTCTAAATCGTCCAATGTGTGATGCCATCACAATTCACAAGCGACTACTACTTTGCTTTTCTATTTATCAATCTCTCTTGTTCCCAATCTCACCACACAAGTGTGGGATTAGTTTAATTCACATCGATCATTAACTAATTAAAAACATACTAAACCGTCAATTTTGTCTTTCTAATTTAATTGTTTAAATTGCTTGCAATTAGTATGCTTATATTAATTAATTAGTCGATCATCTACCCTCCATCCCCCAAAACATCTCAAACTTTTTATATCTCTCTAACCTGTCAAACTCGGACACGCAATGGAAAGTGACAGCGAGGCGGGGCCATCAACGACTGAAGCATACACGTGTTGGGCAATCAAAGGACGATGAAGGTTTGTGTGCCCACGTGGATCTTGGGGCCCTCATTGGATGCACTTGACCCATCAAACAACCTCGGTCCCAACCTGGACGAGTAAATGTAAATCTGACCTGGACATATCTAATCTTAACTCGAGTCTCGTATTGAGGAGTAATACCCAATATTTCAATATTTGAGTCTTAATTTGATATTTAATTTTATGTATCATTTATTATTTGGATGACAAAAGTAAATTACTAATTATTTTATTTTATCATCTAATATATAAATATCACATTTGTTAAAATTCAAATGTTAGAATCCTTAGTTAATCTGAATTGTTTAACTAGTTAAACATAGCACATGCAATACAATTGTCAATTATGGATTTCTAACAGGTAATATTGCATCTACAAATTTTTGTATAAACTGGTAATATTGCGGAGCAATGCTTCAAAATATTTGATTAAATAATTTGAATCGTATTATATTAAAATATTTGATTAAATAATTTTGTTGCTGCACAATGCTTCAAAATATTTGATTAAATAATTTGAATCGTATTATGATCTAAACCTTCTATCGATTTCTTAATTGAGTTAGTTAAACACTTTTTCATTTCATCCTTGAGGTCTATTCAAATCTCTTCATAAATGTGAGAGTTTATTCAAGTCCCTCAATAAATCTAAGGGCTTGTTTACTTATTATTTCTTTAATTTCAGTTTTTTTTTTAATTAGATTTAACTTTGACATCAAGACAGTCTCTTGTAGGCATTGGCTAGGTTCTAGTAAAGTTATTGAGCTATATTTATTATTATTTGTTTTGTACTCTCGAATGTAATATGTATATAATAGTTTTCGAGATTTTAAAATTTTATAGCATTAATTAAAACTTGAAAGGGTAAATTTTGTATTATCCCTCATAAATTTATTATATTTAAATCATTCAATTACTTTTAAAAACCTCAAGTTACTCTAAAAAATCATCATTTCTATGTCATTTTTAACTGTCAAAATGATAAAATGATATTTGTACATAAAGTCAAATTTCTATTACAGCATCATAGAGGAACCCTTACTTCAAATAATGTAGTACTTATCAATTTGTTGATAACTAATTACTTTACTTAGATTTTGTAAAAAATTACTAACTATTCAATTAATGACATTATTTGAGATAAAATTTGAGATGTCTATTATTACTCTTAACCTGTGTAATTATTAAAGGAAATTTTTTTTTCATTGTTCTTCTTCTTCGACACTCGTCATGGCCTTAGTGTTAATATTACTTCCTTGTTTAATAACCATTTCATACGTAGATCATGGCCTTAGTGTTAAGTAGATCATGCAATCTAAACATCTTCTTTTTAAAACCCCAGATTCCTCCCAAATTCATCGTTAACTAACATCAAATTAATCATTAATATCAGCAACACCCATATTCATACGGCTTGGCCCCGCACGGCCTGGGGTTTCCTAGGAATGGGTTTACTTGGTTTGGTTTGGGTTGAATGATTTTGTTTTGTTAGTTTGACTGGATTTTGCTTGTTAGGGTTTTAATTTATGACTTAGATTGGAATATTGCGGTAAAGTAAAAAGTTCTCCTAAGAAAGAGATGAAGATTAGGGATTTTTGGTTTCTGAATTTAGAGATTTTGTTTTTTTTTTTTTTTGGTTGTTAGAGATTTTGTGACCCGCCATAAGTTTATTTATTTATTTCATGAGTCTCACATGTTTGACTTAGTGTAGGAGTTATACGACTTGGTCAAAGTGTGTTGGTTAATAAGTTTACTAGTGTTAGTTTAATAAGTGAGTTATTGAGATTTATTTGAGACTATATACAGGAGTGGGTCCTTTGGTGGGATTAGTTTCAATTTAATTTGTAATTATTATTGAAGATTGCCAATGAATTAAGAAGCAGAAAATTTGCACGAAGCAGAAGATGAGGAACGAGCGAGGAAGATTGAAGAAGAAACGAAGAAGAGGAGGAAAAAAAATTATATTTTTCAATTTTTTCATTTTATTTTAATATTAATTTTTTATTAGGTCTCCAAAAGTAGACTTAGAAACCCCATCACTGCATTTATTTACTTGTGTTAATTTTTAGATTATATTCTATGTTACTTTATAATTTTGTATTTAGCTATGCTCAATGGTGTAAAATTTTAAAGCTTGAACTCTAAAATATGAGTTTATGGGGAGCAAATTTATTTTGTAGATTGTGGTGTAACAACTAATTTAGATTATATTCCATGCTCTTTTAAAATAAATCTAAGATAATTTTGATTAATTAATATATAAGACATATTATTAGTTACTATCCAATCCTATGACACACCAAACACAAGACAAGATTATTTATAGTTCAATCTAATATTGCACCAAACACAATATATTATTATATATAATCCAGTGTTATCAAATCTAATACTATCTTATCAAATCCGATCAAATCTAATCCGACATACTAAACGAGCCGTAAGAGTATAGTGGGTGTAACAAAGTAAGTTAATATATTCTGGTGTTTGGAAACACTTTCATATTTTAACAAGTAAATGGCAATCAATCTTTAAAAATAGTCAATACAAATGAATCCAAAATTTACCCAAGCAACCTGAAACGACCAAAATTAGCAAGTAACCAGTCATAATTATGATAGAAAATCCAAATTTGGCAATTCTATTTTCTTTACGAGCACACTCCCACAAACCAGTAACCCTTCAACACGTGTGATAACGATCAACTCTCGTGCACGTCTTGGCGTCTTCCACTCCCACCATAAAAATTAAAATAACGAAATTCATAAAAAATGAACACCAAATTAACATGAAATGCGCGCAGTTGGTGTCGTTGTTAATGTTATTGCAATGACAGCAACTTCTATATATACATGCCCACTACACCAAAGCACAACCTATGCTCTTATGTTATGAGCTCCTAACTAATAATGGACTCATAATAATTCTAACAACTCGTTTTAATTTATTTCTTGATTTTGTAACATTAATTGTTAGATATAAATATATATATTTTTTTTTCTTCTTTCATTTTTGGTTCTGTTTAGGATGCTATATGGCGAAGGGCCGGAAATTGACAACAAGCAGAAGCCAACGGTATTTGGGAAGTTACAGTTACAGTCACGGTCAAGGGACAAACGGCGACGTATCGGAGCTTGGCGAGGAGGACGTCTGGTCGACGGTTGATGACGTCTCGGACAGTAACGACGAGGTTGTTATCAATAATCCAAGAAACGAGTGGAGTGCACGCGCTGCAGGGGAGAGTAACGCTAGGAGCCGGCGAAGGAACACTATGGACGATCCCCACGTGGGTGGCCTATCGCTGGCTTTTGATGACGCGGACAAAACGTCGGCGTCTAGGATAGTGCATCAGTCCAGGGCGAGTGACAGCCTGGCTGCATCTCCACGTGGGCATCAAATGGCCACGTCAGCCCCGGTGAACGTTCCTGATTGGAGCAAGATTTACCGGGTCGACTCGATGCATGACTCTGATGACGAACGTGAGACGGAGATGATTCCTCCTCATGAGTACTTGGCTCGTGAGTACGCGAGGAGCAGGAAAACGGGTGGCGCATCGGTTTTTGAGGGCGTGGGTCGTACGCTCAAAGGCCGTGACCTCCGGCGCGTGAGGGACGCAGTGTGGAGCCAGACTGGGTTTGATGGCTAAGCTAAATTATTTTAGCCCAAAAAACAAAAAGAGCTTCTCCTATTATTACGACGATTGATTATATAATATATATATGTATACATATATTATTATCTTGAGCAATGATTCGGTTGAGTCAACTCAGTCGGAACCCATTTGACTCGGCAGCGAGTGAGCTCAGGCACCGTTCTGTCGCGGATGGACTACTGAGCTGAAAATGAAATTTGGAATTTGTGGTCCAGTATTTGTTCAGCGGTATATCATATCTGAAATCCCGAATCTTTTAGATGAAATGGCATTGGCAAGTGTAATATGGCCAAAATTTTGCAACCAAAAAGTTAAATAACATATTAATGCATGCATACGATTAGCAAGTCAATTATTACACTAAAACTTCTAGGAATTAGACTCGATTTTAACCGAATGACAAGTACTAGTTTTGAAAATTAATCAATGTACCAAATTACTCATAATTTGTGGTCAGTGACACATCTTGATGCCAAAGTTCCAAGGTAACACAAAAGTGATTGATGTGGGTAATTTGGAAGACAGATCAAAGAATCAAATCTGTAAGTACAGAAATGGGTTAAGTGAAGTTAGAGGGGGGAATAAAATTAGAGATATTTTTGCAAATTAAAATTGGTGACAAGTAATTGCCGGGGGGACCAATTCAGGAGAGGCAGACGAAAACCAATTGCTTTTAAAGGAAGGTGATGGACTGAGAATGGGGTCACATTGGGCACAAGTTGACAAAGTCCAAGTGTTAATAGAATAGAAATTGCTGTGATTGATTCATAAAACAAATAATGTGCGAGGTTCGGATTCATTATCATTATGACTTGCCTTTTACAAGAAAAAGGACTTGAACCTTTCTATTGTGCTCACAACTCATATCAGTTTTGAGCCATTGGTTTGCTTTTCTTTATCCCTTTTTACTTCCTCCACTCTTTGTGCAATAAACATATGCTATGAGCTATTCGGAGGGCCCATATGTATGATCATCATCAATCATCATGATAAAAATAAATAAATAAATAAATAAATCACAATCTCATATTTGGAAAAAGATTTGATTAAATCAGATGATGATTAAAAATCCACTCCCCTGTGATGAAAGTTTTGATTATTATAGTCATTTTCATAGCAACATTGTTCAAATTAAACGTTATCAATAGTTACTGTTGCTTTAAAAAACAACTGTCTTGTTCCCATTTATTTTAAAGGATGTTGAGATTGGAAATTTATGACACAATCTAAATTATGATATAATTAACAAGTTGGGCAATGTAATTAATGGTGGGTTTGGTACACTGTGTTAGCTGTATTACATTATGGTGTAGTACATTAAATTGTAATGCAACATTAATATATTATGTATGTTTGGTGTAGTATGGATTGTATTATATAAAACGATATTATTTTATATTAATGTTGAAACTAAATTAATATTATTTAAATTTATTAATATTTTAGGGTTTTATTACCAAAATTTGAAAACTAAATATTAAATAATTATTTACATATATATGTGTGTGTGTGTTAATTTTTATAATATTTAATAATATACTATTATTTAATAATATAACATTTATATTATAGTATAATTTATTTCTATATATATAATATTAGTTATTATAATTTAATATTATATTATAAAAAAACAATACTATATGATTTAAATCGTAAAATATAAATTATATTATATTATAAAACAATATAATATTAAATTATTTAAATTTATTTTTATTTATTAATGTCGAATATAATTGTTTAATTTAAGTTTTAGTAAATAATCAATGATTAAGTAAAAGTTATAAATTTATTTTTGTTTATTATGTAATAAATAATTAAATAAAATTAATATACTTTTTACGTATTTAAGTAATTAATATTTAATAAATTTTAATTTATTAAATAATAAAAGTTAAATATTTACCTTTAAAATATGAATAGTATTTTAATGCAATACAATCTAAACATTATTCTCCCCCCTATGAGTTTATTTTATATACTTTTTATTGTATTGGTCACGTTTTTAACGCAGAGCATTCTACTAGAAATTACAGTCAAACATGAGTTAGCATAAGAACAATGTTTTAATGCAATGCAATATAATATAATGGAAGCGGTCAAATGCACCCTAAAAATGGAAACGAATCAAATGGCTGGCGCCTAGCAGCAACGTTGTGAAGATGCATGTATTTGTAAGAATTTGGAAGCAAATCATGTTTTGAATTCATGATTATATAAGAAAAGCACAATTTCACTCATTAATTTATTCGCTAATTAAGAATATTCACACTCATCTTGAGCAATCCGTTGCACCTGCATGTGCAAATATGCGCTCCTGTGCAATTGATTCACCAGAAAAGGGAGGAATTGGCCCATCCAATACTCCAATGGTCCTTGCAAAAAAGGGCAGCCCAAAGTGGAGCATGGAGCCCATATTCACAAATGAATAAGACGACTTACGAAGAGTCAAAAGAGACACACTAACAATTACCAAAAAATAAAAAATAAAAAATAAAAAGAGACACACTAACCTCTAGCATTGTCTATTTGGAGAAGAACCTCTCCTTCACAGCGACAGGAGGGACCAGTCCAGTGTTGAAAAATAAGGCTCAGAGTTGGGCACTTTAAACCCAAAAGCATGCTGTGACCACTTTATATATATATATATACATATATATATATGCCTTTTGTGAAAACGATTTTATTAGTTGGGTTTTAGAGATCTTCAAAGTTATAGGCTGTTAGCACGATGGAATCACTAGATAATTAATTTATTTAATATTTAACCCCCAAAAAAAAAAAAAAGATGAAGGAAAATTTGCTCTAGAGCTTAAACGAATAATGTATGGGAAGATACTACATGTAAGTATATTTTGTATAATCCCTTCATTTTAATTTTGTCGTGAACATTTCATTTCATGGACCACTCGCATTTCCAACGGAGCAAAATGATCTTTCTATCAACTCACTTCCTCACTGCTCACTATATATGTAATCTTGTATTTTAATGAAATGTCTAATTAAGGCTCTTTTTTAATATAGAGCTCAGTATATATAGGTATTTAAATAGAGCTAATTTAAATAGAACTTTTATAAATAGAGCTTTTATTAAAAAAATTTAGTTGTTTGGTTGTCAATGAGAGATTTTATAAAAAATTCTAAAATTATCTTAATAAACAAATTATTTAAAGTTATGTTATGAAATGAATGAAATAATATTATGAAATAAGTAAAGTATATTTTAAATATTTTAACATTTAAAAAAAAAATTTCAACCTCTATTCCTAAAAGTCCAAAATTTAGGCTTTTGTCAGTAGAAGTCAAATAGCTTATTTAAACTTCAAAAGTTTTACTTAAAAAAAAAAATAACAAAAAATTTGAAAAGAGCTTATGAGATTGAATAAGTATTTATAATCATTAGATAAGTCATACCAAACGAATACTAAAAAGTGATAATTAATAAACTAATATATGAGTAGTAGCAATACGTGTTTAAAAATGAGGGTTAAGAGTAACAACAGCTAACATAACAAAGCTTCATATGTTTTGCATAGGGATGACAATTATATCCGGATTCGGCCCGCATCCGTTTGGATTCGAAAAATCCAGATCCGGATGCTGAAAATAAGAATCCTCACGGATTCAAACTTGCATCCGGAAATCCGAATATTCGAATTCGTGTTTGATTTTATATTAAATTTTAAAAAATTATAACATAATCCCTAACCCTAGCATTCACACACACACATTTAAACGGTTATTTGTAGTGCTTTTATTTGTGGATTTTAAATTTTTTAATGGTGGTGTTCTTGAATTTATGTTATTTTTATGTTTGATTTATGTGGTAGTATTTTGTTTGTGGATTTATGTTGTAGTATTTATGTTTGATTTATGTTGTAGTATTTTTATGATGTTGTCTGTTATTTATGTTGAATTATTTTATTGAATTATGATTGAATTTTATTTGATATTATTAGGTATAGTATTGAATTTTTAAATTATATTTTAAAATATTAAAATTTTATTTTTGTTGATCCAGATATTGAGAATATCCGCCCGTATCTATTACGGATATTACCCACATCTAAATTCGCATATTTATTTTGCAAACCCTGATGCAGAAATATAAATGCAGATCCAAATCTGAATACACCAACATCGGGATCCGAATTTTACCAATCCTACTTTTGCAAGAATACGTACATGTTTGTGTAAGTTAACAGCTAAGACATGAGCAAACTTAGCATAGATTTAGGACACGATTCTTGCAACAACATAAAAGCACTCAAAACAAGTGCAATAACAAATGGCCCAGCTGCCACATTACAGAAAAGCAGACAAAACACCCGGTGAGTGGTGTTGTAAGAATCAATCAATTCAGAAATGTTTGGGTTTCACCCGAAATTATTAATTATGCACCTCTGCCGGCTTGCCCATTAAACAACACTTCCTTTTTATAGCATATTTTTCTCATTTTAAAATTAAAATAAGCCCAATTTTCAAAAATAGAATAAAAGAATCTGTAATGTGCAAGTAAATTTTTTTACCCCTTTATTTATTGACATTATCTTATTATATAATTGTAACTATTAACCATTTAAGCGAGTGGTTGGACTGCTGCCCTCACAAATTATGAGGGCAAAAGTTCAAGCCTCCACAAAAGTATTGTGGGGGTTAATAGTCCTTCCTCAATTATTATACATCTGTTCTGTAAATAACGTAAATTAAAATCTAGGCAGTTGTAATATCAGTAAGAGTCTAATATGAGTTGCGCAATTATGATACATAATTGAGTATGATATATAATTGAGTGGAGGCATCTGTTCTGTAAATAATGTAAATTAAAATCTAGGCAGTTGTAATATCAGTAAGAGTCTAATATGAGTTGCAATCTGATTGTAATATATTGTAATATCAATAAGAGTATAGTCTGATTGACTATGTAAATATGAGTTACAGTATGATATCAGTAAGAGTCTCATGTAAATATGAATTAGTTTCATATCAGTAAGTGTCTCATGTAAATATGATAATATAAACATAAGTTACAATCTAATTGTAATATATTGTAAAATCAATAAGAGTATAGTCTAATTGACTATGTAAATATGAGTTACAGTCTGATTGTAATATATTATAATATCCGTAAGAGTTTCATGTAAATATGAGTTATAGTCTAATTATATAATCAGTGTAAAAAAAAAACTATTAACTATTTACTAACTTAACATATACTATATTGGGTAGTAAAAAACAGAAGAAAATATATAACATATAATGATAATAACAAGATCAGAGATTTGTCAAAACAAAAAGCCCTTTTTATGTAAAATTAATACTTTTATTGGCACGATATATTAATGCAGTAAGAACTTATCTAAAATATGATTTTAATTTATTGAAAATCATATATATTACGTGTTAACATTTATTACAATAAATATATAATTTTGTTCCCTTACTTTAGAGGAGAAAATCCCGCTACGGTCAAAATAATAATGATAATATAGAAATAATGCATTCTCAAATTTTCGTTCAAAATCAAATTTCAGCTCCTCTTCCTTCAATAAGACTCAACAAAACAAGACCCCTAATAATTTAGAAGAACACTCGTAATCTTTGTTTGTCCATATTCAACTCTCCCATCCTTTTTTTTTTTTAATATCCAAAACTCGAACCTTTTCAAAAACCCAATTCCCAAACTTGAATCTTTTTCTTCAGAATCCATTTTTTATTTTTTATTTTTTTTTGATTTAATCATCTTGATCTCATAAGATAATGGGTTGCTGTGGCAGCACAGAAAGAGTTCCTCCATCTGATATGAAGGGGTACAGATCAAGCACTGCTCATTCAAGTCATCAAACAACTGGCGTTTCAACACAAACCCCTCATCAAACTTATCAACAGCAGCAGCAGCAGCAGCAGCAACAACTACATGTGCAGCCTCCTAAAATGTCTGCCCCACAGCCACAACCAAGGCAGCAATCACTGAAATCTGCTGCAACAAGCACAAGGCCAGTGCAAAAGCCAGATACACTGCTGGGCAAGCCTTTAGAAGACATTAGACAATTTTACACATTAGGCAAAGAATTGGGTAGAGGCCAGTTTGGGATCACGTACTTGTGCACTGAGAATTCAACAGGCAATGCCTATGCATGCAAGTCAATTTTAAAGAGGAAGCTTGTGAATAAACAAGATAGAGAGGATATAAAGAGGGAGATTCAGATAATGCAGCACTTGTCTGGTCAACAAAATATTGTTGAATTTAGGGGTGCTTACGAGGACAGGCAAAGTGTGCATCTTGTGATGGAGTTGTGTTCTGGTGGTGAGCTTTTTGATAAGATTATTGCTCAGGGGCATTATTCTGAGAAAGCTGCTGCTGCTCTTTGTAGGGCTATTGTTAATGTGGTGCATCATTGCCATTTTATGGGAGTTATGCATCGTGATCTTAAGCCTGAGAATTTCTTGTTGTCTAGCAAAGATGAGGGTGCTATGTTGAAGGCAACCGATTTTGGACTATCTGTGTTCATCGATGAAGGTGATATTTTTTTGGTCAATCTCCTTGTTAAATTTTCAGTTTCAAGTTTTAATTTTGTCAATTTAGCTTTGTAATTTTTTGTGGCTTATAACATTTGTTTTGTTTTCGTAGGCTGTTTGAAGAAATTTTTTAATTCCTGCGATATTGTGAAATTTGTTAGGTTTTGTAAAATTGAATTTTGTTCATTTGGCTTGGATTTGTGGTAAAGAAGAGTTGGATTTATTGTAATTGTAAGCTGCATTGGATAAAAAGATATAGTGGTCTAATTTTAGTCCCAACTGTGCTTTCAAGATGAGAGGCCTTATGCTCATTGACAGACAATTAAATTCGGAATCATCTCCTGCTGATTGGACTTGTCAAGTTGTTATATTGAGAATTTTGCCTTACTGCTTGTTTTTCTTAATGCAGCTTCTTTAATCTTTTACTTCTGATTGCTTCAAATCATTTCTGGAATTTTACATGTTATGCGTAATTTAGCCATGAACTTAATTCACCTTGTCTGGATACTTATCTCAGGGAAAGTGTATCGTGATATAGTAGGCAGTGCTTACTATGTTGCTCCTGAAGTATTGCGGCGTAGTTACGGAAAGGAAATAGATGTGTGGAGTGCAGGAGTTATTCTATATATTCTACTTAGTGGCGTTCCTCCATTTTGGGCTGGTAAACGAGATGATAGTTTTGTGTTAGTTTGTTGAATCCTGTCAGATTCTCTTGTCAACTACATGTTCTATCATTTATGATCAGTAATATATTTAATTCGTTCACATTACAGAGACTGAAAAGGGAATATTTGATGCCATTTTGAAAGGAGATATCGACTTTGAAAGTGAACCATGGCCGTTGATATCAGATAGTGCCAAAGACCTAGTCAGGAAAATGCTGATACAAGACCCTAAAAAAAGGATCACTTCCACTGAAGCTCTTGGTAATTAACCCTGTTTTACTTAGCTCTACTGAAACTGATACGTAAGACAAAAATCACTCTATCATGCTTTAGATAAATTCCTAATAGTATCTTTTTAGGCCCATTTAACAAGAATTTGTTCCCTGTAACTTTTCTTTTATTTCTTTTGACTGTCATTTTTGTAGATTGAAATTCTTTTCACATAGCTGTTGAATCATTGAAGAAAGAAACTTCTATTTTATAGGGCAGTATAAGGTTAACTTTTAAAATTTACACTTCTTGCTGCTTATAGCAAGAGCTAATAGCTGTTGTAACTCAGTTTTCTCATTTGTCAGTCAACCAATTCTCTCTTTTTGCTTTTCTTTTGCATTACATTCATGAAAGGCTTATGTGCTTCTGGCTAAAAATGTTGTAATCTGTATGGCCAGAGCATCCATGGATGAGAGAAGGCGGAGAAGCATCTGACAAGCCAATAGGTAGTGCAGTTCTCTCTAGAATGAAGCAATTCAGGGCAATGAATAAGCTTAAAAAGATGGCATTGAAGGTAAACTTTTTAACTGTATTCATTTTTTTATTTCCAGTTGAAAGAAAATTTTGATAAATTGCTACTTAAAATTCACTGAAAAAGACCCGTTTCTTTTCACAAATCTAGTTCAAATATCTAACTTGATACCTTTCTAATAAAACAAAATCCATGAAAGTGCTATGTACTATTTATTTAGGAACTAGGTTGGCGGCAAACCCCAAATTCCACTTTTAGTCCCTTATCTCTTCCCCTGGTGGCCTTGAAAGTGCAATGTTGGAATGATTTTTTGTTCGGAATGATTTTTTGTTCATACTTCTGGTGAATGGGAACCCGGGGTAGATGAAATCATGATTCGTTTGTAATGTCCATTCAGCAAAGAAATCTGAAATCAGCATTCCATAAGGGTTTTGTTTTATTCTATTACCACCCGCCGCCTAAGCAATCTCCCAACTGACAATGCTGCAGCTGCCATTATCATCAAATCATCATCACCGTCGCTGCCATCACTCTCCTTTCTATATTATCACATACCACCAACTGGCTGCTGTATAGCGTATCGATCTTCATCTAATTATGTTGGTGAATTTTGGAATTCATACAGGTCATTGCAGAAGCTCTATCGGAAGAGGAAATTAAAGGCCTTAAGACTATGTTCGCAAACATGGATACTGACAAGAGCGGCACAATCACTTATGAAGAACTGAAGACAGGTTTAGCTCGACTTGGGTCGAAACTCTCAGAAACAGAAGTTAAACAACTCATGGATGCTGTAAGTATTTGAGGTCCCTACCACATCTCAAACTTTTGACTGTTGAATATTCCTCACTTCTCATACTCAACTGGCATTCTTGTTATCACTGTGCAATAAATTCCAGGCCGATGTGGATGGAAATGGAACAATTGACTATATCGAATTTATCTCTGCTACAATGCATAGATACAGACTGGAAAGAGATGAGCACCTTTATAAAGCATTCCAGTATTTTGATAAAGATAATAGTGGGTGAGTTCTTAGTTTCCCTTTATTTGTAATAGTAGCCATCTACTATTTAATCGCATACTGCATTTTTAGCATTCCATCAAGATTCGGCTTATAAACAGTATAGGAGCAGATAATTCTTCTTTTATTTTCCCTTTTATTTAAAAAAATATAATTGGATTAATAGTAACACTGTGTCCATACTAAATTCATCTAATTTATTTACATCTGTTCTATATTATTTTTCTCTCATCACGCTATCAAATGTCACAGATGTAAGAAATATAATGAGATTTCATGAATAGTTCTTTCCTTTTCCCATGTTCTGGTCTAGGCATGTTTCCTGTTTTAAATCAGTGAGTTATATGGTTCGAGCTGTAGTAAATAATGAAATCTGAGGTCTGCTTGGTTGACTAACAAATGGTTAAATTAACTGGGAAATTCTGGATAAGTTATTCTTTCCTAGAGTTTTATCCGAATGTCTTATATGACTAATTAAATGAACTGTGTGATTGTAAACTTTCTGGCAGATATATTACAAGAGACGAGTTAGAAACAGCGATGAAGGATTATGGAATTGGAGATGAAGCTAGCATCAAGGAAATAATTTCTGAGGTTGATACAGATAATGTAAGTTTTTTCTAATTCATAAACTTTAAAAATGTCTTAGAGAATTATTACCGGTTCTGATGCCAATTGAACTTACAGGACGGGAGGATCAACTATGAGGAGTTCTGCACAATGATGAGAAGTGGGACGCCACAGCCTGCAAAACTCATTTAAGTGCCCAATCAATCAAGCGAGCTGCTTGATTATGTTAACAGTGTCCACAGAAATCTGGGCATCCTCCAATCTTATATTGCTTTGCCATCTTGAATGGCCAAATTTGGCTGTTAAAGCTCGCAAGGCTGTCAGTTCATCTTCAGTTGGAGCTAAATTAGTATTTGTGCATATCTTATTCTTGAACTAGCTTGACCTGATTCTATTGATCCTATAAAGCCCTTAGGGAAAGAGTTACGGATTTGTGCCCGTTGGACACTGAAGATAGGTTGCTGATTTTAGTTCCTTGATAATTCTATTTTAAGTTTGCAGCCGATGTTATTGATCAACTCATTGAGAAACCAAAGTTGTGAGGTTGTTTGCACCACATTATTCACTGCTTAAAATTTTGAGAAACCAGGACAACTTTCGCCGCTTAAAGGGCACTTAAAACAGAATATTGGGTTATTGAAACCAGGGCAAGAAGGTCATGATACCGTATGTTACATTTTGCCCCATATTGTTTTGCTTCGCTCCCATGATTTCCCATTTCAAAAGTCGCCAAAAAAAACTTTAGACAGGACACTACGTGAAGTTAAAAAAAAAAAAAATCTGTAATAAGGTACACAAAATATCTTGAAATGTATAGCCACGTCAAGCTTAACCCTCGCTTTACTAAACACACTCCTCAAGACAAAAAAAGAAATATTTTCTTACTCCAGCCAACTTGCAATTCTATTCCTACAAGCATCTATAAAATATTTGTACACATTAATAAAACTTGAAAGCCAGTTATCAAGGAGTCGTGTCGTGTGTACTCATTACAGAATTCTTTTACCTTTTATCCAGCACTTCTTCCATGGAACCCAATGAAGAAAAAATAAAGCTTTTGTTTTTCTTCAACTGGGCAACTCTGAAATGTAAAAGGACTTGCCTTGCCCACATCAATAAATGCTTTTGAAAAATGATACAAACAAGTGCTGAATTGAATTGTATCTTCATAGCATTGGCAATTAAAATATAAAGTTGCCCATTTGGCTTAGCATTTGTTTAAGATTAGTAGGATGGTATCCAAGGTTTAGTCTCATACTCTCCTGACACAAATTGCATTAGAGACAAGCATTTAAGTTTCCTTTCCACGTGAGGTTGTTTTTGTATACTGTTTTCTGTAACCCATTAAGCAATAAGCATATTTATTTGCACGTGTGCACACATTTTCTTTTCTTTATACCTGGGAAAAGCTAAAGGCTTCATGTCATATGGACTCGATAGTCGAGACAGACAGCAAACTTTCTAATCTTTTTATTCAATTAATCGTAGCCATAACCCCATTCAGTCAGTTATTTTTTCTTTCTTTTTTTTAATTAATTTTTTGCATGTCTTTACTGATAATTAAAGCACAGTTCTTTTCAGGATGCCCCAAAATACGATTCACTGTGACAAGGGAATCTGTCGACTGTCAATTTGAAAGCAGGCTTTCGGAAACATTCAAAAATGAAAACGTTTGCTATCCCAGCTGTGAAAGAATAGCTGGTAGCTTGAGTGTATCTGAGTGTTAGGTTAGGTAAGGGATTATCTTTTAGCATGTTAATTAACCAATCCATTGTAAATTATAATACTGAAACAATGCCTAGGATGCTCTTACCTTTGCTTCAAATTAAATACAAATAAACTTAAGTGATGAATTTTAATGAATTAATTGAATAGTCCATTTATAAGTCATAGGACAAAGACAAAGCTCCAGCTCAGATATTGAGCATATATAGCTTGTACCCCGTCCGTCTTCTAGTAGATGCATTTTCTTTTAGAATCCATTTCTAGTTCTTTTCCGAACTACCCCGCATGAATCATGAATGAAAAAAAAAAAAAAAACACACCAATTCTAACGCGAGTGCATAGTAGCTTCAACTATGTTGTACTAGCCACTAGCCAACACGTTTGACACCTATGTTCAGGTGATGGTAATTTTCTTTAAAATGAAAGGAATATATTTTTGTCGAAATTGTTAGTAAATGAAAATGGTAAAATCATTGTTCATCATCCGATGCTTTCTCAGTATTTGAAAATATCAAAAAAATATGAGAAATTATTTGATGATCACTACTTATTAATTAAAACTTTAGCAAATTATTAAATTTTAAGATTGTATCTGTAAACCACCTACTTTTCAAAAAAATATCTCCCACCCACCTTTCCGTTAAAAAAATTCACGGAAACATGACGTCAACATACCATCATAAGAGTAATATTGTCATTTAGTTAAAAAATAAATATTTAATTAATTATATTCTATTTTAAAAAAAAATATATTTAATTATATAAACAACATCGTTTTTGTTTATAAAAAAAAATCAAACAATACAAAAGTAGTCTACTGTTGCCTTGCCATTATTTTATTACAGAAGGAAAATAATTGTTACTGTAGTTAACTTTTTAACGAAAAAGTGGTTGGGGAATATTTCTTTGAAAAATAGGTGATTTGCAGATACGATATTAAAATTTAGTAATTTATAAAAATTTCACTTACTAAGTGGTGGCCACTAAATTACTCTAAAAGTATTTAAGTTTATTTTACGATGCACCTATTATTTACAAATTGTATTACGTTTGCATCGTCCATTAATATATATATATATATATATATAATTTTTTTTTTAATGATGTCACGGGTAATCAAGTGAGAAATGAAGTAAAAAAGAAAAATGGAAAAGAAAAAAAACTAAAAGTTGATCTTGAGTTGAGAATTGAGATTGAGAGAGAAAGAAAGAGGCGCACGTGGGATTGCATGCCTCACTCCTCGCCGTTGTGTTTACCCTTTACAAATTACAAATATTTGCTGAAACCAAAACTTTAAATATTTTCTTTCTTCTTCATCCACCGTCATCATTGTTTTGAGTTAAAGCACTTCTTCTTCTTCTTCTTCTAGTTTATAAATCTAAGAACTTTTAATTTGCTTATTAATATCTTTCTCTTTAGATAAATCATAAAGCTTTGCATGTTAATTGAAATTAAACTTTAAAGAGTTTTGACTTACTCTGATAGTCATCGTACATAGAAAGTACTGTTTCAACATTGCTTTCTTTTGATGACATTGAAACACAATCCTTCAATCAGTGAAACAGCATCTTTCAAAATCACTTTTTTGATATCTCCTTGAAGTGAAATACTTTCGAGTGTTTGGCTTTGTACTGCACTCCAATTTCATTCTTTTTTTTTCTTATCTTAAATATTTGGAGCATTGCTTGGAGTTTTTGATTAGTTAGTACCTTTCATTTCTTAAGCAGGTTTTTTTTTGAAAAGGGTATTTTAGGGGGCAAAAAAAATTAGAAATTTGTTCTTCAATGGTGGAGCACCACTCTTGTGCCGGTATGATAAATGCTTCTGCATTGTGTGGCATAGAGCAAGAAGTGAATGGAGAGAGTGTTGATGCTATTGCAGAGATTTCAGCTGAGTTACAAAAAGAGAGACAAAAGAATTCTCTACTTATGGAGAGAATATCATTACTTGAAGCTCAAATACAAGAAAGAGATAATGCCAACGTATGATTTGCATACTTTATCTTTTTTTTTTTTTTTTTTGGGGCGGGGGGGTCTACTTTCTTGGCTTCTGCAATTAATGCTCTTTAATATTAACTTGATTTTGAGCTCATTAATCCTTTAATTTGCAGCTAAAGCGTTTGAACTTTCTTTCTTCTAAATTTTATTGAATGGATATATTTCACGTGGATCAGGTTATGATTTGATCATCTTCATTGCATTTGTTTGTGAATTAGTTTGATCAGAAAGTTATCCATTAAAATTCATATGTGGGGTTAATTTTGATGTCTGATCCACTATTGTACATAGAGCAGTCACATTCATCATTCTTGTATTGTTCTGATTTTAGTCCCAAGTCTCTCACCTTATGCAGTTTAATTTGCTCTTTGTTAAATGAGCATGATACTTTGCAAAACTATTAGCAGCATAAGAAGTGAATTCCTGAAATTGCATTCCTGAAATTTTGATTATGTATGTCTATTTATACATATGTAGTTTATATATCATTAGCAATAAATATATAGGTTTATGAAAACCATTAATAGCCATCTTGCATTATATCTCTCAGGGCATCTGTCTGAATGCAACAGAAAGGTACATCAGGAAATTCAAAAGACAGAAGATAGAAACAAGTAATCGTAATGAAGATGGAAAAAATGTCAACAAAAATGAAATGGCATTAAAGATAAAACATGAAAGATGCATGCGCTCTACTGATACAAATGTAGAAGGCCGCTTAGTCAACTGGATGAGCATGGATGAGACTCAATTTTTGCACTTTGATAAGATTAAAGATGCTGAATGTGCTGCAGATTGTGATGATGATACAGATGAAACTGAGGATGAAGATGATGATTGTTATGAAAAGGACGAAACTAAGGAAAATGATGAGAATATTGGAAGCACTAATGAAACTAAATTACTGCTTCATGAACAAATCTTCCATCCAGGTGCTCAGAGTGAGCCAATAGTTCCGCATGTAAGCCAAGTATCAAATGAAGGTACAATCGAAAATCGTAAACCACCCAATACACAAGCAGTGCACAACCAAGGGAATCCAAGAAATGTTAGTAAGGAAGAAGTTATAAAAATTGGAGAAGGCAAGGCACCAGAAGGGATTCTTATCTCTAGGAAGGAGGTTTTTGGGGCAGGATCTGGAAGCATACCAGTGAATAAAAAGCCTGCAAAGGTTCCATTCTGTCCGAAAGAAGTAAAGAGAATTCTTGAATCAGACTCGCTCATATTGAAAAATGCTCAGTCCCACACCATTAGAAAAATCATAGTCTTTGCATCTCTTGGTATAAGGCATGGATGTGAAGATATGTACGAGTTAGACTTCAATCATTTTAGCATTTTGAGGAAGGGGGAGCCATATGTATCTCCAAAGAACCCTGGGGTAGGGATTTTGTAAACATTTTGTTATGATTTGTTTCAACATGATACTTTTTTTGGCATTAGCTATTAAGAGATTTGAGATAAATTTTACTTTTCATGTATCCTCTGTCTTACTCATCAGTTAAACAAGCTACTCGATCATTTGTTAGCAGGAGCATGTGCTATATGAGAATCCTGGAATGAGGAGGAAGGTTTTCTTTCCAAATCGTCAGAACCCGGCACTGTGCCCTGTTCTAATACTCGAGGAGGAAAAGGCTATGCGTCCGTCTGATCCTAGCTGCCCATCATGCTTGTTCTTATGCATCAAGTATGGTGGAAGGACAAGAAATCTTCCCCAGAATGAGTAAATACAACTACAAATACTTTATTTGGAAGATTGTGATAATGTTACATACATTTCTACTTTGCCATTTTTCATTTTTATATGTACTATAACTGAGAAGAGGCAATGGAATTTCTTTTTATAGTCTTGAAGTATCATACCCTTAAATCCTTGCCCAAACAAACTTGACCATCTTTTCAGCTACGGAAGCCTTGCATTTTCAATCAGGCCTTCCAAAAGAACTAAGAAGTTGGTCATTTGATTATAACTTGTTAATGTTGTGCCCTTCCCTTAGACTAACCTACAATTCTGATTTTTTCCAGATATGTCAGGCAGAGAATGGGAAGAAACAAGCTGAAATCTTTTGGGCCTGTTATGTGTCAAATGGCAAAGCTAGTCCATGTTCGCAGTGGGAGTTTCTTCTTCAAGGCCCTGGGCATCACTCTTTTGTTCATGGCTGGTTTTCCAGATGACCTTGTCCAAAGGGAAACAAAATACCGAAATCTAGACTTGCTGCAAAAATATTACAGGTATATACGGTTAAAAGTCGTAGGACATGTAAATTGGTAAAATGCCTGACAGGCTAATTAGACTTACCAATACCCTAACCCTATGCAATTCACTTTAACGGCTTTATGTAGTATTTTAAGCAAGCAGCATAATTGTAAAATGTCATTGTAGCTTATTACATTTAAACGTTATTAAAATAGGATTGTGGTTTCTTCCTTAATAAAGATGGTCATACACAGCATTTTTAGCAGTCCCTTTTTCTAAAAATTTTAGTGTCCGTTAGAAGTAAGGTGATTGATCCCTAAACAAACAAAAATCTATGTAGATTGCTGTGTTAAATTGGGGCATTAAGCTTGAGATGTAATCTCCTCATTTCTTGCTTTAACGCCATCTTCACTTTGTGGTCTAATTACTCTTAGCAGCAGATTTTTAACAGTTTTATGACTTCACACGACCTTCCTGTTGCAGGACAGATGATGATGCTGAACAAGAGGAATTATTTCTTCCACATCAAACAGCTTCTGATACCGTTAGATCTCAACTCTTACTTGTTTTTTCTATTAAGAATTATTAAACAGTTTCTCAAGTTTCTTACTTTTTCAGCAGGCCAGTCTTTGTTCTCAGCAGTTGATTGCAAAGACAACTTCAACAAAATCTAAGGTCAGGAAACAATCAAACACCACAAGTAATCCTCAAAACATGCCAAGATCCTCAATTCAGCAGCCAGCAACTTCAAGCACTATGCCTTCTACCCAGTTTGGGCTGATGAGCTATGCATCTATTCAAGCTCATGCCATGGCAGCATTGCAATCTATGCCATCTCAGACTCATGCAGATACCCCAGTGATTACCAGTTCTGGTACCAAAGTCCCCTACCCCACTCAAACACCGTATCATGTGTTTCCACCACAGGCCACAAATACATTCATGCCTATGTTATATTGGCCTCCACCAAATGCATTTCCTCCTGGTTCCTACCCAACCACATATGGCTACCAATCTTTTCCATTTCCAGCTGCTGCAAATTATGTATCTATCCATCCACAAACATACAATAATAATCATCCCTCCTGCAGTCCTTTTATCCCTAAGGTGGTCGAAGCTCCTGCAAAGAACAGTAACGTGGCCTTGGAGGAACCTGATAGTGACTCTGATAGCAGTTCAAGCAGCACATGTCCAAAAGAGGCAATAGCAAGCTGCAAGTAATGCACCAGCTGCAGATATTCAATTTTTGTAAAAGAACCTCATTGGAAAATAATCTTATATAAAGGGAAGCAATCTAATGCCTATTTGGGCAAATGTAATTTCATGCTCCTAAGTTTTTTAGTGCCTTCAGTCTTTGCATCAGTGAAGTATCTATATGAATTATGATCTTAACTTTTGCATATATCCGAATATAGTGTTCTGTTTTCATCAGTAGCTTAAATCAATAAACATAACTATATTGAAAATGAAAAGACGAGACCACTGCTCATAATAATTGAACTTTGTAAGAGGGAGAGCTACATGACCACTTTTTGTGATCATCAGAGCACTATTCTTACTTGACTGCTACAATATTCTTAATATTTGTTTCCTGTTGTATTCTAATGGAATATCACTTCGAATATGGAAATGCAACATTAGAAACTTAAAAAGGAATGTAACCACTTTCCAAAATTAGAGCGGAAATTTTCCCAATGAGCGCATAGTGAGTTAAAAAATTCGTAGTTCACATATCTCTAGCATTTTCTCTTTGACCTTGAGTGAGTTTTTTGCACATTGCTGTACTACATTCTGCCTGCGCCTAAACAAGAGGATTATATGTTTCTCCACCTACCGAAAGATAATAATTTATTGCATTATAGAGATATATTTGCTTACATAAAGGCATATTTTTTTGACACGTTGCATGAAGGAATCTTGTTTTCGTTTTTTTCTTTATCCTTTTGCTGAATTATTTGCCATGTCCTTTAGCTAACTCTGGAAACCAATTCATAAAAAAAAAAGGACTCCGGGGACACGTAGGCCACTTGAATACGACATTACCCCCTTGCTAGGGATGGGGTCCTTGTCGTTCTTCAATTCCATTGACATCACGAGAGTCTTGAGATTCAGAGAGAAGCTTATTGCCATTGGCATGAATCATATCAATTATCATCATTGTATTAATCCATGCACCATACACCACCACCACCATCCGTGCATACATACATACATCCGACATCTACCATTGCCATTACTAAATACCAATAACATCAAGCTCACAACAATCGAGGAAAAGGGGAGCCTAGGCTTAAACATTAAACAGTACATCTAATGAACGCAGTAGTGAGTACTAGTAACATGAACATCTCACTGAAAACGAACCCATCTGGAAAAACCATCTTATTGAGAGCTCATTCCACACTCTTTTCTTCCTCGTGGAAGAAACAAGGAAGAAAAATTTAGAGCTATTAACTTGTTGTAGAAGACATGCTATTAGCCAGCTAGGACTTGTCGTGGAGCTTGTTGGCAAGATTGCAAACCTTTCTGATCTCACCCTTTGTACCAGTGAGAGGGTTGTTCTCAGAAAGGATAGTAATGGCTCTTGAAAATTCCTTGAAGAAGTAGTCTTGGCTCTTGGCCATTTTCTTAACATAAGGTTTTGTCCTCTTGTCAGTGGCTAGCTGATGATCAACCATCATCAAGCCCTTGTTGTCCAATATGTTTCTATAGTAGTTGTTGTCAAGCACCATGGGTGTGCCGCGGTCATTCCTCACATACTGAACAGCCTTGGGGTCTGGGATTGCATCAGGACACTTATGGAGCATATGCTCGACATGCTGAGGGTTCAGTGCAGGGTCAACTTCTGGGTACAAACGGTGCACCAGCTTCACACAGTGGGTTCTGCCAACACTGTGAGATCCTGATGAAATAGACCAATAGTAGTAATTAAGACCTAATTATTAATATTATTATTATAAATAATCTTAAATTAATTCTTTTTTTTTTTTTAGAAAATTTAAATTACTTCTTTTTAAAGTTGAAGACACTGTTGTCATATGCTTAATAGTCATATTCGAAGCAGAGAATAAGTTAAAAAAAAAAAATTACCTAGCAGGGCAACAAGTCCAGGGGTGTCAATGCCAATGGCTGCAAACCTCTCAAGAACAACAGACATGCTTTCATTGTGATCCGGGAGATACTGCTCAAGTATCTCTGCTCTGCTTTTTCTACCATCTCTTCTTCCTGTCTTGAGAGGAATGTAAGGGCCTCCAAGCTGAAACAAGTTTTTACAGACAGCATCAGTAAAATCTCATACCCATTACCCATTTGGAGATCTAGTGAAAATTTAAAAAAAAAAAGGAACAGTACCGCAACAATGCCATCTCTACCAGACAGGACAAGAATATCAGCACAGGAAACAACACCAGGGCACTCTCTTTCAACAGCTTCTTTGATGGTCTCAATGTACCTGAAGTTCCTCATACCAAAGCTCCTGTCCATTTCCTTCTCAGACAAGGTCTTTCTTGTTGAGTCCAGAAGCAGTGAAGCATCACAAGACTATATATACAAACATGCAAAAAAAGAGGGGGGGGGAAACCAGGCAATTAATTAGCAGCATATATCTGTAAAGCATGTAAAGTAACGTAACAAAAATTAAAGAGAGTGCATGTATGCATGTATGTAAGTTAAATTAATTACCTGGACAGCACAGTCATGGAAAATGTTTCTAAGCCAAGAGAATGCAGTGTTCTTGTGGCGCTTGTACAGAAGCTTAACTTGTTCTCTGATAATGTCCTCAGCCTGAGGGCATGCATCCTTGTAAAAATTCATAACAAGACCTGGGTCCTCCTCTTCATTTTCTGCTGAAGCAGACCTCAGAGACGCAGCTGAGAAGGATAACAAAGCTAAAAGCAAGAAGACAGCTTTCGCACCCATTTTCTCTTCTACTCTTCTTCACTCACTAAAGGTCACCGAACTTGTTTTTAGATCTCTCTTGGTCCCCTCCGCAATACCTCCCTTAAATAATGAAGTGAGGAGCACTTTGGGATGGATAATAATAAAATAAAATATGACGTATATAGTTGGTTATTAATTAATTTAATTATTTATTTATTTATTGGGGTGATGACTCACAGACTCAGATGCTTTTGACCAAGTGTAACATTTACTGCAGGGTTGGGAAAGGGGAACCCTTGTTTTGAAGTGAACAGAAGATGCTGAAAGCAATAATGACTCACAAAACTTGCTGTCATAACATAATAAATTGAGTTAGGTCCCCGCTAGCAGTTGATCCTACGGTCCCTAGATGCACGATCTTTGATCCAGACCTAGATTAGAAGTTCTTGCGAGGACCTTACTCAAAAACAAAATGGCATGATGATAAGATTTTGGCCAGCAGCGCGCAGTGAGTGAACATCAAGATATGGGATGGGTCCTGTAATTTTTATGACTCTGCCTTTTTCTTTCTTTATTGGATTGGATTGGTAACATGCTCAGCCACTAGCCAGCCAGCCAGCCATACAAATTGAAATTGTAATTGTAATTGGATTGCTAATTCCACTCTTGTTTTCCTTTCACATTCCTGCAAGAGACACTGGTTGAAACATAGCAAAAGACAAACAAACAAACAAACAAGAAAAAAGGGGGGGAAAAATGTAGTAATGGGAGTAGAGGTTGAAACAATAAATTCATCCATGGTTAATAATAGCTTGCTGCTAGGGGTCTTTGGATTTATTTTTGCTAGAATTTGTTTGTGGAAGCAGCTTTAATTATATGTCAATGAATAAATTAAAAATAGTGATTCTTTTGAGGGTACATTCACTTTCCGCCGGGGGGTGGTGGGGGCTATGACTATGAATATTTTCCTTTCATCATTAGTTGTGTTTTTTCTTTTTTCTTTTCTTTTTTGGAAAAAAAAAAAAGCGCAAAAATAATACCAGAAAAAGATGAACAAAGCAAAGCGTCTCTAATTATTTTCCGGGTGTCTGGTATTAGTAATTTTGGATACCTTGAATCTTGAAAGGAGACACTTAGCAGGGGGGCCGTGACTGGAACGTTTTCAATAATTTAGGCATTCTTGTTGTTGTTGTTGTTGTGTTGCCCATTTATGAAAGCAACAAATTTCTTGTGAAAGCTTTCATTCAATTTAAAAGTAAGTGGTATGCAAAAATGCACAGCTCCAACTACGATACAATATAATAATAATTGTGCCAAATTGGTAGATAAGAAGTTCTCATCTCTGTGCCACTCAATTTAATTAATAAGCCAAGGAGAAATAGGATTTTATTAAACAAAAAGTAACGTAATGAAAGCATGAGGAATCCAAATTGTTTACAACGCAATAATGCATTTTTCTGTAGACTGATTTGAAATTAAAAGAATGACAAGTTATCTATTCGGCTTAATAACGACTTGGCTTCACTTTGGCTCTCAACTTACCCACAATGCCCTTCAATATGATTTTTAACATTGGGGATGAATTAATAAGCCTCTAATCTTGTAGGTTGTTAAACTAATAATTATGTTCTAAAACTGATATCAAAAGTGAGGACAAATCTGGAACTCATGCTCATTGCTCATTGCTCAACTCAATTGTGGTAAGCTTTCTTTCTTTCTTTCTTTTTTCTTTTTTTTTTTTTAAATAATATATATATATATATATATATATATATATATATATATGTAATAAGTTGGTTGGATTCCTCTGAAAGTTGATGGAGTATTTCATTTTTCAACAAGACGGTATTGCTAAGTGCTAAAGCTGCATTGTTAGGGTAAAATAATATAGTGAGCCTAGCCGAGCCGAGCCGAGTAAGGTGGAAGGAAGCCAACAAAACTGGCCACCGACACTCGAATGTCTTCTACCCCTTATTTATTACTTGTGCTGATATGCAATTCTAAGATCTTGACTCTGACCCTACCCCTTGGTTATATATATCTTAATCAATTTATTTGTTTGGATTCCGTTAATTCAATGCCTCTTTCTACTTTTTTATTATTATTATTTATTGATATATTACAATCATGAGTATATTAATATTATAATTAGAGATATATTAATATTTACGATCCGAGATCGATTGAAACTCTCCTTACTGATTTTATTATGGTATAGTCCGAAAATCATTCTCACTTAATACTAAAGGAAAATATAAAGACTCTTACTAAAGAAGAGATTTGAACTCATGCGCCTAATGGTTAATGGGCGCATCCGTGAATAATGGCCCATGGGCCCATTGGTTATGCCTCTATGTACTCTGAGTAAAGTGCTTAATTAAAAACCCATTTCTTTATTCATTAATTAATTAAATAATCACTGGTATATTCTTGAAACCATGAAATCGAATCACCATTGCATAGAGATCCACAAATATGTATTAATCACTCATTTAATGTAAAAACCACGCCATGGCATTTTATCTGTTACTCATTTTCAATAAATTATTATTTCTCTCCTACATTGATTGAAATTACCTGATGATCAATCACAGCTAATGTAAACATAACCGTAGGCTATTTATTTTTTCAAATATAAATAAAATAAAAAATGCAAATTCACGTATAATTAAATAACTAGCCAAGGAGAATCTATTCACATGGACCAGGACCACCTGTCGCCGCCATTAGGCTTCAAGCAAGGTTCAGTGAATTTTATTTTATACGTGATTGAAATTCTTTCCCCCCCTCCCCCTCTTTACGACTTTTACGAAGTGGAGGCAATGATGATTATTACTGTGTATTTATAGTGTGTTTACTAAATGATAATTAAAAGAGACTGAGATCAAAGTGGAATAGAATCGAAATTAAAATATATTATTTATTTAAACAGTAAAAATCAAAATCGAAATGAGATTTATTTTCATTAATATATTTATTTTATTTTATAATTAAAATAAAATATTATAATATATTAAAATACCATTTCTTAGTTATTGTTCTTGATAATAATAATAATAAAAATATTAATAAATAATAAATAACAATAAATACTAATAATAAAAAAAAAATTAATAATAATAATAAAAAATAACAATAAAAAAATAATAAATAATAACAATAATAATAATAAATAATAATAATAATAATAATAGTAGTAAAATAATAAAATAATAAATAATAATAATAACAACACCAACAATTAATAAGATAAAAGAGACATTTTTAAAATATAATAAAAGTAATAGGAGCATTTTTATTATTAGAGAGAATGGGATTGTTATTCCATGGGGAGTTGGGAATCACAATCCAAATAATGGATTCCAAATTTTTATAGAGCCTACATAATTGATTCTTATTCCCAATTTAATTTTAGCAAATAAATAAATTTTTTATCCCGATTCCCCCATTTGGATTCCCATTCCGGATTGGTAAACACACTGTAAAATGTCTACGGAAGGGAAGCCTCACAAGTTGGTAGCAACACGAAAAACTTCAACATTTTTCTGTTTTCCCTATTCGAAATTTCAGAATACCCTCCATGAACTCTAAACCGATATCAAATCTAATACATATCCTTTTAAGTGTTACAAACAAAATTTTCATTCATGAATAACAATTATCATTCATCATCCTCAAGTGTTTTCACCGGTTGGGTCCTAAAATTCCAGCATACTCGTCCGCGGGACCCCAGGGAATTGCAGGCTCTTGATGATACCTTTGCACTGCGATATCATGACTATGGTGGATCCGCTTAGGGCTTCCCATGCGAAAAAAAACCCCCAGTTCCTTTTCTTTCAGAACATTGTGCTTGACAGGCAGACTCATTTGTTATCCACAAGTAACTGCGTGGTTTTCATTTGGATCTGTCTGCATCTAACATCTGCAACGAGATGGCGAATATGGGGTGCATACCATTTAACTCTTTCAATGTGCTCAACAGCAACTTCCCAACTATGACCTGCAAACAACCAATGTTGCCCTAGGTATCACAATCTCCAAGCCCTGGTGGAAGTGAACACAAAATGCAACATTTAACATGTTGGAGGAGTCGTGATAATAGAATAGTACCTTCAGATCTAGCAATTTCATATATTGATTTTGAAACATGTTCAGCCCACGAGTTCTCCTCGGAGTCCTTCACATTCCCATGCACATGTAATGTTCCCCCCTCACTCCTGCATTATCAGTTACTAATTAAAATAGAGACAGGAAATGTGGGTAATAGAGAAATATCGGAACCTTGAAACGACTTTAAAGAGCTCAAAAGTGGTTAATCATATTCAAATTAAGATATTTATAGTTACGATACAGCACCTTAATGCCTGTACAGCAGTAACCCAGCTATTCTCACTTGTTGGAATAAGACCAAGACAGACTCGATCGGCAACTTCCTGAAAGGAAAATGATCTTGGTGAATCACTCACAGTAAAACTCATCCTGAGATAAAATGACATGCTATCTAGGCTATATGATCCAGTTAAAACAAGACTAGAATGTCAGTCAACACAAAAAAATCCGGGTCTTCTACGTTGAAAGTTAAAATCCGGATCTTGTGTTGGCAAATGTAATAGCAATCTAAACCAAATCCATACAATTTCATACAGGATTTTGACATGGCACTTATCCATTAATCAGCCCTGACCTTATACATTATTAGCAGACAATCTGCCATGACCAGGGTGTTGTAAGCATAGTTGATACATGGATTACAAATATTGCTAATCATTTTTCTCATCATCTTGTTAGGGACTGGAAAGAAATTGTTCCGGTTTATCTAGTAAGCCTGCTTATAGAATAAAAGTAATACGTTATTTAACAGAGAATAATGAAAATACTTTTGGGGCGGTAATACGGTTATCCCCTTCAAGTACAATACAACGATCAGAAACAGAATTGGCCTGAAGATTATATTGAAGTGCCTCAACAGCATGCGGATTCCATTCACAAGCATAAACTAGCCTTGCTTTCGCCCTGGTTAATCAACATGATCATACAAAATAAACACAAGCAAAATATAAGAATGACCAACCAGATAAATAAGAGTAAGATGCACAAAGTAAATACCACTCTTAATTAAGGATCCTGGATCATAATGTTTCAGAAAAATATGTATATACCGTAACCATAAAAGAAATCATCATTGCTGAGCCTGTCCCTAATCACAATTAAATTGTACATCGCTGGAGACTGATAAGGAAACTCTATTTGTGAGCAATAACCTCCCAACTTCCATCACCTTAGATTCAACACATGAAAGATGTCTGATCATAAAAGACTGATGATCTGAGTTCACCAAGACTTTAAGCACTAAGTTCACTGAAATTATAGAGCTTGGCAGTAATGAAGGACTGAGACAACAATGATTATACTCTACCTGACAAGGAATGGCAGCACGAAATATCCAATACCAGCAAACAGATCCACAATAACTTCATCTTTACAGTCTAAACGGGCCATACGAAGCTTTTCAGAGAGATTTCCCCAGGAGAACATGCACTTGGTAGCATCAAAGGAATAGAGAATACCATTCTCACAATGTTTGACCCAGCCATTATCTCCAACAAGAATCTCCAAAGCACTATCCCTCGTACCAGTCGGTGCAACTCGACCCTTAGGAAATTTCAGCAAATTGGTGTAATGAATATAGGATCACAAAAGTTCATAATACCAATCAAAGGCACAAAGCAATTTTGGTGAGTAAATTTCACTAGATTTACAATGACATACCCTATCTGAACATACTTTGTGACTTTCTAGCTTCCTGGATTTTTACTTACAATAAAAAGCAATAGTTAAATAACATATCATAATTTTTTAAGCCACTGGACGGTTAGACAAATGACAGCAAAAGGTAAAATTATAACAATGCCATTCTCATTTATTTATGTACTTTGACAAGTTCAAGTTATGCATATAGAAAAGAATGTGATGTGAATTTAGAAATGAACATGATGTGAAAAGGGGCATTTAAATCACTTCAAAGGCAGGCATCAGCAAGCGCAGCATAAGCTTTTATGTAATACATGCACATAGCTTACTTGACGTGCAAGACGAGAAGTATTAAGTATCTTGGCAACAGCAGGCCAGAGCTCGCCACCAATTGAGTCCCACACTGGATCCTTGAAGGATGTCACCGGAAGCACAACAATATCCCCCAACCGTTCCCATCTGATGAAGACAAAAGATGTTAACAAGTCATGGCCATTAGATCCTCATAAAGAAACCATAAATTTGTGACAAAATGACCACGGGTCCCATCTGAAGTAGACATACAACTACCAAAGAAGCAAAGTTATGAAGAACAAACCTAGAGGGTAGCTGCTCTAAAAGTCTAGCTGAAAGACCTTTTTGCACGATCAAAGAGGCTACAGCTTCAGTCATTTTTTTAAAGGGAGACTTAGAAGCTCTTTTGACTTCAACAGCTTCATCCATCTGTTTAGTGGCACCACATTCCTTAAGAAGTTGCAAGGCTGTTGCACAGGAGGTTTCATTGAGCAATACACCTCCGGTATATGGTTTAGAAAAATCAACAGTATTCAAACTTTCTGATTCATCTCCAGAATGAAGCTGCTTTTCATGGAATAAAGCACAAAATTTTTCAGTCACAGGAAAACATATACGTATTCCATCCTCCTGCTGACGAGGCTTCCTTCCAAGATCTAACCATCCAAACTTCTTCAAAATGTCCTTCCCAAACTTTGCATACTTTTTATCAAGTTGCACTACCCAGTGTGAAGCAGCCATCTGATGGCCATCATTTAGAGGATGTTCAACCTCACAATTGAAGTCAGAACTTTCAGTTAACGTCTGTGTGTTCCCATGTTCTGGACCTTGGAAGTTAACATTCTTTTCTCCTGTTACCCCTTCATAATGGTGAGTGACAAGCTTTTCTCCCATCTCAGGAGGCATGTTACAGTGATCTAAAGACATAAGTGGGATGGAGGACAAGTCGATTTTCACTGGCTCACTGAACTTTGTTCCAAAAGCATAGCAAGCTGCGCCACCACCAATCATAATAAGATCATCGTCAACAACATTGGCTGTAGACCGTATAAATAATTCTTTACACACATAATTGAGCTTCACGTGCTTCCAGATATGGAACCGGAGATCAAGTAATGACAACTCTTGATAATTTTGTCTAACTGGACAACCCCCAAACAGTCCAAGATAATTTTTGTAAAGGAACATTGTGTGGGAGAACCTAGCATGTGGACTGCTTCCTGCTACATCCTCCTTCTTCCATGAGCATGCGTGAACATCAAAAGTGTAAAAGTCCCCAAGCGCTTTCTCCCCATTGTATCCTCCAAACATGTATAACCGAGAACCATATGCCAACATTGAGTGAGAATGACGGGTGCATGGCCTTTCCCCATTAATCAATAATTCCTTCCACTGCAGGGTATCCGTGTCGAGCACATGCAATGATGAAGAAATTGTATCCATGTTAAGTCCACCAAATACATATATCTTTGAGCCTATAACAGCTGCAGCATGTCGATGCCTGTATAGAATACATATAAAAACACATAAGGATAAAAAATTCAGAACAGATCAGTATAGATCATAGTGTGGACAAAAAATTAAATATCAATAATGAGATATGAAAATTGATGAAGACTTGTAGAAGACTAGCAAAGCTCATGTCAGCGGATATACTAATCAGATTCCAAGTACCGAGATTGATAATAATCTTTTATAATAATGCATGTAGCATACACTATTATGCCAAAACAAGCATCAAACAGAAGTAGGAGCATAAATGCAATGAAGAAATCACCTGGGCTGAAAGACACTGCCAGAACATTCTAATAAAATCCATTTACTCTTAGCCATATCAAAAACCCACACATCACTCAGTATGTTCAAAGGATCAGCCCTGCCTCCGATAATAAACATGCGATCTCCAACCAAAGAAGAAGTGTGACCCAAGCGTGGAGATGGACTGCCCTCGGTGTGAATAGTTTTTATCGTTCCTTGTAATGGATCAAGCAGCAAAAGATCATTTCTACGTGCATGTCTTCCCATACCCCCAAAACCACCAAATACAAGAATCTTAGAGTAATTGTTTGAGTTTCCCAGGATGCAAGCAGAATGACCCCAAAGGAATAGCTTCTCCACAGGTTCACCAGCAATCACCAGCCGGCTAACTGATAGACCGCAGCTAGGAACTCCCGGCAGCCCTGTCAATGATTCAAAGACTCAAACTCGCTGTCACATTAAAAGGAAATGTCTCCTGCAATCAAATATATATTAGTATGTAATAGCACTGCTCAATGAATGTACACACAAGACTCTTATGGTTCTAGCAAGTTGCATCTTTGCATTCTCTTATACACTCTTTAAGAGTTCCGTTAGTTTATTAACCTGTGAACTCAATATCACCCAAAAAATAAATAAAAAGAGAGAGAAATCTAAGAATTGAAACACAGATGGCACAAAAGTTAACTCCAGTTAGTAGGCTAGTAGCTTCAATTTCACACTCTTGCAAGAATTTAAGAGGAGACACGCTCAACATGGGTTAATGGTTTAAAACATTTGTTCTTTTGACAAGTTAACCAAAACTCTAGCACAGTCTCCATGATTCGTCATTTCTAAATCTTAACGCCACCCTCATATAACACATATTCCATCAAAAAGTCACATAAATAAGAATACATTAATATGAGTGCCTTTGGAAATTACAACTGCAAAGTGATGAAACAGAAGTACAGCAGTTACAAACAAACATGTCCTGAATTAGTTAATCAAATATTACCATCAACATTCTTCTTCAGATCCCCGGAATCCTTGTGTTCGTCCTTGATGGAAACAGAGGAACCCACCATAAAAGCTTGCAAAAACCCATCAATCCTCCTCCTATTAGCTTCCAATTTCTGATTAGCAATCCCAACAAGAAACCTCACATAATCCTGGGACACTAAAACGTTGCCACTCTCTCCAAAGGGAACCTCAAGCCTCAAGGAACACCGTATCCCAACAATCACGCGCTTCTTGACACTCGTGACCCCGCTCTCCCTCAACCCAGAAGACACCGCAATAGAAACCAAAGCCTCAGCCGACTCAACGTCCCGGCACTCCACCGCCAGAATCAACGGCTCGAAGCGGAAAACGAGCTGGTCCCGAGTGGGGGAGGACGGAGTTGTGTGGGTGGGGGAGAAGAGGAGGGAGACGACGGAGTCCACGTCAGCAGGGTCGTGGGTGATGAAGAGCCACGTGCCGCCTTTGGGTTTGTTGACGGGGTGGGAGAAAATGGAGATACGGCCGGAGCATGAGCTGGTGGTGTAGTAGTTTGGGTGGCTGTTGATGGCGTTCAGAAGAGGAATTATGTGCGCGTCTAACGTGCCTTTCGGCGATTTGTCTGTCACGGACGACCCCAGTGACGCTAGCGTTGCTGCTTTCCGTTGCTCGAACGACATGTTTTCCTTCTTTCCTGTCTGCGGAAACTGAATAACCGAGTCTCTCGGGCTTGGGTATTGCTGTCTGCTGAGTTGCTGAAGGGCGAATTGGGAGGGGTAATTTAGATATTTCGTCTTGTCCTGCTATTTTTTTCATTTAGGAGAGTTTTATCATCTAGATCCCTTAATTCTTTAAATTATATTGAACAAGGGCATAGCATATTCATTTTCGGCACATAGGTCCACAACGAAAAAGATAGGATAGCCTCCTCAGTCCTCTCACACTCAACTAACCAACATCGAACAACGGTCATTGCTTCCGCAGCCGGAATTATGTCAGACTTATTATAATTTTGTACTCTAAAAGCATGCAATAAATAATAATTTCTGAATTTCATAAAATTTAATTTATTCATTACTTATTTAAACATATATTATTAGCTCTTATTTATAAAGTATATGATTTATTTATTGAGTATATAATGTCAATACTATAATATATAAATCACGAGTTCTTTATAAATAAAAGATTATTCACAACTATTAATAAAATAAATATTTCATTATGTAAAGTTGTAAATTTTATACTTCTACTGTGAATGATTTTATCTTGATCGCTAAAATAGAGACTTCAAGTATAATAATTAACATGTATATGTGATATGCATATTGAACTGGACTATAATGGATTATGATCCGGTTTAACAAATGTCATTGATTATAATTAACATTATCTTTAATAAGCTTAATCGACTTTAATTCGAAATGGATAATGAACTTGCATTCATGTATTATATCTTTTGAGTTATTACAGAGTGAGATCCATATAAATAGTCAAAACTTTATTAGCTTGAAGATGTAATTTCATGGATCATGAGAACATATACTTATAAGATGGAATGTATACGAATGATGCTTGCCTAAATTATCTGTGATACTTGATCATTTAATGACTCATGGCTAAATATGTAATTATAAAGGCACCACATTTATCATAGGTCTAACTTTAATTATGAGCATCAAATAGAGAATCTATTAATGGTTATTATTGCACCATCAAATAGAGCATCAAATTATGAGCACCAAATTTTGACTAGATTATAGCACCACTTTGTCCCTTAATAGCTTCGCCCTTGATACCAGCATATATGAGCCCTATATTGGACCACGTTTACCACACTTATTCATTAAAATTTGTGAATTTGACAGTCTTATGAGTAGAGATTATCATGTACTTCTTAAACTTGCAAATATAAAATGACCTTTTTTATTTTTAGTTTAATCAGAAATAAAAATGAACCTGAGATTAGAGAATGATCTACTAATACTAACCTTTTACATAATTAATTATGCTAACTTCTCCAAATTTAGCACGGGAAAAAAATGAAGAAGAAAGAAGTTATTAAAAGTTAGCTTATAATATGGTCAAGAAAAAAATGTTAAGCTTATCATTGACTTTAATATGATCAGGGATAAGTTAAAATACCAAAAAAAAAACATATATATTTCAATGCAGTGTATTTTATCCTATAATGTGTGCGTTTATATATATATATATATATATAATTTTTAAATTAGGGATCTTTTAAGATATTAAAATACGGGATAAATTAAAAGATAAGAAAAATACACATTGCAATCAAGATCCTTGACTATATTAAAGTCAGGAATAAGTTAAAAGACTAAAAAAAAAAGACACACATACTTTAATGCAGTGTATTTTATCTTGTAATGTATATATATAAAATTTTTAAATTAAGAATCTTTTAAGATATTAAAGTAAGGGATAAATTAAAAGATAAGAAAAATACACATTATATCTATATATATATATAAAGCTGAATATTGGGGAGGTGAGGTGGCATCACTATTGTTCATCTTTCCTAATTATATATTATCTTAGCTCATGTATTTTTCTCTTCCTTTTTCTATCTTTTTATATTTTTTATTTCTATTATTTCAGCGCATGTCTTTTCCTCTTCCTTTTTCAGCTTCTTTTGTGCAATTTCCTTTCGTTTTCTCACTATATAATCCCTCTATTTGTCTTCTTCATTTGTTTGTAGAGAAATATCCATCTATGGCTGCACTGTGTTTTTGCTCCCTGCAATTCCACCCTCTACTTTCAAAATAAAATACTTTGGTCCTTCAAATATTCGCTGCAAAATCAGAAACCTTGACTCTCTCCCGTTGTAGCATTTCAAAACGCAAAAAAAGAGTAATTAAACAATAGTTGGGGTTTCTAAAGACGACAAATTGGAAATCCTGGAGCTGTTCTTAAAAATCAGCCTCGATGATCGAACGGCCAAAAACACAATTGCTAATAACAAAGTTACCGCCAATTTGGCCGCCATCATTCACGAGGTATTTTTGCATGTTCTTTGCTAAAGTCACTTTTGAATTTCGATAGGTATTTCTTATTCATAATCCCTTTCGTTTAAATTTTTTAATCGTTTTTGTTCGTTTTTGATACCCATGCAATTTTTCTTTTAATTTTTTTATTGTTAATTCCAGGCCGTTGTTACTGACAGATGTGAACGAATGATTGAGAATTTGCTTTACACGGTATGTTATTTATTACTTGATTCACTTTGACTAAGCATTGTTTTTTCTTTTTCTTCAAATTAAAAGTTGTTGAAATATAAATATCAACTCATTGTTTATTTACCTAGCCAATTTAAATAATATTTAAATATTAGATAATAATAATAACATAGATATTATTATTATTAATATATATGTTATTATAACAAATTAATGATGCACATAATAATAATAATAATAATATTTTTCTATTATTATTATTACCATTAAATAATATAATTATTAAAGAAGAGAGGAAGTTATCATTTAAGTATTCTCATTGTTTCAATTTGGTGACTTTTGGGAATTCCTAACATTGTTTATTGGTGACTTTTTACTCTGTTTCAAATTTTCAACAATCAATTTAACGATATCATATAGTGAGGATAGCATTGTATAAGAATTTTAAGATTTTGAAACAATTTGCAGGGTTGCTGCCTACACAGTCAAAGCTGTTTATGATGGAAGCCTCTTTGAACATATGGAGAAGGAACATCAATTAGCCAAGAAGAAAGCGTAATTGAACTTATTGATATTTGATAGTCATTGAATTTATTTGTTTTTTTTATTAATAAACTTGTACATAAATGTGTGGACAATAAGAAAGTGTTATCAAATTCTTTTATTTTTATTTTTTTCTTTTTCTTTTCCTCTTTCATACAGTGTTGTATAAAGTACATGATCATTTACACACAGTGATCGGGCACACGCGATTTGGAAGATTTGAAGTAAATTAAATTCAGTTTGATAATTATATACAATATTCTTCTATATGTGTGTAGCAAGTGTAATACAAGTAAAATTAGTGGCCTGTATCATAATGATTTATTTGATATTTAAATGATATTTGCATTTATCTCTCTTCATTGCTCTTGAAATTGAAAGAATGACTTATTGAGCTGATGTAAAAAAATAAATTAATTTTTGCATCATTCATTAAAACAAACTATGCAAATACATTTAGGTATTGTTCAGAAAGCATGATTACGTTATCCAATATCGTCATTTTGTATTTTAAGCAAATAATTGAACAAACTGGGTGTGGGTTATCTGTTTTAAAATTTGTGTAAAGTTATTTGTTTGTTTCATGATAAAATTTTAATACCTTATTAATTATTTTTGTTGTTAGTATTAGAAAAATATATCTTAGATTTTTCTAAAAACATGCATGAATTAAATGAGTCCACTTTTAAGTTTTTAATTCAACCTCTATCCTAATTAATTTTTAATTAATTACTAAACTGTCTTTGATATTTTTCACAATAATATAAAATATTAAGTGCATGGTGAAACTTACTTATTCATTGATGCATGGCAAGTTTTTTATCCATGAGACGGCTCATGATCTTATAGACATTATTGCTACTATTACTTACTCATTATATTTAATAGGTAAGTATCCACTAAATATTTAATATTAATTTTAATGTCATAATCCCATATTTAATTATGCAACCTTTTTGTTTTAGTGCTTGGAGTTTATATTAAGTAATTAATATTCAAATTCCTTCAATTGTAACGGTTGAATGATTTTTTGTATATCATCTTTTTATATTCTCCATTATCTAATTAAATCTTTTTATAACTTGTGAAAAAGTTATATATTCCATTCAAGAGATATCACAGATTAAACTAATTAAATGCTACAACTAATATTTCTCTTTTGTGAAATATGTTCAAATTCCTTCAATTGTAACGGTTGAATGATTTTTTATATAACAAAATTAATTGATAGAATACAAAACGGTGAAAAGTGATGAAGAATTCATTAATTTAAATTTCATGATAAAATTTTAATACCTTATTAATTAGTTTTGTTCTTAGTATTAGAAAAAAAAATCTTATATTTTTCTGAAAACGTGCATGAATTAAATGAGTCCACTTTCAAGTTTTCAATTCAAAATCTATCCTAATTAACTTTTAATTAATCACTAAATTGTCTTTGTATTTCTCACAATAATATCAAATATTAAGTGCATGGTGAAACTTACTTATTCATTTATGCATGGCCGGTTTTTTATCCATGAGACGGCTCATGATCTTCTAGACATTATTACTACTATTACTTACTCATTATATTCAATAGATAAGTATCCACTAAGTATTTAATATTAATTTTAATGCCATAATCCCATGCAATACTTTAACATAAGCCAAAAATATGAAGAATTGCACAAACATAAATATGGATTGAACGTGCCAATTATTAATAAATAATAATGAATAATATTAAATGATTTATTTATTATGATAAATAAAATAATCTTTTTATTTATTCACAAAATTAATAGTTAAATAATTTATTTATTATGATCTGTTTATTTATTTAACTTGAATAATGTAATTTATTATGTAGTGTTTATATATTAATTTTTTAGCTTTTATTAGAAGCAATTAATAATAATCATTGTTTTTTAATGGTTAATTAAACTTGATAATTATTTTAAACTATTTCTTTCGGTTTCTCATTATTTAATGGAATGATCCATTTAAAGGTTTCTTAATAAATATTTCATTAATTTTTTTGAATTGACGTTATATTAAATTGACGCTTACTTCTTTATTAGTTATTATTCTTCGAATTTGGTGGGTTGTGAGCATTTATAGTTGTGATATTAAATTAATAATGTAATGAATGGACTATTTATTTGTTTTCACTTGACTTTTAGAATTCTAGAAATATCAAATGTTTTAAAGTTTGAACAAAGTTTTAACTTAAATAACACATTAAACTAGCTAAGAGTTTCTAATAGTGAAAGGACAAATATAAGATTAAAAAATGGACTATTTAATCAATATAGAAAGGAAGTTCATTCATCTTCCCTCGACAAAAACATTAATATTCATAATGAATAGAAACCCTTAATTAATTTAATGTAAGAGTAAAAGATTTAGAAACCCTTAATTGTTTTCTTTAATTACAAATTTACAATAATAAATTAATTGTGATATTGGAGGGTACAAGTTTTTAAATGCACTATTAATATTTAATCATTTAGGTTAAATATATTTTTGATGTACAATTAAATTAGTCATAGCAATATGAATTATCAATATTCTTTTATTTTAATATCTTTTCATAATATGCTAATATTATGTAATCATAATATGTACTCATTTAAAGAGACACAATCTTTAATTCTTGCAGATAGGGTTCATCAAAATATTCTTGGCACAGCTTAAAAATTTATGAACTTAGTTATTAAAAGGTTCATGCATATATATGGCTCGAGTAATCTTTAATTTCAACGCCTGGGATTCATCATAAAAATTAATGTTATCCCCACTCCACAGCATTAAAGTTTAATGAAGAGAACATCAACAGTCTCAAATGCATGCTTCTATAAATTGATACTCATTTCACTCGCCACATTGTAAGAGCAATTATTAGGTTGATATCTTAAACAAAAAGAATTTTACGTTAAGAAACTAAGAAAGTTGAAGCAATATGTGCGACAGGAAGGCTTTTTATGGATGTTGTTCAAGAAGTAACGATTAAGAAACTAAGAAAGCGGAAGCAAGATCTATGACAGGAATGATTCTTATGGATGTTGTAATTATTTTCTTTTAATCTTTTGCAATTATTTTCTTCTTTTTTAGTTATAATTAATACATGTTTCTTTTTACAGTTGCTCTCATTTTCTTTAACGTAAGTCAATCTTTATACCTTTTTGGTTTAGATTAATTGGACTGAAATTTGAATTACTCGGTCTTAATTTGTGTAATTGTGCTATTCAGTACTATTAAACATCGAAGCTATTTCGTTTGATAAGAAAAGAGGAAGAACAATATGATGTTCACATTCCAATAATAGCATTAAGAGCTCATGATATAATTTTTTCGGTGTACATAAAATTTTTTTAAATTTTTTTTCAAAGCCGCGCAAAGCGTGGTTCTATTTTCTAGTTATACTATAAAATAAAACATATTGTATTGAAGAGTGGGCATTTTGACAGTCCTCAAAATTCCTCTTAAAACCTTTTAATATTTTAACAAACTTTTTACACCCACCCATTTTATAATTTATATTTATATTTTGAATTTTAATTGAAATTTTCTATTTTTTGAGAAAATTATAAAAGTTTAGAGTGATGAAGATAGAAATAATATAATGCAAAAAAAATTTAAGATAAATTTAATATTTTAGGATTTATATATAATTTAAAAAGAAATTTTTTAAAATAAAATTTTATAGAAAGATGGTTAATTTTAATATATGAATTTATATTTTATCAAACGCTATTTTAGAAAATAAATTCAAAAGGGCGTGTTATAAGGATTTTAGAAAAAATAATGTAACTATTCAGATCATTGTCGTTATTTGTTCAAACTTCAAAGGGGCTTTTCTTTGGTTCCAAACCCAGAAAACCCTAGACCCATTGAAATTGATTAGGTCTTATAATAGTGTGTCTCACACTCGCATGAAGGTGGATTTCGAGTAATCGAATCGACGGACAAGGAGTTAATTACTTTCTGGCAAGCGGCAACAGTTTGTACGAAAATTGAAACCAGTTTCCTGTCTTCCACTCTAAAATCAGTTAAGGAGCTATTTTGTTTCTCTCTTCTCGTTGCAAGAAACAGAAAGAGGCGTTGAAGGTAGCGTGTTTTAGTCTCTCCGTTTCTTTGTTCAGTTAAATTTCTGATTTTTATTTGTCTCCTTCGCTCCTAGCTTTTTACTTTGCATGAGACCTGCTTGGGTTTATTGTTCTGTGCAATTGGGATTTTTGTATATTCAGGCCTGTTTACTCCACTTTTCCATTTTTAGTAACTCATACTGAACCGGGTTTGCTCTCTCTTGCTTATTTATTGCAGAAACTGTTTCATTTATGAAGTGGGTTTTGAGCATTCTATGTTTTCAGCCTTGTGTAATTGTTTGTACAAAAGTAGTAGTCCTTTAAGCCGAGCGTTTCACGTGGGTAAGCAATTTGCTAACCCGAGTACCGAAGATATTGTTTTCAGAGCAATTTGTGTAAATTTAAGACAAAGGAAATGGAAAATTTTGGAGCAAATGACTCCAAGTCTCACAAATTCATTGGTAAATCGTGTTGTTTCTGAGTTCCGAAAATCACCTAAATTAGCTTTGGAATTTTACACTTGGGTTGGAGAGAACAAGCGCTTTTCACACTCATTAGAATCTTCTTGTGCTATAGTTCATTTGTTAGTCAATTGGAGGAGATTCGATGATGCATTGCTGTTAATGGGGAACTTAATGAGTGCATATAGTGTGTCCCCATTGGAATTTCTGGAGGGGTTGCTTGATAGTTATGAAGTATGTGAGGCTACTCCAGCCGTGTTCGATGCCTTGGTTAGGGCTTGTACTCAAATTGGAGCCACTGAAGGTGCTTATGACGTGATTCAAAAGTTGAAAGTCAAGGGCCATTCAGTTTCGATTCACGCTTGGAATAATTTTTTCAGTCATCTTGTGAAGTTAAATGAGATTGGTAGGTTCTGGAAACTGTATAAGGAAATGGTGTCTTGTGGATATGTTGAGAATGTGAATACTTTTAACTTAGTTATTTATGCACTTTGTAAAGAATGTAAACTAGAAGAAGCATTATCATTATATTATAGGATGTTGAAGTGTGGCATCTGGCCAAATGTTGTTTGTTTCAATATGATAATTAATGAAGCTTGCCAGGTTGGTGACCTGGAATTTGCCTTGAAGCTTGTTCGAAAGATGGGAGTAATGTCAGGAGATAGTGTTTTGCCCAATTCAGTGACATACAATTGTATCATTAATGGGTTTTGCAAATTAGGAAGAGCAGAATTTGCTGAAGAAATCCGTTATGCTATGATTAAGGCTGGTATTGACTGTAATGTAAGGACCTATGCAACTTTGATAGACGGATATGCAAGAGGAGGGAGCTCAGAGGAAGCACTGAGGTTGTGTGATGAAATGGTGAAGAGGGGCTTGATGCCTAATACTGTTGTTTACAATACAACCATCCATTGGCTTTTCGCAGAAGGAGATGTGGAGGGAGCTTTGTTGCTATTATCTGACATGATTGATAAGCAGATATGCCCTGATCAATTCACTTACTCAATTCTCACAAAGGGGCTTTGTAGAAATGGATGTGTGAAGCAAGCTTTCAAATTACATAACCAAGTTCTAGAGGAACACATGCTAGAAGATGCGTTTTCATACAATATCCTCATCAATTATCTCTGCAAAAGTAATAATTTAGCAGCAGCAAAGCAGCTATTAAGCAGTATGATTGTTCGTGGCTTGATTCCTGACATTATTACTTATGGTACTTTGATTGATGGGTACAGTAAGGGAGGCAATATAGAAGGTGCAGTTCAGGTTTATGAAAATATGAAAAAGGTGGAGGAAAAACCCAACTTGGTAATATACAATTCCATTATAAACGGCTTATGCAAGGAGGCATCTCTAGATGCTGCAAAATCTTTGTTAGAACTGTTGCAGCGGATAGGTTTACTCGATGCCATAACCTATAACACTTTGATAAATGGGTATTTCAGCAATGGGAAAATTGCCGAGGCATTTGCTATGTTTTCTGAAATGAGAAATGTGGGAATTGCAGTTAACAAAGTTAGCTACAACATATTGATAAACTTTTTATGCAAATTTGGGTGTTATCAACAAGCAAGAGAGCTTATGAAGGTGATGATTCTGCATGGCGTAATTCCGGATTACGTAACATACACAACTCTTGTTACCAGGTTCAGTAAGAATTGCAGTCCAGAGGAAGTGATTGAATTGCACGACGACATGGTGCTCAATGGAGTAAGTCCTGATAATCAAACATACAAGGCCATAATTAGCCCTCTTTTTGGCCAAAAAATGGGCTGAGGATCAAGTTTAACTGGATTTGCTTTTCAAATGATCTGCGGTGTATCTGATTCGTGGGAAAGGAAAAAATTATTTTTGCCATTTATTTTGTTTTCAATTGCATTTAATTAAATAATTAGAGATCTTAAACTCAGATTTTTCTATTGCTCATCTTTTTTCATTTTTTTTTCCTTTTCCCTCTTTTTTCTGTGCCTGAGAATATAACTTTATACTGCATGGTACCTGCGCCCATATGTTTCATATATAGTTCTTAATTTTGGAGTGGACAGATATCCTGCAAGGCGCTCCTGTCTGTTTACTAATGTTGAAATTGACAATCCTACCAATAATTTGCTGGAGTAATTGTGTTGGTGTCAAATTCACTGGCATTTTTCTTCATTTTGCAACTTGTTTTTCATTTTTGAGTAAGGAAAGGGATTGACATAACGACCATTGCCATTTGCAATGACAAAAACAGAAAAATATCAAATGGCAGAATTTTTTTCTCAAAGAATTACAAGACAATGGAGGATCCTATTGGTGTGGCAGTATACACCTTGTGGAGCTTGATCAGGTACTTAAGACATCTCAGATGGGCCCCACAATGAAATATTGATTAATAAAAATAAAAATGAAATGAATCAAATACATGTCCCGAGCAATCTCCAACGGTCAAAATCCTTATCTAAAAACCTGATCCACTTCCTCCATCTCCCTCCACTCGTTCCCTCTCATTTCCTCCAAACCAGAAGGAGCATACATGAAAAAAGATAAGACTTCACGAAACAAACTCTTAAAACAAACCAAACCCACAAAGCAAACTCTCTCTCTTTCCCTTCTCTTTGAGTGCTTAGACTCTCCCATTGAGCTCCAACAATCCATTATTAGTCATCACCATGTCTTGCTCAAACCTAACAGTGTGCCGTGACACTTCTTCACTCTCTTTTGGCTCATTTCTCAACCCATTTAGGCCTCCTCACAATTCAACACCCAACAACCCTTCTAGATCTTCATCAGTTACCCCAATTCATTGCGGTCTCCGCGAGCTCAGAGATCGTATTGATTCTGTAAAGAACACACAGAAGATCACCGAGGCCATGAAGCTTGTCGCTGCTGCTAAAGTCAGAAGAGCTCAGGAAGCTGTTGTTAATGGCAGGCCTTTCTCTGAAACTCTTGTTGAGGTTCTTTACAACATCAATGAGCAGCTTCAAAATGAAGACATAGATGTTCCTTTGATCAAAATTAGGCCTGTCAAGAAAGTTGCTTTGGTTGTTGTCACTGGTGATCGTGGTCTTTGTGGTGGTTTCAACAACAATATTATTAAGAAAGCTGTAAGAAGAATTGAAGAATTGAAGTCTCTTGGACTTGATTACACTATTATTAGTGTTGGTAAGAAGGGTAATTCATATTTCCTTCGTAGGCCTTATATTCCTGTTGATAGATTTCTTGAGGGAGGTTCATTGCCTACTGCTAAAGAAGCTCAGGCTATAGCAGATGATGTGTTTTCACTCTTTGTTAGTGAAGAAGTTGACAAGGTGGAGCTTTTATACACAAAGTTTGTATCTTTGGTTAAGTCTGATCCTGTGATTCACACTTTGCTTCCACTATCACCAAGGGGAGAGATTTGTGATGTGAATGGTGTTTGTGTTGATGCTGCTGAGGATGAGTTCTTTAGATTGACAACAAAGGAAGGAAAGTTGACTGTAGAGAGAGGTGTTGTGAGAACTGAGACTCCTTCTTTCTCACCCATTTTGCAATTTGAGCAGGACCCAGTTCAGATACTTGATGCTCTTTTGCCCCTCTATCTAAACAGCCAGATCCTGAGGGCTTTGCAGGAATCCTTAGCCAGCGAGCTTGCTTCAAGAATGAGTGCCATGAGCAATGCAACTGATAATGCAATAGAGTTGAAGAAGACCTTGTCTATCGTCTACAACAGGCAGCGCCAGGCCAAAATTACTGGTGAGATTTTGGAGATTGTTGCTGGTGCTGACGCTTTAGTGTAAAGAATTATGTGGGTTTTCTCACATCCTACTCAATTGCGCATCTTTGTAGGTAATTTTACGACTGTTTCTCTTATTGATTCAAATATGCTTGGTTTACCAGGAGTTTTTTCAGAATTTACACTTTTCCACTGTAATTCTTAGCTGCGAATAAACTTCGTCCACAAATGAGAAACTGGCACTGTATCTTGCAACAGATGAGCTTTCTACTCATATTTGTATGTTCTATATGTTTTCACCCTGGCTAGTTCACATGTATACTACTTGTACAATTTGTATGGATATGTAATTCCAGGCTCCCTTGGTCAGCTCCTGGTTTTTGTCATTGTTACCTTAAATAAATCACAGGTAATTCTTGATTATTACAATTGCTTCACTCTAAAAGATTCTAGTCTGAAATTGTTCTTGGCGTATATTTACGGGGTGTGTTGACTAATTGAATCTGAACAATGTTATTAGCAGGAAATGTCCTCTGTTTCATTCAAACTTAGACTCATTTGAATCATAGAGAAGGGTGAAACAAATTGAAATTCATTGATCACTTGAGTGGATTTATGCCTAGTATTACGCATTATGAAAGTTCTCCCCAACCCTATATTAGTTAGCAGTAAAGTCTGCTAGTGTGATACGATTTGCATATCCATATGATGCCCAAAAGAAATTGAGTATGTAGATGGTATTAACGTATATGAGTATATCAAATTTAGAATTCTAAGCATAAAGTCATTTATGCAAAGTTAAGTATTCTTTTTTATTACAGAATCAAATAACAGTTGGTGTCATTCAGAATGATCCTAATCCTTCACATTAATGAAGATGTGCACGCCAAAGTCGTTGTTTTCGCAAAATCAAAATGAAACGCAAACGATGCAATTGCGCATACTTAACATATAACACAAACCAGAAAATTCACAGGAAAAGAGGAGATATAATAGCAAATTAGCAATTTGAAATAAATAAATAAATGAAAAAGCTTCAGTAGGAGAAGGGATGGCAAGCATCCGATTCTGACCACATACAAGGGTCAAGTTTAATCAGAAAATACAGGTGTAATAGCCACGAATTTCTTAGTTAGTAAACATTGATGACTTTTGTTGATTCTCAAACCAAAAAGCATGGGATATTTGGATCGGCACAATATTATACCTTTGCCTCTTTGTCTCCGCATGCCAAAGAATTATGTGGCCATATGAACAAGTCATTGTTGCCCGATTTTGCGGTGATCTTGTTGTTTCTAAGTTGATGCATGCAAGTGCTCCTGGTTTCAAATACCTATATAAACCTCTTCTTCCTCTTTGTTGCCACTTGCTTCCTATCACTAGCTTAATTTCATTGTGAGTGAATATTTGAAATAGAAATATTGTGACTTGTTTTTGTGTAAAAGAGCGGGGTGGCAGTTGCTGAATAAACAAGGTTTGTCTCAAGTTAATTTCTAATAAGGTAAGTGCCTCAACATTTGGCTAATACGAAGTTGTTTATGGGTTTTATTGATGTAATTAATCATGTTGATTAAGGGGTTATTATCAAATGTTTTTTAGGGTAGCAAATTAGTCCATAAATTACCACTTGTCTCAAATTGGTCTCTGCCATCCAAGTGTTTTAGCTAAATTTAACGTTATATAGTTAGGGTCACTTTGATAATATTGTAACTTTTAAAATTATTGCTGTTAGTTGTGCTGTAAAAATAATCAACTATAAAGAAGATTAGTTAAATAGTTGTTAAATTTTATTTTAAAAGTTATGTGAATTTTGAAAATAATCGTATGTGTTTAGTATATCTCACTTTTAAAATACTATGAGAATGCAAATGACTTACATAGACATAAATCTATAAAATTTGATTAAGAAATAAATAGGGTATAATGGGATTTGGATAGTAGTGACTAATTTGAGACAAGTAGTAAACTTATAGACTGATGTGTTAAGTTCAAAAAATATAGGGATGGGTTTGATAATAACCAGCAAGTTATTTCAAGTACGAGGTTTTTTCTTTTCTTTTTCATTTTTGAAGCAGTTTAAGTTTGGGTGTGCCTACGTTACAGATGCTGTAACGTACGCACCACCCACAAGGAGAGATGAGAGGTGGGTCCAGGTCGACTCATCCTCCATTCACCCTTCATTTTCTTGGGTGCGTATGTTACAGAAACTGTAACATAGGCAGGCCCACTTTAACTTTAAATAACAACATCAAAGCAAAAACTAAAAGTAATTTGTTTCCATTTTCTGCAACGTGATTCCAGAACATATTGTCTGCTAATTTTTATCCTGTATAAACATTTTGTTTCTCCCTTTACCAATCAGTTAAAATAATGATAGATCCGAGAACCAACTTGATTTTTTTTTTTCCCTTTCTTTTGGGGAAAAATTGAAGGGTAATCTTGATCTATCTGCTTTATACAGTTATATAAACAAAAATCTCATATATGTTGTTCCATAAAATCATATCATGTGTTTTAAAATAACACAACAAGGCGTGTCCCTTATAATTTAAGATATTTTTGGTTATATGATTGTGAGTAAAGTAAAAATAAGACAAATACACACTCTAATATGATTATTGTCTTTGAAAAATTTATATTGTTAAGGATATGGTTAAGTCATAACAACAACTCTAAGATAGAATAGTTTTTTATAACCACATAATTAAAATTATAATATATTTTTTATTATTTATTATTTTATGTGTGTGATTATGATTTGTATTTTATTTTAGAACAATGTTGGTAATGAGAAGAATAATTTTTTTTTTTTTTTTGAGAGGAAGAATAATTGTTTTCTAAATTTGTGAGCAAAAGGAAATATTATTACCGCTGAGATAATACTTCAGATTTCACCACACACGTGGACGGTGGATGTAACCAACAGTAAAGAATTAATATCCCGTGAACATTCCTACCAAAAACTGATTACGTGGCACCTTCTCATTCGAAGTGTCAATTCCCGGCCGACTAATATTAGCCTCTTAGAAGCGCAGGCGTAGCTACCTGGAAACATTTTTAAAATTTTGAAATTATCACAGGCACTAATCGCCCACTTACATGTCCACATTTATTAATATATTCTATCTTGATCCACCGTTGATCTCAAAATCAAATAGAATGAAACGGTTGATTTAATGTGATTCATATTAATGTGGAAAGATGTCGTACAGGGTAAGTTTATAGACACTTATGGCTGAGATTTTAGGACTCTTTTAAGTCAGCCTGGCCGTGACGCCTGAGCTTGTAAAGTTCGTATTTTTATTATTATTGTTATTTTTTTTCCCCCAATGCACAGTTATAGAGGAGGAAGGCCGAAGGTGGGTTTGTGTTTGTGAATGGATCAGTGATCATTTGATTGTCGTGGTGAAAGAGTCTTAAAGAACTCAAGCTTCAGTTCAACAAGCAAACATTCTCTTTACTCTTTAATTGTAGCCATCCATGGAAGCTGCTGGCTTACAGTTGCATAGTTCATTGAGTTGCAGAGCTGTATCTCAGGAAAGAAGTCTATTCAAGTTCAAACCTTTAACGGGTTCCTTTGCTTTTGTCAAAACAACACAAGTAAGTTGGTGAACGGTGCTTTTGTTGATTTTTTTTTAATTTAATGCTATTTCTCTAGTTCTGTTTTTTCTTTATAGAATTTGCTTATTTATTGATTTTCTATTTGAAATCACGTTGTAATAATCAGCATCACATGATCATTTTGTTCTGTTACATGCTTTGCTCTCTTGGGTTGCTGATTATATAAGTTTTGTTTACGCGTTATGCCTCTGGTTTGTTTATTAAGTTTATTTGTATTTAGTTGGGTAGTACTATTTTTATTTATTTGAGTGCAAGTTTACGATTCTAAGTGCAACTGTAACCAATGACACTATACTATGCTGAATACTAAATTTTGACACTTATGCTTTCAGTTTATTACATGGCACAATGAATACCTCACGAGAGGATTATCTCATAGGATCTATGCTGCTTCAGGTTCGTTGCGGGGTTATTTCTAGCTGAGCTAGTTTACTATGAATTTGACAAACAAATTTATTACTTTCTATTGCCTTTCTAAAATTTTATTTTTGTTTATTCTGCTTACTGCATAGATTTTTCTAGGAGGAGACAGAGAGGAGTCTCAACACCAAGGACTAAAGATACTGGTTCTAAGGGATTTACACCGAAAACGCCTGTGGGAACAGGCACCCAGAGGAGGGATCAGAAGGAAAATGGTGACAAAGAGGCTTCAGCCACACCGGTATCGGGTGAGCATGGAGGGCCCACCAAGAAGACAGCTGCACGTACAAATGGTGTTGAGCAAAAACCTGTAGTTGAACTTTCTAGGGATAATCAAATTGGGGAACAAAATGTCGACATAACTGAAAAGGAAAATGAGAACATACCACGAACAAATAAAAATTTGATAAGAGCTAAAAGCAGTCAAGTGGCGAGAAATGGAAGTGTGGGTGGAATTGATGATGTGTTTCAGAAGAAAGAAACAGCTCCCAAATCAGATATTAAGAATGTGACAGAAAAGTCAACTTCGAAGAGAAAGCATTTGAATCTTAATAAGAGCAATGCCAGTGTGAAGGATGAAAGTATTAAGGCTGATATAAAAGCCTCTGAAGATGCTTCCCTAAAATTAAAGAAGGAGATGGAGGAGAATTTGCATAAACAGGAAATTGAGAGGCTTGCTGATGAGAATTTTCTGAGACAAAAAAAAATCTTTGTTTATCCCCAGGTGGTGAAACCTGATCAAGATATAGAAGTGTTCCTTAATAGGAGTTTATCCACTCTGAAAGATGAACCAGATGTTCTTATCATGGGAGCCTTTAATGACTGGCGATGGAAATCTTTTACATTCAGGTTGAATAAGACCCACCTCAAAGGGGATTGGTGGTCTTGTCAAGTTCATGTTCCTAAGGAAGCATTTAAGATAGACTTTGTGTTCTTCAATGGGCAAAACACCTATGAAAATAATGATCAGAATGATTTCTGCATTGCTGTAGAAGGTGGAATGGATGCTTTGGCATTTGAAGATTTCTTGCTTGAGGAAAAACTAAGGGAACAAGAAAAACTTGCTAAGGAGAAAGCTGAACAGGAAAGACAAGAGGAAGAGCGGAGGCGAATAGAAGCAGAACATGCAGCTATTGAAGCCGATAGGGCACAGGCAAGGGTGGAGACTGAAAGGAAACTTGAGATGTTGCAAGAGCTGATAAAAAAGGCTGCAAGGTCAGTTGACAATATTTGGTACATTGAGCCCAGTGAGTTTAAAGGTGAGGACTTGGTCAGGTTATATTATAATAAACAATCCAGTACTCTTGCGCATGCTAAGGAGCTCTGGATGCATGGGGGTTATAATAATTGGAAAGATGGATTGTCCATTGTCGCTAGGCTTGTCAGTTCAGAGAGAACAGATGGTGATTGGTGGTATGCTAAAGGTATGCGTGGACATATACTTCTCAGTTGCCTTTTGCTCATTGCACTTGGAAGTGTTAACATTGTTACCTGGATTTTTTGGGAAAATCTAGCTTGCCAGGTGTTGAAAGAAGGGTGTTTTTTTAGGAACTTAATCTCATATGTCTTTTTGTGAACAAGTTTGACTTTAGAAGGAGGGTTGGATATTCGGTATGATTGTGGATGATTTTTCACTCTTGTTGCTTGCTCTCATGAAGAGCCTTGTTTTGGTGCTAGTATTGCTTATTATACATCATAATAATATGAGCCGCTATATTTTCTGCAGTTTCTGTACCTGATCAAGCCTTTTTGTTGGATTGGGTCTTTGCTGATGGGCCACCTGGGAAAGCCATTGTGTATGATAACAATAGTCGTCAAGATTTCCATGCTATTGTTCCAAAAAGCAGTCCTGATGAATTATACTGGGTTGAGGAAGAGCACCAGACATTCAGGAAACTCCAAGAGGAGAGGCGACTAAAAGAGGAAGCTGTTCGTGCTAAGGTCAATTATTTGAACTCTGCATAGAGAAACGTAGAAGATGAAAATTTTTTCCTGATGCATATCTGTGACAACATTCTTGGTCATTATAAAGTTAACTGGCATGACTTTCCCCCAAAAAATGAAAAAAAAGCATGCACTACTCAAGTTTTCATTTGGTGGGTACCTTCCAGTACTTTATCTTATCGTGACAATTGTGAGATATTTCTTCTCGTTTCAGGCTGAGAAAACTACACGTATGAAAGCTGAAACAAAAGAAAGAACATTGAAGAGGTTTCTGTTGTCCCAAAAACATATAGTTTATACCGATCCTCTTGACGTTCAAGCAGGAACTACTGTGACAGTGTTTTATAATCCTGCCAACACAGTTCTCAATGGAAAATCCGAAATTTGGTTCAGATGTTCATTTAATCATTGGACCCATCGCAGGGGTCCACTGCCACCTCAAAAGATGGTTCCTGTGGAATATAGTACTCATGTTCAAACCAGTGGTGAGTGATCAGTTTATGAAAACCTTTTTGAAAAATGCTGTAAGATTTAGGAACTGTTTAGAGTTTACTTCTAGCTATCTCCTTGCTATGTAGCGGCCTAGGTTTTTCTTCCCTGTCAGAATAAACAGGTGGTTTTTTGTTAATTTTTACAACACGTCTCTGAAGCAGTCTTTGGTCATTTTGTGATTTTTTTAAAATAATTTCAGGAGAGGACAGGACAGTAAATTAAGTTCTTGATGCATGCATAACTCTTTAAAATTTGTTTTATACATGCGACACATATCCCCTTTCTTTAAAGTCAATGAATGGTTGTTATAGCAGTTAGCTGGTTTTTTGGTTCTTAAGAGCAAGGATGTAGAACTCATAGATATTTGTTGGGTGGGATAACATTTCAGATCCAGAAGAAATTAGGCTAGCTTCTAGCACATAGATTTTAGGTTGGGTTGCATAGCATTCAGACGGACACTAATTTAGTGGCTAAATTTCTAGGTCAGTGAATCAACTATCAGGCAGAAAATTATGAAATTATGGGGGTGCAGCATGATGCCAAATCATATTATATTAAGAGATCTTTCATTCAGGCAGAAAGGCCTTACTGGTATGAGGCATTTATGCAATTTTTTAAGACTCAAGCATGTGGGTTTTTGTGTCCTTGCAGTCAAGGTTCCACTGGATGCATACACGATGGATTTTGTGTTCTCTGAGTGGGAAGATGGGGGAACTTTTGACAACAAAAATGGCATGGATTACCACATACCTGTCTTTGGAGGAGTTGCGAAAGAGCCACCAATGCACATTGTGCATATTGCTGTTGAAATGGCTCCCATTGCTAAGGTAACCTTAGGCCACAGAGAGAATTTATGGTTCCACAGAACAGTTTTTTAGGAATTATTGATAATATAATGACCTGTCAAAGAGGCTTCGGTGCATTCTGTAGTTGTTGCTGCTATCTGTGTAATTTAACTTAGGCATCTGTGACTTGGGAAGTTACAATGTAATTGCCTGGAAAAAGAAGTGCAGTGATAATAAAAACAGTTAAATTGTTTTGAAACAAGAGTGAAGTTCAAGGTTGTTAATCATGAGAAGTGATATAAAAATGTGTCTGTGTATGGATATTTTGCACATGAAAGCCCTACTTTTGTCTTTTTTATTCCCGCGTCCTTTGTCATCTCTGATATTTCCTGCAGGTTGGAGGTCTTGGTGACGTTGTCACTAGTCTATCTCGTGCTGTTCAAGATTTAAACCACAACGTGGACATTATTCTTCCAAAGTATGACTGTTTGAAATTCAGCAATGTAAGTTCAATGCTGTTGCTTTGATCAGATTTAATTTTAATTTTTTTGTGCATATCCTTGTTGATATTTTGTTTAAAATTTTCATGGCAGTATCTTTCATTGGAATCGTGGAATTAGGAGTTGTCCCTTTTTTGGTTTGAAGCGTAAAAATTTTGGTGGTTTCCTGTGTCCGACTGACTGGATTTCATTTCCAAATTGAAAATTTTGTACTTTTTCACTTATCTTAGTTTCTTCATGGACACTTTTAGATCATTAGTGAGACCACCGGTGCTTTCTAACTTCTGTTTATCTTTCTCATTACATATACATGGAAATTCTCACACTATTGTTGGTTGTTTATAGTCTTTGGTCTTAGTTTTAAAATGAAATGTGATTAATTGCTTGAATGTATTCTGAATAGGTGAAGGACTTAGAGTACAATAGAAGCTATCACTGGGGTGGGACTGAGATAAAAGTTTGGTGTGGGAAGGTAGAAGGTCTTTCAGTCTACTTTTTGGAGCCTCAAAATGGGTAATCTTTCACTCCTGATGCCTCCTTATTCTCTAAACCTTCTGTGATTCTTTTCCATATTTATACTGTGTTCTTGAGTAGTAGGCATGTATGCATCTAGATTACAATACTTTGGATTGAACTGCTTGTTCTGTATGATCCATATATATCTGTGTACTTCTACTTCTAGTAAAGTCTATTAGTTATTCGTATATTTGTGTTAATCGATTCAGTTTTTGTTCTTTTAAGTTGTTCACTCACTGCAATGAGCTTATTTGTTTATTATCACAAGCCTGATTTGGCAAAGTCAATCTGCAACTCGTTAGGTCTGTGATGGCTGTTTTACTTTTCCCAAAATGATTAACTGCTACTATATTGCACAGTGAAGCTCCGAACTTTATTGAGATTGAATAATAAGAATGAATTTGTTTGAGATGAATTTTACATAGGAAATTACAGTCATGAAGTCCTCGCAAATAGTACCAAATGGTACATAGTCCCAAAATTACAACTATATATAATGTGGCCACAAATTATTGACAGCATTAACTTGGATGCTAATCTTTTTTCCAGTATATAAACCTAAGGGTTGGGTAGAGTGGTAGAAGACCCTTTGATTCAACCATGAGGTCAAAAACCCCTTGGAGTCACCTGTCTGAAAATTTATAATCCCACAAGTTTTCTGGCATCCCAGGTTGTGAGGTCAGGTGGTAGTCAGTTTAGTGTATATGCATTGATGCACAATATGGAATCTCATTTTACTGATCATATTTGACCTCCTTGACTCTGTTATACATACTTGTGGGCTCGAGCTTGGGACCTATTCTGCAATGTTTATTTTTTTCTCAAGATCAATTTGTTTTATTAATTGCCATACAACAAAGTATTCTCCATAGGAATTCTCATTGTGCATTTTTCTTTTAGATTTTTTTCGAAGGGTTGTGTATATGGCTGCAGCAATGATGGGCAGAGGTTTGGCTTCTTTTGCCATGCTGCTCTTGAATTCCTGTTCCAAGGTGGATTTCATCCTGTAAGTGAATGATATCAATCCAATCTAAACACATTATGTTCTTTTTCTTGTAATAAGAACATGCATATCAGCGAAAAATCTCCATTGCATTAAGAATTCTATTCCTCTTCCCTGCTAAGTATGTATAGTCTCACATGATTATAGACATTTAAAAATCTGCTTTAACCGGTGCTTTACAATGGCAGGATATTATCCATTGCCATGATTGGTCTAGTGCTCCTGTTGCCTGGCTTTTTAAGGACCACTATGTACATTATGGTCTAAGCAACACTCGAATTGTCTTCACAATACACAACCTTGAATTTGGGACACATCTTATTGGGAAAGCTATGGCATATGCAGAGAAGGCTACAACAGTGAGCATATACTATTTCCCATATTATTTAATGTCCTTAGATTGAATGGAGTTTAAGATTTTTATGTGGTTTGGGTCGTTCTTCCTCTGTTCTGAACTTATTCATTATTTCTTGTTTTCTTGGCTTGAGAACAAGTTGCTCTAAAGTTCAATTTTCCCCATGATGTTTCTATTTACACGCATCTCACTAACCCTAAAATGCTTTTTATCCCCCCCTGTGGTTTTTCATTTTGTAGATTCATGTCTTGTGATATAGCCTCTGGAGAAGCTAATATGTCAGCAACTTTTTCATTTTAGTCTTTGCTATGGCATCGTCTTATTTGTATTTATTTCTTCAGGTGTCTCACACTTACTCGAAGGAGGTTGCTGGAAATCCTGCTATTGCTGCTCATCTCCACAAATTCTATGGCATATTAAATGGAATTGACCAGGATATATGGGACCCATTTAACGATAAGTTCATTCCTGTTAGTAAATAACTGCATTTTTTTCTTCTATTTATACCTATCTCCCATTACTCTCATGCCTATCAATATTTAGGAGAAGATTCATGAAAGTACAGATTGCATTTGTAGATAAATTGCAAAAACGAGTAGTAACTTTTGATCACTATTTCCGCCAGTGAAGTAGTGGCTAATATATGTTGCATGTCATTCTAGCTATCATACACTTCAGAAAATCTTGTTGAAGGCAAAAGAGCAGCCAAGGAAGCCTTGCAGCAAAAGATTGGTTTGAAAAAGTCTGATCTGCCTTTAGTAGGAATCATTACTCGCTTAACACATCAGAAAGGAATCCATCTCATCAAGCATGCAATTTGGCGAACCTTAGATCGCGGTGGCCAGGTTATCTTTTTGCTTCCTCTTTCCTTTATATTTATAATTCTGGGGCCATGTATTAACATGTATAATACCGTAGTCTACGAATATTCGACCATGCATCAGTCTAAACCTTCCTCTTGGTAGTGGATGTTGATGAGAAGGGGAGAAAAGAATCTTAATGATGCCAACATCTTTCAGGGTTTCCTCTAATAAACTAAAAATTGTACTTAATTTTCTTCTATGTGTGTGTGTTTCAATACCAAGAACGTATGATTTTCAATCAAGGGGGAAAGAGAAACTCCAATAATGTGAATGCAAGGACAAAATGGTCTAGTTTCAGACTGAAAGTCATGAGCTGACACAGCTGTGGCCATAGCTTGTTTAGCATTTTTACATTTATTCTGACAGAATATGTGATGCCAGGTTGTGTTGCTTGGTTCAGCTCCGGATCCTCGAATCCAGAATGATTTTGTGAATTTAGCCAATCAGTTGCATTCTTCTCATGCTGACCGTGCTCGTCTTTGTTTGACTTATGATGAGCCACTTTCCCACTTGGTATGCTCTTGTGAAACGTCAAATCTTCAGTCTCTTTATTTTAAACTCTTACATCTTCAATATGATTGCGGATTTACTTACTCATTTAGATTGTGTTATAGATTTATGCTGGGGCCGATTTTATTCTAGTTCCTTCAATCTTTGAGCCATGTGGACTGACACAACTTGTGGCTATGAGATATGGTTCAATACCTGTAGTTCGGGAAACTGGAGGTGTGCACCTAACTGTAGTCTATTCTCTCTTAACTGTTTCAACATTTTGATATGTGAAAAATCATTTATCATAGCCATGATATACGTGCATGCCTATATGTTTTCAGATCATTCTCTTCTTTTTAGTTTTCTTTTGGGGGTTTCGAATGCTGTAGAAGAGAAGCACATGCATGTGATGCAGAACACCTGGATTTTTGCCTCATTTACTTGAAAAGTTATTAAATTTTCAACTTCTTTTCTCTCCCTTTTTTTTAAAAAATTAGCTCTCCTTCAGATTGTGTGGCCGATAGTCATTGTAGATTGCAGCGAACTTCCCCTCTTACTATTTGGGGAATATAATGCATTTTGACAAAACAATTCCAATTTATTTCTCCTGTAGGACTTTACGACACTGTATTTGATGTTGACCATGATAAAGAGAGAGCACAAGCCCTAGATCTTGAACCAAATGGATTTAGTTTTGATGGAGCTGATAGTGCTGGAGTCGATTATGCTCTCAATAGGTGAGTGAATTTATTTCCTGTCCGAGGAAGTCAGCAATTATACTTTTGTTAAGCGGTAGTCATGTAGTTGATTTCAGCATCCATGTTTCTTCATTTCGTACTACTAGTTTTATGGAGAATTTTTTTAAAAGGACCCCTACAGGGGTCCTGTCATGAGATTTGAACCACATGATAAAATTTGGAGCTCAAAGTTAGCGAAATGTCCATAATGTCCTTTTTGTTGTAATCATTTACTTTCAATTCTAAAAACTCTTAACTCGTCATTTACGACGAAGTCATGTATTATATGATATTGTTATGTATTACACGATACTATCATGTATTCCATGATCATATCTTGTACTATAGTATAGTGTCATGTATTACACAAAATTATCTTGTTATGTATTACACGATACTATCATGTATTCCATGATCATATCTTGTACTATAGTATAGTGTCATGTATTGCACAAAATTATCCTGTATTACGCTACACTATAGTGTCATGTATTACACGATACTGTCATGTATTTCATGATTATATCTTGTACTACACTATATAGTCATGTATTGCACGAAATTATCATGTATTGTGTTACACAAATATGGGTATTTAAATCTTTTTAATGGATATTTTAATCTTTTTAACGTGATCAAGAGTCCTTTTATGAGGACCTAAAAGGTCAGCCACTTATGATCCCTTTTAAAACAAAAGCAATCCAGTATGACTTATTCATTTACAGTTTCGGGTTTGTCTATTGTAAGCATTTTAAATTTGTTGGTATTTCCATTAGTAATGTGTTCCTATGTATAGCATTCATTTGGAAATTGATAAATTGATTTTTCAGGGCAATTTCTGCTTATTATGATGGTCGAGAGTGGTTGAACTCATTATGCAAGACAGTGATGGAGCAAGACTGGTCTTGGAATCGACCTGCTCTTGACTATATGGAGCTTTACCGTGCTGCACGCAAGTGAAATAAGATATTGATCAGGCAGAGACAGTGCAACGCAGCTCATTCCCATCACACGGTTTGTACAGGTTCAGTGGGATATCTTTATCTTGTTTGAATATTAACTGGCATATAGTTCACCCAGAGTTACTGTAGAGCTTAATGATGGTTCATCAATTTTCATGTAGCATAAAACGGTAGGCTAGCTTTATAATTTATTATTTCTTAATCACTGTGCATCATGTCTATGAAGAAAAATAAGAAAATGTATCAGGAGTGAGAGAAATGGCAAATAGAAAATTTGGATGTTCTTTTGAAGTTCCCCAAATCGAAGAATGAATGGATAGAAGATGACTCGATAATGACTGCAGTTAAATTGATACGGTATGATGGGATATGAAGTTACTAGTTGACATCAATGTGAATTGAATATCACAACATGCAATGCAATGCAATGCAAGAAAGGCCCGAGTGGGAAAGCCTATCTTGTATTAATTAATTGGGAATTGCATGGGATATAAGTCTTATCTTGTAATAATTAATTGGGAATTGCATGGGATATACTCATTTAGTTCAAAATACTTTAATACATACCTTAAATGCTGACACCCTCTAACATTAAACATGTATACCCAAAAAAAATAAGAAAAAATATAAAAATATTCTCAATTAAAATATATTACAAGATTTAGGTAGCGTTTGTTTTTTTTGTTTGAAATTTGAATGGGTATAAATTTTTTTGAAGTCTGAGTAGATCTGAACACAAAAATATGAATGATATATATATATTTTTAATATCTGAATATAAGTAGTATCTTATTTGTTTTTATAAATAAAAAATATCTTAAATATGGTTATTTGATATTTTTGTCCTTTTAAATCAAAACAAAAAAAGGATTAAATTTTGTAATTTAAGAAATATATATGTTTTATAGAGATATTTTTGAAATCTAATATTTATTTTTCATTCAGACTTTTTTTCATTCAGATAAAAATTACAAAAGTTTACTTTTTCTATTCAGATGTAAATGTCTGAAATCAGACATGAGTTATAAAAAACAAACAAATTTTTTTTAAAAAATGACTGAAATTAATAAAATTTCAGACTTCAGATGTTTAACAAACAATCTTTTAATGGATTTCTCACTCGACTTATTTAATAGAATTACTTAATTTCTTTAAATAATTTATTCGATTTCTTACTTAACGTCTACTTAATGTGATTAAAAGACTTACTTGATTAGTTTAAATAATTTAAAGATAATTAATACTTGACTTATTCAAATGACTTACTCAACTCCTATGCGACACGATTAAAAGACTTACTTGACTTGTTCAAATAATTTAAAATAACTAATACTCGAATCGTTCAAAAAACTTACTAGACTTTTAGTCGACTTATTCAAAAATTTATTCGACTCTTACTCGACGTGTTCAAAAGATAAATTAATATTCGACTTATTTAATAGATTTACTTGACTCATACTTGAACTTGTTTATAGACTTACTTGACTTCTATTCGACTTATTTAAAGACTTGTTTTACTAATTACCCAAATTATTCTATACTACTCGATTAATTACCTAACATATATTTTATTACTTGGCTTACTCTTACTCATATTTTCTCAACTTCATATCCGAATTATATCTCAACTTACTCCACTCACTTCAGTTTTTGCTAGAATAAATACTCGACTTACTTGTTTCCTAACTTGACTTCCTGCTCGACTAAATACTCGATTTACTCAACTAATACTCTACTTACCTGACTTTGTACTCGACTTATTCTTGAAATCATTTTTCAATTTTATAAATTGAATATTTTGGTCTTAAATACCCACATTTTATGCAATAGTATGTGTGTGCAAGCACTAAGATGAATAATGTAGTATTACAATGGTGAGAAAGGAGGAAATGGGGAGGTGAGGAAATGTTTGAAATGGTGATTGTAATAATATGTAGATAGATGACTTTTTTATGAGTATTTTTCATTTTTTTCTCCTTTTTGGAGCATATTTATGCATTGGGGTATATATTCCCATTTGATATTTAGAGCCAAATGGGGTATATTTAAATTTAATAACCACCAAGTTTGCTTTTTAACTTTGGAGGGCATTGAGTTGACAATCATAATCATTGGTGAAAAACGATAGAAATGTGACTGACCAGGGACCAAGCCACCAAGGCAGCGCAAGTGGAAGACAATTTTGGACAAGATACCCCACTATCTCCTACTACTCCCACGAAGGAGAAGCATGGAAATATTGGAGTTCAGATTGAGAGCGTGGTTATTTAATTTTGGGTGAGGCTATTTAAATCTATAATTTTACTCATTAATATATTTTTTTCACTACACTCATTAAAAAAATTTTAAATTTACATGTTTACTTTATATATCCATCATAATTCCAAAAATACCCTTTGTCTTATTTAATAAATCAGGTATACTTTTGCCCATCATCATCATCATCATCTCTTCTTCTTGGTCCTACTTTATTTATACATAAATTTAGTTTTAAAAATGTTGGAATGTCAAAAAAAAAAATTAATTGAAAAAGCACCTGCAGTTATGATTAAAATCCATTACAAGATTGTTTAAGTAACCTGAACTTCTGGCTTCAAAATCGAAGAAAATGACAGAGACCGACGAATGAACATTATATATAATATACGAAGATTTAAAAGTTTGGTATCCAAACTTGGCTGTAACTTTTAGTTAATTTGTACATTAAAATTGAAATTTTTTCAATTTTAAACATACAATCAAGATAGCCAACATATCCTTCAAAGTTGTAACCATGGATTTTTATTTTATTTTATTTCCGAATACGCTTTAATCAAATCAAGAGCCTGCAGCCCTGCACATAGTTTCTTCTTCTTCCATTTTTATCTCTCTCTCTCTTTTTTTTTCCCTATCCTTATAACTAAAAGTATTTTCAGGTTTAATGTTTGCTGATAAATTGTATAAGATGGATGAAGGAAGAACGAATGAGGGTTTTATAAGTAATTTTATTTATGGGCATGTTTGTAATTAAATATTTTATAAAATTATGGGTTTGATGAGTAATTTATTGGGTTTAAATAGCCTCACCCTTTAATTTTATATATAAATAGGACAGATTTAAGAGACACAAATATAAACACAAATTTTTACAATAATTTTGAATCATTAGATTTAATAAAAATGAACGGCAAAGATTAAATGACATAGCTTTATTAATTTCATTAATATTTTTTCTCTCTTTCCTCGTTAATACTTTGTTCTCCCCCTCCTCCTTCCACCGAATTTGTTCTCTCTCTCTCTCTCCTAGTTCTTCACTTGCCGAAAACAAATCACTTTTCCTTTCCGAATGACAAATCTTTTGTCCAAAAAACTCCTCCACAACACAAATCTTTTTCCAAAGAACTTCTTCGCCGACCATCAAATCTGAGGCATACGGAAACCATAAGGAAAATAGCTAAAGAATTTATCGGCACTTCTTCATGAATCCCATTCTTATATATTATGACCATTAACGCGACTTTAGAAATCAGTATTGGCCTTCATGTTGCTTTTTCTAAGTAGTCAAAAGTGAAGAACTTGGTATGGTTTTAGGATTTTGAATTAAAATCTGTAATTATTTTGAGCCATGTTATCTATATTAATGTTGCGTTTACTTGTCAGTAATCGGAATGGGCTGGAATCAAAATAGGAATGAGCTGGAATAAGAATGGGAAATGAGAATCAGAATAAGTTGTTTACTTTAGTAGTAGGAATCGAAATTGGAATGGATTGGAATTCTATTGATGTGTTTACTTTATCTTACAATCGGAATCGAAATAAGTTGAATTGTTTCAAATTACTAAAATGCCCTTAATTATAAAAAGGTATTATTATTATTAATATTATTATGATATTAATTAAAACAATAAAATTAATAAATTTTAATAATAATAAATAAAATAATAAATTTTAATAATGATAATATTAATAAAAATAATAATAACAATAATTAAAATAATAAAGTTAATATAATTTTATTATTATTGTTGTGATTATTATTATTATTAATGACATTTAAATAATAAATTTTAATAAAATAATATTAAAAAATAATAATGACATTATTATTATTATTATTACATTTTAATAATGATAATATTAATAATAAATACCCTTAATTTATTATTACCATTATTTTTTATTATTTATTATATGATTATGCTTATTATTATTAAGAAAATTATTGTTAATAATAGTAATAGTTATAGTAATAATAATTTTTTCCTCTTTTTTTTTATTATTATTTTATCTCTCTTCCTTTTTTTTTTTCCTCCCACTTCTTCTTCTTCTCTTCTCTTTCTTTCTTTTCTGCAATTTCTTCGTTACTTCTCTTGTTCTCCATCGACAATTTCATCTTCTTCGTTACTTATTATTATTATTATTATTTAAAAATTTTAAAATCCGAATTATTACATCAAATTCCATTTAAATTATCATCGTCATTATTGTCAACACCACCATTAGCACTGGAATCAATCATCAACAAAATGAAAATTACAATTGGAGTCATTATCATCAACATAATCATCAATAAAATATCAAAATCGGAGTAAAAAATCATCATCATCAACAATGAAAATTAAAATCGGAATCATCATCAACAACAACACCGGCAACAACAAATCATCATCGTTGACAACATCATCGTCATCAGAGCAAAATCATGGCTATTGGAGATGAAACCAGAGACGAAGTGGAGATGAAATTGAGACGGAGAAAACAGAAACAAAAACACGACGAAGACGACTGAAACAAAGACAAAACCGGCAACCAGTAACTGCTCTACAACTGCTGGACCAACGATGACGAAGATGGTGGTTGATTTTGGCCACGACGGTGATGGAAGCAGCTGCGATGGCATTCAGCACAGAGCTTCGTGCAAGAGAGAAAAAGGGATTTAGGGATTTTCTTTTTTTTTTCCTCTATTTATATTTTTTAATTGTATGGAGGGTATTTTGGGAATAATCAAAATAGAGTGGGGATAAAAATGTCTTTGCAGGGAATGGAGTTCTGATTTTGAGATAGGGGTTTCGAAATCAGAACTCCAGGAATCAAACCCAAATTCGTGTGGGTTCCACAGACTTCATTCCCATTCCCAAGTCCAATTTAAAAAGTAAACACCTTATTGATTCCGATTCCTATTCCTCCAAAGTAAACATAGCATAATTGTTATACAAAAAAAGATTTCAATTTAATAATACAGAGCATAGAGAGATGAGAAATTCGATGGAAGGAGGAGAGAGAACAGAGTATTAATGAGGAAAGAGAGAATTTTTTTTAATGAAATTAATAAATCCATGTCATTTAATCTTCACCATTCATTTTTGTTAAATCTAATGATCCAAAATTATTATAAAAAATTGTATTTATATTTGTGTTTCTTGAACTACCCGTGTGTGTATATATATATAATTAGGTGGATCTATTTTTGGATGGTTGATATAATTTCTTTTAGCTAATGATTAGAATCCTCTTGATAAATTAATTCCTTGCGCATTTAAATAAGATTTTATTGTTAGCCCTAATAAAGTGGTTTGTTTGGGGAATAAGCAGCAGACTAGATGGAAAAAATACCACATGTCGATATGAAACTTTATAAAGACAAAAGTCATTGAGGTGATAACAGCTCATCTAAGGTACACGAGATACCCAGATGAGCCTAGAGGCACTCGAGGTACACGAGCTACCCAAGTATTCTAGTAGTACCCGAAGTACCCCACGTGTTAAAGAAGATCACCGAACTAGTTCAATCAGGGTACCCCATGTACTCAGGTATCCTAGTGGTACCTAAGGTATCCTGCGTAATGGAAGAGATGATTAAGATGATGATGGTTCAGTCAGGGTACCCGAGGTACCCTAGTACTCTCGGAGTACCCCGAAAACGGCAGAAGATAAAGAGAATATCCAGAAAAAAGGGGTCAGCCGATGAAAGAAATATTATCTTAAAAAGATTCGCCAAATCAGCTGTAAAAAGTACGGAATCGGCTAAAGAATATTATGTTGATAAGTAGGGGACAGCCGCCTGCCACGCCTGCAGATATTCCAAAAGATTGCTGTTGTGATAGTTGGGACTACTTGCCACGCCCACAAATTCCTAACGGTTGTAGCAGAGGTACATATGGACCACTCATCTACATATGATACGTATATGGTCTCCAAACTTGCTCTCCACACATATCACAAATATTCTAACTATAATATGAATAAAAACAAGAGTATTTGCGCCACGTCAGCGAGGTACTCTAGTTAAATGACACCATGTGGCCAGGTAACTCGGGTAATCTATATAAATATCTTTATAATTTATTTTCAAGGCATGATAATAATAACAACTCACGTACACATCAAAGGGGCAGAGGTTATCTTCAACCTAGAGCCTCCATTACGGAGGGCTTGCAAGCTCTCAAACCCTAGATTACCCAACTCTGACTTGAGCGTTGGAGTATGGGAGCCGGCCACTCCCGGCTCCACCTCTGATCCTTGTTTGGTGTTTTGCAGGCTCAAACCCTCTTTTCAAGCTCTCCAAGTCCAAGTCACGACCTCTCAACACTCTCACCATTCTCTCACTCTTCCTCCGTCAAAACAAAGGCCAAAACTATGAAGTACATTCCGGCTACGTGAAATACCTTGCGTTCCACACAAGACAAATTTTATTGTTCTTAGTGGATTTTCCCCTCTCTACTTGTACACTCCAAAATCTGCTAAAAACATGGTTGTAGTTTAATAGTAAGAATTTTATGTTCTAACCGTAGAAACCTAGACTCGAACCCCTGCAGTCACATGTGGCATAGCTACGTTTTAAGAAATGATAATATAATTAATGAGTTCTTCTTTAGTGGGAGCATCAAAGTGAGGATGTCTACTAACATGTAAAAAAAAATACAAATTCCTATACATTAAAAATTATATATTTTTTTATTTTTTATTGTATTAAAATTTATATTTTTTTATTTATTAGTGAATGCTCTCATAATATAATTTTTATATAATTAATATTATTTTCAATAATGATGAAGTTAAGCAATGGCATAGCCACCTTTTCAAGAAATGATAATATAATTAATTAAGTAGGGGTTAGTGCCAGTCTCCTAGTCAGCAGCAAAGCCAAACGCAAACAGCTGTTCCACTTTCACTGTACTACTGGGGCTAGCTGTTATTCATAGCATTACTACGAAACAATCGACTGGGCACTTTCAATTGAAAGCAATGCAAATTATTTCTCCCCTTTAGCTCATGTGGCGATAAGACACGATATTCATGTTGTGGGTTCAGATCGATAGCTTCTTGAAGAATGTAGACTCAAGAAAGACAGAAAAAATAAAAAAAGCTTAGCATTATTTTTATTAACTTCTGATCCTTTCCTTGGAACTGGTGTCAATGCAGTAGCTTTAATGGATATTGATCTGTCCCATATGTTTAATTATGCCAGTTGCCACCAATTTACGAGAATATTAATCGGTCATAGTCTGGCCACCGCTTTCTTGTTTCAGCAGTTGATATGAGAAGAAACTACACCACAGAGCTCAGGGCCTCAGGCTCAGAGCAGCCAGCTAGTTGTTCAGTGAAAGAAGGGGAAGCCGCGCAGCTTGGCCTAAGACAAAGTTAGTTTAAATGTTCAACAATTACACACAAGTACAATTGCCATTTTGGAATGTCAATGCCTCTAAAATCTTATCTTTACTATTATGTAATGTATCTACTTCCATATGATTCTTAATGATTTCATTTGGCAGCTAGTGGTGATGGGAAAAATTTATTAAAAGATAAATTTTTTGTCATAGTTTTACGATAATTTTGTTTCTATAGCAAAAATTTTGGGAATTAGCGATAGTCTTCCGCTGGTGCTGCACTGGTGGAGCAAGCTGGTTCTTCAAGGGCAGACACTCATATACTCGAGTTTAAGATGTGATCAAAGTTAACTCCCAGCATGAACCCAAAAAAGAAGTTGACCCACAAACAACTCTCTCTAGGGTCATAATCCAACAGAGAACTGACCCTTGTGCCCTCTCAATTTTAGTTGAGAAGACCGCTCACCCTGCTGACATACAATTGCCTCCAAAATGCATTATTTATTGGCCACCTCTCCATTCTCTTGTCCCATCCCATCCATTGTTGTGTGTGCGCGTGTGTTTTTTTTTTTTTTTAATAATTATTGTTATTATTCAATACTCTGTGTGGTTTATAATTATTATTAGGATTTGCGTTATGACTTATAATCAGATAAAATAATGCAAAAATAAATAATAAGATAATGAAGTCAAGTAGGTCATTAGATGAATTTTGTTTGTATGGATCTTAGTTACATTTCGGAGACCCTTATTGTTAACTAATCTATCCTTACTCTCCGTCTCCAATCTTTGTGCTTATCCCCAAACCCAGGCCATAACTGCACATGCATTGTAGAAGATTCAAGTAATTGTTTACAAGTCTAGTCCCAGTTATACATATCACCTTCAAATTCAATAAGAACAGAGAAGCCACCACAAATCTCAAAGCAATAATCTTAACATTCAACCGAGTAGCTATTGCTCTTACTCCTCAAGTACCTCCTCCTCCTCCTCTTAAGTAATCCTTAAATAAAAAGTTTATATAATTACTTACACACACTAGTACTGGTAATAGAACACAAAAATAACGAGCTAATTTTCACTGGTAAGGGGTAAAGCCGAATGTGGAGATGAGAGCTGAGTTGCAGTTGTTGTGAGTGGGGGATAAGCGGTTACGGAAATCAGTGAGGTTGGCCTTGGTCAGGCCAATATTTTCCCTCCACCTATCCCAATCAAAACAAAAGCCAGCCTTTTCAGTGCTTTTATAAAAATATTATTATTGATTACCGTCAATGCACAATGTGTATAACACTAAACCCCCCTCATTTCAAGAAACCTCTACAACTCACTACTGATGGTTCTGCTCTTTTTAATATATATCACTATATGTAGGTGGTAGATATATATAAACAATATGCTCCGATGGATAAAAGTTGGTTTCTGAATTTGCTCAATGCTACTAGCCCTTCTACTCTACTAGTACTAGATGTTATAATTTTTGTACGTGGCAAGCTTAAGTCAACTGGGATTCTGATTCTGATTCTGAATCTGATCAGAACTTTTAATTTCCTTTTTATTACCATATTTGCTATATAAACGTTTAAAAGGATAGGTTGGCTCATCAAGAATCAAGATACAGTCTGTAATTAGTTGTCTTTTTCTCCTGCCTGTTGTTGCTGCTGGCTGCTGCCTACATAATTTGAGCCCTTGAAAATGAGTGATTTTTGGGGCCTTATTTACCGAAGGGTTCTCATAGTTTCCCTTCTTTTGTCCTAATCTGTTGAGGTTTTATTTTATACTTTATTCTCCAAGTATCGATTGATTTGAGATTATCCTTGAAAAGCTACCTCTGGTTCTTTTGGAGGTTATTGAGAACAAAGGCAAGGTAGATTCCTGATATTATTCTCCTCCCTTACGACCCCCCCCCCCCCCCCCCTCCCCCTCTTTTTTTTTTTTTACATTTTTTGGATTCTGATTCCCAAGAAACAATTTTTTTTCCCTCATTAGCAACATAAAAGGAGAAGCAAAAGGAAAGAACTTTTCAGCCCTTCTATTTATATCTTTCTAAGTAACTTTATAAGGTTGCTTAAGCCTTCCTTTTTTCTGCTCTGGTGTTTTGTTTTCTCTTTTTTTTCTTTTAGTGATGGCAGATTGGCATGGTATTGTGAGCAAAGACAGCATAGGTGGTGAGGAATTTGAAGAAGAAGATATGTGGTGTTTTGCAAATGAGAGTGAAGAATCAATTCCTCAAATGAGGAAATCCAAGGAGTACTCATCTGGTTCTTCTTCTGCATGGCGCTTTCATTCTGCTCCAAGAATGATCAGAAGAAACAACAATATTTCAACAGCAGCACATGAAGCAAACACGGTGGCTCAACAATCGTCAGCTCCTGTTAACATCCCGGATTGGTCAAAAGTTTATGGCAAAAATGCAAACTTGGGATCTTCATCAAGAAATGGTTCATGGGTTGAAGGCCATAGTGACGGTGTTAGCACTAATGGTTTTGTTTATAGTAATGGGGATTATCATGGTTATTATGACGATGATGATGATGAAGACGATGGGGGTAATACGGTACCTCCACATGAATGGTTAGCTAAGAAGTTTGCTAGGAACCAAATTTCTTCCTTTTCTGTTTGTGAAGGGGTTGGAAGGACACTCAAAGGAAGAGATCTCAGCAAAGTGAGGAATGCTATTTTGACAAAAACTGGTTTCCTAGAGTAACGCCTTTACCGTCACAATTCATCAAATCATAAGTTAAGTGCCTTAGTGTCATCACCAACTCTTTTCTACCACTATCAAATCATCATCATCATCATTTTATTGTCTTGAATCTCATTTAATCTTTTTCTTGTAGTATGTAACGCACTTGGGTGAGAACTAGCTAGAAATAGCGAGTCCCTACTCCTAGAGAAGTCAAAGCTGCCTTTGTGTTGTGGTGTTGTTTATCAGAAGAGCGAAAAAAAAAAGTGCAAATGGGACAGTCTCTGAAATTTTGTCTGATAGCTTGGAAGGATTTGTGTTTTGCGTAAATGACTAAATGTAATGCAGTGGGTAGGCTGAAGCCAGTATAAGTTGAAACTGAAATACCTATTTATAATTAGTTTTTATATGTATGGCTTCCTATATCTGCTTTTGTTTTTGTTTTTATGTTTACTTTTAGTCCTTAGAATACTATTTTACTTGTCCTATGCATTTTCTCTTTGGTTGTATTTACTTTATTTTTATACCACTAACAACATGAGTTACATCATAACAGGTGCCAGTTTCTCGCCATACCCAGATTTTATCCCCATATATATATATATATATATATTTTTTTAATTGTTAATGATTGTATTTGTCAGACAATCACTTCATGATTTGTCTCTTATGTACTAAAGCTTACCTTCTTTAATTACAACTTGTGTGTAGAAGTGGAATCATTTTGCTCAGTCTTCAATTATCCTAATGCTAATGGTAATGGGCTGTGTGCAATTCTTGGATTAAGTAAAGGAGCATTGCAACACTGCAGAATTTCCCATCCCAAAAGGTAGCCAAAGCCCTTTTGCATCTGAATAAGGGGCCACCAATAGTGTATAAAGTTTGAGTGGTAAAAAGAAAATTGTCCTGCTCCTTGTCCTTGGACAGATTCTTTGTTTACAATTACATTAACTGGTAATTCAAAAAAAAAAAAATTACATTAACTGGTATTATCTATAATTTGATTTTTGGACACAACCAGTTCAAGATCCCACAGCTACACAACCAATAGTGTATAATTTGATTTTTGATTTTTGATTTTTGCCGACACCAACAACAGTGACATTTTTTTTATGAAAAAGTATTCCTATTCCACTTCACTCACTGTTGCTACATCCAGTTTTAACATTTTTAAATCCATTCCTTTGCTCCAATTGTTTTAAGGACCACCCAGCTCCTTTTGTGAAAAACCATCAAATGCCAAAGAGCAATAAGCTGCAGTTGCGCCTGTAGACCTGTAGTCTTTTTTATTTTTATCACATTATCTTTACTTTACATATTAGCAATGCAGCACCATATCCATAATGCAAATGCAAATGCAAATGCTGGTGTTCGAAGTGCTGTTCTCCAATATCTTGTCCGCTGCTGCTAAATCTATCATAAATATTGCCTGTTGCACTACCAGGCGCCCAGGCCATATTATAATTATCTTAATCACTCTGAAAATATGGCTGCACTTCCGCCTATACTTGCCCCTCTTCACCAATCAACTTAAATAGCTTTATTTAAAATTGAAATGAAAGCCTAAAATGGGATGGAAGTGAAAATAATAATAATAATAAACCTTTTAATTTTGGCCATTGCGGTTTAGATATTAAACACATATCAGCCAGTTTAACAGGGTAACCTACATATTTACTGTTAAAATTGGCTAAAATAAATTGCCTTCAGTTTTTCTTAAAGACATCTATATTCTCAAAGTTTCGAGAAATGGTTACACGTAGACTTCTAAGTTTTTAATAAGGGACACCAAAACCTTCTTTTAACTATAATACCCTCAGTAGATAATAACTAAAAAATTGACTTTAAATTTTTTTAATAAATATAAATATAATTTAAGTAGATTAATTTATCTAAAAGACTAATTTAAAATGTGAATTATTATATTTATTTTAATAATATATTTTTATTTATTATAAATAAATCTTTGGTTTAAATAGATTTTACAATTAATAAAATATATCTCGTGTATTAACAATATTAAAATTATTTTGTATAATATTGAAAAATAATATAAAGTTTTTATTTTAATATTATGTTTCTATTTATTATAAAATTTTGTTTAATATAATATATAACATTGTAAAGTACTAAAATATTTTTTAAATATTGAAATTATTTTAAAATGTATATATTGTTACATTTATTTTAATATTATATTTTTATTTATTATAAAATATTGGAGTCAAATTTTTTTAGTTAATAGAGTTATAGGGTATTTTAATCAAAAGAATGTTGTGATGTCTCTTATTAAAAATATAAAAATTTATATGTCTATTATCCAAAATCAGGGGAGTGCAGGTGTCTTTTTTCCTTTTGTTAACATAGAAGAGTTTTTTTACCCATCCAATTAATATTCATTTACTATCATAAATAATACATCTAAAGATGCAATAAATAAGATCAATAAAAGTTTTTTAAGGTAACATAATTTCCGTTAGTAACTTTTAATTACCTGCAGTTTTGAAATTAGAGAATTATAAACTCTGCGCAAAACTCTGATCTGAACTAAACGCCAAAAAATGTTTGACCTGACCCATTACAACTTAACTGTTGGTGTTAATTGTGGTTAGTGAGTGTTCGAAGTTCTAACATAAACTTGATTACAGTTATAGAAAATGACGTGGTGATGGGATGTGTAATATTTAGATCCCTATGATTTTTCTATTTTAATAATTTTTGGCATAATCTGTTTCATTTATATCAAACAACGCCCTAATCTAATCCTTAAAACTTGTTTGATATAATTTATCTAATAGTCATATATATTTATTTAATTTTATAAGTTTTTTTGAATTCTTTTGTTCTTGTTTGATTATTTTTATAGTAGAATTTTTAAAGATTAAATAAGTTATTTTGTCTCTATCAGTAAACGTTTAAATTTTTTATTTTTTAGAGTTAAAGTTGAAAAGCCTATTTAAAATATTAAAATATCATTTACTTATTTAATAATCTTATTTTATAATATAACTTTAAAAAAATTTGACTATTAAAATAATTTTATAATTTTTAATAAAAACTCTCATGAACAAGCAAACAATCTTTTTTTTAATAAAAATTCTACTAATAAAAAATTTTATTAATTAAAATAAGTAGAATACTCTTTTTATTAAAAAAAAAAGAGAGAGAGAGAGAGTACCTTAAATTATTGAATTCAAGTTACCAAGAGAATAATGCCAGTATATAATAACTCCACTTCAAAGCATGCTTCAGTCACTTCACTTGGGATAATTAATTATTTTACTGTGGACCTATTTTATAGAAAGGAACAAATATGTTCTTATTTGAAGAATTGTAAAAGTTCAGGGATCCATGTTATTATTCCACCCCTTGATTTATATTGAGTTATTAAGGGGGCAGTTAAGTGGGTCCAGTTGACTAATGCACCTCTCTTGGCTCTCTATAGTCTCTAGTGCAAGTGTTTCAAATAAACTAACACTGATATTTTTAATCTTTCTATCTGATTCTGAGAACCCATTTCTTTGCTTTTGCAGTCAATCAAGCTTAAATCTTTTAATTATTTGTTTCCATTTTTCATTTTGTAGGGAGATAGTTAAGTGAGGGACTAGAGGAGATTTGTTAAAAAATGAAAAAAGAAATGTCTTTCAAGAGTAGAGGGGGAGAGTTTGCTTCAAAGAATGTTATTCCAAGGAAATGGACTCTTTTTCTTTGTGCTTGCAGCTTCTGCGCAGGAATGTTTTTCACTAACAGGTAATTTTTTTGTTTACTTAGATTTTTTTTTTCGGTTGCTTCAGTGGTTTCTTTGACTAAAGTATGCATTTTGGCCCGGTGGGTATCTGTGTAAGATGGGTTTGGTAAGAAGAATTGGAAAGAAAATCTTTGATTAGCTGGCCTTTACTATTTACAGCTGTGAATTTCTGATCTTTCCTTCATTCTCTCTTCAATAATGTGATCTATTCTATTTATTGGATTGTGGTCACCGCAAGTGATCACACACATATCCCTTTGATAGATAAGTACCGTCTTTGGCCATGAAGATTCCAAAATTGAATGGAGATGTATGTCTCATTTCCAATTTGATGAATATGGGCTATACAGTTAATATAAATATGCATATCTTTCTGTTGCATTATTATTATACCAACTGAAGACGCTTCAGCATCTATGCTTTATGTATGTTTCTTTCCCATTGCCTTCAAATCGTATCAAGTAATGTTATGCTACATATTCTTATGTCAGTTTTCATAAATATTTGTTATTCAATGACTTTTAAGCTTCATTTTTTTTTTCACCATTGGTTGCTATGGTGCGGGATATGTTCTAGTTACTTGTCAAGGTGGCTTGTTCTTCAGTATAGTGCATGCCGTGTAAATCAAGAAATGTTGTGTCAGGATGTGGATGATGCCTGAATCTAAAGGTGTTGCAAGGACATCAAAAACTGAGGAAATCGAAAATCCAGAACTTGTGAGTGTACCTTCCAAACTACTTTTTGAATCTTATTGTAGATGTATAAGCTTTGAGGATGTGATTTGTAGTCTGAATCGATACTTGAGGTATATCTAGCGTCGACTTCATGGAAGAAAGACTTTTAATGGTCAATGGAGTTGTTTGGCTTCATTACAAATCACAAGCAATATTATACTTGTCAACAAGAAGGTAGTTTCATAAAAATATTGTTTTCTGATCTTTCAGAGCAAATATTGTGAAGGAAACATATGCTTTTTATTCTTGGCTCCCTGTTCATTTTGAAAACATATTTAAGCAAAAGTTTAGTGCTTGTGAATGCATCTCACCATTTAGCAATCTCTGTTTCCCCTTTTGAGGGCATCACTGAAAGGAAACTGAATCGTAATTTTTTATTCTTTTAACGAATGTCTGTATAGTCTGATCAATGAAAAATGCAATATCAATTGCTGTCCTGCCATCGTTCTGTCTTCTGAACTCAAGACTTCATTTTTCTTGTTATTTTTATCTTTGACAATTTTTTTTGAAAGGTATCTTTAACAAACTACTTATCGAATTGGCTGTTGATATTTGCCGTATCTTTTCTCAATCTTTGTCCTTTATGAGAAGGCTGTAAAGCATGAATCCAACAGCAATGCAGAGAAACTTGCTATGGTCGAGCAAGCAATTCAGTAAGCTATGATAATACTTTATTAAACTTGATTTATTCATAAGAGATACTATTGTCTTTTGAGTGACCTAAATGAAAATTGGTAACTCCAAATGGAATGCAGGTCAAAGGACAAAAAGCTTGATGATTTGAAAATAAAAATAACAGCTGTTCGAGCTGAACGCGATTCTGTGTCACTCAGCCATCCGGTAAAAGGAACCTCTAACACCTCTGGATCAGTGTTGAAAAGAAAATTCTTTATGGTTATAGGAATAAATACTGCTTTTAGTAGCCGAAAACGAAGAGATTCAGTTCGTGCAACTTGGATGCCTCAAGGTGCCAAACTTAGTTACATATGTGTTTAAATTTAAACAACACCAACACTGCCCCCACCACCAACACGCCGGCTCCCCCCCTCCCCCCCTCCCTTCCTTCTGGTGCATTCTCTATCTAATGTGGGACAAATGGGTTTACTACAAAAATGTGACCAGGTGAGAAGGGAAAATTGCTGGAGGAAGAGAAAGGCATCATCATACGCTTTGTCATAGGTCACAGGTGAGATTTGGAAGATCTCTTGCAGTCCTTTTGATCTGTCATCAATCAGGGGTTCAATAATATGATTTTCCAGGAATATTTTGCTAAGATTTTTGCTTTGATAATTATGAATTAACACTTGAGTGTTAGTTTGAAGAAATTGACAAATCTAGTTAATTGTGTTCTTTTGGCCTTCTAATGATGGGTTTAGATTTTAGTCTACAGTTAGCCCTACTTGTTGATTGAAAAGTCTTATACAACTTGTGACAAATGGTTAAGTGGTGCTACTCAAGTAATGCCCTGCATTTGCATTGTAGCTGGTTAGCCAATGGTTGATCTTTCAGTCGGAATGAAAAGTGTAATGAAAATTTTTTGCAAGAATCTAATTCATATATCTGCAAAGTTTCTTGAATAACTTTATGGAGAGAATATCTTAATTGTCGTTAATAATTTAATTAACTGTAGAATTTGAAGTTACCAATTTTTCATTAATTAAATGGAATTTTCACTAGTGCAACATCAGGTGGGATTCTTGATAAAGCTATTGACGCAGAGGAAAAGATGCATGGAGACTTCTTGAGGCTGGTGATGTTTCTTTCTTGTTCCTTGAATGCTGTTGTCAGTGTTTACGTTCACACTCCTGGTAATCTTAAATCATACTTCAAAAAATCTGATAAATTTTCTCCTGTGCTTGTTGGTACTATACATGCAGGAACATATAGAGGGCTACTTGGAATTGTCAGCCAAGACAAAAACTTATTTTGCTACTGCTGTTTCCATGTGGGATGCAGAATTTTATATCAAAGTTGATGACGATGTTCATGTAAATTTAGGTAAGTAAATGTTCTACTTTGTCTTGCACTGTAATTTGTAGTTTTATTACTCTTTTGCATATAACTTGATTTCTCATTAAGAATGAAACTGAATAAGATCTAAATTTGGCAACCTGTGAATTATTTGATAGTGATTACACTTATAGTCTTTACAAGGGCAGCCATTCACTTTTAGATGAATGATAATTATATGTTTATAATTGTTCTAGGGGTCGCAAGAGAGGTGATGTAGAAATGTGTAAAAAGGTTTATTTTATGTTAAAATTCATAGGTAAAAAAATTGGAGATGAATTGAAATCTAGATGTATTTAGGTTAATTATCTCAGTGAAAGGTACTATTTTGATTAACTAACAAGTGGGCCTCTTCTGGATCTTCCGTGTCTCATTGAGTTTTATGCTCTTAATTTCCCACAGCAACACTTGGAATCACTCTAGCTGCACATCGGACAAAACCTCGGGTTTATGTTGGTTGCATGAAGTCTGGGCCTGTCCTTGCTAGAAAGTGAGCAATAATTCCTATATTTGCTATATTTACTTGGCTAATTGTGAGATTTGGGTAAAATTTGCTTTCTTGGGTTTCTTTTCTGTGGAACAGAGGAGTGAAATACTATGAACCGGAGTACTGGAAATTTGGTGAGATTGGAAACAAGTACTTCCGTCATGCTACAGGGCAACTATATGCTATTTCAAAAGACTTAGCTATATACATATCAATCAACCAGTAAGTTACCACTTCTCTATATTGAAAGAAGCTTCAAGTTTCATTGTCATTGGATGAGCCAATACATACATTACACATACTTGGGTTGTCTATCCTGCTTCTGAATTAGAAAGCAGAACCAAGAGGTTTTTGTGCCAGTTCCACAAGTTTAAAATTCAAATTTAAGAGCTTGGAGTGACATGAAAATGGGAAAGTTAGTTTTTTTCTAATGCTCACATATAACTTCTACTTTTCAAAGCAAAAAAATGTGTTGGTGATTTACCTCGTCATGCTAACTGTTTTTAATATTCTCAGGCATCTACTACACAAATATGCAAATGAAGATGTTTCACTGGGATCCTGGTTTATTGGTTTAGATGTGGAGCATGTGGATGATAGAAGGCTTTGTTGTGGTACCCCGCCTGGTAATATGCTATAATAATGAGCTGTTTCAATGCGTTGTTGAACATTTTACTTTACCTCTAACATGTGATCTTTTTGGTTTTCTTAGTGTTTTTCAAATTTCCATTCATAGCTCTAGTGTTGCCATCACTAATACAATTGATTTAATGTGTTTATGCAGACTGTGAGTGGAAGGCTCAGCTAGGCAAGACATGTGTTGCGACATTTGATTGGAGATGCAGTGGCATTTGCAAGTCTGTTGACAGGATCAAGGAAGTTCATGAGCTCTGTGGTGAAGGTGAGGATACTCTATGGCGTGCAAATTTCTGAAAGATAGCTGGCTGCTTTTTTTCCCCCTACTCAGGAAAAACATCCTTGAGGAAGCAGACTCATGCATAGTTTTTTTTTTTTCCCACCCCATGCCTTAATGGGTCTGAAGAATGTATGTAATACTATAACATAAAACTAGCCAGTATAAGGGAAGAAATAGAATGTGCCAATAGGATCCTCCATTTTGTTAGAAGAAGGTAATCCTAGTGGCATTTAGAAAGAATGAAAATAGAGTGTAACACAAACCCATTCTTTAAATGGTTTGAGGGCTCTATTATAAGTTCTCTGCCATGACTTGGAACAATAATTAGTAGCAGTTAAAGTTTGTATAAGGCTGTTGGAGGTTCATGCATCTAGCTTCATAAATATTAATATATATTGCAATATTATCTTTCCTAAGCACTATTCTTGGTCGTTGTTGCCCACTTTGGATAGACACTTTACTTCTTACTCAAGCTTCAATTTGAAGAGCTACTGATTTGATCTTGAGTCCTCAGATGGGTCAAAAGAACAGATCAAGCATAATGGAATTACACTTATTCAGTTACTTCCCCGTAATTCTGTTTCTTTACTCTTTAGCGACAATTGAGCCGAAAGACATGGCAAATTACTTGGTTTGAAATTTGAACCCTTCTGCTTTTGGTCGTTAAAACCATTCAGAATAAACTGTGTTAAAAATAAACTCCTTTATTAACAACTTTCACGGCAGGATTTGTCCTCTTAACATTGAAGAAATCTCACAACTGGCTAGTTCAAATGGTAATTTTTTCTACTATGTAGGTACATAAAGAGTAAAGAGTCCTGCTAAATTTTTAAAATCATCTAGACAAATAAAAAAAAACACTAATTTCAAATGTGTTAAAAGACAAAAAAAAATAGTACATAAAGAGTCTGTATTAGTTTGTCTTTCAACTCCGTTTCCTCGGGCACATAAGGGTTGGTTGTCACGAGATGATTACTTTGCGTAGCAGTCCGTGTGGCACTTAAATAACTTTTAACACAAAAAGTTGTTAAGTAAGCCTAACGAACTTTTCGAACTAACTAAGGATGCTTGCGAGAAAGCTAAAGAGAAGAGTGAGTTATGTAGCCAAAGAGAATTCTATAAAGTTTTACAAGTATGCTTGAGTTACTTATGCTTGGTGTGTGTTGTGTGCAAAACGACAAGTGTCATACCTTATTTATAGGGAGGTTTGCCCAGATTTAGTGCATTTCATGCAACTTGCCAAAATATCTCCTAAGTTCTAGAGAAGTCTAGCTATATACAAGTGTAGAATTATCTAAATAATTATAAAGGTAGAGTGTTATAGAGAATTCTAAAATTGGGTCGGACTTGTGCACTTTGGCTGTGGATTTGGGTTTAACCTTGGACAGCCCGCTACTGAGCGCGCCACAGCTCGCTAATGTGTAAGAAGCCCCACTGCTGAGCACACTCTGCTGCTTGGCGCACTCCGCCTTTGGACGGCCCTTCATCGAGAGCACCTCTGCACGTTAATTTAGCCTCTTTTGGTGGTAAATTTGAGCGGCCTGTGACAAGGTGCTAACATATTATATTTATTTATCTATCTATATACACAATTAAAGAATATGAAAATATTGCATTATTTACTAGTCGATTATCTGAATGTTTTAAAAATATCTTGCAATAAATTAGAACAATAATGCTAGTGGAAAGTGTTTGGTTTGTGTCTGTTTGAAAGAGTTTGGAAAAAAAAAAAAATTAAAAAACGAATGCGACCAGGGAAGAATATGGATTATTGTCTTGTCACTTGTCACCAACTCAATACCACTTTGTCAAAAAGGTTGAGTTCCTTTACCGTCGAAAGTAATTAATGCAAGTAATGCAAATCAAGTTTACTTAAATCCATCCTTACCTACTACACCAATCTCATTGGTTTGAACAGAACAGAAAATATTTTTCAACGACACAACCCCAAGTAGCTAGATTTCATGTCATTTGCCGAATTTACAATGGTAGCTACTTGATTGCGGCTGCTTGCTGCATGAAAAGGAAACCTAGCTCATACATAATTAACAAGATTCTTTAACAAACTGTCTTAAGAAACACATACAATAATTAACAATATGCATAAATGAAGCATCTCAGGAACTCAACATATATTCATATATGTATATAGATCGCTCAGAACACAAAATATATAATATATAACGTACCTTACCTTCGAAACAGGAGAGCTGATAAAAAAAGTTAAAATGTAAAATATCATTACATGAAAAGAAAAATCAGGAAACATGAATGAAACGCCTTGAGGGATAAAGAATTATCCAAATACTGAAGGAATTGATTGCACGTGACGTGATATTGGCACGGCTCAATCAAATAACAGGGTTCTTCTTAGACTGGTGAGCACTGCTCTCAGATTGAACCGCACCAATATCTCGTATGCTTTGTGAAATATTGAAAAAACACAAATATAAAGATATGAGAGGAAGAGAGGGAGGAGGAGAGCAGAAGGTGAAATATTATATATGTATAATGGGAATGAAGAATTGAGGGAGTCGTTTCCTGTGAGATTCTGTATCTATATCTATATATATATATATATATATATTGCTTGTTTTGAGTTTAATGAGAGAAAGGGAGAAAGATGACAGATGGGGGCCTGGAAGATGCTGTGTGGGAGGCATTGAATATGCCAACAACCCATCAACAAAAAGGAGGTGGACATAATAAATTTAAAGTTGGAGACAATGGAAAAGCTCACGGAGGCAAAAACACCCTTGAGCTTTCAATTTGTGTTTATGAGGATGTGAAGGCTGAAGAGGCCAGAGCATATACATGTATGATCTTGTTATTGGTGTGGTGGTGCCACCACCAGCATCGATTTGAATTTCAAAAAAGCATTTTTAGAAAGAGAAAATAAAAGTCCTCGGTTGGTGCACTGAATTTTTAGGTTTGTGTCTGTCTAGCTAGTTAGTTGATATTCTACGAAATTGCAACTTTGAAGATGATAATCAAAATTGCTTTTCAATGACCACGAAACCGATCCGATGGGTCATTCACAAAAGATGATTTATTTTATAAAGTTCTCTAGAGGATGGTTAAAAAATCAATGCTCAATCTTCATGTTGATTGTATGTTATTCATCTATATTTCATTCATTTAGAACAGGAACTCCAATAAAAAGGCCAACAGATCGATAATGACCCGTACCCATTTGGTTATATATATATATATATATTATAAGTAAATGAAAAAAGAAAAGTTTTTCTCATTTGATTAAATTGAAGTGATCATCAAGATTTAAGACCAACTTTGAATCACCCATTATATATATTTATTGGGGATGAACAAATTTCAGAGATGGGCCGACACATGACACATGCATTTCAGCATATATCAGCAATGTGCATATTTATGCACAGGGTGTGGTCTGGGTGTATGTATGAGATGAATTAATTCTGGCAAATACGAAAGGGAAGCTGGGCATACACAAAGTAGTAGTAGTAAATGAAAGATGGGGCCTAATATGTAGCTAGCATTAATCATGGGCAGGGGTAACAGGAGTGGTCTCACCAATCAGTACTAGCACTCATTTCTTGTTACTGTCAGAACCCACGTTCTACAAAGATTTAATGCTTCAAGCATGTTCCCGGCCCTTACCTTGATTTAATAATTAATGTAACCTTTGTGCCCGCAGCCGCAGGCAGAGAGACTAGACGAGACGGGACGAGAGACCTATTTCAAAGTGCATGCCAACCAAAAAGATGATGAATTGAAAGAAATTAATTAACCCTGATCAGTCATAAGTAGTGATCAAGCTATAGAGTGAGAGAGTGTTAGCTGCTAGCAGCTAAGACAGAATCAAGTTTTGGAGTTTCAAAAATTGTGTTTATGTCGCCGGGGTAAGACTACTAGTTATGCCATTGCTAGCTTAGCTTCAACAAAAGTAGTTACTTCATTATACTTTTGATTGACCAGCTAGTGGCAATACATACATACATACATGTACTTTTTGTATCACACACAAGTCCTAGTCCTCCTACCTGCCAAAACAAAAGGAGCATACACATATACATGCATACGGATTTCCACATGTACAGCAATGCGCACTGATATGTCACTCTCTTCATATGAAGTAACTAATATTTGTGTGTTTGTAAATTTTGGTCTGATCTCCTTTTTGTTTACAGACAAAGCATGCAACTGCAAGCCAACTCCTCTCTTGCATGTGAAAACTCTGCTATTGTCATCCTCAAATTCTTCTCTGACTGAAACCCTAGCTACAGTAATCGATAACAAGGTCCTTTAACCTAATAACAGAATAAATTTTGGTGTATATATAACACAAAGATCGACTTTAAAACCCTCTAACGTGCGTACAGTACAAGAAAAGAAAGAATGATATATATATATAATTTATGAACATTTGTCGTACTTGTGCCAACATAATAACATAACAATGCACCTTCTTAAAATATAAAACCTAGATCTTTCATTATCGAAAAAAAAAAACCTAGATCTTTGTTCCTTAGCCGTGGCTAAACATCTTTTCTTCATACTAGAACTTGAAGAAGGTCCCTCCTCCTCATGATTATCACCGTGTGTTGATGATGATGATGATGATGACGACGTCGTCGAATAACACTGACCCATAATTATTATTTGTTTTGAACACAGAGAGAGAGAGAAAAGACGAAGAAAAGAGAGATTTTTGTTAATTAATTACTGAAGAATGAAGATGCACGATCTTTATTCGATGGACTCACCTAAATAATGAGCCACTAATATTACTGCTCTCGTACTACTACTGATCTCTCTCTGGTCCTTTGCCTTCTTTGCTCTTCCTTCTTGTCTCCTTATGGGCCAAATTCAAATGCCATATAGATTTTGCTTTTGTATTTGAACAGTAATAATGAAAGATAAAGATATATCTGATATTTTTTTAAAAAATAATAATAATAATATATATGTATGTAACAACGCTTAATTAACGTTGTTAATTACGATTTCGATCTTCTCGCTAGCAAGAATTTTGGTTCGTTTAAAGTTTTAACTGGCTTACTCATTTATGATAATTCAAATTTCAGTTGGTTTTGGTTTGGGAAAACCATCCAACATTGCCATTCTCTTCTACTCAAACTGTGCTTTGGATTTGACAATTGAGAGTTGAGATATGGGGGAGGATTTCTCATAATATTTGATGAAGTCTCATGGTATTTTATTTTTTAATTTAAAAATATTCTCAAAAATAATACAAAATGCAATTTTACTTTCCGCAGTATTAAAAGATTGTATTAGATCGTCAATCTGAGCCCTAGGGAAAAGCCCAGCCCAGTCGATTTTGCACGTATCCAAATGCTAAAACGACACGAGGCAGCAAGAGGTTTCTTGTAACGAAGGCAAGGCAATTCCGTGTTGGGAACAAAAAGGAGGCCCGACAAGTTTCCCTAAATAAAATCCTCCTAATTTAACAAAATAAATTCTCCAGTCCACAATCAACCGATCGATCAAATCGAATACCTTGAAACCCTACCAATTTCTTTCTCTTCTCCGATTCACTTCTCGTGTCGTGTTGAGTATGTTGTTTTCTTTGACACTTCTTTATTTTTTTATATCGTCATCTTTTTCACGATTAATTAGTTTCTGTTGGTTTGATTTTTATCTTGAAAAGATTGGGTTTTTTCTTTTCCTTTTTTTTTTCCCTGGTGGGGTTTTGATTATGATGTTTATTTGTTTCAAGTTTGCAGAGAGTCATCGTAGCGTCAGTTTCGCCATGGCCAAAAGTTCATTCAAGCTCGAGCATCCATTGGGTTGGTTAAAAATTTCAATTTTTTTATAAAATAAATCTTTTTATTATTATTATTATTGTTTAATGTTTACCCATATGCTTGTTTTGGTTAATCTTTTGAAACATTTTTCTGTGATGATATTTTCATTGATGAGGTTTTGAGAAATATTTCTAATTGTTTTTGTGACGAATTTGGCGACTCTTGATTGATGGTGGTTCTTTGCCAATTGAAGTGTCCTCAATTCTCTCCGCCTGTATAATTTTAATTCCTTCACATTGTGACATGAAAGAATGGTTTATGGTATCAGTTGTATATATTGCACTATGGGTAATTGATTGGCCTTTTTCTCCCTTCCTTAATCCTTTTCCCAAGAACGGGGAATGCATAATGTAAGGAGGCACTGTTGTTTGTTCACTATCTTAATCCCATCCATATGTTCTGACAAACAATTGTATTTCTATGATTACCATTGTTATTGTTCTTCTCCAGTTTGGCGCTCTTTTTTTTTTTTTTAATATGTGAAGGAATTAATTGTAATTTTTATTCTGTTCAATCTCATTTCTTGTTTGTTATTTGTTGGTTATATATCTTAGAGAGGAGGCTAGCAGAATCTGCTCGCATTAGAGAGAAGTATCCTGATAGGATTCCTGTAAGAATTATCTGCTATGAAATTCTGTATGTTTTTAATGCATTAATGTAATGTACTTGCATCTAATGGAGTGCACTTGCCATGTAGGTGATTGTGGAGAAGGCTGAGAAGACTGATGTTCCTGACATTGACAAGAAAAAGTTAGTTGTTCACTTCAATGAAAGCTGTTTGTATTTTTTTATATACTTCGAATATAAGGGTGTTGTTTTTTTGTGAAAAATTTTGCGTTTCTTGCTGCAGTTAGTTGGTAAAAACATTTCTGTGGAATTGATTTCTCCTTCTCTTATCTTACATTATGTGGGAAGTACTTCAAATTGAGAGAAAACTGATTATGTCATATTAACTGAGTTGACCTGAGCTTAGATGCTAGTGCAGTTAAATTTAATATTCTAAAACTTGTCTAGCGATTTTCATCGCCTGGTCGTAACACATTGTTGTTGTGAATGCAGATACCTTGTCCCAGCTGATTTATCTGTGGGACAATTTGTTTATGTTGTTCGTAAAAGGATTAAGCTCAGTGCAGAAAAGGCCATATTTGTTTTTGTTAAGAACACTTTACCTCCCACTGGTGAGTGGCAGTCTTTTATGCGCAAATCTATAGTAGTTTGTTTTTGTAATGTATATTCTGTGGTTTCAGGTGCATTGATGTCTGCTATATACGAGGAAAACAAGGATGAAGATGGCTTTCTTTACATGACTTACAGTGGAGAGAATACCTTTGGTTGGTCGTTTTAAGAGCAAAGGCAACAAGCCATGTATTATACAATTGGAAAGTTGTATATTCTCAGTTGATCCCTTTTAAGCCAATTCTCAGAGGTGTTCAAGGATATCTTGTTTTTATTTTGGATTGATTGCATCAGTTGATGCTAGAAGTAACTTTCGTTAAAATTGTCCCTTCACAGTATATATTGAATGGACGAAACTAATTTACTAGTATTACTGATTATCCAATCATCTTCTGGTGAATAGATTTTGTGGTTCATATTCTCTCACTATTGGCTCATTGGTGCAATCATACTAAAGTATATTATATTGAATATGCGGAAAGGAAACAAATTATCTCATAATCATCTGCATCCAATAAGATAGACATGCTGGTTATTTTTCTTATGTAGCAGTGCTTTTTCTCTGGCATCGATGCTTGACCCATTTGATGCCACTGAAAAACGCAACTTTTGCTTTGTTGAATCCTTTCGCATTGGCTTTCTTGTTACTGCTTTCGTTCTCAACTCTTCTGTGGTCTTCATTTTCCATGGCACCAATGCCTCCGGCTCCCCATTGGTCTGCCCAACTTGGTGCTTCAGTAGCCATGGTGCCTTCAAGTCTAGCAAAACAGAAGCTTCAACTTTTCACTGTAAAACAGAGTTGTTCGCATGGCATCAATTACTTAGTGGTGGATAGCCTAAGATCAAATTTTCTACATACTGTGTCCTCCATGTTTGCGGCAGTTAAACAAAAACATATATTGCATTGATGCAACAAACTTTTCATTATATTACCGTTGATGTGCCAAGGAGAGGAATTGGATCGGCCTTAGTTTCTAAATACTATAATAGAAAGAAGTTAAATTTCGCTTGATTAACGAATAGTATTTGCAAGTGGAGCATATATACAATCTCAGGCAGCTAAGAAAAAGAAAAATCAAGATCATAAAATTAGAAAGCTTTAAGACCTCCTAAAGATTATGACACGGTAAAGCACAAATCAAGAACCCATTTACAGAGGGGAGGAGAGAGAGAGAGAGTACCTGGTGAAGAATACTTGCCTTGAGAAACTTGATCCAGGATTTTATGAAATGAAGAAGGGTGAGTTCTTATGGACTTGTAATAAAGCTTTAATAAAGAACAAGCCACTTGTTGATGGTTGTCTTTAACTCCTCTTTAATAAGCTTTAATAAGGACTTGCCAACTCATTTGTTTCCATATTCTGAAGCAAACTTTGTTCGGTATCTCAACGAGGCAATCCCATTTGTTTACTTTAATATTCAATTATGCTCAGCCTTAGATTGGAATTGGATGTGTATTACTTTACCTAATTACATTAGCTTATAGATTAAGATTATTACAAAAGTATGGTCTTTGAAAGAGAACAAAAGCAGAAACAATGCTCTTGCCCCTATCCCCGTCTCCTAACGGAACGCAACTCAAGCAAACTAAAGTAATAAAAAAATATTTCAAAATACCCTTCGTATTCGTAAAATACGATTTTTTTGCTAAATTGGGTTTTCGAAATCGAGTACATTGCCCTTGAGACCCTTTGCTCCACTACACTAGTAGTATGCAAAAGAAAAAGTGAGAGAAGAGGTAAGTAATGTCTGGTATAGCTTTAGCTTAGCTATGCTGCTTTTTATTTTTTATGCCCTATATATTATTACATAGCTGTCACTAACCACACTAGTGTATTTTAAAATGCACTGGAGCAAACAATCATTAGATAATGATGCAACCAACCAAGACTCAGAGAGTTAAACATGTAACATGAGGGAGTGAAAAGTAAGGCGTGAGAGTGAGAGGACCAAATGCAGGTAGAGAGGCGTGTAATTGTGATTCTGAGTTCGGACTCTGAATTTTCTAGAATGATATGCTGTTTACTCATTAGACTAGCAGGGATAGTAAAGCAAATTTCCCTATAATGATCAACGAATATACAATCTAATTCTAGTGGGTTGCGATTGTTTTGGACTTTTAATGGCAAAAGTTAGTCCTTCCTCGTTTATAAAGAAGCACTCCCTAAATTTCCTGCCAATTATACTTTGAATTGCAAAATTCGGATGGGGAAAGAAGCTGCATCTATGTTAAAGACAGACTTTGATGAATTCCAAATTGGCTTTCAAAAAATGATTGAATTGCTTTATCTTTACATTCATAAAATTCTGTCCAGTAAATAGGATCTCTTCCAACACCTTTTCCCCTTGGGGGCCTGCTCAACATGCCATCATTCTCGCTCATTCTCAATAACGATGTTTGATTTACATGTTACAAACAGCCCTTGTTCAATTGGTGCTGTCCGGCCTTCAACAATTAATTAGACAGAATAAAGAAAAACATCAAAAAGCAAATCTAAATCACTCCAGTCAACGTCAACTAAACAAGAAAGCAAAATTGTAAGGAACAGATTGAGCCAATTAGTTCAATAGGTTTAGGGTGACCCCAACAATATCTACACTGGTATGGGCTGTATTACTATTTGCTGCAAAGCCAAAAGAAAAAACAATGGGACGACGACAATTCAACAACAAATCTTGTCTGCCGACATTTTTCCTTCTGTCTTCCTACTTGGATTTCCTAGAAGACTTGCACCTTTTCATTTTACTCGACTTATCATCAATACTTGACCATGTATAGCCAATTGGTATCTCAAAAGGATCCGAGTTCCATTGTTGTTGCCCCACTGATGACGACGATGAAGATGAAGAATTCCGTTGTTGTTGCTGCTGCTGCTGCTTGCTTGCCGATTGGCTGCCGTTTCGCCTTAGCCAGGTCGACCCCATCATAGATGATGAGGAGGAGGATGATAGGAATGATGAATAATGGGTGTCTGATTTTTGGTCGTCCTCTGATGATCCTTTAACAAAGTGTCTAGGACTTGAAAGCGGCGTGAAGAATTGCTCAGTTGATTGTAGCTCAACAAACTTTGTGAATGTCACTACAACTCTTACTGTGGGCACCACCGGAATTGCCACCTGATCCCCACCCAAACAACAAAGCACAAACAGTCAGTTCACGCACAGACCAACTAACTACATCATTAACACCGTTCAAATTCAAACACAAGGTAAAAGGAAACGAAAAAACTACTACTACATATGTCCATATCGATACACATTTGTCTCTCTCTCACACACACACAAAAAGAAAGAAAAATCCCTGATTTGAACTTTGAAGAAGCTCTGCTGACGTAGCAGAATCATGATTCATCTCATACAAAAACAGAACAAAAGAATCTTCGGATTTACTGGGTCCGCGCGTCTCAAATCACACCGCCAAAAGCCAAAATAAAAGGGCCATCACAGCCTTCCACGTCACATAATGAACAACAGTAGAATAGACCCCACAGAAAAAGCTTCGGTCGGAATCGCAAAGCGTCGGGTCAGGTTAAGCATCAAAAGAACCAATAGAAAAAAGCAAAGCAAAACACTGCAGTGGACCCTACACTTATTTAAACAATTTAATTTTTTCTATAATCCCGAAACTACCCCTTACCTTCACCGGAAATGTCCCCGGCGGGAACTTGGTAGTTAACAATTCCCTCAATCTTCTCACTGCCTTCACTTTATTCGCCAAGATATCAAGTAACGGAATTAACTCCTCCGTCTTTAATGGAAACTGCTCCGTTAACCAAACCGACGGACGTAAACTCTTCACAAACTCTTTCTCTTTCGTTGGGGGAGGCGCGGCCAGCACCGCCGTCGACCTTCTCGGCATTGCCGCCGAAGGAATTATATCCACGCTTTTTCTCCCGACGGTTACGAAATCCCTATCCTCTCTCACGAAACTACTGTGTCTTCGTCTATCGTTATTACTGACGTTAAAGCCGAAACTTGGATTTTCAGCGACCAAAAATCCGTCATCATCTTCGTCAAGTTCTAAAGGCAGTACTTGTTCGCTTCCAGCGACGTCGTTTTCATGAACTTTTCGCGAGCGAAAGCTGAAAACGACATTATGCAGTTCGTAAACCCTTGCTTTCCATTCACCGACGGATTCCGTCTTCTCTTGTCTCCTCCAGTTAGTACGTCCGACGAGCTCGGCTTTCGTTACGTCCATACCCGGCCGGTAGACACTGGATTGAGCGCAGAATCCGGCGATGTCAGACTCGGACATCGGAGCTCCGGCGTTTTCGAAGGCATCGAAGATTTTGCGGTCGTCGTGGTTAAGTACTAGCAGGGAACCGCACGAAACGTTGTGCATTTGGTCACCGTCGCCGAGGAAGAGAAAGCTTTGATCGGCGCGCTGGATTTTTAAGCCGTCGAAGCCAGCTAGCGACGTGTCGGCTCGGAGGTTGCCGTCGCGTTTCCATATCTTGTAAGTGTCTGATGGAGCGATTTTCCCGACGAAGGGAATTACGGAGCTCTCGAAATGGAAGGAGATTTCCATGTAGAAGTCACGCATTCTCCGAAGAACGGAGATGACACGGGGCAGGCGACGGCGCCACTTGGCCCAAGCGGAGCGGTGGTGAAGCTTGAGCAGAATCAAAGCAATATCGGAGTTTCGACGACAAACAGCTTCTTGGAGAGGATTCCATCCGGCGGCATTCTGGAGTGAGACGTCAGCGCCAGCGGAGGCCAGGGATCTTGCTGCGAAGGCGTCATTTAGGCGAACAGCAAGGTGGAGAGGGGTTTCACGGAAAGGGACGTCACGACGGTCGAGAACGGAAGTGATTTGATCGGCGACACGCTCTTGACTCAGTGAGTCGGACTCGGTGTGGATTTTAGAGGGATCGGCGGCTAGTCTAGGTAGAGTCGAAATAATTCTAGTCAAAGTAGTGTGATCTCCCAGAACGACAGCGTAGTGGACCGGGCTGTGGGAATAATCTTCTGGTTTAATTGCCGGAAACGGCATCGTATTGGATGCCGTTGAGGACCTGGCCATTTTCTGCTGATGGTTTTTCGATTTTCGAAACCAAGCAGGAGCCTAGTCCTAGTCTCGTAGATATCTATGTAATCTCCCTCTAGCGGACAGTTTATGCTTGGTGGTAAAAACGAAACGGGGATAGTTTGGTCTTTTCATTGGGCAGGATTTTGTTTTATTGGAGAGTGTGAGGGAGGGGCAGAAGATACACGCAATCTGGCACTGCTTTTGGTGATTCTTTCAGGCTGCAGCCGGGACTGGCAGGGACTCCCGTCGATATTTTCTCTCCCTTTTACATTTCAGATTACACTGTAGCTATCTTTAATTTACCTTCGGTTACACTATAATTTCCCTCTTTTTTTTTTTCGGAATGATAGACTAGTTGACATTTTGTTAAACCACCTTTTAATTATGCATAGTTTTACGGAATGAATATTTTGCAAAATATATTCGTGTTATGGCATATCATAATTAAGTCAAAGAAAGTGTATATTATTTATAAGAATGTGTATACAAGAAATTTTGAGAGTTTGTTTTGAGTTACTTACAAGTTTCTTACTTTAAAAAAATGACAAGTGTCATGCTATATTTATACAGAGGTTTGTCTAGCTCTACTAAGTTCTATAATCTTATAACCCTAGAGATTTCTTATAGCCTAGAGAATTCCTTTCTATGCCAAGTTCTAGTGAATTCTATGTATAACATGCTAGAGAGCTATCATTCTAACATTTTCTAGAGAAACATTTTCTAGAGGATTCATGAGTATTTACAAGTATGGAAGTTGCTAAAAATGAAATTTTCTATAATCAATCCAAGCCAAGCTACTATAACTTGGGCTTATTCTAGTTAGCCTCTTTAGCTTGAAGTTTGGGCGGCTCTTAACAATAGACCATTGTTGAATCAATCAATTATCATACTATTTGTAGATGATATAGCACAGCAATTGTTGCAGGTGATATTTTACTATTTATTCGTATATTTTTAACTTATTTTAAATTTGACGTAATTATCTCATTATCTAAATACTCATTTATGTCAATTTTGTAAACGTAGATATATATACATTCTTGAGAGATTTATTGAAAATTTTCAAACATTGGGTTGGGTTTGATATGATCTTACTAAAGATTGAATACATATTTTAGCCTTTATTATTAATATGAATATCATACGAGAGAGAATCCATATACGGCTCTTTTCCAATGAAGTGCATGTCATTCAAATTAGCTTTTCATTTTCAAAATCCTAGATGGAGTTATGCATAGATGATGAGGAGACAGACACTAAAGCAGATATAGGAGCGATCTTGTCCTGTGCTGTGCCCCCTTTCTTCGGGTTATAAGGTAACTATGTTGATTTGCGTTGACCAATATTGAAATGGCCAAATGAGACATGGAAAAATGTTATGGAATTAATAATGATTCGTGGGGTGGGGACATGGGAAAAATGAAAAGAAAAGAAAAGAAAAGTGTAGTTTAGACTTGTTATGTTGTCTGGGATCATATTCATATTCATATTCATATTTCATGTTATAAATGAAATAGAAATGCAGCAAAAACAGAGGATGGTGTTGGTGTCTGCGGTCTGCGGTCTGCCTCAACCCAGACCAAGCCCCAACGGATTTCACTCCCTTCCATGCCTTTGCTTTCTCTTTCTCTTTCTCTTTCCCCTTTTCAGACTTTATCAACAAATAATCTTAGAATCCCTAAGTGTTTGTTTGAATACACACATGAATGCCTATTTATTCTTTAACTATGCATTAGCCTAGCTAAGTGGGTAAATCTTTATTTATATTTATCCCCTTTCATTGCCGATTTGACAGATTTTTTATCCATGAAGAATAATTTTTTTGAAGCTCGTAAATTCATTTGAAAATGTATCATTTGCAAGAATCAACGTTGAGAGTAGCCACTCGGCCGTAGCTGAATGGTTAGAGCAGCTGCTCTTCCGTATGGGAGAGCAATTGTTGGATCCCTCATAAACTTTTTATGGAGGGATTTAATTGTTCTTCAGTTGTATTACAATTGAGTGAAGGTAGTCTTCTCTCTCGCTAAATGTGAGCGGAGTAAGTGTTCCTCGAATATTAGTGAGAGTTAAAATTTAGGGAGTATTTCATAAAAATTAATGTATACTAATCTCAGTAATAATTTAATTTATAAATACTAGTTAAAATCTCATATTATATGAGTTGTAATCTTAAACAATTGTCCCCTATAATAAAAACAAAAAAAAAAAAAACGTTGCGAGTGCCTTGCTTCTTCTGAATTGTGATTGCGTACGCGAAGAGAAATTCTGCTGCCAAAGGGTCAGCATTTTTGTCCGCACATTTTCCTCGTGTAGCGTATTACGCGTCAAGTCATCATTAGGCAAATTTGAAATAAGATTATTTGACCAGTTCAATATTATTCTTGTTTGAAATTGTTTGCCTTTGCCATACGACCAAACAATTAATAACAACATCGCACACTATGTACTTTCGTTCTTCTAAGGAACCCCACCCAATGCGACACGTCGCTATTCTAATTCTAAGCATTGGTCCATTTTTCATTGGCTTGTAGCCAGTAGCAGCCACTCATAACAATCATATCGTTGTGCAAAATCAGCTACCTAGATATTTCTAAGAACTGCCTGAGAAATCTGATGGAATGAACCTTCAACTCTTCTTCCTCGGAATTTGGCAGCACCCTCAGAATTAATATATAGAGGAGCAACAAATTTATGCTTCAAGAACAAAACACAAATCCTGGAGACTCAAATCTTGACTACTTTTTGCGAGCTGCAGATTGCTAATTAGCGTTATATATATACACACACACATCAACATCATCAATGGCTTTATTATCTAGCATCTTTGGTTGCTTTTCTGATTCAAGCAGGGTCGCATGCGAGGGAGAGATCAAAAACACACAGACCAGATCATCAAGCAAAGCCAAAGCCGATGTCGATAGCAAAAGCAAATTAAACAAGAACAAATCTAAGAAAAACCCTCCAATTCCCGTGACTTACTTCCCTATTGGAAGTAGACTATCTCCTCTATGAGAAAGCTGAGCATATTCTTTACCAAGTCCATGCCGTTTTCTGCAAGGACACTTGCATCGGCAGGCTTCTTTAGCTCATACTCTTTTATTCCACTTTCCTTCCTCTGTTGATTACTACTGTTAATTCATCCTTCACTAGGAACAATTTCTACTTTCCATTTACTACTACTGTATTCTTTTTATGCATTATAAGATTAGTGTTGTCAATCTTGGACCTCTTGGTTTGTTTCCGAATTCAAATTGTAGCTGTTTGTGGCCCAAGAGCAAGATTTAAAGTTATACAGGTAGCAATTTAACTAAAACATTTAATATTTGAGCAAAAGGATGATGAATAATAACTGATGAAGAAATAATAAAAGTCCATTTATATCTTTGTATTTCTATGATTCTTGAAAAACACCTCTTAGCAATCAAAGTCCCTCTTGCCCCTTGGAATAATATTATGGACGAAGAAGAAAACATTTCCGTCCATCTATCTATTTAATATAATTCATATTATGACAATAAGTAGGGGTGAGCATGGGTTGGGTTAAGTAGAGTTTGTAAAAATCTAACCCAATTTATTATTAAATCGATTGAGATAAAATTAATCCAACTTAACCCAATAAATACGTTTAACCCAATCCAATCCAACCCTTAAATCATTGGGTTGGGTTGATCAAGTTGAAGATCAAATCAAAATTAAAAATAAAATAAAGAAAAATATATGAAACTTAAAATGAAATTTATTAAAATTAAATATAAATATATTATAATATGAAAATTTCATTCACGGTCTAGTATTCGATCAAGAAAGCTAAAAAACAAACTATCTTAAAATTAAGAAAATTTTGACAATGAGCTTCTAGATTTTATTCTTAGTTTCCCACATCTCTTTTTTGAATTATAAATTATGATCTTTTAGATAATTAACTAGTATCATGTTCTGTAATAAAATGAAAGTGATTTATAATTATGTACTGGTAAGTGTTTCTTACTTTTAAAATTAAACTTATAAAATAATAAATTTACCAAGCAATTATATGCTACTATGTCAATCAATAGCCACAGACTCAACTAGAATATTTATCAATTCTAAAACAAATAAATATTCTTATTTACGTGGGTTGGGTTGGGTTAAATAGGTTCATCAAAATTAATCCAACCCAATTATTAATTGGGTTCGAAAAAATTCACTCAATCAACCCACAATAACCCACTCAACTCGTTAAATTAAATTGGATTGGGTCCATTGGGTTGGATTGGGTTTGCCCACCTCTAACAATAAGGTATGTTAGAAAAACAATTTCTACAGTGTTGTTGACACACACACACACACATTATGGGATGGGATGGGCTGGGTTCTATTAAAGATGGCCAACGGGCCAGGCGGCAAGTGGCAAGGTTCAGGCACGGCACGAGCACGTTTCGATGGGATACGCAGCACGGCACGACGCGCAGGTGGGTTGGGCTTAGAAATTTAAGCACGTGGGCCTTATATAAGTACAGTACGATTAGAGATAGGCTAAAGCACGGCACGTGAAAACGCAAGCAATAAGCACGTTTTACTTTTTAATGAAAGTAAATTTAAAATTTATGATTTTACAAATAACTTGAAATTGAATCTTTTAATATATTTTTTTGCTAGTGTAATTTTTTTAAATTTATTTAACTCTTAGTTTAAAAAAACACTCTAATTATTTTATGTTTATAATTTATTAAATGGATAGCTGATATTATGATTTTAATAAATAAAATTATAAATATCGTGATTTTATAAAATGTATGTAATAATATTATTATGAACTATGATCTATAACTCTATGTAAATCTAAGTTAATAATTAAGTTAATCGTTGAGAAAAATTTATTGTTATTATTGTTGTTGTTAAGTATAAAAAGAATTCTAATACATTATACAATAAGATCTAATTCTAATACAATAGGATCTAACTTAATAGTTATTATTATATTCTCTTACTATTATTAGTTTTTATTATTAAATATGGACTTGAATTTTGAATTTTTAATTTTATTGAACTTGACCAAAGGCACATGGACTCAAAAAAAGTACATAAGATTAAAAAAAATACATCAATAACTTAACATACCTTCTTAAAAAAATTAAAATAAAAAGTTTGTCGTGCTTTTTTTCTTAAGCACGACACGACACGGCCAACAGCACGGCACATGTGCCGGGCACAGCACAGCACGGGCACAAACACACATAGGCCTTCCTTTGTCGGTCCAGCCCGTTGGCCACCTTTAGGTTCTATCTATTTTTCTTTCAGCATACTATAAATAATAATAAATCTTAACACCCAGTCAACGACCACGAGCGCAAAGTGAAATTAAGAAAATGATCTTTGAAGTTTGAACAAATGCAAGACAACAGTTAATTACCTTTATTTTGATTTCACAACAGTTCTTTCTACTACAAATAGACTACCAAACACTAGAGCTGGCAAAACGGGTCATCGGGTCGTGTCAAATTTAGGTCGACTCAAACTCGATCCATTTAATAATCGTGTCAAAATATTGAGACCCAAACCCGACACAAAAAATAAACGGGTTACCCAATAACCCGCTTAATATATAAATATTTAACAAAATTTACATTAGATATTTGTGTAAGTATATATATATATGTATGTATGTATGTATATATGTATGTATGTAGTAATGTTCTAATCTTGAATTTTAAAGTACGGAAAAGTCTTGAAAAGCTTTAAAACTATACGGTCTAAACTCTTTAAGTATTAAGCATTTAAAATCCCACGGTTTTAAAGCTTTCCTGAACATTTCCGTACTTTAAAATTATGGACCAGATTAGGATTATATATGCACACACACCCCAAAATATTAACCATTTACACTATCCAAGTTCTAAATCTATATAAAATTTTATAAATGAAACACTATGTATATGTCCATCCTTCCAAAAAAAAAATAGAATTATGTCCTATATTTGAGTTTTAATGATAATAACTTAAAAATTAATTTAAAATAGAAAATATAATTGTGTCATTGGTCGGGTAAATGGGTTAAAGTTCTTGACCCTAACCTGACACGAAAAAAAATCGTGTCAACCCAGACCAAACCCATTTAATAATCGTGTCAAAATTTGACGACACATACCCATTTATTTATGTCGTGTTCGTGTTGGGTAGTCGGGTTGTGTCAAATTTTGCCAGCTCTACCAAACACCAAGTCCTTGTGCAAATTATGCCGGTCGTTTTTCTTTCAACATACTATAAATAATAATAAATCTCAACACCCAGTTAGTGACCACAAGCGCAAAGTGAAATTAAGAAAACGATCTTTGAAGTTTGAACAAATGCAGGACAATAGTTAATTACCTTTATTTTGAATTCACAACAGTTCTTTCTACCACAAATAGACTACCAAACACTAGAGCTGGCAAAAAGGGTCATCGGGTCGTGTTCGTGTCGTGTCAAATTTAGGTCGACTCAAACACGATCTATTTAATAATCGTGTCAAAATATTGAGACCCAAACCCGACACGAAAAATAAATAGGTTACCCAATAACCCGCTTAATATATAAATATTTAACAAAATTTACATTAGATATTTGTGTAAGTATATATATATGTATGTATGTATGTATGTATGTAGTAATGTTCTAATCTTGAATTTTAAAGCACGGAAAAGTCTTGAAAAGCTTTAAAACCATGCAGTCTAAACTCTTTAAGTATTAAGTATTTAAAATCCCATGGTTTTAAAGTTTTCCCGAACTTTTCCGCACTTTAAAATTCTGGACCAGATTAAGATTATATATGCACACACACCCCAAAATATTTATCATTTACATTATCCAAATTCTAAATCTATATAAAATTTTATAAATGAAACACTATGTATATGTCCATCCTTTCAAAAAAAATAGAATTATGTCTAATATTTGAGTTTTAATGATAATAACCTAAAAATTAATTTAAAATAGAAAATATAATTGTGTCATTGGTCGGGTAAATGGGTTAAAGTTCTTGACCCTAACCCGACTCGAAAAAAAATCGTGTCAACCCGGACCAAATCCATTTAATAATCGTGTCAAAATTTGACGACACATACCCATTTATTTATGTCGCGTTCGTGTTGGGTAGTCGGGTTGTGTCAAATTTTGCCAGCTCTACCAAACACCAAGTCCTTGTGCAAATTATGCCGGTCATTTTTCTTTCAACATACTATAAATAATAATAAATCTCAACACCCAGTCAGCGACCACAAGTGCAAAGTGAAATTAAGAAAACGATCTTTGAAGTTTGAACAAATGCAGGACAACAGTTAATTACCTTTATTTTAAATTCACAACAGTTCTTTCTACCACAAATAGACTACCAAACACTAGAGCTAGCAAAACGGGTCATCGGGTCGTGTTCGTGTCGTGTCAAATTTAGGTCGACTCAAACACGATCCATTTAATAATCGTGTCAAAATATTGAGACCCAAACCCGACACGAAAAATAAACGGGTTACCCAATAACTCGCTTAATATATAAATATTTAACAAAATTTACATTAGATATTTGTGTAAATATATATATAAATATATGTATGTATGTATATATGTAGTAATGTTCTAATCTTGAATTTTAAAGCATAGAAAAGTCTTGAAAAGCTTTAAAACCATACGGTCTAAACTCTTTAAGTATTAAGCATTTAAAATCCCACGGTTTTAAAGCTTTCCCGAACTTTTCCGTACTTTAAAATTTTGGACCAGATTAAGATTATATATGCACACACACCCCAAACTATTAACCATTTACACTATCCAAGTTCTAAATCTATATAAAATTTTATAAATGAAATACTACGTATATGTCTATCCTACCAAAAAAAAATATATAAAAAATAGAATTATATCTAATATTTGAGTTTTAATGATAATAACCTAAAAATTAATTTAAAATAGAAAATATAATTGTGTTATTGGTCGGGTAAATGGGTTAAAGTTCTTGACCCTAACCCGACACGAAAAAAAATCGTGTCAATCCGGACCAAACCCATTTAATAATCGTATTAAAATTTGACGACACATACCCATTTATTTATGTCGTGTTCGTGTTGGATAGTCGGATTATGTCAAATTTTACCAGCTCTACCAAACACCAAGTCCTTGTGCAAATTATGCCGGTCGTTTTAACCATTTTTTCCTGCTTTAAATGTATCAAAATGCAATTCGAGTCTGTATATCATAAAGAGGCAGGACCTTAATCCCTCCTAACCGTATAATTGAATAGAAAAAGACATTTTCTCCATTAATTTAATATGGCTAGAGTAGATTTCGCTTTGATATTAGTGAGGCCGTGAGGATAAAAAATTTTATTATACTATAATAGACATGATTAAGGGTAGTTGTAAATTTCTAATTGTAAATATTAACAGACTTTTAATTATAATATACCTATTAGAAAATACTATTTTTGTTGTTGTTTTTTTTTTATTTTGGAAAGAACCAATTGTGGCGACTGAGCATTACTAAAGAGATGGAGAGGTATCTTTAGTATAGCTCCAGTTTATTGTGCACATTATTTATTTATGGTATCTCTTGTACGTTGTGTTCTTCAGGTTCATAAGTGTGATTATAAGATTTAGTTGATTCTGTATTGTAAAGATGTGTTTGTACAGTGATCTTAATGTTGAATCACCAATAGTGTAGTGCTATTGTACCATTACTTGGATTATTGAATAGAATTCTTATCTGTGTTTTACAAAAGAAGAAAAAAATCTGAATTCTTTTTAATAATTAATATAAGGAAGATGCCCATCCCAATTGATCTAATGATTATGGGAGGTGAATAAAAGCAGCCCTCAGAGACTCAACTGAAGAGTTGAGGCAGTCACTGTATTTGTTTGGCAATTTCTGAAAACTAATAAATACAAATAGTTGAATGAAAAGTGATCTGCCATGGAGCAATGTCAACCCTCCATCACGCCAATACGCCCGCAACAGGAGTCTTTTCTCAGGATAAATAGACAGGACAGACAGCTCATAGAATGTACAGTTCAATCATGATCGACTTACACTTGGTTTCACAAGGTTCGTTTCATATCACCATTTATCATTATGAAGCCTAAATGTTAGATTTCTGATTTAAGGGCGCGCCATTGCATTTGTACAACTAAATACTGTAATGACCTCTTAATTTATTGGAGTTTAATAGTTTTATTGACACCGATGAGACATCCACAGGAGTACGTGGAATTAAAAAATTCCATTGTTTCGTAAGTAGACATAAACCTTTTTCAACTGTAACCCAAGGACAAGGAGACCCTTCCAAATAGCTACATGTTTTGCTCTATATATATACATAGCCGCTTAAATTGGATTATTATTCGCTAATCCACAATGCCGGGCTGAATATTGAATGAGAAATGGCACCAATTAAAAATAGCGTATAAGGCTAAAAAGTCATCCTTTTGCATCGAACTAAAACATCAAAAAAGCACAATTTTGCAATCTGGCATATTCCTGAATCCTCCTGTCCTGCCTGGATATGTCAGCCTAATAAATTTCATTATTATTTATAGCCAATTGCAAAATTTACTATAAATTTTAACAGAGCTTCAAAAAAAAATTTGAAGTAGACCTACTGGAGTAGACCTCTCGCTTTTTGCCAAAAAATAAAATATTCTATGCTTTGACTCCTCCAGCCCTCACTTTTGACCCGAAACAGATTATAATTTAAAAAGTAGTTTGGTTGGTAAAATTATAAATTTATTAGATACATCACCTCTGGCAATTTGCAGCTTCGCTTAATCAAATGGGTAATTTTTAGGAACCTCCCCTAAGATTTGAGGTATTTACACTTATATGTCAAGTTTATCTATATATTTACATATCCCCTGTCAATATCCTTATCAGTTCCATCCATTGACCATTAGTGAACTGACGAAATATCCAAAATACCCTTAACACCAAAAAGGCTATAAACATCTACAATTTACTACCCAATATTTAGTGCCAAACATCACATAAATGTGATGGAAAGACTAAAATACCCATGTCAAACTAATAATTTACATTGCATAATAATAAAAACTAATAATTTACGTTGCATAATAATAATAATAATAATAATAATAAAGATTAAAAGTAAAAACTAAAAGTTAGAAACTATTATGGATGCATCAATATAGGAAGTATCCTTGTCTTGGACGAAATAAGTCAAGAATAGTAAGAGAACCAGCAAAGCAATTCATTTCTTTGTCAAGAATTATGTGTAAATTTGGAAGGCAAAGTTGGCTACAAAGCCAAATCTCATTGTCAATTTGTGTGTTTGGCAGTGGATGAGCAAAGCCTACGTTTTGAGTTGCATTTTGCATAATTAGTGCACAACCAATAATTGTACAATAAAGATAAATAAATAAAGGCTGAAGTGAGAAGAGACAATAATTACAGCAAAAACCTCAATGATCTATCAGACGAGGAAGCCGAACTACAAGAATTGACAGAAAAAGAAGAAACTCCTTTTATAACTTCATGCCCTTCAAAACACTGCTTTTTTCACCACTTTCAACTCTCTTTTGAAGGGCACTACTTTTGTATCCCTTCATCATTGTCAAATCCCAATCACTAACACCATTTTCTTGAAATACTTCTACTTATTGTTGTTCATCATCATCATTCAAAACCAAATGCAAGCCATTCACCTTGTCTCGCAATGGCCTCAACAAGATCTACTCTTCCAGCATCCATTAACTCGCAATAACCTCACCAAGATCTACTCTTCAAGCATCTATTAACTATTTCTTGATTGGAAACGCCTTTGAATTTTCTTAGTTCCTTATAAACTTCAAAATCTCAACTTTGAAAGCCAAATATCATTCATTATCCAAATCTTTCTTACACCTTAGAAACCAACCACACATACTACAATAATCCCTATAATTCCTCTCTCTCATCTTAAGAAATCATAAAAATGACCTACTGTTTTGTCTCTCTTTTGAGTTGCAACAAGATTCAATGAAACAACCTGCTCTTGCTTTCATGTTCTTTTTGAGATAAAAGTAAAAGCACAAGAAGGAGAAGTATGGATATTCAAATCTGGGAGCGAATATGGTGAGGTAAATAAGCAATATGAAATGGCAGTGAGTGAGGCCATGAATCCATAATGGTTCATGCATTTTGTCAAATATTTGGTCATATGCTGTTATAGATTCAAATTATACATCCAAGTTCTTTCAAGTTCCAATACTAGTCACATCAAACATTGGATGTCGTTGACAATTGCTGGACGTCACCATTCTATTGCCAACCAAGCTTGTCTTGCTCATAGCTCATTTGAAAATGGTGACGACTTGTTATGGCTATAGTAGCTACTCTTCTAGAGCTTCAGTTGTGTTGAGTTGTATCCTACATTGGCTAGTAAAGAGGAGTTACTTGGGTTTATAAGTAGGAAAGATCACTCCACCCAAAAGACTAGTTTTTTGGGTTAGATATCTGCAAATCCTAGACCAAGCCCCCCAACAAGTGGCATCAGAGACATACTCTATTAGCCATAATATGGTGCTGGAATAACTCAGGTGTGCTGGATGAAGGGACCAAGGTCCCGCGGTGGTTTCATTCGGTGGGGGGATTGTTAAGTTGTGTTTCATATTGACTAGTAAAGAAAAGTTACTTATGTTTATAAATAGGATATGTCACTCCATCCAATAGGTTATTTTTTTGGGTTAGATACCTAGAAATCCCAAGCCTAGATCCACCCCCCCCCCCCCCCAAAAAGGGAGATTGTCAATTTCCCCTTACTGTAATCAATATATACCACTTATCCCTCTGTTGTTTTTATAATAGTCAATAACCCCCCTAACAGCATAAGTTTACAATATTACCCTTATTTTCAAATACACTTTTATTCATATTTATTATAAATTAAATAAATCATATGAATAGAAATTAAAATAAAAAAATTAAGTATTAAAAATAAGAAATATATGTTTTGATGTGAAAAAAAATTAATAATAAAATATTTTTCTTGGACTTTTTTTATTTTATAAATATTTGCTTATAGTAAATATATAAGAAAATTATTATAAGAAAATTATTATAAGAAAACTTGAATGATAAATAAAAAAATTATTATAAAATAAAAAGTAAAATATTTTCTTGTACTTTTTACATTTAATTTTAAAATATTGTAAAATATTTATTATAAGAAAATGTTTATAAAATAAAAAATACAAGAAAATATTTTTTATTAATTTTTTGTTCACAATAAAACATATTTTTCTTGTTTTTAATACTTAATTTTTTATTTTAATTTATATTCATATGATATATTTATTTTATAATAAATATGAATAAAAATATATTTAAAAATAAGGATAACATTGTAAATCTATGTTGTCAAGGGGGTTATTAGCTATTATAAAAATAGCATGGGGTAAGTGGTATTTTTTCTTTACAGTAGGGGAGAAATTGACAATCTTCCAAAAAAAAAAATTATTTACAAAAAGTGTTTAGCTAACTAAAAGTAAAAATCAAAATGGTAACTTTTGTTTCATAAAAGAGAGACTACAATTATTACACGCTAGATCAGAGTGTTCAATTGGGTTTTACACATGTAATTTTTGTTTAGTTTTTTATTTTTTTAATTTTAAATGAGCTTTTACAAGTTTATTCTCAATATTAACGTTATGCGTGTATTTATACCTACGGCAGGGGAGGCATGTGATAATACTAACAAACTTATCATCTAAGTGTAAATACTTCAAACTTTAGTGGAGGCTCCTAAAAATTATCTTCAATCACGTCTACTTCCAAATACATACCTACATGGATAAAAACAATTGACTATAAAGTAAATAATTAGGATGTCGAAATAAAAAACTGAAAATATATGTATAATAAGAGTGGAGAATTGAAGTATTGAACAAAGCACAAACCAATTTTTTTAACTCTTTAATAATTGTCAGTTAAATAAAATAGCACCAAAACTATTAGAGCAGGACAAAAATCCTGAATATTTGTATTATCTGAAATGGTAATTTAAGTTTTTCAGTAAAAATGCCATGTCAAATATGTGAGATGGAATGTCATACCCATCGGCTCTTTGGCAGCATTTTATGATGATTGATGAGTCTGGAGTGGCATTCCATCATCAATTCAAGCTCATCTTCTTAAATCTCTCTTGGCCGTCTCCCAAGAGTCAAGACTCTTCCTTACGAGATACAAACTTTCAGTCTCTTCGAGGAAACGTGTGCCCAACATCCTGTTCAGTTCAACTACTGGTTGTTTTTTTTTTTTTTTTTTTTAAATAGTTTTTTTATCTAACTCTAACCAAAGTTTTTTTTTTTTTTTTTTTTTATACGTAAATCCAGAAAAGATTTTAACTTAACTTCAGTGGCTGCTTTCAATGCGGGGTCCATGCCTTGCCCTCAAGCCCCTGTAACACTAACCATTCTCTTTTGAGTCTTGAGAATGTCATTCTTGGTTTCACCAAAACTCCTCACCTTCACCTACACCAACCTTCTATCTCGATTTGTCTAAAAGACCATTTGTTTGGTTGGCTTTCACATTGTCAAATCCTTTGTAAAGTTTTATACTTTTATGGCTTTGAAGGCTAACCCCATCTGGGGTTGTGCTAAAACCCCACATTTTCATACGGGTTTGCCGGATTTGGTGCCTAACAGATGTGGGTTTGGTTTGGATTTGAGGATTTTGAACAAATGGGAATGTAATTGTGTGGGTGCTTTGGCTCAGACTCACAGAGCTATCACTCCTGTTGAGGACGACAAGCCTTATACTCCTGATGTTCAGTTTTCTGAGGCCAATGAGCGGTCTCAAGACTCTCAGTCCTCTGGCTTTCACAAGGATTTGAATCTTCTACCTAGTGAGTTAATTTATAATTTATGCCCTCCTTTTGTGGTGAATTATGTGTTTTATTATGTTGCATGTCATTTAATTTTCCCAATTAAGGATCATTAGCCTAAATAAATGGTTCTTGCATTTGTGCTGTGTAGGGATGAAACTGAATAGACATTCATGATCAGTTGGTTGGCAATATTGATGGATTTAAGGGTTCTTAACTTGTAGCTCTACGAAACCAAATTTACTTCATTTTGATTATTTTGATAATGTTGAAAAGCTAATTTTGTTATGTTCAGTGGACTGTGATTATCAGAATGTGAATTGTTGTAAAGATGATTTTATCTAATGCAATATCCAAAAGCTCCTACAGGCTACAGGTCCTTATCAAAGATTTCATTCATGGTTGTTATGTGTCATACATTTAAATCTTTTTGAAGATGAGCCATTTTCTTGAAGCTCACATATGTCATTGATCTACTTCATTTTTGATGAATTGTAATTTTATGGACTTCACATATTGGAGATGAATATGTGCTGCAAACTAAAAGCAGATCATGTCTCTTTCACACCACTGCTTCTTTCCATCTTTCCTTTTTCTCCTTCTTTTATGGCCCAAATTCTTAGCTCTAGAATGTTGACAAATTGCAGAACCCTTGTCTGCAATGGAACTTTCTTCTTCCCCTGATGATGGTACAAAAGTGCGAGTTGCTTACCAGGTATAGCAGTCCATCTTTTTTTTTTAAAAAATCCTTTTTTGGACTAAATATCTTTTCTTGATTTTTTTTTTCATGGGTTATATTGCAATTCTAGGGCTTACCAGGTGCGTATAGCGAGGCTGCAGCACGAAAAGCATATCCTAAGTGCGAGACCGTTCCATGTGATCAGTTTGAAGCTGCATTCAAGGTTCAGATCTTTGACTTATACTGTTATAAAATCAATTAAGTTCGATCGTTACCTTTATTCTGCTGAATTTCATTAAACAGGCAGTTGAACTGTGGTTAGTGGATAAAGCAGTTCTTCCCATTGAGAATTCTGTTGGTGGTGGCATTCACCGTAATTATGACTTACTACTTCGGCATAGGCTCCACATTGTGGGAGAAGTACAATTGGTAGTTAACCATTGCCTTTTAGGGTTGCCTGGTGTACTGAAGGAGGAGCTAAAACATGTCTTCAGTCATCCACAGGTTTGTTGTATTCATATCTTGCACATTATTATCTTGTCTTATTTGCTCTAGGAAGACACTTGGTAGTGTGTTATATGTAGCTCTTCCAACACTCAAGATGTTGGTACTTGTCCTTTTGTAGTAAAAATAGTAGCCAAATTCTTATAGAGCTGAAATTCTACTCCGGATTAGGAATTTTGTCCATGTTATCTTTTTAAATCATGATTAACCTAAATGGTTCTCAAAAAGATATTTTTACTGGTTCCTTTCACTCCCTGACTGTTCAATCCCCAGGTTTGTTATATTTAGAATTTGGTCATCTGTGTTGTGTAAATTGCATGTCTATTAACTCCGAAGATTCAGATCTAATGGCTTCTGGTCATCTAACCAAATTCTCATTTGCAGGCACTTGCTCAATGTGAGATGACACTAAATAATTTAGGTATTGTCAGAATTAGTGCTGATGATACAGCTGGTGCTGCTCAGGTAATGTATGGAAAAGCCTTTGTATCTGTTTGTAGCTTTCATCTTAGTTATACTAGGGGCTATTTATATTCTGATACATAAGCCTTGGAAATAGATGGTAGCTTCAATTGGCAAAAGGGATACTGGAGCAGTGGCAAGTGCTCAAGCTGCTGAAATCTATGGGCTTGACATTCTTGCTGAAAAGATCCAGGTAAAGCTTTTTCCTTACTTCCCCTACACCTCGGTGATCCCTAAATTATTCCAAGTAGATGCTGAATAAATGATAATTTTCCATTTCTGCTAACGAGCCAAGAGAAAAAGAAAAAATCTGCATGATCACCTTATATTGTTCTTTTTTTTTTGTTTTAAATAATAATAATAACAACCATTTCCATAAACGTCCTCATGCAATATCGATGCGAATGTTGTGTCTTCTGCTATACCTTTTTTTAAAGTATGCCAGGATTTTTTCTGCTAGTCTTCAGTAATCCTCAAACTGAAGATTCACTTTCCTAATTGACATACGTAAATTCTCAGCAACTTTAGTTCTATGTATTGGAAAGCAAGCCTTGGGATTTGATACGGTCAAGATTCTACTTATTTCTGAGTGAGATTCTCAAATAAGAAATTTTTTTCTTATTGCAATTTGTGAAAAATCCTGTTTGCATTTATCTTGGTCATCTTGCTCTTTTCAGGATGATGATGATAATGTCACCCGTTTTTTGATACTTGCAAGGGAACCCATAATTGCAGGAACTGACAGGCCTTATAAGGTACTGTTCCTTGTTATATACATTTTATTAATGTTATAAAAATAATTATTGTTTTGTTTTTTGCCAGACAAGCATTGTTTTCACTCTAGAAGAAGGACCTGGCATGCTGTTCAAAGCCTTGGCAGTGTTTGCACTGCGAGACATTAATTTGACAAAGGTAACTTGAAAGTGAAAGCAAAATCATCAGTTAATTAAATCAAAAGGCTCTGATCATTATATTTCCTTTGGAGCACTTTTCAGATAGAAAGCCGCCCACAGAGAAAGCGTCCACTAAGGGTTGTAGATGATTCTAATAAAGGGAGTGCAAAGTGAGTAATATATGATCTTTTCAGAATTTGATGCATACAATATTATGACAAAATAGTGCAGTAGCTCTCGAGAAACAAAGAAGATATTGCTAATAGCTCTATTAGCATATAATAATCCACAATAAGAGAAACATAAGATTTATGTATCCTTTCTTCCGACTAGGTTCTAAATAAACATATAAGCTGCTGTGTAAATTTTGTTTTGAAATGGCATCTCAATTTGGGTGAGGTGAATCTGCTATGAGGTGTCCATGTGTTTGGTGGCAGGTACTTTGACTACCTTTTCTATATCGACTTTGAAGCTTCTATGGCTGATCCTCGAGCGCAATTTGCTTTGGGACATTTGCAGGTAAGCCTCTTTATGCTTCTTGACATTTTCAGCTCTTGGAAGACATGATTTAGCATCTGTGATTGTATACATTCAAGACACATGCAATTGAAATCTTAAACTGTATGTAACAATCCTTTTGGCGAATTTGATTGTATATTTATTCTAAACTGATATCCTTTTTCTCTTTTTAAAAAAAAAAATTGGCAGGAATTTGCGAGATTTCTACGTGTACTTGGTTGCTATCCAATGGACACAACTTTATAGATGGACACCTTTCCCAACATTGAGTTCCTATATTTGTTTTGGTCTTAGAAGATATACAATTCAACCTGCAATCCTGTACATACATCTTCAGATCCAGCTCAAGCCAAGAAGAGTTTTATGGGATATAGCCATAGCCATAGGTGGAAAATTTCCTTGAGGGATCTCTTATTTTCTTCTTTCTTCTTGGTCAAATTCTTTTTTTCTTCCTAATGGAGGTGGGCTTCCTCTTTTTTTTTTTCTCCCTCTCTTTAAAAAAAGGTAAATTTGTAGGTAATAGTGATGGGATGTACCTATGGAAACATGTAAATGTGAACCTTGTGAGACGAATGAGGTCATCGCCCTCCCCAAAATTAATAAAAGGAATTTGGTGTCAGGTTATTTGAAACCTGAAAGAAGTACTAATAGAAATATTCTATACGGTAGGTCACTAGCTAAATTGTATGATAAAATCGTGCCGGCCACCACCAAGTGAGCTGTCGTTGTCCTCGCAGGTCGTATAATCAATGATGTATATTTTCTACCAAAAATGAAAAAACTTACCATCTAGATAGAACCAACTGAAATATTTATTTCTTTAAGGGTAATTATCTAGTGGCTATCATTTATTAAATAAAATTTTTATAAATCATTAAGTTTTAAGATTATATTTACAAACTACTTATTTTTAAAAAAAATATATCTCAATCACTTTTTTGTTAAAAAAGTTAACTGTCGTTAATAGTTTTTTGCGTAAAGATTATTTTACTCTTATAATACAATAATTACGAAAATTATTTATAATTAATTAAATATAAGATTTTGTATTGTTTGATTTTTTTTATTTATAAACAATAATAATGTTGTTTATATAATTAAATATTTATTTTTTAAAAATATAATATAATTAATTAAATATTTATTTTTTAACTAAATGACAATATTATCCTTATGATGGCATGCTGACGTCATATTTCTGATGTTTCTTTGAAAAATAAGTAGTTTACAGATACAATTTTAAAATTTAATAGTTTACAGAAATTTCACTTAATAAGTGGTGGCCATTTGATAATTACCCTTCCTTTTTTTTTTTTATATGATAATTACCCTTTTTTTAAATAAGTCAAATGTCTTCTTAGAAATGTTGGCCGACAACAATTCTTGCTTACAAACTAGGGATAACAAAACGGTTGGGCCGGTTTTTCCAAGGTCAAGCCCAAGCCCATTAGAGGAGAATTATAAGGTTCGGCCTAGGCCAGGCTCATTGCAGGCTTGTGCTGGACTTGGGTCAGGTTTGAATTTTCACTCTTTTTTAAAATTTTTTAATTATTATAAATTTGAAATAAATTAATAATTAACAAGTTATTCTAATCAACAATGAATTAAAAAAAATAAATATTTTAAAATAAAATAATAATAAAAAAATAAAAATTTAGATATTTAATTTTTAATACTAAATTTTTTATTTCAAACTTTCTCTTAATTAATTAACACTTACTTAATAGAGAATTTAGTATTATAATTTTAAATTTTTTAAATCATTATTGATATATAGATTAAAAATTTAAACTTTATTTTTTATATTATTTTTAAAATTTTAATTTATTATTCTAATTCATAAATTTATTTTTTTAAAAAATATATAAAATCGAACCTACCCCAGACTTTTTTTCTTAAACCCTTATCCAAACCCACATGTAGATAATTGGGCCGAAAGCCTATGAGAATGAGTCGGACCAGATTTTTTTGGCATCCCTAATACAAACTCCACAAAGACAAGCAAACGGGAAGATGAAAGCTTCCATCCGATTTCTCTTATCCGTAAACAAATGCATCTAAGTATCTAACTGGAGAAGACTTCTCAATTAAAATCAGTGAAGTTTTCATTCGTTTTAGTTTTTCCTTTTCCTCTTTGAAGTCGTCACAGTTTAATCCTAATTGGAGATTGATTGGCGTGAATTCTTCCACCAAACCCATCTCCATGAAACAAGCTGTCAGCCCAATTGGACAGTCAAACTGAAGCCCATTGTATACTGGAACAGCCAGCTGCACATTAAATAATAATGTAGCTAATTGATAAAGTATCCCAAATTTAAGCACTAGATATCAATTTCATAATTCGCCACATAGCAACAACCACCCATACTGTAACAGGCATATGGAGCCTTTCAATACCAGACACGATAATTTATTCATACAAATAGTACAGTAGTAGGACTTATGCACCACGTGTTTAGCCAAACACCTTCTACCATGACATCACTACTCCTACTGCAATTCCTTCAGAAAATCTTCATTGTCAACCAGGACCTACATATCGACACAAAATAACCATAACATGAGCCATGCTTGCTTGGAATGATAATACAAACAATTAAAATACATTCATTTTTTATGCATTATCTTAAGTGCTGCAAATGAGAAAGATGATGAATTAAAAGATATTAGAGAAAATTACCGTTTTCCAGCCATCTGGGTCTAGAAAAGAGGTAATTTTGGTGTTGAGTCCAGGGATTGGTCCGGGTTGTCGAGTTATCTTCCCTCCAAGCTCTTGGGTAACCAGGTTGACAACCTCAGCACTTTTGTATACATCATCAGTACTAATAGCAACCTACAAATGATACCACAATCATGAAAAAAAGGAGCGTTCTAAAATGAAGAAATGGCCGCTGATGCTTCCACTAGGAGGACTAATATTTACCTGAGCATATGCATTTCCCTTGGTATATTCAGTCACACCATAATTATAAGTTAACTCCAGAACAGTAGTCTGATCTTCCTCGGCATAGCCAAGCATGGCCAGGGTGTACTGCAATATAAATGAAACCACCAAAATAGAAAATACAGAACTCTATAAGCCTTTCCATAGTCCATTACTAATACGGGTCCCCCTATTTAAAGTGAATTAAATCTTCAAAAGAAGAGACAGTTCACCTTATATTCAGGTTTATCAGCCGTCCTTAACAGTTTCATCCCCAAAGCCTGCAGAGACCCAAAAAACACAATATCATTTAATGGCAGATCCTTTGGATTAAAAAGCAAAGTATAAGCAGATTTGATAACAACTGCAGGTGATCCACTATTGAACATGAACAAAAAAAAGTGCTGGCATAGTGCAAGATGATCCATAACAGCTTTAGTGGATGTAAAAGAACCACGGATCCATAGTTAAACACACTCATTGCAACAGGTTTACCAAGAAATGGGAATAAGAGATCCAGCTATACATACAGAATCCAAGCAGAAGATAGACCTTTTGTCATACTACCTTTTCATAGAACTTGATGGAGCGATCCAGATCGCCAACACGAAGCATTACTTGACAGAGTGGTTCAGGAGTTGGACCTCTCTGGATGAGCTCAAAAATATAACCATCCGGATCCTTCACAAAGGCAATGTGAGTCGTTCCACCTTTAACTGGACCAGGCTCTCTAGTGACATTGCCGCCCTTGGCACGAATGTTTTCAACCATTTTGTAAACCTTAAAATTCCATGATATACTAAATCAATTTCAGTGCTTTGACAAAATCCAGTGCTCAAAATCAGTAAAAATTTTACGGCACTTACATCTTCAGTTGCAATTGCAAAATGGCCAAAACCAGTTCCAATATCATATGAAGTTACACCATAGTCTGTGAATCAATAGCAAAGAAAACTCTCAGAAATAGAGAGATGAAAATAAAACTCCATTCATAATCATTTCCCAAGAAGTAAAATTCTAACGCAATTTTCTCGAAGTAGTAACTTTTATGGTAGACAAAGAAAATCCATACTGTATGTTAACTCCACAACAAAGTGAGACTGTTCAGGGCCAAATCCAAGAAAGGCATTCGAGTATTTCTCTTCTGGGACATCTCTCTTTCTCAACAGCTTCATCCCAAAACATTCAGTGTAAAACCTGAAGAGAAAAGTATAGAAGAAAATGAGGACATCCAAGCATGCAAAATTATCAACTACATCAGGAGAAGTTAATGTGTTAATGACATACTTGATGGTGTGATCAAGATCACCAACACGATACACAGCATGAAGGAGGCGTCGTTTATCTTTCTTTGGCCATTCCAGCAACTCAGCATTAGCGACAGCAGGCGCAGCCTCAGCCATTTTGATAGGAAATCACTCTGTTTTCGTTCACAACAACGTAAATTCAAATAATAAGATAAATAAAAATCATCAATCAAATAATAAAATAATCATCATATCCTCTTTACAAATGCATACAGCAACACACAAGCATTCACGTCATGACACAATTACGGATGTGTAGACAAGACATAACAGTAACACAAACTTTAAGAAGCATAAAATGCAATGTTGAAAAATGATTTTCAGATAAAAACCACTTTTTTATTCATAAAATGTGATTTTTATAATTTTGATTTTTAAAAAATGGCTAAAAATGAAACGCTTCTTGATTCGATAGAACGAACAGAAACGTATCAGATAAAAGCCTCCAGCATAATTCAGTAACGTAACGTAAGCCTCAGCCCTCGGTCATAGCAAAAATTAACATAAAAACTAAAAAGACGGCACAAATATCAGTCGTATGGGAGCCGATTCTCCATCATGAAAGAGCGAAAATCGAAAGGATCATAACAAGAAGAAGAAAAGAGATCTTACCAGAAAGTCGGAGTGAAGTCGCAAGTGTGAGAAATGATCCAGAAGCTGATCTATGTACTGTGGTTATATATTATCTTGTTTATGAGGATTGTTTTAGAGTCACTGGCTGTGACTGAAGGATGACTGATGAATTCAGATCAACGTTTGAGATTTGCCTGTGGCTCTTTCGGGTAACGGTTTCTTTGGATTTAGCTGTTTGGATATTGGAATATGAAGCCAGTGATTTGACCCATGGTTGGACCCGCGTCTGATTCAGGGCTGTGATTAAGCGGCGAACTAATCACGTGGCATTATTACGTTAAGACATGTGATTCCATATTTTCTCTTTCACTATATTCTCTCTCCCGTAAAAAATTAAACTGCAACTATAACTATAATTCATATTTACTTGAGACTCTTAAATAGTATTTATTTTTTTATCTAAAATTAAAATAGATTTAAATTTTTCTGAAGTATGAATGAGTCTGAATACGAAAATCTAAATGATATATTTATTTTTTTTCTAATATTTGAATATAAGTGACATCTTATTTATTTTTATAATAAAAAAGTCTTAAACTTGATTATTTAACATTTATGTCCTTATCTATTAAAACAAAAAAAATTAGCTTTTGTAATTTAGGAAATAAGTTATTTAATAGAGATATTATATAGAGATTTTTTTGCAATATAATATTTACTTGTCATTCAGACATTTTCTCATTCAGATAAAAGTCACACAAGTTTACTTTTTCTATTTAGATATAAATATCTGAAAATTAGTCATAATTTACAAAATAACAAACAAGCATATTTTTAAAAAGGTTTGAAAGTAATAAAATTTAAGACTTCAGACATTTAACAAACAATCTCTTACTGATATATTATAACCAAACTGTAACTCATATTTATATGAGACTCTTACTGATATATTACAAACAGACTATAATAACTGAAACTTTTAGACTGTAATAACTGGGACTAGTTCAGTTATATTAATTCTTATTAAGCATTACCCAAATTTTAACACTCTTTAATATTCGAGAGACGTCTATTCCAATTACATTGGTAACGGAGCAGACTGCCTCCACTCAACTATGCATAATAATTGAGGAACGACTATTAACCCCCACAATACTTTTGTGAGGGCTTGAACTGTAGCCCTCTCAAGCAGCCTTTGGCCGAGTGGCTTATTAATACTAATTAATTAGTTAGTCTTTTGGGATGCTCAAAATAATTTTGAAAAATTAAACATTAATTTTATTATTTAGTAATTTTTTAAAAAAATAACTTTTGATAAAATTATCTTTGACAAAATCATTCCTTGTATCATATTTTAAAAAGTAGAAAAGAAATAGTTTGTTAAACATTAATTTTATTATTTAGTAATTTTTTAAAAAATAACTTTTGATAAAATTATCTTTGACAAAATCATTCCTTGTATAGATTTTAAAAAGCAGAAAAGAAATAGTTTTTTAAAATTTGATTTTGAGAATCAGTTTTTTAACTTAATACAATTTCATATATATATGTATATATTATAAAAATCTAAATTATCGTTATTAATTAAGAAATCAAATCATTTATTTTAAAAATTATTATTATTATTATTGTTAAGTATATTGAGATATCAAAATACAATAAATGATATAAATATTAATTTTAGTTATTAATTATTATATATACAAAATAAAAAATACTTTTAGCTACATATTTATAAATGTGCAAATAAATTTTATTTAATATTGTGTTCAATTCAATCATTTACATTCTTAAAACAATTTAACAATAAGATTTACTAAAACGTTTTTAAAAATCACGAGGCATACCACACATATTTTTAAATCATAATACTTTTATGAATAAATTTTACCAAACGTTTAACTGATTCTCTTTACAGTTAATTATTTTTTCAGTAAAACTAATCATAATTATTTTAAAAGCTATAATATTATCAAATCTACCCTAGATATTTAACTTTTAAAAATCCTTCAAAAAAATTTTAAAAAATACAAATTACTTAAGTTTTATACAATAGTCATCATTTTTCCAGTGATAAATAAATAAAGGTAAAATACATTTGTTATCATAAAAGCATGAGGCAAGGAGGCAATACAAACAATAATAATGATAAATCTACAAACAGCATATCGTGTACATATTGAAATAGGTGACTACTATTAAACAAATTGAGATATAAGCATTTATGGAAATTGATTATTTTATTTAGACGTATTTACAACTTATTTAAGGATTACTTTAGTATACAACATAAATAGAATGCAAATTTTACATCTTAATCATATAAGTGTAATATGACCGTATAATTGGTTATTTTGAAATTCACCCATCCATGGCGACAATAATTATAAAATTAAGAGAAAAATAGTTAATATGTGAGTTTGTTTGTTGGGAGGTCTTATGAGACCGTCTTATCTGTATATTTTAATGGAATATAGTATTTAACTTAAATATTTCAAGTTGCAACATAGAATCAACACGATCATTGATACTGACAAAAAAATCTATTCTATAATTCAAATATCATTATCCTAATTATTATAATATCTAGATATAACATACCAAATGTAATATCACCACGAAGTCAATATAAACAGAAAAAAAAAATTGAATAACATGTATTTGTAGTTCATTATATTAAGTAAGGTTTTAACTCTATCAAACGACAGGAGCTTCCGCATAAAACATAAATATAGAAAATATTTTTTATGGGCCATGAAGGAAGGAATGACTTGGACAGCTGAGGGGAAACTAAATATATATAAGGGGTTGTGATGAAAAGCAAGAGGACGTGGCTTAAATTCAATCTAAAATTAAACCTAATAATTAATAACTTAAAAGACAAGACACGTATCCAATCAAAGAATTACCTTTAGGAAAAGTTGTGGACATGGGGGAGCCACTTTTTAGAGTGTTTTGATTGTTTCTGGTTGGAGTTGAATTAGTAAAAGGGGGCAGCCTTTGACTCCTTCACATATTAAGCTGGCTCAATTTTGCAAATTGCAGGTGGTCGAGATTTTCAAAATTTTCTCGAGTTAAAAAAGGAGATAAAAAAAGATAATTTTTTTGGGAAAAATTTTTTTATCAACATTTTTCACAGCAAGCAATATTAGACACGGCCATTAAAGAAAGATTCATGTGTATTTGTGTTCGAATAGTATCATATCTATTATGTATTTCTTATCGTGCTTAGTTTAATATTTTTTATCTAGATACGTGCCGTGCTCATGCATGCCCTTCTTAAAAACTTTTAAAAAAATAAAAATTTTAAAAAAAATGTAATTTTTTTAAAAGTTTTTAAAGAAGGTTTGCCAAGTTGTTGGCGAACTTTTTTTAATTTTCTGTACCTTTTTAAGTCCATGTGTCTTTAATTAAATTCAATATAATCAAAAATTTAAAATTTAAGGCTATATTCAATAATAATAAACTAATAATAGTAAAATAATGTAATTCTAACTATTAAGTTAGACCCTATGATATTAGAATTTTTTTTAATACTTAACAATAATAATAACAACAACAACAACAATAAATTTTTCTTAACAATTAACTTAATTGTTTGCTTGAGCTTACATACAGTCATAGATCATAGTCCATAATAATATTAATATATACATTTTATAAAATCATGATATTTACAATTTTATTATTAAAATCATTATATCATCTGTTCATTTAGTAAGTTATAAAAATAAAATAATTAGAGTATTTTTTAAACTAATAATTAAATGAATTTAAAAAACTCACACTAATAAAATATATTAGAATATTTAATTTTAAGTTATTAATAAAATCATAAAATTTTAAATTAACTTTCATTTAAAAGTAAACGTGCTTATTGCGGGAATTTTCACATGTTGTACTTTAGCCCATCTCTAATCATACCACGCTTTTAAGGTCCACATGCCTAAATTTCTAAACCCGGCCTAGCCCACGTTCCCCACCGAAACGTGCTGTAGGGACATGTGTTGTGCTCGGGCCGTGCCACATGCCACCTGGCCCGTTGGCCATCTCTCAGCAATATCTCGACTTATTCCCTATAGGCTTTTCTTGATGTTACGATCAAGCTTAAGAAATTTTTAATCACAAATATTTTTATAGCCTAAGGGCTCGTTTGGTATGCTGGTTTGGATTGGATTGGATCAGATCAAATTAGATAAGATATGATTGGATTGAATAACACTGGATTATATATAACACAATATTGATTTGGACTATAAATAATTGTGTCTTATGTTTGGTATGTCATGGGATTGGCTTGTAACTAATGATATGTCTTATATATTAATTTATAAAAATTATCTTAGATTTATTGTAAAATGACATGTAATATAATCTAACTTAAATAAATAATTATACGTAAAATTATTTAAAAAAATGCAAAATCTTCCCTTAATTTTTTTATATTTAATATGTTATAGTTTTTTAACTTATATTTTACTAAAAAATATCAACATAAACATAAAAAGAATATCAGTCCATAAATAAAAGAAAAAAAAATTATGGGATTGTTTTCTTATTTTGTGAACAGTGATTGACTAAATTTTAACTTACATATTATTATCCCAAGCCCCTCCTCGTTATAAAATTTTAATACTATATTGGATAAAATAGTGGACTCCACTAATTTTATTCTACAATTACTTTTTGTGCCAAACATTAAGTTAGGATAATCAATCCCATCATTTTATACTATAATCAAACAAGAGGCCTAATAGACTAGAATGTGGTCAGTGGTCAGCAATGTATGCATTGTTCAACATCTTTTAGAATTTTTGCGAGGAAAAAACAAATGAAGAGATAAAAAGAGAGAAAATTTTTGGGGACAAATTTTTATCAACATCTTTTACAACAAGCACTATCCAGACAGGGAAAAGGCTTTTCTTGATGTTACGATCAAGTTTTAGAAATTTTTAGCCACAAATATTTTTATAGCCTAATTGACTTGAATGTGAATGTGATCAGTAGTCAGCAATGGTATGCATTGTTCGTCTTTGGTCTTGCTCTCCCTGTCTTAAGACTTAAGCCTTTGCCTTACTATAGACGATAATGCACCTTTCTTGTGCCCGAAAAGGTCATTGCTTATATTGATGATTTGATTTCTCACTCCACATTGATAAATTAAGTCAAATTTGTTTGAGGGAAAAATGAAGTAGTCGTACCACTACTTCAGAATTACGTCCAGGTTCAGTGTATCAGGTTCAGTGGATCCTAAAACGTAACTCCTGGGTCTATAAATACGGAAATCAAAACTAAAAATAATGGCTGTAGGCTCCGTGGACCCATGGGTTTTACGGGGAAACTTCTCTCGATTCAATTTAGAAAAATGATTTCGGGAGAGAAATGTGAGAGAAATAAAGAAGAAATGAAACATAGAGAGGGGATAAAATTCTCTCACTGTTCTCTCCCCCAGACGTTACCCTTCAATTTATAACTTTATATTTTTTTTTTGTTTCTTCTAAAATTTTTGATATCCAAGTCGGTACACTCGATTTATTTTTACTCGTAAACATATTTGGTCATGGCAAAAATAAATTAACTAAGCAGCAGAGCTCCCTCATATAAAAAAATAAGAAGTAAGATAAAAAAAAAATTCAAAGTAGAGAAGTGAAAAACGGAATAAAATAGGATATATATATATAGAACAGAACATCTTTGCACCAATTGACTTCAAATGGGCGTTGCAATTTAAAGTATAAATAGATGCCATGACTTGAGAAGAGATAGTTTTGTCCGCAATCCACCAAGACACGGAAAGCGCAAGACAATTACAAGACTCCTTTTGCATCTCTTAACATCAAGATCCATAGAGTCGACTTCTACTTCAAGATCAGCTAAGCTGTCCTGCAGACTCCACCAAATTAAAGCCGTATCATCAACACTCCATCATGGTAGCAGATAAAAGTCCTTAAATCGTCATAAATTCAAGCATTCTACAGTTCAAGCTCAAACCAAGTTAAAATATAATAATTAAATAGACATCTCAATCACTGTAACTACAAACCCATAATCGGTTTTTGATTCAATTATAGTGCTTCTCAAGTTAGAGTTCAAATTGTTTCAACTTGGCTCGTGAACAATTTACTCTTACCAAATTGTTTCAATTCGGGACTTTTTGCTCTCTCAATTCTATTTTTTTATTATTTTTAGGATTTATATGTTTGTTTTTTTTAAATTTTGATGCTGGTTGCTTTGTTTTCCTTCTTTATTTTAGGAGAATTTTATTTTAAAATAATATTTTAGTTTATCTATATTGATAAATTTCTAATATTAAGGATTGGTATAAAAAGGCCAACGCCATCATTTTATTTATTCAGATTTATCAATAATATTTTCATTATTCAAAAACTTTATTTATTTTTTTTATAATTTATCAATCTCTCTTATGTTTTTGCATCGTCAAATGAACATTTCTATATTCTAACAGATGTATTTTATTTTCACTAGCTACAAACATTCGCATGAATCATGATGCGGCATGATCAGCAACTACTTCAATAACCAGCAAGAGGAGAAGGCACATTATAAGAAGGCAATTAATGCTACTGGGTGTGTGGTTTTCTTTTAATCTTTAAGCAATGTAGACACGATCGATGCAGCAATCAATCTACAACCCCCCCAGCCCTAGGGACCACGATCAATAGAAGACTTGCAATAGAGAGTGATTATTAATTATCTAATTGTTCTTAATTAATTTCTGCAGTTCGCCCTCCAGTAACTTTTCATTGTCAATCAGGCCCTACAGCAACATATCAACGCAGAATAATCAGAACGTTATAAGCATTCTAATGTAAATGGCTCTATTCATTATTCAATCCTATTTGATTGTTGGAGCTTTTAAGTTAAGGGCTATTGTGAGGAAAAAAAAAATAGTAACTATGAAATAAAAGTTAATAGTATATGGTAAATATAATTTTTAAATATTAATTTTGACAAAATTAGTATAAATATAATATAATTTTCATCATACAATAATAAAATCAAATCAACTTAGTTTTAAAGTTACAGCGGCTAGTGTTTACTAAATATTTTAATATAGTTTATTCAATCCCAAACAGAACCATAATATCTCAGTCAACGAAAATATATTTATATGAAAACCACGACACCTTGTGTGTAATTTGTAAACCTAATTCAAACCATTAAATAGTAGAAAGTTTATTTTATTTTGAGGGGAATTGTATGGTAGTTTCAAAAATTATTGTCCCATTAGATGAGCCAACGCCGTCTAAGTAGTCAACTTTTTGTTGACTACAAAGTTAAAATATTTGTCCTCCATTTACTCTTCTCAAAAACACCAGCCGGCAGCCAACACTCCAGGCCTCAGCAGTCCATAGCCAAACATCACCTAAACGCCACCAAACTCCTCCAAGAGTCCAACACCAACCAAACGAACTGTGCGAGGCAGAGAGATAGAGAGCCGAGGAGATTTTTTTTAAAATAAATAATAAATTTTGAAAAAATGAATACCGGGTTTGCTAAAACTTGGGCCCGGCCCGGGCCAACCAACTAAGAGTCTGTCTTTTGAGGGCTCATTTGTTGTATAAATCATTTATGGCTCGTTTGAGATTACTTTTTTGAGGTTTAAAAGTAATTTTGAGGATCTAAAAGTTAATTTTAGTATTTGATTAAAAAAATTCAAAATTACTTTGTCAAAATCAGCCTCTTCTACAACTGATTTTGAAAAGTATGGAAGGAGTAGCTTTTATATTCTAATTTTGAGAATCAATTTTATCCTATAATATAATTATATAAATATTCTTACAATTATTACCTAACCAAAAACTATCCTTATTCAAATTAGAAATAAAATCAATATTTTAATAAATTTTTATTGTAAAAAAAATTAATAAAATCAATATAGTATAAATTTTATTTTTAATTAAATTATTGTAATACACAATTAAAATTTATTGTATGTACATGTTTTAAAATGTGTAAGTAAATTTCATCCTACATTATCTCTATTTTAGTCATTTATTTTTTTACAGCAGTTTTACAATAAAATTTACCAAACACCCGCAACTACTTTCAAAACTCACAGTACTTTTGAAAATAAAATTTACCAAACACTTAACTGATTCTCTTCACAGTTGATTATTTCTACAGCACAGCTAACAACAATTATTTTAAAAACTACAGCATTACCAAACTGACTCTTAGAGAGGCTGGATTATTTCGATCTTTAGCATTTTGATATGTTAACAAAGTTATAATATAAAATTTATATCTTAAATGATGTAATACAAGATTTGTTTTTCATTCATTAGTATTGTGAAATTATTTTATTAATATTGGTATAGAAAAAAAAATGTATTGTATTACCAACTATATAGCTGCAGTCATATATATATATATATATATTAATTGGTCCATCAATTATGATATTTTGTTATAATTTAAATTATAAATACTCAAGAAAATTCCAAGTTGTATACATATTTTTTAATTAGTCTATTGTTTGATCGCGGTCCCTCTCTCGTCGCCTTTAACCTTAGCCTTATATATAGAATTTGAAAATGACGTATGCATCCCTTTTGTGCCCGAAAGGTCATAATTCATCTAATTGTCCAATTGAGGGTTCAAATCTTTTTTTTTTTTTTAAATTAGGGTTCAAATTTCGATCCAACCATCAGTATCATACGTTTGATTCCCCAGTTTAATTATGTCAATTGAAAAAAGTTTATCTTATTTAGTTTTGGGTTAATGTCATATTATCCCCCTTGAAATGATAATTTTTAAAATATCACATAAATTATAATAAACCTAACTTACGTCATTTTTGTAAAAAGATAAAAAATTAAAAACAAATTAGTCAGTCCACCCCCATTTTTTTAAATTTTTTGAATTAAAATGGAGGTAAGTTGAAATTTAGAATAACTTGATGATATTTCACAGATTGTCATTTTACGAGGGGGTAATCCAAAATTTTTCTTTTTTTTTTTGTTTAACACTTGCATGTAGTAGTTATTTTCTTTTTACTACTTACTTTATTGTTCAAATAATAATTAGGTGCAATACATAACATTTTATCATTAAAGAATTACAAAATATTACATTTTATTATTTTTCTGTTAGTTGACAGCTAGTTGAATATTAATTTTACCCGTATTTTAAGAAAAAAAATACTTAAATTTTGATAAAGCTTAATAATTTTTACTATTTTATTAAAGGGCCGAAAAATTAAATAAAAGTTTACATTTACACAAAAAATGTAACCTAGGGTTTATGTAATGCATTTATTACATTAACTTTTTATTTGACTAAATATCAGCTTAATTTTAATTATTAACTATTGATTAAAATTGACAAACAAACATACATACAAACACATGTATACATACATACAAACAAACAAATGATAAAGTTTATATTTAATTGATTACATACAAATTTATAATATTTTTACTTTTTATCAATAATTAACAAATAAATTAACATTAATATTTAACTAAATGAAAGTTTATTACTACAATGATTAATATTTAATTAATAATTAACTTTCATTGATAATTAATAGCTTTATCGTTAAATAAAGGTAAAAATAATATTTTATAAGTCAACTAATAAAAATATAAAAAATAAAAACTATTGTATTTCTTTAATAATAAAATGTTAGAGTATGATACTCATTACACTTATTTATTATTTCACAATAACTGAAGAAAAATAACCTTACAATTTAACGAAGATTTGGATAATAGTGGGTTGTCCATAACCGCTACCTCACCTTGTTTATTTGAATTGCAGGCACAGAGCTACAGGCTTTATTTATTTTATTACGAAGTTTCATGGAAACTATCAGAGCTTCGCCGGCTGACATTTTACGAAACATCCCTGATCCCTCTTACCACAGGATGAGCCCACTTCGGCACCTGGCTCCTCCTAATTTGACTCAACACGGTAAGTTACAGCAAAATAGTGTTACAACTGGAAATGGTATATATACGGTGTCATTTTCAATTAAAATTTAAACTCTGCGACTGCCACATACTCATCCCAACAAAAGAACAAAATTGTATGCAGGTAGAGCATATTCTAATTATTATTCTCACTGTATCACAGGCCACACAACAATGATAATTGATAACATGACATATGGTTTTAAAATCTTTCTTTAATCACAAAAAATTATGTAGTGTACGATAAATGGACGTAGGTCCTCGGTCAATCAACATATGGATACATCACTTAGTTTAATGGGCCCACGAGGCCACAAGCCAGCCACACAACCATTATTGACCTCTCTATCTCTCTCTTTGACCACGCACCGTAACCTGACGAAAGCAATGAGCACTAGATTCTAACCCAACCAAATAACAAGATGCCACGTAAGAAAACGCACTGCGCAGCCTCGGGTTTAGAGAATCATGTCCAGGTTCAATGAACCTGGAAACTCGCCTTGCCTACACCCATTTATTTAACTTCTCAATCTCTCTCTACGATTCTCCCACACAAACGCAAAAAATTTCAAAAATCATGGCCATGGCTGTAACTTCTTCAAATTCAATTTCAAGCTCCAGTTTTGCCCTTTCTAGTTCTTCAAATGACATCAAAGGTACGATTTTTGTATCTGTATTTTAATTTTAAACAAAATTAGAAGAAGAAAATAAGGAAAAAAAAAACTGAGCTTGTTTTTGTTTTTTCAATTAAATTTTGTTTGTGATTTCAGTTTTACAAATCGGTTCTCTACGGTTAGTGGACCGGGCACACGTGGCTTCCACGAGCCTCTCTCAACGACGTAGTGTAGTAAGACCGTTGAATGCCGAGCCAAAACGAAATAATTCTGTGGTGCCTCTTGCAGCAACTCTCACTGCCCCTGGTAATTTGAACCTTTTTTTTTTCCTTAAAAAATAAATAAATAAAAATGATGATACAATTTTGCTGTAAATAAAAATAATGAGTTATTGTTGACGCGATTAATTGTTGATTTTGCAGAAGTGGCGGAGAAAGTAGAAAGGGAGGAGGATTTTGAGCAATTGGCTAATGAGCTTGAAAATGCTTCACCTCTTGAAATCATGGATAGAGCTCTTGAAAAGTTTGGAAATGACATAGCGATTGCTTTCAGGTAATTTTCATTTTTGCTTTTTTATTATTTGTCCATTTTTTTAATTAGAATTTGATTGTGTTGAAAACAGAAGGAAATCTTTTTACTTTTGCTTTTATGATATGTTTTCGGTAATTATTTTTAATGTAGCGACCAAGATAAGTAATGAGGCTGTGGGCTTTTTGATCTCTACTGGAATATTCTAAATGGTTGATCCTCTTCTTCCCAGTTGATTCTTCAACTATTTCTCAGGCCCGTTTGGGATGGTTTGTTTTTGGGTTGCTTAAAAGTGATTTTAAAAGTTAAAAGTTAATTTTGATAGTTGATAAATTTTTTTAAAAACTATTTTTGCCAATATCATCCTATTCTATAGCGATTTTGAAAAGCAGCGAGGGAATAACAATGTTTCAAAATTTAATTTTGACGATCACTTTTATACTTAATAAGTTAATATAATTTTATATATATCCTCGTATATATCATAAAAATTCAGAATTATCCTTATTAATTAGTAAATAAGATCAAACTTTAAGAATATTATTATTATTACCGATAATATTGAGATAACAAAACAAAAATTAAAAGTAATAATATAAAATATTTATTTTAGTTATCAATTATTATATATATATATAGTAAAAAAATATTTGATATACATGTTTATAATTATGTAAATAAATTTTGTTTAATATTATGTTTAATTCAGTTATTTATATAACTCTCATAGTAGTTTAATAGTAATATTTACCAAACACATACGGCTGCTTTTAAAATATTTTTAAAAATAAATTTTACTAAATATTTAGTTGATTTTCTTCGTAACTGATTGTTTAAAAGTACAGTTAATAGCAATTATCTTAAAAGCTACAACATTACCAAACTGGCCCTTAGTATTCAGATTGCTTAGGAGGCTAAAAAATAATTTCAAATAGTTAAAAATTAATTTTAGTGTTTGTTAAATTTTTTTAGAAACCACTTTTAGTAAAATTACTTCATACTACAGTAAATTTTAAAAGCAAAAATGGAGTAGTTTTTCAAATTCATTTTGAGAATAAATTTTATACTTTAATACAATTTTATGTATATCTTTGTATATATTATAAAAAATTAAAATTATCCTTATTAATTAAGAAATAAAATTATTAATTTTAAAGAGATTATAGTTATTACTAATTATATTGAGATAACAAAATAAAAAAATAAAATTAATAATATAAAATATTTATTTTAGCTATTAATTATTATATATACGTAGTAAAAAATATTTTATATACATATTTATAAATGTGTAAATAAATTTTATTTAATAGTATGTCTAATTCAGCTATTTATATTCTTATAGTAATTTAACAGTAAAACTTACTAAACACATACGACTGTTTTAAAATTCACAACACTTGTAAAAGTAAATTTTTCCAAACGTTTAATTGATTTTCTTCACAGTTGATTATTTCTACAACATAGTTAAAAGCTACAGCATTACCAAAACTGGCCCATACTATTATGTGATTTAACATCATAGCCATACAAATTGATTGTCATGTTAGTTTGGGATATAAATTTTAGAAAATAAATCAAGTTGAGGAAGAATGCTACTTATCTAATTCCATGTGCGGTAGTTTCATATGGTGACAATATCATTGTGTAAGTTGTAGTCCTACTTTTAGTTTGGGATATAAATTTTAGAAAATAAATCAAGTTGAGGAAGAATACTACTTATCTAATTCCATGTGCGGTAGTTTCATATGGTGACAATATCATTGTGTAAGTTGTAGTCCTACTTTTATGCATTGCTTGGAACTATTTTAGACTTTCCTGTACCTGCCGCTGCTGCCGGCAGCACAAGCACTTGTAAATGATATTTTATTATTTTTAGATGATATTGACAATATATTTAATTGGGGCGTGACAATCAATTTTATTTAGCTAGAAATTGGAAACCATAGTCGTAGCCTCGTTGAGAGCAATTAATTATAATAATCAAACATGGATGGAATTTTTATATTGCAGTGGTGCTGAAGATGTTGCTTTGATCGAGTATGCCCATTTAACTGGTCGACCATTTAGGGTGTTTAGCCTGGATACTGGAAGGCTAAACCCAGAAACATATAGGCTCTTTGACGAAGTTGAGAAACATTATGGCATTCGTATTGAATACATGTTTCCTGATGCTGTTGAAGTTCAGGCATTAGTGAGGAGCAAGGGGCTCTTCTCTTTCTATGAGGATGGGCACCAGGAGTGCTGCCGTGTGAGGAAAGTGAGGCCCCTTAGGAGGGCCCTCAAGGGTTTGCGTGCCTGGATCACTGGCCAAAGAAAAGATCAGTCTCCGGGTACTAGGTCTGAAATCCCTGTAGTCCAGGTGGATCCAGTTTTTGAGGGGCTGGAAGGCGGGGTTGGCAGCCTGGTGAAGTGGAATCCAGTGGCTAATGTGAAAGGAAATGACATTTGGAACTTCCTTCGTACTATGGGTGTGCCAGTGAATCCCTTGCACTCACAAGGGTACATCTCAATTGGGTGTGAGCCATGCACAAGGCCTGTCCTTCCAGGACAGCATGAAAGAGAAGGAAGGTGGTGGTGGGAGGATGCCAAGGCTAAGGAGTGTGGCCTCCACAAGGGAAATATAAAACAGGAAGATGAAGCAGTGAATGGCAATGGTAATGGGGCTGGCAATGCACATGAAGCAGTCGCTGACATTTTCAATTCTCAGAACTTGGTGACTTTGAATAGAACGGGAATTGAGAATTTGGCAAGACTGGATAAACGACGAGAGCCATGGCTTGTTGTGCTGTATGCCCCATGGTGCCAATATTGCCAGGTAATTGATGTTTTTATGCAAATCAGAATTCATATAACAGCATTGGTTATAGGATTTAAGTCTGAAACTGGCTTTTGTGTGAATTTGAACAGGCAATGGAAGGATCATATGTTGAGCTGGCTGACAAGTTGGCAGGGAATGGTGTGAAGGTGGGCAAGTTCAGAGCAGATGGTGACCAGAAGGAATATGCAAAGCAAGAATTGCAGCTGGAAAGCTTCCCAACAATTCTATTCTTCCCTAAACACTCTTCGAAGCCAATAAAGTACCCCTCAGAAAAGAGGGATGTAGATTCACTGATGGCTTTTGTGGACGCCCTCCGGTAATTTAATCATAGATTTAGCAGCAATAGAGCTGATTCGAAAATGCAAAGTGGTAGGAGCTGGAATTCACCATCATTAAAATTTCTTTGGGCGTTTTTCTGTTTTTTTGGTGTAATTGTCTTTTTTCATCATTATTTTTTCAAATGCCTTTCTGGAAAGATTTTCCTTTAGGCGGAGTGTGTTATAGCATTGTTTTCAAGAGTGAGAACTACTGTTGGTGAAAACATAGAAATGAATAATAATAGTACACTTAATTGTGTCTAAAGATTCTTGCGTATTGACTGACTGCTGCGCTTTAGGAGTTAGGGGATAGGAGTGACGTGCCATGCGTTCCCCATTTGACGTGGGCCTAAAACAGATGTTTTAAGTTGAGCTCAATCATTCAGGAGGACTCCGGCATTCTCTTTCAAAAAATGGCTGCCGGCACAAACTTATGCCTGTTCTCCTGAAAGCCAGAACCCAGATACTGTTTTAAGTTCTTTTCAGAATGACATGTGGGTCTTCCACATCCACGCAGATGCATTCTCTCTCCATTAAGCTTTTGCTCATCCTAGAAGACAAATTATGTATTTACACTGCACCATAGGAATCTAAAATACATTGATGTATCGAATAATATGAACTCAAGTGATCCATTAAAACAGAATCAAAGATCCCATGGTGCTAGTTTGGAAGAAGAATTGTAGGCTTATAACAGCAAAATACAAGATTTAGAAAACTTTTTTTTCTTTTTTTAATGCAATCAACAATGAATTTCTCAGGTGTCACAAGAAGAAATGTGTCAACCAAAATCAACAATTGGCAATGTCACTAACAAGAGGCTTCTTAAGTTAATATTTGCAAGTGCAGTGACACAACAATAATGACCATTATGGTGAGCAGAGTTTAATGGCTTTAGGCATAAAAATGCAGGAGGAAGAAGAATAGATGGTCACCCCATAGATTTGCTCTAGAAATTAGCTCTCTCAGTTAGGGTCCAAGGGCCCAAAACCTTTCTATAAAACCCCAACCTTGAGAAAGTTTAGAATGGGAAAGGAAAGAGGTTTATTTATTTATTTAAATAACTTATCTTATGCACACGAGGGTTTCAGGAAGGAAAACTCTGAAGCTCTCTTAGGATTCCAATTTTCAATTTCTTGATTTCAGAAAGCATCTTTCCTCACTTTAGTCAATCAAACAAAGTACTTATGGCTTTACACAACTCAAGACATTTAAAAAAATGTCTTGAGTAATCCAATTCATTTAAAGTACTTATGGCTTCAGTCTTTCGATAAAATAACACCTGATCGATTGGGCAAGTAATCCAATTCGATCCAAACCCAAATTTTTTAGAGTTGGGTCTGGTTATTTGCCCGCTCCTAATCTTATTGTGCAGTGCTGCATGAGATAAAGCCTACTTTTTGGACTTGGACAATCAGTAAATTAATTTATTTTTGTTGAAAAAATTAGAAAAAAGATTAAAATTAAAAAAATTATAAATAATTAATGTAAAGAGATATTGAATGATGCAAAATATCTTAATAAATTTTATTTTAAATATAGTTTAATGAATTGTGAAAAATTTATAAAATAATTATATTCCTACACTTTTGGTTAAATACCAATATATATGTTGGGTTGTTGTTCCAAATTAACTTCATCAGTCTCCAGTTTTAGTTAATTTTTTTTTATTTTTGGGTTCTAAAATTTCAACTTTCATGTTCCCATTTTTTTATGAAGGATTCCAACATTATATAGATAAATCTCTAGTTTTAGTTAAACTTTTTCATATTGGCCATTGGGTTCTAAAATTCCAATTAATTTAATCACTAGTTTGGGGTTTATTTATTTATTAAAGATTTTGACATTATAGATAAGTTTTTAATTTTTGTTAAACTTTCTCATTTTCTGGTTCTAAAGTTCTAACTAATTAAATATTAATTTCGAGTTTGATGTTCCTATTTTTTCCCCTTAGATTCCAATATTATAGATAAGTATCTAGTTTTGATTAAATTTTCTCATTTTTGGGTTATAAAGTTCCAACTAATTAACCACCAATTTTGGGTTTCATTTTTCATTTTTTTGCTAGATTCCAACATTATAAATAAGTCTCCAATTTTGGTTAAGCTTTCTCATCTTTAAATTCTAATGTTCCAACTTTCATGTTCTCATTTTTTTCATCAAATTCCAACATTATAGAAAAGTCTCTAGTTTGGGTTAAACTTTCTCATTTTCAGTTTTAAAGTTCCAACCTTCATGTTCCCTTTTTTTTGTTCAATTAGATTCCAATATTATATATAGATGTTTCAAGTTTAATTATTGTTATTATTTTATATGTAACAATAATATTAATAAGGTAAAATATATTTTAACCCTCTTTTATTTTATGAAATATCAACTTTTTACAAAATAATGAAAACATATTGTTATGACCCCTAATCTTTTTCATATTCCTTTAAACTACAATACATATTTATTATAAAGACTAATTAAAAAGTTAATTAATATACACTGAATATTTAAGCATATTTTCATATTGAAAAAAAAAACATATTTTTATATAACGCTGAGGGGTCTTTGGTAGCTTTTTAATTTGAATTGATTAGTTTGATATTTACTTAAAATGAGAGTAGTTGTATGATGATTACCTTTAATATTTAATGCTTAACTATTGCTTGTGGTGGCGGATTATATTCGCAACTTAGAAAATAATAAAAAACCGCTGTATTATAAGTGTACCCTTAATTAAAAGATCTGATTATGTTAGAACCGCTTCATCGTGGAACATTCTTTTATAATCACATGATTAAAATTATAATATATTTTTTTATTAATTATTATTTTATATGTATGATTATGATTCATTATCTAAATCCACCGTATCTATTGTCTTAATTAAATTATTAACTGATCTGAACAATTTTGGCTGTTGGATAGTACGGTTGGGCAACCTGCAACCCACTGGTTGTTGAACAGCAATTTTAGAATCTTTTTGCACCTGGCCGTTTATAATCTTCTATTTGATGACCCATAATAAGAGATTTAAATTCAAATATTTATCAACTCAAATACTTAATTCCCTTTCCCCCGCCCCGATTGACATGGGCCTTTGCAACCATCATTATTATCATCATTATTACACTTTCACTAATAATTAAAAAAAAGAAAAGAACGAAATAAAGTAACCCACCTGTCAAGATTTTGAGGCTTCTTTTATGTCTTATTTATTTATTTTCAAACACTGATGTGTAAACATTACCATTATAATACTATTAATATTGTACTCTCGCTATCAATGGGATATATAAATTTATCTCCACCTAATTATATAAACTGGAACCCTCCCCTTGCTAATATTACATTACTGACCATATGATGCATCTACTTGATAGTAACACTGGCCCACATGTGATAAAGATTTTTTATATTATTTGGGTATGTTGATGTTGCCCGTGACTTTCTGCTGCTTATGGTGGTACCGGAGCTACTGCAATTTTTGTTGGGCTGTTGGCACTGCAGAACAGTAGCTTTGCTTTTGTCCTGGATCTACTTCTGGCTGGCAGTCACCCATTTCATCTTCCCTTTTAACAATGTGAGTTGAATTTTCTTGTCAATTCAATTGGGTGCTCATTCAACCAAACGGATTCTATCACTCAAATTTACACATGGAAAGAAAGAATGGCAGTAACTTATTGAATAGCAAGTAGGATGGCAAATGTTGAGTTTCAATTAGTTGGCCTGGATTTTCTAGAATGACGTTTAAATATTTGAGTGAAACTGAGGGAGGTTACATATTAATGCTGATGGCTGCTGCTGCAAGCAACGTCTCTCTGGAAATGCCAGCCTGGAAGTCCAGGAGCAGCCATTTTTTAAGTCATCGTTTGGTCCTTCTAACTTTTACTAAAGTTACAGTCCCAATCTCGACCACACATTAACCTATAAAGTCATAAAGTAGAAAATAAATAAAACTCAAAACTCAACAAGTCACCAACTAGGCAACCACAACCAGTCGAGTACTGTGGAGAATGTTGTTTTTTTTTTTTTCCCCCATTTTTTAATAAGATGAATTGAAGTGTTAAATTTGCTAGAGAACTTTTACCATATTGTCGGCTCAGTCCCAAGTCACAAGGTCAATTCGGTGATTGCCACAGACACTGAGCAAGTAAATTGGAAAAAACACATCTTTTGGGAAGTCCTGTTAATTCTTTTTTATGGACGTCCTGTTAATCAAGATTTCTTTTTTATGGACGTCCTGTTAATTCTTCATACTGTACATTTCCCAAGTCAATAACCAAACACAAACCAAAGCCTCTCAAGTAAAACCCACCCAGAACTCAGAGATATTAATCCCAAAAGATAATGCAAGGTTCTGGAGCTGAACCTCCAGAAGCAGGGGATAGAGAAGTAAAGCTCCATCTTGGCTTCAATGGAAAACCCTAAGCTGACCCTTTTTATCATCTTCTACTTTACAGTACTTAACGCAGGTAATATCTCAAAACCCCATTTGGAAGATCACGTATTTAATCAGTAAACAAGAAGAAAAAATCCATTTTTGAGGTCTTTATTGCTACTGTTTCTCATACATTTGTTCACTAAAATTTTTGCAGCTAAAGCAGCTGACCAAGACAATGAACCATTTGTTGGTGTGAACATAGGCACCGATGTTTCAAATATACTCTCGCCCACAGACTTGGTTTCATTCTTGCAAGTTCAGAAAATCACACACATCAGGCTTTATGATGCAGACCCAGACTTACTCAAAGCACTGGCTAAAACCAAGATCCGGGTCATTGTCAGTGTGCCCAACAACCAGCTTCTTGCAATTGGGTCTTCTAACACCACTGCAGCTTCTTGGATTGGTAAAAATGTTGTTGCTTATTACCCTGAAACTCTCATTACTGCCATTGCTGTAGGTGATGAGGTCCTAACAACTGTACCCTCTTCAGCTCCAATTTTACTTACAGCTATTGAGTCTCTCTATGGTGCTTTAGTGGCTGCAAATTTGCATACCCAGATCAAGATTTCAACTCCTCATGCAGCATCTATAATTCTTGATCCATTTCCTCCTTCTCAGGCTTTTTTTAACCAGAGCTTGAGTTCAGTAATGTTGCCCTTGCTTCAGTTTTTGTCAAAAACTGGGGCACCTTTAATGATGAATCTTTATCCTTATTATGTGTTTATGCAAAACAAAGGTGTAGTGCCTCTTGATAACTCGTTGTTTAAGCCACTGACCCCATCAAAAGAAATGGTTGATCCTAATACTTTGCTCCATTACACAAATGTGCTTGATGCAATGATTGATGCTGCTTATTTTTCAATGAAGAACTTGAATATTACAGATGTTATGGTTCTTGTTACAGAAAGTGGGTGGCCTTCCAAGGGTGATTCGAAAGAGCCTTATGCTACTATTGACAATGCGGATACATATAATTCAAATTTGATTAAGCATATTTTAGACCATAGTGGAACTCCCTTTCACCCAGAAGTCACTTCAAGTGTGTATATTTATGAGTTGTTCAATGAGGACTTAAGGTCACCGCCTATATCAGAAGCAAATTGGGGGCTATTTCATGCCAATGCAACACCAGTTTATTTGCTGCATGTATCGGGAAGTGGGACATTTTTGGCCAACGATACAACAAACCAGACATATTGTATTGCAATGGATGGTGTTGATACAAAGACATTGCAGGCAGCACTGGATTGGGCATGTGGCCCTGGGAGAGCTAATTGTAGTGAGATTCAACCAGGGGAACCTTGTTATCAGCCTAATAATGTGAAGAGCCATGCTTCTTATGCCTTTGATAGCTATTACCATGAGGAAGGGAAGGCTCCTGGGTCTTGTGACTTCAAGGGCGTGGCCATGATCACCACAACAGACCCAAGTAAGTGCAAGCTTCTAGCCCACTACATTATGGTTTTAACTCGAAAAGGCATGGATATTGTTTTTTGCTTTGAGCACAATTAAGGATATGATTATAGTAGTTTTCCTATATCGAAAGTTTGTAGTTAGTGATTGAACTGCTAAGTTTCAATAGGGTTAATTTTTCTGACATCCATAGTTCGTAAATTGAATTCTTGGTGTGGCCAAACATGGAAGGGGCTAAGGGGGAAGTTGAAGATGGGTAGTTTTACTAGTAACTTAGTTTATTCTTCTTTACAACTAAGTGTCTTAAACTAGAAGTAGTCCATAAAAGTAAAGCAATGAGGATAGTGGCACCTTCCAATCACAATCTTCCGTGGATTCTCAAGGGGCAAAGCTGACTCCAAAATGGAAATTATGTGTGATTCCTTCCTGACAGAGGCACTTGGGTTTTTTACTGATTGGAGGTTGAATATTGATCTTGGAGAGACACTATTTGGTTTAAGTAGGGAACAATCATTTCCATTTGGACAACGGCTCATGTATTTTGTGAGCCCCATTGTGCCATAATAATGCTATGAGATAATGGAAGGCCCAAAATATGATTTTTCCTTCGAAATAACTTGTTTTCTTGCATGTATGTTATTGAAAGCAACTTCACTGTTTGCCTGTATGCACTGGAAAGAGGGTTGATTCAAAATGGGGTCCGAGCTCTTTGTTATTTTGCTGCTGCTTAAACTGCCATGTTCATATATTTATATAAAATTATGTGTTCTGATTGTGCGATCGTTTGCAGGTCATGGGAGCTGTATATTTCCTGGCAGGTGAGAAATAATGGCCTTTCAACAATTGTGATTCTTTATACTCTTGTTTATAGAAATTCTACATATGATGGAATTTGCAAGCCAATGTATTAACAATAAATTTGAAGAATTTCCTTGTAGAAACAAAGAAGCCTAATGTTAAAAAAATTATTTTGTTTTGATTTTCAGTAAGAAGGTAAGCAATAAGACGAAGGCAGTTGTAAACTCAACTGAAGTTAGTGGAGCAGCAGATAGGTTAAGATTCATCTCCCTCCGCGGCAACCAAATAAGTGCAAATGCTGTAGCTTTTTCTATTTTGTTATTCATTCCCTTTATGACTCCATGGTGGGGTGTCCAGTAATCCTTTTCCTTTATTATTATTATTTTTTTTCCCCACATGTATCATTGTTTTGCTTTTGAATTTGTTGGTAATGTAAAGCTGCTGTAGGGATTTGTTGTTTGGTGGATAGATTCAGTAGAAGTGCAATGTGATAATTGAATTGGCTGGCACTTTGTAATTAACAATTTAACATAACTTTGATGAGCAATTAGTTTTAGGACTCGTTCGGGATTGCTTTTGGAATGTTTAAAAGTGATTTTAAGAATTTAAAAACTAACTTTAGTGTTTGGTAAAAAAAAATCAAAATTATTTTTGTCAAAATCAAATCTTTCTACAGATGATTTTGAAAAGCTAAAAAGGAGTAACTTTTAGATTCTGATTTTGAGAATTAATTTTATCTTTTAATATAATTCTATAAATATCGTTACTAAATACATATGATTATTTTTAAAATTCAGAGCATTTTTAAAAATAAATTTTATGAAACGTTTATCTGATTCTCTTCACAGCTGATTATTTATACAGCATAGTTAATAGTAATTATTTTAAAAATTACAACATCACCAAACTGGCCCTTAATATGGTATGTTGATATGTTCTATATTTTGCAACAATCTCTCACTAATAGAGTAAAGGGAATAATAGTGAGTGTTTTTTGCAAGATTATTATCATTTAAAGACTTTTTCTTTTAAGGTCATGGTTATGTTGGATCATTTTTAAAGTAGAGCGCGAATTATAGTCACACATATAAAGTGATAAATAATAAAAAATATTTTATAATTTTAATCGTGTGGTTATGAAAGAGTGCTCTACCATAGAGTAAATCCAACATAGTCACCGTTGGGTCCTTGGCCTAGTGGTTGGGCTGGTGAGGACAGCATAAAGCATTGTGGGGGTTAACAGTCTTTCCTCAATTATTGTAATAATTGAGTGGAGGCAGTCTGTTCTGTTATCAATGTAATAGAGCGGACGTTCCTTGAATATTAGAGGTTTAAAATCTGGGCAGTGCTTAAAAAGAATTAATGTAACTAGTCTCAGTTATTACAGTTTAATTGTAATATATCAGTAAGAGTTTCATGTAAATATGAATTACAGTCTGATTGTAATATTAGTAAAAGTCTCATATAAAAATGAGTTATAATCTGATTATATAATCAGTGTCAAAAAAAAAAAATTAAGAACAATGTGTCCCATTATCATAGTAAGAGGTAATCTCCATTAAGGAATAATTGTACATGTATTGGTATTATGTCATAGTTATTGTGATGGGGTGTTGTCAATAGGGCCTGACATAGTATACAATGTACATGTACAATAGACCTTACATTGACATATACATGTCATAACCTTACATATGTACATGTATGTATGTACATATGTACTATGTACATATGTACATGTATGACATATTTACATGTATGACATATGTACATATGTACATATGTACATGTACATAGTACATGTCATAACTACTGCACATTGCTATACATGACTATGAGTATACATATGTTTAGTGAGTTTACATATGTACAGTCATGATCTTGTATACATGAGACAGTCTTGTGTATATGATGGGTCTTATGTACATTGCAATTCGTCTGTCAATACAGTTATGTAAAACTGTCAGTATGACATGTACATACTGTACATAATATGTACATATGACAGTACATTACACGTGTACATAACATATACTACATGTTTGCTAGCAATGTATAAAAAAATGTACCTGATATGTACATTAGACATACTGTACATATGTATACATGAGACAATGCATTATGCATATGACTGTATACATTTTATATGTACATATGTACGTGTTGTATACAACATATGTACCTGAGACATGTACAGACAGTACAACTGGAGAATGTATGACAAGAAGATCACTCATAACTATGTATAGAATGTAGAGGTATAACTATGTATAGTACATGACTCATATGATGGCCCATAGTTTACATGTCATGTATATACATGAGTCACTGTTTATGTACATGTAACAGTGTGATTCACATATGTCCACAGGGACTACATATGTGGTAACCATCATATAACTATAACAAATTCCCTTACCTGTTATGAGGTTTGTTTGTCTACCTGATTGGTTACAATAGTTATAATGGTTAGGTAACGCTAGTGATGGCAATAATAGACTTTAAAGTTTTCAGACAATAAACTTTAAAAGCAATAAAAAAAAATCTAATATAGTGGGACTGTTATTTTAAACATGACAATTATCCGGTAGATTAGCTCTTTCCAAAGGACGTTGTCAGAATGTCAACTCCTTTTAAACGACATGTCGGCCTCCCCACCCCAAAGGAACTTATTGGTCCCCATGCTCCCCACGTGTACATACGTCCTTCCTAAGCGGGCCATAAGATCACAGTAAGTGAGTCCACTTTGCGGGAGGAAGGGATTCTCTGTGTGTATGTCTATCAACTACAAAAGCAGAAAACTGCTCCCAATTTCAAATGTTGTTCTTGGGACCAGTCTCATTCCCAGTACGATTTGAAACGGCAATTACAAACCCTAAAAATAAATTTTTTTTACATCGCTCAGAACAACAAGACCAAATGTCTTCATGGGCATGCAAGAAGTGCACGTTTCTAAACTCCCCATCGCAAAAATCAACTTGTCAAATTTGCCTCACCCCGACTTCTTCTTTTTCTCCTCCTTCGACGTCTTCAGTCCCCGTCCCCACCTGGTCATGCAAAGCCTGCACTTTTCTCAACCCTTACAACAACACAAGCTGTGAACTTTGTAACACAAGGGCTCCTGTCTCCTGTTTATCAAGCTTCGAGGACTTGACTGATCCGGCTCTTGATTCAGAGCTGGATTCTTCTGTTGGGTCTGTTTTCTTGCCCTTGCAGTTGAAGGCTTGTACTAGTAAGAGGAAGATTAGGGATCAAGATTATGATGGTGATTTTGATGGGTTTCGTGGTACTGACTCCTTGAAGAATGTGGCGTCATTAAAGGGTGAGTTTTTTTTTTTTTATAATTTTTATTGTAGTTGATAAATATTGGTTTTCCTTTGTTTGTTTTATGGGTTCGTTTAGGTTTTATGCATTCGTTTGATTATTTTGAGTAATATATGCATTTTGTTACATTCAGTGACATCCCAGCGATACCAGCAGATAATGCTTTTCCTTTTACCTCTTATCTTCAACATCTGAATATTCATAATAAACTAAATTGAAATGTATAAACATTTTGTTTTGTGTGGTTTTTACTTCTATTTTATTAGAAAAGTTTTTTTCCATATGGAACAAATCTTTGACATCAAGGTACTTTCTTTTTGTGGTCGCAGACGATACTAAGTCAGGTCTTAGTGCAGACAACAGTAATTCAGAGTCAGGGACAGTTTCCGGTTCATTGAAAATTCTGAGTTATAATGTTTGGTTCCGAGAAGACTTGGAGATGCATCAGAGAATGAAAACAATCGGTGACCTCATTCAACTGCATTCCCCAGATATCATATGTTTTCAGGTTACTGGAATTATTTTTCCTACGTTTGTCAATGAACTTTAGCTGTTGTATATCATCTTACTTATGGACATGTTGCTCTATAGGAGATTACTCCGAATATATATGATATACTTTGCAAGTCCAGCTGGTGGAAGGGCTATCGTTGCTCTGTTCCCAATGAAATGGCAGATTCAAGGGGATACTTTTGCATGCAGGTAAGCTTTCTATCGGCCTCAATTTTGAGTCCATTTATTATGTTGTGACCTCAACAGTGTGATGCTTGCTTGATTGACAAGGACATTTTAACTCAACATGTTTGGTACTTATACATCTCCATTAACTGTTTGGGTGCTGAAATGTACATGGGAATTTTGACATGATCTTGCTTACAGTACTTCCAATGACAGGTCTTATTTGTTTCTTTTATGTTTCAAATAGAAACAGATTAAGGCTTTGATGACTTTTGGGGTGGTGAAATTTTTCTAGGACTCATGTCAATTATTCACTGTATGATCTGCAGTTAAGCAAATTGCCAGTGAAATCCTTTACCTGTGAACCCTTCAGAAATTCGATCATGGGGAGAGAACTCTGTGTTGCTGAGGTTGAAGTTCAGGAGGAAAAGCCATTGGTTGTTGCCACTAGCCATCTTGAGAGTCCCTGCCCAGGCCCTCCCACATGGGATCAGATGTTCAGCAAAGAACGTGTAGAACAGGCAAAGGAGGCTATCAATCTTCTAAAGAAGAATCCGAATGTGATCTTTTGTGGTGATATGAACTGGGATGACAAGCTGGATGGCAAATTTCCTTTCCCCGATGGATGGGTTGATGCTTGGACAGAATTAAGGCCAGGGGAAAATGGATGGACTTATGATACCAAGTCCAACAAGATGTTGTCAGGTAATCGTACACTGCAAAAGCGGCTAGACCGATTCATCTGCAGTTTGCGTGATTTCAAGATTATTAGAATTGACATGATTGGCATGGAAGCAATACCACATCTATTGTATGTCAAAGAGAAGAAAATGAGAAAAGAGATGAAGAAGTTAGAGCTCCCTGTTTTGCCTAGTGATCATTATGGCTTACTTTTAACAATCTGTATCCAATAATATTGGTTAAGGCAAGGTAAATGATTGCATTGAAGATTGGTTGACTAATGGTTGTTTTTTGGGCATCACTTGCATGCTTATGCAATATGCAGTTTTGTATAGATAAAATGATGAAACAGCTGAGTATCAACATCCTTTTTTAAAGACAATGGATAACAGTGACACAGTTTCACATATTACTGCAAATTTCTAAAATGTTAATCAAGTATTTTCACTTGCTACCCTGGATTCCCTTTATGAATTTTGCAGCATCTATTGTTCTCAAAGTTCTCTTTCCCTGTTACGGTTGACATATTTGAATGCATGACATTATTTACAGTGTTAAGCTATTGAAGAACAAACGAGCCGAACTGCCTCATTAAAACTTTTACTGCATTGGTTGGCACCCGTTTCCATGTAAAAGCTTTACCACTTCTTCTTTGGCCTTATTCATAATCCAAGCTTAAATTGAGTTCGCGTAAGATTCATATCATGAAGAAGATGCAGGAGCTTCTAGCCTCAGATAGTCGTATAGCACTCCACAAACAGAATCTCCACCTCTGGACTGTACAAGAAACATTGAGTTATCTCCTTTTATGAGCAGTAACGGGGAAACATGAATGCTAAATAGCTGGTACAGTCCATGAATTCCATGCCGACAAACTGTGTTATCCATCCCCAGGTTCATTTCTTGGAACACCAGGTGACCTTTGTCTATATAGTTGACATAGATCTGGACAAAAGTGGGGGAAAATGTGATTAGTAGTATAATGTTTGTGCCGAATTTAGTGAAATTTAAGAATGTAGGATATGAGGTATTCTGAGACTTGGAATCATTGTAACCTTTACCTCAAGATCAGAACGTGTTGCTGATGCTATGGCCAACCTCAGATTATAAGTTCCTCTAATTACTGAATCAAGATTAAATTTGATAGTCCAAGTTGTTGGAAGATACTTGTTATCTGGCCCCCTCCTAGATACTTTCCAAATACTTATCAGGGAACACAAAATTTTTTTGAACTAGAGAATTTGGAAGAAGCATTTCGGGGAAAGAAGACAGACCTGTCTACGTGAGCAAAGAACCAGTCCTTTTTGGGATCATTGATACCTACAGTGAAAACTTGATCAGATTCAGGATGTATATCGGTGTATCTGTCCCATAAGCCATATTGCCTGTACCTGTTATATGGTAGAAAGATATACAAGGGCCAAAAAGAAGTCACCACAAGTGTATTCATCACCTTGAATCAAATTCATGGGAGTTTGAGGGAGAGAGAAAATAGTTGCTTACTTCTCAGGGCTGTTAAGAAATAACTTGTTGACATACATTGGATTCACGTCAGGAACATAGTAATCTAGGGCTGTACGATCAGGGAAGCCAATCTCCCATACGGTTGGACCATTTCTCAGGGGAACATAGGTTAAATTTCCAAGTTCTGTTAGTGACCCTGGACAAGTTTTATGATCATCATGCCATGATAATGCGTATCGGAATTTCTTCATTAGATAAAACACATAATAGATACAATCCTTATAAATATCTATCAGTAGTCAGTACCTGCAGAGATAGTGACAAGTGCTTTGTCAAGGTAATCACCAATGAAACCTAGAACCCAACCATGGAGTCCATAGACTCCAGGGACAACATTGTTGATGGTGAAATTTCCCTTGGAATCTGTTTGTACCCAGAACTGATAATCCTACATTCCCAAGAAACATCAAATGCTTAACATTTCCAATCTACATGATGGATCATTGATATATTTCAATTAGCGGTTACCTTGCTCTCTGTTTGCCATCCTCCTTCGGTTCTTGCGGATGATAGACCTATGTATGCATATTTAGCTGGAATCAATGAACTGGAAACGAACCTGCATTTGTATATTCACAAGGTGAATTACAAGTCAATATGTTGAAGATGAAAAATGCCACTAAAAGATTCTCAAACAATATATATTAGGGCTTGTTTGTAAATGTTGCACCTCAAGTTTAATTCAAATCACATTAACTAAAATGTTAGGTAAATCTTCCTATACCCTAACAAGCTTTACTTGGGAGGAGAGAAAATTACTTGTCTTGTACGAAAAATCTTCCAGTAGCTGAACCTCGTTCTTCAGCAGTAAGATAATAAGGTGAGGACACAAAATCATATGGCCATGCTGCCTCTTGAAGGAGCCTCTGAGATTAACCAAGCGTGAAGTTTTAATTGATGAAATCCTGAAATATTTTCTAAACTAACTAAAGTGAATGTTCTGAAGGAAATCGAAACTGTACCTGCTTTTTGGCATCAATCCACAAGTTGCATGCCTTCGATACATTAGAGGTTGAATTCAGGTATACGAAGACAGGGCCGAACACCTTTCTCCATGCTTCTCCTTCTTGGAAATGAGCTAAGATTTCATCCCCAATATAATGGGTCCCGTGAAACATCTGCAACATTGAATTTTGATTTTAATATCATTGTTAAAGATTGATTATACACCTTTTTGTCAAAATCTGATTGTGAATAATCAGCTTACAGCTAAGCAGGTAGGGCCAGTGTGGACAGTGAGGTTTTGCTTAGTAGGACCTCCATTTCGAAACTCATGGCTGGGGAAGATGATCCAGAACCCAATAATGGGGCCAGAACTTATCCATCCATGGACTCCGCCATCTTTGTTGTCCATTGAATACTGGTATTTATCATCAACCTGCATTCATTCAGGCAAAAGATGGCCAATTTCCTTGTTATTCTGCTTTAGCATCTCCTCAAATTTTAGGTGTTTTGTGAACTTGACAAATAAAATTCTAAAAATTGTTTGCTCATTTACCAACCTCGCCTTTGAGATCAGGATTTATGGGATTTACAAGCAACACAGACTCTGGTACGATTAGCTGCTTGCCTCTGCCTGGAAGTAGATCCTCTGGCATAGGCATTATTCTTTGCTTCTCGTCTGTGATTGCCATGTAATGGAACCTTCAATTTTTTCAAAGACAAAAGTTGTGGAAGTGCAAAAAATATAAAATAGTCAGAGACTTGCCAAAGAGATAACAAATTGATCTTACTTATCTCGTCGCAACTTAAATGCCAGTCTTGTTTGAGCAAGATCAAAGGCACTGCATCCTTGAGGACGTTCATATATTGAATAGCAGTGGAAACCTGAAACGCCACTCCTCAATATATACCTAAATAGGAAAAATAACCATTCATTATTCAAAATTTTAGAGTTCGGATGTATTGAAATGTACATGAATGCAACATACCATATATATATATATGGTATATCATATACATACAACCTGATGTCAACACTGAGAGGCAATTTGGTGCTTTGAATTGATGGATCATAAGAACTCTTGAATGAAATCTCTACGCTGTCATTGCTCATTTTGATTACACTATATTCAGCTCCATTGAGTCTGTATTTCAGAATGCTTGGATCAGTTCATTGAAAATTCTTGATAGTTATGTTTTTCTGAAATGAAATTAAAGACTCAAGAAAATGAAATAAAAACAAGCATACAGTTGGTATCTGTCCTGGCCCTCTGGCAAATTCCAGTTGATATCCCAATATCTGCTTGTTAAAATGAAAAACAACTGAAATTAGTAACTTGATCACAATCTCTTGCTACTTACATTCCATAATTACATTAGCTAAGGCTTTAAAGATTATGTTACAGTATTTTGTAAGTTACCCTCTACTGGATTCACTTGATTTGAGATCTAAAAGGTTGTCCATTCCTCCATACTGTATTCCAATTAGATACCCCTGAGGCTTCGATATTGTGAGCCTGACCAGACCATTGTCAAGAATCACCTACATAACATCAAATGAGATTTATGATAGAATAATAATAATAATCGTAAAATGAGGGCCTGTAATCATCGACTCACATTGGATCCTTTGGTGACCAACTGCACTTTTTGCTTTGCCATAACACAGGAACAAGAAGTACTTCTATATTCTTAATCAATGAGATTAATTTGGGTGTGATGAGATATTAAATGCGAGATATGTGGTTCCAGAACAACAGTCGTTAAACACTAAGAAAATTAATATATTCTTCAAGAATAAAATTCTTAATTATGTGCTTCGTCTTGTCTGGTTATAATCAATCTGAAAATTTCTTGTTTATATCAACCCTCGAAAAATCTTTGCTTCATATTTGTGAGCATTAGCTGTTGAATGAGCCATTAATTGTTTTAATTTGTTGTCCTTGCTTTGGAGGTTTGGACTTTGGAGCCACTTAAAGTGATGAGTTGTAATCTTCTTTCAGTCACAATTACTTATAGATGTCCTATATCGTAAAAACTAGGCTAGTTTTTGGATCCCATTCCCAAGTAGTCTTTCTTATAATCCAATTTTTTTTTCCCCTAAAGACCATCATATAATCCAATTAATTCTAGAACTCTAAATATAAGCCACGCTGATGAGCATCCGAGATTAAAATAAGAAGAAGATATCATATAGTCGAGTGATAAACGCACCACCTTGTTTTATTTATCACCTTTTTTATTTATTACATCTTTCGACCTACATTACAACAATGCTTCAACATGGCAAAGGTTATGGGTCACTGACACGTGCCTACTTAGTTTTTTGAAAGTATATTTTTGGGAAATTTACAAAAATGGACCAAAACTAGGGTTGATTTTATAATAATCACCCATTGCCAATTTTTCTAAACTGAATAGCCAAAAAGTGTACATATTGATAGATAGCCTGTCAACATATAAATGTTTGGTCGATCACTCTTTGATTTTTCATGAATTGTGTGATTGATATATTGATTAGGTTTTAACTATTTATTAATCGTTCATAAAATGAGCGATTAACAAAAATATGTTAAAACTAACGAGCGCATAACTAAAATCTTCAGTTTGAGGTTCGAGAAGACAGTTGCGTTAAATACAAATGCAAGTTGTTTATTTGTTAACTAATCGATAACTTGTTGATTGTTACTGTAGTGACGTTAGTTTTATCTAAATTTTTTATTTTTGTTACAAAAAAAAGATTAAAAGAATATTAATAATAAGTCATTTTTATAAATTGAGTTTAATTTTAGACCATTTTTGTGATTCTCCCAAAATTCAAATTTTCCTAAAAACTAAAGCCCTAGGCCTGAACTAAGGAATTATTTTGTTTCTTTTCCTAGTGATAAAGGGAGGAGTCGACGAGATATCTTGTTTGCTCATAAATCGTTTGTGCCGAATAAAGGATAAAACACTGGTGTTTATCGGTAATTTTTCATCATCACAAATTAGAGTCGGTTAAAAGTTGCCAATTTTAATGGGAAACATCCTCTTAATACTATTGAATTTCATATAGGGAAAATAAATCTCTCTTTATCTTATATAATAATATTGTCTCAATGTAACACCATCCCTTTAATTAATATAATCTCTTATTATTTGGGATCTCGAATCTCCTCCTCCACGTTTGTCTTGCAATGGCAGCAAAAGCAAAATCCTCTCTTTGTTTACCTCCTTCATGCGTCTCTTCCCCTGTTATTATGCCAAAGAAAAAACCCAAAGGCACAGGCCGCAAGAAGATTGAGATAAAGAAGATAGAAAATAACTCTAGCCGTAAAGTTGCGTTCTCCAAGCGCCGTAAGGGCATGTTCAAAAAAGCCAGTGAACTTTGCCGGGTATGTGACGCTGAGATTGCTATAATTGTCTTCTCTCCCAAAGGCAGGCTCTATAGTTTTGGCGATCATGTTATCGATAAGTTTATCGAAAGTGAGGATGAAATAGTTGTAGATATTCACTCTTCTTCTTCAAAGGAAGTGAAAAAAGAAAACGACTGTGTTACGGAGTTGACGGTCGAAGAGGAAGACATGCGTGAAGAAGAAACAGAATTGAGGTTTTGGTGGGAACAGTCGATAGAGGATTTGAATATGGAAGAGCTTGAGAAATATAAATATTGTTTAGAGGAATTGAGAAACAATGTTGCCATGAAAGTAGAGGAGATGGTCATGCGTAGAACTTGCGAGAAGGACTTTTTGGGTATAAAAGCTAAGGCCTGATCTATCTATATGAACATTTATGATTAAGTTACTTTAAATTTATTTATTGTTTATTTATTTATTTTCAGAAAAAAAAAAAAGAAGAAAAACATTTCTTATTTATGTTTCTGTTCATTAGTCTATCCTATTCATCCATTTACTATGAACTAGAGAGTAAAGCTAAGTATCACAATGTGCCAATGTCAACGTTGTGAATTTGAATTTCATATATATGTTAGGGCCAGGGGTGACTTTTGGGTGAATTCTTTTTTGCTATGGTTTCGATTTCAGCAATTATTTTTATAATAATTTCATCTTCCTGTAATAAAATTTTTGAAATATTTGAGGAAAATTAGTAAATAGGTAATCTGTTGAAATAATTTTAATTAAATCACGATGAAAAACTTCAATGATAACAAGATAGTTCCTATAGAAAATCTTCAATCAAAACCAAAGATCTACAAAGACGAAGTTCAAAACTAAAGAATTACAAAGACGAAGTGTAAATTTAGTTAGAAGTGCAAACTTAGCTAGATCATCCCCAGCTTAATTGCAGGTCCTTGAAATATGTTAAATCCTGAAATCATGCTTTGGTATAAAGAATTGTTGTGTTTCAACTATAATCTAAAAAAGATCAGTTCTCGTACTTTGAGCTACCCTTGGATGAGTAACATATAATTAATCTGACTCTATAATTTTGTACAGCTCTTTGAAATTTGAATATAGAATTGTATAATTAATGTGTATCGATCCCTGGTACACATTAAGAAAGTGAGTGTATGTGCTTGGAGCCGTAATTTGTGACATAAGTCAAATTTAACACAAAATTAATAAGCCTAGGTTGCTCTGAGATGAAATGAATAATTGGGTGCTTCTTTTTTTTTTTTTTTTTTTCCCCAAATACACTCTGTTATATCTGCAAATTTTTGGAAATAGTAGTGCAATTAACTTTTTTAAAAATAAGCTTAAAACGGATCAAGCAAGTGAATGTTAATGCATGCTTAATACTGAATAAACTCAACCCAGATTCCACGTGAAACCAATTGCCAGCTATTTATGTAGTTTTTTTCTTCTGTTTTTTTGAGGAGAGCTATTTATGTAGTTAGAAGTTAGAACTTTCGACTTTCTTTGAAGCACAAAGATGACTCGTTTGGCCTCTCCTCTGTGGTACGTCTTTATCAGATTCATAGTCTCCTATAAAAACTAGCTTTATCCTGTGTACATTTTGATTTTGATACAATCATCCAAACACAACAAAAACCTTTTTTTGTTACGAAAAATCCAAAAAATAAGACAAATAGAAACCTTGAGTGGAATTTTGAATAGTTAAAGTGAGATCAGTGACCTCAATTCTCTCTTGACCAGTTGACCTCTCTGCCAGCAACATATACATTTCCAATTTGCACGTGAAAGGGCCAGTTCGGTAATTTCATACCCTCAGAACTTCCTATCTTTTCATTTCCCTCCATTCAACTAACCTTCCAATAGAATCACGACCGTGAATATCAGCGACCCCAATTTTCAATCATGGGCACACTTGAAATCGACGTCCAAGATTTGAATGGTCCCATCAATGCTTTATATATCTCATGCATTTAATTGGGAATCTATTGACAGCTAATATGCCATTCTTTTGCCCTGCTCTCTACAGTGAGAAAATCAGAGCTGCTCTGCTCAGATACAAAGAGAGCTTGCAAAAGAAAGTGAGATTAGATTTAGAGAGAACAGAAACAACCTTTTCTTTTTTTTTTTTTCTCTGCTCTCTTTTAGATCTATAAATCGGATAAAATTTAGTTATAAAGATCATTTCCTTTGAAAGCTTTTCAAAGAAAAGAAAGGAAAATACTCTTCAAGAAAATGAGAGACAGCAGAGTACTCTGTTCTCTCATTGCTCTAATATTGTTTCCTGCTGCTCATGGCGTCTATGGTGACAGCCCTTACAGATTCTTCACGTGGAAAATCACCTACGGTGATATCTACCCTCTTGGTGTGAAGCAGCAGGTAACCATTCTTTCATGCTCATTGTTTCTTGGCAATGTTAATATGTTTTCTGAAAACACTTTTCTTGTTTCCGAAAGCAAAGAAAGTATACGGAAAAGCTGAATGTGGGGAAAATGTTGTAGGGAATCTTGATTAACGGACAGTTTCCTGGACCTCAGATCGATGCAGTTACCAATGATAACTTGATTATTAGTGTTTACAACTACCTAAGAGAACCGTTCCTCATCTCTTGGTAAGTGTATCAATTTGGTTCTGCTTATTTTCTCTCTACGTTTCAGTGTTACTTTATGTTCTGGTTTAATGTTCTTCATGAACCTTGTCCTTGTTTGTTAGTACCATTTGGTTCCTCAAAAATATTCTATCATTCGAAGACACATGAAACATAACTCGCATGGTTATACACACACACATATGTTGTTTATTTTATTCTCTTTCATTTACTCTAGAGTGTAAATGTGATTTAGGTAGAAGGGATTCCATGTTATGGCATGAATAGATTTGATCGACAAAAATGGGGCTATAGCTGATCTGTGGATACGAACTTGCCATTGGTGGGAAATGCTAGCTTCATTGCTTTCTTTGTTTTTGGTATTTAAATGACACCTATGTCCTTGGTCATTGACATATCAAATTATTCTCATTATTGTGGCTAAATGGTGGAAGTGTAATATCCTTATGCTACGCCTTTCTAGCCACTTTGGTCAATAAAGAAACACAAAAAAGCTAAATAAGACGTGGGGATGTGACTGAATCTTTGCCTTTCTATCCACTTGTGTTTGTCTAGGTTAGTTTTGTTCAGATCTCACTTGCATTTTGCATTCAGTTGAAATCTGACGTGGTCATAAATGCAGTGCATGTTTTGTCTTAATTTTCTAACTATTCACCCTCTTATAGTATTAAAACATTGCACTTGTTCAGCTGGCATCGTGTATAGAATCTTACTGTCCACATGCTAGATCTCTGGAAATTCACATCTGCATTAAATAAATCGATTGCTAATAAACAATTAGTTTCATTGAAGTTGGTTTATTTAATAACAATTCGCTATTAATGACTATGTATGGGCCCGTGTGCATTTTGATTATAATTTCTGTCTCCAATCTCTCATTCAATGTGTACAAGGCAGACCGGTTGTTCATGAAACTTATATTCATTCTCATGTGTGCATTTAGCATGGTGAAATCATTTACTCCATGGAGATTTTAATAATGCAAATTTTGCAGTATTTTTATTATTAGAAATAATTTCTCAAGCTACATAAGTACCAGAGCTTCATCTTAATTTACTATTATCATGGACTGGGTTTTCGCAGTATTTTAATAATGCAATTTTCGCAGGAATGGGCTACAGCAGAGAAGGAATTCATGGCAGGATGGAGTTTATGGAACAACTTGTCCAATCCCACCTGGAAAAAATTTTACATATGTGCTCCAAGCAAAAGACCAGATTGGTAGCTATTTTTACTTCCCGTCATTTCTATTCCACAAGGCTGCAGGAGCATTTGGTGGCATCAGAATCTGGAGCCGTCCTCGGATCCCTGTTCCATTCCCTCCTCCTGCCGGGGATTTCACTGTGCTAGCTGGTGACTGGTATAAGAGCAATCACTATGTAAGTGTTCAAAAAGCATCTTCAGTTCATTGTCAGATGTTGTTGCTTTAGACACGTAAAACTGTTGCACTGATTTCTCTTTAACTTTACAGGTATTGAGACGTCTCTTGGATAGTGGTCACAACCTTCCTTTCCCTGATGGACTTCTCATTAATGGCCGAGGATGGAATGGATACACGTTCACAGTTGAACCAGGTTTCTAGAAATGAAAATTCTAAACCAAATTGTGCTTGTAGCTGCTTCATAACCACCACACCTACTGAATTCTGTTTGCAGGCAGGACATATAGATTCAGGATATCAAATGTGGGGCTTACAACATCCATCAACTTCAGAATACAAGGTCACATGATGAAATTGGTAGAAGTAGAAGGTTCTCATACCCTACAGAACACTTATGCTGCCCTTGACATTCATCTTGGGCAAACTTATTCTGTCTTGATCACAATGGATCAGGCTCCACAGGATTACTACATTGTTGTTTCTTCACGCTTCACCCCTCGGGTGCTCATGACAACAGCCATCCTTCACTACAGCAATTCGCGTAGAGGAGTCTCAGGTCCTATCCCTGGTGGCCCTACTGCCCAGATTGCTTGGTCCCTCAACCAGGCCAGATCTATTCGGTATTCATTTACTTGTAAAAGTTATCTGTTATATTATACTAATAATTCCTACAATTTCTCATCAATAAAATACTTGCAATGTTCCCATGCCAGTTGGAATTTGACTGCTAGCGGACCTAGGCCTAATCCTCAAGGATCTTACCACTATGGAATGATCAAGATCAGCCGCACAATCACACTTGCAAACTCTGCTCCTTATATCAATGGCAAGCAGAGGCATGCCATCAACAGTGTCTCATTTGTTCCGGCAGACACACCATTAAAACTTGCAGACTACTTCAAGATTCCCGGAGTCTTCACTCTTGGAAGCATGCCTACCAGTCCTAGTTGGAGAAATGCATACCTTCAGACCTCAGTGATGGCTGCTAACTTCCGGGAGTTTGTCGAGATTGTGTTCCAAAATTGGGAGGACACCGTTCAGTCATATCACATTGATGGCTATTCCTTCTTCGTTGTTGGGTGAGCTTACCAAATATTGATGCTTGACATACTTGATTGCATTATTCATAATACACTTTGTAGCTTCTTAAAGAATTCATTAATCATTTGTGAAATGATCAGGATGGATGGAGGTCAGTGGACGCCTGCAAGTCGAGCACGATACAACTTGAGAGACACAGTAGCCCGATCCACCACTCAGGTAAGATTAAGAAAGATGCTCACCATAGTCACTCAGTTGAAGCACAATAGTAACAAACAGATCCTTAATTTGACTGATTGAACGTAGGTGTATCCGAGGTCATGGACGGCAATCTACATGGCTCTGGACAATGTGGGTATGTGGAACATAAGATCTGAGAACTGGGCAAGACAGTACTTGGGTCAGCAGTTCTATCTCAGGGTTTATTCTCCTGCAAATTCATGGAGGGATGAGTTACCAATCCCAAAGAATGCTCTTCTTTGCGGACGAGCAAGAGGTCGACATACAAGGCCTCTCTGAATTAGCTAGTTGTAGATTTTGTCACGAGAGGGTGACAAAGTTATTGGGGCCGGTCACCAAGTAATAAAACCCCCCAATAGCGGGAAATTGTGTCAAGAGCTCCACTTGAGCTTTGAGTCTTGACTTTTCTTCTTCGCCTAAATATTATTATTTTCATTTTTTTTTTTGGGAGGTCGGGTTTACTTCTGTTTCTGTAGCCCACAAATGAGAATTCATTGTTGTGTGTTACTCTGAATATATTATCTTAAGGAAGAATTCCATTTGTTAAAAACTTCTTCTTGCCGCATCAGCGTTAATGTTAATAATTTCATTATAGAGAAGATTTATGATAATTATTTCATTAGAGAGAAGATTTATGATAATTATTTTCTACGTATCTTAAATTTTTTGTTCTAAATAATTATTTCAAATGATTTGACATTCATTAATTAGTTGATAATTCTTTATAAAATTTAAATAAATTAATTGTAATCAATTAATAAATATCAAATCATTTGAGATAGTTATTTAAAATAAAAAATTTAAAATATATAACATTACTGTCTCATTATAGAGAAGATTTATGAGCTGCTTGGTATTGTTTTTCATTACTCATTCTCCATTTTATAAGAATAGAAAATAACAAAAACGTGTTTGGTAGGTCTCAGTGACAGTACATTTTCTATTTCTATGAGAACAAATAATACCTATTTTACAATGTTAACAAAGAAAGTTGAAAAACGTAAAAGACCCACCACTGCTTTTGTAACATAATTATATGCAGATTGTGAGTTCTTACCGTTAATAATACTCTTTTGCCCCTCTTTCATTTGTTTCTTATATTTTATATATAAATATAATTACTAGTGGGTCTATTAAAATTATATAATGGGTAAATTTTGGATTATTTCCTCGTAACTATTTTTAAATCACTCTGTTATTTTTGAAATTTTCAAGTTATCTTAATTTTTGTTAAAAAAATAAGGGAAAATGGGGTGGGTTGATGAAAATTGTTTTTATCTTCTTAACAAAAATAATTGAGTTTTTTAAAAGTATGGGGTGATTTGAAATCAATTCATGAGAAGGTAATTTAAAATTAAATTTTATATAGTCTTTTTTCATTATCTCTCATTGTCCCTATATTTCCGGACAAACAACCAAACACACTTTCATTTTTTTATTTTCAAATACTAATTTAAGAATAAACTACTAAATGCATTTTCAAATTCACCAAATATTAATCATATATATACTATAAATTAAAATAAATATAAAAACATCATTTGAAAAACAAAACCAAACGCACCCTTAGTGTCTTTAAATCAATTACTTGGGAGTTGGAGAACCTAAAATGTTATGTACTTAATTACACCGAAGAAAACAAATTAATATGAAATCTTGAAAGATAACACAAAATTTAAACCATGGAAAAAGGAGGTTAGAGCTATAATTGTTGGGCCGATGCTAGCTCAAGTAATAAGTGATAGTATTTAGGATATGTTTGGTATTGAGGTGCTATACACAGTTATTATGGAGAAAAAGTTGTAAGTATAAAATAAAGTTGATAATGTGTAAAAGATATGCGAGTTTAAAATAGTAGTTTTGAGAAAATTAGTAAAGTTATTCTAGATCTTTATTTAATATAAGTGTAATATCAAATTAACTTAATTTCCAAACCACAACAACAAGTGTTTATCAAACAGTTTAATTATAGATTTTAAACTATGGCTACCTAACCTCAATACTAAACTGGGCTTAGTACATTATGGATGTATTTGGTTGTAGGGTTAAAATGGGAGATTAGATTACTTATTTTAAGTTTATGGTTTATGACTATCTTCAAATCAAAGTCCTAATTTCACCACTGTTGTGGAATATAAGATTTTACTTATAATATTGGTGAATTAGCATTTGTGACTGATGAGATCTCATATGTGTTGCTCATCATTGATGAATTATTTGCACACATAATATGCTTCTATAATTGGATTTATATACTTTTTACACATAATGAGTTGCGTTATTTATGATTTCATGATCAACTAGGTGATTGCATGTGTAATTTGTTGGGAAAATAACCCACACAAGCAGCTATAATTTAAGCGGGAACTAATTCTTTTCCTTTTTTGTAGATTAAACGAGACCCGTACTATAAATAAATAAGTATAATTAAAACCAACACAATCCAAGGCATGAAATTAATCATAGGGACACAACTTTTTACAAGAAAAATTCAAATAAGAAAAATTACAGGCCGTATTCTGATATAACCTTCTGCTATATAATTTATGAGATTACAATAAGTACACAACATCAAAAATCTTATCGCTCTTGGTTTACAACACTGTAATAACCTACCATATGTTATTCTGACAAATGAGTATTTTAAATAGGAACTAAGAAAAGGATAAAATAAAAATCAAAATTAGTAAATTTATAGAAAGCGATGTTAAAAACTTATTCTCCAAATTTAAAAGAAAAAAAAGTTAAATTCACCTTCCGACCGTGTATTCAAAGATTGAAACTCTCACCCTCAAATTTTAAAATCCCGCCACCGTCTTCTTCTTTTCGCTCTCGCTTTTTCACGCTCTGGCGGTTCACTTGCTTTGGCTTTTATTCTGCAGGTGATTTGAAAATCCTAATTAATGGCAAATTTCACTTAACCCCACGTGTTTCCTTTAATCTTCTATTTGCGTGGGCTTCGGGCCACCAGCATGAGATAAACCCAACATAATTCATGACCGATATTCAATGAAACCCAAAAAAATAAATAAATAAATAAAGGATGTTAGATGATGTTTTGATTGATAAGATGGTTGCATGTGTCATTCATGACCGATATTTTGTAATATTGAGATGTCAGATGATTGTTTAGATGAGAACACGTGTTTTCATAACAGCGATTCATGAGGTATCTGCTTGTGTTTTTCTTGATTGATATTCCGTATGGTGCTGGTCATTGGTGCACAATTCCGAAGGTGTTAATTGCTAACCATATACGCCATTGTGAATAAATTTTCTGGCCAACCCAACATTTTTGCCAAAATTACAATTATAATGAAAGAAAACCTATCGTGATCACGTATGACAATAACTATTTACAAACGAAGGATATTTAATATTTATTTTTTTGCAAGATAAGATTTGCAAAATATCTTTATCCTTCATCTCAATTAAACTATTAAAAAAAGGGATCCAATTATGTTACAATTGTGATACTATACCACATTTTTTATCATTACTGTGAAATGCCATTGGGTGTAGAGTTGTTGAATCTAACGGTTGAAAGCGATTCGTTTATTACTGTCAACCGTTAAAGCCAGTTACGTAGTTCTACTTTCGAGTTTTTTATCATCATAGCTTTTCTCCAACTCCTTGTTTTCATTTTGATTTTTGATCTTCCTTCTCCTCTCCCTGACCATCAACTTTTTCTCCAGACCTCTTCTCCTACTTGGTCTCACCCTCATTGCTATCAGATTTCTTCTCACCATCATCTGAATCAAATTTATTATAAGCGATTAATTTGTTCCCACAACTGACTGTTGAGTGAGAAGTAGAAGAAAGCTAAGTACAAAGTACAAACAAACTCACAAGGCAAACATTTCTTCAAACCAAAGAATTTCCCACATGACACGTCCAATCACACAGTCCCCTGGTGTCTCCATACATCTTTCTCCCATAATCATTTTAACAATTAGCTTCAATACACAAAGATTAGAACAAAAAAAGGAAAAATTATCGTGTCAACCCTAGGTGATGAAGATTTAAGTTTAATTGTTAACTGGATCAACGATTCAAAAGACAGAAACTCAATCTCTTGTTTGTAAGTGATGACTAAGAGTTGAGGGTCAAACCCATTTGTCTATTCGGGTCACTGAATCCGATTCTCTCCAAAATTTTCTACCCAGATTCCCAAATTTACGCTTATTTGAATCAACGAGGTTTCTCCGTAATGCTCATCTCCAATTTGTGACCAAAACATGTCCTAAAATTAGAAACATCAAGATTTCGATGAGTTTGGTAATTTGTCTGATTCTGATGATAGAGCTGCTGATGGTTTGTGCTACAGCAAATGGGTGTCCAAAGTTAAGTAAAGTTTCATTGAGAAGGAGAAAGAGTATTGGTAATGTTGGGGTTATTTCGATTGTTAATAAATCAACTCAAAGTTTGACAAGTTTGGATTTAGGAAGGTATAGATTGATTAATAATCAAGCTTTGGAAGCCATCGGGACAGTGAGGACAATTCGGGTTCTGAATTTGGATCGTTGTTCATTGATTACCAAACTGATTTCCCCGATTTGCTTTGAGCAAACACGGTCATCGCTTGTGCGGTTGGATTACTTGCTTTTAAATCCAATGGTTACATGAGATAAAAACAAAACGTGTGGTATGGTATCACAGTTGCAACATAGCCGAGTCCTAAAAAAAGAGCTTTTTATTATAAATATTCTATGAAATAAAGATAGAACAGAGTGAAAGTTGTAATAATTTGTGATGTTTGAATTGTCCTAATTCAACGACTGAAGACCGGCTTAGGCAGTAAAGAAACGGCTGTTAAAATGCTTTGCTGAATTATCGATCGGTATGGTCAGGTGCTTACGAAGTCACACAAACACTTGTCCGAATCCATCCAAGAGAATATTTCCCAAAATGAAACCGTCTTCGCTGCATTTTCCATGAAAATTGAAAATCCCACGTCCCACCACCAATGGTGAGGCTTCAAAGTCCACGTGTCATCACGCGAATAACATGCGACATGCAGTTTGTATCGGTTTGTTTGGTGATGAAGTGAAAGTTCCGGCCGGAATAAGGGGAGCTAAGGAATTTGGTTGTGGGTATGTTTGGTTTAGGACATGCTGTATATATGCTTGGCTCACGTCAGCTTTAGAACACGCTCCGCTTGGTAATTAATAATTATTTTATTTTATAACGTCCGAATTTTGTTAAATTATTTTGTAACGCTTGTTTTAATTTTGTAAGTTTCCCTACTTCGAAGTTTGAAATGGGAACTTGCATATATACTCTGCATGCTCACCTTTTTGCTATTTACAGATACATATGCTTGATTCTTGTCCTTATTTCACAAAAGCAAAAGCTGACCTCAAAGAAGATGATTGAATGTTGTGATCGCAGACCCATCAATCTCATTTATTTTATTGAATATTTCTTTTTTCTTAAAATTATATTAAAATTTACTGATAATATATATTCACACAATTCAAAAAAGACGACAAGATATAGAGAAAGAAGAATTTTACCCTCCAGCTGCTCTTGTGGACACCCATTAATGTTACATGAGCGATAACAAATAGAATAAGTGAAAACCATTCAATTTATGTTGGGTGCTTTTCCCCAAAAAAAAAAATTAATTTACGTTCGGTGTTAGACTGCTAGTTAGGTTAATTGGTAAAATTTTTTGGACTCATACAAGCGGTCTAGAGTTTAAAAAGAATTGAATTGGCATTAGATTAGTAATTAAAAAAATTAATTAATTAATTAAGCATTGGTTTGTAAATTTGTCACCACGGGTTAATTATGTACGTGCTCACTGACCAATCATGAAGGCAAATTTGAATAATGTGAAATTGCCTGTATAAGTTTTCCATTTTATAATTGAAATTCCAGTGGACTAAATCTAATAAACTGGCCTAAAGAGCAGAGAGGGAGAGAAAAGCTGAACAATATTGCAGAAAGAGACAAAATGAATGCAACAGAGTCATACAAGTATTTATTCTCTTTTGTTTCAAGCACACAAATCAGATAACTCTCTCTTTCAAGTTACTACAGCAATAATGAAGAGTGCAGATTCTGCAGAGAGCAGCAGCTGTGTTAATGGGGGGCCTCTGCTAGCTTCTTCTCTAGAGTCTAGAGAATTCCATTCACTATCATCGTCATCATCTGCATCATCAAATATGAGCTTAACAAGCCTAAGAACTATTGATGATCGTAAGGATAAAAACCTGCCCCAGAATAGCTTGAAATCACCTTCTGTAAGGCCTTATGTTCGATCAAAAATGCCCCGCCTTCGATGGACCGCTGACCTTCATCGCAGCTTTGTTCATGCAATTGAACGCTTGGGTGGAGAAAAAAGTAAGCTAGCAGCTAACTCTTTGATTTCTTCTTCACGTGTGGAGTTCACAACATATATATGCATATATAATTTCCCAATTTATTTTCTTAAAATGATGTATAAATTAATTATTTCTCCTCCTCCAAAGATGGTACAAAAATAATGATACATGGCAAGTGATTAATTTAATTAATCAGTATATATGGGTTTTTGAATTTTACAGGAGCTACTCCAAAGATGGTTTTACAGATCATGGCTGTCAAGGGCCTTACTATATCTCACGTCAAAAGCCATCTTCAGGTTTTACATAATTCTTTAATGTGGTTTTAGATTTCCCATCTGTTGAACAATTTTGTAACATTTTCAATTATCAAATGACCTTTTGGTGCTGTGTGGGAAACAGATGTACAGAAGCCTGAAGCATGAGCAGATGATACAAGGTATTTCAAATTTATATTTACATATAGGCCTAATTTGTTGGTTTAAATTGTTCACATATACCCAATTTTTCTTCATGGATATCCTCTGGACAAATTTTCACTGATCATGAGATTAAAAAAAAAAAATGTAGTTTCCATCGCCGTCTACATAGATATATTTCTTTGGATGTATTTTTGAAAAATAATCATGACATACCTTTCTTTAATATTGTTTCAATCTCATATAATTTCTTTTTCTTCTCTTTTGTCATACTAAGTATTTTTTTAGTATTTACAATCTCTAGAGTCATTATTTAGTAAGGGATCCCTTACTTTAATATGATATAGGACAAATTATAAAATAAAAAATATATAAATATTAATAAATATTTTGAAACAAAATATATTGTATTGGAGTATATATTTTTCTTATCTTTTAGCTTATCCCTAATTGAAAAATTACTCATACTATCTTTGCTAAATTTTGCCTAGATTAAAAAAACTCATTTTATCCTTGATTGGATGTACTACAATCTTTTTTTTTATTTTTCTCTAATAAATTCTCCCATTCTATCGCAGTTACCCACAAAAATAATAATAATAGTAGCAGTAATTGAAATAATAATAATAATAATAATAATTTCCATATCCTAATTAAGATTCTAACAATTGAGGTTGTGGGTTTCTGGTTGCAGAAGCAGCTAAGGCAACAAATAAAAACGATAACGTACCAGAAGAACCAACCTGTACTCGCCAACAGAATCAGCATCCCACCAAGTGTTTGAGTTGGAGAAAAAACAAAAACAATGCACAAAAACATCAAGGCTTTGGAACTCAACGTTACAATGAAGGGCTTGCTCATCATCTTAGGAATACTACTAACATTCTACCAGCCTACTGGTTAGTAATGATGTTGATATATATAATTTCTGCAAAATTTTAGTACTACTTGATATATGTGTATCCAATGAATCAGAAGAAATTTCTAAGTCGGTGTGTGCAGGAAAGCAAAGCAACCCATGTGGATTAATGGAAAGCAAGTGATGTTCAATGAACCATTATCGTATGGGCAAGTAACAGAGCAGCAAATGGAGCATACCCGCAATTCTTTTTTCCACTTCAATGACCTGCTCAAAAACTGCACCACCCAGCAAGTAAATTTTCTCTCTCTCTCTCTCTCTCTCTCTCTCTCACATACAAAAAAAATTCATACGTAAACACTGTTGAAAGCTAGCTAAAATATGAATGAGAAATTTGTTTTTCTCAAATATATGTATTTGAGAAAAACAAATTCTGTATTTGTCAGTTGCAAGCGTGTAAAACACGTGTAAGAAAAATGGTTGGCAGTAACAAAGAAGTTGAAGATACATATCGAGGAGGGGCCTAAGTGTAACTTACTCCCCTCACATTAATAGTATCTAAATAGTATTTCGGGTACTGTTTATACGAGGGAAAATAAGTTACACCAAATGTAACTTAGAGGGCTCCATATCGATATTATATAGAAGAAAATGCTCGCATACTTGTCCAAGTTGGGCATTATATACGCTTATGCTTTAACTTAAGGGGGAATGTTGAAACCAAATAAAAAATTGTCATTAGTTAGTTCTTATTAGGGTGTTATTGTCATTGGTCTTCTATATATATAAAGTAATAATCTAATCAAGGATTTTAAACTTTATTAAAGTGCAAGATGAATTGATAACGGAGTGAACACACTTTTATAACATTGTCAAATAGTTTACAACGATGTAAAAATATGTTCACACCATTGTCAATTCATTTTAGACTTTAAAAAGAATCTAGGATTTTAGTCCAGATTACCACTATATATATATATTCTCAGGTGCGGATATCCATATTTTTTAAAATATGAATTTAGGATTTCACAATACTGTCAAATACTTCTATACTATTATAAACTACTAAAAATTATTTTACAATGGTGTTAAAGTATTTGACATTATTGTGAAACCCTCTGTATTTTAAAATTGTGGGTGCTGGCATTAAAGAATGACTATATATATATAGTTCTGTTTTGGTCTAAGATCCTGGATTTTAAAAAAGTTCGAAAAAACTATTAAACTGTGCTTGTTCCAATCCAGGATTCCAGACTTTAACAAAATCTAAGATCCTGGATTGGAACATTTCTCTCTCTCTCTCTCTCTCTCTCTCTCTCTCTCTCTCTCTCTCTATATATATATATATATATATATACACACACACTCTTTATTTAGAACCATATGATTTAGTTTTATATACAATATATTAATTTTCATTAGTATTATTGCAATGAATTAGGATAGTCGATTCCTAATGACCTAAGTTTTCCTAAACTTTTAAAAGTCTTGTGTCATGTGTAGCATATGTATTAGTGACACTCTATAAATTTTCTATTTATTATCTTGGTCCTAATGCAATTCATAAATTGGCAATTACATATATGGATGTCATTTGATCTTTCTATACGTAGGAAAGCAACCAGCAAGAGAAAGTGACACCAAGAGGTGACAGCTACATTCAAAGATCGGAAGGTTTTGGTCATGAAAGTTTACAAGGGACATCATATTCAGTAGGTGAAGTTGATGTTTCGCTTTCTCAATCTCTAGATACAAAAACTTCAGCTCCATGGTTGAAGCTGGGCTTGGCTGTTCAGAACGAGAATGATATCTCTCTTGACCTTACCCTTGCATAATTAAAATCATGCACATTTATTATAAAATGCTTCAAACTGTTTGTAACTTTCAACATCTCTTATCTTGTCAAATAACATGGATTTTATTGATAAAGTAGATGATGCTTATCCTTTTTATAGTGAGTAAATGCCAAAGATCTTTTATTTTCAAGGAAAGATCAATATGTCGCTGCAAAGTAATTTCTTAACCGACAAATAGTGTCAAGTTGTTATTGGAAAGATTAGCTGCACGTGCCCAGTTTACACTAGTTGCCAATTAATCAAAGTATTGGTAGCTCTAACATGTAGTTAACACAATTTCGTCGATGATTAATAATATGAATTAACCTTCTGTACGGCTTACGACATCCTTATAAAGACGAATTAAAGTATCCCCTCTTCTTTAAGTTATCCTTTTCGGTAAAATCTAAGTTTACCCACATGGCTGGCCGAGTCACATTCACAAATTATTGTAATTGTAATAGCAATCAAGTTTTCTAAATGCTAGTTCAAATACGAATTGTAATTGTAATAGTTATGTAATGTGGTTGTAAATCTAGTGCTAGTGGTCCACTGGGTCTCTTTTTATAGTGGTGGGGGTTGAATTCCATGTATGAATTGTAAATGTATGATTGGACGTGTAAACTCTAATTAATTAAATAAAGTCACCAAAATTGGTACATACCTAGATCCAATTCTTCTAAATGCTGCTGCAACCACCTATATCTATATATTCTCTCATGCTAAATTGTTAGGAAATTTGTCTCCTTTTTCAATAAGAATTTTTTAGGATATTTTTTTATTTGGTAGAATTACTATTTAAGGAATAAGTAATTTTTGCTTTAGGATTTAGCTTCTTATTCAAGGAGGAATTCTACTAGTACAAGAAAAGAAATACTTCTCCTACAAGTAATAAGCACTATATATAGGGAGGTTGGGTTCGCTTATTTACACACAAAAAAATAGCTCATCAATCAGATTCTCTGCAAGTAGATAGTTTCTAATGTGAGAGAAACGGTAAGTCTATTGAGAGATTGGGCGTTATTAGGGTTTTGGGTGTGAGAAAATTACTATAGTGATTGTAACAATTTTTTACATAGTGGATTTTTCTCTTATCGTCCTTAGCGGTGGTGGTTTTTCTCCGGTATAGGAGTTTTTCACGTAAATTCTTGTGTTGTGTGATTGGTTTTATTCTTCATCTATTTTCTATTATTATTTGCTTATATTTTAATTTGCTTGCAAGATCTTGAGTGGGATTAAAATTCCCTATCAAGTTGTATTAGAGGTAAAGATTGTTTTGCAAAGCAATTATTTCAGCAATGAGGTTTTCAAAACCTGTGAAGGTATAAATAGAAAAGTTTGATGGAAGAATCAATTTTGGCTTGTGGTAAGTTCAAGTCAAGGATATGTTGGTTCAATCTGGTTACAGAAGGAAAACCAAGGAGATATAAACCCTGACAAAAATCCTGGAGGTGTGTAGACAATCAAGGCACCTTAAAGAAGATTGTCAGAATAGAACAAGATCGACAAATAACAATAAATTAGTAGATGGAGATACTGATAATGTCAACTAGTGGTGTGTCTCTTTTCTCCATGAGACATTGGTTTATCCTTATTGGCGTGCCCTCGAAAAGGATCTATTACTGCTCGCGGTCTATAAGATTTGCACACAAGGCATGGTTTGGCATTTATGCAAGGTGTGCGGTGGAAGTTTTTATGCCGATGGTTGAAGAATCTCGAGGAAGCCAAATATGAGAGTGGGTATTTTTAGCAAGGCGATCGACATGTGCCTAATATGTATACTCTGGATAAGGTGGAGTATGATAATTCTCGGTGTAGAGAATTATGGCTGTTGGATAGAGGACAAGATTTTACCAATAGTAGAGTGATTGTCATAAGCCCAATGTGAGTGTGTTTTTTGTGGAGTAAAGAAGGTGGAGACGACATGATTGTGTGGATACACGGTGGATCATGTTTTGTCGCCTAATTGAAAAACTCGCCAAAGTGGAGACTGTTAGGAAATTTGTCTCCTTTTTCAATAAGAATTTCCTATGATATTTTCTTATTTAGTAGGATTTCTATTTAAGAAATAAGTAATTTCGTCTTTAGGATTTGGCTTTTTATTCAAGAAGGAATTCTACTAGTACAAGAAAAGAAATACTTCTCCTATAAGTAATAAGCACTATATATAAGAAGGTTGGGTTCACTTATTTATACACAAAAAAATAGCACAAGAATCAGGTTCTCTACAAGTAGACATTTTCTAATGTGAGAGAAACGGTAGGTCTATTGAGAGATTGAGTGTTATTGGAGTTTTGGGTGTGAGAAAATTACTAAAATGATTGTAACAATTTTTCACATAGTGAATTTTTCTCTTATCGTCCTTGGCGGCTGTGGTTTTTCTTCGGTATAGGAGTTTTCCACGTAAATTCTTGTGTTGTGTGATTGGTTTTATTCTTCATCTATTTTCTGTTATTATTTTCTTATATTTTTGCTTGCAAGATCTTAGGTGGGATTAAAACTCTCTAACAAATTTTTGGGGTAACACATTAATTTTCGATGATGGATATTATTGCTAGTAAAGTTCTTGTTTATGTGATTGTTGGAACACTTCTAATGTGCAACAATGATTCTAAGAAGCTAGTGACTAAAAGGAGTGTGCATTTGATGACCATAAACTTTCTTTCATAATATGCCTGGTTATGAGTTTGATTTGATGGGTATCTGGTGCAGGTTTTAGTGGTAGAGGTGGAGGACTTAGTTGTATTGCTAGTGGAGGGGCTAACCTAGGTGATGGTTTTGGTTTACGAGGAGAAACTAAAGGTGCGGGTGGGGTTGGGTCAGGAGTTGAAGGTGGTGGTTATGGTGCTGCCTCTGCCTTGACACATTCAATTTAAATTATGTGTTCCACCAATGTTGCTAGCTAGTAACCCTAACCTTGTAGTAAGTACTAAAGTGCATTTATATGCTCATGCTTTGTTAGCAAAGTTGTGAATAGGGTGGGCAAAAAAACTCAGGCCAGCCCAGGCCAGGCTTACGGGCTTTTGGCCCGGCCCTCCATATGAGAGCCTGGGATGGGCTTAAGGAAAAAAACTTGGGTCAGGCCCAGCCCTCTATTTTTTAAAAAATAAATTTATAAATCAGAATAAAAAATTAAAATTTAAAAATAATATAAAAAGAAAAAAGAAAACTCAAATCTTTAATTCATAAATCAATAATGATTCAAAAACTTAAAATTATAATACAAAACTTTCTTTTAAGTGTTAATTAATTAAAAGGATGCTTGAATTAAAGAATCCACTACTAAAACTCAAATATGTAAGCTTTTATTTATTTCATTTTATTTATTTATTATTTTATTTTGACATATTCAATTTCTTTAATTCATTTTAATTATAACAACCGTTGATTATTAACTCATTTCAAGTTTACAACAATTAAATATATTAAAAAAACAAGTTTGACCCAAGCCCAGCCCAGCCCTTATACCTCTTCTACATTGGGCTTGGAAAAGCTTTGCCCAAGCCCGCATTTTGCTATCCCTAATTGTGACGAGCCTCGAACTTTATTTTATGTAATCTTGGCTAAGATAAATAAAGAATTAATAAACTTAAATAAACATTTGAATTTTTTTTAAAATTCTTTGTCGTTCCTAGTTATGTTATAGAAAGTCTTTAAATATAATCAAAATCGTCTCTATAAGGTCATTGCTGGAATGTGAACTCAATCATTCAACACATTTGTGTATGCTATGTCAGCTGTTGGAAGATTGAAGCCAAACAACATGGTTAAATCTATCATACAGAGACATTAGTATATGTGAGTTTGTTATTGCTGTTGATTTGAAGGAAAATTCTGTTAAGCTAACAAACCCAGAATAACAGAATATATAATCTGGTTTTGGTGTTATCTTTAGCATAGTGTGAGAGAGGATAGAGTTGACAGAAGAGAGAAAGCTTTAGTCATTCTTGTTCTCTGTAATCACCATCTATTCTTTGTAAGTTTTGATCTCAATAATAATGAAAGCTCAGTGTTTTGGTTCTCAGTGGATGTAAGTACCAATACTTGGTACTGAACCACTTACATCTGGTGTATTGATCTTGTTTCTGTTTTGATTCTTGATCTCTGGTGTGTGAATCTTGGTTGATTGTTCTTGCACTTTTGAGTTCAGAATTTAGGTCTTGGGGTGATTTTGGTTGACTATACAGAGGCCAAATTCACAATAGTCATCATATTTTTCTCACTTTTGTTTTCGATGGACAATGTGAAAAAATTTTATTAAATAAGAAATATATATGAAAACATAAAAGTTCATGCAATTAATTTGATTAGTGTAATAGGGAAACTTTTAATAGTTTGCGTATTCCTTTAAATATTGGCAATCCCTTGAGAGTTTAATTTTATTTTGGCATATATCCCCCTCTTGAAGGTTGGATCAAAGCTAATTCTGATTTCTGAAGGTAATCATGTCCCTCAACTTGTGGTACTATTTTATTTGCCGGAGAGTTTGGTGATGGCTTTGGGTCATAATTCGACTTATTATACAGAGTTAATGACAGCCTTTTTTGTTATTGATTTGGCTTATGAACAAAGATGGCACAAACGTTGGTTAGGATTTAATTCATTGCTTCTTAGTAATTTCTTTTTAAAAGATTCTTTAGAACCTCTTGGCGTCGCTAAAACATGAATTGTAAGATAAATTTTTATGGTATGGATTGTCGTTGCTCACACACTTTTTAGAGAGAATAACAGTGCTGCAGATTGTCTGACTAATCTAGGTCTTAATCATGATGAGCTTTTTGGTGAAATGATCTTTTGGTGGAGATTCAATAATTTTTTATCTTAAGATACTAATGGCTTTTTGAAATATCGTTGATTTTATTTGCTTTTGTTTAGGATTTCTATTTTTTTTTGGCATTTTCCTCTATGTTGTTCCAAGTGGGAGATTGTTGGATTTTTAATCCAGCATTGTTGGATCCTTAATCCAACGTTGCGTTTATATGTGAATAATTATGTATTACAGACTGTCATATAAGGTTAAGGACCAGTTTGGTAATGCTGTAGCTTTTAAAATAATTGCTGTTAGTTGTGCTGTAGAAATAATCAGCTGTGAAGAAAATCAGTTAAGTGTTTGCCAAATTTTATTTTCAGAAGTACTGTGAGTTTTGAAAGTAATTGTGAGTGTTTGGTAAATCTTACTATTAAACTGCTGTAAAAAAGCAAATGACAAAATGGATATAATGTAGAATGAAATTTATTTACACATATAAAAATATGTACATACAATATTTTTAATTGTGTATTATAATAGTTTAATTAAAATAAAATTTATACTATATTGATTTTATTTTTTTTATAATAAAAATTTATTGAAATATTGATTTTGTTTCCAATTTGAATAAGGATAGTTTTGGGTTTAGGTAATAATTGTAAGGATATTTATGGAATTGTATTAAAGGATAAAATTGATTCTCAAAATCAGAATCTAAAAATTACTCCTTCCCTGCTTTTCAAAATCAGCTGAAGGAAGGCTGATTTTGACAAAAGTGATTTTAATTTTTTTTTACCAAATACTAAAATTAACTTTTAGATTCTTAAAATCACTTTTAAGTCTCCCAAAAGCAATCCCAAACAGCCCTAAGCCCAATCAAAAGTGATCCATAAGGTTTTCGATAATTTGGACTTTAATGTATCTAATAGGGTTTGGGCCTTTTAATGTGTAGAGACCTAATGGTATTTTAATTCTATGATGGGCATAATTAAGAATACCTAAAGGTAACAAGAAATGTTGTCTATATAAGTGGTTATAATCCCCAGGTCACACGTAACGTTTTATTATTTCTGACATCTTATCATCAGAAAGAATGCACAGAGAAATTTAAAGGATTCTTTTGGATATACGTGTTGATTTGGAAAGCTAACCACATAGATCTAGAAGAGCAATTCAGCATTTTGAATTCAGGTACGCTTCCGCATATTTATCTATTGATTCTTGGTGATTCAACATAAATGTTCTTGGATTATAGGTGATGGATTTCACCAAAAGATTTTGTTGTATCATTATGACTTTAGGGATAAACTGCATTATCTCCCCTCTAAATAGATGTGCCAATTACTCTTTTTATTTAATAAAATCCCTTGGCCTGTCGAGGCTAATCTAAAAAAAATTGATTAGAATAATAAGACAATCATACCATACTAATATCTTGTTATTTTAATTTGTACAGAATAGTTTGCATTTCTAGTATTAATAATTTGTTAAAAAAATGAAGATTTTTCGCAAAACAGAAATAATGTGCGTTAATTGCATATCTTAAGCCAAAGGCAGCATATCTTAAGCCAAAGGCAACATTAACTATGGTTTATTTCATGCATGTTACACAAACAAGAATGAAACTAATGGAATTACTAACAAGCTTTCGAAAATTTTTACAGAACTAATCACTAAACACCATTTGATCTTAACCGTAGCCCTGGCAAAGATTTACTTATATATAAGTTAACAAGCCAATTACTCTAATTGCATTCACTCATACATATTGATGTAGGATGGTTGCATAGGATGAGCAAGGCACCTTTTGGAGATCATAACTTGAGCTACATATATCTGTTTTGGGCGTATAATAAACAGTTTCGAAGCTTGCGACAAGATGAACCAAACCTAGCCATTTTACCCCATGGTTGAGCTAGAAATTCTATTTCTTTTTTGGTCGTTTTGTAGTTTTAATTCAACATAAAAACTTGGAGGAAAAGAAGAAATATGTTGGAAATTAGTTTGATATTATTTTTGCAAATATGCATAGCCTTGGCCAAAGGCTTAACTAGCGGAAGACTTGTCCACAATGGTTAGGATGATTTTTAGCCTACATTATCTCTTCTCAATCATATCTTATATTAACATAGAATGTGATTTCTAGATTGCCTCCTCTTTATGTATATATAAATAAAACAGATTAAGCAAGAAATATACTTTCTTTCACTATTCCGTTTCCATAAAATATTTCATTAGTATCCCATTATCTTCTCTCTAATAGCACGATTGTTCGATCTCTCAACTTGATTTGTTTAATCACGACCTTTTCTGTTTGTAGGGATGTCTCTACAAAATGGATCCTGCTCATCAATCTACAACTTCTACATTTTTTTTTAATCTTTCATTTGCCAGAAGTTTCATTGCACATTGTTCACATTTTATATGCCACCGCCGTATTTTGTTATGCACACTGCCTAATCACACATATAAACATTATTTCAAATGGGATTTATGTACAAGACAACAATCAAACGCTAATCATTCAAGGTATATGCATGATATGTCATAAACAATAATGTACATCACTTTCTTATTATTATTATTATTTTTAATAATGCTAAAGATCTTAATATTTGAGTTCTAAATTGAGTCCCAATAATATGTGGAGTGAAAAAATTTATTCTTACTGCAAGATTAGTTATCTACTTAATTATGCCAAGAAAGGCGGAATTGCTAAAAATAATTATTAACCTCATCATATGGGTAGTCACTGTACTGGAATCCACTTTGAGATTTTAAATCATCTTAATTAGCAAAGTTTAACTAGTAGGAATAATTCCTTTAGTGGGAGTAGTTTGTTTCCCACATTAGAATTGCTTATATACTTTATACCTTAATTAAGCTCCTTTCTAAGAAATAGACAAGTTTAGTAACAGCAATAATCTTCCAAAAGCATTGCCTGAACAAGTAAAAGATCTTCGAAAAGATTTTGTCCTGATTTTGTTTAGCTTCTTTGCATTTCATTTTCGTGCCTAATGTCAATGATCAAGTATCAGAAGCTCCAAAAAAAAAAAAAAACGAAGATTATAGTTTAGGAACACTTACCCTCAAAATATTTTCATAATATTTAATAATCCTCCTAGCATCATAATTTTACTATATTATCCTTATTTTCAAATATAATTTTATTTATATTGATTATAAATTAAATAAATCATATAAATTGAAATTAAAATAAAAAGATTTGATTACTAAAATAAGAAATATATGTTTTAGAGTGAATACAAAATTTATAGTTAGATATTTTTCTTATACTTCTTGTTATTTTTAAGCATTTTTTTCTTATAATAAATATTATTTTATATTATCAAGATAAAATTTAAAGTAAATTACCCATCTTTTTCTTTAATTTTTTTGTGTCATGAGGTTTTTCAGATATTAAAAAAATTAATTTCAGTACAAGAAAAAACTGACAACCTTCCTATATTTTAAGTATGTAGAATTTTAGGTAAACCAAAAGAACGTGTATGACGATATATAAGAAAGGAATGTGGCGATCGATCACTGGGTTTATCTCGATCAACCACTATGGTTGGATGTGGTCCTTAACGTAGCCCATTGGCTGCTTAAATTTGTGTGCCAATGATGACATGCCGGATAATGTATTTCCTGCCTTGATCTATTTTGTACTTTGCTCGGCGTACACTACAGTTCAAGTGTTTCAGCTAACCCATTAGCCATCACAACAACAGCAACAAACCAAAAGCTAGCTAGCTTGTTTCTTACACCATATGTAAGATGTATTTGTCCCATGGTATCCACATGCTGACATGCACATGGCGGTTTTCACATCCTAATCCTATGTGGAGGTCATTGGTGGCTTCCAGCAAGCCCTCCAGTATCTCAATAATTGATCATATCAGCTTCATAAAGTGAAATTAAAGTAAACTTGACAGATTGGAATCCATATTGATGTATTTGAAGAATTGATGGATTTTGTTTTTTTTTTGCATATACTTAAAATGAAGTTTAGTAAAATATTGTCAAAATGCTTCTTTTAATTTCCATTTCTCTATATATCTCCAGAAGATGCAATCAACAACTCCACCATGTCAATTTTATTATTGTATATTAAGCTAGATTACATAGGTACTCCCTAGTCTCTACAATTATATTATTTGGTTTATAATTATTAAATCGAAGTAATTAAGTTATATATATATATAGAGAGAGAGAGAGAGCGAGAGAGTAAATTGTTATTTGTCGGCTATGGTTGACCAAACGGGATGTGGCAAGCTTGGACTTTTCTTGACTTGGATGACTTGTTTATTGCTCCCGCCGATTCCACATCTCTCTGAACTACAGTAATGGAACGTGGACCAGTGAGATTAGTTGCACTTATATTAATCAATGCGACACACACAACTTGTATAAATAGGCTAGAAGAGGGGACACCAGCCGAGACAAGTGGGGATTAATTGTGATACTTGGATATTAATTATTAGCTCGATCGTCATCCTAACAAAGAGTAGTAATGGATAATTTTGTCAAATTTTTCTACGTGGCTCTTCTTCTTTTGAGTATTGCTAGTGCTTTGATTGGTGTTAGCCACGGAGGACATGTGGATGAGAATGGTTACGGTCGTCCAAGTAGTTTTAAGCCTCGAAATGATTATGGGAATGATGGTGATGATGATTATTGCTGGTATCGAAGTTGGAGAAGTTGTGGAAGTTTCTTCGGTGGAGGCGGTGGTGGAGGTGGAGGAGGAGGCGGAGGAGAAGGGTCCGGTCATGGGAGTGGTTATGGTGCCGGTGCAGGTGTTGGAGGTGGAGCAGCAGGAGGTGGAGGAGGAGATGGTGGTGGCGGCGATCATGGAAGTGGTTCTGGTGAAGGGTCTGGTCATGGTAGTGGTTTTGGTGCTGGAGTTGGTATTGGTGGAGCGGGTGGGGGTGGCGGCGGCGGTGGCGGTGGAGGTGGAGGTGGTAAAGGTTTAAATGGAGGGTATGGTCATGGAAGTGGTTTTGGTGCTGGTGTTGGGTTTGGAAACAATGCAGGAGGTGGAGGAGGAGGAGGAGGTGGTGGTGGTGGAGGTTCTAATGAAGGGTATGGTCATGGGAGTGGTTTTGGTGCAGGTTTTGGTGTTGGTGGCAATGGAGGCGGTGGTGGAGGAGGAGGAGGGGATGGTGGTGGAGGCGGAGATGGACACGGTGAGGGTAGCGGGTATGGAGCAGGAGTTGGTGGTGGCAACGGTATGGGACAAGAGCATGGTGGCAACAACGGAGTCAGCTTAGGATTTGGGATCGGCGTTGGATTCGGGTTTGGAGTTGGCATTGGAAATAATGGAGGTGAAGATGCTAGTATTCATTACGATGCTGATGCCAACCATAATAATGGTAATCATGGAGATCGACCCTAGACATATATGAGAAAAAATGCTATTGATGATACATGTTCATTTCTTTCGTCAGCACTGAGAACCAATGCTTTATTCTTTTGTAGAAATTGATTGTATACATGTTTTGATCTTTTTATTTTGCATGTAATAAGTTCCCATGCATGCATGCACGCATGATTATTTGCCGTTGAATTCTAATATATATAAAAGGTAATAGAGCTCATTATTGTATGTATGATATGTGGAGATAAATTTTATATAACTACCAATTGCATGTTAGTTTTTCAAAGTAAATGTACATATGTCATGACATCATTTTTTTATTTAAAACCACCCAAGGGTGGGGGGGTTGGGGGGGTTAGGCGGGACCCTCTTACCTGTAGATTAATAAAAGAACAATAGAAAATACATATGGAGGGGGACATAGACCAAAACCTCCAAGCATGAAAAGCAACAACAACCAACAAACTGTCATCAAAATGCAAAAAGAACTAAAGGAAAAAAACTAATGTATTCGCCCATAAATTTTCTTACGATATTTGCTACCAGTAGTTAACTTGAAACATTTTTAGACCCCGATATATGTGGTTCAGCAACACTAAAATCATGATCCAAACCAAGCCCCCCACTACCTTTGGGCTCAGATGCAAAGTAAATATACACATGTCATAACATTATTTACTTGTTGTATGATTGACATAGTACCTCAGAGGTATTTTAAAATTTCTCATACTCTTCATATTATAGATCTTGTATCCTTCTTTTATATGATATGATTATATCCTCCTATTCTTAATGTATTAAGAATTAAAATTTATTTTTTTTCTAATATGAGCTCTCTTGAATTTTTAAAGATCTTGTGCTATGTATCTTTTATTGATATAATTTAACTTCTTTATTTTCTTTATTTATTAACCACCAATCACTTACATATATTTTTACTCAGGAGAAAATCAAATGATGAGATATCTTAATTCAAAACAATGCAATTTAAATTACGAATCACGAAATCAGAGCTCATATTATTTTACTAATCTCATGAAGTAAATGGGGGCTCTAACAACCAATTGGCCTTTGGCCAAGTGGTAGAAGCTATGCTTTTACTCACTTGTGAGAACATGAGTTTGAGTCTCATATATTGCAAATATGAGACTAAATTTTTTTTCTCAATTATTTAATAATTGAGAAGAGGCAGTCTACTCCATTTCAAAATGTGAATGGAGTAGACATCTTTCGAATAATCAAAATGTGATTGGAGTAGACATTCATAATTGAGTAGAAGTAGTCTATTTCCTTTTGAAATGTGAGCTGAGTAGACGTCCCTCGAATATTAGAGAAGGTAAAAATCTGGACAGTGCTTTATAAGAATTAATATAAACTAGTCCCAGTAGCAGTCTGATTTATAAATATCAGTTATAATCTCATGTCATATGAGTTATAATTTTAAGTAATAGTCTTATGTAATAAAAAAAAAATAGGGGTCCTGACTTCTTGTGTTATGACATAATGGACTGGTAATACTCCATCTAGTAGCTCGTTGAAAAGATTAACAGAAAATTTTTATAAATTTAAATTATTCATGTACCAGACTTGAATATAATTTTGTGAAAATCTTTAAAAAATTATAAAGATTTTTATTCAACTCTACGTACCAGACTTGAATATTTTTATAGCTGAACGCATGTTGGACGCAAGTTTCCTTATTAGCAACAAATCAGTTTTTCATGAAGCGAAATTTAAACATAGTTTCATTAAACAAGACTCGATTATCTATCTTTTCTTGTTAGTAATAGATTTATCAACCTAGTTTCTCTTCTTATATGTTGGATATCCAAATATACGAGCTTTTTGGTATTTGATTATATTGTGTTATTTGGCTTAGGAATTGGCGACACTAGAATGGAACGAGTCTCGAATATCTTTCCTCAAATTTGTGTTGGGAGAATAAAATTTTTATAAATTTGAAACCAGGCCTCTCATTTATAGCAAATTGAAAAAATATTACGAACAATGTGAGGTACGTATCCAAAAAATATCCGTGTTCTCCACCCATGACCAATATAAACTAATATCATATAATGGAAAAACATAAAAATAAAATAAATGGAGCTATTTACATTTCTAAAATTATTTTGAACATTTTATTGTTTTGTACATTTATTTATAAAATTTTACTTTATACACTCTTTGAAACATCAAAATACACTAACTTAATTGACTCAAAACACCAATAAAATTTAGTATATACTTACAATAAATAGAATCAAGTCAAGTTCTAAACAAATTCTTTAACACAATTTTAATTATTAGTTTATGTTTATTGAAGAATATGTTAAAAATTGGTTTCTAAATTTTTTTAATATCACTTTCTTTGCCCCCAACGATAGTTAAAAAAATTGGTTGTCTCACAAAAAGAAGACGACGACGTTAGAAGCTACCACGGGATGCAGGTCAAGTTGATTTGGCTTCAAATATTCAGCTTCCTCATCTTATTCCGATCTCCAATTTTTTTTTTTTTTTAAATCACAAGGCAAAAATATGGCATCTTTACAATAATTTTTAAAAATAAAAATAAAAAGGATCACACATATCTTGTAAATAAAATATTTTAAAATATTGATATTTTGTTTGTTCAACTAAGTTTTGCTTAAGACAATGGGAAATAAAATTTTTAGGATTTAAAGAAAAAGAATTCTAAATTATATAATGAGTATGTTATATCATAATAAATTATTCTTAATAATAATTTAATGATAAGAATTTTATAATATTGTTATTCTTATTAAAATAAAAGTGTTTAAAATATTTTTCTAAAGTGCAATTAAACCCACCCAAATAAAATATGTATATTACAGACAGAATCAGTCTTAAATGTTCGTTGTGCAAATATCTGCCCTATCTATATATGGCAAATATCTTGGCACAAGGACATGGAACAAATTGGGGCTTAAACTTAGAGGAGAGCTTTTAACACCTCCGCTAAAATTCTTAAAACACCTCATTTAAATTTTATTTCTTTAAATACCAGAATTGTTATTTTTTCATAAAATTTCACTCAAAAAAATATTTCTTTTAAGTTTTTATTATAAAATATACAAAAATTCTAAAATCTTATTATTATTATTATTATTTCCATAACTTAAAACTCTAATAATTTTTTGAAAATAAAAATTTTCAATTAAAATATCCAATTGATACAAAGAAGATTCGCATGGCTGCTGCGCAAGGATGACACACACAAATTGAGAAATGGGGTGATTGTGAAAATTTTGTTAAAAGTATAATCTAATTAGCTGTTTAATTTTTAAAATAAGAAATGAATTAATTTATTCTTAGTTATTTAGATAATTTCAATTAAAACGAGGTTTTATGAAGACTTGTACTAAATGTATCCATGGACCGAACCCGGCTAGGCCCAGACCCGAGCCCCAAACACAATTATACACTTATTCACAGAAGCTGAACAGAAAAAACCCTCGCAAAGCCCTGATCCTGAATCAGTTACAGACTTACGCTACCGTGCGGACGGTGCCATTCCCTCCCATCTCTTACTTCCTACGAGTTCATCGAGTCAACTCACTTTCTCGCACAAAGCTTAGTCATGGCTGACGTGGTACAGTACCGGCTCGAGCGCATGGTGGACGAGCTGGACGACCTGGAACGGCGTGGCCTTTTCACCCGCCGCGAAATCAGCGAAATAGTTAAGCAGCGACGCAAGTTCGAGTACAGGCTGAAGAGGCCGAGTCCATTGAAGCAAGATTACTTGGCGTATATCGAGTACGAGTCTCAGCTAGACACTCTCCGCTGCCTCAGGAAGAAATCGGTTGCGCGTGACGAGGGGAGGGAGAGGCGCGTGAATAAGAACTCGAAGAAAATGAAAAAGTCAGTTTCAGACTTTTCTGGAGTCGCTAGGATTCTGGAGATTTATAGGTTGGCCGTTATGAGGTTTAAAGGAGACATTGAGTTGTGGTTTAAGTATATGGAGTTCTGTAGGCAGCGGAAAAACGGAAGAATGAAGAAGGTAATTGTTTTGATTTCTTTCTTTTTCTGTGTGTTTGGCTGGTCAGTAAGTGGTTGAAAAGAAAGGAAATATTTTCAAGCTAGTTTTTAGGAAATGAAACTTTCTTTAGTTGTAATTGGTGTGTTTTTTGGTTTCTGAGTAAATGAGTAGAAAACACCAATAGAGTTCAGTTGTTTATCACAGTGTTGCTTGACCAATGAAATTGTTTGAAATGTTTAATGTTAAGTCCTGTTACAATTGTGCTTTGGTGTAGTTGTAATTTCCCTTGTATTTTTATAGCCATAGTTGTAATTGTAATAGAGTTTTAATGCAACGTAACCATGTTTGTTTCCACATATGGGTATAATCGTGCCAATTCACTCTCTGCTAGGTATTTTTAGAATCCCTACAAATGGTTGTCTCAGTTTTTGTTGAACTATTTAAATGCTGTATTGCTTCAGTGAGTTGGGCTTGTAGGGTTGGTTCAATTTTGGATTCCTGGTTCATTTGAACTTAAAATGCTAATTCTGAAAATTGTTTTATGCATAATATCTTATTTTCTATTGAATTTCCTTTAGTCGTTTTGTTTAAACTTTTCTAGGTCCTGGCTCAAGTGATTAGATTTCATCCGAAGGTCCCAGGAGTGTGGATCTACGCTGCAGCTTGGGAATTTGACCATAATTTAAATGTCACTGCTGCTCGTGCTCTTATGCAGAATGGTTTGAGAGTCTGCCCAACTTCAGAAGAGCTTTGGGTAGAGTATCTCCGCATGGAACTCACATATCTTAATAAATTAAAGGCAAGAAAGGTTGCTCTTGGAGAAGACAAGGGAACTTTAGTTCGTGATGATAGAGATGCTGATGAAAAACGATGGATAAATGAAAACAAAGATTTATTTATGCCCCTAGATGGAGAAGTAGAAAATAATGATGGATCACAACCTGAAAATACAGAGTCTGAAAAAAGTGTAGATTTGTTTAGGGAACAGGGTTTGAGAGTTCTTCAAACCATCTACAGTGGAGCTGTTAAAGCTCTCCCTTCTAGTTTTAGCCTGAGACAACAATTCTTTGAAATAGTAGAAGCGACAAATTTGGCACAATCAGATGACATGCGTGAGGAGATATTAAGTGATATGCGGAGAGACTTTTTAGTTGATCCAAAATATTGGGACTGGCTTGCAAGACTTGAAATGACTGATTCTGTAAGCAAGCAGGGGACAAGTGAAGATACCGTACCTCCTCAAATGCAGAAAGCTATTCAGGTATGAGTCAATATGTCTGAGTGAAATCCTAAAAACTATCAAGTTCTTTCATTGTTTGTTGCTTAACAAGCATCTGTCTAATGATCACCTTGTATTCTTGTGTTGTTTGTATAGGTTTATGAGGAGGCTTTAAAAAATGTGCCTTCGAGCATGATGTTTGATAAGTATACAAAGTTTCTGATGGATATGATTGCTCCCAAAAAGGAAGAAACTAGAATTTCTGAATTACCAAGTTATGTTGAACATTATATTTCACATCTCTTGACTTTATATGAAAAGGCCGAAGCAATGGGGTGCTTGACCGAAGATATTGCTCACAGATATGTTGCATTTTACTTGCAACTAGGGAAATTGGATGAAGCCAGAAAACTAGCAGCAAAGCTTTGCAGTGGAAAACTTTCTGATTCAGTACAGTTATGGCTTTTAAGGATCTCAGTGGAAATTAGATGTGTTACAAGGAATTCCTTTTCTCCAACTCCAAGTAAGGCTGATATGCTATCTGTCTTTGAACTATTGAAATGTATATTGACAAAAGTCAAATGTATATTGACAAAAGTTTCAGCATCGGAGGCTGAGAGTTTGTGGATTATGGTATGTTATCAATACTCTGTTATCATTGCCTATTTAGTCCTATGCTCCACGTTTCTTGATATTATTCTATACTGCAGGCATTGAAATTCTTTATGAATCAAAAACATTATTTTGATAAGCTGGTGGAGATTGCCCTCATTTCAGTGGCTAAAGATGGTGGTGGTGAATATGGATTTTCCCTCCCTTCTGCTATCATAAATATTGTTATTCAGAAAGATGGTATTCAGCAAGCAAGAGAGATGTATAAGCGGTATGTTTGTAGATGATGAGCTAATGAACATTTTGGCACTGGATTAAATTTGTTTTTGATCTGCATAACTGTGTTGATACACAATAAGCTGGTTGTTACAATGTGCAAATAAGTCCAATAGTTAAAGGTTGCTGCAGTTGCATTGGATACCCTCTTATACATTAAAACTCTTTATAGTGATACTCTACATAGGAATAACTTCCATGTAGTCATAAAAAAAACTCTTGTCCCAATTTGGGCCAATTATAAATAAGACTAAACTATACATTGTAATAAATTATAGTTTTTCTAGATCTCGTCTTAAGAAACTTGCCTCCACATAGTAATAATTATTTGTATATTGCAAAATATATATGTTTTGTTACACTAAAGTGTAGGTGGAGTAAAATATTTTTCTAAAGTTGTTTGGGACAATAATTTATTTTTCAGAGTTTTTAACAGATCATTGTAGAGTATTTATAGAATTTACATTGAGAGAAAGACACTAAAGAAAATGCAAATGTTTAAACATATAAGATGACTTGCATATTATGAACGCTACATTATTATATGTACTAGTTTTTTGAAACTATATCTATTTCATTTATCAACATTTGTACATAGGATTTGACATTAATTATTAATGTAGAGCACACTTTACTTGTATATTACTTGCACTAAGGATAATTTTCAAAACAATAATTTGGTAACTACACCTTTATTGTATGATAACCTCCTCATATTATTAAAATTAATTGGTCCCAATATTATGATTATAGGAGGTTTTACCGTATTAGAAAACGTGACTCCTGGTTTAGAGGGCCTAACTCCAGTTTTGCTTCAATTGCAGATTTCTTGCTCTACCCCGCCCAGGTCTTGTATTATATCAAAATTGCATTGAATTGGAAAATAACCTTGCTTCTGTTGGTGACAAAGATTCTCTTGTAAATGCCCGGAAGCTGTTTGAATCTGCTCTTGCTACTTATGACCAAAACACAAGCTTGTGGCGAGATTACTATTCTATGGAGACTAAGGTGAGTTTTTTCTGCTTTCCTTTAGTTGAAGAATACACACATCAGGGCAGATGATGCCATGTCAATTGGTTGGTCTTTAAAATGGCCTGAATTGAATTAATATGGGTGCCAGCACTTCCGTTGTGCTTCTGAACTTATTTATACAATTTGTTCCTCTTGTATTATATTTCAACTTCACATTTGATTTAGTGTTTATAGATGTAAAGCCAGAATCTCTTTTTAACACTATTATCTTTCTTTCCACAGTTGGGAACATCTGAAACTGCTGCGGCTGTCTATTGGCGTGCACGGAAGACACTTAAGGACTCAACTGCATGTACAGCTTTACCAGATTCATAATAATAATGTATTTTCTGAAACTTTGATCTTGTTTTGACCAACTTTGAGTGTAATCAGTTTTGATCTTTTTTTTTTCCAAATATCTCTATTTATTTGAGCGTTAATCAAACATTATTGCAACTTTGGTGGGAACTAAGGCTATGTTGGGGAGCTAGGATTAAAAGTAAAATTGCATTAATTTTGGGATTAATTATTCATCTTATGTTTGGCAAGTTTCACTTTGGATTAGACTAGGAGATTAAATTTTTTGGGATTAGCAATCCCAATTTGCATGAGTTTAATTAGTATTAATTTTTAAAAGAATTGTCAATTGTCCATAGCATTAAACATTACTTATATCTAATGTATTATTTAATTTAATAATTACTATATTAAAATTAATATATATATATATATATTTGCTAACTTTTTGATAAAATAAAATATATTTAAAATATGTAATAAAAAATTAAATTAAAAATAAATATTTTTTAATTTAATTTAATTTAATCCAATGCAATTTATATTTATTTATTATAAATATGACTACCTAATAATTAATTTTCTATATATTTAATTTTTTATTAATTGACTTTTAAATTAATTTTAATAAATATTTATTAAATGTTCATGAATAGTTCATACTTATATTTAAACATTTGGATAAATGCTATGTGAATATGAGAGAGGTCTTAGTGTTCGTTTGATATGGTTTATCTAATGATTATAAGTGTTTATTTAATCTAATAAGTTATTTTCAAATTTTTTTTTGTTGTTTGGTTGTCTTTTGAGTAAAGCTTTTAAATATTAAATAAGTTATTTTGTCTCTACTAGTAAAAACTCAAATTTTGGACTTTTAGGAGTAGAGGTTGAAATTTTTTTTTAAAATGATAAAATATCTAAAATATATTTTAGTTATTTCATAATTTTATTTGATTCTATTCATAACATAGCTTTAAATAATTTAACTATTAAATTAATTTTATTATTATTAATAAAAGTTCTCATTGACAACCAAACAATTAATTTTTTTTTTTTTATAAAAGCTCTACAAACAAAAATTTTACTTAAATAAGTTTTGTTTTTTAGTACAAAAATGAATAATAAAATAATAAGACCAAATGGACCAGTGAGTAGTAAATTTTATTTAACTGTAACTTAAGAGAGACCCTCATTATGAGTCATCTCAGTCGAAGAGTAAACCATTGAAAAAGTAGCCAAATCAAACGTCTAAAGACTTTACATATATCTTTGACAATAAAGCAATACATAATAAAAATTTTAGGAGTTTTATTACAGCAGCACAATGAAAATTTTAGGAGTTTTATACAAACGAAGTAAGTTATTCAATGACCTGCTGTACCTAATTTACAAATTACAATTTTGAAGTGGAACCATAAGCCCAACATGAGATTCGAAGAAGATGAATGTCTCCCGATACTGAAGCCCACGCTAAACTCTTGGCCATTGTGGACTCACTACCTGGACAAGCCGTAGAGAGCATCAAATGCATAATAAGCAGCGGCAATAGCAGAGTTCAGCATGATAGACGCCAAACAAATAAATAGTTGAAGCTAATTGTTAGATAGTTCTTCCCCTCTGATTTAGTGAGAGACGAAACAAAGTTGACTAACCTCTAATGTGCTAAATACTAATCGCATTCGGCTGGCAACAACTGATGGCTCTTCAGCACGTCCCACCACTGCCATTTGCTCTAACTGAAGAGTCTTTACTGGAAGCCTTTTTGTAAGCAGAAGAGAGAGTTCAGCTAACAGGCACAGAGGTAGAAGCCTTTGCTAGTGGAGCAACAAAAATTAAAATGCTTAAAGGCATCTCACCATGCCATTCCTCGTACATAATATGCATTTGCTATGAGAGCACAGAAGCCTTTCCACTGGAGCAGTATTTCATCCGACACTGGTGGCATAGATGACCACCTAACTATAGTTGGCTGTGGTGTACACAGGATGGTGATGAATATGATGCTCAGCCACAGTATACACTCATCTACCTGCATCATAAAAGGGAACTATGTCAATCCACTTCAGACAATTCAATAGATTTGATAACTATCTATCATCAATAACATTATAGCAAAGAGTATATAGTTGCACATTTTTTAACGTTTATTCTGGATGTAGCTTGCAATCATGCAGCAGTGCAGCACAAAAGCGAGAAAAACATAAAGGTTCCTATCATATAAAAAGTGGGTCACCTCCTCCGAGAAAATCTTAGATTTTAGACTGGTGCCACCACCATAGCTTTGCAACGCATCAATTTCAACGCCAGATTCCTTCATAGCAGTAAGTTCTTTCCTTAATCCTTCATCTGTGCAGCCCAGTGCATATGCGTTCACTCCCGCACCAATGAACTCCTGATATACATTGACCAAACATATTACTCCGAGGAGACAGCATGGCAACCTTTAGAACAGATCAAGGCCAACAGATGAATATACTTTAAGGTTGTCACCTCCACCACGGTCAATGACATTCCTGTATCGCCGGAACAAACTGATTGCTATGTTGCGTGATGAACGATACTCATTATCCGGCGAGATAGAATCGTGTGAATGACACTATGACATTAGAGACCCCACAATTCATAAAGTGTTCATTGAAGTTAAAATCAACTAAAAGTGACCAGACACACTTTAACCAAAGGACAAAACGTTGCTCACCAGCCACTTCTTTGAAGGCACTTGGTGCAGAAAATGATGAGTATCTAGCTGATTGCTGCCTTTCCAAGAAAAGGAGGAACGGCGAACTAAACTTTTACAAGGACCCTGAACTGGGCTAGGAGAAATTGCAACCCTAGTCGAGGAATTAATGTTTGCAATATTGCAGGAAGAAGCATCATGCAGTGTGTTATAACTCTGATATCCCAGGCACTTGCTGATAGCTCCAGGAGGATGAACCGTTAACATTGTGGAACCATAATATAGTTGCCTTTAAAATGCAAGAATGAACACCCATAAGGGTACAGAAAAGCAGATACAAAATAGTTTCCAAAATCAATTACCAGAGAATTATCAGCTCAATAGAAGTTCTATTTTTTGCCCTATTTTCTTGGAAAACAGACATCATAAAAGGAATTTGTAAAAGTTCCAATTCAATAAAGTTTTTCTTTTAACACACAATTCGTTCCTTCATCATTACATAGTCCCAGCCCCTGAGTCCATTCTACTATTTTCCCGGTCAAGAAAACAAATTATTTATCTTCAGAAGCAAGTAATAATCAATAGGAAAAAAGATCTTGATCATCTATTGACCATAACCTAACCAGTACAATTTGATCAGACATATTAATCATCAGCACCATATTATCATTCACCATCATGGTCTTACAAGCTTGAACTTTGAGATGACAAAGCAAAATTAAAAAAAAAAAAAACCAAAACAAAAAGATTAGATACTATCCTCAAATAACACAAGAATGAGATAATGCAGAATTACCCGTTTAGCTCATAGATGAGTTCATGGGGAAAGAACAGTAAAAACGAAGGAGGCAAACGGATACGGCAGAATAAAAAAATACTAACAACTAGTATGAGATGAAGTGGATATTGAGTTTTAAAGCCAGAATCTAAGAAGGCTTAAACTGAAGCCACCAATCTTTTGAATGGTTCCAAAGATTCCAATTGATTCTTTTTTCTTTTTTTTTTCCCAATTTTTCTGGTTGGTATGAGAAAATAAGAGACGTGTGCACTTCTCCAATCAGATCAATCATATGACCGTTTCCCGCTAACTTGTTCACCGGCGAGTAGTGAAAACGGAGCCAGCTCTCTCTTTCACTTGGTTGCTACTTTGTTGGGCCGAAGCCCATAACTCATCTAGATTGGGCTATGGACTTGCTTAGGTGAGGGTGAGGGCCTGACCAACGCACTCCCACTTATCACCAAACTTCGATTGGCCTTCATCCTTTGGAGTGTTGATAAAATTTCAACAACTTTGTATCATCGTATTGATGAATGATGACATACATGCCCTTTCCTCCCCTTTGTGCTATATCCACGGCGATTTTTCAATTCTCACCAACTTTATGATTGGTTGCCTGTCTGTCAGAGAGTCAAGATCTCCTGCACTCACTTCTACGACAAAGAATTCTACACCCATCCAACTTCTATCATAGACCGTACTTCAACTACTTGCAGAGACAGAGTAGCATCACATCACCAACACCAACTGGGTCCCCGCAAACATCGGAGAATAAAAAGCGGCAAAGACGCCAGTCCAACTCCAAGATTCTTCTATACTAAGTTTGACAGCCGTTGATATTTAAAGTACACAGCCAAAATGGTAAACTAAGCAACATATGAACAAAAATGAAAACAGAAAGATTAGGCTGCTCAAAGTGCAACCACTCGCTCGCGATGGGGTTTTGTTTTTTGGTTGGCTCTCTCTTGAAGTTGAAACCCCCTTTCACCAACTCCATTCACCACCAACCATCTCTCTATTGCATTATTTATTTTATTGATATTTTCTTTTTATTATTGAATAGTGTAATATCTATAGTGATAATATCACTACACAGTGCACACATATATAAAGCCAATATTTTTACTTCTCTCTCTTCCCATCCACTGTTCTCTGTGTGTATGTCTGGAGATGCTATTTTGGGCTCTAAGATTTGCTTGTTTTTGAGACAAAGAAGAAAACCCCATCTCTGTAAGTGTTGTCTCTGTCTTATAACTGAATTTTATTTCTGTTAATGAATTGAGCATCTCAGCCTCTCAATGACGTTTCTTGTGCTTAATTTTTTCATTGTCAGTTAATAATGATCTGAGTCAGTGGCTAGCAGAAATATCTTTTTCATCTTTTTTTTCAATGAGCATATGGTGTTTTTCTTAATTTTTCTAAAAAAAGAGTGATTTTTAAGGATCTTCACTTTGATTTATATTGCTGATTTTGTTTATAACATCACCAGTTGTTTTTTATTCATATGAATCTGGGTTTATTCCCTCATTGGAAATTGTCCGCTTGACATTTACACAAACCTGCAGGCTGCAGCCTCGGTGTGTTATGTTGATATACTATATCCTTGAGTTGATTCGTTTGCTTGTAAATATTTGAAGAGTAATGTACGCTTAATGCAAATTATATTTTGTTCTTTTGTTAAGCTTTTGGATAGTTAAACAACGTTCAGATATCCTATCTGAAGTTTATTTTTCACTGTTCAAAGATTCGTTTAGTTCTTTTGATCAGATATTTATATATAATAAAATGAGAGGAGGGAGTCTGTGGCAGCTTGGACAATCAATCACCCGCCGTTTGGCTCAGGCTGATAAGAAGACCATAGCTCGTCGACACTTTGCCTCGGATGCCGAAAACCTGAAAAAAACTGTCCTTCATGACTTTCACGTGGCTAATGGTGGAAAGATGGTTCCATTTGCTGGATGGAGCATGCCTATTCAGTACAAGGACTCAATTATGGAATCTACTTTGAATTGTCGGCAGAATGGTAGTCTCTTTGATGTCTCCCATATGTGTGGGCTGAGCCTCAAAGGGAAGGATTGCATCCCTTTCCTGGAAAAGCTTGTGATTGCTGATGTTGCTGGACTCGCCCCGGGAACTGGGACTCTTACAGTCTTTACAAATGAGAATGGGGGAGCAATTGATGATTCGGTCATTACCAAGGTGAAGGATGATCACATATACCTTGTTGTCAATGCTGGCTGCAGGGATAAGGATCTTGCTCACATTGAGGCACATATGAAGAGTTTCAAAGCCAAAGGTTGGGATGTCTCATGGCACATCCATGATGAGAGATCTCTTCTCGCTCTTCAGGTTACTCATTGTTGTTATAGTCTTTTAACTGGCCTTGCTTTTGTTTCGCCACTTGCTTGAGATGTAATGAATTTAGTTCAGTTTCTCAGAGTTAATATTCTTTATATTTCTAGATATGGCATCTGTGCTAGGTATGTGTGTATCTGAATTGATTCATCTCTTCAACAATTGTTTATTCCTTTTAGAAGTCTTCATGAATTAGAATAGATCTGCAACAGATAATGGCCATACGACAGGCTCCAAGTTGATGAGTAGCGTTTCTTTAACTTGCAAATTTTAGCAGCATCTATTAAATGTCTTCTCAATTTCTCTGTTGTAGGGTCCACTTGCTGCCCCAGTTCTTCAACACTTGACAAAAGATGACTTGAGCAAGTTATACTTTGGGGAGTTCCGAATTTTGGATATCAATGGTGTATCCTGCTTTCTCACCAGGACAGGGTACTCTTCCTTTTGCTATCCTCATATCCATCTTCCTCCCTCACTTTCTGTCTATTTGGTTGTTTGTGGACTGAGCAAATTGAATGTTTCGAAATTTTTTGTTTAAGCCTCTTTTTGTACCTTTTACATTTCAAGTTCTTCTGTCTTTATTATAAGTTGTATGAATAGGCTGTCCAGGGTCTTTAACTACCTTTTTTGTCTATTAAAATTCTCAGGTACACTGGTGAAGATGGATTTGAAATCTCTGTTCCATCTGAGCATGCAGTGGATCTCGCCAAAGCAATTCTGGAGAAATCTGAAGGAAAGGTGCGGTTGACAGGTCTTGGTGCTCGAGACAGTCTCCGACTTGAAGCTGGCTTATGTTTATATGGTAATGACATGGAACAACACGTGACACCGGTAGAAGCCGGACTGACATGGGCCATAGGAAAGAGGAGGAGAGCAGAAGGTGGCTTTCTAGGTGCCGAGAAAATACTCAAACAGCTTGACGAAGGTCCTCCAGTCAGACGTGTTGGATTCTTCTCTGCAGGTCCGCCTGCCAGATCACACAGTAAGGTTCATGATGAGCAAGGGAATCCCATTGGAGAAATCACCAGTGGAGGATTCAGCCCCTGCCTCAAGAAGAACATAGCCATGGGGTATGTAAAATCTGGATTGCACAAGGCAGGCGCAAAAGTTAAGATTGAGGTTCGAGGAAAAGCCTACGATGGAAACATCACTAAAATGCCATTTGTGCCAACAAAATACTACAAGCCGTCTTAGTTCGTCTTTGTTGGTTCTGCTCATGGATGCTCTACTCGATTCCTGTTTTGACTTGTTTCATAAACATTGACTGCTCGAGATTACTGTCTTTATTGCAAGCAGTTCTTTAATTCTCCAAATTCTTATGATTCTTGTTACCTGAATAAAGGTGTTTACTTCGAAACAGAGACATTCAAGATCAGATAAAGAGAAACAGAGAATAGAGGTAAATAAAATGCTCATTCCAAATATTCAGGATAAGCAATGCCTCAAATTCATAAGAAATTTCAGAGTACATCATAAATATCATATAATTGGTAGTTATATTTAATTTAATTATACACTTAACACATGTATTAATTGCATTTAGTACTTCTGATGTACTTAAAAATCTTTCAAAATCCAAACCCTTTCTTGTTCTCTCAGCTACTATGTTAGTAATTAAATATCCATTCAACTATGTCTGGCTGTATTACTTTTGAAAGTTGACAATCCAACAACTAGTGAAGGTTTATATTCAACTTGATATCTTAATATGTTATATGTTAAGAAATCTCATTATAGTTACAATAAATCCAAGCAGCAATCGTGTTAGCATGTCCATATTAAGGCTTTGTAACAATCATCTCACCTAAAACTCTACCTGCTACATGTAATAGCAAAAAAACGGAGAGAAATTTTATTTTTTAACAATAAGATAATTACACCAGAGGATATTAACATTTCTCTTTACATGATTATACAAAGAATTTGTTCTTATAAGAAGAATCAAAGAATTAAAGAATCTACGGACAAAATTAACTCTTTCAAAATCAGAAAAGTTTGCTTGCGAACTCGTCTAGCTCTGATAAACTTGATCTTTTGGCAAGATCTCTAAGCTCTGAAACGCTTCTTCCCAGCTGCAAAGCCACTTTCGATTCAAACATCTCCCCGTTTTCTCTCTTCTCCACATCACTTTCACTAAGAGTAGATTCAATTGAATCCTCCAAAAGTGTAAAGAAGCCAGCACAGTTTCTGTACATCTCTACAACCATACCCACTTGTCCGCCGTGTTCCAAAGTATTAACAGTGGCAGCTAAAGCCCCGGCAGCCGCGGCAATAGCTGCAGCCCACGAAGAGTTGGTTCCAACAAAAGCTGACCCCACAGCTGCAATGCCAGTGAGTAATGGCCCTGAGATTGCTAAAGTCTTGTTTATTTTCAAGCCCAAGCTGCCCAGCCTCTCATAATCTTCAGTATCTTTGCTCTTCAACACTTTAACAATCTCTCTCATTTCCATCTCCAGCTCCTCACTCCATCCATTCCTATTCTGTTTCATTGTATGATGATGAGGCCTGTTGTTTCTTTGGAATTGATGATGATCATTTTCTTTTTCTGGCCACCAAACAGCAGGCTCAAAAGTTTTAGGGAATTTTTCAATCATTTTGCCCAGCAAGGGAAGTGGGTATGCTTTGTCAAGCGCTAAAATTCTCTCCGTCGCTTCTTTCACATCATCTTCACTTGGAAGCCTCCTGAGAGCAAGTAAGGTTTGTAATTCTCTCTGGAGTTGCTTGAACATCTTCGTTGCGTTGCGTTGTTCTTCGGCAAGCTGTGAGGGCTGGATCTTGTTCATTATAACCAACATCCCAGTGGCTGCAGAGAACAAGAGAGTTGATGATAGCTTGAATGCCAAAAGTGAACCACCTGCACCGCCCGTACTTGCTGCAAGAGTAAGACCAGCCATGGTTGCAGCAGTGAGAGTGATCATGTTGATAGAGTTCAAGAGAAGTGTGTTCCAGTTGTCACGCTGCTCGCCAATGTTGTTGTGCATCTCAACTCTATCAGCAACAACCTCTAATATCGCGTAAAGTTGGGCTGTCGCCATAGAAGAGTCAAAGTTAAATATCCCTTCTTCTTGCGTTGATATTGTTGTAGGCGCAGGAACAATCTTTTTAATTGGGATTGAGTATTTTGTGAATCCATCGTCTCTTATCTTGGGCTCCTCCACCAAATGATGATCTCTGCTTGGCTTTTTTGAAGGCGAGAAACGGATTTTTGGAAGTTTTGGTACAGAAATTGAAGCATTAATTCTATTTGAGGAACAGTAGTTATATGATATCGAAGAAGAAGGAGAAGAGAATAATAAGACATTTGAAGATTGTAATAAGGAAGCCATGAGTCTTGTTTTGGTTTCTTTGTTTTAACTTTTTTTTGAGTGTTTTCAAGTTGAGACTTGAGAATGAATGAGAGAATATGGAGTAGAGAGACAAGGGATTGTTATTTATTTATAGTAGTAATTAATGATCATCATTTCAAAAAACAAGTGAAGGAAAGGGTCGTAACTTGTATCTTGAAATGTAATAAAACAAAATATTGAATTGACTGGCTGCCGGGTTTGATTCGGCCTCATTGGCTGGCTGACCCATTCGCTATTTGTTATTTGTTATTGAATTTTTTTTCTTTTCAATTAATTATTCAGGATCAAGTCAATATTTTCTCCCTTGACTTGTAAAACTTGTCGCAAACTTTCTTGCATGGCTTATGCCCTATTCTGTACGTCAAGAGTGCAATATTCTTCTTTCCTCGAGAGCTGTGTCATTAAGTATTGTTTTGGTTAGATGGAGGCTCTTTTGTTTTATACTAAATTAAAAACAAAAAAAATTTTGTCACGATGTAAAAATTTAATTACTTTGCGATACATCTATATATAAAAAAAGTAAGTTCAAGAGACACATTTTTAAGCATAAGTTTTAATCATTAGATTAAAATATGTCAATGGATTAGATTGAAGCTGTATTTTAGTTTTTGACGCACAATTCATTAGTAGCTATTAATTATTTCTCTCACTCTTTCTTTTGTTTTAATTTTATTTTCTTCTCTATCACTCTTCTTCACCACTCCCGACGCAAAGAGTTGTGTTATTCAAAGAACCAACGTCGTTTTTTTTTTCTTTTGTAATTTATGAATTTTCTTATAGCTTTATGAAATTGAAAAACTTCACAGTATTTGATTAGAGTAAAAAAAAAAGTTTAAAGGGGAGGAGAGAGGAAAAGTAAATAATAAATAAGAAATGGAGTTTTGATTCATGGCATCAAACTTGATATAGGCTATGATTTTCTTCGAAATCTCAAATTGATGCCTTTAAGTAAATTGATCTTTGATTGTTAGATTTACATATAATCTTATACGATGAGTGGAGTGGCCACGGGCTACTGAGAGAGAAGAAGAAGTAGAAAGAAAATTCGTTTGAAAGCAAGACAAATAAGAGAGATCAAATATTTAAGAAGAGAGATGTGAGAGAAAAATAGTAATTAAATTAAATCCATATCATTTAATCCTCACCCTTCATTGTCTTTTAATCTAATGACTAAAAATTTATGTTTACATTTGTATTTAAAATTTTGTGTATGTATATATACACACACATACGTAATCCTGATTTAATCTGAGATTTTAAAGTGTAATAAAGTCAGAAAAAATTTTAAAACCGTGTGGTTTCAAAGTTTCTCGGACTTTTTCATACTTTAAAATTTCAGATTGGAATATATATATATAATTGGATTCTAATCCTATTACCCTTTTCTAATGAAAAAGACTGATTCAATTAGATATATATATAATCACTTTCTAATGAGGTTGTTCGCACCTTATAAAATATAGATATGCTTATTAAAAATTAACTTTTTCACATATTTACATAATTGTAAAATACTTTACAAATATATAAAATGATGCATATGCATGAAATTTCGTGGGAATCTTATAGAGTTATATACCAGGACGAGTCCTTGCAAATGTTTTCAAACTCTATTACAAGTCAGAGAAGTTGGGAGAGAGGATGATGCTCATGCATGATCCAAAAATAATATAAAAGGTCGAATGAGAATTGACAATTGAGAAAGCTTTGGCTGAACTACCTGATCAATATATATTAATTAATATTCACAGATAAGAGAGAACAAGATGGAAAGGGATATATGGAATCAAGGGCCATGATTATCATGAAAATGTTGGCTTTTTGACGAGACTGCTCTCATCGACCGTGTGATTACCAGCCATAGTTGACCTCAGTAAAAACTACAAACGGTTGAACCCCAAGATAAATTTTGTCAAAGTACGAAAGATTGGAAATATAGTTAATATAGTTTGAATACAAGTGATTCAAAGTAATGCTTGTCATCAAAAGAGTGAATTTAATTATATTAATGGGGTTGAATATTAATTAAGAAATTAATAATGAATTTTTTTTAATATTTAAATGAAAAATTCACTCATTTGATGATATATATACACATTTAATTTAATATATATTTTATGTGAGCAAGAAAAATAATTAGTATGTTAACATTTCATGTATTAAATATCCATTAAATAAACTCTTTGACTTTGGAACTTTTTATTTTTATTTTTTGGAAATGAAACTTCATTCATGACACAGAAACTACAAAAATTTATGAATAGAATCCCGACAATAATCCAACTGCATAACAAAATCATCAACTGAAAAAGTTAATTTACCTAAATAATGAGCTGCAACATTGATAAATTTATATTTGACGTTGGAACTTGGAAATTTAGCTTTAAAGCTAAATAATTTTTATTTGACGTTGGAAATGTTACGTTTATGTCCTTTCACGAAAAAGTCATTTATAGCAGAGTTTAAATTGAATAATTATCTAACAAAATTATGTAAATGTTACGTTTCGAATTCTCTTTCACACGATGATAATTAGTTTGTAGATGTGGTGAGATTTCATTATATGATTGGACCTTTTTTTTTTTTTTGGGTACCAGGAAAACTCTTCTGCAATAATGAACAATAAAAATAATACACTTACCAAATTAAATTTGACAGAATTTGATGTGTAATAAAGATTGAATATTTAAATATAAAACAAATTGTCATCTGTATATGTAGAAAGAGAGAACTCTTCTTTCATCCTTTTTGTACAAAGATTAAAATCGAACTACAATGAAATGAAAATCCGCCCTAGAGCCTATATACGTATACTAAAATATTTGTTAACAAATTAAAGAACGAAAGAATTGTTAAAATGCGGAGTACTGAATCAGAAAAGTTTGCTTGCGAACTCGTCTAACTCTGATAAACTTGATCTCTTGGCAAGACCTCTAAGCTCTGAAACGCTTCTTCCCAGCTGCAAAGCCACTTTCATTTCAAATATCTCTCCGTTTTCTCTCTTACCCACATCGCTTTCATTAAGAGTGGATTCGATCGATTCCTCCAAAAGCGTAAAGAAGCCAGCACAGTTTCTGTACATCTCTACAACCATACCCACTTGCCCGCCGTGCTCCAAAGTGTTAACGGTGGCAGCTAAAGCCCCGGCGGCCGTCGCAACAGCTGCAGCCCACGAAGAGTTGGTGCCAACAAAGGCTGACCCCACAGCTGCAATGCCAGTGAGGAATGGCCCTGAGATTGCTAAGGTCTTGTTTATTTTCAAGCCCAAGCTGCCTAGCCTCGCATAATCTTCAGTATCTTTGCTCTTCAACACTTTAACAATCTCTCTCATTTCCATCTCCAGCTCCTCACTCCATCCATTCCTATTCTGTTTCATTGCATGATGATGAGGTCTGTTGTTTCTTTGGAATTGATGATGATCGTTTTCTTTTTCTGGCCACCAAACAGCAGGCTCAAAGGTTTTAGGGAACTTTTCAATCATTTTACCCAGCAAGGGAAGTGGGTATGATTTGTCAAGCGCCAAAACTCTCTCCGTTGCTTCTTTCACATCATCTTCACTTGGAAGGTTTCCGAGAGCAAGTAAGGTTTGTAATTCTCCCTGGAGTTGCTTGAACAGCTTCGTTGCGTTGCGTTGTTCTTCGGCAAGCTGTGAGGGCTGGATCTTGTTCGTTATAATTAACATTCCCGTGGCTGCAAAGAATAGGAGAGTTGACGATAGGTTCAATCCCGAAAGAGAACCATGAACAAGACCGGCCATGGAGGACATGGTTGCTGCAGTGAGAATGATCATATTGATAGAGTTCAATAGAAGCTTGTTCCAGTTGTCACGCTGCTCCCCGATGTTTTTGTGCATCTCAACTCTGTCAGCAACAGCCTCCAAGATGGCATAAAATTGAGCTTCCACTAGAGGATTTGAATAATCTTCAACCTTATTTTCTTGTCTTTCGACGATTGGGATTGAGTACTCGGTGAATCCATTATCTCTATATCTTATCTTCAGCTCCTCAGCCAGGTTTGTTTTATTACTTGAAGGTTTTCTTGCTAGAGCAGGTACTGGGAAATTGATTTTTGGTAGTTTTGGGACAGAAATAGCAGCATTAATCTTAATGATTCTATTGGAGGCAGCTTTAGAAGGGAACAGGAGATTTGAAGCTTGTAAGGAAGCCATGAGTAATATGACCACTCTGTGTTTCTTTGTAAATTGAAGGTTGAGATTTGAGAATGAAATGGGAGGAGAGACATATTTATAGATAGATACGGATATAACTGAAGGAATAAGAAGAGGTCATGAGTCATCCGTTGAAAATATTGACCGCTCTGACTCGGCTCATTTAAGTTCATTTATGACTCCTTCTCCTTCTCTCATTCAATAAATCAATGCAGTATTCTTAATGACTCGTTCCCGAGTTCCCGACCCTATGTCTAATCCAAATTCTAATGTGCGACTGCGACCTGGTGAATTCAAATTAAAAATATTACTAACGCAATATTAAACCTGCTTTCATGGATCATTGCGTCAGCGACACACGTACTTGTCTTGACCTTAGACGGAAGCTATTGCTAAACTAAGGATTTATTTTTAAGATAGTATATAAAATACTAATGGATGAGTTTGCTAGAGTTACGTTTATTGTAATTTATAACTAGGTAGAAGAATAAGGTAAAAATGAGTCATAAAGCCTAGTGGGTAAATTTTACCTGTCTGTTAGTTACATAAAATATTAACTTAAGAAAACTCACTTTTCTCTTCTTTATTGGTATACATGTATATACATATTCAATTTAGGTTGTAAGCACTTATAAAGACTAGTCTTAACATATTTCTTATAATTTGAAAAAAAAATATATTACTCACGATGCAATTTACGTGATTGATGGTGATTTCTCGTCTATTAAGATTAATTCTTATCTTCTTCATATACAATCAATTTACATCTAATAAAATATGTCTACTCATAATATTATAAGGTTGATTGGGATTTGGGATTAATTAGAGAAGAAGGGTTGCATGAAATGAAACAACAGGGTCTCTGGTCATGGGTCAGCAAATCAGAAAGTTGACCGGTTTTGCAATTTGCAGAGCCGAACCTAGCCCAGCCCAGCCCAGCCCAAGAGTGTAGGGACACAGTTTGTGAAGAGAATGTGCGAGCGAATCATCCTAATTACCCCACAATTAATTACTTATCTTATTATATCATGGGAATGGGTTAATCCGTCGCAAGTTTCGTCCAACGTGGCCCACCCACCATTGTCTGAATTCGCAATCGCATCGCATGGAAGATTTTTATTTTATTTTATTACCGTCCAAGCAAGTCAAAGTCTCAAAGAAGTCAGTCACTTGCAAGCAGCTCGCACAAAGTACAAGTTAAAGCAAGTCCCTGACTCTTGTTATTATTATCAGTAAGAATCTCTCCATTTCCATTTCCATCTCCATCTTTAAAATTGCAAGAAAGAAGAAGAGAAGGAAAAAATTTTAGTGAGGAAATGGGATCAATTGCAAAGAAAGGTTTGAAACAGTACTTGATACAACTTCAGCAACACCCTTTGAGAACAAAGGTCCTTTTCTTTCTCATTTATTTTCTGTGATGGGTCTTTCTTTTTATGTAATATGTATAATTTTTCCTGTTTCGTGCCTGAGAAAATGGAGTTAAGGTAATTAAAAGGTTAAATTTTATTATTTTTATTACTATTATTATGTTATGCAGGCAATAACTGCAGGAGTGTTATCAGCAATTAGCGACATAGTTGCTCAGAAACTCACTGGCATTCAGAAACTTCAGCTAAGGAGGCTACTTCTTAAAGTGGTCAGCCTCTTTCCCTTTTCATCTCTTTCCTGCTAGATTTTCTGAATTGATTGAAGATATATTATGTAGCCACAGCATTAGCATGTTGTTTTATAATTTTTTTGACTTTATACTTTTGTGTTCACTGGATCTTTAGCAGCTTAGCTGTTAGCCTCTCCCGTTTGATTCATGGGATGCTCCTAATTCACATTGTTATTACTACCATTGAGTTTGTTTAATATTCTGTGTTTGAAATATTTTGTGCTGTTACAATGTTCTCTATGATTGCAAATTGGAATTGGGGAATTTTGTTTGTTTGGTGGTTGTTTTGTATATTGTGAAATCAGTCCATGCACAATCACTAGAGTTTATGCCCTTTTAAGCTTTAACTTCTCTCTCTCACGTTCAAAAGTTGTTCAGTTATCTGCGCTCTCTATCAAAATTCAAATTCTTACTCTGCCAAAATCTATTCTCCCTATTCGTTTTTTGTTCAATAACCTACAATTTAGTGCTCTTGCTAGTAGGTTGTAAATTGTTTTAGTAATTCGATTTTATTGTTTCTGGCATGGTTTATTTGAAATAATAATTGTTTATAAATACTACAAGATGGGAATTTGGGGTATGTACCCAAATCCAATGCAGAACTAAGCATGGCCCTTTTGGCAGGAATCATCATTGAACCATAACTAATTCGTACTCACATTTTTCTTGTCATCTACTTTTGGCATATGAATTAATTCAATGTCATCTATTATTCCAAAAATACAATAAAAAAAATAATCAACATCGTCAGGAAATTGCTTAGAAAAATTTTGGTTCATTTACAACTTATTGTATTTCCTCTTTTGGTCCATACTGTAGCACCTTTATTTTCGGGGCTTACTACATTTCCTACTTATAAATGGCACAATGCAGCTTTTTGGATGTGCTTATCTTGGACCGTTCGGACATTTCCTGCATTTAATCCTGGATAAAATTTTCAAGGGGAAAAAAGATACCAGTACAGTTGCCAAGAAGGTAAATTACAATCTCCCCATCTGCCAAAGTTGTAAAATGTCAAATTCAAACAACAAAGTTACTTCCTAGTGTGAAGCCTATATAAGTTCCAGTTATCTTTCAGTCCAAGTTTTTTTTCTGGCATAAGTAAATGAAGTGCTAAAATGCTGAAAATAAAATTATTTCAGGTGGTGTTGGAACAGTTGACATCTTCTCCATGGAACAACTTGATGTTTATGATTTACTATGGGGTTGTTGTTGAAGGTAAGTTGATACCGCACAATATTATAAACTTTACATTTAGGGCATGAATCATTGGTGGTGCAAATGGATTTAACATATTTTACTTGTTTGACTAGGAAACATTCAATTCCGATTGATTTCAGATTTGTATGTAAATTATTGCCAATAGGATACTAAATCAATCTGAATGCATATGATGAAACAATTAAAACTTCCAAGCAATAGTCATTTATTCCTTCAGTCCTGTGTTAAATGTCTGAAATTCACAGAACAGTCTACCAACTCTGGCTTGTCAAAGAAAGTTAACATGAAGAATTGTTTAATATAACAATAACCTGGGAAATGATATACAAATGAAGTTGTATAATTCAGTAAGAGGCAGCAAAATTGCTGCTGTTTATGATTTAACAAAAGCATACAAAATGCAGGAAGACCTTGGAGGGATGTGAAAACTAAAATCAAGAAGGACTACCCGACGGTGCAGTATACATCATGGACGGTATTGCTACTTTCTTTGATTGTATTCTGGTGAACTTGTTGATGTGAAACAAACTTCCTATTGATATCTTACATCTTCATGGAAATACAGTTCTGGCCAGTTGTGGGGTGGATTAATCATCAATATGTGCCACTGCAGTTCCGTGTCATTTTCCATAGCTTTGTTGCAATGTGCTGGTAAATACTGTCTCCCCTTTGATTTACTTCCTTTATATGCTAACATTTCTTAGATATCCGGTTAGTGTTTCTTTTCACAACAAGGTGAAAATGTTAATTTTGTTTCCATTTGTATTTCAGGGGGATATTTCTGAATCTTCAGGCTAGGTCAATGTCTTTGCCAAAGGCTAAATGAGTTGAAAATATAAATATGCATGTCAGCATAGTAATGCTTGCTACTCTATGCACATTTTTATGTAGCTCAAAGTATATTTTAATTGGGCAGCCAAGACTACTAATGGGATTATTTCTCTATTTTTCTGAATATTTAATGGATTAGCGAGGTTACCAATCAAGTTATTCTCATCCTCGGTTTGATGAACATAATTTAATTTTTCATAATCTTTGTTTCTTTTTGCTGAGAAGCAAATTATGAGCTAAGAATCAAGTAGATACTATTTGCTAAATGCTTGGCAAAATATGCTAATCAGAGTGAGCTCGCAAAGTATAGTAGTGACGTGCCATCAATAAGTTAACTTAATGCATGTAATTTAAGGAAACATCCAGAAGGTTCAACAATTGGGAAGTTGGGGGGTGTCTCTATTCTTGAATACTTAGATCCTGTGTGAAGTTTCAAATGTTAAAATTAACTTTTATGCACATAAGGGGTTTTGCATTAATTTTAATGAAAAATTCAAATTCACTAGTTCCGTTTTAACAAAATTTAAGATGTTTTAAAGAGTGATTTTACTTTCTATTGCCAAATGTTTAACTGTTTTTTACGCCATTCTACGGTGACAGATATTTTCTTGACTTTTTTTTTGTTATTTGGAGAATAAAAATTTTGAACACTTTTTAAAACTGTTTATATATATTTTTTTTGGTATTAAAAAAACATATATAAGCGCCGGGCCAATTTTTTTAATGACCATCTTTTTAGATTTATTTTTTTAAAAGTAGGAGATTAGACAAAATTCAAATCAATTTTTTAATCTCTATCTCTCTGAGAATTCGAACTTAGGTGGCCAATCAGATAAAACTACTTAAAAGTAAAGAGGCCAAACACTTGCTACTAAAGGCTAAATGCACATGTTGTAACGTCTTTTACGTTGTCAAGAATAGAAATTTTTTAACCAAAAAGAAAAAATAGATAGATATATGAATTGACATGAACCTTTTTTATATTTTTGGAAAATTAAAAATTATTATAATAATAGATGAATTCGTTGTTGAGACATGTTCACCACCTCAGTATGAGACAACTTGAGCAGTTGCATTATTGGAGAGAAACTTGCATGAGACATGCTCACCACCTCAGTATGTTAAGGTGACTGAGGTGGCAAACCTATCCATTAGTGCTCTGTTATGTGCCATAGTAGTAAGACTCCCGATAGGTTTCACTAAATTTTTAAATATAAAATTTTATAAGTCTTGTAGTGGAACCCATTAGTATTTTCATTTTGAGTCTCACTGTCATGCATTGAACAAACTCGCTACTTCAGTACAGTGAGGTAACCACTAAGAAAATAATGCTAATCACCTAAGGAGCTGTATTAGGTAATTTTTTTGTTTGAACCATGAGGTGGTCTTGGGTAGGCCCCAACTGTGGGAGACACTTTTAAACTCGTACCACAATCTAGACAAATCTCCGTTGGCACCGGGTTGGCCCGTAAGGGGTAAAGTACTGGCCAACGTGGTGACTCCATATTAGAGCGGGGTTTGAACCCTTGACCTCTCTTAAGGAGTGAGAGTGCCGAACCACTCACACCAACCATCTTTAATTAGCTATATTAGGCAGTTGGTAACCTATGATCCCACATATTTCTCTCTCAATTTTAAAATTGAGTAGAGGTAGGAAGGCAAGTGGGTCGCCACCTCCTCATGAATACAATTGAAGTATATTTTCCTCCATATAATGTTATCAGTTATTTGCACATAAAATTACACATCACTACTAAAGACGAGAAACAATTTTTTTTTTAAAAAAAAACAAAGTCATTCATCAAACAATTTATTACAAACAAAAAAAAGTTTGGCACGTGAACCAACTGATATATTGTTAATTACTGTCCTATGTGGACCCAGTTGACCCAGATTAACTCTCATGGGCAAAGAACTAAAATTATTAAACATCAGGTAATACTAAGAGTTAGTTATTGTAATTTAAGAAGAAGAAGAAGAAACTTTGAGTGAGCAAAGAGATTGGGTCAATTGCAAAGAAAGCACTGATATAGCTGTTGGGATTATCTGCTCTTTAAAGTATATTGATTGATTTATTTATAATAAATACATTTTTTTATTAATAAAATATTTGAGTTTTTTTTTCATACATCTTAATTGCATAAATATTTTGAATAAGGTCCATTTAATCATATTATATGTATTTATGTGATCATCATATGGATTCACAGAAGACGTCAATACAAGTTATCTTATGATTAAATAAATTAAGTTCGCAGTTGATAAATAGAGTTGGACGTTCTATTTATGTTTAGATAGTAGTAAATTCATTGAATGATTTGTTTTAATCATGTATGAATTTATTGATGTAGTTTAACTACATTGAACTGGATCACATATGAGATTTAATTAACCTTGAAATAATTGTCAGACTTATTAAATCTCATAGGCATTGATTTTATTGCAATCTCAATCTTGAGTTAATTATAGTTTCATGTTTATGATTGTTATTCCATTTAAGTTACTAATGAGCGCGATATATATTTGCAGTCAAGATTACCCAGTATCTTGGTGAGAGTAATTATGAGCAGTGAGATAATCAATGTATCATGAGTCGAATTATTATTCGAGAACACTCTCCTAGATAGCATACAATTATGAAGGTCAGTTCCAATCTTTTAGTGGAGTAGATTTGGAATTAAATAATCGAGCTAGCTTAATTACTTGCCTAATTATTGTAGCCACTATTGTATGTACCCATATGATTCTCGAGTTAGCTCATTTAATTGATTGCATCACTATTGGATTAATTAATAAGTAAATTAAACTAGCTATTTGGGTTAAAAGCCTAAATTTATTATTTAGTGGGAGGCTCCATTTAATATACTTGTGTGTAAGGGGTCTTGTGTTATTTCATAAGGTGGGCCCCATAACAAGAACAAGTAAAGCCATGTTGCTTTCTCTTATCTTTTAATTTAAATTAAATATTTTTTGATTTAACAGAATTAAAAAAAAAAAAGAGAGAAAAATAAGGAGTGAGTTTCTACTAATAGGATATAAAAAGACTTGTTCTTTCACAAAAGAACAGAGAAGCCACAATATACAAATCAGAGAAAAGAGAATTTTCTCTTTGACTTTGAGAGAAAAATTTTTTCTTACTAGTTGCTTTCAGCAGTGATAAAGACGCCCTCACGCCAAGCGCAGATCAAACTTAAGTCATAACTTGAAAAATCGTTGGTGACGGATCGTGATCTAACAGGATAGTGATAATAGATTATGACGTGGAAGCCCAAATTACTTTTAAGAAAAAGCAAAAGTACGATTTCTATATTATGATAATTCTATATATTATATGAAAAACACAATCTAAATATTTGCGCAGGAAAACAATTTTAAACCAACAAGAGCTTCGGCAACACCCTTTGAGAACAAAGGTACTTTTTTACTTTCTCATGCGTTTTGTTATTTCATTTATTTTTCTGTGATGGCTTTTGTTTGATTTTTGTGTTTGGTGGCTGAGAAAGACAGATGAACTGACTGCAACTTGATTTTTATTGGAAATTTTATTCTTGCTGTATTATGTTGAAATGCAGGCAATTATTGCTGGACTGATGTCAGCAATCAATGACATAATTTTCAGAACTGGCATTCAGAAACTTCAATTGAGGAGGCTTCTTCTTAAAGCGGTCAGTTTCTTTCTCATTTCATCTCTTTTACTGTTAATAAATTTTCTGCATTATTTGAAATTTTAAGGTATTTTTTAATCGTGTGTTCTTGAGCTATATACATGTTTTTGTAGCTAGGTTGTTGTTATTCTCTCTTGGAATTAATGGGATAATTATGTTGGTTTGGTGAATTTGTTCTGTTAAATTTTTATGCCCTTTTATTTTAAGCTTAAATTTAGTGGTTTTGCTAGTTCAATACTAAATGGAAATCATTGTTTCTGGCACGGTTTATATGAAGGAATGCTAGTTAATACATACAATTGAATGGGAATTTTTGGGCATATTAAGTGAGTTTTTGTTTGCACCCAAACTCAATGACTACTTCGCCCAGATCTTCCACATTTGCTTTTCCATTTTGGAGAAGGAAAAGTTCTCCACACTCTTTATAGTTTATGGTATATATATCAACATCATCTGGAAATTGTTTAGGAAAATTTTGGTTTATTATGGTTATATATGTGTATGTTATCAACTGCTACTGTGTTGTATGTTTATGTATTGTAAGTAATTATACTTCATGCATCTCCATCCATGTTTTCTTTATGGCTAAATGCAGCTTTTGGGATGTGCTTATCTTGGACCATTCGGACATTTCCTGCATATGATACTGGATAAAATTTTCAAGGGAAAATAGTATATCAAGACTGTCAGTAAGAAGGAAAATGACAACCTAAAAAGAAACTAAAAAGAAACTTCCCAATTGAAGCATAAACAAATACCGGATATATGAATACTGATGTGGTCCAGGATCCTAAATTTTATCAATGTTTAAAAAAGTTATTAAGCCAAATGATTTAATAGTATAATGTCATTACACTATTAAACCATAGCTTTTCCAGGTATTATACTATTAAATGGTGTGACTTAATAACTTTCCCGAGTTTTAATAAAGTTCAGGATGCTGAACCGAATAGTATTCATATATATCTTTCATTCCAAGTTACTTTATGGCTTAAGCGAAGGATAAATCCTTCTAATATTATTTCAAATGGCGCTAGAAATGTTGGCATCTACTTGGAACAACTTGATTTTTATGATTTACTATGGGTTGGCTATTGAGAGTAATAAGTTGATATCAATAATATAAATTTTGCATATATATTACAATTCGACGTGTGATTTTGTGACTCATATATATACATATATAGCTGGTGGAAATGGATTTAACATACGTTGTTTTCTTAGGCAACATTCAGTTTTGACTGATTTCGGATCTGTATTTGCAAATAATGCAGGAAGACCTTCGAGGGATGTGAAAACTAAAACCAATAAGGACTACCCAACAGTGCAGTATGGGTTGTGGACGGTTTTGCTACGTTTTCACTATTAATTTTGGTGATTTTCTTAATATAAAACATACACCCCAGCCCCTAATATATATCTTACATCCTCAATGAACAAAAATGCAGTTCTTTCTATTTGTCGGGTGGATTAATCATCAATTTGTGCCACTGCAGTTCCGAGTCATTTTCCAAATCGTTGTTAGAATGTGCTGGTACATACTGTGTGAAGCTGAAAATAGTACGTAGAAAATAATGTTCCATTTGTTTCTTTTAATTTCAAAAGCTGTAACAAGCAGAAAATGTTCATTTGAGGGGAGTATATCTGAATCTCCAGTCTAGGTTAAAGGCTTTGCCAAAGCCAAAATGAGTGCAAGGAAAGCAACAATATGCATGTCGCAAAGCAGTTTTCAATGCTTGTTATTATTCTATATACAGTCTGCTCATTTTTATGTAGCTGATGATGAAAGTATATTTTGGACAGCTGCAAATACTAGCGTGAATATTTAAATATCTCTCTATTTTTTTTTTTTTTTTGGTACATCTAATTGATTAGCGAGGTCATCGATTGAGTTATTCTCATCTTTGGTTTGATGAACACGATTATTTTTAATTTCTTTTCTCATAATCTTGATTTCTTTCCTTTGACATCTTTCCCCTTTGCTGAGAGGCATATTATCAGCTATCAATCAATTTGATACTTGAATATTTGCAAAATTTCTAGGTATAATAATAATATTCAAACCAAATTGAGCTTGCAAATTATACTTGTGATGACTCATGACTCATGAGCCTTTGATAAACTGTTCATGTTAAGGAAAGCACGTCGATCGAGAAGGTTCAATTAATGAGAAGTTAAAGGTAATCACAATTCTTAAAAACTTAATTAAAATATTTAAATTTAATATACATGCGTGTGAAGAATATAAAAATTGAAGTCATTTAAATGTTAAAACATTCTGCTGACAAAGGGTTTTGCAGTACTGATTTTAATGCAAATTCCAACTTCATTAGTTCCACTTGATGAACAAATATTTAAGATGTTTTATAGGGTGTTTTTACAAACAATAGTTTATTTACTTCTCTAGTAAAAGTATAAAATTTAGAATGTACGAAAACTTTTTTTTTAACATTTTATTAATTAGTAGTCGTAGGTAGCCTTACAATTCTGTAATTTTTTTTTAAAGAATTATAAAAAAGGGGCTAAAATGAAAAATAACTTTCGACCATGTGCATACAAAGTTTTTTACATTGTCAAATGTCAAGGACAAGAAGACACCAAACAAATCCTTGAAAGAATAAATATCACATGAGCAATGCTAAATGAACAAAAGGATGACAAGAACTTTTGTCTTTTAGTCAATTAGGAAGATTTATGGAAAGAAGAAAAATGTAAAATTATTAAGAAAAATTTTTAAAATTGACAAAAAGACAAATATTTTTGTCAAGGATTTATTATGCTCGTGTTTCTTTATCATTTTCCATATCACATACTGGAATCAAGATCTTTTCCAGATTTATTGAATATTGAAAACTAATAAAATAATCGCTGAAATAGATTATAAAATTAAAACTTGACCCAGAGATTTGACCGACTGATTTTTAAGTTAAAAAAAAATAAACTGCTGAAGGTGTATCCACACGAGGAATTGGAAACAAATTAACACGCATGACGTTGTAATTGAAATGCCATGTGACCTTCATTGTAGCAAAATACTATTGGTTTAATTTTAAAAATAATCATTGATTAATTAACATTCATGTGGACGTGTCGCCAAATGCGATGAGTTAATTTATTTTATTATTTAAAAAATGAAATTAATGACCTGTAATGGAAGACCCAGATGATAGATACAAATTAAACAAAAACAGCTTTTTGTCCCGAGGCCATTGGTTATTTCAAGGTTTTACTCGTTAACGCTGGGTGTTGGAATTGAAATTTGAAAGTCAGCCCACTCAGCGTAGGAATTTGGAAACCCCCACGCGCTGTTGAAAATAAAAATTAGGGCACAAAAATTGAACGGATCCAAGTTTTTTTTAAAATTTTATTTTATTTATTTGCTCCATGAAACCCTACTCAAAATTCAACCACCAGACTTTTTACATCACACAAAACCAACTAGTTAGTATAAATATATAGCTATATATAGGCTCGTGAAATCTCAAACCAACTAACATCCTTCACAAAATTGTAACTAGCTAGCTAAGGGGGCTAAATGGCAACAACTCAAGCTTCAGGCATCATGTTTGCAGCGGGCTTGCCTTCATTTTATAGCCCAACTGCAAGAGTTAGTGCGACAATGAATGCACCAAAATTTCGGATGATGAATCCCATCTCTCTTCCGAAACTTTCAAATAAAGTTTTTGTTGAAGATAATTTGAACTTGAAAAAGGGTTTCAAGAATGAAACGCAAAATATGGAGAAACATGACGATGATGATCATAAACTTGTGGTTGCAAAGTTTTGCGGAATCATGGAAGCTGTAGCTGATAGAGTGGAGATGCATAAGAGCGTTGGAGAGCAAAGAAATAGCTGGAATCATCTGTTTTTGAGTTCCATTAATGGAATCACTCTCACTGCAGCTCTCATGACAGGCATAGCAGGCACGTCGTCAGGGTCTTCTCTTTTGGCACTCAAGCTTTCTTCTACAATTCTTTATGCAGCAGCCACTGGGATGCTGGCGTTGATCAACAGGATTCAGCCATCACAACTGGCTGAAGAACAAAGAAATGCTGAAAGATTATTCAAGCTGCTGCACGGAGAGCTTCAAACAGTGCTAGCTCTTGGAAACCCTAGTGATGCTGATGTGAATGAAGCAATGGAGAAAGTTTTGGCTCTTGATAGAGCATACCCACTTCCATTACTAGGCACCATGCTTGAGAAATTCCCGTCCAGGGTTGAACCAGCAGTGTGGTGGCCTCAGCAGCAAATTAGACGAAAACGCCGGTTTATTGTGGGGAAGATGAACAATGGATGGGATTCGAAGTTGGAGGAGCAAATGAGAAGAATTGTTGAGGTTATCAAAGAGAAGGATTTGGATGATTACTTGAGGTTGGGTAATAAAGCTTTGAAGCTTAACAAAATGTTGGCTGTTTGCGGTCCTTTGTTGACTGGGCTTGGGGCCATTGCTTCTGCTTTTGTGGATCTTCATCGTGGTTTATCATGGGCCGTGATTATAGGAGTTGTTGCAGGAGCTTTGGCTAGTGTTGTCAACACATTTGAACATGGTAGCCAATTGGGAATGGTGTTTGAGATGTATCGTGGCAATGCCGGTTTCTTCAAGCTTATGGAAGAAACTATTGAGTCTAACGTTAATGAGAGTGATGTTGAGAGGAGAGAAAATGGAGGCTTGTTTGAAATTAAAGTGGCTTTATGCTTGGGAAGAAGTTTATCAGAACTCAGGAATCTTGCTGCAACTTCTTCAGAAAATGGGGAAGCAAATAATAAAGAATTTGCAAGCAAGCTCTTTTGATCCTTGTAATATTATTGCTTGCAGTTCAATTATGTAATATATATCATTATTATTGTTTGTAAATAATGTAACAAAATTAAAACTTTTGCATCACTAATCCATAGACCTACATTTAATCGATTATTGGCTTGTTAGTTCATCTGGATATAAACGTAAAATCCATATATATATATATATACCATCAACATTAATTAATTCTTCAAGATATATTATTAAAAATAAGTTTTCTATATATTGATAAGAAAATTAACAGAAAATTAACTATACATATATGATCACTGTGTATGTGATCCCATCCACTCTTCACATGCCAATGCTGGTATGCCATGGTGGGTTCACTCATACCAATGAAAAAATCGTGACACTCTATCTTGAATATTTGTTTTTATATATTATATATATAATTTACACTAATAATATGAGCTGTCTTTTTCTTTCTCAAAAAAAAAAATTAACAGTCTAAAATAAAATTGTATAGGTATGTATATGTCATATAATTCCATTATCTTAAGCATGTATGTACTATTATTACCTCATCTGATACGTCATACACTGATAATTAATTATATATTGAAGAAGAAATAAAAATTAATCTTAAAAAAATAATCAATAATCCCAGATTTAAAATTGAAGAAGAAATAAACAATAATCTCAACTAGTTTATAATAAGATGCTGCAACTAAACAGACGACTTATTGTGTTCTTGATTCTCGGTGTGAAAATTTGGATTGTATGAAGATGACAAAAGATTTGTTTAATTCACAAGTTTATTCAGAATATTGAAGAGATAATAAACACGTTAAGCTGGCTCTTTAAGACCAAGAAAACATCAGCTTTGAACATTGATTTCCACTTGGTGTCCAAATTAATTACTATTTGTTGGTCTTTTATACACTTCTTAGGTTTACGAAATAAAATTAATTAGCTGGTCAATTTAGAATCCATATTTAGAAATCAAGCCGTTAAGTTTTTATTATACGCACAGCCATTAGCATTTTCCAGCAACTCCAAGCCAATGGTAAATGGTTCATAGGTTAGATTTTCAGATTTTCAGCTTTTCAAATACCAGGTCTTGTTCCAAATTAAATTAACAATATCAAATACTATGAAAGAATAAGAGCATCATATTGTGACTCAAAGCTTTTGGACTTATCATTCCTCTCACCTCGTGCCAAGTCAACGTTCGGTATCTGCAGAAACAAAATAAATAAATAATCTATTTTTGGTTAGCTTTATACCATGGGATAGAGAGAGAGAGAGAGAGAGAGAGAGAGAGAGAGAGAGAGAGAGAGAGAGTTTAAAGTTTTAAAGTAACTTTAAATTTTAAAATTTTAAAGTTTAGGAAATTTTAAAACTATACAATTTAAGTGTTTTAAGTTTTAAATTTATAGGATTTTAAAATTTTTTCAGGTTTTTATGCATTTTAAAATTCTAAATCAGATCGGGACTATATATATATATATATATATTAATTAATACTAACTTAATTAAAGCAATTAATAGAAGAATTAATTTCTCATTAAAGAAATGTGAAAGCCGTAACTCTTCTTAAAAATTAACATTAGGAGGGCAACAGGCAATCGAAGACTTGATGGGTTAAATTATTTGCATGTGTTTCAAATTTTCTTTTAATTTATTTGCATGCTTAAAGTGAAAAGGAGAAAGCATAAGTGCTTTTAGCTTTGGCAAGCCAACAGGCGTTGACGATGGATCTGCAGATTATTATCAACTTTCTAACAAATAATTAATGATCTGTCAACGTGTCCTCTGTATTTTAATCCACCAGAAATTCGATGGAATTTGACCTTTGATAACTATTGGAATTTATTTCAAATTTCTAGTTAATTTTCTACCTGAATAATAATGCAGTCATAAATTTTTGTATAAATTTATTTTATATAAATTAATTTAATATTAATTTATTAATTAAATAAAAATATAAAATAATAAAAATAAATTATATAAATTAAAAGATATTTAATTTAATTAATTTAATTATGCCACGTTAATTTATACAAAATAAATTTATACAAAAATTTATAACTATATTATTACTCTTTCTACATTCTATATTAAATGAGATTGAATAAAAATTATTTTATATTGATAGTAGTAACAAGCCCATAGGAGCAAGTCCGCTGCGCACGAGACTGGACTCAATGGAGGAGTCCATAAGCTCTTACATGGGCGCAAGTGAGTCCCTAGTAACTCGATGCTCCTTGCAATAAGAAAAGCACACATAATGTACTCGCTCATTTGTTTCTTCTTCACCACCAAAATCTTAAAAGCTTTGCTATTCTAGACTAAAGCGTCATTAAATCATAAGTTTACGTAGGAGTGGGCACTGGTTCGGTTTGGTTCGATTCGGTTCGGTTCTAAAATAAATCAAAAGGGCAAGATCTTTGGTTTAATTTGATTTTGGAATTTTAAAAAATCGGTTTGAAAATTTTTATTTAATTAGGTTTCGGTATTAATTAATTTATTTTTTTAGTTATAAAAAATTGAACCAAAATAAAAGAATCGAACCAAATTGATTTTTTTGGGTCCTGTCTAGTTCAACTCATCCCTATACACTACATGGCATTTTTTGATTTGATTTTATACCGAATCGAAATATTCAGTTTTTTCTAAAAAAATAATGAATCGAATTGGTAATTTTTCGAGTTCGGTTCGGTTCTGCACACCCCTAAGTTTATGTTTGGTTGGAAGAATTGAGAGGAAAGGAGAGGAATTGAAAGAAGAGAAGAGGAGAGAAACCAAGGTAAAAAAAGGATTAATTTCTGATTTTATTATTTAATTTAACATAAAATTCATGTCTCTTTTTTTTTTTTTCTTTCCCATCCTCTCTTTTAATTTCTTCAATTCAAATCAAAGATGCTTAAAAGATGAGCCTGCAGTTCAAAGGAATTTGACCTAATTGTTGTTGGATTTGAGTTGATATTTCCAAAGACTAATATCCCAGATTGGAAATGTGGATTAAACAAAAACTGGTCTATATATTGAGGAACTAATTTTATAGAAGCAATGAGCACATGCAAAGCAAGTACACACGGAGCCCAATTGAAATTTCACGTACAGCCCTGATAGATCTTGGAATTCTCTTTCCTTTCATTTACAATTTTTTTTCCCGAAATAACCCAAAATAGAGCAAAATCTTCAGCAACGAGATCCCTCAACTCAGCCACTTTTAAAACCAAAAGACCAAGACCATAAAAAACAACACCAAATTAACCAATAGCAACCAACATCTCTTTCATCTTCCTCTCTTCGATTCCCTTTATTGATCCCATAATCATCATCATCCTATCTTATTAACTCACACCCACTTGCCCTTCCAATCCTCTTTATCTGAAAACTTTCCAAGAAAAAAAAAATTCAGCTTTCTGTCAACCCAAGAAGAAGAAGAAAAAAATAATACTAATAATCATTATGCTACAGCTGTTGTTCACGGTGATGTTTTCAGAAATGGCATTGATAATAGTGTTATTGTTCAAGACACCATTAAGGAAGCTTTTGATCATGAGCCTTGATCGTGTCAAGCGTGGGCGTGGGCCCGTGGTGGTCAAAACGGTGGCGGGAACGGTGCTTGTAATGCTGATTTCGAGTGTCTATAATATGATGATGATCCAGAAGCGTTGGATCGATGATGGGGGAGCCGTGGTCAATCCCACGGACCAGGTGCTTTTGGCCAACCACCTCCTTGAAGCCACTCTAATGGGTATTTATTAATTTCTTGAATCTTGTTTTCTGATTTTTTTTTGTTTTTTGTTCTGGTTGTTACTTGTTAAAGTTCTGATATTTTTTATGGCTTCTTGATTGATAATGTTGATTGAAATGCGATTGATTTGGAGTTTAGAAAGTGGCTTCTGTTCGGATTTTGATGAGGCCTTTTATGAATTTTTTTTCCTATTGGATCATTGTTTTGTTTACTGATTGAATTCAGCCTGTTCCTTTTCGAGCATACATGTGAGTTTCAAGTATTACTGCACGTCCCTTTTTTGCGCACTATCACAAAGCAGGGGAGATGGTCTTACAAAGTTTTATTGGGATTTTTTCTTTTAATTGGATTAGAAGAGAACTAACTTTTGGTGCTCAAAGCGTTCTCTGTCCCCCAAGATTGGCCACATCATTTAGATGATTTTGTTTAGATTATCTAAGGTGTAAGAATTCACATTGGCGAAAGACATTTGGGCACCTATAATGTTTAAGAATTCATAATGCCTGTAATGTATCATTATGGATTGTCAATATCAGATTTCATCCTTGTGAGGCGACTGCAAGTTCCCATTAACCTAAAGATTGTGACTTGAATTAAAAAAAATTTCCAAACAACTCTAAAATTTTTCTTCTCACCCAACTGTACTGTGCAGTTGAAGAGAACCTGCTTTCGAATGTGTATGGCATACATAAAACCAAGTAGTATTTGTTCTCTAATTGACAGCATAAAGAGCATGCATCCTAACCTTTCGAATGACAAGAATATTGCAGTAACGTAGTGAGATTTATGGTTGTGATCTCACTTTTTAAAGAGAACTTAGAGAAGAAATCTCTGTTTCTTGATGTCTTGCATGTATGATGTTCTGCTTTTGAGTCTTTCCTGTCAATAATAATTCCTCTTAAGAATACTCTGCTTTTCCCTTTTGCCGTAGGCCTTCAAGTGAGAGAACTCATTTATTTGTTTGTCTATCCAATTCTTTTATGAACTAGAGCTTTTGTTCTCTACAAGTAGATTGACAGCATAAAGAGCATGCATCCTAACCTTTCGAATGACAAGAATATTACGGTAATGTAGTGAGATTTATGGTTGTGATCTCACTTTTTAAAGAGAACTTAGAGAAGAAATCTCTGTTTCTTGATGTCTTGCATGTATGATGTTCTGCTTCTGAGTATTTCCTGTCAATAATAATTCCTCTTTAGAATACTCTGCTTTTCACTTTTGCCATAGACCTTCAAGTGAGAGACTCATTTCTTCGTTTGTCTATCCAATTCTTTTATGAACTAGAGTTTTGATGTTTAAGACTGGGCTTTTTGTTTCATTTTCGCTTCTCAGTTGACCAGTAACATTTTTGTTCGCCCTTGGATCTGTATAAATCTTGGACATTGCATGCAGGAGCCTCTCTTTTCCTTACTTTCATGATAGATAGACTACATCATTATATTAGAGAACTCCGCATACGAAGAAAGAGCATGGAGGCTGTAAAGAATCAAAGTCGAGGGTTTGAGGATGGGAAAGCTGCTGGCTCAGAGGAAATAAAAGCCTTGGAGGACAAGATGACTACACTGAAGGCAAAACTTAAGGAGCTTGAATCTGAGCTTGAAACAAAGTCCAAGGAGGTAAATGCTGCAGAAACCAATGCAGTCGCTTTAAGGAGGCAATCCGAAGGATTCCTTCTTGAGTACGATCGTTTGCTTGAGGAGAACCAAAATTTGCGAAATCAATTGCAATCTTTGGACTGGAGATTGTCACATTCAGGTAGCAAGAAGGATAGCTGAGGAATTAACACCTTTTGCCAAATAGTCAATTGCCTTTTCATTTTCCATAGTCTCATACTGGGAATTTATTAAGTTTTTGTTGGATGCATTAGTCATGCATTCAATGTTGTAGGTGGGAAGAAATTTTTCAGAGATGAGAAAAACAATAGTGGGGGTGATGAAAAATAGGTTTTTTCTTTCATAAAGAGTGCTGAAGCCTGAAGTGGAATGGCTGAATCTTGTCCTGATAAATTGTAATGCATTATAAGGGTTAAATAAGAGAGAAGTTTTACTACTGATTTGATTTATTTTCTAATTATGTACAGTAAATAAGTACTGGAATGTCGAAAAAACTGCCTCTTCCACTTATTGCACATCAAAAGTTCTGGATTTTGAATTGTTAACAAAACTCAGTATGGGATCATCTTCATGCAAAAGCTTAGTGGTGTTGGCTGCAGTAAGCAGCATCAAGCCGAGGAAAGTTAGAACCGATAGTGATGATAAAACAAGCATTAGTCCAGGTGCTGCACGGCCTTTCACCTCTTCTGCATATTCAACAGAGGCCAGAGTAAGAAATGTTGTTGTAAATGAGTAAGCCCACCATGCAACGTTGAATTTCCTGATTGATTTCTTGAAAAGAGTTGGCCTACAAGCCTGATAGAAAAAAGACATGAGGGATCAATCGTATGTTTGTTTTATATATTAAGCCTAATATTGTCACCTACTGGAATCTGCAAATTACCAGAGATATGAAGAGGAACAAAGACAGAAAGAATAGCATCTTTGATGTGGTATCAAATGCTCCTGAAATTGAGTTCCAAGCTAAGCTTCCCATGCTTGCTGCAGCAAAGAACAAGAAGAAAGCTGGCCGGAGTATTGAAGGAAAGGTATTGCTGCCTGATAAATGCTGATAAAGCGTTATAAAGATTACCATATAGTGCACCATGCCAAGAGAAAACATGGAAACAGCGTTCTCTTGCCATCCAATCTGTGCTGCTGCTCGCACAACCGTGAAGTTTGCTACCACTGATATCTGGCTGGTTGGATTTGCAAAAACTGATAAAAACCTCTTTTCTGTTGTAAACCACTGCCCATATATCTTTACATCGAGTAAAACCACTGGAATCGAAAATACCCAACAAAGAACAGGATAGGAAACTTTGCTAAGAACAGTTAATGGGGCTGATTGAAGCAAAAGAAGCGATGAAATCAAAGGAGCATACAAGTAGTTATAACTCCAACATGGTGCAAGAACTCTGCCTTCACCAAGTGAAAGTGAAAGAAACATCTCAGAATTAAGAAAAGAGACAGTGATGCTTGCGCAAAAAACGCCAGCCACCACAGCCATAGAAAAGCTGTGGAAGGAAGCATGCAAAGTACATGACAGATGTTTTGTGAGTCGCTTTTCCGCTCACTCAAAATCTTCCATAGCAACACTTGGCTACAAAGAGAGAGGCTTATTCTAAAATAGCCTGCGTGGAGCCTAGTTAATAATGATGAAGACTGTTGTATTACTGGCTTAATTTTCTTGTTTAGTAGTGATAGTGGAACCATCGATTACTACTTCAAGTGGGGGATTACATTCCACGATAGCCATTTTGTTTATGTTTAGGAGTGAGTTAAGAGTACAAGGTCATAAGAAGGCTTGCATTTCTTGTTCATTAGTGGCTGCACTCATATAAGGAGAGGAATGAGATGCGAGACAAATTTTAAATTGTTTAGTTGACCTAGCACAAGAACACATGACAAAGCCAGACGCCTCGAGGTAATTAGTGTGACATTTATATGACTTCTGTTTACAAAGGCCTGGTAATTTGTAATTAACTAAAGATTCAAAAGTCACTTAATACAGGACATTTAGTTAGTTCTGATAATTGATGTGAGGTAGTGCAACTCATCTTTTCAAAATCTTCTGTAAATGAAAATATATATAATTAATATAACTTTTTTGGAACTAAATATTCACTAATTCGGACTCGTGCCATTCTCACAAACCCTAAAATGCAATCTTGCCACCAAGCCTATAGGAGTATGCATAGAATGAGAATGGACCGAAATACAAAGCCTTGTGGACTTCAAACGAATCAGCTTCTAATTAGATGCTTATTTTCCTTATTTGGTCATGATTCGACAACTTAACAACTTTCGAAGTTACTAAAAGTACCATTATTTTCATTATTAAGCTCGTGTTTGAGGTGGCCATCACATTTAATCATTCGAATCCTACCATTCCTTTCCTCTCATTCAATTTGTCTAGTTCTGCATACAGTGTTGTTTTTCAATTTTCAAGCTTATTCTTTCAAATCTTACAGAAGTTTAATGAAAAGCCACGGAATTAATTTTTTTCCCCCCATACTAGGGGTTGAGAGGATTACCGTGCGAATTCCCTTAAAGTAAAAAGGAAAATTCTGAAGAATACCCCCAAGCAGTAAGCACACTTCTGACAATTAGCACTAGTTCCACGAATGGTAAAAATTAAAGAATTATTAAAAGAGCATGTTAGAAGATAGTGGATAAGAGGAGGATAAGAGATGGATAAAATGAATGATGTTAGCTAACCAATGCGTGTTATGGCCTAACTTGGATTGGCCGACAAGAAAGGTTTCATTTCTTCTACTTTTCCTAATTTCAAGTTAGGTTATCGTGGATTCCTGACGCAGCGCAGACTGTTATAAGAATGAGATGGATTCATGGAGAAGAGTACGGATATTTTAAATACTCAGTTTAGTCTAAGAATATTCAGAATAACGAAATAAAATTAGAGCTTATGTTAAGAATTCTAGCGAATCTAGGATATCAAAACTCATTGTTTCCTTAGAACAGAAAATTTAGAGGTTGAAACTAAAATTTATTAATAATTAATATTTTCATTTAAAATTACAAAAGACACATACTTATAATGAACTAAATTAAAGATTCTTGCCTAAAATAGAATTACAATTTAAAAAAAAATACCTAAACAATAGAACTCTAAATGAATAACTAAAATACACATCAATTAAAATATAAATGAATACTATAGATTTCATTAATCTAATTAGGATTTCTTGAACTTATACAACATGACCCTCTAATTATTGAATCTTACATCTGATCTTGCCTGCTGTGAAATGCCATTTACAGCAATTTCGAGAAGAAATAAAGAATCAAACATATTCAAGCATGTTAGTCTCTGAAATGCCATTTTAAGTCTATAATTTAAGATGATTCATTGTTGTTGTAACATCTCAAATTCACTCATAAAAACATAAGAGAAATTTAGAATGAAACATTACATCATCATACTTATCACTGTACATTAAAAAATAATAAGCTAACAAATAGCTCTCTTAAAAAAACATCTTTAAATACAAAAAGAACTAGAATAATCCACAAGGTTCTCAGCAAAATTTTTGTCTTCTATGACCAAAAGCCACATTTTTTAATCAATTTACAAAATGTTAGAGACGAGGGGTGAATAATCAACTCAGTAAACAAATCCATTCACAATATTAAAACTATTAATCATAATACATTAAACACTATAATAATCATTTTATCATTTGGCATAAGTGATGGATTCAATATAAGCATTTAAATAACCCAACTTCCTGAAAACATATAAATATAAAACATAGTTAGCTCATGCCTCGAAGTTCTTATCATCATTCAAGGTATCATCATTCAAGGTACCGCACCCTGTATTGTTTGTAACATAACATCATATGTGGACAACATCATCATCATCCAACTAGCTGGCCATAACATAACATAACATCACATCATATGCAGTACTCCGGACAGTGAGCTAAAACATTTGAATCCATTTCACATATTTTTTCATAAATAACATTTGAAAGTCCTTAAATAACATTAAATCTTCTCTTTAATTACTTCAACCTTTTGATAGAATCCTTTAGAAAACAATCATTTTAAACGAAATTTCTTAACAAGATTCATAAAAACACATTTAAAAGATAGTTTTGATTTAAGTAAATACTTTATATTAAATATTTTGAAAGGTGATTTTACATTTTGAAATTCATTTGGTTACAAATACAAACCATTTCCATTTTTACATCATCCTTATATCTTAAACATATTTTATTACATGGTATATCATGCATGAATCTGTTTACCTCGAACCGTAACAACCAAAATGAGAACCTCATCAACTATCACGGGCTCATCCACGTCCTATAATCATAATGAAAACATTCTTATCAATAACATATCAATTCTTACCTCAAAGATAAACTCAAACATCCTTAATCCATAAATACTTATAATAACATAACACTTCACTATACTAAACATAAGCTTGACCATCCTACATTTGCTGCTTTTAAAACAACTTATACATATGTCGGAAATTCATGAAAATTTACTGAGCTATTGTGCACAGGTGTGGCATTTCATATAAAAATTCACAAGAATCAACACAAGTGATGAGCATTTTCGAAAATTGTCTTTCATCCAAAACCAGAAAACTGTCCAGCAATAACCAAAACAGAGATCCACAACTTTGAAAATTCACAAAATATTCATTAGGACTCAGAAAATTCATTTCTCTTGTTTTAATGACAGTAGACATGCCCAATAAATAAAGATATAAATAAAATTCAGAATTTATAAACTCGTGAAACTAATTTAAAAGTATTATTATTTTGGGTGTAACAAACTTGTCAAAAATTTTCAGATATGCTATTACCCAATTCAAAAATTCATATCTTTGGTTACACTATCCAAAAATAGAAATTCCAGTCTTGACAAATATAGGAGACAATAAGGAATTTGTATTAAAATTAATAAGAAATTTAATGATCACAAAGTGACCCAAACTGACTTCCAATTCAGCCTCTGAAATTCTGAAAAACAGTCTTCAAAACTTCAGCACCAAACATTACTATTTTTATTTATTTTTTCCTAAAAGGATAAAAATAACGAAATAAAATATACAGAAAATAGACATGCAGACATATTCCCATAAAATTTCGTATAATTTATGGAAGCTATTTGGTTTACCAAATAAATTGTAGAATTGAGGACAACTGCTGAGAATTGAAATTTTCCTGCACTAGTATTGCAACTTCGAAAAATCATAACAATTCATGCTTTAAGAATTTTTGAACATGAAACATATCAGCGAAAAGCTCAGGAAATCTAGTTTAAAACCATATAATTAGTTTCACATGATTCCAGCTAAATAAAAAAAATATTTGGTATAATATCCACACTATTCACAGCATCTCAGGATTACAACAGTATATTCTCATCAATTTCAAGAGTTAACCATGTGCCAATAATTACCAATCCACAATCAGCAAAACAAAGCATATTCATGGATTAAACAAACAATACCTAAAGAGTTTAGCCTCCCTCTTACATAGGCAAAGCCAACCGACAACAAGGTAAAAGACCCAAGCAAACTTCTTCCAAAATCAAATGAAAACAACACCCTTTTTTTTTTTTTTTTGAAATCGTAGAAGTGTGTAGAGAGAGGAAAGAGTTTTGACTTTTAACATAATTAAAAAGAAATTTGTGGATAAGATAAAATTATTATTTTCCTTTTTGTTTTAACTCTACTTTGGTGACACTAGTATCAAAAATAACTTTGTTTTAAAAACAAAATAAAAATTGTGAAAAGGTAAATAAATCAAATAATAGGTATTACAGTTGTAATCAAAACTTGTAGAATACATATAATCAAGATGGAATACTGCATGCATGCATACATACATTTTGAATTTTAGTCTCGTTGAAGCACGTCACATACCAACAAATTCAAAATTCTCTGATCTACACAACCATGGTGGCCACAGCAGCAAAGGAGGTTTGAAAATGGTGCAAAACTATCCAAATTGTAACTGCCTCTATAGTGCAAATATAAATATGTCAATTACTATTATTAAAATTGGAAAATAACTAAAATTCACGGACGCTGCACTTCCCAAACGGGTGGCGTTGTACCTCAAATTTCCACCATGACATGGCGGCATTATGAAAGCTTCCAACACTTAGGTGGCGCGTGCACCGCCACAAGACCTCTGTAGCCAACACCGTCGTTATCTTTGAATAGATCAAAAAAATATGAACCATATGGTACTAGTGGTGTTGTTTAAGGATCCCCATCACTGCCAGCAGCGACGGCACAATGGATGGCAGCAAGATTTTTTATTTTTTACTTTTTGTTATTTAATTAATTTTGTTGTGGTGGTATTTTTAAAAATATGTAAAATAAATGAGGGCATTTTTGGTATTGTATATTATATTATTTGAGTAATCAAATTGCTAGATAATCATTTTTTAAATTGATTTACCAAATATTATTTCGATGTGAGATTGTTAAATAATTACTTATCTTTTATAATTTATCGCAATTCCAAACATGCTCTAAGGTCCCTTAATTATTGAGACACTTTTGAGGAAAAAAATTTGTTCATTGGCATAATTCATTTCTAGAAAATGAAAATAATGTTTTATGTGAGAATAAATCGTAAATTAGCTTAAAAATGAGACAATAAAAATTGATAATGCATAATTTGTAAGTCACAAATAACTTTAAACATAGACACCATTTTTTGAGAATAAACTTAGAAGATGACAGTTTTTTGAATGAGAAGCTGTTTGCTCCAAAATTCTACTCTGACTCTTGTTGTCCAGAGTGTCAAAGTTGAGCAAAGGAAACACAGATGCCATTCATATGATCATGGTGCAAAGACAATTGAGATTACTTTTAATCAAATCGTAAAGGGAAATTATCGTCGTGTATCCTTCGTTTGCACTGTTATTAAAAATACTATAAAACTTTAAGGGTGTATCATTCGTCTATCCTTAGATGACAAATATATCTCCCAACTACTATTCCGTCAACAGCCGTTTATAACTTAATATCATTGCAATGAAATAACGACATTGCCCCTGAAAAAATATCATTTGTATACCTTAAATTTGCTCCGTTATCAAATATACTACAACACTATGAGGGTGTATCAATTGTTTATCCTAAGTTGACAAAAGCTATCTACCGACTACTAATCCGTTTGTTATGAAAAAAAAATTCTTTTCATCCTTAGGGTTTCATGCAATAGCTCATTTCATCCTTATTATTTAAATAATAGCTCATTTCATCCATACTTTTTAAATAATAACCCAAAATACCTTTTTGTAAATTTACCAATAATTTACTAAATAATTCTTTGAGGATAAAATAGGATTTTTAATTAAATAAATATAAACTATTTTAAAATAATACTCTCAAACATAATTAAATAATATCTAATTTTCTGTATAAATTTAAAATTTAAAGATGACTTAATGAAATAAACAGTAATAACACTAAATAATATTTGAAATATATATTTATGACAAATTTTAAAGAAAATATAATTTCACATAGAGTGAGTTTTTTTTCTTTTTTGTCTTTTAACTTATCTCAAACTTTTATGTAGTCATTATAAATAAATAAATCAATAGTCAATCTATATTGTCCTTTTTTTTGTTTTATTAAGAAGTTATCCTTAAATTTTAAATTTATTCGAAAAGTCGGATATTACTTAATTGTTCTTGAGATTAATTTTTTTAAATAATTTGTATTTATTTAATTAAAAATCTTATTTTGCCCTCAAAGAATTATTCAGTAAATTAATGTTAAAGCATCATCGTATATAAACGATCTGTCGTTTGCTTTGCTAATTTTAGGACGACATGTCGTTTGTTTCATTAATTATAGGATGACATGTCGTTTTTATATGAACGACGTGACGTTTATATGAGAGCTTCTTCTATCTTGAAAGACCAAATTACCCTTATGATGTCATCAATTACAAACGGCAGCTAACGGAATAGTGGTCGGTAGAAAGCTTTTGTTAATTTAGGGTGAATGAATGCTACACCTTTTAAAGTTTTGTAATATTTTTTATAACGATGCAAACTAACTAAGGGTACACGAATGATAATTTCCCAACGATAAATTTAAATGAAAGTTGAAAAGAGTGCTTGCTTTTTCCATGTTGGCTTTGTTTTTATATATTATGTTCTGATGATGCAAACGGCAACCTAAGAAGCCAATAAGCGGTGAGATATCATTAACAGACAATTAAAATAAATAAATATTTTGGAGTGCCTGGTGAAAAAGCCGATAAGATTGGCTTGTGCTTTCAGGTTCAGCATCGAATTTAATTAAGTTTAGTCTTTAGAGGCATGGAAGTAGAAGTCACAAGGCATTAGTTTTATTTAGGTCTGGTCTGGTAGTGGTTGGGCACTGAAAACTAAAGATAAGGCGGCAGAAATTGTAGATATAGTGGGCCACTTCGTTGATTTCGGAGGAAGTGGTCGCATTATGCATGGCTTGCTGATCTGAAATGGTCGTTGCGGTTCAAAACCTGCATGCCTATACTTTTATTTAACCTAGACCCAACCCAGCTCCATTTCTTGTTGCCAAGTTGTAAAGATGTCTAGGAAATATTGAATCTGGATCCGGATCGTGCACGTATTTGGGCTAAAATCAGAGCTGGCTTTTGGAGAAGGTCAAGGGGTGGACAAACCAAGAAAACTTAACGCGGTGAATGATGATGATTTGGCTCTAGGCATGCAGAGTTAATTAATATTATAAAGCAGAACTTTTTATTCCTTAAAATAAGGTTTCTACATAATATATGATTCGTACATTTACATGCCATCGGTAAACTTTTATCACGCCTGCTGTTGTTGCTAATGCTGCTAGTGTTACACGTATTTGCCTCACTAGTACCAAAAAACTGATCATGAGGATCAGGAACAATAGTATGAATATCCATTTCATATTCTTCAGCAGTCGAAATTCTGCTTGCCCCACCACCAGTGGAAACTACATTTGCAGCAGCTGATGACCATATTCCTCCTGGCTCTTTGCTTCTCACTGTGACCCAAGTTTCATCCCATGCCCAGTTGACCACTTCTGTGCTTCCTGCACTGATCAATTGCCGGATTCTTTCCTTGGCAGAACTTGATGGACAACATGTCAGTGTCGACTTCCAGAGTTGTTGATTCAATACACTTGTTGGAGTCTCCGAATTATAAATTTCAAACCCTGCTGTCAATGTAGAGAGTTCTTTGACAAAGTCGTGTTCAAGAAGTTCACTTGCTGACCATCTCTCCGCTGGGTTTCTTATCAGACACTTGCTCAAAAAATCCTGAGCTTGCTTAGACATGTGCCCTGGAATTTCTGGGGTATCACTGGAGAATCCAATTCTGTAGAGTGCGGATATCGGGTCGGATACATCGGCCCAAGGGGCCCGCCCTGTTGCCATCTCTAGAACGGTGCATCCAAGAGCCCACACGTCAGCAGGGAAGCCCTGTTCTTCGCCACGCGCCACCTCAGGTGCCATGTAAATAGGTGTTCCACTAATTGGTTTCCCCTCGCTCTCGTTGACGCGCGCACGTCTAGCACAACCAAAGTCAGCAATTTTTGCCCCATGTTCATTATCTTTAGTGACCAATATATTTTGACCCTTAATGTCACAATGCACTATTCCATTGGAGTGAAGATACTGTAGGCCAAGTAATACTGCCAGCGTGTGCGAACGGATTCTGCCCTCTTCCAAGCATGTGCCGTTGCGAATTGCATCAACAAGCGTGCCGCTGGGTGCGTATTCCAAGAAAAGATTGTATAGGATCTTACCATTTTCGGCTGAAATGCTACACCCCTTGTACGCTACAATTTGAGGACACACCAAAGTAGACAAAATTCTTTGTTCCCTTTGGAGGAATTCCGAATTGGAGAGCTCAGCTGACTTCACTGCAAACACCTCGCCGGATCTGTTAGACATGCCAATTGAGACGGTGGCGGTTGAGCCGCGGCCAATGGTTTGGCCCCTTGTCCAGTCCATGATGTTTGGGAGAATATACTTCTGATTAATTGTTGTTAGGTCTGTTTAGTTTGTTGGATATATGGATGCTCAAAGCTGAATATATATATACACACATATATAATATGCTTTCTCTCACTTTGTGGTCTGTGTATGTTTGCTTGTTTGTTACGGTTGGTTTTAACGCAAGAAGCATGCTTTTATTTATTTACTAACTTTCAAACTTTAGGCCTTTATTTCTTTATGAAATTGAATGGTGGCCAATGAACGGCGGCCGTTTCACTCTAAAGCAGAGGACTCCACGTGTCGGGAGCAGAGTGATGAAAAATCTTGGCCTATTTTGGGCGGCGGTTTTACTTACCTTAGCTGCGACCTGCGAATTATAATGCCCGCCCACGTGGCAGCACGTGCTCGTGAATCATTGGCATAGACAGCACGACAATACAATGGATTGGGATCATTTGGATTGGTGGGGTGGATGGATGTTCTTCTATCCACTTGAATTTGTAGTTCAAGTGTACTTGGTCTAGAGTGCTCATGTTTAATTATATTATTATTGTAATGCATGATCATAGATATAACTAAGAAGTAAACCTTCATTTCACTTTTAGTAATACAAATACAATGAACCACCTATCACAATTCGTATGTATCTAAAGCCAATCAAATTGTCAATTTCCCACAAAATCAAATATATAATTTGCAAAAGCAGCACACCATACGTGAACATGATAGCTGTTGTTACTTGTTATCCAATTTCCATAAAACAAAACCGACTACTTTCCAAATCCCAACTCTTTCGCTTTAGCAATAACCTGTCTCATCTTTCATTATATTATATGACTCTCTGTAGCCGGTACTAAATAACAGAACCTGATAAGTTCTCTATGTAATGTAATGTAATAATAAGAGACGGAGAAAATTTTCAGCCAATAACAGAGTGGTTGTACTTGTACTGGGCATTCTCGCATATAAATATAATTATGGTCTATGTTTTTACATTTTTTAAAGCTTAAGCTTTACTTTGGATTTGACTTTGCGTGCCGAGTCGTTTTCTTTATGTGCCTGCCACCAAAGCCTCCTCTTCTTTACCTTTTCAGTTTCATGATTCATCCAATTTCATGCTTCGACTTTCGGTTTAAAAAGTCCTGATTTTATTGAAAGTTAAAAGGTCGCCATTGCCATTGTATCACCGTTAGAACAAAGCTCTTTTATCTTGCTTTTATCGTTTTTCAAGGGGAAACTCTTTCCGTCCTCCCCCCAACATCAGTGTCACATACTCACATCTAATCAGATTGGTTTGGTAAAGTACCAAAGGGCCTTTACAGCCTTCAACTCAGTTTTGATTGCCTTCAAGACACCTTTATTCACTTTCAAGCTTCTGTTCATTGAATTATGGGTGACGCAGGTTTCCACTTCCAAACCTTCAACTAGTGGCTTCCACGGCCTGAATGGAATTCCACCACGCACCTGTCTTTAGTAAAACCCAATCCCTGATGAGAAATAAGACGCGAGATTTGAAGGTCTTAATCCACTAAATTAATTCAAACAACGGGAGCCACATTTTCTTTCTTAACGGCTAATCTATTGTTTCTTGCTTGTAATCCCTCGACTGGGGAAGGGGAGAAAGTTGATTTCGAAAACATAAGCGTGCATTAGTACCCTCTACTATATAAAACAAGCACTGAAAAGAGAGAATATTTACAAGCAAACATGAAATCGTTTTATAGCCATCACGGCTGAGGCTAACGGCTTCACACGATTTTTATCACCAACTCCATTACAAGGGTACATAATATATCTTAGCGAATAAAAGACATGGAGGATTATATAGAAAGAGAAGCAGCCTAAAAGGTCCATTTATGCTGCCTCAGCAAATCCGACTCTGAGATTACCGAAATCAAAGACTGTGTGGTATCGACCCATGAAGACGTCTCCCAAGATCCTACATTTATTAACACAAAGGTCATTTTTTTGAGAATCAAAGAATAATAAACAGAAAGCACAAGAAAACTATGCCATCTGATTCTTGAATACCAGAGAGGACCACGGGGAGGAGCAACATCCAAAGCAGTAAATCCACTAATGCACTGAGCTGCGGGACCTTCTCCCACCTTCAGAATGTACTGATGAAACCAACAAGAAGGAATGCCATGAGTTATATGCTATGCTGGTACGAAAAGAAATTACAAATGAGTAAAATAAATTGCTAACGACACCGTACCTCCTCTGGAGTGAGGTCGAACACTTTGCCACCAATAGTGAATGAAACAGTAGGCATGGAAGAGAGCTTTCCACAATCAACCGCTGATTCTCCCATTGGGCTTGGCATTCGGTCACAAAGCTGTAAAAGTAGCAGAGGCTGAAATCAGCATAAGAATAAATGCCTCAATGAATTATTGGTTGAAGTATTGTGCTCATTTCAATTCTCACCTCATTGACATAATGCAAAATATTTTCTCGTGTTTGATTCTGCTGAAGCTGGTTTTGCATCCATACAACTGCCATCTCACAAGCAGAGCACATAGCATTATTAAGAACACGGGAAGACTTGCCATTGCTCTCATCGACCACACTCTCGATGCCCATACTACAAAACACATTTCATTTTATGACAACTGTCACGGATATGGTAGCATAATTTTCTTTGTTCCCCAGAGAACAAGGATACTCGAAAACAATATGAAAAAAAATAGGATCTAAAGCAACTCTTGAGAGCCTAACCTAACACCACTTTTTCCATCAAAGGTGCACAATCCCATTTCGGAGCAAATCTTCTTAGGATGTGCCTGTAAAGCCAAAGTCAGGGCAAAATATAAATGACATAAATATAATCAGTCAAATTCCTACCAGAATGGGACAACTAGAATAAAATCATAGTATTCACCTCAGACAGAAGAAGATCCATAATTGTTTGTCCGTATTGTTCAACAACTGCCTTGCATTGTTGGCTAACAACTCCAGAGGCTCCAATGGCATGATTTATCATGGTAATCACAGTCTGGAGAGAGAGAGAGAGAGAGTTTCATTTAGTGACTTTTGAAATAAGATTAAGCAGGAAATTATTGCCACATCAAAATCCGTGCCAAAATGAGCAGCACATTAGGCAAAGCACATATCCAGTATGGGATTTATCAGAAAATCCTGAAAGCTGAAAATTTGAAGTGTATTCATACCGTTGGACCTGCCAGCAAAGAAGTTCCAGAATCTGCAATTGCTGAACAACCTCCAGCACAATATCCTGAAACACAGAATTCTCTGGCAGTCAGAATGACATAACACCTGGGCAAAAATAACGGTTGTCATTCATTTCCTTCTTCTAGTTGCTTTTTTATTTTTTATTTTTTTTTGGGGGGGGGGGGGAGACGACATGAGAAAAGACTCCTTTTCAATTATTGAACAGTAATTACTTTTTTTACAGACTATAATATCAAGAGGAACTCACCAGTGGGTTTACCGCCAATAAGAACATCGCCCATGTCAAACTATGGAGCAGAATAAACAAAATGAAAAGAAACATAGTAAATCAATATAAAAATGTCAATCAAGCATGCTATCAAATTATAAACTGTCAGTGACCAACCTGCCAGTAGCCTTTCTGTGTCAGAGGAACATAAGTGTGTTTGCCTTTGTAATGACTTCGATCAACACCACCGAACACAATTTCACCACCTTCATCTTCCTGTTGATTGCGGTTAAGCCAAAATGAAAAAACGGGATCCTGAATTAGGCCTTGTTTGACCATGTTGTACCTGTAAGACAAAAAAGTTCATCATCAGAAAAATGGGACTACCAACTACTACTGAAGCAAGTGAAAGTTTAGCAAAATAGCTGATTTGGATTGAGGATCCCTGCACTTACCAGACTGGGACAGCATTTCCAACTGAAATCTCTTGAAACCCAAGTCCTAATATGCCATCAAACTTGGCCACCAGAAATGTGACACCAGGCTCCGTGGTTGCCTCAATAAATTCCTGAAGAGGAAAAAGCGAAACAGACCAATATTCAGTATATGATAGTCTAACAAACTTATTGGAGCTCATGCAAGCAGAGGAATAAGAAGCATAGTTTTACCTGATCTTTGACAACCAGGTCACCAACTTTGACACTGTCATAACTAAAGAAACCAGCAATAGCTCCAGTACCATACTGAATAGAAGCAGATTCACCTATATCATTGATGATCCAAAAAAATCTCAGAATTCATTCACAATAGTATGTCATGGGAAAACATCATCCTTCTCATGTTGATTGGTGTACAACTCGAAACAAACTTTAGGAACTCTCAAGTTTTTAGAGTCAGAAAACTAACCATTCTTCTTGTAAGTATTGGATTGGCCTGACTTGTACTTGGAATGAAAGTAACAAGCAACCTAAGCACAAAGCAAAGTCATAAGTTCTCCAACCTCCAATTTACTTTAGTTCATTTATAAGTACCAATTTGAGCCACATTTATATTGGACAAAAATTTAAAAGCTCACCGAGAAATAACACTTAGCTGAAGGCACCCACAAATTAGAGCTACCTGTGTCAAAGATTACAGTGAACTTCTGAGGAGGAGTACCAATACCAATCTCACCATAGTACTGAGCATCCATATAGTTTTTCAATGCAACAATATCAGTATCCTCAGAATCTCGGAGATTGTTAGGAAATCGGTATTTCCTAACAGAAGCTCTCAACATCTCGCCATGCTCAGACTCCAGCCGGGCAGCAAGCCGGTTGTTGGGATCCAATTTCATCTTTTTCAGCCCTATTCTAACCAATCCATCATTGGACACAGAAGCCACTAGAGAAAACAAAAGGCTTGAAAGGAACAAGGACAACACTACTGCTCTGAATTTGGTTCCCATGATTACCTAAAAGGTGCGCATTATTCAAAATTCCACTTCAGTGAAGACAATATGAAACTACTAACATTTACATTCAAATTAGATGACAATGCAAAATAATTCTAAATCGCAATCATTTCTCTATTCAGCATTCATTATTCAATACGTTCATAACAAAAATGATAAGAATTTGATTTTTTTTTCCCCTTAAGATAAAGTAATAAAAAAATTATACTCATTCCATCAGGAAAAATATTTGTACAGTACAAGTTTTAACTAAGCAGTTCATAAATTAACTACACATGCAAAACAATCAAAAAATTAAATTTTTTTTTCAAAAACCTGCGCGTTTCAAAGCAGAGTAAACAGGAAAAAAAAATGAAACATAATACGCAACAAACAACTTGATTGGCCGTTTATGGAGAGAAGCTAGCCGGAATCCACCGCTAAATTCACGTTTACATGCCGAGAAGTCACCGAGAAATTTTCGCAATGTAATATAATAAATTCGATCAAATAACATTAAAAAAATACAGCAATAATTTATATAGAAACAAAAATTCAGAATTTAAAAGTGGAATAAAACATTACTCACCGAAACTTGAAAGATCAAAGTCGACTCGTAACGCAAACGAAAGAATGAATTTCGAGAGCACGAGAGACTCGACTATAAAAGCTACCTGTCAGCCACCGGGGCCCAGCTCAGCTGTTTTGGTTCTATTTTTATTTAAATCTCAACCGTTAGATTTTTATCAAAGTGCTTAACCTTTAACCGTCGATTTGCACGTTGTTGGGACTCTAAAAATATAGCGAACGAAAGGCGTGATAGAGATAAGATTCCGTGCTTTGCGAGTTGGCGTATTATCGTTTTAAATGTGGATCGCGACCGTTGAAGGTGCCACGGACGGTGAACAAGAGGTGGGGAAGTTTTGGATACGAGTTAATGTAGTGGGCTGCGATTTACGAACGGTTTTATCCGTTTTTGGTGTGACGGCTAACGACGCGCGCGATCAAGATGTTGGCGTTATAACTGAGTTTCTTTACGTGTTATTGAAGCATGCATTTGGTTGCTGAGCACGCGACACATACCCCCTTGTTTGCTTACGTGTCAGTAAAAAGCAGGCATTTTTATTTATTAATTTATTTATGGATTTTTCAAACAAAAAAATTATATATATATATATATATGTATGTATTTCATTTATAATTTCATACTTTAAAACTTTTTGAACATGCCTCTCGACTTATTTTATTAATTTGATATGAATTACATATAAGTTATCTAATTAAACCATGAAATTAGCTTTACGTCTTGATAAAATTTCCATTGATATTATTAATGGGTGTTTGGCTTTTTAATATTGTGGAAGTAGAATGTTGAGTATGAAACGCAATCTTTTGTTGGGGGTGTAGCTGGTTACCAACGAAACTTTTCATAGAAAATTGATCTCGCAAGACAAAAGGAAGATGTTACGTTGCGAAGAAGCAAGGGCAATGCTGTGGTTTTGCAGTTTGGATGATCAATTTTCAATAATGATAATGATACTAGATGGCTCAACTAAAGCATATACTTGAGTGCAAGAAACAAAAATGGCTACAGAACATGGCCAAGGCAAACAAAGAATATTTAATCTTTCATTAACTGGTGAAGTAATACAATTGCTCACCCCACTGATTAATTACATGCTTTTATGTATTGTATGTCTTTTATATTTTAATTAAAATCCGAATTTCATTTCGGTTGTCACCCGCCGATTATGAACCAAAAACCTCTATCATGTGAGATTTCAGCATTGTTACAAGGATTTCTCTATGATGCTGTATATGTTTTTACAGCATTGATAGTGGGATTAATGTGAACCCTTGGATATAAGAGTTTTAATCTGAATCATTCACTTAATATAATGTATAATTAAATAATTAATTAAAATAAAATAGGTAACTTATGTAGGTAAATATTAATTTTTTTCATTTTAAATTAATATTAATTTAGGAAAAAATCATCCACACTCCTAAAGTTTGCTTAAATAGTCATATAGATCCCTTAGTTTCATAAATGATCACATATACCCTCTTAATTTCATAAATGGTTATTATACCTTTTGATTAAAATAATCTAAATAAATATAATTATAGTAATAGGAATATAGGATAAAAATAATAAATAAATATCATATGATACAAATAAAATGTTACAAGTAGTATAATTAATAAAATAACGTGTACAATGAAAATGTTACAAGTAGTATAATTAATAAAATAACGTGTACAATGAAAATTTTGTTAATGTTAAGTTATTATTGGTCTATCTCAACAGATTTACAAAAATTTATTAATCCAAAAAATGATTTTAAGATTGATATTAATGTAGACATAATAAAATAAGATATTTTAAAAAATAATATAAATTTTATAAATTAATGTGAATGTTAGGTATAATTATTTAATATTATTAGTATGTCAAATAGATTTTAATATTGTTAAAAAATATGAGAAATTAATAATGAAAATAAATTTTTTAATATTCAAAATATTTTGTAAATTTATCTTATTTTTTATATTGTATTTTTTTAATTTTAAGGGATTATGCATGACTATTTAAGCAAAATTAAGAGGTGTGAATAGTCTTTTCCTATTAATTTTGTAGCGCATTTAAACATTCTATAGCATACACCGCACTTAAGATGTTAATTTTGTTTAAATGTTATGTGATTAAATAAAAATTAAACTTTGCATTTATAATGTACTACAACTTTAATTTAAAATGTAATAAAAAACATGAACATATTTTTTAGTAGTCAATTTTAGCTTTCTTTCACAAAATACTATTATAGAAAAACAATTGATAAAATGCAATAAAAATGGTATAGGCAAAAGTTAGTAGAGGTGATTTTTCTTATAGTTATTAAAACATACGAAATAATACACATATAGACACACACACACACACACATGCACACACGTATTGAGTAGTTCTATGTACCCCTATTTATTAATAGGGGGAAATGAAAGTCGTAATTGCCCTAATATATTATGAATTGATATATGAAATATAAATATTAGTAAAAGTAATTTGTAGACTGATAAAGTAAACCATGTTTTATCGGCATTTGATACACTAATCTAAGGTCAAATGAGATATATGACATGATATTTCATACAGTAGTCCAATTTTTAACATTTGCATATAGTTTTATAAGATAATAAGCCAATAAAATATACCACATGAGAAAATGAAAGCAATTATTCATATTTCACCGTTGGAGAATTATATATCTTCTGGTACTCTTCCATGGCCATAGTTTAGAATAAAATAATCTCATAGCAGAGACTATATTCGTTTGCATGCTTTCAAAATAAATTTTGAAATTAGTTTGATTACATGATAATTGAATTATCTTGTAACATTAATAAAATATGATTTAAGTACTACTAGTTTAGCAATTTTGAGTTTCGCATTAAGTCTTCAAATTAATTAAATGTTGAAACTCTATTCTATTTGGCTTGAAATTACTACTTAATAAATTATGAAAAGCTGATAATGAATAGTAGGACAAGTAGTAAAATAAACTTTAAAGTGTAATTAAACATTGCTATGAATTTTGTGTAAATAAACAAAATATGTTAATCAAGTGGAATTGTGAGAATATTTGAAATTATAGGGGTGGCCACTAAAATTTCCCGAACTTAAGCCAACTACACGATGCGGACGGTTTGGAAATTCTAAGAATTCTGAACAAGTTGAATTCAAAAAGAAAAAGAATTATGAACATGTTAAACACTAGCAATGAAATAATATCTCATCAACAAAAAGATATATGAAGATTCACTTTCAATTTGATTACAATAACAAAAACAATTCAGATTAGCAAAGAAGTATTTTATTCTGTGAAAAATCTAATTTCAAATAAAAGAATTTGAAATTATATTTCATTGTATCTCATTTTACTTAATTTTTAAAATTTAAAATAACCTTTTTAACCGATTTATTAACCGGTTACATTATTTTAAAAATAATTAAAAATTTTAATTAATAAAAATAATGTGCACCCTTAGATTAAATCTAATGGTATATGTTTCTTACATTATTGATACTGTAAAAAAAAATACAGCATCATAGAGGGACCCTTGTTACAAATAAAAAGATTCTAATTATCACAGTTGCTTTCATATTTATTTTATAGGATTGGATTCATATACAAAAGTGATTAGATTGAAGATTTGATGGAAGCGTATGTACTTTTTAATACCTAAATAAATAAATATATGAAATATTTATACGGAGATGTACATAATATATGCATGGCAAAAAACTAAATAGAAAATATATATGATCGTAAGCATTATGCTTATGAAGGCTTAAACCTTTTGCGTTTTACAATTCTTTTGAATGACTTTGTAAAATGAGTGATATCTGTTTTGTAATACAGTAGTAAGAAAATAATAATAATAGTAAATTGTGATTACTAAACTCAATTTCTTGTTTTTTTCTTTTGTAAACGAAAAATGATCATTGAAAAACCAAATTAACAGGCCATTAGCTACTAAAAGACAAAACCCGAAAATATTCTGTTTATAGAATTACGATTGAGAAAGACAGTTACCTAAAAGAAGTAAATAAAATCCCCAGTCAGTGACATGAATTAGCTTCAAGCGAAGGCAATGTAGGCTGGGATTCGATCGCTGTAACTACTTATTATTCCGATCATTATTCATCAAATATTAATGGGAAGACCGGCCCGATTCCTCAGGCCCATCAACACAGGTTGTTGTTGCAAATTTTTTTTATCACTGGAATAATCTTCTAATTACATAGGATCCCAATCCCCCATATCAGATAACTCTATCTGAGGCAAAGGCAATGCAGGTTCAGGCATTGATAATTCTTCGAGTATAGATTGTGAATCATGTGCCTACAAATCTTCACACTCTTGAGTTTGTGGTATGTGATTAATCACACATAATTCATCAGCTTGGTTATATATCTTCATCATTAAAGGGTTTCTTATTATCAATCCTACAAATTGCATAATCAGTATCACTGCTGATCTTCTTTCCCGAATCACCAGCAAGCGAAAACTCATGCATGATCCATGTTCATTCTAGTTACCCTTACCAGCTTCCACTTTAAAAGAAAATATTTTCTTGAATCCAATTATATTTTTCTTATTATTTCGATAATAAATTTCCTCTTTTTTCTCATTCAAATACCAAGTCCCGCGACCGGCAATCCTAGCAATCCGCTTATGGTTTGTTTTCTTCAATTTTTTGAAAACAAATGCTTTTCTCTTTAGTGCTTTCACCAAATATCTCCCATGGTGCCTTGTCGCCGTAAAGTTCAATGCATGCGATAGTGTCACATGGCAGTTCCTGGCCAACGAGTTTCCTTGCAAGATAATGCTTCAACAGCTCTTCATCAGTTGGGTCAAATCTAAACCCTACTGTTACTTTAACCGGGATCCTTCTCTTCTCCATATTTATTGAACTTTTCAAGACAATACAAACCCTAATGATTTTTTGGCCAGTCGAGTGTTGCTGATTATATATATGTACATAGATATTGTTTTTTGTTTTTTGTTTTTAATTCAAAGATCAACAACAAGATGGTGGGGTTAGGCGGGACCCTACTTGTAATGTAAATCATCACATAATTGCAAGACAACTCCAAGAGAAATACAAGAATATACCAAAGAACAGCAAACTAGCAAAAAGTAAAAGAAAAGAAAAACTATCTCCTAACATGAAGGACCTCGTTCGCATACAAATGGATGATACCATACAATCTAACGGGCAAACCTTGAGGACCCAAGAAATGCTGACTAACCCGATGAGAGCAAGCCCAATTAACTGTGAAATCAGCTGGGGTAGTAGCCTCACGAAAAACATGCCTCACAACGAGAGAGAGAAGACATAGCTAAGATTCGACTAAGAAGATAATCGTATTATTGAGGGTTTCTTCTCACCGAATCTTATAGGGAAAAATCACATATATTGTCTGAAAATTGGAAACTTTGAGCTGTGATACGTATTATTAAGAATCTTATTCAGTTGTCTAGCAATTATGAGTTCAATTCTTTCAGAAACTAGTTGGGATAGATTAGAGGTTGCATTTGGTTGAGGGATAAAAAATTTGAAATTGAATTATATTTTCACAAATATTTAATCTCGTATCTTCTTTTTCCTTTTTTCTTTTGGAATATTGATGTCTTACAATAGAAAATCTAATGATATATATTTATAATTAGAGATCTATTGTGATTAACATAGATATATCTTCACTAATTTGAAAGGATGTATTTTTATTTTGTCGGTAAATTGTGGGAGCGATATCAACTCCGATCTCATGTTAGGAGCAGAAAGAATCCAATAAAAGACAAGAACTCGAATCCGCACATCCAATCTCTCATGTTTGGTGCATACAAAACGAATTAGGATAACTTATCTTTTTTTTTTTTTTTTGAGAAGTAGGATAACTTATCTTAGGCCCACACTTTAAGATAAAGAAAAAAATAATTTTCCATATTAAGCCTAAAATTATTTTTAATAAATTTTAGGTTAATCAAATATATGTTATGCCAGTCTTCAATTAGGGCCAACTTGTTAAATTATAATTTAATTAATTAATATTCATTTATTAATAATTTTTTCTTGGTCCCAAATATCTTAATTTATCAAGGTTTTACTTGTATATTATAATTTATTTATTAATTTAAATTAAAATTTTAGTAATGATATTTGTCCCTTTATTATATCTCATCACCCTCAGCCTCCACTTTTCCATTAACTCCATTGAAAATTTTAAAATAATCTTTATATCTCCAAACAATCCATCTAATCCTAAATTTAGGTGGCGTTTGTTTTTTTTAACTGAATGCTGAATAGCACTGAATTTAATTAAGTCTGAATAAAACTGAATGCTGAATAACATATTTGTTTTTTATTTTTGAATGTCTAAATAAATGTATTAAGTTGTTTGTTTTTTTATAACAAAAATGTCTGAAAACTATTATTTTACATATATACCCTTATTAAATATTATGCATATTAATTTCTTTTTACATAATAAAGGAGGCGATTAAATTTTATATACCCTTATTAATTTTCAATGACTACAGTACCTGAAAGCCACAAAAATTAAAGAAAAGAAAGCATATAATTAAAACTTAATTAGGGAACAGGAACAAGAAATAGTACATGTAATTAATTTTCTTTAGCAATCTGATTATTGACTCAAAGTATTTGGTAATATGAGAACTTGAAAGAAAAAAAGAAAAGAGGAAGAATATGGCATCAAATTGAAAAAAACGGTGTTAGAATATAGTGTTTCATTTATGGGAAATAATTGGATATTGTTAGGATATTATTGAAAAAATAAAAATTAATTTCTTCAGCGCTTTTTTTAATTCAACATTAAGTTAGAATTTTTTACTTAATTTAATTAAGTGATAATTGCTTAATTTTGAGTGTTCAGTTAAAAAACAAACACTTATAAAATAATTGAATGCTGAAACTGAATTTCTTTTAAGCATTCAGTCAAAAAAACAAACGCCCTCTACTCTTATTAGAATTTTTATTTTTTTTTCCATGCACCCACCGCATAAAACATTTAAAATCTACTTGAAAAAAAAAATGATTATCTCTATAATCTTTCTCTTCTTTTTAAGGTGGCATTAGCTTCCTTTTTTTTTTTTTTCTTGATCTTCGCCGAGGTTGGTAGCAGCAACTTTGCCCAGAGCAAACACACATGCATCTTTCAAAACCAAAATAATGAGGTCAAGATAGCTGATTTTGGGCTGGCCAAGAAATCTTCATGGGATGGAACATAGCCGGTGTGGGTTTGATTGCGGAGGCATGCCTTTGTATATGTATCTCACCAGAATCACTGAAGGGTTTAACCATTTCTGTTGCCAACATTTCATGTCCACTCAATTAATTCTTCCCTGTTATTTAAAACCTAATCAAACACAATTATAGTTCACCCAATTAGAAAGTATAAAATAATATTAATTAATAACTAATAAAAAATTTAAAAAATTAGATTTTATAAAATTAAACTGTTTAAATTATCATGTGGGTGTACTTACAAGCTATTTACTCTTTTAAGTCATTTAATTTAAGTATTTACACTTAATTGATAACATAAAAAAATATTAATTTGAGTCGACTAATTTATTATCACATATAAAATACTAGGGTGGTGATATACCCACTCTACTCCCCCCTTTTTTTTTTTTCTTTTTTCCTGTAGTGACAGTCCATTAACTTTTTTGATTATTAATTACAATTTTATCATTAACTCAAATGAATGAAAAATAAATAAATCTTAATTATTACTAATGCCAAAAACTTGTGGCTCAGAACACAAGGTGAAAATTTGCCAGATATGCGCGCTGGCAGCTTCTCTGATCAATGAAACTTGAAATCTCCTTCGTCTACCATTATAATCACTCGCTCTAGAAATTGCACATCTCTATATCAATTTGTATATGTGCTCATGTACAAAGCATTCTTTTATATCCATTATGCATTTTAGAGATGTGAAGTGATTTTTGTTTTTAGGCGATCATTTTGATGGGGTTTTGTTTGTTAGATAAGAGTTGGATAAGGCTTGGAAATTTCACCTTTGTACAAACAAATAGAATTAATTCTGATTCACTTCTCAAATTGTTTCACTGAATTAGGAATTTCTTTAACTCTCTTTAAGCATATATTTGGCTTCAAAAATTAATAGTGTTAATAAAAATCTGATTTCACTATCTTGCTGGAAATCATGATATTAATTAGCTAGTCTTTTTGAGTCCAGTACTTTGAATCTACTGAACTATTGGTATTTTCTTGATTTCACTCGAGAATTATAGTGCCATGTGTCCTTGTTTAATGATAATATATTTCTTTAAAAAAAAAAGTTGCACAGGGTTATTTTGGAATTAAGGGTTATTTTGGAATTAATGTGGTGTATTTGCAAAATAACATTATTTTAAACATTTTAGCTGAGTGAGCCTAGAATTATAAAGGAGAGTCTAATAGAACTCCGATTGTAAAGTTTGAATATTATTGATTGAAGCAAAGAATAGGTTTCTCAAAAGAAAAAAAAAAAGGTAAATAATGGGTTTTAAAAACTATGAGAAAGATTGTGGGTCAAATCAATCCATTCTGTTGTTCAGGGAAGATGGAATAGGAAAGCCAAAACGGATCTATCAAAACAGATATATTCTAAGTCATTTCCAATACGGATCTATTCTAAGTCAATATTGGGTTGATACGAAACTCTTTCTTAGTGTTTGTCTATAAAAAATGATGGGCAATTTTTTCTATATCAAATCATAGGTATTACATTGGTTCATAAGAATAAGCTCAAAATTACTAAAAGATACTAAAAAAGGGGTTATGTTGATAAAATTTTTTTGATGAATTCATTGCAAAACATCAAAAAATGATTGGAAATAGAAACAAAAATCATTATGATTTACTTATTCCTGAAAATATTTTACTCCCTAAACGTCGTGGGGAATTAAGAACTGTAATTTGTTTCAATTCGAAGAATCAAAATGGTATGCAAACAAATCAGTATTTTTTCGATCCGTCACTAGAGTCACCTCCAACGGTAATTGATCCCAACCATAAACTGAAGCCCTTCATTTTTTTTTTTAAATTTAAATTTAAGGACAAAGCAAGCAGGTCCACTACCTCATCAGGAGCATATAGCCAACGATTGCCCAAAAAATAGAGTTGAACTGTTAGTGTCCCTCTAATTTTTTCATAAAACCCTTTTTCCTAGTTATTTTTATTTTATTTCCAAAAATATCCTTTTTCTTTTAAATACATTCTTCTATTTATTTTATTTAATATTTTTATTATTAAAACTCAAAGTAGTATTCTACTAATTCTCTTTTATTTTGCAATCTTGTTGTTACACTACAAGTAAATAAAAGAATTTTTGGGTGATCGAATTTTTTAATGTCAATCATTAAGTTAAATTACACACATTTTAAATATAATTTGAAAGCAATTTTAGATATAAAAATCCTTAATCAGTAATAAATAAAAAATAGGTTATTCTAAACTTTTGCAATTTATTTTAATTAGATAGAAGTGGCACGTAGAAAAACAATAGGAAAAAAAATAGATTGGATATGAATATAAGTAATTTGTAGAAAAAATCTTTAAGCGCGTTGCGTTTAATTCTTTTTTATCCTTAAAAGTAATTTAATTAAAGGGGCTTTAAAATTAAAGGGATAATGAAAGGTGCCGATAACTTTACTCCAAAGTTAACAATAATGGGCCTCCAAATATTTGCGGATCCAATTACGGGCCTTAGTTTTAGTTCACACGGCCTTACATATAGGAAAATTTCAGATTATTCATTGTATCCTGCAATATGCGTCACCCTGGTTACCAAATTCAGTTTGGCTTCTAATTAAATTTGATATAAATCAACTGTAACCTGAAATGACAGCTGGAATGGCTGCTTCTTCCCCACATACAGCCCCCATTCTTAACCTCGAATTTCATGTGATCATAGAAGCCAAAGTGGACCAAAAGTAATTATAGCTCTCAAAAAAAAAATGGTTGCGCGGCGAGACATCTCTTAATTTAATTTAATATTTTCACCCCCATTTAATTAGATTCACCCCTTTGGAACACGTACACCAAGCGAAAGAAGTACACTGTCACTGTCACTGAATTAGAAAAACAATTTCAGAAATGAAAATCATGCAAATGCCTGAGGCACACGCACATGTGCTTGCATGTGCCATCACAATCCCATGATTCAAAATCATAAATCAATACAGAAAAGAAATTAAAGAAGTTCATACTTCTGACAAAACACAGCAGATTGATAATCGCAAACTGGTAGTGTACGGTGGATAGAGTAAAGTACGGTGCGACCCACAAAGTTCCACGTTCCGTTTTCCCAAAAGCAATAGTACTACTCAATTTCAACGATTCCATGATGAAATTGATTGGCTCTGGCTGGCTGAACGTGATGTCAATCAAAGTGCACGGAAAGTCAACAACGTATCTGACTTGTCCAATTAAATAACTTCATCTTCATTACAAAATAAATTTATTCACGAAACAACCACTACCAAATATTTCTTTATTGAATGAATTTGACATCCAAAAGGCCAAATTGATTTGCCAACGTAGTTGCCTGGAAGTGTCTTTCAAGTTTACTGTTTCAGGTCTTTCAATCAATAATCACTTGCGTGTCAAATAGTATAGCCGTATTTTCTTGACCTATCTAATCCGCAGATGCCTAATTAGTTGTTTGTCTTGCTAACAGTGTCAATTTCTTCCTCGTTTCTCAGTATTGGAAGAAGAAATTTGTAAAGATAATGTAACTCCCACATAGATAGATTGATTAATCATTGAACAAGTAAGTACGCTCATTTTTTTTTCTCTCTATTTACTGGGAAACAAAAAAAAAAATGAAACAAACTTATTCATAATGAAAAAATAAGAATGAAAGAAACTTTTTCTTTTTTTGGGTATTCTAATTACCCTCCCCGACAACAAAGGATAAGGAAAGAAAATATGAACATGTAATCTCAATTGCATCCCCCAAAAATAAAAGAACTAACAACATGAAAACATTGATTAAAAAGTTAAAAAATATATATATCTCTAATTTGATGAGAAGCTGTAAAGTTTATTGGTGTTGCTTGTTGTTATTATTGGAGTTGTTGCTAAAAGGATTTTGTGCACCGCCAATAATGGAAGTGATAGCGGCGGCAAGAGCTGCTGTGAAGTTTGGATCAGCTGTGATGGCGGCCGTGGCGGCACTTACAGTGTCAGCCAACTGCTGCGGTTGTTGCAATGGTGGAGGTAGAGTTTGATGGCTACCCAATTGAGAATTAGATCCAATATCTTGAGATAATTGTAGACCAGAGAATTTTGATTGATTGTAAAGGGCCTGACCAAAAACTTGAGGCAATTGAGTGTTTGTGACAGACGGAAGATTTTGAGGCTGGCCTGGAAATTGGACTTGGAATTGAGCTGGTTGCCTTTGGAGTTGTAAAGGGTTTGGTGAATGAGTAAGGTCTAATGTAACTGTAGGAAATGGTGCAGAAGCTGAAATCGTAGCCATGCTTGACGAGCAAGGAAGAATAGCTCTGGCTAGCAAATTGGGGTTCATTATCCCATCTGCACTTGACATTGATCCTGAAAGTAACATGTTAGCAGCAGCTGTTGTAGTTGATGCCATTGCCATTGCAGCTGGAGGTAAGGGATGATTGTGATTGCCTTCATAAGTTGTTATCAAAATCGTCTTATCTTCCGCACAACGTTGAACCTATGAATTATATACACATATATATCTAATTGTTAGATTAATTAATTAGTTTCGGCTAGCTAATTTAATTAATTAATATGAAATAATGAACTGGACAAATTAATGTTAATGAAACATACTTGCTTACGGACTGGGCAACCAACTGCCATTGTGCAACGATAATAAGCTCGAGGACAAGGGTTTCCTTTAGCCATTTTTTGTCCATATTTTCTCCATTGACATCCATCACTGATCTGAAATTAATTAAGCAAATCAGATCAAAATTACTCTATATCAAGACAATATTCGTAAGACAATTGAATTTCTTGTAGCGTAATTAATTAGAAACGTATGATATGTATACCATGGGAGCTTCTGATCGAGCACGAACCGAGACACGGGCTTTTCTCATGGTGGCCTCATTGGACTGATCAATTCCTTTAGCAGAATGCAACTTTTGAACTTTGTTATTAGGACCCCATCCTTGTGTTCCAGATTCCGGGCTCTCTTCTCTTCCAATTCTTTTTCCATTAGAGTTCTCTGCAGCAGCAGCAGCTTGATCATCGAAAGAAACCATCTCATTTTTACCGTTGCTTTTAATGCACTCCTTTGATGCAACTTCAACATTGTTCGGTGGGGTTCCTGATAAAGTTCTTTCCTCATCAGATGAAGAATTAGAAACCTCATGATCTGTCTCAGCAGAAGGCCCCAGATCGATGAATTGTCTAGGCACCATTACTTGGTCATCGTGCTTTTTGCCTTCATCTTTTCCGTCAACAACCTAATTATAACATTTTATTTATTAAATTAAATTTAAAAAATTGACAAGTTAATAAGCCATTTGAATAAATTAATTAACACTAGCTAGCTAATTATAAGCTATATTTAACAATAATTATATATATATATATATAATGAATAATTAATAATTACCTCATGCTCTTGGGTGCTTTCAGCGGCTCGGCGATTTTGTTGCTGCTGTTGCATTAATGCAACAAGATGCATCTGTAATGCACTGTAATTGTTAGTTACTTGGCTAAGCATGTCTCTTAACCTTTGATTTTCTGTATTCATATGTTGCAGCTCCACTTGCAATTGAGTCAACTGATGAAATAAACATCAAAATTATCTTAGTTACTTAAAAATAATCATATACATGAAAAAATTTGAAGAGAATTTAATTTGCATATTTAGTTAACTTTTGAATTACCTCATTTTTGGTTCGTTTATCATCCACATGATCAGATGAAACCCCATCATCAACCGTTGACTGATCGCTTCCAGTGTTAGCAGCAGTAAGAAGATGCAAGCCAGTCTGTTATATACCATTTTTTTTATTTAAAAAAAAAAAGGCTGGCTTTAATCATAGATTCTTTTTTATGAAAAATTACGTAAAAAAAATGAAATGGGAAAAAGTAAAAGATAAGAGTGTAATATTAGTTCTTACATTAACATCCAAGCCAGTTCTGTGACGAAGTTCGTCATGAGAATTCTCTTTCTTGACGTGAACAGTATTTGTTGTCTTGATACGATCATCTTGACGATGATCAGAGGCAGAAACCCTGTTCTTGTCATCTGAAAAGAAGTCAACTTCATCAACAGCCACCCGATTATCATCAGACGATGAGGGAGCATTATCATTATCAGAGGCCGGAAGCTGAAACATTCTGACAGGAGCCGAGTCAGCAGCACCAGAAGCAGCCATGTCACGGTTTGTTCTAAACCTCGCTGATGATGGCTTTGGCTTGTTGCTTGTGAAGAAATTCAGATTACTAACAATAGGATGATCAGAATCAAGAGTGAGACCCCATCCTTTGTCCATAAATTTAATTAAATTGAAGAAAATTAATTAAGCAAAAGCAAACGAAGGGAAGATTTAGAAGAGAAAGTGAGATGAATAGAGAGAGAGAGAGAGAGAGAGAGAGTTGGGTTATGACGTTATTTGTGTCAAGTCTTTGAAGTCTTTAACCGGTGCAATGGGCTCGCCTATTAAAAGGGTTTGGACGGAGACCATTTTTGCTCATTCATTGAGTTTTTAGATTGGATTTTTCAGAAATTTTTGGGATTCTCTCATCTTACGTCAGTCCCTGCGTCAGTAGGCCAGCTGGCAACTGGTCCCCCTCAGAGTAGAGAGTCGGGTCGGGTATTTGAAGAGCGTGACGCTCTAGAAAAAGATACAGGGGGAAGGTGGGGTTTCGTCTACATTTCGTCAAGAAAGTTATTGACCGGTTCTTAAATCTAAAGAAAAAAAAAAAAAAAAGGAAAGAAAATAAATAAATGAATCCCACCTCCCCCCGAATGGTGCGGCGCGTTCCACGTGAGTAAAAAGAAAAATAACAATAATAAACTCAACGAAACTAAAACGAGATTTCAAAGTAATAAGCCAAGTCAACGAATTTGACGGCCCGGCTCTTTCTGGGTGACTGATCACCGGGCGGGGCAGTATTCAAGTCTAACTTGGCCCCACGTTACCTCTTTCACTTTAAAGCATCACAAGACCCACGTTTTGGATCTTTTGATGGACAACCCCGGGAGCCGGGAAACGTTGTTGACTGTTTACCGGTGGGACCGAGTCACTTGGTTTGACTTTTTAGACTCTTCTTTTGTGCCAATGCATGAATCAATTTACATGTGTTGTGTTCTCATTTTCTTTCTTACTTTTAGTTTTAGTCATTGTGTGACTGGGTGTAAGTATTACCTAGATAATAGGTAGACAATCTTAATATTTTCTTACGTATTTTTGATGGGATAATTTACATATACGTATCATATTTGAAAATGTATTTCTTTTTTTTTTTTTAAATATTACCCGAGTGAATTTTTTTAAATTATATTTTCAACTTTAATATATAATTCTTGTATAAGTTACTTGTGTCATTTAATATTTTATAGTATGGTTGTAACAGGTGTTCAGTATTTTATTAATGTCTCCATAACTAGGTGTTTTTGGCTCTTCATTTTATTTTTAATAACAGTCCTCGCTCTTGCAATGTTCATCACAACCAAAAAAAAAAAAAAAATTCAATTTCTTACCTAATTATGATTTTTTATTTTATATATATCACAAATTTATTGATGCTTACAATTTAAAATCTATTTGAACTATTTTATATCAATTATGTAATGATAAATTAAGTTTAATTGAATATCTGAACTCAAAAATTAAAATGGTTAAATGTAATTCCAAACATTGGGATGAAATCAACTCTCATTAATGTATTAGAGATTTGAAGTTTCCAGTCAATGGGTTAAGATAGTTATTTATTACATTCAACACTAAGATGTATTTCATTTTTAATTTCAACGTCAAGTTTTCTTTTTTCCCCAAAAAAAAAAAAAACATAAAATAAGACCTCAAGTGTTAATATCTCATGTTATACCCTTTAGCGTTTCTTTTGAAATTTGTTCGTGTGGCAGACTAAAAAGAAGCTTTATATTGTATATCCTAATACAGAGAAGCTTTATTTCCTTTAACCAACACGGAGCTTTTTTAAAGATTCAACATCAAATCCTAGAATGGGAATTACGTCGGCCTAAATTTGACAAATTTGATTTGAACTTTAAACCCACTTTCAAAATTGTATGATGATACCGTACGGCAATTCAATTGTTATCCAAATTTCTTTCTTCTTAAACTTTAACCTAACTGGTAGGCACGACTTCGAGAATTCATCAATGCACGCATGACTATGGCCTATGCATGGCATTTTCTTATTCAGAAAAAAAACAATCGAAGAAAAAGTATTTTGTTCAAACATACGGCGCCCAAAGAAAGCCAAAAAAAAAAAAAGGGATAAAATTAATGAGAATAAAAGATATTCTCCAATAAGATCCATTTTTCCATTCAAAAGGTTACAAGAAAAGTAGTGTTTTGTTCGCAAGTTTATATTAAACAACAGGTTTACAACGTGGTGTACGCTAGAGTTTCAACACTTCAAGAGTAATATTTTTTTCGTTAATTTTTCAAAATAAACATGCTTCTTGGTTGAAAGAAATTGAGGCTTCAATTTAATTTTCTCAATAAATGATGAAAGCTGCCTATTGGTTGGCAGATTGTTATTGTATGTCAAATTCAAAGTAATGGCACAAATATGTGAATATAAATTAATATATAGATACACAAAACTATTACGAAAAATACTAAAAACAATCTCCCGAACGTGTATGAAAAAAACTTCTAAAACCACCGACTTGTTAGATGTAAAATAGTCAATAACTTATACTTCTAATTTCGGGCATCTTGAAAATGAAAATAAATTAAGGCTAAATATATAACTTTCTAGTTTTTTTATATTTCGCATGAATATTCACATATCAAAATTTGATTGATATATGAAATGTTTATAGACTCGAATTCACATATCAAAATTTGGTGAAACATTTTCATTTATACAAAATATGGATCTTTCACTTATTAGGCTCAATACCCACCGGCTTCCTTCCTCAAATAGATTATTAATTTTCCAAATAACACTATTATTATACTATGGATCTAATTCTCCGATAAATCCATGACTGAATCCACAAAATACAAATTTTGTTTAAAAAAGAGACAAAAAGAAGAAAGAAAAACAAACAATCAAGCAAACAAACCGAGTGATGCCTTGCGATGGTGTAAGCTTTGCACTAACGGTCAAGATATAGCTTCTAATTAAGTCCAAAAAATATGAAAGCAAAAATTATTCAATGTGCAGTCAACGGATGCAGGTAACAATATAAACCTCATCAGCGTTGTCAATTAATGTTTAGGCTCCTCCAATACGTTCAGTCCTCTTTCAAAGATCAACAACACCCAATGTTTTCTCATGTCCGAAACGACGACTTTTCTTGGTCTTGTATTGCTGCTGTTAATTAAATCAGTTGTTCATTAATTCATCATTCATTTTGAGCCCCCAGTAGTATTAATTTCTCTTTTCAAGGGCAGAGCCAAAACGGAAAATTTGGGAAAGCCAAAACTCAAAAAAAAAAGTATTAAAAAAAATGAGTATATAAAATATAGGGTTAAAGTTATAAGGATAAAATCTGTTTTATCCAAAGATGAAACTTACAAATAAACATCATATCATTTTTTTCGCTCCTGTAGAGTGCAGACCTTTATTTTTTATTTTAAAACATTTGCAGCCCACTTGCTCATTGCGTAGATTAATATCCTCCTCAAATTTGAGAATTTGTATAATCCGGAAAATTTGCAAAGCTTAGATCCAGGTGCTTTACAAAGCTAAGAGTTTTTTTTTTTAATATTTTAAAAAAATCAACCCCACTAATGGTAAGTACCAAAAAGTATAATCACCTACACCATGCCACGTATCTAAAAAATATAGAACAAACACATGAAGGAATGTTTCTTAGTTACTCCGAGTCGAGGTTTAAGAGATGACAACACATGACAACTTACATTAAATCTGAAAAATTATAAATCCAACTCGGAATGTTACCAATGAGCAATACGTGATTATTAACAAAATCACTCTGTCAATGGTTCAAATAAGGAAAAAAAATTGATTAACAAATCCAACAGCATAAAATAAAATAAAAGGATGAACCACATAAATTTAGATCTAAAATCAAATCTCTCACTAAGTCTGTTTTATTATCTCTATAAATATAGGTCAACTAGATTGAGAAATAATCTTTTAGCTAATTTTTAAGAACTGTAAATAATGGTAGAAGTAAATCAATTTCGTGATGTGTGGTGCTGAGAAATTTTTATATACTAATCATATCACAGCACAATGAATATAAAATTAATAAACCATACGCTTAGGTTTAGTTGAAAGAAATGAAAAGGAGAAAGTGGGAAGGAAAATAAGGGATAAGAGAGTAAATTTCAATTTCATTATTTGATTTGATATAAAAATCCTTTTTTTTTTCCTTATCTCTTTTCCTCTCCTCTGATTTCTTTTCATTTCTTCTAACCAAATATACTAATAGGGCCATTTCTGGGAAAAATCTTTGGCTGCATAACTCGATTTTTAGAATATTTTGAAGGAAAGCAGCCAAGAGAGCTGGCATTTCAAAATTGTCAATACTCGATTCCCTCATTTCCAATTCCTGCTAAACAATCAATATTTTTTCAAACCATACAGAAAATAAAATCAACATAGAACAAAAGACAGAGCTGACTGAGATTCATTTGTTGACCAATTTTGATCAAACCCACGTGCCTCTCCTTGCATGACGTAGAAAAATTTCGGTCTTGTGTGTGTGAGTGGTTGGGTTTGGACAGCCAGGATTTTACAATAATTACAATTAGTAAACGCTAACAAGACAGCTTGCTTGTTGCCTCAAGCAATTTAAAGATACTTTTCACACTAATTAATCTTTATTATTTTTTTTCCACATCTCTTTTGGTTTGTTTGATCATGTTTTGTCACTCTATTTACTTCGTTTCAAAAAAAGTTCTCTTAATTTCAATGTTCAAACACTCTTACAGACCGACAAATGGGTGGTGGTCATGGCCATACACGTTGACAAAAATCTCCAAATTTTGGGCAATTTTAATTTATTGTTTATTTTATCCAAGCAGCGCCCATCATTCATTGTCATGAAATAGGAAACTTGATCCTAATTTTTAGTCCTTTCTTTGTTGTAATTTTGCAAGTATTTTAAGGGTGTGTTTGGAATTGAGGTTGGGTAGAGCTACAGCACTAAAGTGTTTGGTAAACACTAACTGCTGTAGCTTAGAAGCTATTTAATATAATTTTTTATTTATATGATGAAAAATCTATCATATCTTTAATATTTTTGTCAAAATTATTATTTAAAAATTATATTTACTATATACTATTAACTTTTATTGTATAGTTACAGTTTTTTTTTCACAGCAGCTGTAGCTTAAAAGCTACAGTACCTCAATCCCAAACAGACCCTAAAGAATATTGATAGTTATATGAACTGGATCCGATTGCAAAATCTTCAAACCCTACCAGCTTTTGATGCTTCGTGGTGACGACTAGCAACTTGGATTTTAGATTTTTAGTCACTGTGGAAATGGGGGTTTGGTTTTTATAATTAAGTGAGGAGTTGCCGTTGATAATTGATTTATTAATTGATTAAAACTAGCTAGGTTGGCTTTGGGATGCATTGTATGTGTATTTGTTAAGTTTTTATTTCATTACTTTTTAAAAACTTATAATTAATGAGTATATAAGTTTTAACAACTGGAATATATGCTTAAAACTTTTGAGGGGTTTGATTGATATATGGTGGATTGGACATTTTAGTCCGGGGACTGATTGCTGTGAAAGTTATATATAATCTATGTGCTCAAGAAAAGTCATTTTCGTTATATTAATCTGATTGAAAATAAGAAAAGAGTAGTAATTGAAAATGATGTCTCTCTTAAACTTATCATAGCATTGTTATATTGCAAAGTCATTATTAGATATAAACAAGCCATGGATTGGGACATTTAGTTTAATCTTGGTTTTACCAAAGAGAGAGAGAGAGGAAAAAATAAAATAAAATAAACTTTCGCTGCCCAATCCTATCTCAATCAAAATTAATATGTTAATTAAAGCCAAACATAAATGTGTTTAAAGAGAAAAAATAGTCCTTATTTCATGTGGACATCTATTCTTTCACAAAATAAGAATGCCAATTCTGAGAAGTAGTTACAAAATGATTAAAAAAAATCAACTTTCTAATGTGTTTACTATTATTTAGCTGAAATTCGTATTTTATAAGATCTGAGTCTCCACACCTGACAATTGATTTCTATTTTGGATTTTAAGTCGATTATATCAAGATTTTGGAGGAATTGATTAATATTCTTGTGATCTCTGGGGATTAACCAAAAAAACAGTTACATTGAACCGTGAAGATTAGAAATGAGTATATAGACTGTTTCATCATGAACAATGGGGCAAATTAAAAAATAATAAACTTAAAAAAGGCGAAAAAATTAAAAAGGAAAGAAAGTTGATACTAAACCCACAGGAGGATATGAATATACTTTCCCATTTTCTGGAATTGGTCTGCCCTTTGAAATGAGTAACATATCAGCATCATAATTCCCTTTAGAAAACTCAAGAAACTGCGCAGAAAATTAAAGCTTTGTTTGCATTGATTTTGAATTTTGATCACCGTTTTGATTTCTTGTGAAAACTTTCAAAGCATTTCCACACGGACGAAAGTATCTTGCTGTAACTTTGCAGGCAAAGTAATCAATTGCAGCTGCAAATTGGCGGCACTTGTTCACACTTCATATAACTTGTTCACTGTTTAATTTTCATCTATTCAATCGTTTACTGTACATTCCCCATGGGCTACAAGAACCATTCTTTCTTTCTTCTTCCTTTTCCCATTTTTTTTTTCTGGTAATTTTTTAATTTAAATTAATATTTACACTTGCAAGAATATTAAAAAAGTATTTTTTTCTAATGATAAAAAACTTAAATTTTACAAATGATGAGGCAGACAGAAAGTTATTATAAAAAAAAGTCAGAAGGTGATTGGTTGAACTGTTAACTTAAACGGCATTTTCTGCAATGCTGAGAATTTTCAAATCTTGTTGACAAATGCAAACCCATCTTGATTGACTATAATTAAGAGAGACCTCCATTTTCTCATACAATTGGCTGAGCCAAAAATTTAAAATTAGAATTCTCTTCTCAAAGTTGACTTTTGACTCGATGAGTTACCCAAAAAAAAAAAAAAAAAAAAATCTCCCCTTTGCTAGACCAAAAGCCTCGATGCAGAGCAGGACCACCAAGAATCAGGATAAAGTAGGCCCATATGAAAACGAAATTTGAAGTCCAAGAGTCCAATAAGGATAGCTTAGACTCAACCAATTTAACCCATCTTCTTTTCTAATAGGCCCAGGATTTAACAAATGGATTTTCAATTGGGCTCTAATCAACCCATTTACATTTTAGTGGGAGTACCTCCAAATTTCTTCTTAAACTCCCTTTACGTATTTTATAAGTTTTATTAGACAATTTTCAATTAAACCCTCACTAGGATAAAAAAAAATCAGTGCAAAAGAATTTTGATCTGTTCGATTTGATTCTAAAAATTAACATCTAAAAATTAACATCTAAAAATTAACATTCATTGTTTTAACCAAATTTTCGCTAAGATCCCATTTGAACCTTTAAGTGGTGGTTCCTTATTAGATCTAGATTAAATTCAATTAAAACAAATAAAATTTATATTTGAGGGAGGAGAATGGGCTAAGTTTGGGTTTAAGTGTGTTTTTCCGACATTTGGGACATGAGGTATAGCTGAGGTAACCTGGACAGTTAGCTACAATGTTTTAGGAGATAAGCTGATTTGATTTAGGAGGTGAATTAAGGTATTATGAGTTTGGAATAATATGAAGAACTATGTCTAATTAATTTAGAGAGTTGACATGAGGAGTTTAAGAGAGCTCAGGGAATAGCTCTAGTGAACTCGATGATAGCTCCAGAGAGCTTATTCGAGACTCATGGTATAACTCAGGTGAACTCATAAAGGAAATATAGTTTGGGCACCAAAATTATCATAATAATAATAAAATAAGCATAAGCAATAATGAATACACAAGATTTTCCCCTTTGGCTAACTTTCATGGGAGTAATCATCTCCAATCTACTATATATATAAAGTATTACATAATTTGCTTTACAATTAATAAAACCTTATTCAAGGTTGTTTATGGTAAGTAATGACATGTGGAAGATGTGGCTTTTATAGAGATTAGAGAATTTGAATAGGAGAAAAAGCTTCTTTGGGAGATGAAACGATTAAGATCTTTCATGGAGATGTAAAAATGGAGAAAGAAGAAGATGTAGTAGCCTCTCAAGAAATCAAATATGGAAAAAAGGCTACTAGTGATTGGATAGAGCAAAAGAAGAGAGATACAGTTAGAGATGTCCCCCTCAAGTAAGATTTTAGACAATAAAACGATAGCCTCAACATTCAATGAACCTTGAAGATTTAATCATGGCGTTTTTGCTCTTAGAAAGAAGAAGATGAGTTTTTTTTTAATGAGGAAGAATAGTTCTTGTTTTAGAGAAATCTTGAGCTTTATACAGCAGTATTCCTAAGATATTTTGGTAATTTTGGAGTTTGGACAGATGACAAATTTTCACTGGCTGACCTCGCTTAGAATGGGCAAAAAGTCCAGTCTTGCGGGCTTTTGGGGCTATCCTTCACATGATGGCATAGACAAGGGTTTTTTTTTTTTAAAAAAGTCTTAGCCAAGCCGGCCCTCTATTTAAAAAAAATATATTTATAAATGAAAATAATAAATTAAAATTTAAAAAATACTAGAAAATAAAAAAGAAAACTTAAGTTCATAATTCATAAATCAATAATGATTCAAAAAACCTAAAATTATAATACTAAAATCTCTCTTGAGCATTAATTAATTAAGAGAGTACTTGAATCAGATAATTCAGTATTAAAAAATTACATCTTTAAGCTTTTATTTGCTTTATTTTCTTTATTTATTATTTTATTTTAAAATATTTATTTTCTTTAATTCAATGTTAATTATAATAACTTGTTGGTTATCAACTCATTTTAAATTTATAAAAATTAAAAAAATTAAATGAAAAACCAGGCCCACAGTGGCCCCAACCAAGCCTGGCCCAAGCTTGCATTTTGCCATCCCTAACTTCTCTCATGTGAGATTATTTTAGTATTTTCGCTTTGTGGTCCCTTGATGATGACACGTATGACCTCCAGCTATCTTTTTGCCCCACAACTGGACATGTGGCAGCCTTTCATCCTTATGGTCCTACTGCTTTTTAGGGGTAGAAAAGGATATATGATATGGCATTTTCTCATTGTATGGCTAGAGAATCTCCCTTATTATTAGCTCATTATCATTAGCCAAAAACAAGATATTTTCATTTTCTCTCGTAATGGCATGCATTGTTTATGTGCTAGCTCTAACCATAAAAAATTAGCTTCTGATAACACTTTGTGAGCTATCCTACTAGAAAAATACTTGGTGAGAGAAATAAAGAAGAATGGGAAGAGATAGAGTGAGTGGGGAGAGATAGAGTGCAAAATTTTCTCATCATTCTCTCACCCTTCTCTCCCCCTATCATTGTGATAGAAAATATGTCTAATTTTTCAATAAGGATTTTCTAGGATATTTTCTTATATAGTAAGATTCCTATTTAAGGAATAAGTAATTTTCTCTTTAGGATTTGACTTCTTATTCAAGGAGGAATATTACTAGTACAAGAAAAGAAAAACTTCTCTTATAAGAAATAATCACTATATATAGGGAGGTTGGGTTTACTTATTTACACGCAGAATAACACAACAATCAGGTTCTCTGCAAATAGACATTTTTTAATGTGAGAGAAATGGTATGTTTATTGAGAAATTGGGTGTTATTGGAGTTTTTGGGTGTGAGTAAAATACTAGAATGATTGTAACAATTTTTTACATAATAAATTTTTCTCTCGTCGTCTTTGGCGGCTGTGATTTTTCTCTATTATATGAGTTTTTCACTAAAATTTTTGTGTTGTGTGATTAATTTTAATCTTCATCTATTTTCTATTTATTATTTGTTTGATATTTTTACTTACAAGATTTTTTGTGGGATTCAAAATTTCTTAACACATTGCTCATCCACCTATCATAGTCAAACAAAGTGGCTTCTCTTGATTGAATTTATTTACCATGTGTCACTAAAGTATTGGCCCACGTTAACACTATATTCCCCACTCCCCCAAACATTCATAAAAATTTGAAAATAAAAAAAAAACCATAAAATAAAGAAAAGTAAATAAAATTCAGACCAAATTCAATTAATTTGATTTAATTTTATATGTTAAATAATAGCCAATTCATTCAGCTCGATTATGAATTGAGCCAAACGAGACTGGTGCCCACCCCTGCTCACGGCCTCACCCACATGTGAAAAATTCTCTGCTCTCGGCCGAACCGCACCCAACACCTAGATCGGCCTTTATGGCTTCTTTGGCCGTCGGTGGTGGTGACCCCCCGCTGCCAGACACTCACCAAATCACCATGCCACGTTGCCACCCATCAGCCCATCCAAACCGCCAACGCATGCTCTAACTCGACAACTATTCCACACTCTAACCCACTGCCGCCATCTAAAAATCAGCACCATGCAGCCGCCACACTACCACCTCACCAGCATCCCCCACAAAACCGAACCGCCACTTCTTCAAATCAAGTCGATCTCGCCAATCCCACCATTGATGGCTGTACAAATCTTTGACGCCACCTGGCCCCACAAAACCGGTCTAATATGCACGTACCCCACCAAGCCGACCACACCCAAGCCTAGCCACCATCATTGCTGCCACGTCAAACCGATCCAATTCAAATAATGCTCAATACAAAATAAAAAATTTGACTGAGGAATGATACTGAGGCTCCATTACCACTGGTGGCTGAAACTCTGAGTTCCCAAAAAAAAAAAAAAAGGAAAATTTGGCTGTGAACAAGAGCAAATAAAAAGAATCCCGTGAAATGGGGTTTAACGATAATAAAAATTATAAAAAAAAGGGTTAAAGAGTGGGGTTTATACGGATAAGTTTTTTAACTGAAGGTATAATGTTATTTATGGATGCGTTCAAAGAATTTTATATTTGTAAAAATATTTTAATAAAATTAATAAATAAAAAGGGGAATTTTAAGACCATTCTTTGCAAAATCACATGCTAATCCATCTTTACTTAGCTCTATCAATTATCAATTCCCTAAGGCATAGTCCTCTAAAGCTAAAGCCAACTGCAAAAGCATCAAGCAAAACCAAAAGCAGATGCAAGAGAAAACTAAAGGAAAAGAGAGAGAGATCACAAACTTCAATTTAATCATATCTTTCACTGTAACTCTCCACTTTACTCAACTGACTTGCTTTTCTTCTTATTCTTAGAGCATAGGCATGCATACAGTAGAATGAATTCTATTATACAAATCCGACAAAAAAAATCCAATCATATCACTAATTACTCCAATGGATTCTGTCTTCACCACCAACCCCTGCCCCATATCAAAAACCAAAATTTCTGCATGTTCTTGTTTTTATCATTTACATTTCCTAATACTTCCACTAGCCTTTGCATTTTGTAGCCTCACCACAGCATCTCACGCAAGCCCCTGTAGAACCTCATGTGGTGATATTCCAATAAACTACCCTTTTGGCATTGATGATGGCTGTGGCAGCCCTTACTACAGACACATGCTTGTATGCTCAGATTACGGCAAACTCGAGCTCCGAACGCCGTCCGGTAGATACCCAGTTCGCAGCATTAGCTACTCAGATCCTCACATTCTCCTCACTGATCCATTCATGTGGAATTGCCAAGATGGTGACAACTTTCGCCCCACAAGGCCTTTTAGCCTAGACACAAGCACCCATTTCTCACTCTCCACTCAGAATGACTATCTTTTTTTCAATTGTAGTGAAGAAAATGTGATCGTTGAACCAAGGCCTATATTCTGTGAGCGGTTTCCTGAGCGTTGTGATTCGTCTTGTGATAGTTCTAGCTATCTATGTAGGCACTTGCCGGAATGTGCCTCCGCATTGCATGGCAGTTCTTGCTGCGCTTATTACCCTAAGGCTACTGAATCTTTGAGGCTGATGCTTAAGTATTGTGCTTCTTATACTAGTATTTATTGGAGAAATGTTGGAAATGTTCCTCCGTATGATCAGGTTCCTGAGTATGGAATCAGGGTTGATTTTGATATTCCGGTGACCACAACTTGCCTTCATTGCCAAGATATGACAAAGGGTGGCGGCACTTGCGGATTCCACACGGAAACACAGGATTTCTTGTGCCTTTGTCCCAAGGGAAATGCTACCTCTTATTGTAAAGGTTATTTTAATTGTTTCTGTTAACTAATAGATTAGGCTCTTACAATTTTATTATCATTATTTGGATTTCTATTACGGATTTAATTGTTACATCTTAAAACTAATTTTTTTTTTTGCAGATTATGAAATTTTTTGTCATCTTATATAATAATTAATAAATTGGTTTGATTTTGACGCAGATCATGAGATCTCTGGGCATAGCAGGGCTGGAGTGATTGCAGGCAAGCATATATTTTAATATATTGACAGTTCATGTGTTTTCAAGACTTGAACTTCTGGCAGTGGGTTGAAATTAAAGATTAAACTATTTTAAGGCTTTCGATTTTTCAAATATTGTTTTCAGGTGCAGTAACAGGAGTTTCAGCTGCTGGGGCCATAGGAATTGGAGCCGGTGTTTGGTATTTCAGAAAAGTGAGAGCTACGGCACCAGTAACATGCGGGGTTCAAAACAATGAGAATAGGCTTTTCTGAAAACAATCAGCCAAATTGAAGTGAATTACCAAACACCTTCTTTATTCTTCTTTTCTTTTCTTTTTCTTGAATTGCGCGCATGCATTTTGCACTTTAACAAGCCTCCTTGATGCATGTTTGTGTTTCTTTGTACAATATTGCTAAGAGAACCCATGATTCAATTTTATTTTACACCTCATATATTTTGATATATTTATTTTTTTGTTCTTGTTGATATGTTGAATGATAAATAAACGATGTATATTTAGAAAGGAAAAAAAATAGGGCCGGGAAATCAACAATTAATTATCCACAAAACCAGTAGTTATGCTAACATCAATCTGTTTCACATAAAGATTTTGTCAAAATTCAATCAACTATATATTTAAAACAGAGGTAACATTACAACAACTCTCAAGTGCTACAATATAAATGTGAGCTTCAATTTAATGAAGCTGCAATCTTATAGCACTTTCAGGAAAAACAAAAATGAGAAAATTACAAGCAAATAAAAGAGTAATATTTAAAACAGGTTATTACAAAAAGTTAATTTAATGATCATCATATCAACATGCTTTCCCAACAACACAGCTCAAAGGACCCGCATTAGCTGTTAAAGCAGGAACCATTGCCCCTGGTGCAACAACAAATGACTGGGCACGTGAGTAATTTGGTGCACAGCTTCCATATCCAGATGGTACAAAATAAGCACCATTCAAAAATACATCCTTCGAAGTTCTCCACTTCCAACTCTTCCAACCACCATAAGACTCTCTCTTCGTAACCTGTTGTAAAAAGAAACAGACTCTAGTGAGTGCTGGCTAGTTGGTTCGACTGTTAAAACCTCTTGAAACGGTTGGTAACTAAAATGTGTGAGCTATATTTAGTTTCCTATAATTTTAATTTTACGTACCTCTTTGTTGTTCTGACCGTTTGAAGCCATGAAGTAGTTCCCTTCACTAAAAATGGTTGGATTAGCGCTGCCCCCAATTGCATACATCTTCCAGTCTTCATACCTATTGTTGGCAACATGAGCATAGCCTATCCGGACCCTGCATGCATGCATAACATATGCTCTATTCATCTAAGTTTTCTTTCAATTTTAATTACAAAAGTTTCTTTCAAATTTAATCAATGATGAATTTTCTCCCTTAATTTAATTATTTATGTATTACCTTGGCATTCTTTCAATAAGTCCCGGGCCAAAATGGTTGAAGGCTATTGTAACTTTCATAATTTTATCGGCGGTAAATTGATCGTTGTGTCCCAGCAGCATCACCTATAATTGTAAATGTAGCTTATCTTATGAACGTACATGTACAAAATACTTGTAAGCAATTAATTAAATTAACCAAAAAACTCTCTGTCTACCTTATCGTGCTGTTCGAAGTAGTTGTTAGAGATGGTGACCGCTGTTGAAGCATGAATGACATCAATTAGGCCATCAGCACCACGAGCAAGATAGCAATGGTCAACCCAAACATACGAAGATGCAAAAATATCAATGGCATCTCCATCAGAGCCACCGCGACGACCAACATGATCAGGGCTGCTTCTAACTTGCCCACTCTTCCCTGGCTTACAATCATGAATGCTAATCCCATGTATTATAACATGGCTAACACCTTGTATTGTTATGCATGGTCCATTTGCAATCTCAACTTTAGCTCCTCTCCCATCAATAGTCTTAAAACTATTCATTATAAGCTCATTTTTAAGCCTTATCACCATGTCCTTGGCAAAAATGATCCAAAGTGGCTTTGATTGAATAACACCATACCTTAAGGTTCCAAGTTTAGGGTTTACAGGATCATCAGAAGCGTCGGTGACTACGTAAATTGCACCGTATTTTCCTCCCAAGGTGCCTTTTGCAAACCCCACCACGCAATCCGCCAAGGCTTTGCGATTAACAGCCCAGTTGGATTTGGCTCGCCAGCATGAATCTATAACGTTCATGACTTTCAAACTGCTTATTGCAGGTTTAGGCAAGTTATAGCTATCTAGTGAATATGCTACAAGGGTTGAAGCAGAGTTTGCTAGTAGACATGAAAGCAAAAGGAGAGTGGTTAAGGGAGCCATGGCTTGTGGATTGAGAATTGAGAATTTGAGACGAAGGCAAATTAGACAAATGATAATATATATATCGGGAAATGAGAAGGTGGTGCACACGATTTACGGGCTAATTAATTTTGTTTGTTAATTTGGTGCTAAACAAAACGTGATGGCACGAGCTCTCTTTGGCTTATTGACTTTGCAAATTTTAAGTAGTGTTTATAGATGCAAATCAAATGGTAAAATATAATTAGCAACTCAGAGTTTCTAAGTATATATTCAATGGATATTGGATATTGCCGGTGAAGAATGTTGAAAGAAATTGTTTTTTTATACTTTGTTTGATGTAAGAGGCGTTAGTTATAGTGGCGGCAACTTTTGCTTTGAGTGTCTTCAATTAAATTATGCTATGAAACTTCTTTTAGACAAGGAGATTAAAGAAAGAAGAAGCGAATAATGAAAGCAAATTTATGATTTTTTTTTTTTTGAGGTGAGGGGACCAAATAAGAAGTTGTTCTACCACAGCTTATTGATTCTTTCAAAAACAAAAATTGTGCTAATAATGAATATAAAGAAGTTCAACTTATTTCAGGAAGTACATATTGACGGAGATTCGTATAGAGGGAGACGCCTAATTTATTGTTTACATCTTATAAATGAAAAAGATCCAAGCAAAATATTTGATCCTCTGTTGCTTATTTGTGTTTTTTTTTTTGAAGGCTGAATATGTTTGAATTTAGTTGAAGTCTGAATATGTTTGAATTTAGTTAAAATTTGAATAGGTCTAAATACAGATGTATGAAAGACATATTTATTTTTATTTTTTTTCAACATATGAATATAAGTGTTAAGTTGTTTGTTTTAATAAAAAAAAAGATTTAAAATATGATATTTTGACATTTATATTCTTATAAGTATTATGTATGTTTGATAACAATTAAGTTAAATACTTTGAAAATATTATTAAAAATATTTTACTATCACAAATATATACAATGGTTATAACGCCGTAAGACTTGATTCTAATTAAAAAAATATAACACATCTACTTTATTAACATATTTTATGTTAATATTATTTGTTAAACTTCTGTGTAATATATGACATTTTTTTGTTGGTTTAATCATATGAGCTAGCAGCCTAGCATAGAATCAATTAATCATTATATAAAGTAATCCTTAAAATCATATTGTTTATTGACACGAGATAGAGTTCAAATAGAAGTCCATCAACCAATTTTTAGTAAATTATTCAATCATAAAAGAAAAGGGATTAACTTAATTGTTATTGGAAATAATATTTTTAATATGGGTATTTTTTTGGATAATATTTATCTTTTGTTCAGTCCTTTTTCTATTCACACAATCAGAAAATTGAAGGTAACATTTGTTTTTTTTGTTAGAAATCTGAATGTGTTTGAATTTTTCTGAACTTTGAATAATACAAATATCTAAATGAATTTTTTTTTTTAATATCTCAATATAAGTGGTATCTTATTTATTTTTATAAATAAAAAATCTTAAATATGATTATTTGATATTTATGTTCTTATAAGTTAAAAAAAAAGAGGATTAGGTTTTATAGTTTAGGAGATAAGTATACTTAATAAAGATGTTTTTTAATATAATATTTATCTCTCATTCATATTTTTTTTTATTCAGACAAAAGTTACAAAAATTTATTTTTTCTAAATCAAACATAAGTTACAAAAAAACAAAAAATATAAATTTTAAAAAAGGTCCCAAATTAATAAAATATTAGATTTCACATATTTAACAAATAAGTCCTAATTTATTTTTCCAGACCTAAATGTCTGACAACTAGATATTAGCTGTGACAAACAAACAACCAAACCATCTAAAATTCCGAAAAAAAAAAGTAAATTTAAACTTTTAGACAAAAAAACAAACAAAATTTTTTCTTTCAATGGATTATTCCAAATATCCCAAGGAATATTTGGAGTCTAATTGTGTGTATTAAGTAAGTCACTCTCGATATTTATATATATATAATTATTTCAGTTACTATAAAAGAGATCGAGAAGACGAGAACGAAATATTTTTTTAATTCACTTTTTGCCACAAATGATAGTGTATTTTTACTATTGAAGTAAATTTTGTTTTTTGTTTGTTTGTTTTTTTTTTTGTTGAGAGGAAGACGTAAATTTTGTTAAGATACATAAAATAAACAATAAATTCATGTCGGCTCTCAAGGGTGGGGCCCAATAGCTTTCAACACTTTTTTATATTTGTCACCCGTCTTCAAATTTGGGGAGATAGAGAATTAGAAATTAGATTAGAGCTCTGTCCACTTGTATTTTAATAAAATAAAATAAAATAAAAAATTAAAAAAAGAAAAAGAGGCTCCGCATATGGATACACAAAGAAACCAAATTGAAAGCACACAAAATATAACAATTAATTTATGAAAAATTTATAACACAAAATATGAACACATGACACGTTACAAGAATGAAAAATTGAAAGAATAGGCAAATATTGGTAAATTCCATCAAAGGTACTGATGGTTAGCCTTATTAATTGGTGACATGAACTAAAAAACATTATATATATATATATATATAGTAATAAGTCATTAACATGAAATTAATCAAATTTTGCTGCCCTTTTGCGGATGTAACGTGAAGTCTGCTAGACGTTAATTTTAAGCATAGCTGCACATCCCAAAGGTGCATGAACTCCCTTTCTTGCACCTGTTGCTGCACCTCCCACAATGCTTCTTGTTTGACATTACATTCACACACTGGCCTTTGCAGCAAACCTGCCAATACTTACATTTCTTACCACACTTGCCGCAATTGAACCCGTCTTTCAGTACGTTTACACATTTCTTCTTGCAGCAATCCGGGCCTGGACTGCCCTTGGCATGACAAACCCTAGGGTGTTTGTCACATTTCATTGCAGGGCGAGGGACAAATCGGCTTCCTCCTCGGAGTGAAGTCATTAAGTCTCGCATATCAGCCAAAGGGATATCAGAAGTAGTGTTATCATCACCACCGGCGCCATCGATCGATCCTTCTTCAGCCCCCAGTGTTGTAGCCCTAAGCGCATTGGCCATAGCCATGAGCACGGCCAAGGCAAGAAATATCTTTAGGGACTTCATTTTCATGAGGGAGACACTTAAAGAAGCTTGAATTTAATGGAAATGTGTGTGTGTGTATATATACTGATTTGTATATATATGAAGAATGAGGACTCTTAATAGTCGTATTTATACATCAAAATAGGGCAGCTAGTAAACGGGTTGCGCTAAAATGTGTAGGCGGTGCATGGCGGTTCAAATTGTGTGGACCGTTAGTGGAGTGGTCTAATTCTAATTCAACGAGTTGATAAAATATTGAAGTAAACGAAGTTTGGTTGTTGGAGAAAATATTATAATCCAAATACTAAATTAGGCCAAATTAGGGAAGAAAACAAAACTCTATGCAACTGTTAGGCATGCATATTTACATGTATATAATACGACTCCCCTTTAATTAATTACTCCTAACTTTTCCCTGAATTCGGTGGTAACTAACAAAATAAGTTTGCTTTGCATTGCTACGTAGCATCATAAATTGACGTTGATATATATGAACCCTCTTTCTTTCTTTCTTTTTTTTTTTTTACTTTTTTTTAAAGCAAAATAAAAGATTGTGACGAGTACGTAATTATTTAATAACAACATAAAATTGATTATGTAAAACACAAGATTTGTAATTGATAGTTGTTACATAAGAATGTAAATTTAGTTAAATGTTAAGTATATACAATTATAAATTCAAGAATGATGTTGCATAATATTTTCAAAAACTCAATAGATGTCATATGAGGAAAATATATTAATTCTAAATTGAGTTCATATATATTTAATCAATTGGCTGACTATATTGCGGCAAAATTTCCAAAATAACTAAGATAAATTAATCATATTTTATAAGTTTTCGACACTTCACCTGATTGATCAAAATGCCCATGGAAAGAGAATACATAGCAAGATACTAATCAAGAAGGTAACATGATGAAAATTTATTAATTAAAAGGAAAAAAGTCCTTTTCATCTCTGGAGTTTGATGCGATAGCCTATTTATCAGTGTTTTTTAAATAATTATTCATTTCATCTCTAATTTTCAAACAATAGCCCAAAATATCATTCCATTAATTAACTGTTAATTTATTGTGTAATTCATTAAGGGCAAAATATGATTTTCAATTAAGAATATATAAACTATTTTAATATAAAAATCTCAAAAACAATTAAATAGCATCTGACTTTCTGCATAAATTTAAAATTTAAGGATAACTTAACGAATAAACAATAGTAACACTTAGTAATATGTAAAATATATATTTAGGACAAAATAAAAAAAATATAGATTTCACGAGCACTAGAGTAATTTTCTTTTTTTTGTCCTTTAACTTGTTCTGACTTTAATATAGTCAAAATAAATAAATAAATAATCAATCAGTACTGTTATTTTACCAAAAATAAACACAAATTGTTTCATTTACTTAAAAAAAATACACACAAAAAATATAAAAACACATATTTAAAATACTATAGAATAATTTAATAAACACGCAAACGCGCGCGCGCGCACACACACACACACACGCACACACAGATATATATATATATAGCGCGCATGCGCCCGCGCGCGAACACACACACACACACATATATATATATATTGCATATTCTTTGTTGTTGTTTTTATTTGATTAAGTTATTCTTAAATTTTAAATTTATTCAGAAAGTTAAATGTTATTTAATTGTGTTTGAGAGTTTTATTTTAAAATAATTTGTATATTCTTAATTAAAAATCTTATTTTGTCCTCAATAAATTACACAGTAAATTAATAGTTAATAAATGAAATGGTGTTTTGGGCTATTGTTTGAAAATTAGGGATAAAATGAGCAATTGTTTAAAAAATAATGATGAAATGGGTTATTGCATCAAACTTCATGGGTGAAAAAAGTTTTTTCCCTTAATTAAATTAATATTAAAGAAGATTGTGATTATGAATTTTGAAATTAAATAATTGGCAATGCTGGCAGAAGCCAATTTTGCCATTATTGGTAACACGTACAGTCCTTGCATATCCTAACCACAATCAATTCAATACTTCATGCATATTAATTATTTGCTAGGTAGCTCTCTAGATATTTAATTAGTACAGAATAAGTAGAAGTTAAATCATCAGAGTTCAGCAGTACTGCAATAAATTCAATTAAGCGTAGCTGCACAGCCCATAAACACAGAAGCTTCCTTTCTTGCACTTGTTGTAGCATCGGCCACAATGTTTGTGGTTGAAGGAAGGGTTTACACACACTCCTTGGCAACAAATTTCATAGTATTTGCACTTGCTTCCACATTTGCCGCAGTTAAGTTGATCTGTCTTCACATCAACACATTTTTTGTAGCAGCAGTTTGGCCCCGAACTGCCCTTGGCGCGACAAACTCTTGGATACCTATCACAAGTAGTGGCACCCCGGGCCGCCTTATTGGCTAGGAATCGACCCCTTCCTCCAAGAATTTTAAACGCTGCTTCCTCATCAGTTTTTGGCAATCCAAGTTCTTTGTCATTGGAATGATTTTCTTCCTCTGTAGTAGTTGCATGTGGTTGTGGCACTAAAATGGCCAATGCTATTGTACCCAACAATATAAATATGACTGAAGATTTCATTATATTGTTAATTACTATGTGATCAGAAGAGCTGTAGATGGGAAATTACATAAAAAAAAATAACAATGCTTGTTGTTGTTGAAGGGTTTCCATGGTAAGGTACGATATTTATACTAACTCTAGCTAGTGCATATGGGGAAAAAGGATGAACGAATTTTCCAAAATAAATATGTCTTTATCAATGGCTTAACTAAATGGAATATGTTAGGCCAAAAATTGAAATCATCATACAAAGTTCAAATGCAATATCGATAAATGGGGAAAAGGAGAAGAACCCAAATCTACATTGACATTGTAATCCTCCTAAACAAGAAGTCATAATTAAACTCATTATTCTTTAAACATGTAATTTTTTTATAAATGTGATGATAAAATCATAATCATTAGTAAGAAAACTCCATATATATATATATATATATATATATAGAATAAGATCGTTAAGGATGTAATGCCTTTGATTTGTAAATACATAATTACTAACTTTTCATTATTTTGACTTGTTTTTAATAATAATATAATTGTTAAAAAAAGGGATTAAACTCAGCAAATTAATTTCAACAATGATACTTACATAATGTCATTACAATATTGTCACACAAAGTGGTACCATTAACCAAAAGTGTCGTTAAGTAATTAATATTTAATACCAGACAATCAAATGGTACACCACCGATAATTCATCATCAAATAAAAATTTATTTCAAGAGACGTCAAAGGTGAGTGACGTGGCAAATAAAGAAAGAGAGGAAAAATAAAAAGAAAATGCTTCTTGGCAAGAAGCGAAAACGGTGCGAGAATGTTTCTTGCCAAAAAAAAAAATTTTTTTTTTCAATAAGAATGGCGCTAATTGGGGGTGAAATGGCAGCTTGCGCTGCCGTTTCTCACGCCCTTCTAGCGCCGTTTGTGCTTCTTAGCACAACTCAAAATAAAAATTGGTTTGAATCAGGCGGTTACAAAAGCACTTAATTAAAAACTCTTGATAGAATAGCTCAGCTTCAATTGCCTTCACGCCTCTGCTATGTTTTGACCTTTTTTTGAAAAAAAATTAAGATTAATTAGAAGACATGTGTTAGTGTCATGCATACGTTGTATATTTTTCATTCCAAATTAAGTCAGAATATTTGGCCCACCTATTTATTTGGTTAAGGTTAAGGTTTGGTAATCCTGCACTTTTCCAGGACCAGGAGGAATAGGATCGCATATTCGCATATATATGAACTCTTTGTAAATTTACTAATTGATTCAGGAAGCGACTTGGCGCAGAAATTAAATAGCAAAATAGCAAGGCCATTCTTTTCTTCTTGTTACTTTTACAACATGAAGCAAATGCAATCTCTTCGGCTTGGAGTTTACATGACTTCCCATAAGCACTTTAATTAATCATTCTCGAAACTCTTGGTGCAATAAAACTTTAAAACAGTTTGGATTTAATCTAATTAAATAGCCCTTTTTTTTTTTTTGGTTGGGCAAGATTTGATTTCCACAGAAATTAATAATGTATGTCCGATGTAAATTTCAATAAGGCAACACCGCATGCAAATTGCAAATTGTTTTTGTAACAACAGCGAGCATTTGTGGTCAGAACTAATGTGTATGAAAAAGTATTACAAATTGAAAGTTTTAATGGTAATTAGTGTGTAAATCTCATGCATAGCTGCACATCCCATAAACGCAAAACTCACCCTTTTTGCACTTGTTATTGCACCCGCCACAGTGTCTTTTGTCAAATGAAGCATTCACACATTTCCCCCTGCAACAGATTTCAGTGTACTTGCACTTGTACCCACACATTCCACAATTTAACCGATCTTTTTTCACATTAACACATTTTTTCTTGCAGCAATCCGGCCCTGGACTGCTCTTGATCATACCACAAACACGCGGAAACTTGTCACAAGTCATGTTGGCTATCGGGTTTTGCCGTGCCAGCAACCGCCTCACTCCTCGCAAAGATGTTGCTTCTTGATTTTCCGATGAGGACCACGACTCTTCATTATTATTATTGTTGTAATCGTCAAGATCATTTGTCGCGGCAACAATGGCAACAGTTGCTAAGAGGGCAAAGAAGAGTGTTAGCAACTTCATGGCTATATATACAGACGATTTTATTTATCAAATTTATTGATAGTAGTTAGCACTCTGTGTTTATATAGTGATATTGCGCGAGAGAGTTGACAAAACCAAAATGAATGATCAAGTTATGCTTTTTTTGTGTGTGGTCTTAATCCATTTCAATAGATTGCTTCCCAATTACTATTTATCACTAAGAAGAAATCATTTGATTATATGTAAAGAAAAGCTGGGCTCCCATTTATTCTGTATCTCACTTCTTAAGTAAAGTTGATAGACAATGAATCTCACCTTGTACCTTGGAACCAATCACTTGTTGCCGCATTGATTATATATGCCTTCAATTGCGTGGCAGTCAATTGGCATATACCACCAGGCACCAGCTGCTCATTTTAAATGTCTGTTTAGTTCACGGTGACTTTTCTCTATCCTATGATTTTACAACTGATGATTTTATTTACGTCTTACTCGTTTGTGTATATATCAAGAAGCGTAGCAGTTCGAAAAGAAAATATTACAAGTCAAAAGGGGGAAAATGCTAAAGATCAGAACAAAATCTAAATAAGAGTTGTGTAAGACTATTAAAGCAAAGACAAAGGCAGACATGATTCCCTAGTTCGATAAGAAAAGCACATATTCCGAAGAGCAAAATAGTACTTAATGAAAAACTTTAATTTGGGAGCATCAGTCTGGAATAGTATGATTAAAGTTGCATTATGTTTATATAGCTTTTGCTGAAGTATTTTATTTTTGTATTCCAATTCTAATTTCTGAGACTAGAGCTTGGCTATATATGAGCAAATAAACTGTTTCATTGAGGTCTTATTATTAATTTGATGTTGTATTAATTAATGTTCTTGTTGCAATTTTTTTCTTTTAGTTACTGTGTAAGCTTGAGAAATTACATGATTATGACTTCTCGCTGCCTCATAATTCTCACTTTGATCTTTCCTCTACTTTCTATTATTGCCCAAGCCTCAACATTTAGCCAGCAGCTTTCTCTCATGGAATTGGTAGCAAGTGAAAACAATGAAACAGAGCACCAAAGGCATCCCAATACCTGTCTTCACCACACTGCAGAGAATGAAGTGACAACAAATCTAAGATCAGGCAAGGGCCAAAGCTTCTCGCACGGTCGGCATCACGCAAGGAATGTAAGCATATTAATTACTATTATATCTTATTCTTCTCCTTGTTGGTTGTTAGTAACAACAACACACAAATTTTAACTCAACAGGCTCATGGGATCCTGAACATTATTGGCTGGGGAATTCTCCTGCCAATCGGAGTGATCACCGCGAGATACTTGAGAAGATTTCCAATTGAATATGATGAATGGCACCCACTTCACACGCTGTGTCAAATTTCGGGATACATTCTTGGTACAGTTGGTTGGGGCATTGGCTTATGGCTTGGCAACTCTTCCAAACATTACACTCTTAAAACACATCGCATTCTTGGCATCCTTGTATTCACCTTTGCAACCATGCAAGTAAGTTTTGCAATTCTCCTTTATCCTTCTTGCATTGATCATTCAAAATCAATATCTTGTTTGTTGTCTCATATTAGGCTTTTGTTATTGTGAATTAGATTATGATCAGCTTTCTGCAACCAAGAAGAGAAGTTGAATGTAGCAAGTGGTGGGAGATTTTTCATCAATCTATGGGATACACAGTAATTGCTTTAAGTATAGCAAATATTTTTCAAGGGATTATTCATCAGAGTCATGCTGAAAAATGGAAATGGCTTTATGTGGCAATACTTGCTGTTTTAGCTTTTCTGGCTGCAGCATTGGAGATTTTTAGATGGTTCATGATCAAGTCTAAACTCCAGCAGCCAATTGCATTTCACAACAATAGTATTAACTTCACTTAATCAGATATACTGTTAAATTTATTTGTTTATTTATTTCAGGATTATGTTATTGGCGAGGAAGAGGATATTATTGAGAGCTCATTTGAGCCTCCAAATTTAATTTCTTACCATTCACGCAACCAATTGACTATCTTATTTATTACTGGAAATGAATTTTCCCCTGCTTTGCATTTACCATATACAAATTAGTCAAGCACTTTTATTCGGATTAAGAGTAGGACTATTTGCACTCTAAAAAAAATAATAAATACTCATTTTTTTATTACAAAAATATCCACTAGTATATTATTATTAAGGACAATATTGAATAATTAAATATACTCTAAATACACACTTAGCACACCCTTTCAACATTCAATTATTTGATGTAAAACCTTAAAAAATTCTCAAAACTATTTTCGCTTTCTCTCTTTTGTTTTCAATTTTTATGATCATACATATTTTTCACAATTTGTTCGTGCAAGATGTTGAAAAGGAAGTTGATGAGATTGAATGGGCTTTGCGGCAAGTTAGAGTCTTTTGAAGAGTATAGAGAAAACAGAACATACAAATTCGTTTCACAAACGGATGTAATTGTAAGTTGCGACAAATATTTTCAGTTCGAAAGCTACATAAAATATCTATATTTTATAAGAAGTGAAGAATTTTATCATGTATTTTTTTACGAACTCAAAAATAGGTAGGATGATTAAAACAGATACCTAAAACCAGCAGATTTATTGGGATGTAGTTCATCTTAAGCATTTTCTTTTTTGTGTGTAGAATAAATAAAAAAGTTAATTTAAAGGGTTCAAGTAAGGATATTTTTTAATATTTTAAATAGTGTAAAGACTAAAATTTATTTTTTAAATTTTATATTAGTGTCCAAAGTAATAGAGAGTTCAAATTATAATAGCCTGTCTTAGGATTAATTGACATAGACATCATAAGAGTGCAAGGCAAATTTAGCACAGATTTCAAATCCTATAATAATTATAAACTAATTATCTAGAAATAAGCTATTCAAATCTTATAATAATTATAAACTAATTGTCTAGAAATAAGCTATAATACTATGAAGTGTACTAATTTTTTGGTTCCTACAGTTTCAATCGATTATCAATTACTCCGTCTGTCTTGTATTTTTGAAAATGACCTAAAGCACCTTTGTGACCTTCTAAGGTTTAAATACTATTTCCGTTTGAAAAAATTTAAAGTTTATATTAATCTGATTTGTGTTTACTTAAGAATGTGATTTATAATAAGTTGTTTACTTAAACTACAAGAATCGGAATCGACTGCATTCACATTGATACGTTAACTTTGTTTTGTAATTTGAATACTTTGTTGCAAGTTACTTAAATGCACTAAGTTACCATTATGTATTTATTTATTAATAAAATATTTGAGTAAATATTTTAACTATAAATATTTTTACCATTATTATTATTACAATTATTGTAATAAAATATAGTTATTATTATTATTACTACCATTTTTATTACAAGAATATAATAAATTAATCCAAGTTATTATTATTATTATTATTATTATCATCATTATTGTTATAAAAAAACAATTATTATTTAATATTTAAATGAGGCAAAAAAAGAATGTTTGATTTTATTTATGTGTAAAAATATCAATTCATTCTTATTCTCATTCTCCCATTTTCATTTCCACTTTCTTCATAGGAATGGTATTTTCATTCCTCTTTTTTTTAAAAAAAAATTCATTCTCATTCATTATTTTTTTTGGCAAGTAAAAATACTATGTATAAAGAATGGGAATCATTCTCATTTCTTAATATAGAAGTAAACACATCGTTATATGGTTCTTTAGAGTTATCATAAATCATATTATTATTCGATAAAATAATCGAATAAGTTAGTTTAAACTCTCTGAACTGGACCCAACCGAAAAATTCGAGAGTATTGTTCTAAATAGAAAATACGACCACATGGTTTTAATAGTCCTTCTGAAGTTTGGATGCCTTCATTTTTTTTTCTTTCATGCAGGTTCACTTTTAAGCCGTTCAATTAAAGAGAGTTAGTTTTTAATATTATTAAACCACACGACTTTATAATTTATTAAAATTTAATTATATTAAATCCCACAACTTAAGAGTATGTATGTAGTAAAAAAAAAAAGGATGTCTGCACCTGAAAATGATTACATTATATATGTGTGTGTGTATACACATTAGAGACAGTGTTTTTTTGTTTATGAGTGGCATTCTTATTTTAACAAAATAAGAGTGCCTTCACTATAAAATTATTATTATTATTATTATTATTATTATTATGACTATATATATAGTCATCCTCTTGCGATGGCATCCTCACTTTGTTAAAGTGATAGTTATTCAACATACGTTTAAAATAACCATAAAACCAATCATGAGAAACTCATAATAATAATTGTTGTCGTCAATTAAAAGTAACAATATGAAATCAGTCATGGGGAATTTAGAATTTACAATTTGTTTCCTTCAGTCCAAAATTATAACACTTTCTAAAAGTATTGAAAATAACAACTAATAAATAATCTTTTTGCATTCAAGGTAAAATAATTATTCTATCAATATTTTATTAAATTCTCTAATTATGTTAATGAAAAAATGGATAAATATACACTTTGTTAACTTGGGAAAAGAAAAAAAAAATGTATTTTTAATAAAATGCGAAACGTGAATTTTTACCTAAAAATGAAAAAACACATCATAACTATGATTCTACTAAATATTAGGGACCTTAACTTATTGTTCCGGAAATAATGACATGGCGGTGCTCAATTCCACACGATTTCTGACATGTGTCAGTGAAAATGAGTTGTATTAAAAAACAACACAAGTGAATGATGCGATGAAGAATCAGGAACATGAAGAAGAACGCAAGAAGAGAGAGAATCGTATCAACGAACAAGTAGAAGCAGAAACCATGGCCGCCTCTGCCGCCACAGATGGCGTTGCAGCGACGGCGCTTCGGTCCGTAATCCAACGGGTCCACCAAGCCGCCGAGCGATCGGGTCGGCCGTCGGACCGGATCCGAATCGTCGCTGTCAGCAAAACCAAACCGGTCTCAGTAATCCGTCAGGTTTATGAGGCCGGTCACCGATGTTTCGGTGAAAATTACGTTCAAGAAATAGTGGAAAAGGCGGCTCAGGTCCCGCCCTTTTCTTCTCTCTCTCCTTTTTTAAATATAACTAGTTAACTACATATTAAGCTGAACGGTTCGTTTTGATGTTGTGTCATCAGTGTCATGCGTGTTTGTTTAGAATGAAAGTGTTTGACTTTATTATCTGGGTTTGAACGTGCAGCTTCCAGATGATATAGAATGGCATTTCATTGGGAACCTGCAGAGCAATAAAGTGAAACCTTTATTGGGTAGTGATTATCTCGCTTTGTCTTTATCTTTTATTGTTCACATTTGTATTATTGCCATAGGATATGCCCGAGTAGGGGAAACGGAAATTAGAGACCAGCTTTAACATTTTGTTATGAATGTATCAAGTTGGTCACTCTTATTAAGTCAAATGTGTGCTAAGTGAGGTGGAAGCAATGCCCTGTGTTCTTGTTAGTTGTTACTGACAAAATAGAGCTGCTTTGTACAGTGCATGCATTAGGGTATTTTTGTAACTGTTGTATTTCTGCTTTATTTTGAAAGCACAACCGTTTAGCGTTTGTAGGCACCCACATCTACTTGGTAGTTGGTAGCTAATGTTTATGAACCACCCACCAATTTATATTTGACAAATATTGATTTTATTTTACAATAGTTGCGGATGGAAAATCATAGCATCTAAATCCCAAACAAATAGATTGAATTGTTAGGAATTCTTCAGTTAATTTTGCTATCATTTTGATCATTGATCAATGCTACTCTCTCTTTCTTTTTCTTGTTTTAGTTGATATTCATGAACAACTTTTTCTTGATTAAAAGTCACAGCTAATTGCATCTGCATTTTGTGTCGCACAACGTTATCTTACATTCATGAGAGAATGAAATATGATTTCTGATTTGAAACTCATCTACTCTTTTGCAGCTGGTGTGCCTAACCTGGCTATGGTAGAAAGTGTGGATGACAAGAAGGTAAACACGTGCTCCACTTTCAGCTATATTTTTAACTTTGATGTAATTTGAACTCAACTTAAGCCAAGAATTTTTATGGTTGCCTTTCATTGGCTCTTCCATTCAACTTTTAGAGGTTTTGAGTACATAGCAAGAGATGTATTAGAATTTTTTGTCACGGTCACTCAACTGAGCAAGTTGGCTAGTGGTGCTCCTCTTTCTGTTTCACTAAACCTTTTTGTGTTCCGCAGATTGCTGGTCGTCTTAATCGTATGGTTGAAACCATGGGAAGGAAGCCTTTAAAAGTCTTGGTTCAAGTGAATACCAGCGGAGAAGAATGTAAGTTAGTTTGTTTATTTAACCCTTAAACTGTCATTATTTTTCGCAGGTGCAGTCATTTGACTTGTGAACCTCTATTGTAGATGGAGAGTACTGCATTAAATGCTGATAGTTGTTTATCGATAATATAACCTTTTCTCTTTCAAATTTGTAATAATTAGAATTTATAGTTTATTCATGAAAATATTTTATCACTTTTTACATGAATACCCTTTCATGTTATGCATTTTACTGAATTAAGTGGTTCCGATCTGCTACTTGTGATATTTTTGAGGCATTGCTTGATTTCTGCTATCTTGCAGCGAAATCCGGAGTTGAGCCTTCAGGGTGTCTGGAACTTGTGAAACATGTTAGTCAAGACTGTCTGAATCTTGAGTTTTGTGGCCTAATGACAATTGGGATGCCGGATTACACATCAACCCCGGAGAACTTCAAGGTAATAGTCTGATTGTAATACTATTCCCCAATCAACCCCTGTCCTAGCTCTGCCATTCTCTTTTTCCTTTCTTATATGTGCTTTTTTCCACTTAAGACATCTGACAGAGAATTGTGTTTTGCAACCAGACATTAGCGAAATGCAGAAGTGAGGTATGCAAGGCCCTCGGAATACCAGAAGAGCAATGTGATCTGTCTATGGGAATGTCTGGTGACTTCGAGCTTGCTGTAAGAAATACTCTATTGTTGGCTTAAACAGACGACTAGTTTTGCGTAGTATATCTTGCATTATCATGATGAAGTCAATTTCACTTTGGAACTGAACTTGTTAAAAATCCCACTGCAATTTTGTCCAATGACATTCACAAGAACTAAAGTACTTGTGCTAACTGAGGAGAAAATGGGAAAGGAAAAAATGTTGCATGTGTTGGCATTGATTGCTGTCCTTGTCCAGAATGCCACACACTAACTACTGTCACTGCCATTTTCTGAAAGAGCAAAGTTTCTATTGAAAGAATATTGAGGCTATTTGCTTTATTTGATGGGAAGTTGTCAATTCATCAAGGTCAATACGAACTCATTTTTTAATGTTACCCATTTCATGTTTTAATGTTTAAAATACATGAATACCTGATTTGTTTTGCTTAGTCCAGTTATGCAACTCTTGACATACTCACTGCTTTTGCAGATTGAAATGGGCAGCACCAATGTCAGGATCGGATCCACAGTATTCGGTGCAAGGGAATATCCAAAGAAGAACTAAACCTTAAACTTTTATTTCCACTTGTTCTGTAAAAATTTGGCTATTGTTATGTATTTTATCTCAATGTACTGATAATAGAATATAGTAGATTAATCATATTTTATGCACTTGGTTCTTTGGACGCTGTAGTATTTCTTTTTGCTCATGAATGATGAATATTGGGGGTTATAATACTTGCTCATCCCTTCATAATGATAGGTTATTTATCAGAGCTTACCATTCTTCTTATATTAGGCTGATGGGTCCAAACTGCAAATATGTATATTTGTAACTGAAATTTTTACTCAAATCTAACAGAGCAAATTCAAAAATTGATTTACTATGCAAAAGGTGGAAGCTCGTTCACCACGGTTATTGCAACACTTCCGCCTTTTACTAGTTAATTTGTCTATCGATCCTGTGTCAACTGTTAAATCAAGAGTTCGATTTAAATCAAGAATAAGCTAATGAATTGTGTTTATATATAGATAAGTAAGAATATTATGAATAGAGACTCAAGAATTCGACTTCAAACCACAGATTGTATTTGCCATTTTGGTACTAAACAAAATGACCAACCATAAAAAAAAAAGTCGGCTTCTACAACAGTAACTACTAGAATATTCAGAAATTATGGAGATTATATTGGGTGAACTCTTCTCCGCATCCCGTAAGTACATCAAAACATATCATAAGAAATGACTTGTTATAAGTAAAACAAAATGAAAATATCGTAGAAAATTTTGGAACAGAGGGCTACAAGCCTACAATTACATCAACTCTTAGTAAAATCTCTGGGCAGGAGGCTAGTAATGAAGGCATTCAAATTGCTGCTGTGCTAACCGTTAACGTATCTCTAAACTGTCGGCTCTATTTTGATTGTCCAAGTATCAAAATTTGTTCTGCATATAGGCTGGTGTGGTGTATCAAGTAAAGCTTCATTGAGCAACTTGCTCGATCCCGAGACTCTGTACTGAAGTAGGTCAGTTAACGGTTAAGAGAGTGTACCAATCACAGATCATCAGGATTGGTCTAGTAATGTTGAGGTATCAAACAAGCCAACAACCCCTTCACTCAAAAGGCGCATGGCAGCTCCACGAGAAAACTTTCGTGCAAATAGAAAGCAAGAACCAAGGGTGGAATTATTCCGACACCACTCTGTCCGGAATTCAGTCTCGTAGTATATATGGCTGATGCTCTGTTCAATTGAACATAACAAATAATGAAAACAGTAACATCAATTTTTCCCCCCTTCAAAACAGCACAGGATAAACTAAATGGAAAGATGCACACAACAACAGACTGAAAAGAAAATAAATAGATACACTATTTCTAGGGTGCCAAAACAAGAACTACGTGGTGGGGATGCTCATCAATTATATATCAGAATATTCATCTCGATATCCATCTTTGACAATGTAAAAGCAAGAAAAGTCAAGATAATAACCTTTATTTCCTTGATTTGTTGAGGGCCCACATTTGCATAGCTGAATGTGAATGGATGCCAATTTTGATTCCCTATTGCAGACAGGTTCCACTGTGTATAGGTCAATGTTCTACGTTCAAGCTCACCTTCAAGCTCACTCATCTAACAGAAAATATAACCAATCAGAAAAGATGCCATTCATAAAGAGCTATACACTCAGAAAAGAAAGGTCTCATAATAATTACACAGGATCAGAAAAGAAGAGATATCACGAGAAAATCATGCCAGGAAGAATCACGAAACAGAGTGAGAACGATAAGAAAGATGGAAGGAAAAATGAAACATGAATGGTTACTTTACTTACTGCAAGCAGTGTCTGCACGTAGTGTTCATCAGGAATACAATTGTGCTGCTTTTGAAGTTTCTGCATTTATCATGAACAGTACACCCAAATCAGAAAAGCTTTTCAATCTCTTGAAAGGGGGAGAAAATATGGATCACTGTAAGCATTTAGCCTTTGCTTTGAGAACTTCAGCAGTAATGAAACTTTCTGACAAGTACAAACGCACTACATTTTATCATAGACAGCAAAATGACTGTCATAATTTATGGAACACCGACCTTCACAATAAAAAAAAAAAGAAAAAAAATCAGGGGTCAAATATCACTTACAATATTCATCTTTCCCTTGCGTGCATCTAAAGGCGGCCGTCGCTGCAAGAAGAAAAGATGTGAATGATTTCTTGTTTGATCCAGAAAAAGGTCCACACTTTTTAAACTGAATACAACTATCCCACTTAAAAAAATAATTTTGATTAAAAAATGTTCACTTTCTTGTGAATAGTGAGGGGTCAGTGACACTGACAGATAGTTTGACAGGTATGCTAACCTAGAAAACCAATCAACAGCAGTAATAATCGTAAGTGCCATTTTAGATGAACAGACTGATTATTAGCTGAAAGTAGTGTTTAATACCAATCTATCAAAGATTAAGACAGAAAACTGCTCAACTGCATACCTTGCAAAACTTCTTAAAGACTGGAAAAATGATCTCATCATCCGCAATGACTTCTGCATGCCTTCGTATTAAAGTGATCCACTGCAACAACTCAATTAAGTTCAGATCATGAATGATGCCTAGGTAGTAATACAAATGCATATCCTACCCTTGAAGAAATTCTAATTAAAAAGATGATAATGATGATTCATAACGACTCAGAGCTTGTTTATTAAACGTTTTAAGTCTGACATTTTTTAAAATTTGTTTGTTTGTTTTTTCGTAACTTATGTCTGATTTTCAGACATTTACATTTGAATAGAAAAAGTAAAATTTTATAACTTTTATCTGAATGGAAAAAAATCTGAATGAGAAGCAAATATTATATTCCAAAAAAATCTCTACAAAATATATTTATTTTTTAAACTATAAAACTTAATCCCCCTTTTTTGTTTTGATTTACAAGGCCATCAATATCAAATAACTTTGTTTAAGATGTTTTTTATTTATAAAAACAAACAAGGTGCCACTTATATTCAAATTTTTAAAAAATGAAAAACAATTATGTCATTCAAATATTCGTATTCAGACTCATTTAGACTTCAGAAAAATTCAAATCCATTTAGATTTCAAACAAAACAACAAACGATACCTTAGATTAACCCTCTTAACATTCTGATCCCAGTCAGGCAAGTTATCATATACACAAACAATGAATCAAAGCGTTGAGCTCAATACAAAGGTAAGAAAACTATTTTCAGACACCAGGCTGACTTAAAATGATGTGTACGACAACTTACTATGGACAAGTTAAGAGATGATGGGATGCAATAGATAACCTGAGAGCCCTTTCGCCATTTTCCCTTTGGTATGGTAGGTGACATCTTTGGGTTGTAGCGGCCTTCCTTCCCATCTAGGAAACTACACACCAAGTAACAATAAGAGTTTCACTTTAGTATTTATTAAGAAAAAGCCTTGCAGACCACTTAAAATGACTAAATACTGATCCTGATACAACATTTCCAATTGATATTTTAAGCATTTTTGCAAAGCAATAGTGCATGGCACCTCAAAAATCAAAGCTTTCCATCTACCTGTCCACAAAACTCCTCGGAGAAGCCATTAGATACTTGTACACATAGCTAAAGTTGTAGAGGGGTACACAACTGCAACACAGAGAAAGAAAATCTAATAAATAACCATCAGAAAAACAACTGTTCTTCAAGAACACACATCATAAATGATTTTGCTCCAAATCTTTCGGAAAAACCACCTGTCAGAGAGAAGCACAAATCTTTGATTTGCCGGATCTTCCAAAGCAGCTTCAAGTAACAATCTCTCCGCTGCAATCATACTGGATTCTCCCCATGCTACCTGTAAGACATCTTCATCACATCATTTCTTCAGTTACAAGAAATCATCATCAACTCATTTCTTTATAAAGAATATCAATTCAAGATTGAAGCATAAAATCCACCATTTGTCCTTTTTATGGAAACTAAAATTTGTCCTTTATTAATGATTAATAATTACACTAAGACTAGATGTTGAGGAAAGTTAATATATTTAACAAAAATGGCAAAAAGTAATTTACTTTTAAAGTCAAAATTTCATAATAGAAAAACTAATCTTTAAGAAAAAGAATGAAATTTATTTAGTTATTTATCTATTTTATTCCATTTTATACCATAATCACCTGAATGCTATTTCTCAACTGACGACCGTAAAAGAACTTTGACCTCGTCGTTGACTCATCGAACACAAAACCCGGCGCCGAGTGTATATAAATTGAAAAATTCTCCACGTCAGCAATCTGCACCAACCAAACCAGCTCAGAGATTCTTTTTGTTGTTGAAAAATAAAATTAGTTGTTTTCATTCCATTTTAATTAATTAATAAATAATTAGAGACCTCGAAGAAGCTTCCCCAGAGAAAGTCGACCGGCAGCTCACGGCGAGCGAGGAAGAGAAAGGCGATCTTGGCGGGGCCGTCGAAATGATCGTAACGAATCCGCGATCTCGTGCGAGAAATAGCAGACGACGAGATATCGTAGCGGAGGTGGAGTCGGAAAAGAGCTACGAGAGAAAAAGAGATGCAGAAGAGGGTCACCAGCTTCCAGCTGAACCAGAGCACGTGGCGCCCCACTATTGGCGCGGCTTTCTTGGTCATACTTCCTCCTTCAAAATCACAACAAAAAATAATATATTTTTATATTTAAAAGAAATGAAAATGTTAATAATTTATTTAGTAAGTGTGTGAAGATAATTTACATTGAAGGGATTGTGTAGGGAGAAAGAAAGAGAAGAGCATCTGCGGCTCTGCGCTGTCGTTTAATGAATTAAAAAAAACATGGGAACGGAACTGAAACAGAGTTGCGTGCGGGCGTGAAATAAAGGAAAGGAACAAACAGAAGAAGCGAAGAGGGAAAGGAAACGGTGACGTTTCTGGAGCGTGGGGGCCGAACGTGTTTAGGGAATGAACAGCAGCGGTGACTTGTGAGAGTTACAATTGAATGACAGCGTGATGCGCCGTGACGTGAGTGAGACTACTGATTGATTGGCTTTTTGTGCAGATTGACCGAAGATTACAATTTTTTTGGGCCCTTTTTTCAGATTGATTCAATTGCCGCCACGTTTACATTATACTTGTTTGTTACTTTGAAGATGCTGATAGGGACAGATTTCAGACAAGTGGTAAATTTACGGCCTTATCTTGTTATTTTCCACAATCTACAGGGATAAATTTGATAATTGCGCATTGATGATGATGATGATGATGATGATGATGATGATCATGATCATGATGATCATGTACTTTTTAGAGATTTTCAAACACTCAGTTTCCTCCATTTTCTTATGGGAAAGAAAGATCTGTTTCTCATCATTATTTATTTGTATTTTTCATCTTTCAAAATTTAAATAATGTTAGTCTCACAAATTGTATATCCAATAGATCTGGTGTTGAACTTTTCTTATATTGAGCACCGAATCAACGATTAATAATTAATTAAAATAGTTATTGATCGTTAATCTAGTGTTCAGGATAAAAAAAACTTAACACCGAATCTTCATTCATTCTATAAAGATTTGTTTCTCATCATTATTTATTTATATTTTTCATCTTTCGAAATTTAAATAATGGCGGCCTCACAAATTGTATAATTTAAAATTAAATTTTTTTAAAAGAATTTAAAATTAAATTGATAAGTTCTGTAACTATAAAAATCACTGGTTACACATTACAATCAAAATTCAAATGAACAAAATGTGTCAATAATGATCATACACAATAAACATTTGTATTTTTAGATTACTGAGATTTACATAATTATTTGAAGGGCATAGTTATGTTGGATATGTTTCATTAAGAATCACCCCTTCGTAACTATACAATCAAAATTATAACATATTTTTATCATTTATCATCTTAATTGTGTAGTTACAAAAGAGTGCTCCATAAAGAAGCATCTCCAACATAGCCTTTGCTTTATTTTAATAGACTAAAATCAAGCAACTGATGAGGAACTGTGTTGACTTGGCAAAGCCGGCATACTCTTTTTGATGAAAAATAACTTGTTCATCTTGTTAACAGGTTGAAAAAGCATTTTGCACGCATTCCTGTTCCTCCCTGAATTCAAATAAAATTTGTAGCACAAGCTGTTGTAATGTTTTTTGAAGCAATTATCGGACACCTGCCTTGATGTTTTGACGGTCCAAAATTACATTCAAGATCTTTCCAGGAACATATATTCTTTTTTTGATTGATTTCCCATCCAGAAACTTGGAAACTTTCTCATCCAGGAAAGCTAGCTTAAAAGCTTCCTCCTCGGAACATCCTTCTTCAACCTGAATGGTACCCCTGGTCTTGCCATTGATCTGAATCGGTAGCACAATGGTGGAGTCCTTCAAGTAATCAGGATTTGCCTGAAAATATTTGAACAGATGAAATAAAAGCCTCTGTTACGTATGATTTCATTTTCTGGATAACCAGAGTTCAATGACATACAATCTCCACCTATCATCTTGGTATAGCTCCATCATTTTGAGAACACAAAAATGTGAGATATAATACCAGGAGACAAAATTTTACCTTGGGAAAGGACTCATATGCTAAAGAATTTGAGTGTCCCAAGCGAAACCAAAGTTCTTCAGACATGTGAGGCGCATAGGGTGACAGCAGCAAAATGAACGGTTCAATGATTTTTCTTGGGTGTTTATCCCACTGAAAACATCAAAAAGCAAAAAACGGATCATACACTTCATGAGCAAAAGTGGGAAGAAGCATTCTTCAACCCATCAAGTAATATAAAAGTTCATAACAACAAAAAATTAAACCTTATATGCTGCATTAATGAACTCCATCATTGCCGAAATACCAGTGTTGAATCTTGTTCCTTCAATTTCTTCTGTCACCTGCAATATAAAATGTACACGATCGGAAGGTTTTATGTTGCATATCACTGTGATATGAGGAATCTTTTAAATGAAATGAAGCACCCAGTCGCTATTTCATGCTACTTATATGTTCATTATAATGCAATAAATACAGCAATAGAGATGCCCAGTTTCAAGCCGTAACTTCTATTATACCTTTGCTGTGCATTTATGCAGAGTACTCAGTTGTTCTAAAGTAGGTTCTTCATCAGTTACCACAGTGCCACCTTTGAAAGTGCCATTAGGCAAGGATGAACCTACGATCAACCTCCAAGTCCTTCCCAAAAATCGGTGGACACCTTCAATACCACTAGTATTCCAGGTTTTGGAGTCTCTGGCAGCACAATGCAATACAAGGCAAGAAAATATCTCTGTTAGTGCCTTGTACTCTAAACACTGAACAGTGAAACCGCTAGTGATGCTAAAAAATAATACCTAAATGGCCCCATGAACATTTCATATAAACGAAGAGAATCAGCACCATATTCAGTAACAACATCATCAGGATTCACAACATTTCCCCTACTTTTACTCATTTTGTGGGCACGAGCTATTAAACGAATGTTAGGATTGTCTTTCATTACAAAGAAATCCCCAGACTTCATGACCTGCATCCGTAAAATGAACTTTTGTCAAAAACAACCAATATGCAATATGATCCATCATCAATGGCAGCATAGACACATATATGAAAAGAAAAATATATTGCCACTTCTAAAAGCGCATACTTCCTCCTCAGGAATGCTCTCCTGTTGATATTCACCCAATGTATCAGTGGAGTCTGCAGATATATAGCTTCCATCCGCATCTTTACAAACCATATATTGCACCTGCAAATCGAAACATCAGAAATCCAATAATGAATTATTTCCTACACAAGCACATATAGCTATTCTTACTTCCCCCAGAATAATCCCCTGGTTTATTACACACTTGAAGGGCTCTTTGGTTGACACCACACCAATGTCATAGAGAACCTGAAATAAGATCAGAATCTATAAGAGAATCTCGCAACATGAATTATAAAATTAGACAACTTGTTAATTCATTGTAGGCAGCTCTTTGTCAGATTTGGATACTCCATGCTTCACTAGAGCACATCAATGATGCAATTATCTAACACAACAAGGAACAATAACTGCAGTTATTATAACTGATAAGAGTAGATAGATGAATTGACAACAATGATCACTGGTGAAGAAGCTTTACGAACAAATGCTATAGTTAAATCAGGAGACTAATACAAACCTTGTGCCAGAATCTAGCATAAAGTAAATGAAGAACTGCATGTTCAGCACCTCCAACATACACATCCACGGGGCTCCAGTACCTGCAGTTCAAATATATTTGGGAAATACAAGAAACTAAAATGAGACACAGTACAAAAAAGAAAAATGATTTTGATCATTTAGAAGTTAAGGAAATTCCAAGATAAATCACCAGTTAAGTAATATTAAGGGAAAAATTTTTGAATTAGCAAAAGCTGCTCTTACCTTTCTTTTGTTTTATCAACTAGTTCTTTGGAATTTTTTGGGTCCATAAATCTCAAATAGTACCTAAACAGAGATAGATAGGAAAATTATAGGAGCCCAAATTTCAAAGAAATTGTTCAGCCATTATCGGTATTTGAAAAAGTATTAGTTCCAGTATCCAGACATCAGAAAAATGTGAAGAATTAATAATAACATCACTGCTTAACTAAAAAGCAGCTAATATAGAAATGTGGTAGCTAAAAAACAGCTAATATAAAAATGTGGACTAATAAACTTTGACTAATGAAGGTGGTATCAAACCCAATTACCAGCAGGAACCAGCCCACTGTGGCATAGTGCTTGTTTCTCGTCTAGCAGGTTTTCCAGATGAAAGCTCTGTGGTTTGAACCTGAAAATAAATCACAGAAGTATAAGAAACAATGTTATCATAGTTTTTTTCCCCATCTCTTCTCAATATACGAACAGATTTACCTCCAGTAGGAAACCATTTGTTTTGATTAATAGATTACATTGGAAGTTAAATAAATACATAGTTATTCAAATAGCTAGAATCACAATCCTTTGTCAATAAATTGAGAACTTTAGAGAACTGATGATTCATATTTTTAGCTAACAACTAAAATTGTTATGCATTTTGTGATAAACATTACTTTAAAGATGATAAGGAACACCAATCAACTGGAGCCACAAATAAAAGTTATGAAAAATTGGGAACAGAGGAAGAAGAAATACCCAAGACACCGCTTTTGATAGTGGGGGTTCCCCTGTACCAGTGGGAGTGAAATCATCCAACTCAGGAAGGGTAAGGGGCAGTTCAGCTTCATGGAGTGGAACAGTCTCACCATTAACATCCAAGAATACGACAGGAATAGGTTCCCCCCAATAACGTTGCCGAGCAAAAAGCCAGTCCCTCAGCTTGTAGTTCACCTGAAAAAGGCAATCCATGCATATTAAAGCAAAAGTATCAAAGATGATGACATTAATCATCCCACCCACCGCCTTGAATCTGATGGTTCAGATAAACTGTGAAATCACCTTTTTCTTTCCATTTCCAGTCTTCTCAGCCCACTCAATAACTTTTGAAGTAGCTTCTTCGCACGACAAGCCATTGATATCAAGCCCTGAGATCAAATTTGATGAATTTACAACAAGGCCTTCACCAGAATAAGCCTTCTTAGATTGACTGCTACTTCTATCATCTGGCATCACAACCCAATGAATTGGAATATCAAACTTTAAAGCAAACTCATGGTCACGGGTGTCATGAGCAGGCACAGCCATAATTGCTCCTGTTCCATAACTGCACCAAACCAAAATTAACATACTTCACTCATATTGATAAGAGCCTATGAACATCTATCAGTGATCAACAAAAGAAATTGCATAACAGTTAAAATGTATAGTAAATACACTTCACTTTTTTAACAAGAAATACACGTGGTATGTCTCAATTTATGCATGTATGCATATGCCAACTGAGAAACAGCGACAAAGAACCTAAGAAATAGAATATAAACTTAAACACACCTTCCTAAAACATAGTCTGCAACCCATATTGGGATTGCTTCCCCATTGGCTGGATTTCTTGCATAACAACCACTAAAGACCCCGGTTTTTTCTTTCTGAAGCTCAGTCCTCTCAAGGTCACTCTTTCTTGAGGCAAGGTTTTTATATTCCTCTACCTGTGGTCAAGAATCATCGTCACCAATTTCCCAATGGACAGAAAACCTTTCGGACAAAAGTGAGTAAGTAAAGAGTGGAATGTACGTTTTGGCTCTGTGTTGTGGACACTAATGATGATAACAAGGGATGCTCTGGCGCCACAACTAAATATCTGCATAAGTAAAATTGATGAGAACAAATCATAATCCAAGGACAATTTTTCTCTAAAGGACAATGTAGGCATATATTATGCAATCAATTATTCAAATGTAGAAAATAAGAACAAGGTGTGAGACACTCACGTTGCCCCAAAGATGGTATCAGGCCTGGTAGTGTAAACAATAATTTTTATGTCTCTTTCATGACCATCACTGTCAAGAACACAAAAGTCCATCTCAGCCCCTTCTGACCTCCCTATCCAGTTCCTTTGCATTTCCTTTACACTTTCGGGCCAGTCAAGGTCATCTAAATCGTCAAGAAGACGATCAGCATATTCAGTAATCTTGAGCATCCATTGCCGCATTGGCTGCTTGGTAATAAAAAATTACACTGTAAAATTATGAGATCATTCATACAATAGGAGTAAGAGAAGAATTACCATAACTAGGACACATGAATTAGAAGATATGAAAAATCACCTAACCAGTGTACCTTTCTTATTACTGGATGACCCCCTCGCTCACTCACACCATCCACCACCTCCTCATTTGCTAAGACCGTGCCAAGAGCAGGACACCAATTGACAGGCACTTCAGCCTGAATTGAAATGAAGTGAATCATCATGTCAGGTTTCTTGTCAAATAAGACAGATTAATATGTGAACTACTTATGATACAATACCTGATAGGCCAATCCTCTCTTTAGTAGCTGAAGAAAGATCCACTGAGTCCATTTATAATAATCCGGTTCTATTGTGGAGATCTCACGGTCCCAGTCATATGAGAAACCCAGTGATTTGAGCTACAAAGAAGCATTTCACCACATATAGGCATCAGCCACGTGAAAGTGTAACTTCACTGATTACAAATAGAAAACAAGGAAATGAAATTACCTGGGTGCGAAAGCGATTAATGTTCCTCAAAGTTGTAATTTTTGGGTGGGTTCCTGTCTGTAAATAATGCAACCAATTACAGAATTACAGTAACTAACACAAATATACACTAATATGAAAATCACGTGGTATAAAAAAATTGCAAAGGAGACCTCAATTGCATATTGCTCAGCAGGCAAGCCAAATGCATCCCATCCCATTGGATGCAAGACATTGTAACCTTGCATACGTTTTAGCCTTGCAAGAATATCGGTAGCAGTATATCCCAGTGGATGGCCTACATGTAACCCAGCTCCGCTGCAACAACCCAAAAAATCCACTCAAACAAAGAAAGCTTAGTCGGTTGTGAACATCAGACTACAGAAAATTAAAAAGTCGTCACTAAAACTTATCATTCCAGAATTTATACAACAAAACAACTCAGCCAACAACAACCATAACCCCAGTATTTTAGCATACTGAGGATATAATAATATAGAAGAAGAAACTCATCAGTGACTGCATTTACATAACATAAAAAAACCAACCATAAATGGGAATTGCCATTTCAGAAGTCTTAATTGGCCACATTCGTTCTTCATCAAACACAAAAGAAAAGAAGAGAAAGAGAGGACCTGGGATAAGGGAACATGTCAAGAACATAGAACTTGGGCTTAGAGGTGTCAATTTCATCTGGGGTTCTAAAAGTTCGATTGTTTTCCCAATAACTCTGCCATTTTGGTTCGATCTCGTGAAATGGATATGCCCTCTTCACCACTTGCTGCTTTTGCTTCTGCTCTTCAATTTCATTCGCTGAGCACCGAACTATAGCCCTCCTAGTAGAAAAAGAATTGAACCAACTGGGTCTCTTTACAACAGTAAAACTTGTACACTGTTTTTGAAAAGAAAGGGATTGAGGAAGAAACTGGATGTGAATGTATTGTGTGTTCATATTTTCTACCCGGGCATCGAGTTAAAGCGTGGACAGTGGTGGTACTGGTGGATTCAAGTGGAGATAATGCCGCTAGTTTATTATTTTATTATTGTTTATTTATTTTTTGCACTCGTTTGTTCGTTGGCCGTTAAGGTTAAGGGTCCGTCCTCTGAAAGGCAAATGCTAAATTAAAATATGGTAATTTATTCCTCCCACCTGAACAATGTATAAATGATATTGGAATATTATTTATGTGAGAGAGGGATAAGTTACACATGTATTATAAGTTTGCAGCCTCTCTTGAAAAATTATTATTCTTTACACAGTCTTTGATTTGACAATTGACATAACGAACCTTATCTCAATTCTTACATTTAATAAGAGTAATAATACTAATGCAAATGCACCACATTAGAGATTAGATTAGATGATATAGTAGGATCAGATGACGATGATGACATAAATTATTATTAATAGTAGTAAATTTACTCTTCTTATTACCATGATCAGGACATTGTTATTGTAATAAAACTCCATTCTCCTATCCCAAGGTTTTTGATTTTTCATCATAATACTAGTAGTTGGCTGAATTGTTTGGTAAGCATCCAGTAATATCTTGATTTTTTTGTGTTACTTGATTTTCAGCAACTGAACAAAGAGATTGATCCCAATAAGCTATAACATTTTTAATAAGATTAACAAAAAAATTAGAGTTAAAACATTAATAATAAAATATTACTACCGCCATGGCATGCCATGCGTTTTTAACATAAAATTAAAAAAAAATCACTGGAATTTAATTAGATTAAATAAATGATTTTCCCAAATTTTTGTTTGATCGCAACAATCTTTTACGATCTGTTACATGAAGATGTGTTTATTTGTAAGAGCAGGGTATTCAAGTAATAAACAGACTAAAACTCAAGGAGTCTGAACAAAAATGTTGCATTACACTCTCTCTGTAACTCTAGTCTCTATGTATACATAACAAGCCAACCGGCTGAAATTTTATCATGACTAACCAAAATTCCAATGAATATAAAAAATCTAAAATCTAGCAGCCTTGGGTCTATCCTTTTGTTATCTGTGAAAACTAAAACAAAAATGTTACAAATTTTGTAAATGTTCTGACTTCTAAAGGCCCATGACTGCGACTGTGACTGTGAATAGGAGACTAGCTTCCATTTCCATAGGAACAGGATTCAATTCAAAGCAGGTATCAAACTGTTTGCGTCTTTGATTGCTTGCTCAACTGCATAGAGAATCATTTTCTTGATCTGCTCAAGAAACACAAAGGTACAAGGAAAAAAGAATAAAAAAGATGTGGGTTAGTAAAACAAATACAGAAGAAGAAGATATCCCATGCACATAGCATTTTCATTTTATGAAAACAAGGTATACTTCAAGTTTGTCTTCTCTGGCTCTATGGTTCTTTGGAAGAAGTCTGAACTCCTTGGTTAAACGAAGGCATTCCTTGACATTTTCCGGGGAGACAAAGTCCACAGCAACTTTCGTACACGACTGCATGCAAATCAAATGAATATGATCAGCAAGACCAAGTTGTTTGTGTATTAAGAAAAGGCAAAACCGAGGAGGAAAATTATGAGGAATTCTTACCTTGAGATTCCTAACTTGGTGTGGGCATCCTGCCGGAATAAATACAGCCTCTCCAAGTTTTTGTTCAAATGTCCATGGCTCAACTCCTAGAAAATGAATAACAAACATGTGAAAAGCTCAAGTAATTTTGCAGTTGTTCGTTAAACAAATTGTCATTGGATTATTACGTACTAACCAAATTCTACTTTCAACTTCTTTTTGTGCTCTGAAGTTAAGTAAAAACACTGGTCATGAATTGGATGAATGACCTAATGAAAAATGAGCATAACTTGTTAGAAAAATTAGCCCATCTGACATGATAAAGCAAAGTTTTGATTTTTCACTAATAACCTGTTCTACTGGCGAACAATAGGTGTGCCTGAATTCTTTGAAGTGCTTTCTTAGATATGCCTCTAACTTGGGAACATCCTCCCTCCTGAAAATGTCCCACAAAGCACCACCTGATTCCACCATTGTCCCTTCTGAAGAAGGACAAGTAGAGGTAGTCCCTTGCATCTCATCTCTGGACATTTTGAACTCTCCTCTAATTCCTGAAGGGAGCAGCTCCGAATGTTTGATTTCTGAGACATCCGTATCTTCTTTATTATTATCACTGCTGGGTTCTTCAATGCTTTCATCCATTCCCTCCTGTACAAGATTTTCTTTCATATCCTGTGCTCTATGTGCCTGCTTCAATCTTTCAACTGCAGAGTGCTGCTCTTCAGTTAACACTACTTCTTCTGTATGCGTCAAAATGTTCACCTACAACCATCAACAAATAGTTGAATAACACAAACCTGTAAAGAAGAAAGTAGCCGAAGAAAGGTTAAAAGAGGTTGTAAATCTAGCATCACTAGGCGTAAACTAGATTCTATTTGAGAGATTCCAAGCTTTGAATAACACAAACCTGTATGTTCCTTAAACCAGGACAATATATATTGGGGTCCATTTATTGCCCGTCATGCAATTTGGACCACCAAATTGAAAATTAATGATAAAAATGCACATCCTTGTTTAACTTCAGAAATGGACGTCAACTGATCGATCATTAATCACTATTTTTGAAGTTAACGCATTGCCATCAGATTTATCTTCCTCTATATAAGTTTTAACATAAAACCACCACCTTGGATATATAGAATCTTCTGCCCACAAGTACCCACGCATAGCATGATTTCCTGCTTATTCTGATATCATTCTTTTTTTCACATTAAGTAAATGCAATGCATTCTAGAAGTTGTCTGAAATGCAAAACATATGATCTTCTGTATATTTTGCACATTATGTAAATGCATTGCATCTAAGTATTTAAACAACTGCCTTACATCAAAACAAGCAGGAAATCAAATGCTAAGAATTTCTGGAAAGAGAAAGAAATAGAATCAAACATGGCTCTATATGAAAAGTTCAGCAATGAACAAAGTTCTCACCATATCAGAGAAAAGCTAAAAAGAAGGAATGTTTGAGACATACCGCATCTGACATGTCGCAATGCAGCTTTGTTACAGAGTCCCCTCTTCCAAGCTCTTCAGCAACTCCATAAGCAATATATGTTTTAGGACCCATGTCCGGTTTCAAGACACCAGATGGAAACTTAACTGCGAGGTTCAGGATACCAGCCCTAGGATCACTGTATTCTTGAAATGGCAATGCACTTATAAACTCATCGCAATGGCGTGGCAGAAGATCTTCAAACTTGTCAGATGGAGGCCAGTCCTTTAGCTTGAGCATCTCCGGCCAGAAGTTATCATATCTTCTCCCTTCTGTATAACCTTTAAAAAACTGGCGAGTTCTAATCTCCACCTGTGTTTAAGACAAACTTGGCATTCAAAATAAATGCTTGATAAAGAAAAACTGTTCATCAATCAAAACTCTAGATGAATTTGCACTAAGAAATCATAAGAAATTGACAATGCATGATAAAGAATCTGAAGATATCTGCACATAGCTATGAAACCGAGAGTTTTGCGCAGATATTAAATTAAAAAAAGAAATGAACATGCTGATCAGATGATGTGCAGACATGTTTTGAGTGACATGAAAAAAGAGTAAGGATAAAAAAATTCTAGGAATAACATTGCAGATCCTTTCCACAAAAATGAAAAAAACATTGGGGATGAAGATTCTTTTGCTCATCATGTAATGCAGATTCATCAGACCAAAATTTCATAGCTGATAAATTTAAATATTATGGAGAGGAATAATAGAACTAAACCTCACAAGAAGCCAAGCAATCAATAGCCTTCACTTCTGACATCTTAGAACTAACTTCTGAATCTACATTTTCACATAATGCACGCCACATAACCATTGGCTCCCAACTCAAACCAGTCCCCTTGTCAAGAACATTGCGAACAATGACTGGTTCACCTTTAATCCAGTGCTTTTGAAAGCAGAAAAGCTCTTTGTCCTCCTGGATTTTTGTTGAATCTGGACAGTACAAAAAGTTGTCATCAGATCCTTCTCTAGAAGCTGCTTTACATAACATACCTGTGCCTGTTTCAGCACAGTTCAGCCTCAAGTTTGTTAATTTATTGTCCAAAATCAGCACTAAATCTCTAGCTTCCTTTTCCAAATCTGAAATCCATCTATCTGGAAGAATACGCTTGAGCTCCAATACACAATCATCACAACCACCCATTTCAGTTGGAGGGCATGAAATACTTCCATTGTCATCAGCACTCCACATAACTGATGGCTCAACATGATCATCAGGAGTTTGAGGAAAGCATGATTCTGGTAGAGGATCCCCACCATGCATGTAACCATAGCCTCTGTTGATGTACTGAAATTTCAGTTCAGCATGGCCTGAAAGCCTTCCTTCACGAATTTCTTTACAACAAGTGAGACAGAGTTCATAGGAACACTTAGGGCAGCTTCGATGAAGATCGATAATTGAAGTTGCACAGTGGTTGCTGCTTAAAGACCAACAAATATTAACCAGTAAGACCTTAGAGAATGACACAACCGACTGCATATGACTATTAGTCTCTTGTTGAGTGAGATGCTAACCAATACACACGCTCATCATTGCCACAAAGAGTCTCTGATACACCAACCTTTAAAAAATGCACCCCTACAAATTAGAAAAACCATTTTTAGCATTGAAATAAATTTACGCAAACAATCATACTCCAATAAGAAAATTACTTACTTTGAATGCTAGCCTCAAACTCTATTTCCTGAGTTTGTTCCTCACATATTTGTCTTAGAAAAGGGAGGACCAACACCATCAAGTAATGTAGATGCTCAATCTTTTCGCAATCACTCAAGTTTTTCTTTGATGTCTGAAGTTGGGAAATTGACATACATAATCGTTAGAAGATAAAATTTAATTTCACAAGTAGGATAGTTCACTAACTCACAACCATCAGAAGTATTTGGTGTTATCTATTTTCCAGTAACATCAATAAGGAAAACCTCAAGCAGACGGTGGAATTAACTAGTCGAAAACAAAGAATAATCCAGTAAAACTAAGAGAACCTTCTATGCCTAGCTACTGTAAGCATAACAACTAACTATACAGCGCTACTACTTATGATCTAATAGAAAAACTATACAAATATTATCTCTGGAATAAGATTTACAGAAGCATATGAGAATTAACAAGCAAATTCTCAAAGAAGGTGCTGGAACATGAAGATGAAAATTGCCAATCTGAGTCAGGATTGCATTTCTTTTAAGGACAAACTGAAAATATTAAATACAAGAACTTGAGAAAAAGCTATTGTCAAGAACTCGCTGTCTCAAGATTGGAAACAATCACTCAGAAGACTTCATCGTTACCACATGGATTACTTCAAAGTGACTGAACTGGTGCAGTTTCATTTTTGTTGTGGAATGACTTTTGGTTCATAAACGACCACAGTACTGGAAAGTTTGTCATAGGTTCATGAACGAGTACAGTACTGGAAAAGAAATGTAAGAAAAAGAAGAGATATAACTAATACAAACCTCAATCAACCCACTTGTGTGCAAGCATACGCTGCAGTTGCAATTTCTACGGCAAAATGGGCATAGTTCTGCTACATCTGCTTCTGACATCTGAGGATACCTATTGGAAACCAAAAAAAAAAAATTGCAGTAATAGAACTCCTTATGCTTTAAAACAAAGGGAAAGAAAGTAAAAATTCTTCTAGCTAAAACTTTACCATAGCTTGATACACTGGATACAGTACACTTTGGTTCTACATTTGCCGCAAGGAACAACATATTTGCGTTCACTTTTCATACACTGGTGACATTTAATGCGCTCTAATTCTTTTTCCTGCTTCTTCAAGCAAAAATTTTAACACCCTTGAGTCCCGAAAAAAAAAATGTACAGAAGTTCTCTTCAAGAAAAAAATCATCAAACTATACAATTGTAGGAAGAGAAGAAATAATAGAAACAAAACCTTTACGTTTCTTGCAGTGCATCTGCCATTGCCATTACCATTGCTTTTCAGAACAGAATCGGAAGAACCAGAAGATGTCGATGATGAAGAACAAGAAGAATTATTCGCAGAATCAATTTTCTGCCTCCCCTTGTGTGGAATTGGTTTGATCATTGCACCATCTGGCCTTCTAGATCTCCGACGTTCTCTGATTCTAATCAGGGCAATTGCTTCAGCATCACTATCCAATTCCTCCGACATTTCAACTTCAAGACTTGTTCTCTTGTCTGAGACTTCATCCTCTTGTTCATTTTCATAACCAATTTTCCTGTTCAAGGCACTACGAGGCTTCTTAGGAACTCTCTTACTATCCAAGAATCCAAAATCTTGATTCACTCTCCGCTTCTCAGCTACCGAGGATGCCTGCAAAATATATGCTTCCTTTTCTTTCTCCTGGGCAATTTCCTTCATATTTTCCTGGTCTAACACTTTTGAAACCCCTCTCCTCTGCCACGATATATCCGAGGTTCCTCCGATTCTCTGCATTTCGTCATCAGAGTAACGGTCTAGGCCTTCTCGCTTTGCAATCATAGCAGCCATTCTCACTGCGGATGCAATACAAAAGCAAATTTAATATCTCCTAATTTCATTGCCAAACTACAAGCAGCAGGCAGATCATTAGTCATTACCTAACAAGTTTCATGATTTCCCAGGAAAGAAACAACCCCAAAGCCAATCACAGTAAAACTAAAAGACTCCGCCCACATGATTAAGGGGATATTAGATTTTCCTCCTTTTAAAGTGAACAAACTATACATAGCTGCATTTTTGAGAATTAATCAAGCGCACCAAACAGTCTAAAAAAGATGAAGCAAACAGAGGGGTTGACCCAAAGTCAATGCAAATCAATAACAAAAAAAATCACATCGAAAAAAAATGAAAACGATTTTACATTAAATGCAGCGATAATAATAATAACATAATTCCGTTGAGACAGTCAACCTTTCTCGAAGCCAGCAATTGAGACATGAATGAAGTAAACGTGAACGTCGTCGTTTGCGGAAACTGAAGATAACAAAGATAAATCGGTTAAAACGGGTATAAGCTTTCTTTTTGTCGAGAAAGAAAGACGAATAATTTTGCCAGTGAAGGATTTTTTAATTTTATTTTGATTCCATATACGGAACGGAATAGCGAGTGACGAAAGGTCGAAAACAAGTCAGTGAAGGTTGTCGTTGGCAATTCATTGGGGGTATCAAACAATGCGGGGATTTGATTTGGCGCGTTCAATGCAATCGAATGAATAGATAGATGCCTTCCCTTATTTTGAGAGCCCTTCAAGTTAAAAGGACATTTTGTTGGTTTTATTTTATTACGTATCTTTTGTTAATTAATGGGAATTAAACCCAACCCAAAAACAAGAAAAAAAAAAAAATATATATATATATATATATACATTAATTTTTTTCTTTCCCACGTGAATTCGACTAATGAAATGAAGAATTTTTTTTCTTTTTTTTTTTTAACCAGCCAATCCATAAAATTATTTTACTTCAAGACTTTAGTCTTTGAATGTCCCAAATCAAATACCACAGAGAAGAGAAGTTGCTCAGGTATTTCCAGAAAATTGTCAAGTGACATCTCATATCAATGAACAAAAGAATCGAATGGCTGAAAGTAAATGAAAGTCTGTCCTAGTTTGTGAGATATTGCACTCTAAAACAAAAAAAAAAAAAAAAAAAAAGAAACAGTAGCCCACTAGGCCACTAATGACTAAACCAATGGGAAATATTAGGAGATTCCTTTTTATTTCTTCCTAAAAATAAAATTCTTCAAAGGCCGAAGCTTACAAATACAAGTTGTTATACTGCTTTTGTACCCACGTGACGTGGGTTTCTGAAACAAGGCGTTTTCAAGAAAAACCAAAGCCCGTGGGCCGTGGCCATCCAAGGCAAGCGCAAGACCACAGAAACACAATCACCCGCCATTACTGAACTGGCTGTGGCTTACTACTTTATTATTTCAGATAAAATCGAAGAAAGGATTTTTCTTGATTATATTGAAAACTCAGTTAAAATCAGCTTGCTTTGCAAGCTAGCAGCAATTCAATTACCAAAAACAATGCGAACAAAGATAAAATTGTAGTATCAATTAAATTTAAAAAATGCGTACCGAAAGATAACCAATTGATGAAGTTGCTTCCCCAGTTCCCATTTTGTTTTCTCAAAATAATAAAATTGAAGCCGTCGATCAGCCTTGAACAGAACACAACACAACACAGATCTTCCAGGATTTTAAGTTGAAAGACGATTGCTGACCTCAGCTCCGACCGTCGGGTCACACACAAATTTATAATAGCTCATGAGGCGCCCCTGGTTTTGTTGACTAACTGCCAAGGCCGTGTGCTGCATTTATTTTTAATATAAAATTAGTAGAAATTGACCATATCCATTTCTATTCTTGACTTTTTGAGTCAATGTACAGAAATTTATAAAAATAGCACCAAAATTTTTAATTTTTAAAAATCGATCCCTCTAATTTTTTTTTTTTTTTTTATCATCAAATACAAGTTTTGGACCAAAACACTACGCACATTTCAGATCCATGATTGTCACACTTATTGTGCTACAAGCATCTGTTTTTTGTGACGAGGGAAGGGACATGTGCTTGTTGCACAAAATTAAATGGTTGTAATTATGTGCAACAGACTATGGATAGGCATTCGGTACTAAATTTGAAATTTATTTTAATTTTTTGTTTGGTTCCGATTAATTCTATAACTTATTTGGGTTGTATTTTACAATCTGATTGGATTAAATTTTGGTTTGGGTTAAAACCGAACGAAATTGAAAAGACAATCGAGTTGCTTAAAATAAAAAAAAAATCCCTAAATCTAGTTCAGTAATTCTCAATATCCTCCACCTCTTTTTTTATTTTCACAAATCGATCTCTCTCACACTTAAAGTCTCAATGTTAAAATTAAAAAAAAAATTCTCAAAAATGAAAATAACCAAACACAAACAAAGCAGTCGCTGCCTAATCCTCCTCCTCCTTCTTCATCTTCACACAAACACATGCACCGCAGCCATTGTCGTCAGCCGTACCTAGCTTACGACTGCATGCCAACCGATCACCACTGCCTCCTTGTTCATGGAAGGTCAACTTTTGGTTACAATTCAAGGCGTTGAGTTTCCCTTTTGATAAATTTTTGTACTTGGATCTTCACATTTTTTTTCTTGTTTTAATATGTTGCTATCTCTATTTCTTTCAGCTTAGTAGTTCTCTTGGATTCCTTTATTTAGTTGATGGGAAAATGTATTAAAAAAAAAAAATAGAAGTTCTTGCCAAATTTCAGTTTGAATTTCAAACCTGATTGGGCTGAATTTTCCAACCCAAATCGAAACCTAAACAACTCAAACTGAAATCCGATTTGCACACCCCTATAACAAACACATGTCGCTCTATTTATCGCACATATTCTAGGTTTCGTCTCCAATTTTGTTTTAACTCGAATTTTTATTGTATTCAATGATTTTTTTATCTATCAATTCAAAGTAAATTCTTTAAGAACCTACATTATTTTATGAATGGAAATAATAAAATTTTGCAACAAAACTCACATCAATTTCAAACCTAAACTTAAAACATTACCATATTGGTATTGCTTAAAAACATACACTAACCTTAACTTCTTCCTCGCTAATTGATGATTCTATTTTCACTTACACATTACTACATTTGTCTGATGAATTTGGTAATTTGTTAAGAGTGATAAGGTTTGGTGATTTCGTGAGGTGGTATGTCTCCTTTTTAAATAAGGATTTTTTAAGATTTTTTCTTATTTAGTAGAATTCCTATTTAAGGAATAAGTACTTTCCTCTTTAGGATTTGGCTTCTTATTCAAGGAGGAATACTATTAGTACAAGAAAAAGAATACTTCTCTTACAAGTAATAAGCAAGTAATAAGCACTATATATAGGGAAGTTGGGTTCACTTATTTACATACAAAAACAACAAAATAACATAACAATAAGGCTCTCTGCAAGTAGACAATTTCTAGTATATGAGAAACGGTAGGTTATTGGGTGTTATTGGAGTTTTGGGTGTAAGAAAAATTACTAGAGTACTTGTAACAATTTTTCACAAAATCGATTTTTCTCTTGTCGTCCTTGGCGGCCGTGGTTTTTCTCCGGAATAGGAGTTTTCTACGTAAATTCTTGTGTTGTGTGATTGGTTTTATTCTTCATCTATTTTCTGTTTATTATTTGTTTGATATTTTTGCTTGCAAGATCTAGGGTGGAATTCAAAATTCCCAACAAAATTCCCCAACAGTAGTGAAGTTTTATTTTTTATTCTTTAAGAGTGGCATTAGTTTGGTAATTTGTTAAAAATGAAGGGGTATTTAATCCAAAAAAATTGTATTTAGCTAGTGATGATAGAAAAATTTGTAGTGGGGACAATTTTTGTAAATTTCCCGTCAATATGGAGTCTTCGCTCCTACTCTCACGACTCCTTCTCACCCCCCCCCCCCCCTCCCACTAGTTTTATTGTTTATTTTTCTTTTTTTTTTCTATATGCCAAATTATTAAGAGTGATAATATTTTTAACTGTGGACTAAGACATATAATATCTTTCAACTTTCACCTTTTTTTTTTATATTGATATTATAATCATACTATAACTTATATTTATATGAGATTATTATTGATATTTATAATTAGACTATTACTAAGACCAGTTTATATTAGTTCTTATAAAATACTGTCTAAATTTTTACCCTTACGAGTATTCGAGGGATGTCTATTCTACTCACATTGATAACAGTACTCTCACTAATATTTGAGGAGCATCCCTAAAAGGCTCTTCAGATAAGATTTTACTTCTTATTTGAAGAGTAATCTTATCTGAAGAATCATGCCAATATAAAACACTTCAAAAGACACGTTAATTTAGTTTCTTCAGATGAGATTTGTTTCTCACTCGTCAATATTACCGAGTGAGTTTCTCACTCTTCTATTAATATTTTATTATTATTTATCGAAAAGATAAGAGTATTATAATTATTATTTTTATTTAAAAAAAAATAACAGCTATTCAACTGCTTTTTTATTAAAATAATATTAATTTATTTTTATTTGATGATTCTTTTGGAGGAGATTTTATTTTTCCAATCTCTTATTTGACACATAGGTAAGTAAATAGGTATTTAAAGAGTAAAATTTAAATAGTCTTTTGGAGATGCTCTAATGCACTCACAGATTTTTACCCTTACTAATTTTTACCCTCACTGATATTCAAAAAACGTCTATTCTACTCATATTAGTAAAGGAGAATACTGCCTCCACTCGATTATTTGTTATAATCAAGGAATGAATTTAGTCCTCATAATGCTTTTATAGGGGCTCGAACTGCTGCCCTCACAATTCAGCCCTGGGCACTCGGCCTATTATCTTTATACTTTCACCTGTGTTATTACTAATTAATTTTATTTTTTACCATTAATCCACCTCGCAAATGATAACACATCATAAATCATATCGCTTAAGATGTAAACTATGTATGTGTTGTATTACTCAATTGTTAATCATGATCTGTCTTAGGGCCAGTTTGATAATGCTGTAGTTTTTAAAATAATTGCCATTATATGTACTGTAGAAATAATCAGTTATGAAGTGAATCAGTTAAACGTTTGGTAAAATTAATTTTAAAAAATACTGTGAGTTTTAAAAGCAGTTATATCGTTTGGTAAATCTTATTGTTGAACTGCAGTATGAAGGTAAATGACTGAATTGGACATAATGTTGAACAAAATTTATTTACACGTTTATAAACATGTATATAAAATATTTTTAATCGTGTATATAAAATAATTGATATTTAAAATAAATATTTTATATTATTAATTTGATTTTTTTTACTTTGTTATCTCAATATAATTAGTAGTAATAATAATAATATCTTTAAAGTTAAAGTTTTCATTTCTTAACTAATTAGGATAATATACATATAATCAGACTCATTCTCTACTTTTAAAATCTATTGTAAAATAGAATGATTTTGTCAAAAGTGATTTTCAAAAGATTAAAATTAATTTTTTTTATTTTTAAAAGAATTAAAATTAATTTTAACTTTTCAAAATTACTTTTAAATATCCCAAAAACAATCCCAAATAAGCTCTTAATCATTCACGATTTATGTAATATAACTGTGTATTTATATTAACAATCACCAAAGCAAATTAATTTCAACATTTGCAGGCAAGGTTATTCAACACAAATTTTCAAGTTATCCTCACTAAATGACTAAACACATGTGGATTACACTACATTTGTAAGACCAGATTGAATTTGATGAACTCTTAAGATTTGATTGGATTAGATGATACTAGATTATACAATATTATCTTTTGTTTGGTATAATGTCGGATATGACTATATTAAATTTAATCTAATGAAGTTAAAATAACTATTTAAATAATGTATTATTTTTTAAAATTGTTAAATTTTAATATTTAATATTCAATATTATTGTAAATAAATAATTGAATAAATTTTATGTTTAATATTACATACTAGTTAAAATAAATTACTAAATCATAATTTTGACATTTAATCTCAAATTTAAAACAAGTTAAAAATAAATTATTGAATAAAATTTTGATATTAGTAGTAAATTTAAATTAAAATAGTTATTCTTATCTAAACCCATGTGAAAATGAGGAATAATAATCCAATGAACATTATTCTTATCTACCTTTTGTCTAACATCCAAATTCCAAACATAGCCTATTACTATAATAATTTAGACTCTGATAAATTCTATTTGGAATAAATGCTTTAAAAAAAAAAGACAATTGAAAAATTTACAAAGATACAAGAAATTGGAAAAGGATTCTTTGATGGCAGTGTTAAGCACGCATGCCTTTTCATATACAAACAAATCCAAATAATTGCCCAGCTCACAACATTCACGCAATTTACTTCCATAACATTTTCCCCTTCCAGGTCTGCTGCAAAATCCAGAAGTTGCTTCTTGGTTAAAGTTATGCAGACCGAGTTCAACTGGCGCTCCGCGTCTCTGTCTATACAACAATATAAACTGCGATCTTCTTGCTCAAATAATTTACACTGTCACCACCCTTCAATGTGAGTACAAGTCTTATACCTAATCAAGGCTCTGGATGTTCCTGAACAACCTCAGGCAAGGACGGTGAGGATGCACCACTCATTTTGCTGGGCACTGGTGTGTTTCTTCGTGATTGACGTTTCGTGGGGACTAACACACTTTCATTTTCCTCCCTTTTGTAAACCACATCGTCATCGTCATCTTCACCTTTAAAGACAGGATGGATATATGCATTTTGAAGATAACCTTTCAAGTTAAGGTTCGGTTCCCTTGCACGCTCCAAGGTGTCTTTCATCATTGCTTCCTGAAAATCATAACAGAAAAGAACACTAAGTCAATAACAGCTCTTTAGGTAATCTTGTTCAGCCATCAAATCTTGTTCAGCCATCAACAGAACAAGTGTGGAGAGATATTTTCAACACATCGAGCACCAACAGACCTGTAATGGGTATTTAACAAATGCAGATTCATAGCGGTCTTTTGAGAAATAATGGAACCAAATTGTCAGCACAGGAAGAGCAATGAGAAATGGTGTTGACAGAGCAGCTTTCTTTGTACTCAACAACCCCATAAGAAGCAACTGTGATATAACCAATGCAGCTATAATACGTCTATGGATGTCGGGCCAAAATGCTGCTGCGCTCTCATACTGCTGATTGTAAACGTTTATAATCTACATTTTGAATACAATAAATAAAATAAAAAGATTAACATCAAGAGAAAAGCATACAGTTCAGTCAACAAAAAGAAATATTTCAAAAAATAATGCTCCACTGCCCACAAGAAATTCTAAAAGCATGATATTGGCATGTTCCATCAGTATTTGCAATAAAGATTGAAACTTTTGGCCTTCATCTACTAGGTTGAACCAATAAAAATATTGGGTTTTACTAATTTGATTGGCAAGGCCCTCCTCCCTGCATGCACAATTAAATTATCCATTATGTTGAACATTGTATAATCAAAGAATTGACTCTTTACCTGATGCCGGAAAACAACGTATGCCAGCGCAAAGAAAACTATTATGAAAGGAAGCAAGAGGGGTGTCACCGTGGCATAAACAAGGCCTAGAAGAAAATAAAACTGTATACGAGGTTCTGCAGTGTTGAAACCAAGACTTCCTGGATCCATTGCCTCCTCCCTGTCCTTTTCAGTCTTCACCAAGAAGAAATTCTTAAGATGGAAGATTATGAGTGGTTTCAACATCAAAATCTCTGCAGCTATACCAGCCCATCCATCGACCATTATATAAGTTATGAAGAAAGTTGCTTTCTTTGGTATAGCTATACCAATTGTCTTGGGAATACTGTCAAAAGCAAGAGAGAGTTAAATGTCAAGAAAGCTGAAGATAACAAAATTGGATGGGGAATGCAAAATCCAATCACATCTCAGAAAGGAGTAATGCCACCCTTAATGCACAAAGGGCCTATAAGTTTGCTGAAAATAGACAATGCCGAAATGAGAAGGTGATGATCAGTCAGTTACAACATACTCATTTGCCGACTGCTTAAGAAAGGAATTCAGCTGTTCAAATGCAGATCCAGTGATTATGCTCCCAAGGAACACGTTCACAAAATTGAACAAATAATATCTAGTAGCTGCTCTCCGTTCAAGAGAAGATAGAGATATAAAGCCTTCAAATTTAGACATGATCATCAATATCGTTGGAAGAAAGATGAGAAATAGCTTCAAAGCAATGCCGGGTAGAAAACCTTGGACGACTGACTTGATAAATTTGCTGAGTTGCAAGTAAAACTAAAATCAGTTAACTATAATTATGCAATTTGGATGCCATCTGAAGAGGGTTTGAGGATGACAGAAACTTACGCTTCAATTACAGGTCTCAGAAACGGTGCAGCTTTCTCGATTCCCTCAATGCTTGCAAAAGATTGTACAATTGCAATAGGGATCATGAAAAAGAAGGTAAGAAAAAAGAAAGCAACCCCCATGATCAGCCTCCTAACTGAAAGTGAAACATATGGGATTGCTAGGTTTTGCCAATATACATCACGCGGCTCAGGAGCCCACTCAGTCAACCACAAAGTAGGATTTCTTGTTTGTTGAGTTTGTGCACAAACAGCAGCACCCCATCTAGATTTAAAGGAAACAAATGCCGCTGGCATGATCGCCTTAGGATCACTAACAACCCTTTCTCGCTCTTCAGCTATCTGAACACCATCAAATTGGTGCATTTCTTCTTAGCAATAACTTATAATGGCAAAATAATATACATATGAATATAATTGTGTTAAAAAAAAGGAAGGAAATATATGGCTTATTCAAGTTAAGCAAAGCATACAAATTTTCAAATCACTATATCAACTCCCTTATGTAACATGCACAAAGCCTTCAAATATCAGTCACAATGAACATCCCAGTCAATGCCTTTAGTATTAAATAAACTTTTTACCCTTCTAATTATTAAAAAAGCGAAATATAGTTATAGACCAAACTAAATTCATATATCCATCACTATTCTTACACTGGGAAAAACTATCCGACGGTTCAAAAACTACAAGAAATGTCAGAGTTTAACCCAAAACATTCCCAACACTACAGAATCTCGAATGTTTACCAGCAAACAGTTTTATAGATGATGGAGAACAAACCAAGTAGCAAGAAACACAATGTTATACAGTTCAGCTAGTGATTCAAATGACACTAAAAAATAGTTCAGCAGTTTAACCAAATTTTCCAGGATCATGAATTCTTCCAATTAGTTGCATAAGTGCTATATTTAAAGACAAATATACTTTCTTTTAAAGTACAATACAATTATAAATTGAAACAGCTTAAAATGATATGTAATTGACAAAAGTTACAAATGCTAAAAGAGAATACAATTTATATGTTTTAAAACAAGCTACCACGACTAGGCTTGAGAATAATGCCACTAGGCCTGTCACGTCAAAGCTACTACAAATTAAGAAAATGTCACCTACAAAAGCAATATGGAAACAGTGCAGCAAGGATACTCACTTCTTTTGACAATTTTTCAATTTCAGATATGTGATAATCAATTCCATCCACTTTTTCTCCCCAAAGCCCAAGAAAACCAATCTGGCAAAGAAAAAACACAAAGATATTTATGACAATCACAAAATTAAAAGATTACAAAATGACATATCAAATTGATTACCTTCATCGTTGGCCTATTAGAATTATTTCTAGTGTATTTAAGTTGGTAGTAGTCAAGCCAATTCTGCAATTTTTTCTTCTTCTTCACCAATTTTGCAAGTTTGTTTGCATTGACAACTACCTGCAAAAAGGTTTTCAACAAACTCAATATTGAATGACAATAATAGAATGATTCGCTAAAATATATATCACTTGTAAAACATGTGCTTTACTGTATTAAACAGTCAAAAATGCAGAATATTTTTAAAATGTGTCTTCCAGGTAGCTGGACCTTGTTAAATTTCAAGTAATTGCACAACAGACTTGGACCAAATCCTTCTCACACTAGGAGGAAGCGCAATAAGCTACCTCCCATTTTGTAGTCATAAACTCAATACGGACCTCTAATGTCAACAAGAAATTCTTTTACATTAATGAAGTCCTAGAAATAATCAGATTCCATGACATTAAAAACCAACCCTTTCCAACCAAAGAATATTAATATAAAGAGTCAGATTTAACAGAAATTGACCTGATGCGTTAGATAGTGATCGGGGTGGTTCACCAAAAAGAAATGCTCCACAAGCTCACTAACAGATTCATCCGGATCTGGAGGAACATTCCTAACAATGACCTGTTAAACAATAAGATTCCATTATACAACATTGGTATTGAAGCACAATATATAAAAAGCATCTTAAATAAAAATGCAAGTAAGATCCAATTCTATTACCACAGACAACGTAGATGTTATTAAATATTATGGTATGCCACAAGACTTTCAGTTTTGGTTAGAAAGTCGTAATATCATAGTCCCTGATGCAGATGGTTTGCGGATTGACAGATGCTTTCTAGTAGAATTAAGCAAAATTGTAGGGTCGAAAGTCCATTACTAACATTTTCAAATTCGTTTCATCATGTTACCAATGTAACTACTTCCACGTGGATACTAATAAGTATTGATTACAAAGTCATATAATAAAATTGCCTGATGCAGATGGTATGCGTGTTGACAGATTCTTTCTAGAACAACAAAGGAAACTTGTAGGATAGAAAGTCCCATACTTCCATTTTTTCAAATTTTGTTTACCATGTTACCAACTTAACTAGTTGCAAGTGGCAACTAATAAGAATTATACACCCAGTGAAAAACTTGAACCTTACTTTGAAAAAAATTCAAATAACAAATACATAATAACAAATACATAATAACAAATACATAATAAAATTCTCAAAGTTATTTGAAAAAAGAATTACAAATCAAACTAATTTAAAGCAAAGAAAGGAACTTACTGTAAATTGATCTGGACGACGTTTTTCTGATGCAAGAAATTGCAACCGCAAATTAGCAACTTTCTCGTACTCCTTTAGCAACACATAACATGTCCAAAAGGTAAAGGCATAAGCCATCACAACATGAGTCCAAAACCTGCAGTCCAGGAACAAAATGTCATGGCAAAGGCCTAGAGTTCATTGTCATTCAAAGATAATAAGTTAAGAATTAACCCAAAAAAAAAAAAAGTGACTAAGGTCTCATACCTTTGTGATTTAAGCGGAACATTTGAAATCGAGAGCTTATCAATGTCACTCGCAGTTACATTCGATATCTTGATGGCTTTATCTAATGTGTCATTTGTATAGTTAACCGGTACCAAAACAGACCACGCAACCAAAGCTATAGGAACAAAAATCTTAAGTCCTATCAAGTAAATCCGCAAGTAGACAGCAGAATCCAATCCTGCATGCTCAATAAGCTCTGGTTCCGGCATTTTCAATGCCTCAGGCATCCAATTCAAGAACCTTATATATGATCTAAAGTCCAAATTGACAAACTTCCGCACAAAAGCTCCTCCATGTGTAGGACTATCTCTTAAACCCTGAAGGTACCATTTCGGAAAGTATACCCTATCATTGAATGGTTGAAGTCTTAATATTGCAAATGCTATTAAGAAAACAAAGGCACTGAGAATATTAAAAGCTGCTGAAACCCCTATATCCGCAAGCGTAGCCATTTATAAATCTCCAGACAACAATCGCTTTCTCCCTAAAAAATTGATCAAGAAGAAAAATATCATTTAAGAGAAAGAAGCAAAATCTTAACCAAATGAAAATTACAAGTAGTATTCAAAATCAAACTAAAAAAAAATTACTAAAAATAAAAAAATTCGACTATATTGACCAATACAATCTGAATCCAATTAAGTGTAAGACAGATTTATCTTTTGGCGCAAAACTTAAACTTAAATCAGCCGAAAATTTGCTAAAAATAGAAAGTTTTGAATAAAAACAGCACAAATTCTCTACAAAAGACTTGTATTACACTAGAACTAAAGCAATGTCCAATTTTATTTTTTTGTTTCCTAAAATACCACTTACTATTCTCAAAACTAATATTTTGCTCACTAAGCTTTAATCATACGAATAATAATAAATCAGAAAAAAATAATAAAGAAGGAAAAACCAAAAAATAAAACCAGCCGCAGCTCCAAAAAAGAAAAGCTCATACCTTTTATGTGAATCACCAGTCCTTAAAGCGAATCACCAATCCTCAAAAACAGAAACAAGTAGAAGTACCGATTCATTAGCGTGAGAGGAAAAGCAAAAGGAAAACCTATAAGAGTTATTGGATCCGAAGTTGAATTAAGGAGTGTTTGGATTGCTTGGAAACTCAATCCAAGCTAAGAACATTCTTGAACCTGTTTCCGATGGTAAGCATAATGTACAAAGCAAGCTTCTTCCACAAAACTCAACTGATGAAAATAGGGTAACAAATCAAACACAAGTCTCAACAAAACAGTCGCTGTGTCAAATAAATTTGCCAAGTGAATTTACGGAGCAAGATAAGAGAGACGATTTTCTGTTGGATATTATCAAAATCATCAAGGAAAAGGAAAAAGTCCAGTGTCGTTTGTGGGTTTCGGATTTTAATTTTTAAGCCTCGATGTTAACGTTCTATTTTTCATTCGGGTATTTATAATTATACATACATACACGCACACACGCATTCCACAGATTAGCAAAAATCACAAATAAAGATATTATTTTCCTTTTCTCACACAAAAGTCCCTCTCATGTCGTTACTCGTTAATCGTTCGTTGTGTTCTATTTCTATGAATAACCAATTTTTTAAATAAACATTTTTTTTAAAAGCCGTAATTTAAACATATATTTCATATCCTAATCTATCCCATATTTGGTGAATTAAAGAGGTTATTTATCTTTTTTATGGTACAAAAGTCCCAAAGTTGTCTTAGGGATTATAATAAAAAAACACAAAGATTTCTAAGTGTTTTTTAAAGATTATGACGAAATGCATAAATCCTTCTATGTTTGTCTTTTATTTTCAAATAATTCTTCGAATTTTTTAATTTTTTTAATACAAATCTCTTACTTATAAATTTTGTTATTTAAACTAATCAAGCCCCAAAATTTTTGATCTAATAATGAAAAGAGTTTTTCTTTTTCTTTTTAATACTGATTACACATCAAATTACTGATCATAAATCAGGCATTTACAATTGCTATTTCAACAGATAAATACTCTGGGACTACAATATTACATTAAATTCTATGAAACACTTGTCCAGACAAATAACCCTTATAAATATTTACAACTGTAATTTCAGCAGACAAATACACTGTGAATATAATATTACATTAAATTCTATGAAACACTTGTCCAGACAAATAATCTTTACAAATATTGGAGGTATGTATTGGCTCTACTCGTATTTCGCAAGGGAGAGAGATTATATATAAATTAATTTCACTCAATCATGCTTAATTGAGGAAATTTAGAGCCAAATGTATATAATGGGACTCAAACTAAAGCGCACATTTCGAAAAACTTGAGTCTTTAATTACCAATAAAGCTCTGAGACCATTGACAATAACGAAAAGAGTTTAAGTCTTCCTTTTGAGACTTATTTATTTTCTTGTCTATATACATTGTATATGTGGATAAATCTCATCATTATTTAATTAAAATTTTAAATTTTACTTCTTAATAAACCTTAGGATTATGTTGGAATTGAAAATATTGGATAAACCTCTAGGCCATGTTTGGATGCTAGGATTGTAGGTAAGATTAGATTGATTTTTGGGACAAAATAAATAAATCTAGTCTTAGCACATGTTTGGCTGTCAACGCTAACGAATTAATTCAAATCTTAGTTCAAAAGTAGTGAGACTGTAAATCCTCATTTAATTTGGGTCCAGGTGGGATAAAATTCTTCTTATCACTCTTTTTCTTTTTATTTAAACAATTATGCATATGAATTAAATTAAAAATTATTTTTTTGTATAAACTATAATTTTATATTATATTAAATATCAAAATTTTAATTGAAAATTTATTTACAATAATATTAAATACCCAATTTTATTTAATAATTTTAAAATAATATTGAACACTAATCATAAAAATTATTTAATTATTTATTTTCAATTATATTAAATTCAACAATTGTAATATAATTAACAATAATTATATTATTTAAATGGTTACTTATCTTTAATAAATTAAAATTATTTTTTATTTATTTATAATGATATTTAATATTAAATTCAATGATTAGTAATATAATTTAAAATAATTATACTATTTGAATGGTTATTTGTCTTTATTAAATTACATTTAACATAGTCATGTTCTACATTATACCAAACAAAAGACAAAATTATATATAATCCAATCTAAAATAATTTAATTCAGTTTAGTCAAATACTAAATGTTATTCTAGTACAATTATACCTTCTAAACGTAGCCTAGATTCTAGACTATGTAAGAATTATATAAATTTAGATTTCTAATGAACCTTCAAGTAATAATATAATTTATAAAAGATAGAAAAGAAACGGCTGTATGCTACGATATTAGGGTGTCAAATGATATGATGATGATGATGGTAATCATTGTATTAAAAAATTAAAAAAAAAATTGGTTTTTTTTGTAATATCAATAAAAATAAGGGATCTAGATGTTATTACGCCTCAAAATACCGTGTCGTTTTCGTGGCTTGACAGTTGACATAACGAGTTAAAAGGTTCGTGCTTTTGGTATGAAGCCATAAAATAAAGCGATGAGTCATTTAGATCATAGCAACCTGCTGTGTCGGCAAGCTTCCACGTGGGAGTCCGGACTCGCAACGGCTACTTTTCTTGGATAAAACTTCTATCATACGCAAAGTAAGAGAGCGTGGATTACACGAGCATATTTTATTGGATGATATGGTGGTGTGGACGGTCGTCATGGATAGAGAAAGTGATGATTTGACGCACCGCGTGGCTATAGCGTTGGCTGTGTGGATGCATTGGGAGATGACAGCACGGACCCAGTTGGGCCCTGATTTTTTTTATTTATATTTTTTAGTTATAATTGATGGACTGAATTGGACAGCTAAACACTGATATCGATGCGGTTGATGTAATAGAGGCTTTACAAATGGATTATATGTCTAAAATTATACTCAAGAAATAATTATTAGTGAAATATTCTCATTATTGTCATTTGCTAAAATCTATTGTTATTTTGACCATTCATTCATCGGCTAATATGTAAATTTTCATTATTCATGAATCAGGAAAGTAGTTTTTTTTTTTTTTTTATGATCTCTAATTATTTGACAAACAATAACTGAATCATAAAAAAAAATAATAATTTTAGATTAATATAAGTTACAAATGTAATTAATTATCAAAATAGTATGTCTCCACAATTCATAATTCCAAACAAATAATATTTAAGCAACTTTTTGAGCTGTAAAAAGAACTATGCAACATGTTTCAATGTTTTATCATCTCTATCCGAACGTTTACGCTGCATGTTGCGGGAAGGATTTTGTGCAATAACTTGGTGTTTTATGCTAAGATAATGTGCTCCATGACCAATTGAATGTGTTAGCCATTTATATATATATAAGAATGGACCTTTGAATTTCAATTGCCTAACTAGTTGACTCTATGTATTACCAGACACCTATGTATTTCTTTGCTTCTCATCAATGGTCCAAATTGCGCGTGTATTGATCGACTCTCAAGTAACACATTTAATCAAAGCTAGATATGAAGCATGGGCAAATACTGGATTTTAATGGATTCATGATGATGTATGTGCTCATGCTCAGAGTCAATTGCCTTGCCTTCATAAGTTTGTTCTTCTCCATCGGCCACCAACATACTAAAAGAAGATGATCATGTATTAATTCAAAGATTAGACAGAATCCATAACCAAATCTTATCTTCTTAATTCCAATATTCAACTTCTAGTTCAAAGAACTGACTCTTAGAACCACCAAATAGCTTTACCTATATTTTAATTGGATATATGGCAACTTTTTGTTGACTTTGTGAAGAATTTTAAGGCATGTGACAATTATGACCATTTCCATTTTTCATTTTATTACATAAGTAGGTAATGGTGTATTTGTCAGCATTCGCACGGTTAGTATGGATCAATGAAGGCAGGCTTCTCGGGGCTTAAAAGTTAAATTCTTTGACATATTCTTCACAAAGTGCAATTAGACCCTCAATTAAACTTATAATCACACGCTGCCCCAGACTGAACCTGTTTCAAATTTGTTATACTAGGAGATGACCCATCTTCAACATGCTATGAAAACTTCCTTTTTCATGACAAAACTGCTTTAAAAAACAAGAGTGGTGGACTGGTGGTTATTGAGTAAATATAAGAACAGGTTATTATGAGTAATTATTTGGAACAAAAGCTCTGTAGAAGCACCTTATCCAGTGCCACAGTATTTTAGCACTAAGACACTGTAGAATGTGTTTTTTTCGGTGGCTGGCCAGCATAATGTCTGAGTATGGCCTCCAGCATTATCATGATGTAACATAAAATTTGTTCTTGTTCAACTACCGTTCTAGTTTCTTCTATAATTACCTACCTAACCTAACATAGATTAAATCAGCTTATTATCTATGGGAGGTGATATCAAGGGCAAGCCAAGCTTGCTTATTTATATATATATATATCATGTCATACAAATTGGAGGCATGTAACTAAGCTCTTTATTGATTATTGTAGCACTTGTGAAGGCATCAGTAATACGCACTGCAGCTGAAAATGCTACCTGCCCGACATTAGATTGACCAGAGTTGGGTTTTCATACAGTGAGCCAATATCCCAATCCTCGGTTGAAGATGAAACTGTTGTTAGAGCAACCACAACTTTTCTCATGCTTGGCCTTAGTTGGGGATCTTCTTGTGTACAGGCTTTGGCAAGCTGAGCCATCTGTATCCAAAACAGCAATTAATGCAGCTTATGAGTGATCAAGAGTGATATCAATCCTCTTAGTCCATACTCCATAGATGCGTATATATTATGAAAATGTTATTATATATGTTGTTACCTTGATGACCGAGTCGAATGGGTAATTATCACCAAGCCTAGGGTCAACGAGTTTCTGAAGATCTTCTCTTGGAGCCGGCTGACTGTGAACTTCTTCAAACTAGAACAAAACAGCATGTGCAACCTATATAGTTTAGATCAAATAATTTCAGGAATACATACTTGAATCATATGTAGTGAAGGGCAAAAAAATAACAACCAAAGCAACCAGTCCTTTAGACTGAGTGATGGTTTCATTTTTCGTAACAACAGCTTGCTTGGCGGATATAAGTTCGTAGAGGACAACTCCAAAAGCATATACATCTGTCTTGGGGGAAACATTACCAAAAACAGACCTGCACACAGGTTTAAGTAAAATAAAAAAACAACTTTTGACAAAAATAGAATAAATATTGGGAAGGAATATGAAAACAGGATCTTACTCTGGCGGCATGTAACCGAATGTACCATGAAGACCAGTGTAGAGTGAAGCATTTCCAAATTCAGTCAATTTAGTTAACCCAAAATCTGCAACCTGTAAAAGTATTAGTCAATTATATGGAAGAACTTAAGAGATCAGTATATTCAGAGCATGGAACTCTCTTCTACCTTTGCGCGGAAGTTTTTGTCTAATAAAATGTTCGCTGATTTAATATCACGATGGATGTAAGCAGGAACTGTATGCTCATGGATATACTCAAGTCCTCTAGCTGAATCTAAGGCAATTTGCAAACGAGTTGACCATGGTAAGGGATCCCTCCCTGAAAACAGAACATAGTATACAAACATATATAAGGTCTAATTAATAGAAGTATATAGGATGTCTTCTGAATCAGCTTTAATATATTCTCACCAGATCCACGCAAATGTTGACTCAGATCGCCGTTCTCAATGAACTCATATACCACACACAGGGAACCTTCAAAACAGTATCCTATTAAGCGTACCTGCATTATGCATGTTACATATAAGAACATATAAACACAGTGATTAGTGATCAGCATATGCATTACAAGGGTCAAGGATCATCTCTGCAATCATAAACTTGGAAGTTGTACAACCAGAGCAAAGCAGATGCAAAGAACCACAACCGAATTGCTTATTCAGAAGAACATTTTTCAATAATTGTTCAGCAGTGTCATAAGTTCCAAGCCATTTTCCACATAACAAGTTACAAAATAAAAAATCCTTAGAAGCTTTAGGCAAACAGGTCAAGAAAACAACAGTTGTTAGCTCTTGACAACCAAAAGATGTTCAGTTTATATAGTGATTGAGGGATCTAAATTTCTATTGGCAAGTATTTCATAACTTGACAAATTGGGGGCATTTCTCCATGAAACAGCTATAGATTAATAAACTTCCAGTACTAATGAGTTTACATATCTGAGAGCAATTGCACCAATAATAATTCTGTCATATCAAGCAAGCTAGTTTTCAACTATAATGAAGTCTACAGTAAGGAAAGTATGATACCAGGTTCAAGTGATGAACATGTGTTAAAACCTTCAGTTCAGCAAGGAATTCTTTTGATGCTTGCAGATCCATTTTCTTGATTGCAGCTTTCTGAATGGCATTGGAAGCAAAGAGAGTCAAATCATTACCAGGATCCGGTTTGGTGGTAAAAACATCTAAAGTTAGAATACGGCTACTTTAAAACAATCCTGGTATATGAGGAGTTGCGATACATATGGACTAAATTCAAATTCACTCAAACTACAAACCTCATCCCTTAGTTCTGCATAGTACACAGCTCCGAAGCCACCTTGTCCTATCTTATTACCTGTGCTGAAATCATCAGTAGCCTTGGCAAGCTCTTCATAAGAGAATTCCACTGATTTGTCCACGCTAATACTTGTGAGCCCAGGAGAAGCAACAAGAGCAACTGATTCTGAAGTTCTACCTTTTCCCAAAGTACTTACTGAACCTAAAGCAACAAGATAAGCAAAATTTAATCATTGGGGTGCGGAATTACATATTTAAAGTTAGCAATTTAGAAATTCCCATAGATGTCTGTCAACCAAACATACCCTTAGTTGTTAACAAATCTTCATCTTAGCATTAAAGACAGCATAACATTAATTGCAGATGAAACCAAAAAATCATATGTATCCTATAACAACGAATTAATTAACATAACCGATCAATCAGCAATAGATGACTCTACCTTGAACAGATAATTGCATTTATTCATCAAACCAAAAGAATTACCATGGTGCTTTTCTGTTGCTTCTGGGAGAAATAAGTCCTTCCCCTTTTTCTTATTTTTATAAAACCCAGTAAATATAAAAAATGCCAGAACTAGAACCCCAGCAACTCCTCCTACTACCATGCTAGCAACAACTCCTCTCGACATTCCTGCTTACAATAATGTGAGCTAATGATATCAACTATATCAAATTGGCATTTCGTGTTTTCACCTCATATACAGAAAATTCAAATAAGAAGCAGTGAAGCGCACTCAAAGAAGTCCGTACCATCTCTGCTGCAAAAACAGAAGATGTCTTGAAACAAGCATTTTTTAAGATTTCTTCTCTTTTATTGAAATTGTACTATTCAACATGGTTTGAAAGCATAACAAAGTGCACATCTTACCTCATCTGTAACGGCGGATAGTTTCCTCTTTGATCTGCAAATTTGAACGGTAAAAATACAATGAGAGTGATCGGTTCAAACACATAAGGGTCTAATTAATTCAACAACCATCTGCTCTAAATTCGAATTCAAGAATCATCGGGAGATGGTAATATAATGCTTAAACACATCAAAGAATGCAATTTGCAAACAGATGATCATCAAACAAAAGAAAGCCACAAATTAATCAAGAATAAATGGGTAGCTAAAACTTTACATCAAATGAATAAAATTAATTACCTTTCTGGGGAATGAAAACCAAGCCACTGCTAAAATCAGAATCCCTGTTGTAACTTTGCAATAACTCTGGACTAAGGCCGGACATGTTAGCAATGGTACTCAAATTCTCACCAAGCTCAATCGGGTACGTTAAAAACAACCCATAATCCTTTGAAACTTTCTTATCTCCACAAGAACAATTCACGACAACATTTATGGTTGTATTAACATCAGGTATTTTATTATCAGGAAATATATTATTAGCTCGCAGCCAATCAACCGTGGTAAGATTGGCATAGTATGTCTCAGCAACCTTTGTGTATGTATCATGAGATATTATCTTGTAAGAGAAATTTTGAGCAAGAAACTGACCATGAATGCAATTGCATTTGAAGGGAACATTGATTCGTGAACCAATTGAAATTCTATTTTTGTCAGGCACTTGAGGATTGAAGCTGAGAATGTTATCGATGGAAGTATCAAACATTTCTGATATGAATGTCATATTTGTTCCATTCCACACGTTGTATGAAGCAAAGGAATCACAACCTTTGCTGCACTTTGATTCTACTCTATTTATCCACAAGAAAATATGCACCAAAACTGTAAATTTTAGGTGAAAATTTCTCATTTTTCTTTTTAATGTAGCAGATTGTAAGGGAGCTAGAAACCCAAGAATGTTTAAGCGTTAGCAATCGGCGAGGAGGGTTTTGGAGACGAAACATAGACGAATTGAGAGTCTGAGAGGCGTGTTCATCGGGCTTACTCATTTGACTCGGTAGACTTTGTGAGATGAATAGTCTGAAAGCGGATCTTAAGAATTTTTAATGAACTTTAACGGTCATAAACGCCCGTTGGATGATATTATCACAATGTAATGCAGTGTCCGTAAAAATCTCGGTGCCCGGTTGCTGTTCTTTACGTAATAGTTATAAGTACTTATTTAATTTTATAAATTTTTTTTAAAATTTTTGTTGTTAATTAAACAAAATTTTTGAAGATTAAATAAGTTATTTCACCTCGATAAGTAAATGCTTAAATTTTAAATTTTTGAGAGTAGAAGATAAAATTTTTTTTAAAAAATATTTAAATATCTAAAATACCATCTAGTTATTTCATAATTTTATTTGATTTTTTTTATAACATAAATTTAAATAATTTACTTATTAAAGTAATTTTACAATTATTAATAAAAACTCTCATTGACAACTACATAACTAATTTTTTTTTTTTTTGTAAAAGCTCTATTTGTAAAAATTCTACTAACAAAAGCTCTATTTAAATAAATTCTATTTAAAAAATTATACCAAACGAACTCATTATGTACTTGTGTAAGGTCTTGATATACTCCTTTTATCATGTTAACTAGGAATCACAGATTTTAAGAGGAGTGGCAGATAGATTTGAACTAACAACATACAAAGAAAGATCAACTATCCTATAGTAGGTCTTTAGTTAGTTACAGGTATATTTACATTTAAGAGACGAATCCGGTGCCAAGTAACTACTAAAGGACTTCATCTCCATGGGAGCGCAATGTGCTGCCTGCCTGACGTTAGACTGACTAGACCTTGATTTTCATAGAATGAGCCAATATCCCAATCCTCAGTTGAAGATGAAAGTGTCGTAAGTGCAACAACAATTGTCCTCATGCTTGGCCTTAGTTGAGGATTTTCTTGTGTACAAGCCCTGGCAAGCCGAGCCATCTGTGACAAAATAAAAAATATCAATTACAGCTAGTTAGTATTGTGACTATTAATCCATATGTACTTACATCCTGGGACCAGATTACATATTACCTTTCTGACTGAGTCGATTGGGTAATCGTCACCAAGCCTTGGATCAACAAGTCTCTGAAGATCTTCTCTCGGATCAGGCTGACGAAGAACTTCTTCAAACTGCAAGAAACCAACATGCACAACTTAGTTCTAATGGGAATAGTTTGGCCGATACTCGCAATGGTGATCGTTGAAGGGCAAGAATAACAACCAAAGCGACAAGGCCTGTAGATTCGGTGATAGTTTCATTTGTCTTCACAACTGCCTCCATGGCGGATATAAGTTCATAGAGGACAACTCCAAAAGCATACACATCTATCTTTGGGGAAGCCTCTCCGTATTGCGCATACCTGCATAGCAAATGTTGCATCAAGTCTAAACATTTTTGTTGAATCAAAATCAGCAAAAAGAACGAGGTCTTACTCTGGGGGCATGTAACCAAATGTACCAACGAGACGTGTGTGCACAGAAGCACTTCCAAATTCAGTCAGCTTCGTCAACCCAAAATCAGCAACCTGTCAACACAGATAACTTAGTTCGAGTACATATATATAATGTAAATAAGATTGAGAGATAGACGAGCGCGAGAGAGAGAGGGGCATATTTTTAACCTTAGCACGGAAGTTATTGTTTATTAAGATGTTCGCTGATTTAATGTCGCGATGAATGTAAACAGGAACAGTATGTTCATGGATATATTCAAGTCCTCTAGCCGAATCTAAGGCGATTTGCATCCTAGCTGACCATGGCATTGTATCCTTTCCTGAAGGCAGAAGCACAATATACAACCATCAAATATAACTGCTACCAAATTATAAGCAACATAGGATGTCTGTAGTGCATACGAATCATCTTGCTCACCCGATCCACGCAAATGTTGATTTAGATTGCCATTCTCAATGTACTCATAGACCAAAAACAAGGAACCCTCGACACAATATCCTATCAAGCGGACCTGCATAATATATTTTGCGCACGAGTACACATAAATTAACACAGTTAGATTGAGGGTTCAACTCAAAGGATCGTCTTAACAACTTGACAATACAAGTTACTTTTACAACCAGAGAATATGACCGACCATATTGTGTCATCATAAATTATCAGAAAGACCGTTCAACAACGTGACGGTTTTTAAGTATATTAAAAGTTTCAATAGGAGAAGGAAGATACCAGGTTCAAGTGATGAACATGTGTTAAAACCTTCAGTTCGGCAAGAAACTCTTTTGATGCTTGCATATCCATCTTCTTGATTGCAGCTTTCTGAATAGCCCATTAGGACAATGGGGAGTCAGCCAAATTCATGCACAAGAGTTGACTTTTGGAGTTAGAAATTACAAAAGTCAGATAATTACTAATAGATATTTGAATGAGTATCATACCCAAGTATGGAGTAATCAATCAAATACAAACCTCGCCTCTTAGTTCTGCATAGAAAACAGCTCCAAAGCCACCTTGCCCAATCTTGTTAGCCATGCTGAAGTCGTTAGTAGCTTTGGCAAGCTCTTCATATGAGAATTCCACCGATTTGTCCACGGTAATACCTCTGACCCCAGGAGCAGCAACAAGAGCAGCTGATTCTGAATTTGTCACCAAGGCAGAACCTAAATCCACAACATAGGCAACAACTAATCAATAGACTAAGGAATTACAAATCTAGTGACTACTAGTCATTATTTCTTCCTCATTGCATGAAAGAACTCTGCCCAAAAAATAAATAAATGCCTTTACTTCTTTGGGATATACACTTTGATGTACTTCAGGGCAAATACTCATTACATGGGATAAAATTTTGCTTAGAAATGATAGAGAACAAAAAGAGAAGCATATCCTAAAACACATTTTCCTCTCAACTTATTTACGTTTCTTATGACTGTATCTTAGACAGAAGACAATTCATCAGACCTAGAGAATTACCGTGCTGAATATAGTGATCTTCTGATGCTTCTGGGATAAATGATGCCTCCACCACTTTTTTTCGTCTATAAACCCCAGCGTATACACAAAATGCCAAAAATAGAGCACCGGCAACTCCTCCTATAGATATGCCAGCGATAGCTCTGCTTGATATCCCTGCTTAAAATGCCAAAACAATGAAAGCTCATGACAACACCTATTCTGTGGAGATTTTTCATTAGACCTCATTCATACTCAGAAATTTTGAAACAAGAAAGCAATAATCGATAGTCAGAACCGTACCACCTGTGCTGCAAAATACAAAACACATCAGAAGCATATGACCATTAGACATCTTCAAACAAATATTAATTTCATGAACAAAAGGGGGGCAAAAAAAGGCATACCAATCAACATGGTTAATTTGAGAGATATCAGTGGTAACATGTCTTACCTTGTCTTTAATGGCGGATAGTTTCCACTTTGATCTGCAAATTGAAAAACATAGAAAGATTGGTCACAAGCAATTTAAAGCACAAGCCTGAGAGTAAACAATTGCCTTCATGCTTATACAATGCACAAATTTAACCATGAATGTCAAACTAACAGCAACAAAGCAAATTGCATTCTGCACATAATCAACTGAGAAAGCCAAAGTTACTAAAGGCATCAAAGTTACCTTTACCAGGAACAAAAACCAAACCACTCCCACTGATAAAATCCAAAGTGGGATTGTAACTCTGCAACAACTCTGAAGAAAGCTCAAACTCATTGGCAATGCTATTCAAATTCTCACCAGGCCTAAGTGGGTAAGTCAGAAACAACCCATAATCCTTTGAAACACTCTTACTTCCGCAAGAACAATTCACTATAACATTTACACTTGAACCAACATCTGGTATATGATTCTCATCATAAACATTAGAACTCTTCAGCCAATCAACAGTTGTAAGGTTGGCATATATTAGCTCAGCAATTCTCTTGTAAGTGTTACCAGACTTTACTTTGTAAGAAAAACTATGACCAAGAAATTTGTTTTGAATGCAGTTGCAACTAAAGGGTACATTAATTCTTGTACCAGCTCGGATTATGTTTTTGTTAGTTATTTGTGGGTTGAAGCTTAGAATGTACTCAATGGAGGTATCAAACCTTTTTGAAATGAATGTTAAGTTTGTTCCGTTCCATAAATAATATGAAGCTAAAGAAAGATCACAACCTTTGCTACACTCTGCTACTGCTTCCACTCTTCTACGTGCACAAAAGAAAGCAAGCACCAGAAGCAGCGCCAGTTTCGGCTCAAAAACTCTCATTTTTATCAATTTACACTTGGAAGAATATCTGTTTAGATGTTCAATTTGGGGACTGGGGAGGGTTTGAAGCAATAATCGTACGATAGTGAGAGACGTGTTCATGAAGTTAGCTAAGTTGTCATACAAACAAAGATTAGTGGAGTTGACGTTGAGTCACCGGCTAGAGAAAACATGCTTAATTATAATTTCCGAAGTTTCGTCGAGTTTTCATGGCCATTCGGTCCTAATTCCCAGGCCCAGGAAGGAAGGCCCATAATTGAATCCTCAAATACTTGAGTTTGAGGTTTAAATTTTTTCGGGAGTAATACTAATTACACCCTTAATAATTCTGAAAACAAAATCTAACCTTTTTAGTGGAATTAAAGGCTGTGATAACGTTTGTGGAAGTGGAACCCACGTGTAATCGATATTAGCGGTGGCAAACAAGAAACGACAATGTCCTCTGCCAAAGAGGCAAAGACACATGAAAATGGGGCATCAATTCGAAAGAGATCATTTTCATGTGCATGCATAAATTACAAACAAGAGCTTGTGCTATGATTGAGAAGGGAATTATTCTTATTCCTTTAAAAACGATATGCTTGAACAACTATCAAGTAATTACAAATAATTGAAACCGGCCAAAGAAAAAACTAATTAAATATTCTTCAATCTGTTATCATACCCTATTTGTTTTATCTCGCAACTTCTGTATAATCATATTTTACTTGTGAAAATCGTTTTGTTTACATTATATTCCCATCAAGTTTGTTCATAATAGCTAGAGGAACATGCCAGTCCTAATAGGAATATTGATGAAAATTTTCAAGATTCAAGATTATGAAAGCCGTGTTGACAAGGCAAACAATATTATATCCCTAATCCAATATCTTCCCTATCAATAAAAAAATAATATTATTAATTTGGGTTAAAAGAATTAACTTACACTTAATTTGCCTACTCCCCTACTATTTTAAAAAAGAAAAAAATACTATACTCCCTTTGACATAAAAATAATATTAATTTTTTTAAACAATATATTTCAGTATTTTCATCTCAAATACTGATATAATATTTATTTATTAGATGATTAATTTTATAATTTATAAAATTACTTATAATTCCATTCTAACATCACGTAAGGAATGAATGTGCATGACTTGTGATTCTAATATTGGAAAAGTAAAGTGTAGCATATCTCTTTAGATAAATTTTAATTTTAAAAAAAAAAAGAAAAAAAAATTGACCAAGAGAGAGCAGGACACGCAACGGTTGTGCTTCAGCTAAATTTTGAACACAAGACTAAACCTTTAGATTTTTGTGATATGACCGTCCAATCGAAGTCATCTAAACGGTCCATGCATTATACCATCTTAATTAGTCAGATTGCTGGCGATCAAATAACTAACAAAGCTAGCTCAATATGTCAAAACGTCGTAAAAAATTAATTAACACTGACCTCTTGCCGGCACAAAAACAAGACCAGTCCCAGCAGTGAAATTGGTTCCGGGATTATACCTCTGCAGCAACTGAGGTGCAACACCGGCCTCGGCCGCGACGGAGGACAAATTCTGAGCAGGCCGTAAAGGGTAGGTGGTGAACAAGCCATAATCTCTGGAGGTGTGTTTATCGCCACAGGAGCAATTAACAGTGACGTTGATGAGAACATAGTCGGGAATTCTGGTGGGTTCATAAATGTTAACTCGACGCACCCAGTCCTCAGTAGTAAGATTAGCAAAAGCGAATCTAGCAATTTTTTCATAGGTATCACCGAACTGAGTTTCGTAAGTGAAAGTGTGGCCCAAGAAATCACCGTTTAAGCAGTCGCATGAAAATGGTATGTTGATTCTTGTATCGCTAAGGTTGCTGTTTTGGTTTGCAACGTTAGGGTTGTAAAGAAGAATCTGAGCTATGTCTTCCCCAAATATGCTGCTAATATACGTCAGGTTTGAGCCTTCCCATACGTAATATGAAGCTAGGGCAAGTTGACAGCCCGTGTTACACTTGCCTTTGGCTTGGAGAAGCTGCAGATGAAAGGTTAACAGAAACAAAAGTATTAGGGTTATTTGTGTTTGCTTTGGTAAAATGGTGATCATCATGACCATTTTATTTTGTGTTGGATCGGCTGAATGGAGAGAGATGAGAAATGGGAACTGATCTCATCGTCATCTTTTACGAATAATTAATATTCATTTGAGGAGGGTGAAAAAAAACATTAAACTATATTAATTAAAGGATTTGTTGGTTTTTGGCGATTGGCAACTTAGGCTTTATATATATATAGGGAGGATCAATGGACCCTTAAAATATTTTCTCTCTTCTATTAATTTTATATATAGAGGAAGAATCAATGGACGTTTAAAATTACACTTATTTTTACACTCATTTATTAACCCTTAGATTTGAGTGAATCAATGAATGTGATATAAATATGAACCCCACCCAAAATATTTTCAATAAGTGTAATTTTAAGGGTTCATTGATCCTTCCCCTATATATATATATATATATATATATATATATATATATATATATATATATATATATATATATTTCAATCAAGAAATATTAAAGTGAGGGACAAACTAATAAAAAAATATAAATTTTAATATATTATATTTTATTTTTAATGTATTAAAATTTATATTTTTTTATCTTTTAATTTATTTATGATTTTAATAAAGTCAGATATCTCTAAATAGAAACCTATTATATATATATATATGGATTTTTTTTTAAAATGTTGAGTGACCTTTGCAGTGATTATACGTCTTTGATTCGCTCAAGCTTTGGAGCCTTTTGACCATTTGCAATTTTGCATCATATGAGAAATCATTTAAATATCGTCAAGTCTTTGTCGTAAAAGAATATACAAATGAAGTCTTCGGCGTCAAACCCTAGCCAAAGTCTTCTTTTGGTGAAAATTTTAGATACAGTCCAAGCCGAATAAATTAAATTAGAGCCGATTATTATGTTTGACATGATTTTCTCTTTTTTGTGAAGGATTAATATTCTAATTTTATGCTATTTAATTTTTCGAATTCTAGATGAAACTTTTTGGCAGTGTATTACTTTTAATGAGGTTCGGTGATCTTTTGAGATTATGAATTTTCATTGATTTAACTTGTTGGTATTTCGGTAGACACGTGTGTGCTCGCTTCAATCAGTTCGCAAAGAATGAGAAATGAATTTTTACATTGGATTTTTCTTGTAATAGAAACATTACATTGGGTTCCACGCAAGTTGCACAACTGTTGACAAAACTTGTAGTCACGAAGATATTTTCGAGTTGGGAACTGGAGATATTTTTGTCTGAAACAACTTTTGGGCTCTCAATCTCAAGTTGGCATCATCACCACCACCCCTTTATTAGTTTCCAAACAACCTTGCTCAGCTGTTTGAGTTTCTGCCGTAATAATCTTTCAGCTCAGTTTCATTCATTAATATTTATCAATGGATGCTTCCTCTATCCTCCCACTTCCTCAGCTCTCTTTTCTCTCTCAAAAACTGGGCAGAAACAAAGCTTTTTGGCCGTGCAACCTGCAAGGGAGCTCTCGCTGCTCTGGTATTATACGTTGCCAAAAAATGTATGTGCCTGGTGGGTAGTGGGTAACTCTCTCTTTCCGTACTTATCTGGGAGGGTTTGCGGATAATTGTTATGTTATTACTTTGCATATATGCAGGATTTGGAGAAGCGTCACCCGAAGCCAAGGGAGCCAAAAACCTCCACAATTTCTTCACTTACATTGCTGTTAGGATTATCACCGCCCAGCTTCAGGTTCCTATAGGCTATAGCTAGCTCCTTCCTTTCCCTAACATATTGTTCTTACACTACATACACTTCCTCTGTTATATGTTAATTTCTTTTGGTAAGTGCTAACTGCTATTGCATGTCACACACACTGTGTGTATTGCATATTAATTTGCATGCATTGATTATTTGTTATTTCATCATTTAACATTTATTTGCTAGAACAGAGCTATAACCCAGAGGCGTATAAGGAGTTAATGGAATTCTTGGAAAGACACTCCTTGAATGATGGGGACAAGTTCTGCGCCGATTTGATGAGAGAATCTTCAAGGCATAAGGGTTTAGGTAACGAACTATTAAACTCTAAAACCATGGTTTAATTTTGACGATTTGTGATTCGATTATACGACTGACATTTGGTTTATATGTATTTATCTTGCCTTGATTTGAAGCCCTGCGAATCTTAGAGGTTAGTAAATTTTACTTGGGCTGGTATCTCACCAGTCAATGTTTACTAGTTGAGTTAACAAATGCTTTGTATGATTCTGTATCGTAGGTGCGGTCTGCATATTGTAAACATGATTTTGAGTGGGATAACTTGAAGCGATTGGCAATTAAGGTCAATATTTCTTTTTCTTTCTGAGTATTTCCCTCGTTCTAATGATTGATTATCATGCTTATTTATTTTATTTTTCTGGCAGATGGTCGATGAATCAAACACAAGAATTATGCGAGATTATGTCTTAGAAACGAGCCATGTAGAAAAGGAGAAGTAATATGTTTTTGCTGCAGCATTACCTCAGTGTCCGAGGGTGAGATGCCTTGATCTGAAACGTAATTATACATTATACAAAGCAACAAACAGTAGACTATCATACCATATACATGACATGAAGTCCTGTCATTGTGTACTTTTGTATATAAAATCTCTATGCCTACAATTCCGCCATTGTCGGCATTTTCAAACAATCAAGACTTCTGTGGTTGAATATTTCTGTCCTCACAGCCTTCTGCTTCAACCGTAGGCTTTGCAACCAGAGAAGCAAATCGTGCCAAGTATGAAATTCTGATACCACCCTTAAACTTGATGAAGTTAAAGGGGACTCAAATTTATCATATTGTTTCATTTTCCAGTGTACGGTTGTCTATTAGCACGCAAGGAGCTTGGTGCATCTGTTATAGATATTTCTTTATTAGAAAATCTCATATTACTGAGATAAACATATACATAAGAGAAGCATTGCCACAAATGGCCTCCATCAAATGTTGGACCCATAACAAAGCATCTCCTTAATCAAATGAGATTATTATTCCCATCCACCCCCAGAATTGCTTCATTTGATTCAGTCATCAACCATTTGTGCGTGTGTGTATAAACCTCACATTTATCCTCTTTTATCTTGTTGCTGGTTGATGTTCGTTCAGAGGCTGCCAACAACGACAATGACAACATCAAAGATATATTTTAAAAAAAAAATGAAAATTCCACAAGTCGGACTTTAGTTTCCTTTATTCGCAACGAAATACCTCATCATAGCAACAAACATCATCAGATGCATGGATATGCCCGGTGCTGAAATATGACTGAGCATATTCTTCAATATATTCCAGCCTGCAGTTCATCATTCAATAGATATTATGTTAAGATTGGAAATTTCTAGCAAACTAGGAACATCCCCGCACTTCCAATATGAACAGATGACATCCAGACATTCACCATCAGCTGCTCCTTTTTTCTAGGTTTAGAAGGATCACAAGAATTTCTAAGAGTCCCAATAAATTTTGGGAATTGGTTTCACAGAGGTCTTTCAGGTGAAAGCATTAGACCAGTTGTCTAATTCTATTCCAAAGCAACGTGTAGTCCATTAGCTTTCCCTGATCATCAGTACACTTTCTTATAACCGAAAAATAGAGTTGGTTTTAAGTGGAATATTACCTGTATACATAGTTCACCATGATACCTGCACTTTGATGGAGGCCTTTTTCTGATCGGTCTGCCATCCAATTTATTCTTTCAATCATCTATTGCACAGAAGAATGATAAAAAGAAAAGGTTAAAAATTATCATAATGAGAAATTTGTTCGACTTTGAAACATGCTATCTACTGGTGCCATTCTATTTGATTTATAACACTAACTTAACTTCTTAACGAAAAAACTTTATTGAGTTTGGCAAAATATGAAAATAACATATCACGAGGAATATATATAAAACCTCACACCCCCTGGGAATCAAATCTCTTACAAGACATCAACCCATTTTATTATATGGCATATCCCAAAAGCATTATTGTTTAAAGGAATGAGCTTAAGATCTCAACAAATAAAGTTGGCATGACATACAGCTCCATTTTGCAAGTGAAAATTTGCAACGGAATCTAGAGCCTTTCCTCTCTTTTTCTCTTGTAGAAGATACCTAAATCCAAAAAAAGCCAACATCTGTAAATTTTAGCACACTTGAGGTTTATTCGACGATTCTTGGTCAAATTTTTGCTGTCTTAACAAACTATGAATTTTTTTTATCATATTTATAAGTTTTGTGACCATTATAATTGATTCAAGAATTTTACTGAGAAACTACTATTATTGGCATATAACATACCTAGCACATAATCGTAATAGAGGGGCTTTTAAAATTGAAAGCAGTTGGGCAGAATTGCTCCACTCGTGGTTTTTTGATGTATGTAAGTTCAACATTCTTTCAATGCCATTTTTTCCAGCAACAAACTCCCTGCAACTGAAAACATTATAATGGATGCAAACACAATCTTATGCCAAAACTATACAACAGGTAAAGAAAAAAAAATAAAAAATGGACCCTGCGAAGCTCGCCAGAATTGCCACAGCTTTGTATGCACCATTTAATTTAAAGCCATGATAATGTATTAACTGTACAAGGCTTACTCAGATAAATCCATTAAAGCTTTTTCCTCCTCCGGTTCAAGTAAGTTCTCCTGGAAAGCAGAGCCAGATCTATCTGCTGATGATTGTGAGATGTCATCTACTTCAGCAAGTTTTGATTGAGATGCCAACTTCGATAAAAGCCACTGGATAAATCCTGGTATTGGGCTAATTGTTGCAAAAGTCTTTATAGAAAAATAAGAAGAAAATGCCAGTCAGAACCAGCAGAAGTAAGACTCCGATTGATGTATGATTAAACATTTGTGAGAGAGCAGCAGCCTATAATACTTGGATAACAAATCTTGTGCCTCTAAATTTCACTAAAACTTATAGTGCATTCTACTTTGTCCACGGAAAAAACTAAGAAAACTTGTCAAGGAGTTTCTACGTCATGTGAACCCTTGCTCTCTATTGGAACATGAAAAAAATAACTGCACAGCACAAGGTTCCTCCACACCTCCCCCACCACCCCCCCCCCCAACCCCCCCAAGGCGCCGGCGCCGGCGCCGCCCCAGAGTAGGCCAAGTAATGCCCTATACAATATATGAAGGAATGAATTCCAGAGCTCAAGAGGCATTTTGTTTAAAGTGGGAAGCAGCCTCTTCAAGATCATATATAACAAACAACTTACAGAAATATGTGGCATGTCTCTTTTCACCAAGGTGATCACACGTTTAATTAAAAACTTTCCCAGATTGATCCCTGCCAAACCATGCTGCAAAAATTCAGAAGTATGCAGTTAGAATTTCCAAAAGTTTGTTCCCCAAAATATTAAAAATGAATCTCTGGATATTATCGCCACACAACATATAAAAGAATGCAGAGAGAAACAAGTAAGACAATTATGTCCACTAATAAATTAAAATTGAACTAATCTATAAAATCTAATGGTACAATGTACAATTGTAAGATCAAGAAGATCTAGATTTGAGAAACACTTTATATTTGATAAGTGATTGTGTTCAGCTTAAATGGGAACATATCTAATTTTACCTGAGTTGAAGATATAGAATAAAATAATGCACATGTTGCCTCACATTCAGGTATGGGGGGATTATCCCATAAAACTTCCTGCCATAAATTAGAAAAATGTTAAGCAATATATTTTTACACCCCCCCCCCCCCCCCACACACAGACACACACACACATATATAATGAAGACTTAGATTGATGCATGAAAGAAACAATCAACTTGTATTGTCCGAGCCACATGCTTCAACAGCGCAACTTCAATAAAAATAAGGGGTTCACCTGGAAATTAAACCAAAGATAATCAGATGTCTCCACTAAGCAAAAAGATTTACGAGCTCACAAGTTGAAATGCAAACAATTAATAATAACATATATCACTTCCATTGTGGACATACCAATTTGCCATCCAAAATATGCTTTCTAACTATTTAATATGATAATTCACAAATAAACCAGATTTACTACTGATGAAATAAGTTTATCACTTATCATCTATCTCTGATTTAATACGCTAAACACTGACTGAATTGATCCAAAGATATTTACTAAAGTTAAATACTATCTCCATGCAAACAATGGAGAGAATAACTAACCAGGTATTGCTGCGTGTAAATACCCAAAACAACGACGACCAACTCCCAGCCTTCTCTTTAGATCTAAAAGATTGCTGATTGGATGGACAGCCTACCCAACAAGAATACTATTAGAATATACAAACAAAATTATTATCCAAAACTAAAATCTGTGAGCATAGAAAGACAGGAAGAGGAAAATACTTCATAAGCCACAATTTTCTCCAGCAAAGAAGCAGGATCGTCCCATGTAATCTGGTGAAGTTCTAAAGCAGCAGGACTCAGCCAAGTACCAAGTTTCTCCTTTAGATAGGAGTCCAGAGCTCGCAAAGATGCAATATTCTCCTCTCTGAAATGTTACAAGAGAAGCAATTCATTAAACTTTTAACTTCTTCTGAAGATTTTCCAGTAGTTGAATTAAGGTACATAATTTGAAAAAAATAAGCAATAATATAAAATAAAACAAAGAAATTTTTTATAAAACTAAAAATACAAATATTTCTGAAATCCAAGAGAGCAGCTACCACACTTCAGCCAAAGTCATAACCATTTTTTACATTATTTTGCTATAGCATTATTTAAGACACCATCAAATTACAAGAAACCAACTACCTCAATAACACAAAAAAAAAATTATTAATGCAATAAAGATGATAACCTTACCCGAGAATTGACAAAATATCAGCTCGAAGACTGGTTAAAACCTTCAATCCTCCGGGATGCATATTGAGTCGCTCAAAGAGACCTTCATACATTGGCTTAAGTGCATGTCTCAAGTTTCGCTCAATCCGGTAAAATGAACCTAGCACACCATCCTCTTCACGACCAGCTGACTGAGCCTCCTCGCCCAACACTAAAAACTTCTAAAAGACTCAATCAATTTCACAAGAAATCTCAAATATATACATAATATATTTCCCAAAGAAAAGACACACCTCCAAGATATTGCTTTATCAATTCACAAACTTGAGTTCGATTAAGATCATACTCTTTGGCTAGTACAAGTAATAATCTCCTGCGATTCTCATAACATAGGCTAAAATACCCCTGCATCACAGATTCATTGTAAATACTAACAAAAAAACATACAGTATAGACACCTTAAAAATTAAGGAATTATTAAATACAACTTGAATTTCACCTCAGAGAAATCGTTAAGCACAGTATCTATAAGTTCAGTTTTATTCATTGATATTGCCGAGTGCATTGAATTACGCACGTGCTCAAAATCTCTGTAAGATATTAATAAATTAATTTTTTAAAAAAGAGAGAGAGAGAGAGAGACTTTCGAAACTAACATAAAGCATAGATTGTAAATATCATCAGACCTCTGCGGTTTGTTTCCATTTTCAGAAGAAGGTTGCATGGCCCGTGCTCCAGATCGATTCTGCGTAATCAACGTTTTTAATTCATTAAAATAAACAATAATTAAGTTGAAAATTAAAAAAAAAAAAAAGGAGAAATTCGGAGTAAAAGCAGTTACAGGAAGAGGAGAGAAAGCAAGTTTGGTAGAATTGTTAGGTCTCATTCTGGCTCGCAGCAGGACCGCTAAGCTTCTCTTGTTCATATTAGTTAAATATGCTTCAAAATGAAGTAAGTGAGGAAACGGGCAACTGGCTCTCCAGTTGTCTCTGTCTGCTGACGCATCGTTTTCCACCTTTTTTCTCGCCCGAGAGAGTTGAGTAACTGAACTGAAACTCCAGAAAAGCAAAGGAGGGTGTCTGATTCTGAATTTGATCCTCGTCAGTCGTGGCGATACGGTTACTTCCCTGGTCACCGAAAATGAATCCATCTTCTCGGTCCATCTCAGCCCAATAGGCCCAAGATGAGAGATTTGGCATATAATAGAGTACAATTTTTTTTTTTGGGTCGGATAAGAAAAGAATACAAAAATTTTAAATACCACCACAATATTCTGATGAGTTGAGCTTTTAACACCCGATGATGATATTTGAACCCACCACTTTTTTCTCTACACACCCTATCCAATTAAAATTTTTATTATTAAATTAGCTTTTAGTAAAATTACTTAAGTAGTCATGTTCTATTTCTTCTACATTCTTCAATTTTCATTCCCCTCACCAATGTATTATTATCGGAATATTAAATTGCAATGGATTTAACATGGTTGTTTTTCAAAAATTTTCGATTTCGCTATTTATGGCCTATCAAAATGTAAATAAAAAACAATTCAGTATGGAAAAGCGCAGATAGAAAATCTTGTACATCCCATTAAATCTATGAGAATTTCCACTAGTTGCAACTTTAAAATAAACTTTGTCGTCACTGTTTTGTCCCTTTGTTGCCGCCGGCATGTCACAAAAGAGAGGCAAGATTTGGTAGTGGTTGGGATGTCATATGTGGCTGGGCTACATTGGGAGCGGCGGTGAGGCTGTTTGGATGAAAAAAAAAAACAGAGTTCGGTTATTTTGTGGTGGCGGGTGTGATGTCACAGATGGTAGGGCGGCGCCGAGGGTGGGGTAAGGATGATGGTAGAGGCTGAAGGGTGGTGGCTAAAGGTGCAACAACGATGGTGGGGCTGTTGGAAACTATAAAGAAATTAGGGTTGTTGTTCTAGAACTGTTGCTGCTGTGTTAATGGCTGCGTGGGATCGGTTGATGGCTGCATGGGGTCGGGTTGGGTAAATGGAGGTGGCTGTGTCTGCGGGATGGCTGTAGCAGCGGCCGAAACAATCGCTGCGTTGTGAGGTTTAGAGTTTTGCAAAACCTGTGAATGTTGGTTGTTACGTGATGGAGGTGGCGGCTGGGTAAAAGGCTGCAGTGACTGGTGGAGGGTACCGCTGGGGGAGGAAGGTTCGGCAGGTGCCATGCCGGCGGTAAAAAAAGGGACAAAATAGTGACGGCTAAGTTGAGAGGGTTTACGATTTGTGAAAAGATGATTTATGCTAAGAAAGAAGAAGAAAAAAAAAAGATGGCTAAGACAGAGAAGAAGTGAAACGGTTAAAGATCCAAAATGATTTTACAGTAGCGAGATACAAAATGATTATACAATAGAGAGAGAAACGCCTGAGCAGTGATTCTTATTGAGGGTAGTTTCGTAATTTTTAGAAATACATAAATGGGTTATAGTTTAGAGGTTTGATGAGCAATTTTGATGAATAGAAATACATAAAGGTCTACTCTAAAAAGAGGGGGTTTGATGAGCAATTTTGAGGGGTGTTAAAAGTCTACTCTATTATAATTACAACGCTTTTTAGAAGTTACAATGGTCCTATTGATGCACATGGTACAATAACATACCTCTTTGGGCTGTACGATTTCTGTTCATCTTCAGTTAAAATTCTTGGGTTTGACTTCTCTACCTCATTTTCCATGTTATACCTTCAACATCACAGGACAAATTCTTCGATGGAATTTTTGTTGCTTTTTTTTTAAATTATTGCAATTCCCATAAACATTTATATGGCTCCTACTCTTTTGATTGTTCTTAAATGTGTATTGTTGGCGGTATAGATAAAGACATTTTATTGAGTTATCAACTTTTCAATCTCTTATTTTACTTACTTCAATACCTATTTTACGAGTCCATTTCGAGAGATTTTATTGTATATCAAAATTATTACAATCATTTAATACACATTTGATATATGTGCATCAATTAAATATAACTATCAATTATATAATGTTTTAGTGAGATTTTGGGTGATCTTAACTAAATCAATAAGATAGTAAGAAGGAATGGATACTGGAGGGAGGACGGCTGTCTTGTTATGTTTGGAGGTGTTCTGACCAAGATGAGGAGATTAGCTACAAGAGTTATATGACTGAAAGTGAAAGGAGATTGGAGGGATGGCCACCAAACTCGAGCTAGATGAACCCTACAAACCAAGGCATACACAAAAGTTAGAGGTGGAGCCAATGGTAGCTGGCGACCACACTTCGACGTTGAAGTTAGAATTTGAACAATGAAAATTTGCTCCAAGGTCCAAAATGAGCCTTGAAGCTAATAAAAATAGTGGAAAAAGCTCTAAGTATATTCTGAGGAAGAAGATGAAAGTAATATTTTTGGTGAGTGAGTGCTTGTTACCGTTGGAGTGTTAATTGAGCATTTTAGGAGTGTGCCTGAGGGTCTTTTCGAAATTCCGATACGTGACGTTTACTCATTTGTTTTCCCTCCTTCAGGTAAGGGTATTTTAGAGATTGTCTCAGTGGCCCGAGACGGTGATGTATACAAGCAAGGGAGACAAAAAGACCATCAGCCACCATTTTACTCCCTGCTGTCCATGGTAGTCCTGCCTCCTAGCCAGTATTCTTGTGGTTATTGAACCACTTCAATGGGCAGCTAAGGTGGCAGCCCCTTATTCCTTCCTTTTTTCTCCTTTTCCCTTATTGGCTCATTGTATTCATCAAATGCAAGATATTTTTTATTTGGCCCATGAGAGCACGCGTTTTTGGCTAGTGATTTTAATTGCCAAAGGTTGTAATTCCAATCTTACCCCTTTGATTACATATGTTTCTGCCGAATCTACTCTCCCTGTAAGGAGTTTACCTCTTCGCTTAACTTAGGCTTCCCTATTTTCCTGATCCAGCAACTTGTCTCTATTAAGTTAACTCCATTTTTTGTCACGTGTCAGTATCTTATTGGCTCACGCTGGCATCCATAATTCCCCACAAACATATAATAATTTTCAAAATAAATACACATGTCATGCATGTCGGTTTCAATGATCACAAATACTTTATTACATTTTTTTCCTCTTAAGTCAACTTTTAGCTAGCCACTCGGCTGCAGTTCAAACTCCCTACAAAAGTATTATAGGATTAATTCTTTCTTTAATGATACAAAATAATTGAGTAGAGACGGTCTTCTTCCTCACAAAATGTGAGAGAAAATCTGGGTAATGCTATAATATATAATGTAAAATAGTTTTAGTAATAATATGATTTGTATATATCAGTAGTAGTCTCATATAATATGAGTTATAGTCTGATTGTGTGTGTGTATATATATATATATAAGTATGTGTATATATATATCAACTTATAATTAAGAAGCATGTCGCTGAGTCCTCATGTGGGACAGAATTAAATGGCTTAGTGCGTATCTTACTTTCAATTCAAGAAAATGAAATAAACAATGTGGATGTATGACAACTAGTTGATTCCTTGTCTCTTTCACTCTCTCAATAAAATATTTGAACATTGAAATTCGTTGTTTCCTCTTTTGCAATCCTTGCTGATTCAACACTCCATTTCTCAGTGCTCGTCGCGCTTTAGATACTTCCATTCCTTACATGTACCAGCATTCGCACCAGCTACTTGCATCGTCTAATTTGGGCATTTGGCCAACATCGAAGCCTCGATTCCCTCGATCTAAACTAACTTCTCAAATTAATTACTAAACCTTTCCAAATAATTTCCAAAGACTTTGTTAGGCCAGTTTCGTAATATTGTATTTTTAAAAATAATTGTCGTTATCTATATTATATAAATAATTAACTGTGAAGAGAATTAGTTAAATGTTTAACAAAAATTATTTTTAAAAGTATTGTGAATTTTAAAAATAATCGTATATGTTTGGTAAATCTAATTGTTAAACTGTTGTAATAATGTAAATGATTGAATTAGATATAATATTGAATAAATTTTATATAAACATTTATAAATATACATATAAAACATTTTTTATTATGTGCATATAATAATTGATAATTAAAATAAATATTTTATATTATTAATTTTAGTTTTTATTTTGTTATCCCAATACAATTGGTAACAATAATAATCTTTTTAAAGTTAATGATTTTATTTTCTAATTAATAAGAAAAATTTTGGATTTTTATAATAAAAATTATGATATATATAAAATTGTATTAAGTATAAAAACGATTCTCAAAATCAGATTTTAAAAAGCTACTATTTATTTATTTTTCAAAATATGATATAAGATAATTTTATCAAAAGTAATTTTTAAAAAACTTTACTAAATATTAAAATTAATTTTTAATTTTTTAAAATTATTTTTAAATCTCTTAAAAGTAAGCTCAATCACACGCTTAGTATAATGTGACAATTTTTTTTTCATTTATTTATTTCGAGTGACCGACGAAGGTCTCCATGCACATTATTTAAATTGCCTCTCATTATCAACATCTTTGACCATTGCAGCTTAGTCCACGTCAACCCATTTACTACCGCTAATACACGCAATAAAGCCATGATTCTGTAATTGATTAAACTGCAAATAATATCTAAAACATCCTTCGGCTAGTGAGTCGCAATCAAGAAAATCCGTTGAAAGCACGAAGCTTAATACAATTGTTAGGGAATTTTGAATATCATCTTACAATTAAAAATATTAAATAAATAATAATAATAAATAAATAGAGAATAAAATTAATTATACAACACAAGAATTTATGTGAAAAACTGTTATAACAGAGAAAAATTACGGCCGCCAATGACGACGAGAGAAAAATTTACTATGTAAAAAATTATTATAATCACTCTAATAATTTTCATCACACCCAAAATCTTAATAATACTTAATCTCTCAATAGACCTACCGTTTCTCTCACACTAGAAACTATCTACTTGCAGAGAACTGATTGCTATGTTATTTTGTGTGCGTAAATAAGTGAACTCAACCTCCCTTTATATGGTATTTATTAATCATAGAAGTATTCATTTTTTTATACTAATAGTATTCGTCCTTGAACAAGGTAAATCCTAAAGAGAAAATTATTTATTCCTTAAATAAGAATCCTACTAAATAAAAAAGTATCATAAAAAATCTTTATTGAAAAAATAAGACATATTTCTTTAACATCAATTATATTAGTCACACGCTTCACCAACAACGTTATTATTGAATTTAATTGTGGCAGTAAGAAGATCAAAACATAGTTGCCTCTTACCTGTCACAGGCTGTGGAACTGTGAGTTTAATGCTGATTAAAAACGAGGTTAACGGACAGATACGTAGGCCAACGCTATAGATTAATGGGTGACCAAATAATTAAACGAGACATGAGAGCTGCAACCACGATGTGATTGGGTCCCATCTTTCTCAGTTTCTCGGTTCTCTTGACTTATCATGCTCACCGGTCATCTTCACCAAATAGCTGCTTCCAGTTTCGATTCTGTGAATTCATGTCCGCTGTTCGCCCATGGCTACAACATCCCCTTTCCTTTTTAAAATGCACACGGAGAGGAATGATTTTGTAAATCATCATCGAAAATTCCAATAATTACAAGTTACAATTGGAACTCATACTAATAACATGTCTCACTTTGATAATTACAACATGTATTTGCAGTTGATTTAAATGATTTTTATTTATATTTTATTCTTTTGAATGTGAGCGATTACATGTATGGATGCCAATGCAGTGGCCCGTCGTCAATGATTTTGTTCATTGTATTTTTTATATGGTTTGAAGGAATCTAAGACAGATCACGGGCATAACAATTGCTTTCCCGTTCATGGAAAAGGAGAGGTCATCATCTGTCGTCTTAATTTATTTATACTAATATAATGTAATTTTTTGAGCTCAAACGATATCACTTTATTTAGAAGATTGTCAGTTGCTCCCACGATATCACTTTATTTATTTAGAAGATTGTCAGTTGCTCCCAGTATTAAAATTAATATATATCACTTATTTTCTTATTATTTTTATAATAATCAATAATTCATTTTATAGTGTTGTCTTTATTTTTAAATACACTTCTATTTATATTTATTATTAATTAAATAAACTGTTTTAACCAGATTTTTACTGGGATCCAACTCAAACCATCAAGCAGGGGTGGTTCTCACCGGATCCAAGTCAAATCCGATCAAAACAAGTAAAATTTATTATTTGTGAGGGGAGAGAATGTGATATGCTTGGATTGGGGGTTTAGGTGTGTATTTTCGCTATTTGGGGTATGAGGTATAGTTGAGGTGATTTAGGAGGTGAGCTTCAATGATTTGAGAGATGACCTACAGTGATTTGAGAGGTGAGTTATGGGAGGTGAACTAAGATATTTTGAGTTTAGAATAATATGGAAAGCTTTGTGGAGGTAACTTAGCGAGTTAATACGGGAAGCTGAAAAGAGCTTAGGGGATAGCATGATGAATTGGAGGATAGCTCCCGAGAGCTTATCCGGGGCTCGTGGTATAACTCAAGCAAACTCATATAGAGAATACAATCTGGACACCAAAACTATCATAACATATAGAAAATAAGCATAAACAGTAAATAAACGCACAATATTTTATGTCGCTCGACCTTTTGGCCTACATTCACGGGAGTAATCCTCTCCAATTCAATATGTACATGAAGCATTACATGATTTGCTTTACAATATTTACAAAACCTTATTAAATGTTGATGATAATGAATAATAACATGAGGGAGAATATAGATTTTGTGGATATAAGAGAGTTTGAATAGGGGAAAAGGATTCTTTTAGAGATGGAATGGTTAAGATCTTTTAAGGAGGTGTAAAGATGGAGAAAGAAACCCTAGAAATGGAGGAAGAAGAAGAAGATTGGTCCATTTGCTGAATCATCCAATCCTTTTTTTTTTGTAATGAATTGGTTGCCCTTTTTGGAGAAAACCTTGGGTTTTATATAAGAGTATTCCCGATGACATTTTGGGAATTTTGAACACGTTGCGCTTGATAATTGGCTGTCCTCCCTCAGGTGAGGATATTTGGGTAATTATGTTTGTGGTCTCAAAATGGTAACATACTCAAGCAAATGGAGCAAAGAAACATTTAGCCACCAACTTCCCCTTTTGCTTTATATAGGTGGCATCCTCTCCAACTAGTGGTCTTGCTGGTTTTTTTACCACTGTAAAGGGGAGCTAAGGTGGCAGCCCTTTATTGCATATACTAGGAATCTATCCTCTCATTGGCTCCTTGTATTTAGCAAAAAATGAGATATTTTTTATTTCTCTTTCATGATGGCATGCACTGTTCACGGCTCTAACCACTAAAATTTGGCTTCCAATAATACCCCTTTGATTTTGGGAACATTTACAGAAACTGTTGTTTTCCTTTGGGAACTCAGCTTCTGATCTCTAGGAGCTATCCTTTGAGAGTTATACTGCCATTCAGTCAAACGAGCTGACTTCTTTTTGCTAACTTTCTTTGACACGTGTCACTGGACTATTGGTCCAATTTAGCACCCAAATTTTCCCCCAAACATAAACCATATAAACCGACATTAAAATGAAATAATTTAAATACTAAAAATAAGAAATATAAGCTTTAGTGTGAATAAGAAAATAATAATAATATATTTTCTTGTACTTTTTGTTATTTTTAATATTTTTTTCTCATAATAAATATGAATTTCATATTTCCAAGATAAAATGACCTATTTATTTTTTATACTAAAAAAATTACTGACTATTATAAAAATAGTAAAGAAATGATTGATATATGTTTATTTAGAAGGTACTGACAATCTCCCCATTGTTTATTTCCGAAGGTCATTCATAATTTCATATTTTGGTGACACAAATTATATATTTAAGAAAACAACGTATATTAGGTTTGTGGTATTTTAAATTCATTAATATATCAGGTCAAATTTGGCCGACGAACCGACACGGCAACGAATTATGAGAATATATCACCTTTTATGGTCATATATCACCAAAATACTTTTTTCGAAGTACTTTGTAACAAAGCATTTTTGTTTTCACTTCCAAAAGTCACGTTGCAAAGTGAAGTCCCCACAGTTCGCAAGTGGACATTTTAGTCATTTTCACAAATTCCCTAAATGCTAGTCCCAATCTGCCTGCCAAAGCTCAGTTTCAGCCTTCAGGCGGCAGGCCTCAGATATGGACATACGGTGCCCCTTTTGAATTGTCCTCACACCAGCACAAAAATGTGGAGGATCAATGATATCACCGCAATAAAGCCCCACTTTTGAGGGTATCCCTGACTTTTCACCAAAATCAGTTGTTTTCAATACTTCGTGTAATCGTTTAGTTACAACAAGCAGGTTCCGATCCGCTGCGTTCGTTTCGGATGCTGACAATCTCACTCCTAGTCCTGGTCAAACTCACCTCTGTTAGCCAATCAGAAAATTTAGGCTCACATGACAACTTTATAATCAGAAAAATAATTTTACACAACTATAAACAAACTATTGATTCATTATTTGTAATACTAAGATTATTTTGATTTAAAAAATCAGTTTTATAATCATAGTGCCATGTACCTTACATAGTTCTTTCTTAATACAATATATATGCACGTTTTAAAATATGAATTTGAGAATTAAGTAAAATTATTTAAGTCTTACAATAAAATAAATTATAACTAGCCAATGTGGTGTAATTTTATATTCATATTACAAAATATATATACCCTTACACTCTATAAAATGTCACTTTTTTTTTTTAAATCTAAAATCCAACGTAATCTTGTACTAACATTTTTTATTAGACAGCTCTGAAATTATAAAATAAGGTTATTTTGCTTGAAAAGAAATTGAAATCTCTTAATTTACGTGAATATTTCTTATTTTTAAATATCTGATCATCAAACGTCCAAGTATTAATAAAGATAAAAAGGATATACCTGAGAAAGAGCAAAGAGGAAAAAAATTAAAAATATAGACTAGTGACGTAGGGACGGTGTGAACGAAGTGTAAGAAAACGAAATGAGATCGACTGTAGAAGATCGCAATAAAAAGTAAGAAAAAGACCCGCCTGAGAACTGAAAAGTGTCAATTTATACCAACTCCGGACCAGTCCTTCCATTCTACGGTTTATTTTCTTCCGTCGAAATATTTTTATTTATTTTATATGATAAAATCTCAATTTCCTATTTTCGCCGACACTCGAGCAAATGAGCAACAATCGAACACTCTCTCTTCATTACTACTCTCAAGCTTCGAATCTTTTTTCCTCCTTTTTCTTTAACACCAACAGCCAACAGCAACAGCAATGCCTCTCAACAACTTCTACTTGCCCCCTACCCCTAACCCCAGCTTCTTCTTCTCTCTCGAATCCACGTTACTCTACCATGCACTCCACCACACCTGATCCTCACCTCTCTCAACACTGAACTGAACTCCTCAACGACCAGGACCGTAACCACAATGGCTGTTCAATACACCGCCGTTTTTCCCCTTCCCTTTTCCACATCTCGTTTGCCCGATGCCTTCGTGTTGATCCTGTCGATCTTCTTAACTCTGTCTCTTGTTCAATGCACTACTGATTCTTCCGACGGTATTTGATTTTTTATACTTTTTTTTTTCAAAAATTATTTGATCGGATTTTTCTGTTAGTTTTTGTTTGCATTTTTTTCAGTGTTTGTGTTTGTGTTTGTGTTTGTGTTTGATTGATCGGTTTAGTTACGTGATGGCGATCGGTATGAGCTAAAGTCAAAAAATGAGCTTTGACTTTGGTGCAGTTTTATTTGTCATTTAGTTTTCTGTTTAAAGTTTAATCCTTTTATGTTCTGTTTGGTTCCGGGAAAATGTAGGAAACTAAGATTTGATGAAGTTTGAACCTTTTTTTTTTTCTGTTTAATGTTTTTTGTGTGTGTGTGTGTGTGTGTTTTTTTTTTCCTTAGAAAAAATTGAGTTGGGGTCTTAAACAATGATGAAAACATATTGAATAACAGTTTTTCTTATAAAATAAATGGCTGGTTTTATTTATTTATTTATTTTGCAGTTCAAGCTCTTCAGGTAATGTACACTTCGCTGAACAGTCCTTCGCAGCTAACTAATTGGAAAGGCAACGGAGGTGATCCATGTGGAGAGTCGTGGAAAGGGGTAGCTTGTGAGGGATCAGCTGTTGTTTCCATGTATATATATGAATAAATATATAAAATAAAAAAAATGCTGCCTTCTATTTTTTTTGAAATTTCTACTGTGATTTAATAAGCTTTTGATGTGCTAATGATTCTTATTTGTTATTTTTGTAACAGTGACATTTCTGGGTTAGGACTCAGTGGAACAATGGGATACTTGCTTTCAGATCTTATGTCATTGAGAAAATTGTGAGTTTTTCTTTTTTCCTTCCCTTCATTGGCTGTATGGAATGATATTGGTTTTGCTTGCTATTGATTAATAACTTAATAAGTTGCTAATTTGGCTGAGTTATTCACTTTGTGTAGTGATTTGAGTGGCAACAACATTCACGACACAATCCCATATCAATTACCGCCAAATCTTACCAGCCTGTAATGTTTCTAATGGTTACTGATATGTTTTTATATTTTGAATTTGTTATGGACTTGTTTGATGCCCTGATTCTTCTGCATCATTATGCAGAAATCTTGCAAGCAACAACTTTAGTGGGAATCTTCCTTATTCTATTGCTAGCATGGTCTCGCTCTCTTATTTGTAAGTGGATTTCTTGAATGATATGAAATTGGCTTGGAATTCAGTTGCAGTTTTGAATGTTTCTTATTGCCTAATTGAACAATCCATGGTTTAGGAATGTTAGCCGTAATTCGCTCATCCAATCAATTGGAGACATTTTTGGTAATCTTGCTGGCCTCGCAACCTTGTAAGTCATCTAACTTCAGTACAAATCTGTCATCATTATTTTGTATTTTTGTTAGCCTATTGGCTGTCAAAATAAATCATTGAAGATTGGTTGGATATGCTGTTTGTACACGGAGCTTTGTACTTCATGCTCAAAAATGCACTCTTTGACCTATTTCACTTGTGAACACCCACTAAGATAGTCCGCAATTTTTTTTTTTAATAAATTGCACCTGTTGGTTATTTCTTGCATTTAACGCTTTTTCTTGCGCACTTTTTTGATCTTGCTTCATGATACAGGGACCTCTCTTTCAACAATTTTTCTGGAGATCTTCCGAATTCATTTATTTCACTGTCCAATATTTCTTCACTGTAAGTAAAGTGCTCCTTCCTTTCAAGGGGAAAAGTAGCTGCAATATTTTTGAATTTCTACAAGAGTGCTAATGATCTCTGAATTTGTGGCAGCTATCTGCAGAACAATCAATTGACAGGTTCTCTTAATGTCTTTTCGGGTTTGCCTTTGACTACTCTGTAAGTTATTATTTTACAGTTGAAGTAGCTACTGTATTATCTTTCCATCTTTTCTCATCTCACCCCCTATCCAACAGAAATGTGGCAAACAATCATTTCGGTGGTTGGATACCTCAAGAACTCATTTCAATCCGAACTTTTATGTAAGCTTTTGCTAATTATGTTTCTTTTACGCTGATTATTTCCTCTCTCTCACTCTTTCTCTTACATTTAGGTAATATTTACACTGTAGCAATATGATTAACCTAGTTAGTAAAAATAAATTAGATATGACGGAAATTCTTTCGACAATGGTCCTGCTCCACCACCTCCTCCATTTACCGCACCTACCCTTGGTAGATCTCACAATAATCGAACTCATCGACCAGGCTCACATTCACGTTCAGGCAGCCAGTCATCCAGTTCAGACAAGGAATTGTCTGCCGGAGCTATTGTGGGCATAGTTCTGGGTGCTGTGTTTTTGTTTGCACTGGCGCTACTTGCCCTTTATTTTTGCATTCGGAAGAATAGAAGAAAGATAAGTGGTGCAAGGAGTTCTGCAGGAAGTCTCCCTGTCAGCACAAATAATAGTAGGTTTTCTTTTCCCTTTTTTTTTCCTCTCCTGAAATAGTGCCTTCCTTTTCTAGTTTGATTCTTTGGCTATATATACTTTTTTACAATATCTGGTTATGTATGGTTCAAATATCTATATTTTCTTTATTGGAGTAATATACAATAATTTGTAAGAGTTTCCCGAGCATGACAAATTTCTTCTTGTATGATTTAAATCGGTGATGTATATTTGTGCAATTTAGTTAGCTGCACTACCTAAATTGATTGCTCTGTAAAATTTATAATTTCTGCTTCATGTTGGTCACTTTGAACTGCAGTTTTTAAGAAATTGGAGCTAGCAGCTCTTGTGCCACAATCCTGACTGTTTGGCTTTGGCAATCTACTTTCTTTTTGCAGTGAACACCGAGATGCACGAGCAGCGGGTAAAAAGTGTGGCTGCTATCACTGATCTGACACCTCCACCTGCAGAAAAGTTGGTGATTGAGAGGGTGGCAAAAAGTGGATCCTTAAAGAAAATAAAGTCACCTATCACTGCTACTTCGTATACTGTTGCTTCTCTCCAAACGGCTACAAATAGCTTTAGTCAAGAATTTCTTATTGGTGAAGGTTCACTTGGTCGTGTTTACAGAGCAGAGTTTGCCAATGGGAAGGTAATATATTGTGTGTGAAATTAATTATTTTCCCACAGACCATAATGATTAGACGGGTGCAAAATTTTTGTTAGTGATTGTGATCTTCACTCAGGAGTTGCTTCTGCTGTGGGAATCATATGGTTTCCTTCAACAGGCACCTCTCGCCTATTGTTAATTTCTGGTGATGTTTGACGTGATTATGACATCTATTTAACAGTTTAGTTTAGCATCTGGCAGTTCTATCACATCATGTCTTTTGATGATTTCTTACTGTCATGCTTCATATATATTACAGTAATGATCTAATCTTTTTGTGTTTGGCTTGAACTAGATAATGGCTGTGAAGAAGATCGACAATGCAGCATTGTCATTACAGGAGGAAGATAACTTTCTGGAAGCTGTTTCTAATATGTCACGCTTAAGGCACCCAAACATTGTTACACTGGCTGGATATTGTGCAGAGCATGGCCAGCGTCTTTTGGTTTATGAATGTGTTGGAAATGGTAGTCTCCATGATATGCTGCACTTTGCTGATGATAGCAGCAAGAACCTGACTTGGAATGCACGGGTTAGAGTAGCACTAGGCTCTGCCCGGGCTTTAGAGTATGTTACATGTGTATGACGTTTTAAGTCTTTCTTTATTTCTCTCTCTCATTCTGCTACGTTAAAGGATCTATGGTTGGTTTGAGGTGCATTTCCTTACTAAAATACAGCTTTGTCTATCAGGTACTTGCATGAAGTGTGCTTGCCTTCTGTTGTACATAGAAATTTCAAGTCGGCAAATATTTTACTTGATGATGAACTCAATCCCCACTTGTCAGATTGTGGTTTGGCTGCTCTAACACCAAACACTGAGAGACAGGTGATAACTGGAACAAGCTAACAATTTCGTATTTCTGGGACTTGCATTTTCTTTATCTTTTTGCCATAAAATTTAGCTTGACAAGTTCCGTTCTCCTCACATTTGACAGGTTTCAACACAGATGGTTGGTGCATTTGGTTACAGTGCCCCTGAATTTGCCTTGTCCGGAATATACACAGTAAAAAGTGATGTATACAGTTTTGGAGTAGTTATGTTAGAGCTTTTGACTGGTCGGAAGCCACTGGACAGGTAAACATTGTATTAGATTACTAATTATATTTTGTGTTTTCGCCCTTTGAATAGATATAATGCTGTTTGCAATTTCTGGAAGTTGGTTTACATGTGTGGTGTTGCCATTCTTGTTTTCCTTGTTGTTTAGTTCAAGGCCAAGATCAGAGCAGTCACTTGTGAGATGGGCTACTCCGCAGCTACATGATATAGATGCATTGGCCAAAATGGTTGATCCTGCCTTGAACGGCATGTATCCTGCAAAGTCTCTGTCACGTTTTGCCGACATTATTGCTCTGTGTGTTCAGGTGAACCCTTTTTTTTTTCCTCTCCCCACCAAGGCTACTCCATAATTAAGCTTAGCTTTTAAGGCATCGATCTTTTGGAATAAAATATGTCTTATAGTTGTAATGAAGAAGTTATCTAGAACTAAAATAGAAGTCTTTTCCGCTACTGAGGAATGTTCCTCTAAATTTTGTTTATTCTTTGTAGCCGGAACCAGAGTTTCGACCTCCCATGTCTGAAGTTGTGCAAGCACTGGTACGGTTAGTACAAAGGGCAAGTGTAGTCAAAAGGCGTTCCAGTGATGAATCAGGATTTTCCTACAGGACCCCAGATCATGAGGCTATTGACACGTCATTTTAACTGTAGCAACCGTGTTGAAGTTGAAAGCGAACTTTGCAACTTTGAACACACAATGGCAGTGTCTGGAGAGACTTGAAGAACCCAGATTAAGCGGAGAAGATGCTAAAAGGTTTCAGAGGCAGATCGAAAAGATATATAATTATGTCCCATGCATTCAACTACAATCTTCGACTTACAATGCAAATTAAGGTATATATATGTTTAGCTGGAAAGGCTGCTCGATGTTGTAATTTAAAATTTTCTTTGGATATCTTGATGTAACATTCAAGATGTTTGCAGCATAATAATAAATTTCCATGACTTGTGTAATATGTGAAATGCAGCAACTTTTTTTGCCTTCCGCCCTGGAGCAAAATCCCCACACTAATTTCACTTACATGCCTTTCTTGAATAGACCAAAATTGTATAACGTGCACTTTTTTCAGACATTGCCAGCTAACCAGCATGTGTGCACTGTTTAGATTCGGATAGGAAAGATGGGCAAGTAGGCACTAGGCACTAGGCAACAACTCCGTGAAGACAAAACACATGGGAAAGTGAGAGAGCCCCGTATGGTACAGATTGTAAATCAAAATGTGAACATAACGATGTCGGTGAATGACTTGTTCAACGTGCGTCTATTATTTATTTTTTTCAATTTATATAAAAGAAAGTTGAAATTAGACTGAAAGGAAAATTCTATAATTTTATTGTGATATTATAAAGCAACAGACGGTGAGAAATTTATGAGGTTTTTGTTGATTGATATTTGATATATGATTTATATTCAGTACTATATGATATACGATTTATGGTCACTCGTATGTTGAAATATGGATGTAAAATTAGATTAAAACATATTGAAAAAGTGTGTAAATCTGAGGTCGATGGATCACCTGATTTGTTTTTATCATAATATAGCAAAGAACAAGTATTTTTAAACTGAAGGGATGATAGAGAAATTGATTGTGGGATTTAAATTGAAGGGATGCAAGCAAAATGGGAACAGAAACTATCAAACCATCACCGTGATGGTGAATATGGAACAGCTTTCACAAAGGAAGGTGATCAATTCAAATAGGAACCGAAGTCTTTTGCTGCGGGGGAGTTGAGTTGGCCATTCACTCCTTATTATTATTATTTTTTAATTGATTATAAATAAGATTACGGATCAGACATTTACAACTGTTATTTCAACAGACAAATATACTGGGATTACAATATTATATTAAGTTCTATGAAATACTTATACAGACAAATAACCCTCACAAATATTAGAGGGACATATTGACTCCACTCACATTTCACAAAAAAAAAAGACTATATATAAGTTAATTTTACTCAATCATATTTAATTGAAAAAATTTTGAGCCCCAACCATAACTGAGACTAGAATAAAAAAAACTTTTATTTACTTATCCCATTAAATTTATATAAAAATTGCAAAGTCCATTAATCCCAAGAATAAGACTAATTTCTTCAATAAATTCCTATAGAAAACCCTTAACTTGCCCCCTCTGTCTCTTCATCTCGACTTCCTCTCCTCCTCCCTTAAATTCCCATTCTCTATAATGATAGGATAAATTGACGTGATTTAGAGCATGTTTGGGATGACTTTAGATTGTTAAATAAGCGACATCCCAGAAAGTGTTTGATAAATAAATTATTTAGACAGCTATTCTTTAATAATTTAAAAAATAACTATCAATAAAATAAACATCCACTTAAACTATTTTAATTCCGAAAATACCCCTCTCATTTTTTAGCCAAAATCGCAATCTCTCTCCCTCTCTCTGCTCTCTGCATCTCCCTAACACAATCCTTACCAGAGATAATTGTTTCTGCTCTCTCGACTCTCTGCCCTCTCTTCTCTTGTGCTAAGTAACAACCGATCTCTCTCTTGACTCTGTGGCTGTCTCATTTTTTTATTTTATTTATCAATTAATTTATCATGATTTTTTAAATTTTACTGTGCATGTAAACGTACATAAATCTGAGTTTTCTTTGGTTGTTTGATTTGTTTTCTTTTGAGCAGAATTTTTATGTTATTTGATTGGATTATTGATTGTGCCGAATCTTGGTAGTTGCTAACCTAGAGCTTTGGGATTGTGTTTAGGATTAATTTTGTTATCATGTTTTATTTGGTATGAGCGTGTGTATATATGATCAATTTTGCTTATGAGCAATTCTATTTGGTATTATTTTGATTATTTTGTGTTTAATGTAGCCCAATTTGCAGTAACTTATGATTCTCATTATGAGTTCCAATATGCAGGTTCTGCCATTGTGTAATTGTGTAACTATCCCAATTTGAAGTAACTGTGTCATTAATCCTTGGAGCTGTTATATTATAATTGGTTCTGCCATAGTAGCCAGCTTGAATTGCTGGGCTCAAGCGGCTGGAGTCAGTGAGAGGTTGCTAAAACAGCATCTGGCTTTTGGTTGGTATTGCAGAGAAGAGCTGATAAAGAGTACTCGCCCCTTAATGTTATTCCTTGCAAGAAACTACAGGGGTCTAGGAATACCGTTTTCAGACTTGCTCCAGGTTAGCAGATATGCTCTGGCTTTTATTGACGGTTGCTACGTCCTCCATTACTAATTTTTTACTTTAATTTTTTTAAAATGCATGAGAAGTATGAACATAGAAGCTGCCTGAATAATAGACTTCAGTTTCTGTTTGCTTTAGTCATTAGTAATGGTATCAAACCTCAGGTGTCTTGAACTAGTTATTTTTAAGAATGTAAAAAAATGATGAAGAACATTGTGATTGACTTATCACTTTCAAATGACTGGTGCAGTTAGAACTGGGATAAAACATCTTTGTTTAAGAGTTTGATTGTTGTGAGAATTACGCAGTTGGTTCTAAGGACAAGGTTGTGCATCTATTTCCATGTGTGACTCAGTGTGCTTTATTAATTTGTTCATTTCAGGGCATGATAATGTTGATGTGAATTGGGTCGGTTTGTGGTTTGTTTTAAGTGAAATATATTTCATTTGCTGTAAACTGATGAAATTTTGAGACTTTTGATCTGTCACTGTGATAATTGAACTTGTTTTTTGGGTGAAAAATTGTGCTTCCTATATCTGAAATGTTGTTCCATACAGAGGATAATTATTTGCTGCAAAAGTTCAAAATTTATACATTGTGATTTCTGCTACTTTAATTTTTATTATTATTTTATATAATCTCTTAATGTTTGAGTTTTTTAGACGACATGAGACTATGTCTTGTTTGCATAAAATTTATGGCTCCGTCTATACCTCCAAATCTATATTCAGCGGAGTCTATAGCTCACATGAAACGGAAAAATTTTTGCTCAAAGCTAGCCTTCAAAGTCTGTCAATTTGCTAACATTTCTTCTAAGACAAAATGTGCTAATCACTCTTCCTCTTCATCAGAGAAATCCCCATTTACTACTATTTCACTCTCCCAGTATATTTTACATAGAACCCAGATATCCAGCTGAAATAAAAAGAAAACACAGTGATGAGAGTAATTAGGACGGTGGAAAAGTAATCCAATGAAGTTTTAGAACTTGCAAAAAGATTTGTTATGGTAGAATAAAAGCACTATTCAACTTAGTTTTTATTGCAACAGTTGCAACAACTTGAGTGTAAGGTGCCCAGTCTAATTCATAGTTTGTTCTTTTGCAAATTATTGATTGCATTTGTTCTTTTTGCTGAACAATAATTGTTTATATTAGTGTTTTTTCCGTCTCTAGCTTGAAAATCATAGACCATTGTTATAATAGTATAATTGTAAGTTTATAAGTATAAAAGAAATTACACTTGTAAATAGAAATCTAATGCACTTTAATTCATAGATATTGTAAGTACATGTTCATTAATAAAAGAGTTTCGCCTTAAAATCAGATGTAACATTTACTATTGTCAGTACTTTATTTAGCTTTCAGTTCAAGTTCTTGACAAAACCAAAGCAATTAACTTTCTTTTCCACTTGCATTTTTCATGGTCAAGCGCAAGCCGTCTGGTCCACCATTAAAGATAGAATTTCTTGCAGGATTAATTTTGTTTATGTGCATATGTTGCTTTTTAATTGTTCTGAAGTAGGCTATCCAGGATAAATTTTGTTTATACATATGTACACATTTAAAAAAATGATGTTTGTAATAAATCTTTTCAAAGAAATCTTTTTTTTCTTTTTTTTGCAGGGTGGTACTGCAGTGTGGTGCATTGGCATTCAGAAAATTCATTTGAAAAGCAAGTGAAGATAGTCATTGCAACTATATCATTGCATAATTACATTAGGAAGTTTGCTTTACATGACCATCATTTTGAAGAAATTGAAAATGACTGAATTTCGTTCTAAATGAAGAGACAACCACAGAGGTCGTCATCCAAGAAGAAGATCATGGTAGTAATGCTCTTGAAGGTCGAGAGATATTGAGAAATACTATTACTACAAGTTTAATGAGTGGATAGTATTTTTATCATACACAAGCATATTTATAGTGTTACATTTCAATGAACTATTTTGATAATGATAGTTAAAAAAAAAATTGTCATCTAAATATTCTTTCCATGAGTTTACTTGCTCAATTATATTATTTATTAAATTTTTTAATATTAAAAAAGTTTCTTAGTCAATTTAATAATGTATTAATATTTGTGCACATTATGAACTGTACATAATAAATTTTTTTAGTGAAAAATATTTATAAGTTGAATTTATTACAAAATGAAATAGTTAGTGAAAAAATTATTAAATAGTTAATAAAAAATGATTTAAATATCTAATAAAGAAAATAAATATACTATAAAAAATAAGTAGTAAATAAAAAATGATTAAAATAATAATATTTTAAATAAATTACAAATAAGTAAATAAGCCTATTTTTATCATTGTACGTTGAACTTTACACTTTTAATTTTTACTTACTAAACATCTATAGTAGATTATTTGAAAAGTGATAGTCAAATAATCTTCATTTGCCAAACACCCTCCTAAATTTTTTACAAAGCTGATTTTTTAAGCTGATTCCTCGAGAAACAATGGCAATCCCAAACATACCATTGAATATACGTGGAAGGTATTGTATAAACTAAAAATGCAAGCATAGAAATCTTCAGGATGAAAAATGCAATGGCCATTGAGAGCATATAAAACAAAAAAAAAAAAAAAAAAACAAGCATACCAACATCTTTTCCTTATATAATAAGCTTGACCGCATGGCTGAAAAGACCATATAAGTGAGATTAATCTTGGAAGGGAAACTACAAAACAAAGATTTATGGAACAGTTACTGCAAAAAAGCCAAAGATATCTAGAAGCATGTTTCTTAATCCTAGCTCACGGAAACCACTGATCGAAAGACTAGTACGATTTAAGATTTGGTGAAAATTTAAAGTTGTCAAGGTAAAAACAGATAGTATTTCGGTGTAAAAAAAAAATGTTATTTCTGTTTAATGTGTGGGGTTTATTAGATATATTTTTGTCCTTTCATATAATTTTATTGAAAATCAAAAGTCGTAAAATTTCTTGAAGGTTTTTATTAAGTATTTAAAAGGGGTGCCAATATTTTTTTATTTTTATTTAATAATTTTAAACTACAACAGTTGTCCATTGATTACGTTGGGGCTTTTTTCAGAATAAATAACTTGCTTCAGTTGGTTGGTACCTCAAGGCTCCAATGGTGGAGAATGTGAGTCTATGAAGCCAAAACACATTTAGACAATCGGAAGTTTTAGGGAAAGTGTATTTGGCCCCTGTTTTCATTTTTGTTTTACAGATAGGATACATGTTCGGTGGACTAAATCTCAAAAAATGAATTACAAAATAAATAGTTCAGATTCATTTTAGTAGTTATAAAATTAAAAGCATCTTTAACCGGTTCTTCGTATACTACAAATTAAATTTAGAAATAAATTATAAAACAAAATCCAAAAGCTATGAGATTTTCTAAAATTTCAAAAAAAAGGAAAAAGGCGTATTTTCTATTATTTATTTTTACATATATAAAAGAAATAATTTTCGTATGTATGCATTGTCTGTTTTTAGATAACGTTATGTATGTATGAAATTTTGAATCAACGAGCAAAGGCGAACAGTAACATTCGAGTCAAATCGCACTCAACTCAGCTTCTTTGTTCACGTAACCAAAAACCGCCAATTCATCAACCGAAATTTACTCTCAAACTCCGGAACCTCGCCGGAACTTCCACTTCACGCAAATTCGAACGGAAAAAAAAAATCCTGTATCTCCAATCGAATCTCAAATTCATAATACAAACTAATAAATGTCTTCAAATCATCCCCCCATCGAATCTGACAAAGAGCATGAGGCGTTGGATCGGTCAAGCGCCAGCAATTTCTTGTCGGGTTCACTTTCTACGGCCAGTAGCCGCCAGAGCTCGCCGCGGATGGAGCCGAGCCGTTTCTTAAAGAAAGTTAAGAGGACAGCGGAGAAGGCTTGGTATAAAAGAAGGAGTGTGAAGAGTTTAGTGGGTGTGATTGGTTTGATTTGTTTCTTTTTCGTTGTTAATTGGTTTATGCTTGTAAGTTTGCAAGATTATGGTAAAAAAAGCGATGCTTTTGTTAATTCTTCTTCGGTTTCAGTAAAGGTATGCGCCATTGTGTTGCATTAGTTATAATCAATGCTTCAAAGTTAGTTGCCTTTGTTTGAATAGTGCAATAGGTTATAGTTAGGGATCCGAAATGATTGGTTTAGCATTTTGTTTTTAATTGTTGTGCTTTTGCTTCATTTTGAGAGCACAACTGCTCAAGTGTTTTTATACACTCCCAATTTTAGTTAAGAATAAAGAATGGGGATGAGTGTAGTCTTAGTGGATTAAATAGGAGCTAGTTTTTTATATTCTTTTTTATGGTTATGATTTCTGCAGAAAGAATTGAAAAAGTTTGGCAAAGGGAAGAGGTCACAGTATGGTGTTTATGGGAGGATGCTGGCTTTGGCTGCCCACGCCTTAGCAGAGGTACTTGATATCAATTGTCATCTCTTAAGAATTTTTCTTTTATTCAATGAACTGCTTAATTAGTTTCTATCGTTTGATGATAGACACGCTGAATGGCATGTAGGGACAGAATAAACGTGAGCCAAAAGATTTGTGGCAAGAGCCAGTGGTTCCTGCTTCTGCTTGGATACCTTGTGCTGATCAACGTAACTGGGAACCTAGTGGTGAGACTCCTTGTGTGTGTGTGTGCTCACATGTGTGCACGCACTTGGACATGTGTAGTTATGTGAAAATGTGATTTATGTATCTTGGAAGAAAGAACTTGGATTTCATATAGGTGGATTAGTTACAGCTGCTGACTTTTGCTCTACAATTTCTGTTATTAACAGGGGGAAATAACGGATACATTTTGGTCACCGCAAATGGTGGAATGAACCAGCAGCGAGTAGCTGTAAGTATTGCTTGTTATGCAAATTTCATCCTCTGTTATATCTCTTTTATGTCGTAAAACCTAAAAGCGTGATACTCAAGCCTTACTTCTGAAGTGGTGACACTTTTTGGTCATGTCATATTCAGTTTGCCTAAAACCATGTTCTTACTGTAAACAGATTTGCAATGCTGTTGTCCTAGCACGATTGCTTAATGCAACTCTTGTTGTACCCAAATTTATGTACAGTAGTGTCTGGAGAGATGTGAGGTAACATATCCCTCCCTTTCCTTCCTTTACTTGTTCTTTAATTAGCACTTCATTGTTTGCATTTTTCTTCCATCTAGTTAATGTTTTATTAAAATTGGAGTGGTTGCTTCTAATTTCTGGATCAAAACATAACTAGGTTTCTTACGTTATTCGTTTCAGCTTTATAATTTGCTCCATTTCATCTAACCTTAAGCCCTCCCTTGCTTCAAATGGTTAACATTTTTCTGAGACTTGGTTGGTGGTGATCTGCTGTTTTTGGGCTGGTATTAAGGCCATCTTGTAGAAGTGGCATCTTAATCATTAATGTGTGGACATTTCGTTTGTCCCTTGGTTGTGAGCTTTCTATTGTAATTTCACTTTAATTATTCTTGTGCTCTAAATAAGTAGGATTCACTCCAAATAAAGTGATTTTGTTTCAGGTAGCACATTTGTGTCTGCATTTTAAATCATATTTAGCGACTTTGACTTTTTTAGTGGCGTTTTGGATGACTTGCTGATTTCAAATTCTAAGTATTTGTTCTAGATGGAAAGTAAGGTAGTAACAATATTAAATTTCATAATTTCATAGTCAATTCAGCGATATCTATCAGGAGGAGCATTTTATTAACTACCTGACTCCTGATATTCGGATGGTGAAGGAGCTTCCAAACAAGCTGCAGTCATTAGATTTGGAGGCAATTGGTAGTGTTGTGAGTTCCTTACTCAAAACTTGTGCCATCCTCATTGATGCAATAGTAGCATGAGTAGTGTGTTTATTATATAGTGTTGTTCAAATGCTGTTTCAGGTGACAGATGTAGACATCCCAAAAGAGTCCAAGCCAAGTTTTTATTTGAAAAACATTCTTCCCATTCTACTTCGAAATGGAGTTGTCCATCTTCTTGGATTTGGGAATCGTCTGGCCTTTGACCCAATACCTTTCCAGTTGCAGGTGAATTTGTACCCTTTGTTACTCAAGTCAAAATGCAAGTTCTATAGATTGTAAGCATTATTATTAGTTTGTTATCAAAACTTGGTCTTTTGTAGTGTTATTATTCCTTTATTCTTTCTTACTTTGATCTATCTAATTGGGGACACCATCTAGAGACTTCGATGTAGATGTAACTTCCACGCACTACAATTTGCTCCTAAAATACAAGAAACCGGTGCTTTGCTTCTTCGGAGGTTGCGTAAGCATGAAGGTCATTCTGGCCCATTGGATCATTATCTTGTTGGTCCATATGCAAATTCCATCATGAAAGAAAAACGGGGTCAGTCTGCGAAAGCATCTAGATATTTAGCTCTACATCTGAGGTTTGAAATTGACATGGTAGCTCATTCTCTATGCGAATTTGGTGGAGGAGAAGAAGAGAGACAAGAATTGGAAGAATATCGTGAAATTCATTTCCCAGCATTGGCACATCTAAAGAAGACAACAAAGTATGCATATTCTTACTTTTACCATGTTGCCATTTTATTGTTAAGGTCCATGTGAGGACATATTGTTTTGTTCCTTGTATTTTTAAAATGAAAATATTTTTATTTTCCCAAACTACAGTGTTTTGTTATGTAAGGAAATTATTCAACTGGTTGCAGGTTACCTTCTCCTGCAGAGATCAGGTCTGAGGGCTTCTGTCCATTGACACCTGAAGAAGCAGTGCTGATGCTTGCTGCTCTTGGTTTCAATCGTAAGACACATGTATTTGTGGCAGGGGCACAGATATATGGAGGGACACGAAGATTGGCTGCTTTGAACAGCTTATATCCTTATTTAGTTACTAAAGAGAACTTGCTTTCAGCAACGGAACTAGAACCATTCAAGAACTTTTCATCTCAGGTAAGATGCCAGGAACCAGTTATGTTTACTGTTTTAGGTTTATGATTGTTATCCGAGTAAATTAAGACACTCTTATGGTCAAACCTGCTCCTATGCATTGACAAACTATTCATGAATCTCGAGATCTTTCCAATATTTGTTACTTTGTTCTTGTATGTCTTATACAGCTAGCAGCACTTGATTTTATTGGCTGCACTGCTGCCAATGCATTTGCGATGACAGACTCAGGGAGTCAGTTGTCATCATTAGTATCTGGTTATCGAATATACTATGGTGGAGGAAAGATGCCAACAATACGGCCAAACAAGAGACGACTTGCAGCAATCTTTGTGAAGAATTCTACTATAGAGTGGAAAGTCTTTGAACAGAGAGTTCGGAAGGCAGTTCGACAAACTAAGCACATCCAGTCTAGACCAAAGGCAAGAAGCGTTTACCGGTATCCACGATGTAAAGAGTGTATGTGTACTACAGATTAATCGGCTTGCCTAAACGGGCATATTTTTTGCTGATTCCAGCATGTATTTTTGTTCATTAATTTTGCTTTTGCTTTTCATTATTTTTGATTCAATATCTAGGACAGTACCCATATCCTAATACAGGTATAGAAAAGATGCAAAGCTTGTTGCCTTTTGAAGCTCTCTTATCATTTTACCAAAACTAATTGTATTGACTTAATTTAGAATATCGAAACCGGTTTAACTGATAATGGTATTCTTACAATATGATTCAAACCGGTTTAACTGATAATGGTATTCTTACAATATGATTCAAACTTCCTGTTAAAACAATCTCACCAAAGCTGAAGTCGCCAATTGCTTGGGTCACATTGAATTGTATGGCCAAATCTTGAGTTCCCTGTGGGGCTATAGTGAACCAAGGTGGATACAAGCTAACTGTTGTCCCGTTTGGATGTAAAACTGAGGTCAAGTATGTCTCTGTTTTGTTCCCAACATTCTTGAAACTCCGCTGCAGAATTAGGGATTTTGTTACTGCTGAAACTGTAACTGAAGGGAGGTTCAGGTTCGCTGGGTGGCTAAGTGAATGATTGCACGGTACTCCAGTGGCCGCCTTGATTGAAACACGGTCAGTGTCGGCCAAAGAGCACAAGAAACTGATGTAGTCTTCAAATTCTGTTTCAAAATCATGTAATATCTGCTCATGAGTTACTGAAGCAAAACCAGACAACTATCCCAACTAGTATCAGGAATGCTGTAAGGGGGTTGGTTACCTGATGATAAAACAAGGCCTGGATCAAGAGCACGAGTTGCACTGACAAGGCCGGAGCCAAAATCAAAATGAGTGGAGTTGTGTGTGCTAGTGATTTCAAATCCTTCTGCCATTATAAGTTGTCCATAGTTATCATACTTGGTGGCAGTGGTGGAGATGGCGGATGCAATCATTGTCGGTGTCCACGAAGGATTATATTGCTTGATCAGAGCTGCAATTCCCGCAATGTGTGGTGTTGCCATGCTTGTACCAGACAACAGTGCAAAATTGCATCCTAATATTAATATAAGCAATCAATTTTGATCAATTTCTGTTAGTAATTTGAAACCTCAGCATTATAAAACAATTAATGTTATCTCAATTTAGTAATGCTGCTTAATTACCTTACCTGTTAGTATAGGATCTACGGCGCTAACGGGGCTCCAGGCTGCCCAAATTTGGTGCCCTGGTGCGATCACATCAGGCTTTAGTACGTCAGTAGGGTTCCTGTTAAGGTCTGTAAAATCCGGCCCTCTTGAAGAGAATCTGCTGACAGTGGGTGCCCGGCCTTCAAATGAGGCAGCTCTACCCTCTCCTATGCCAGCTTGCGCATTGAATTTAATGGCAATTCCACTCTCATCCCTGTGTGTTTGCTGCTCATAGTACTGCAGAACAATCTGTGAATAAACTATTAATTCTCTAATATGGTAATCTGGCTGGCATGGGTTGAAAAACAACAACTAATTAATGATTGTAAAAACATTAATATATAGCTTATATAGTAGTGTACTTACCTGTGAAGTTGAGACTTTTGGGATCAAAATGCCGGGAACTGCAAAGGGAATTGGCTCAGCTATAAAATCACCATAACGTGCGTTTGCGATTAGAATAAAACCCATGAATCCAAGAGTTGTTGCGGTGTTGATGACAGCAGTGAGTGTTGAAGTCTGGTTATAGAAGCCATCCGAGAAAGTGCAAATGACGACACTGCCTTGCACAAGATTAGGCTCAAATGCTTCCGGATACTGGCACTCTTCAACATACTGTGGAGTCCTTGGAAATGTCCCATTTACCCTCAATGTTACATCTTTGGCCAATACTAGCTTTGAAAGAAAGAGCGGTCTTCCACAAGTTGGCCCTGACAATCCTACACCACCAAGTTTTAGGCCATTCCCGAGGAGGAGGGAACCGGGATAAATCCGGTCAGTAGTGCAAGCAGCAGCAGCTACGGCCCAAGGGCTGTAAGACACTACAGTTGATGGAGCTGGCCCCTGATTTCCAGCAGCTTGCACCACGAAAACTCCGGCTCGTCTTGCAAAGAGCATGAAGACATCGAAAATACCTAACATGGTGATCGTGTCTCTTGGTGGCTCATCTGGCCCAACGGACAGTGTTAAGATATCCACTCCATCCTCTGTTGCCTACTTGCACCCATATCGTATATACAGAACAAAAATTATAATTAAAAGTACATTCATTTAAAAATAATATCAAAATACTAGAGACCTGATGAATGCATGGCTGAAATTAAAGAAGCAATTTTTGTAATTTGTAGTTGCCCACGGCCACTGAACTGGACATGCATAATAAATTTATCTAGGCTTTTTTCAATTAACCCCCCACCAAACCCCTAAATAAATAAAAAAAAAAAGGTAGCTAACTAGCTATATCCGTACTTGATCAATAGCCGCAATCACATCTGCAAGAGTTCCCACTGTTGGATACACTGCCTTGTAAACAGCAATTCTGGGAAGGAAAAAAAAAATTCAAAAACAAAGTGGGGGTTAAAGTTATAGGTACAATCAATTAAATAGTAGCCATGCAGCATGAATGTGCTTGGCTTGCCGCCTAATAGCTAGGCATGCATATGTGTGTGTGTATATATATAGGTTGGCATTAATATCTAACTATTTTTAACATTCCAACAAGTTGAAAAATACATATGAAAACTTACCGGGCACATGGCGCCATCCCGCTGGCTAGCCCATAAAAGAAGCCATCGACGACTACCGGAACACCAAAATTTCCAGCAGCAGTTGATGCTACATGGCTAATATGTACACACACATTCGTCTCCCAATATCAGTGTATGCAACAAGTGAAAAGACATATAAACTAAATTAAAAGCATAAGTAAATAAATATGAATGAATACCTTACCTGCCATGTCCAGCAGCATCAAATGGCGAAAGAAAGTCCACAGAAGTGTTAAGAGTAGCAACAGCTTGAGCCCCAGCAGAGAAAAACCTAGCTGAAACAATTTTTCCGTTGCAAGAACTCAGAGGAAATCGAGGACCTGCCTCACAGTCGCCGGAAAAATGAGAAATATTCGACTCAAACGGATTGTAATTAGCGAAGCTTGGATGTGAAGGGTTGATGCCTGTGTCAACAAAACCAATCACTATCCCTTCACCTGCATTCTTATCTCCTCCTTCTTGCGTCCACACTCCTTTTGGTAACCCTAGAAATTGAGGAGTGTAGCTTGTCATCAATTTGGCTCTTCTATCTCTTTCTACCAACTTCACTTCCCGAGCACTTTCAAGTTTCTTTGCCTGAAATTATATATATATATATTATTGCCAATTATTATTATTATTATTTTCTTTTATATATATAGGGTAAATATTTATTTAGTTCTTACATTTTAACTTAAATGTCCATTTAGTATTTATGTTTTAAAAAATACTTCAAAACATTCATGTAGTTAAATATATTACATTCTCTTACTTTTTCTTTCTTTTTATAATAATACCATTTCAACAATATTCTTGCCATTAATTAATTTATCTCTAAAAAAATTAATTAGTAAATTAACCAATAATTATTTAATAGCAAATTAACTAAAAAAATCAATGTGAAAGAACTAGTATTTTTTGTACCCATGCAACAATTGTTCTAATAATTATTTATAAATAAATTAATGTCATACAACTTAAAGCATTGTTTCAACAATCTTATTAATAACTGTTTTATAAAAAATTTAATTACCAAACTAGTCGTAAAAGTAAAATAATAATATAAAAGTTGATGTAAATTTTTATGTTATTTTTAAAGTTAATTTGATAAATTATCATTTTTTTCTTTTTATTAATATCTCAAAAATATTGTCGCAAGAATATTATTTAACAACAGAAGAAAGGGTGGGAGTGTAACATATTTAACAACAAAAGTGTCTGGAGGTATTTTTTAAAATATAAAGATTAAACAGACACTTAACTCAAAATATAAAGACTATATATGTATATACATATACTCACATATTCTGGTCCAATACTAGACAATAAAGCAAGCAAGCAAGCATTAACTGACTGGTGTTTTAATTAGAAAGTGTATACTATATAAATTAAGAACCTGAGAAGGTGTAAGGTGGACTGCGAACCCATTAACAATGAATTTAAAGCTGTATAGTTTTTTGTAGCTTCCGATTTCTAAAGTGCTTTGTAGAATTCGGTCATGAGAATCCATCAGCCGCTTTGCCTGACCCTCGTAAGCATCACTATTCAGTAATGAAATTTAGTGAACAACGAATATTGCAAATGAAATCAAGCAGTGGTCAGCCAATTTAGCTACTGGGTCATATGATAGATATATAGCTAACGTATTGTTACCTGTTCAGATCGAATCTTCTTCTATCATCGCTGCCATGAAATGCAAGTGGTTCCCCTTCTATTAAGACCAAATATATATCTCTCTCTTCTGCAAAGCAAGCAATAACACTGATCGCTAAGACTAGAAGAGCTGCGTAGCGTGATGAATTAGCTGATGTATTAGCCTTATTTGCCATGTTTACTGAGAAATTATGTGGGGGTCCTTGAATTGGAAGGTCTGTTCAATAACAAATATTGAAGTTATTTAAGGACCATTTATACACACACACATATGCGCGCCCGACTATACGTCATTAAGACAACATGTGGTGCTTAGCCTCACTGTTAATGTGAATAAAGCTGTCATCATGAGTTGTTTCGGGAAGAATTAGCCCCTGTTCAAGTTGACCGTTACATTTCTTTAATTCTCTTACGCATGAAATGGCAACAGTGCACGTTTTCCTCGCCAACTCACGAGTAACAGCCACAACCTTGTGAGTTCGTTACTTCTAAAGAGAACACGCACAGGCAACCTCTGGTCAGATTGCTGCACATGATGGATATGATGATAAATGATACTATTCGAAAAATGAAAATCATCCTGCCCTGCCCTGCCCTGCCCCATGTTACCTTTTGTGCATACACGCATAAAATGAAAAACTCTATCCATCGGTTTTTCCAACTTTTTTGCTGCTTCATCATTTCATTAGAAAATTTATTATGCAAGTTCTTGCCTCTATCCCATTTGGTAACACTTAATTATTCTTCTTGCATAGTGTAGTACCCACAAGAGCAGTCTAATTAATATCTCCTATCATATAGGTTTGGGGCAGCAAACGGGGCTTAAGACTGCATGCTGTGCAGCCTGGTCGCTATGTGAGTTCATCATAAAAGAATCATATAGTCCAAAACAAATAACTTGGAAAAAAGGCTACCAGGCACGCAATTCACGGAAAACACTGGAAACTCAAATTTCTGGGTTTAAAAGTTGAATGTCAGAGAACTACAATTGAATCCTCCCAGGACAGACCGGAAAAGAGAGAACGAACTCCTAAACCTAGAATAGGTACATATTGTCTCAAAATAAACACATAACTAACAGAACCCAGTCTGACCAGAGCGGAAAAGAGAGAACGAACTCCTAAACCTAGAATAGGTACATATTGTCTCAAAATAAACACAACTAACAGAACCCAGTCTGACCAGAGCACAACACAGCGTTCCACACTATACATCTTACACAACAGCATTCTACAAGCTAAAACTGGAAGATGAGTAGCCTCACTGTTGCATCAGAATTCCATCAAAATGTACTCATCTCTTCCGCCGCTTGGGCTCCACCTGATGAGAAATATCATAAGGTTTCATTAACCAATAATGTATATATGTAAGACAAGAAAATATCAGAAAGTTGACATTTCGACTCTCCCTTCTATAAAAAGAGACATTATGCCATTTGAATCACTTATCATCTTCATGACATAATCAAAGCAATACTTACCTACTCTTGGAGACTTAAAAAGGATATTTTTATCACAGATGAATTAGCCAATTGAACTTTTTACAAAGTGAACAGGTGCCAACACTCAGACACAACTCATTGCCATCATTACCATCAAACTCACGCAAATACACACAGTCTCAGATATTTACACCAAAAGACAGGTAATTAAGTACTACATGCCAAATGTTCCATTACATCCACCAATGTAAAAGTTTGCATCCAAATCAATTTAAAATGTTTGAACATCAAAAACAGGACATCACCAGACATCATCAGAAGCAAAATTAAAGATCAAATAATGTCACCATTGCAGTACAGATAGTATTAAACTTTTTTTTTTGGGGGGGATAAGAAGATAGTATAAAACGTAAATGATTCAACATCGATTAAACTATTGGATTTCTACAAATGTTCAAAATCAAGCAGTTGTACTAATGAGGAAAGGGGGAAATAGAAAAGGGTAAATAATGCTTAAAACCCATTAAACTTCAATGCACCGCCAAAGAAACATCTACTTCCATCTTCAGCAAACATAATAAGATATCACTGATTTACATGAGTAAATCATGGAAAAGTCAAGTGCAGAGATAATGGGCAAATATTAAAATGCAAACCATATTTATCACGAAAGACGACCAGCTCCCAAGATGTCCATCTCTTTCTCCATCTAACATTTACGATTACACAGGAAACCGCTAGTGTTATGGACTACTTAATTCAAGGTAATCATCTCCCACTCTATAAACCCCATGGTATGAGTAGGATTTGATCCTGAATCTTCAAATGCTTTCCATGTATAGGCAGAGACAACTGTTGCACTAACTTTCATCTTAAAACACATCATCAAACAGCCAATTGCCACATCATTTCAGACCCCAGTGAAGAATTTAATAAGCATGGTAAACAATACTTTAGACTGGCATCAATTGCTGACACCCTAAATTGTTAACAATTTCATCTACTGGTATTACATTTCTTAAGACCTTTTCCTTGGTTCCTAATATAAGAGAGACCATTATTTTTTTTAATTTGGTAAAACAGTTAGTGAATAATAATAAAATCATTCTATATCTAGAGAACCAGCCTCCATTTTTTAACATTTCTAGAAGTCACCATACATTATTTTCCTCAACTCCCAATTTGATACGCAAATAACAGCCCATAAAATAAATTTTGTAAAAGGGATAACTACCCAACTAGGGAAAACAAAGACAACTGCCAGCATTTAGTCTCACCTTGACATCAGCTGCTGGTGAAGAAGAAAATCCGTTCTGGGTTCTTTTGATGTCATCATCAGACGAACATTCAGTACAAACAAAATGTTCGAGCCTTTTAGCTTCTTCGATAGTCATTCCCACACAAGCAGGATGATACCTACAATCAGAATGGCATACAAAAAGTTTGAGTCATAGACTATATAAGTAAATTGACAGAAACAAACCAGTAGAGAGTACAATTTGACACATTTGCTGGATGGTTGTCATACAGCAAAAATTTCACAGTTCATCATCACCCGCAATAATAATAATAACAATAATAAAAATCACCACATATCTAAATGGTCTGCAAAAATTTACACATTTTAACCTAAACCAAGAGATGGATCAACAAAAATCAGAATCATGACAAAATAACAAAAGTCCATCCAGCAATCAAAGCACAGAGAACCAATAAAAAACCAAGAGTCAAGTAAAAGCTCAAGCTTCTTTTTCTAACAGAATGTAGCCAAGTGCTTCCTCCGATCTTAGCACTTCCCAGTAAACGAATATTTTAAGTTCTACATTTTCTATGATTTATAAAACAAACTGACACCAAATAACTGTTACCAAAATAAATTTTCCCAAAAAAGTAGAATATAAAATTACCAGTCCTTGCACCCCTCACATTGTACCATGAGATCATCCGGGTTATAAGGCATCTCACATTTGCAGTACCTTCAAAACAAAATAATAAAACACCTCACTGACTGCAACTGAAATACAACATCCCACTAAAAAACAATAATAAAGAAACAAACTCACACTGCAACTCGGTCTGGTGTAAACCCCCCTGTAGCAGCCTTATACTCAAATCTACAATAGTAATCTTCGGCACCCACATTCTCTAATTTTGTATAGTTCTTGAAAGAGTGCACAATACACTTCCCCTCAATTGTGTGAGCACTCTGCACATCATAGTGGTCTGATAAAAAGAGCTCCTTTGCACCATGGAATTGCCTCCTTCCTCCAAGTGATTCCTCTGGGCGATAATACCACCTTGCACGTACCTTAACATTGTTTCGAGCATCAGATTCAATCTTCTCAATTCGAGCCACATATGGGGGCTTACCAGTGTCAGACGGTCGCATCAGCACACAATCCCCAACTGAAAAACCCAACAAAGCTCACTCATTAATCATCATAACCACATTTCTGAACATATACACATACACACACGCGACGAGGACCCAAATGCAAAAACACCTCAAATTCACTCAACCATTGAAAAAACTGCATTTGTTAACTTAAACATGGACACAAGTTTTAACATAGAAAGAACGCACTCCCGACTGCAAAACCATCTAAGCAAAATTTCCTATCCCGGATATAACATGCAAACGCACCAACAAAGAAATACCCATTTGCAAAACTACCCCAAAATCAAATCTTTTCCAACAAAATCACATTTTTAAATACCATAGTCATAGAAATAACAAGCAATAGTTCAAATGCACAAATAAGTTTAAAAGACAGATTGAAGAATATGTACCTCTAACAATCTTGTTGGTGCCTCTGATAGTATAAGATTCAAGGTCTCTTTTGCCAGTTTTGGTCTTGGTTGGGATTCCTGGTCTAGTTTTTGCCATCAAAGCTAGGGTTTTTTGTCTCTTTTTTTTTTTTTAAAGCCAAACTAACAACAAGAAGACTTGTTTTTCTCCTTTTTGGGGAGACTTTCGAAGAGGGGGAATTTTGAATTTACTGAAACAGTGGAAATGCAGGGTGTTAGTAGTTAAAATTTGGAAATGAACAGAAACCCTAAATCCTCCTCATTGAGAAAGAGGGAGAAAGCGGGAGGAGAGTGTCACTATAGAGAGCCGAATTACAATGTCAGTACTTTATATGTCAGGCTCATTTAATATTAATTTAGCTAATTCTATTTTTCAACTCAAATCTATCTGTTTTATACTTTTAAAAGCATTTTTATTTAATATTTGGGCAAACCGATTTTTGGTTTTAGATTTTCACCTTAGGTTTGCTGTTTCGTTGGTCCAACCACATAATGCCACCTATAGCGCTTGATTTTGCCTTACCTCCATATCCGCTGAATATGGAGTTTTCTTAGTTCACATAATCACATTTGGGAATTTCTCTAATTGATCTGTAAAACAACACAAGTTGGAATATCCATACTAATAATGTTGATGGTAAAATTGTTGGTGAAATTGTGCCCCGGAGCACAGAACTGATATGCAGTACCCCTTTGTTACATGAAACAACGCCAACTTTTACGAGTTTATAATGGCTATTAAAAGACCTAAAGGTCATTGTTTAGTCATCAATTTTGAGCTGACATGCTGAAAAAGTTAATCGTGTTTCAAGTACTTGGTGGCTAAGCATGTGAAGAAGCATTCTCAAAGCCAAGAAGCCTTTATACTACAGCAGCACATAGACAGATGCAGACGAAGTAAAGATTTCTCAATTTCCCATATACAACATATGGTGTCATGATTGGGCTTCACCAAAATTCAACTACAAATTTCTAGCAGAAAGCACAAAGTGATACTAAGAAAAGGGAATCCTGGCATCTATTTGCATATTTTAACAAGAGAAAGTACAAATTATTCATGTTCTTTTTTCCATTTGAAGATAATTGAAGATTCCTATTCTCTCATTGAAGACTAAAGGAATATGGCCAAAAATATTGATACTGCTTCAACGATTGATTGGGGCGTGCATTCGGTCAACAATCTTGTTAACAGCATCTCGAGACATCACCAATGTGTCGTGCTGCAGGATGCTGTAGACATTCAAACCCTGCAAAAGCATGATTTGGAAAAGCTTAATAAATGGGTTGAAAGAAAGAGTGCCATAATAACTAATCTATACTCAAATTACAACACAAGATAAGATTTAGGATTCAAGTAGCCTTAGGAGTTATCAATATTTTGAATATGAACTCTATGAAATACTGTCAGAAACTTCACGCGCTGATGCTTTACTATTTTTTTTGGGTATAATTCAAATCTTTTTGAAGTTAAAATCTCAAAAGTACTAATAAACAAGAAAGGTTTGAGCTGTGAATCTTACAATTGAGGGTAATACATTGACATAATGTATATTTTGAGTAGCCAGCTTCAGCTTTTCATTTATGTGGCCACCATCACACAGCAAAACTTTCTTTGTATTTTTCATTTGATTGTAATAGTTCACAACGAACTTGGTTTTATGTGAGGGGACCTCCAAATCCTCGAAAACCAAGAGCTGTTCATTTATGCAATTTTTCGGAGTTAGATTTCATTAATCACATCAAGTAGAAAGCAATATATGAAGAGACTACCAAGAGCTGCGGCAAGAAATAAGTATTGGTAGAACACCCAAAGGCAAATAAGAACAAAGAATAGTGATTCCAGAAAACTGCACAAAATATGACAATGGAAAAGGATTTTTATCAACCCACTATACTATACATAAAAACCCAACAATGATGATGATTAGAATAGTCTAAAAAACAACTTACCATCTTATCAAAAATTAAAAAAAAAAAAAAAGGAAGAAAGAAACAATTTATCATATTACTAACGGAACAGAAAAACATGATGTGATGCATGTGTACGATACAAGAACATAAGAAGCTCCACTATGATATTTTAAACCATTTAACCGAGAGATAAAAATGGTGATTGGAGAGAATAAAGTTCACCACAACCAACCCACCTGTCATGAGATCATAGTGTTAAAGTAAAGAAGGAATAAGCAACTTCCTGGAGTACAAACAATTAAACTGGCAGGATTGAGTATATGACAATTGTACTGAAAAGAGAATTAAGTAACTGCCATAGAGCAAATAACCAAAGTTCAATTTTGCAGGATGCCAGCATCCTCACTGAACAAATGAGATGATGGAGTGCAGATGACAAAAGATAAAAAAAATATTCACTACTGAAACAACATCTATTTCACTCTTCAGTCTAAAAGAGATATCAATCTGTAAATGCAATGCACAAAACAATTCTATTAAGATGGGTTTTAAAGCTGGCTCATATAATCTCAGAAACAACTCTAAGTGCCCATGAACTCTCAAGGACGAATATAACCGCATACTAACTAGTGACTCATATTTATCAGTAAAAAACTACCATGGAAATCTAATATATATAGATTGATTCCCCATTCTTAAAGAAAACTATTTAAAAGAAATCAAATCTGTGCTGAATATATTAGTTCACTACATATTCCCAAAATACCTGGTCTTGATTATATTGAACTCACAATGTGCACAATATTACCAACCACTATGCTTGTGTGCATGTGTGTGTCTGTGTTTTAGAGAGAGAGCGAGAGAGAGACTTACCTTTCCTTCTGCTGCTCGAGCAGATAGAGCAACCTTCAGCCCAAGCCGCCGCACCTTCTTGTTCAACTTTATAGCATGACTTCTGGGCTTTGGACCATGCATTGTAGCACCACCCCTGAACTGTTCACCCATCCAAAAATATCATCAATGTCTACAGGTAACAGCCCAACTATATATTAGCAATGAAAATTCAAAATTAACTAAATAGATTGATAAGGCATTACAATGCATTACCTGGGGACCACGCAATGTCCCATGCCTAGCTCGACCAGTACCTTTCTGTCGCCAAGGCTTTCTTCCAGTTCCACTAACCTCACTAATAGTTTTTGTTGAATGTGTTCCCTGTTGACCAATCAATCAACTAGATAAACTGCCTCTGACTTATATTTTCAAATGAAGTGATGGGGAAAACCAAATAAGAAAAGTTGTGGGAAAACAAAAGAAATAAAATCTGATAAGCTGACTAGCTTATTCTTAATACATAATCTTAAGTTTAGATAATAATGGGCAACACTTTTTATTTTCAAACTATTCCACCCATTGACAGGTGGTTCAGGTATCTCAACATAATGATTAAGCTGTACCTGCTGTCGTTTTGCAAGCTGCCATCTTACAACACGATGAACAATGTCCTTCCTAATAGGTACATCAAAAACATCGCCAGCCAAGACCATGAAACCCTTGTCTTCATTAAGGAAATTTGTTACAGGTATCACCAGATCCTGATGAAGTCCTACATCATGATACATCCCACAAATTAGACCTTATGCAGAATACATTTAATTTATTTTACTCATTCAAATTTTATGGCACCATTAACTAAAAATCAAAAGAAAAAAAATTTGCAATTAATAACTAAATAAAATACAAAGATGTTTCATCGCTTCTCCATACCTATAGTACAGTCTGGTGTTAGCACAGTCTTCTTTGACAACAAATCAGAAGGAAAAGCATCTTCACTCGAGTCAGGTGTTAGAATATTAGTCGAAAGCTTTCGAGAAGCAAGGAAAGACAAACCACCCTACATTGAATAACAGCACAAATGGATTTAAATAAGAGAATTACCATCAAAAGACTTGAAAATAAAGAAAAGTCGAAAGACTCGCTACAACACAATCACATTGAGACTCAATAAAAAGCATAAAACTAACAAGATTACTAACAGCTCTAAAACTCAGATATTTTAAAAAAAATTGTAATCGAAATTAAAAAAAATTAGAGAAAGTAATAACAGTTAAAAAAGCTTACCTTTAATGGAAATAAGTTATCCCCAGAAGCAGCCACATAAAGATCTGTTAAAAGTGTGCAAAATAGAATGTATTAAAAATAAAATAAAGAAACCAAACAGAAAAAGACAAATAAAACAAATCATTTACCAGGAGCAGAACAAATTGATTGCTTCGTTAAACTCGGAGACTCATAACGACCAAAGGCAGAAAAGCCACCAAAACGACGTAAAAGCCTTCTACAGACAGTCAGCGCCATATACACTTTCAAATCTTTATAGTTCTTAATTGAATGATTGAAACCAGGCCGTCGGACGGAGACGGAGAATTGACTGCCGCTGATATTCCCGCCGGAAAGATGGGTTGCAGTGCAGAGGCAGTGTGAGTGAGGGCGATAAAAGGAAGGAAAAAGAAAGTTAAAAATGAACAATGAATGAAAAACCCCGCATCCCGAAATGGCGAGAGGGCGAACCGATGCCGATTTCTTTTTTTTCGGGCATTTCGGGGTTTTAGGGATTGGGCCCAACTATATAAATCATCACAAAATGGGCCGATCTGCTAACGGCTCAAAAAATTATCTAATGTGCAGGACGTGTCGTCCAGAGTACAGGACATGTCGTTTATGCTATAAGTTTGAAGTGTGCATAGGTGCATTCTTCCTCTCTTTCTTTGCACCGCTAGCCACTCAATAACATATCGCTCTTGTTAAAGCACATATTGTTCATATAATTAATATATCTTCTTTATAGGATAGCAGTTTAGTAGTGTTCGGGGAAGAAGTGGAAGACTAAGTAATAGAGCGTCATGTGTTGAGATAGAATTTTATAATTATAAAAAACCACCAGGAGGGATCGGGTTTATGCCAGGTACACCGAGTAATCAAAATGGTATGCAGGATACATCATGTCAAAGACATAAAGATTAGAGAGAATGTACAAAATGTAGCCATGTGAAGTGTTACCATCGCTTAAAATATTTTGCTGAAAAAGAGGAGACAACAAGCTGTCACACCTACAAAAGAGGTTAAAAAGTAACTCACAATGACAGTTTGGACCATTTGTCCTCAACTATCATGCCTATAATTGTTTAGCAACCTCTGATGAGGCGCGCGGGAGCATCTGCGTACTCCAACATGCGTATGTGTGGACAAACCATGAAAATGACTTGAAAGTTATTCTCCAAGCATATTTCAAAGGATTCAACTGACCATATGAGTAAAATGATAGAAATATCCATGCCAAAACAACCAAGAATGCCAATAAAAATGCGCCGAGTGGCAGGCAGCTAGAGAACCAAGGGCACTCCACATAAAGGCGCTGAGGTTCTATTTTTCTCCCTCAGTACAAAATACACACACCAGAAGGGCTAAGGCTTTTCAACCTCCAGCTACCATTGTCAAGAGCTTGCAAGCTCTGAACACCAAACTAACTTAAGGATCGGAGTGTGATTGCCGGCCACTGCCGACTCCATCTCTTACCTCTTTTCTCCATTTTGCAAGTTAAAAACAACCCTTCAAGCCAACCCTTTCTAAACCAAAAACTTCATCCTGGCCACCTCGCTTTTTCTATTATTCTTCAAGCTTTTGGTTTTGGAGGATCAAAACAATCAACACAGCTCGACTACGCGAGGCACCCGCTTTACCCTTATATAAATTTTATTGTGTTTAGCTAAATTTTTGTTCTTTCTTCACCCCGAAATCTAGTTAAAATAAGTAGAATTAGAATGATAAGAATTCAAGTCTTCCTGTGTACATACGAGGAAAAAGACTTTCTTCGCAATATTTAGAAACAGATTCGTCCCATTCTCCTGTTTTAGACCCAAATATCTTATTTCAATACATTTTAATTGTAATATACACACACACACACACATAAAGTTTCCACGTCCATTGTAACATATTATTAAAACTTCATGTCCCAATATGGCGTTAATTGTTGTAGTCAATTTCTACTCTTATTTCGGGTGCAATTAATACACCGTTCCAAATACTTATCACTACGTGTGCTGTGCGGTGGGCTGACTCTGTTTTCAAGTGAATGAAACACAGAAGAAGGTCGAAAATTGGGAGTCATTCATATGCCGGAAAGACAACAGGACCAGGGCCTTCTAACAAGCAAATTAACTCATGCAGAAGCACGACCAGCATTCCAGTTCACCTAAGCACGGAGTTACAGACAGATTAAACTGAAGTCTGAATTTATATTAGATAGCCTCCACACGCATACAATACAACTGCAGCATGCATAATTATGATATATAAGATACATAATTCACCATCATTATAATATTGGGTTTGTATAAAATAATACAGTACTATAATATAAGATCAGCATATTTCAATCATTTCAGCTAAATAGTTCTTCAGAGCAGTGGTGCAGGCGAGAGATCCATTGGAAAGGGATTACCCATAACAGTACTGTCCATGTAATATTGAGGTTGGGTAGCATCCATCACCATAAACTGCATATCTTCTGAAGGCTTCCAGTGCCTCTTCCTTTGATTAATAAACCAGTTGTTTATTTGCTTTGAATCTAGACCAGTTGATTCTGCAAGAGCCAGCTTCTGCGACTCCTGCTGACATGCATCATGTTTCAATATCATATAAAAAGATTTAAAAGATTTAGCAGCATCTACAAGTTAACCATAAATGATGTTACAAGTGCAAATGATTTGCTGCCAAACAAAAGAACAATCTCAATCATTGTTGGACACAGGGTGGCATTAGAACGATCTTTCATTTGGTTGATGAAAGATTACCATTTCGCACAAGGACTAATTCGCGGCCACAAGTGACAACCCCAATCAATCAAGTGCTACTTTTCCTCCCCATCGAAAAGATAAAATATACAGAAATACAAATGAAATGAGGGGAAAAAGATCTCTAAGGTGACGTGCAACAAAATGACTGATCAGAGAACTAGCTAGCATTTTCACTCCATAGTTTTGAGGGAAAAAACCAAGCCCTTCCATAGTCTATGTAAATGAATTTTGGCATATGTATAATCAAAGATAATTAAAAGCATATTAATTAATAGCATATAAATACCGATGGGTAAGGCCATTTGTAATGTTTGCTCCACCAATCCAACAACTGTTGCCTGGCTTCTTTAGGCAGCTTCCCTTTCTTTCTCTTCTTCATGAACTCCTGCTTGAGACTACTTAAACATCCACTGTACCTGCGCAGAAGCTGACCTTTCAGCTCCTGGTCTTCAGCTTGGGGATCTATGAAGTCAATATTCACATCAAAATCCTCTTCAGACGTACCATTCCTATCAATAGCCTCGCTAGAAGCTGATGGCAGGCAGGATGAACTAATTAGCTTCTCACATGAAACAGTATATTATGCATATATATATATATTATTGCAACTAGAGACAGGCACGCTAATAAAACAAATTACTTTACAAGATTCAACCACAAAAGGGAATACATAGCCACAATGCTACAGGCTTGCAGTATGTTTGAATTAAACTGTTAGGCAAATTCATTAACGCAAAATCTCTAAAAAGGCGATATTCATTGCATAGAACTGTATTTGCAACGGTTTTATTTCTTACACAAACGGTTCTGAGCAACAATCCTAGCAACTTTTGTACTTCATGCAGGTACATATATGTATATATAGTAGAAGTGTATTTGCAACCGTTTTATTTCTTATACAAATGATTCTGAGCAACAATACCTAGTAAGATTTGTACATCATGCAGGTATATATATATAATGTAGAAGTAAGACTCATGTCAATGCATCATAGCAAATTAACCATAAACTATACGAAATCTTCTATGACTTCTGATTTCAAAAGTTAATAACACAATTCTTTTTCCAGGTAAAACATTCCTCATGACAATATAAAGAATTCTTCAACATACCGCAAACACTCAGTAAAAGTCATGAACATTGTAGTGGACAGTTTAAAGGATGTGTGGGGTACAATTGGGATTGATTAAAGATTTGATTAGGGCTTTTCCCATACCAGGGGCAGTTGTCTCCATGAAAAGAGATTTTCATAACATCACATATACGTGGCTGACACTTTTCCAGTTCGTATACTTCCAACTCAGGCATAACGTAAAATTGTTTAGAAAGGGCCCAAATTCTCCGTCAATGATAAACCCTAAAAGAATGTCTGTGAACTCATCTTCAAAAACCAGCTTATAAAGAGAGGAAGCCCAAGTGCTTATGAACCAACATGCCAAGCCTTAAGTTAGGAATGTGGAATAAGGATCCTAACAATATATACCACCTTAAATCCCCTTAGTCAACTTTTATCTCTCTATCATGTAGACCCGAATAAGCGGGAAAAAAAAGGATCTTTTAACTAACAAAAGTCCACCTGCACAAGCACAATGGTGGTGACATTCATTTTAAGCTAACAAAAACCTTTTACACATAATAAATCCATCATTTTCCTTCTCACATCAAAAAAGAATTGGCTTAATAAAGAAATGATTGTACATAGGTTGTAGGAATAATAAATGAAACAGAACCATCTTGCTCATGGCATGGTTGTAGAAGAAGCAATTGCATGCTTGCTCATTCCAAGAGAATACAATTCAAATTTGGAATTAACTGCTATAAATTGGTTCTCTCGTTACTTTCTAAACATTCCATGCACTTCATAAAACAAAAGGATCAGTAAGTCATAACAAAAGGTTAGTGCCAGGCCCCAAAAATGAATTGAATAATATTGATTGATTAAAACAGTGATGTGAATCATGCCCCCGATATAATTAAAAAGCAGCCACAAAGTCAAACTCTTGCTACAATTTGATTTTGGTGTTGCCTAATTCTCGTCTTTAATTTAAAACCTTATAATGATCCATGTATCTACTAGCCCTTGGAAAATGATTTTCTTCTGAAGCTTCACCATCTTCGAGAGAAAAAAATAAATGGACAACAAAGCCATATTTTAGTATCATAGTTAACATTCAGCAGGGACAATAATGACAAACTATTTTCTTCCAACAAGAATAAAAAGTAGATAGTATTTGTCAATATATACCAATTCAGAAAGAAAAAATCACAGGAAACCAATGAGAGGGTAGGCCTTGAAACTCACAAACTAAAAGAGAATCAAAGCAGGAATATATAACACAATACACAATCTTCATACGTGGATAGTTGGATATGCTATCATCTGTGTGAATACCCTAGTTTCTAAAACAGTTTAATACCTATAAATTCAAATAAATAGCAAAAAAATTAAAAAGGGGCAAAAGAAGAAGCAAGCCCTAAAGAAGAAGAGACTGAAAATAAGGTAAAAAGAATTAAAAGAAAATATATATGCAAGCTCGTCGTTGTTAGTTAATTAAAAAATTCAAAACCTCCATGATTTTAGAGGCACATGTACACATACCAAGTAAATTTAATTAATTAGCCAACATAAAATATGTTTGATTAATTAATGATCTATCGGTGAAAGTACGAAGAGATTATGTTATCACCAGAATTTGGAGAGGAAATCGAAAGGGATTTAAATTGAGACTCGATCTTTTGTAGGAAAGTCATGGCTTCCTTGAAGGGTTTAGAGAGCTCTTGTTCATATTTGGTTAGCATCTCACAGTAAGCTTCCATGAACTGATCAAGGGCTGGATCTTGACCGATACAGCTCGAGCCACCGGGACCCATCGAGGCCGCAGATGCGCAAACTTCTTCTAGTCTTGCCACCACTTCGGGTGGTGCCCCAACCTGCAGTAGGCCTCGTCAGAAAATTTGCTATAAGGAAAAGGTTAAAAACCAAGACTATGACTTATGTCTCGTCATAGTCTCCATCAAAGAATCAAAGGGTTTTGAGTCTTTTGACCTCTCTTTATCTACCAACAGAAATAATAATCACATACAAAGTGTAACCACAAATGAGAGTACAAAAAAAAAAAAGGAGTTTAAAGGTCAAGGAAATTAAACGTTTTGCACTTGTTTCAGAATTTTTGAAAGAACTAATATAAAGCAAACATAAAATGAAATATTATAAGTCATCGTTTCTCAGCACTAGTTTGTGGTATTGAATTTCTTTCTTGCACCTTCTGACAATTGGCATAGGCAGCCAAGAGACGGTGATAGTGAGGGTGAGCCATTATCTTAGCTTTGACAGAAGCAGAAGCGCCGCTGCCATCGTTGGTCTCCATGAAATAACACCGAGCTGAGGAGTTGTTAATAATATTGTTGGTGGTGGTGGTGGCGGTGTTATCTTCGAGAATCAGAGACGAGCCACTACTGCTATAGCGGTTTTGATTTTGAACAATATTGTTGATACTAGTAGTAGCAGCAGCATCAAGGGGAACAAATAGGGTATTTGAGTCTGCATCAAGATGATGTTGATGATGCTCATCATGATGATGATCATGACGATGATGTTGATGAGTAAAAGAAGACATGAGAGGCATCATCATCATAGGACAATATAGTCCATTACTGTTGTCTCCAAAAGCCATCATATTCATACAAGAAGTGCTATTAGAACCACCCTCCATTATCTCTTTCTCTCACTCACTCGCACTTGCTCACTATCTTATCCCTTATGAAGTTGTTCACTTCACTTTGGCTTGGCTTTGGCTTTCCTATATAGAGCAACAACATTGGCCATATAACTGTGTCTTTCTTTCTCTTTCATATGCAATCTTTTTTAGCTGATCATCATCACAAGATCGTTGTTTATATTTGTAATTGGGTTATGTCTCTCCAATGCTCTCCCGAGATTTATGCTTCAACAATCAGCCTTTTTACAGAAATCCTAAACAGTGGTAGCATAGTTGTACTAGACAGTTTTGTTATCCTTGTGAGTTCTACTCCCCTGGCATCTCTGTCAAAACCTGGCTCAGGTTGCCTTTGGAAAATGGGTGCTTTGTGTATCTTTCTGGTGAATTAATTAACATGTAACCGCATTAACTCTTTCTTTAAAGAATAAAGCTTCTTCTCTCTCTTGCTGAAAGCTAAACAGAGAGCGCACGCGGAGTGTACAGCAAAAGCGAAGACTGGGGATCATTAGAAGAAGAGACGGTGTGTTTGATGGGTGTCGTGTAAGACGTTGAGAACTTGTGGTACTGATTATTGATATATTTTATCTTTTTATTTCAGCCAAAGCTTTACCTTCCCGATGAAAACTCTCAACCTCTTTTCTTGCACTGCTACTGATGCACTGCCATTACTGGCAAAAGCTTGAACAAAATTTTGTAGAGAGAGAGAGAGAGAGTTAAGAGCTCTAGCTATGACTGATCAAATCGAGGCAATGCCCAATAGGTTCTGTTGGCCACGGAATCACCCTAGCTAAACTGTATAAGTAAACCTCTGTTTTACTCTTACTGGAGCTCAATAGCAATCTGTTGCCCATTTAAAATTCTCACTTATTTTGTCTCCTTAGTATAAATTTATATCCTTACTCATGCCATAAAAACCTCCCTCGTGATGAGTTGAGACTCTCTTTCTAGTTAAGTCAAGATTTATTCGACAAATTGCTTTTTACATGCTAATGAGATGAGGGTTAAGACCCAAATCTCATATACTTAAATTATCAATCGCATTTGGGCATTTTTTTTTTCAGTATTTATGCTTATAAGTTTAGGGTTAAGGCTTAAAGCTCAAACCTAAGTACCTAACATACCAAGTTGTCAATCGATTTAGAGTAATGTCGCTAACACTAATTAATGTTCATGTGCCGAAGAGGTATAGTTAAGTGCAAGTCATTCTATAAAAGAATATGATGGGTATTTCCGACTGCGGACAGGAGTAACATAAGTTGTTTTTTTATCATCCTTTTACTCCATATCTTGTTATTTTATCATCCTTTTACCCTTATATCCTAGAGATTGAGAAAAAAAACATCCGTCATCATGCACGATCCATTTGTTGGATAATTAGGCGATCCAATTTGTGGCACTGACACAACTAGCTGTCTATATTAAATAGTATTTCACTCTCTCTCTCTCTTAAAATTTCACAAAATTAGTCTGAGTAAAGCAACTAATCCCTTAAAAAAAAAAAAAGCAACTAATCCCTAAATATTTTCCAAAGTAGGAGTGTGGTTACAGATTCGGCCAAATTTGATAAAAAGCTGATACAGCAAGTGGGACATACCGAATGTCTCTTCATTCAATCTTATCTCTAGTCTCTAGTCTCTACGTATGTTGTGTAGTAGCTAGGTCTCTTTGTAATAATTCTCTCTCGTGATGAAAGGGTTAGCTAGCTTAGCTGCGTTCTCCTGTGACCTGAGTGGATCATACACCTCCCCCCAATGTCCAATCCACATGAACATACTGTCTCTTTTTCTGTCTCCCTATATACCTAATTCTCAAGCAACAATTTATGCCATATCGAGTATTTTTTATCACTATTACACCTCCTCCAAGCAAAGAAATACAGAGAGGGGCCGGGCTGCTGTGTCTGTTTTCTGTATTAAGGCAGGTGAATTTCCAAACAAGTTGCTTCATACAGCATGCATATATATAAGTACTGTAGTCTCTGTAGCTGACTGTTGTTTTCATTATTATTATTAGTATTTTTTTTTTCTGTGTTGATATATGTGATTGTAACCACACGTGTTGTCTAATGCATAAGATATAATTATGCTCTCATATTAATTGATTTAATTCTCCCATGATCTCCTATAATGAAAAAAAAGGAAATTTCTCCTACGATCGATCTACTTATCCTCTGTATTGTTCCAAACATACTATATAACTCTGATGTTTTACTGCATCTTTTGCGTACGGAGTATTGTCAAACGATTTTTTTTCTCTTTTTTTTTTTTTTTTTGCTCCACTGATAGTGAGTTTGGTAAATTTAAACGAGCTATTTTTTTTTATTATTTTTGTCAAATGGGAGTGTGGATAAAACTCATCAAATTGATTGTTTGGCTCTTATTTCTTCTAGAATTTGAATACTAGTACAATTCAAAAAAAGGCTGCTTAAAAAAACCGTTTGGCCAAATTCTTAGGGTAACTTTAACTGAGTTATGTCTCTACAAAATACATGATTTTGTAATATGCTTAGAGTCGTCATTTATGTATTTACAGATAATATATGTGATGAATCACAAAAAAATCCAATAGATAAAGAACAGGAGCAGCATGGATTAAGAATACTTCTGCCATTTATAAGGTTCAGCGCAATAATGAGCGTGCTCTCAACAATATTGGGGCACACCAATTTGAGAAATTGTTGAATGTATTTAGAGCTAGTTTGGTAATATTATAATTTTTACAATAATTACTGTCAGTTATGCTGTAAAAATAATTACTTGTGAAGAGAATTGATTAAACGTTTATTTTTAAAAGTGCTGTGAGTTTTAAAAACGATTGTATGTATTTAGCAAATCCTACTATTAAATAACTATAAGAAAGTAAATGACTTAACTAGATATAATGTTGAATAAAATATTCTTTATTGTGTATATATAATAATCTATAACTAAAATAAATATTTTATATTATTAATTTATATTTTATTTTGTTATCTCAATATAATTGGTGATAATAATAATAATCTTTTTAAATGTAATGTTTTTTTTCCTAATTAATTAGGATAATTTTGAATTTTTATAATACATGTAAGGATATATGTGAAATTATATTAAGTATAAAACTGATTCTCAAAATCAGATTTTAAAAAGTTAGTGATTCCTTACTTTTCAAAATATACTGTAGGATGAGGTGATTTTATCAAAAGTGATTTCTAAAATATTAACTTTTAACTTTTTAAAATTACTTTTGAACCTCCACAAGTAATTTCAAACAAGATTTACAGTTTTGATAAACACAATATATAATATATGCACACATTGTAGAAAAAAAAAAACTTTCTCACTTCTACCTAGTATTCTATATAAATTTATCCATTTTCCCTCTTAATTCATAGGTAAAGGGGTTTGAGTATTCACCTGATGAAATGTTTTTTTTCCAAAATAGACATATATAGAATTTTAAAGCTGTCTATAAACTTCATAGGAAAATGATAATCAGCGAAAAGTGTGCGAAAACGGCACGAAAATGGTAAGTAATTAAAAAAAATAACTTCTTTTTTTTTTTGTCTATTGACGCTCGATAGGGGTGGGCATATTGTCCGACCAGACCTGACCCGAAAAATTCAGATTCAGATCAAATTTGGATAAGGATTTAACCTGATCGGGTTGGATTTTAGCCAATCCAATCGAGTTAGTCATGTTTGAGTCGGGTCAAACTTGATTCGATCCGAAAATTTTTTTAAATCAAGAATAAATTCCTCAATCTGATCTATATTTGGGTCGGGTCGAATTATATATTCGAATTAAATTCTTTTCAACTCGAATGATCCGAAATCCAATCGAGTCATATTTGACCCCATCCGAATCCAAAATTGTACACCCCTGACCCGGGCTTGATAACTAGCCCTGCTCAACTTCGTATTGCCTCGCACTACGCGATGCGATAGTTGTATAAATCTCTTGGAAAGACCTTACTATGTTGCGATTGTATTAGTTTATTCTGTCTGTAAGTGTTTCAGTTGAGTGTTGACTCACACGACAATCATAATCTAACGGGTAAAGAAAACGATTAATTAATGTGGGGTTTACAGAGAACTTATTTCAATTTTTTATTTGCATTCTTTTGAGTCTTGATGAAATGAAGGGTCAAGATGAGCCCTAGGGTTGGGGTTTGGAAGAGAGAGAGAGTACGCGAATCTGTCAAAACAGCGTAAGAATAAAAGGCAAAGGAGGAAAAGTACAGAAACGACGTCACTTCACAGTTCACGCTTTACACTGCAGGGGTGGGAGGGGAGAAGGTATTATGAGGGGCTGTAAGGCTAGGCCATTTCTAGCTTTATTGATAATCACTTTACGTCATTTCCATCAACAGTGCCATGATAGATCAGACATAAAGATGAGCAGAGAAAAAAAAAAAGAAGGGAACTGATGCTAGCTTGCAGCTGCCAGCTTCCTGCTATACATGTGGTTCAATAAATGAAACCTGGAAATTACTTTGCATCTTGCTCTTTAGCATCATGCAATCGGTAAGAGTTGGTGTTTTGTTTGATTGAATTTGCGATCTTTTAGTTTGTAGTTATTCCACTATTATAACAACTATTCTGTTACGTTGATGATGGAGTGCGTGCCGAAAGCCGATTTTACTTCTTAATTACACATTTAGATTTTAGACCCTGCTCATATCATATGTCTTCCGAGTAAAAAGTTGTAATGAATTTTCCTATTTTTAATGAAAATATCCAGCTAATAATGATGGTTGATTTGACAAAAATATGTCAAGACCTTGTTGACATTTAGTTAAGAAGATTAGCACCTACATGCTTGATTTCCTTTTGTTAATTATTTTATCTCGCATCCGAATCATCCGAACTGATCATATGCTTGATAATTAAAATAAAGTGGCCGGAAATAATTCGGCATCAATTTGCTTTAAACATATTGAGTGGAAGAAGATATAGATATAAAATGTCTTCCCCACTTGCTACAAAAATAATCCTTTTCTTTCTACTTTATTTTCTAATTTTTCCCCAATTTTCCAAAAATTACCAAGACAAACTTTAGATGCCACGGGATCACGAACCATACCAGCTGAAAATTTGAGCAATTCCAAGCCTAATATTATATATCCTTTGGGGGTTTGATATGTGCAATTATATTTAATTCTTTTGGCTTTTTGTCCCCAAAAAGTAATCCTTGATGCTGCTTCCCATTTGTCTTCTTTTTATTTTTCCTCCTTTTATAGTTTAGACTTTGTGCTTGACTGCAAGAAGTGATAATAATTGAACACTCGTGGTCGTGGACATTGAATTAAAAAAGAGTGCAGTTTAGAATTGCTAATGAAGCGTAAACGTTCTTTACTTGAGAGATTAATGGCATCTAATTTTAAAATTAAAGCTAAAAACTAATCGCTAAATATTAAATGAACGGTCCCCAAGTTTATTTGAAATTATTTTTTTAAGCTCGAAAATAATTTTAAAAAGTTAAAAGTTAAAAATTAATTTTATTGTTTAGTAAATTTTTTGAAAAAAAAAAATCAGTTTTGACAAAATCATTTGAAAAGCAATAAATAAATAGATTTTCAAAATATTTTGATAATTAATTTTATACTTAATAGAGTTTCATATATATCCTCGTATATATTATAAAAATTTAAAATTATTAGGAAATACAATCATTAACTTCAAAGAAATTATTATTATTATAAATTATATTAAGATAACAAAATAAAAAAATTGAATTAATAATATAGAAGATTTATTTTAGTTATCATTTATTATGTATACATAATAAAAAATTATTTTATATATAATTCAGTCATTTATATTTTTATAATAACTTAACAATAAGATTTATTAAATACATATAATTATTTTTAAAACCACAATACTTTTAAAAATGAATTTGATTAAATATTTTACTATTTTTTTTAATTAATTGTATCTAAAATACAGTCAACAAAAATTATTTTAAAAAATACACTATTATTAAATGACCTTAGAGATGTATGCCATGTTAACAAGAATTGTTTACCCTATAAAATTATCATAATTAACAAAATTCGAGCGTTTTAAAATTAAAAGCTGGCAAATCCCGTAAATGTCATTGATCACGGCCAATATTGGTCCACATGCAACAAGGTGATTATTATGATCAAATCATGTAGTCAACTTCCAAGTTAGATCATGGATTTGAACAATGGGTCCTGCTTTTGCTTTCAAATTGAATCGCCATCACCAAACGTAAGACCCCACCATCTCCATTAAAGCAATTAAGCAAACAGGATAAATTTTCTCTTGAATTCATTTCTGTAATTTCATTGACGAAATTGGCTGGCATTGGCATCACATTAGCTCGAAAGGGGTGTCTCATAATTTGATGTTCCATTATAGCCTTTGTATCGAAAATTCGCGACAAATTAAAGAGTGGTTTTGTTGCTTTTCGTCGAGCATTTACTATGGTTTTTATTTTTTTTTCATTTTTTCATGTCCTATCAAATAAAGGGTTCTAAGTGTCTTCTATTTTAAACTCAAAATTAAAATTTTAATTCAACTGTAGCAAACTAGCAATACTATAACTTTATCGCAGCAACTGAACAGACACTCTCCCTAGAGCCAAGAATAAAGAAACCCTAGCCGTCACCCTTTCATTACCCAAACGCACATACCACCCGCCAACAAAATAAGTTCTACCCGGGGAGGAATTTCCCTTCTTCAGCTGGCCTCCTTTTTTTTTTTTTTTTTTTTTTTTTTTTGTTTGGGGTGGGGGTAATTTTTTGACAACTTCCTATTTAGATTATTTATGGACTTCGATAGTAATGTGTGGAGATCCCGACAACCTTGTGGCCGTGTTTTTCTTGTTATGCTCTCCAATGAAACACTTTGCAGAGGTAGCATTTATTGTGTGTTTTTTTTTTTATTCTTTTCATTTTGTGAGTGTTTAACTTTTTATGTTGTTTTCTTATTTTTGTTAAATAAAGTCATTTAGTTTTAAATATAAGATTTCCACTCAAATCTTAAATTACATAAGCACTTTACTGTGTCTTCGTTGTTCATGGGAAAATCTCACATTGCTTACAAATAGTTTCGGCTAAGAAGTTTGACGATTCTATTTTTTTTATGACGACTCTAGTTTTTTTATGATATTAAAATCAAATTCATTCATGAGTTAATTAATACTACATTAGCACGTGACATAATTAAGTAAAAAGATAAACTTACATACGACAAGTATGAAGAGGAAAAAATCCTATTTTAGTTAAGAATTGTTCTTAGATTATTAAGTTTTTAGATAACCATCAACTTTTAAATGTGACTTTTAGACCATTAAATTTAGATAACTATCAATTTTTGAGTATGAGTTACACTCATAAATTTCTATATTTAACTTCACGAGGGATGCCTAATGGATACCATTTCTTAGCTATTTGAACGAAGCTTTTACCCACAAGCTACAGTAATTGACGAGGCTAGTCGTGAAATGCAGGAATACCGAGTCATACTAAAAACATTATTCCTTTATGCATGAACATTAGACCTTAAAGGTAGAGTACCATACACCTAATTTTGCAGACGGTTGGGTTATTCTCATATGAAGCTTTTTAATTGTATGCGTGTGCCTAATGTAGCTCTCTTTGTAATTTTGGTCAAACTGACCTTTGATTGATGAAGTTTCTCATTTAAAAGAAAAAAAGAAGAGGAAAGAAAAAGATAAATGTATGATTTTTATTATTTTTTTAATTACATGAGACCGTTCAGATTACAATTTATATAAGAGCATCGCTAAAAGACTTTTAGATAAGATTTTACTATTTATTTGAATAGCCACGTCAGTATTTAATACTCTAAAAGACACTTCAATTAAGATTTTTCTAATAAGAAATGTTTCTCTCTCTTCAATTTATATTTTATTATTTTTTATTAGAGAGAGATAGAAGTGCTTTAATTACTATTTATTTTTTCTTAAAAAAATTTATTTGATTAAAATAATATTAACTTATTTCTATTTAAAGAGACTTTTGGAGGATAATATATTTTTCACTCTTCTATTTGCCACATAGATAAGCAAATAGATATTTGAAGAGTAAAATTACTAGAGTCTTTTGGAGATGCTCTTATATGAAATTATAACTGATATTTATAATTAGGCAAATACTGGAACTAGTTTATATTACATCTTATATAGCACTCTCTTTAATATTCGAAGGATGTTTACTTCACTCATATTTCGAAAGAAAGAAAGCTGTTTGCACTTAATTATTTTGATTATCGAGGAAGGGCTCGAACCAATTTTTGTTATTGAAGCATGTATCATGATGAGCACTGAAACCAAACCATGCATATGGCGAAGTAAAATCGCAGAACACATGGTGGCACTAGATAAAATAGTGGAAATCTTGGCCGACAATATGCATGTTGCTTTTTGTAGTGCCATCTAATCGTCCATGCCCATGCGATGCAAGTGCCACCATCAATGGGGATGACTAAGCCCAACTCGTTCATTCCCTTGATAGCAAACACAATCTATTTACAATATTAAAAAATCAATGAAAATTTAGATGGTTTTGATCCGAAAGATTTATTAATATTTAATTATTACATAACAACTCCAACAAAAGAAATTAAAAAGTAGTACATATCACAAATATTCATCTCTCTGAACCGTTGACAATCATCAGTATCATGCAACAATATTTCAAAGTACTCCCAGGCGTTCAGAAACCAACTTCTCACTTGTATATGAAATAGGAGGATTTTAAAACTGTGGCATACCAAAGCCAGTGCTTACTGTAGTGTGTTTTGCTGTTGCGTATGCCGCAAAGTTTACTCATTCTAGTTTCTGATTTGATTTAAGCATTTAATACGAGGTTAGAAGAAGTCAATTATGACCTAGTTAGACGATTCAAATAAATATTCCGATTATAAGGAAATAAAAACAAAAAAATACTTGGTGTAGGGAAGGGTTAGAAAAATAAAAAAGAAAAGAAAAAAGAGAGAGTGGATGGATAGAGAAAGAAAATAAAATTCAATTATTTTTTTATCATCTTTCTCTACCCCAAACATTGCTCATATGAGTGATGCAAAAAGATATTAAAATTTTAAAAATCTGTCTTACACTAAAGTGGTAAAATCAAGTTTTAAGATGGTGTAAAATATATTTCTCCCATTTGACCCAAGATATTTTGGGTGGAGCCTTTGTTTTTTTTTGTCCAATTGTTGGGTAAGAAAATAATCATTTCATTGACATGAGAAAAAAAAGACACATTACATGGGCTACAAAATCATCCAACCATATGATAGATTAAGAGATTCTCAAAGCGTTTTTAGTAAGAGAGTGAGCAAAGGCATTACAAGATCTTGGAACATGTTAGGATTTTAACCGATTGGAAGTCTCTTTTACTTCGTTGAATCTCTGAAATAGGCTAAAAGATATCTATTCTGCTGCTAATTCTGTAGTTGGCTAGGTCTTCATAGCAATCTGTTTCAATAATCAACGCTGTTAACCTTTCCTCTTTAGCTACCTTTACACCCCCATTTGTTAGAGCTATTTGATTCTACCAAAACACTCTCTACACTTAATTACCCTCTACACCCAGTAATTAAATTTAAAATTCCAGGTTTTACTTTCTACACCTTCCACAATACCTAAACACAACCTCCATATGATTTTTATCTTTAAATAATTTGGTATTAATTTCTTTCAACATCCGCGAAAATCCATGAACTCATCATTTTGATTTACTAGAATTAAACTTTCACGAATTTGACAATCTCACAATCGCAAAGCATGGGAACAGTTGATACCAAGAGATTAAAATTTTTAATTTTACAGTAAATAAACAATAAAATGTCAAATCAGGATGTCGCTATGTGTTCCACGAGTTTATTACATTGGTTAGCCTGGGAGGGGCAGGGAACTTTAGTTTTAATCGGCTCGCTTTATCCATGGCTTTAAGTGTCAAGATTAATGACGGAGGTTCGACTCTACTGAATGCCTAAAATTTAATCCACAAGCAAAATCACCTGCTCATTGCACATACATGAAACGTGAATGAATGAACATAAATAGATATCCTGCCGTAAAAATCATATCGACAATCGTGGGTTCAAAACATTTGGGAAAAATCACTGTAGACATTTTGAAGACAGATTATGGTACTAAAAATGAAAACATAGAGATTGTTAATCACTCGGATCAAACCCATTAACAACGTAACGGCAACTAAAACCTCATCCCTCTCTACATATATATAAGAAAATAGACACAATGGTTTTTTTTTTTTTAAGTTTAATAAAATATTTTCACTTAATAACAGGCAACTGAGAGTGTTCGAAATACAGAGTGCTTGCTCAGAATTTCTGGATAACCACCGAATTGGCAAGGCCTGCCTGCTCTATGGTCTGAGTTCGTTCACCGAGAACTTTCGGAGGAAATCCCATCATCTGCAGCTGATAGTTCCTAGCAGTCCCGGGTCTAGATGCATCAATGAAGGAATGAATGTCGTTGATTGTGTGGTGAAGATTGAAGTGTGCTATCAAGCGGGTTCCATCCGCCAACCTGATCTGAACTGATGTCGACGGAAGCTTTTCATCAACAACCAGACCCTCAGAAGAGGAGAAAGCAGCGTTGACTGGGGCGGAATCAACAGTTGGTTCAGAAGCTGCAGTACTGCAGCTACCCAGTGTTCTTCCCACACCCTGAAATGGAACATGGCGCTTCTCTGGTTCCTGCAAAAAGATAAATATTAAGAATGATGGTTTACCAGTTTCCAACAAGACCCATATTGCATTGAAACCAGTTTGCAGGGCCACGGCCCACTGCAAATATAAGGTTAGTAAAAAACAATGAAAATTAGACTTACAGGGCATTTCACATCCCTCCTTATCAGATTGACATGAACGGAGGACCTTTTATCAGCAGGCTCTAGCTCTTTTGGACACTCAGACTTTTTGATGCTCTGCAAATAAATGCAACCACCTCATAAGCACAATATAACCACTAAAACACAATTAATACTTTGAAAAGCAAACACAAGAGAATCCAACATGTCCTTTAGAAGAAAAGTTGAAACCGCACACAAGTTCTGACTATCTGCAAAAGGATAGAAACAAGATATTGACAAGTCCAGCAAGACAATATAATCTCTCTCCTCATTTGTAATTTTATGTCTGCATATAGCAATGAGACCTTAATGTCATCACCTCTAAGAAAGATGCATTTTCAGGATCATCCAACCTCCTCAAAGGACCATCGTTAACAGTGAAACCATTGGCCCAGAAAACAATGTTATGAACAACGGGCTCAGGCTGCTGAGGTGCAGACGGTACAGTTTCCCCTGAGAGTAATCTACCGGTTCCAGTAAAGCTTCTTGAGCTTGAAGATGGACGGAGATGCTCAAGGGGCCCTTCTACAGCTCCCAGTTCCTTAGCCTGATTGAAAATTGCATCCACATCATTAGGATTGCCCTTGGAAGGATCTTGGACAAGCATACCACTGCAAAATTAAAAATATAAAACACTAGCTAATTATAAGAGGGAAAAAAAACCTAAAATATAGAGAAATGCATGTTTAAACTCGGAAACCAAATAAATGTAAAAAACAACTGCCCAAATTAGAGCCACGAACATATGTGTACCACATATAGTGTCCTCCAATAGCACAGACCATACAGACTTGCCAATCACGTTAAGAACTAATTCCTTGCGAATATCGAAACCAGGACCATCAAGGGCTAGCATGTAGAGCAACAATAAAAGCCTTAGGTTGCAAACCATGTCTAAATCAGCCGTTAATCAATCATATTTAGGAATTATTCAAGTATATAGCATCTTGTTAAAGTCCTATTAAACTGCAAAATGAAACAGTCAAGAGCAATGAAGGTCTCCCTTGAACAATAAAATTATTCAACAAAATAAGATTTAACTCCAACTTATAACTCTAAATTAGCTCCAGCATATGACCTCGGGATTCAGGTTTGAATCTTGACAATTCCAAATTACCCAATTAATTTCCTCCAAGAACACTAATGTTTTAAATTGATTTAAAACATGTTAGGATTGTCCAAAGCAAGCTATCACACGATCCTACCCTAACACTGCTGGGTGCACACAAAATGATTTTATGTAATTCATAGAGTTAAAAGAAGTTGCATGAAATATATCCTCTTTTCCTAACCACACGGACTAAGAACAGTACAACACAAAAATAACAAACGAGCATAGAAAATTAACATTATTAAATTAAATTTGGCTAAAAAATAGCGAAAATTGGATAAACTACGATAGCTTCAGCTAAAACGAGAGGGAGATTTAGAAGAAATGGACCTCTTCTCGCCACCAGTGTAGTACTCTTGAGGTGCATCATCGTCCGAGTCGGAGTCGGGTCCCGACCGCCGGTTCAGATCCGAGAGCGTGCGTATACCGCCAGCCCGACCGCTTGATGATTTTGCTGGTTTCTTGTCACGTGACGCCATGGATTGGAGGTTTTTTCTGCTTGAAACTCGAAAGAGATGATAATCAGTTGAGTTTTTTATGCGGGAATATATTATGAAGAGAAATGCTGGCTTACGCTCTCTTCAGCGCGTCACCTTCCGTTTTGAGTGAGTGCTAAAGATATTTTATTTTTAGGTAATTCTTTTTTGATATTCTCATTTTTCCACGGGAGGCTTTATAACGCATCATATCAGTACTAAAGTTTGATAAAAATTATATTATACTATTTAATATTTATATTATTATTATTTTACCACTATTCTATTAAAAATAAACAAATATTTAACAAAATTTAAAATTTGATTTTGTCCCTAGTGATTAGGCACATTCGAAAGTTCATTAGGCAGCAATTACATCACAAACGAAGCCTAATTCAGATATGGGTGTACCATAACAGAACGAATCCATTTCAAATGCCCGCAATTAATCTTCACACTAAAACTCCTCTAGATGACCCATTTTCGGGAAGCATCTTAATCACAGACAAACACCAAATTAAGTTATCTAGCAAACGACCAAAAACATCAACAACACAAACCCATTTCTGAAAAGAAAAATGGAAGCAACTTTCAATTTATCATTAAGAAAGGTGGGTTTTGGCATCAATAGGAAATTTCTTCAATAGGAAATTTTTTAAATGCCCTTATGACATCAGCAAATTTTTAACTGCGTCAATAAAATAGTGGTAAAGTGATAACAATATAAACATTAGGTAGTAATATGTAGTTTTCACTAAACTATAGTATTGACTTGATATGTCAGAATACTTCCGGTGGAAAAATAATAATTTCCTTTCTTTTTTTTGTAACTTTTATTAAGATAAATTTTAGAGTTTTATATTACAGGTAAAATCCTTTTTCAGCTCTGAACATTTTCTCTATAAGATCTTGTTAATTTAGAACTGGCAAAATTTAACACGATTCGATTATTCGATACGAATACGACACAAATAAATGGGTATAGATTGTTACATTTAACACAATTATTAAATGGGTTGGGTTCGGATTGACACGATTTTTTTCTGTGTCTTGTTAGGGTTAAAGTTCTTGACCCATTTACCTGATTAATGACACGATTATATTTTCTATTCTAAATCAATTTGTTTGTTTTTGTCATCAAAATCAAATATTGGACATGATTATTTTCTATTCTTTTATATATATATATATATATATATTTTGCGTAGGTTGAACATACACATGGTGTTTCATTTATAAAGTTATATATATATTTAGAACTTTGATAGTGTAAATGTGTAATATTTTGGTACATATGTATATTTTATAATATCGATATATATATATATATGTAATGAAGCGCAATTGTTTAATGTAAATCTTGTTAAATAGATAAATATTAAATTTAAACGGGCTATTGGATAATCCGTTTATTTATTGTGTCAGGTTAGGCTCACAATATTTTGACACGATTATTAAATGAGTCATGTTTAGGTTAGCCTAAATTTGACACGACACGAACACGATTTGGTAGCCCACTTTACTAGCTCTACTCGTTATATCCTTCTCTTGTACCCAACATCATTACCTCTCATTTTTGTACATAATTTGAAAGTTATATGGTCCGGCAAAAATTCACACAATCCATCAAACATAAGACCAAACTTACATGATAAAAATAATTATTGGATTGATCCTTGTCAAATCACATTGTTAATGGATCAACTCATTAAAAATTCATATGTAAATGTAATTTTTAAAATTTTGAATTTTAGAACATTTTTGTTATTCATATAATGAAATTGTATATCGGGATATGTTCAATGATTCAATTGAACTTATAGTAGTGTTCTGATTGCCTTAATAAAAGTTAAAGAACAATTCCCTTATCTGAGGGATGGAGTGAACAAGTCACCAATTTTGTAGGTTAAATACTTAATACACGTTTTTAGTGGGATATTATTATTTGTATCACAACTATATATATCAATCATTTATTAAATAATAATTTTCATAATTAATATAATAATTATTATATCATTCAAACAATGACTGTAACTAGAGCTGATAAAATGGGTCTTCGAGTCGTGTTCGTGTCGTATCAATTTTGCATCATGTCAAATTTAGGTTAACCCAAACACGATTTATTTAATAATTGTGTTAAAATATTAAGATCTTAACCTAACACATAAAATAAATGAGTTACCCAATAACTCGCTTAATAGCTATATAGTTAACAAGATTTACATCAAATATTTACATTCCATTATATTATTATTATTTATCAATGTTATAAAATATACATATCTACTAAAATATTACATATTAACAATATTGACGCCCTAATTATATATATATAAATAATATTATATATTGATATTATAAAATATACATGCCTACTAATATTTTACGCACTTATACTATTAAAATTCTAAATCTACATAGATTTGATAAATGAAATATCATGTATATGTTCATCCTTCTAAAAAAAAATGAGAGAGAGAGAGAATCATGTCCAATATTTAAGTTTGGTGACAAAAATATACAAATTGATTTAGAACAAAAAATATAATTGTGTCATTAATTTGGTAAACATGTCAATAAATTTAACCCTAACCCGACACGGAAAAAAATCATATTGACTTAACTCGGGTCATTTAATAATCGTGTCAAATTTGACGACACATACCCATTTATTCGTATCATGTTCGTGTCGAAAAATTGAGTCATGTCAAATTTTGTCAGCTCTACTTGTAACATCAATTGAGATCTAAGTATTGGAAACTATTTCATTATTCTTTAATTAAAGGGTGGGTTCCACTTGACTTATTAACTTAAAAATTAAGACTTAGAAGTTGTTTGTTAAATATCTGAAGTCTGAAATTTTATTACTTTCAGACATTTTTTAAAATATATTTGTTTGTTTGTTTGTTTTTGTAACTTATGACTGATTTTTATACATTTACATTTGAATAGAAAAAATAAACTTTTGTGATTTTTATCTGAATGAAAAAATGTCTTAATGACAAGTAAATATTATATTCCAAAAATATTTCTATAAAATAACTTATTTCCTATTTAATCCCCTTTTTTTGGTTTTAATATACAATGACATAAATGTCAAATAACCAAGTTTAAAATATTTTTTTATTATAAAAACAAATAAGATGTCATTTATATTCAGATATTTAAAAAAATACTTCATTCAGATTTTCATATTCAGACCCATTCAGACTTCAGAAAAATTCAGACTCATTCAGATTTCAGACAAAAAAACAAACACTACCTTAATTTTACGTCTTTGAATCTCTCCAATCCAATAGTGACGAGCACTTAAATGTACGGATGGCAAAAACTCCAGCTAGTATCGAGTATGGTAATGCCCATATCTGGCTTGGATTTGTTTTTTGAACACTCAGGACCTAAAAATCTAAATTTTATGTTATATATATAAATTTATTTTTACAATTTTATAATTTTTTATTTTTTATTTTAATGAAATTAAACTTGAAAATATAGACTTTAAATATTTAAAATTTCAAATATATGTAATATGTTGGCCAAATAAATATATTTATTTCAAATAATATATATTTTTAATTTTTTTTTAAATCTGAGGGGCTGATCCCAATCTTGTCAAGTGAAGCCAGGGTCTGATCGAACCTTATTTCCAACCTGCATCGCGCGGGTTCGAGCGAGACGGATATTTTTGACATCCTGACCTAAATGCTACTTTTTTAACCTTAAATTTACTCCTTGGATTTAATGAATAAATGAAAAATTATGTCATGATTTAAGTAAAAAATTTAAGTGAAGGAAACCTAATTCGTTCTTAAGATTTAAAAAATTTGAGTAAATAAGAATGAATGTAAATATGAATGGTCTTTTATTTTACTTTTAAAAAATAATAAATTAAAATCACTATAGCACTTTAAGCCTTGTTTTGTATTGAGGTAGGATAACTGTAGCTTAAAGTTATAATATATTGTATTAAAGTGTTTAGTGAACACAAATTATTATGATTTAAAACTAAATTGAATTGTTGAAAAAATTATAATATATTTACTTTTTTTGTCAAAATTATATTTACTATGTACTATTAACTTTTATTTTATAATTAATAATTTTTTTAATAACTCTAACTTAAAATTTATAGTACATCAATACTAAACACGGCGTTAGTGGTCCATTTGTAAAATTAAGTGAAAGACTGAAAGTTACCGAACAATTAATTTATAATTAGTAATTAAAAATAGGAAAAAGGACTTATATACCCCAAACGTTTAATGGCACACAAAAATCTCTAATATTTAAAAAAAGACACTTAAACCACCCCAAATTATTAACGGATTTTGTTAATTTTAATAGAAAAATTATTTTCAACTCATAATTACCATTATCTCCCTCTAACATACAAGTCAATATATTGACTTGCTAATTTTACCCACAAATTATTAATAAAATTATGAATATACCCTTATTCATAAGGGTTGAAATTTTGCTGTAAAAATCCAATTTAATTTCTTATTTTTCTCAATTTAACCATTGATTGGTAATTAATTACAAGAGTACCCCTATTTATAATGGCAAAAATCACTAAACCAATGCCCATTTGGCCTAATTTTCCCCTAAAACCAAATAAATTTACTCCATTATTCAACAATAATCCATAATTCATCATTTCATGCATTACTTGTAACTAAAAATTTAACCGAACTTCATTTCATGCTAAAAAGTTTATTGATGCCATATCAATAGCACAATTCTTCAAACACATGTCAACAATTTAAACTTCCATGAACCAAAAAAAAAAAAAAAAGAGACCATTTAGAAGAAAATCAAAAGTTGTTACAACAATAGCGAATATCGAATTGACATGAAAAACCACAACTATCTGATTTGATGCTGACTTGAAGAGAAGTGATGCTGCTGATCAACCTGAGACTGGATTTGTTGCCATCTGCACACCAGTACATGCTTTTCATTGATAAAGTTAAGGACAAAATTCACATGCTTCGTGACCATAAACAAAAATGAGAAAATGCATAATATAGCTTATGAAATTTTGACCCAAACAGAAGCACAGGTGAGTAAGCTATCGAGCTTACAAACAAGGTATGTGATGAGTATGATGTTGTTTTAAAAGCTTAACTAAACAACTCATGCACTCAAACCTTGAGTGCATGGGTTCGAGTCCCGGCCTTTGCTAGGACTCAACTCCCCTCCCTTCCCAATAAATTGGGTAGGGTAGAATTGTCTTTCCATAATTCATGGTAAAATAGATATCTCTCTGATATTATGTGAGAGTAAAAATTCAGGCAGTGTTATAGTAGAATTATTAAAAAAAAGTTTAGATAATTTTCTGATTGTAAATATCAGTAGAGTTATTATTGTAATATATTAGTGCATAAAAAAAAAACTTAACTAAGGAAAGACGAAAAACAAAGATAGAGGTAATAAAAAAAAAATAGAGCCAGAGAGAAAGAACATACTATGCAGATCCCGGCAGGAGCAGTGAGTACTGTTATTTTCTCTTCAGCTGATCAGTCTCCATTCCTATCGAAATATCCTTTTTCTCAACTAGGAGCCCATTATGCTGGGAATTGAGATCCAACGAGCAGTGACTTCCACAAACAGCAGCATGAACAGCAGAGTCTGTGTGCAATGGGTTAAGGAATTATGTAGGAATGGCAATTTTCGGATTTGGATCCGGATTAATTATTTTATATCCGGATCCTCATCCGTAAAATAATATGTAGATCCGGATGTGGATAATATCCGCCCGGATTGTGGGCCGATATTCCGGATATCCGGATCTGCAATTTTGAAATTAAATAATTTAAATTTAATTTAAAAATTCAATATTTTAACTAATAATAATAAATAAAATCCAATTATAAATTTATAATTCAACAATTAACAATTAACAATTCAACATAACATACAACATCATAAATCTACAATTAAAAATACTACAACATAAATTAAAAATAAAAAAAATCAACATAAATTCAACAATTTACCTAATAATATTAAATAAAATCCAAATATAAATTCATAATTCAAGAATTAACAATTTAACATGAATAACATACAATAATATCATAAATCCATAATACCACAATATAAGTAATATATTTTTTTAATTTAATATATATTATATAATTTATCCGGATTCGGATATCCGATTTTTCAGATGCCCTTGCATCCTGATCTGAATCCGGATTAGTGCGGATCTACTTATTTGGCATTCGGATCGTCCAGATCTTTCCGGATGCGGGCCGGATCCGGATTATATTGCCATCTCTAGAATTATGTTAAGGGTTTGTAATTTTTTGTTAGGGTTTCTAGTTTAATCGACCTAGTGTTTTAGGTTTGTGATTTTTGGATGAGGACTTTTAGGTAAATTCACCAGATTAGTAAGGGAATATACTAAAGGAAAATTATTACTACACTACCTTTTTTTTTGTCATATATACATCTAACCACCACAAAATTTGACATGTTCTTTATACTACATTTGTTTCTAAACTTGTATCAATCAACCACTTTCACACTATAAAATAACTATTTTACCCCTAAATAAATTAAAAGATATTTATTCTACAAAATTTTAAAAGATAAAACAATTATAATTTCAAGATTACCCTAAATTTAATAAAATAAATAAATATCAAAATCTAAAGATATTAATTTTTTATAATTATAATTTCATTTAAAAGTTATCATGTTAATTTTTTGTAATTATAATTTCATTTAATTTGTATAGGGAAGTTTCTTAATTTTAATTATAAGTAAGTTTATAATAATTATAGAGAGCTTTTCTGCTCATTTCAATTTTTGTAAACTTCCATATATTTAATTTAATTACAAGAATTAAATGAAATTATAATTACAAAAAATTTAAAAAATTAATATGATAAATTTTTAATAAATTTTAATTATAAAAAATTAACATCTTAGATTTTGTGATTTATTTATTTTATTAAATTTAGGAGCTTTCTTGTAATTATAATTTTTTATTTTTCAAAATTTCGTAAAGTAAAATAGTCTTTTAATTCATTTAGGGGTAAAATATTTATTTTTAGTATCAAAGTGATTAATTGATATAAATTTAAAAATAAAAATAGTGTAAATAATATATTAAAATTTTGTGATGGTTAAATATATATATAACAAAAAAAAATAGTGTAATAATAATTTTCCAATACTAAATTAACTTTTTAATTATTTAACCAAACCGAATATAATAATTATAATTTAGGTTTTAAGTGTCTTTTCAAAATATCAGGATTTGTGTATTATATTTGGGTGTATCAGTCGTTTCCTTAAAAATAAAATCTAAAATAAACTTCTACAACCACCGACTCAATTTGTCACCTTAATTTGCTCCGACCCAAAAATAACTCGGCCCGGGATTGTACAGACACAAATACTGAAATTTATAAAAATTTCACTCGCGTATATTAAAAAAAAAAAAAATCTCTGATGGCGTCTTTGCGGAAGCTGGCGAAGACGGCTTCGGTGTGGCGTGTCGTAACTGCTTCGCGTGCTTGGCAACGTGAGCCGCCTCGCCGTCTCCCCCATCGTAAGTAAGCTCACACATTCGTTACTAGTTGATAGCTTTAATCTTCGTTATTATATTTTTATATTCAGTTGTTTGGATTGTCGCAATTACTTCAGTTCTAATGTTTGTTTTGAATTTCCTTTTCGATCTAATATACGAACGGTTTCTTTTGGTTTGCTCGCTTTTTTTTTAATGAATAATTTGGTTAGCTCATTGCAGAATTTCTTATTTTGTGTTTTCAGAGTTTTTAGTTCATCACAAACGCTTTCAAACAGCAGAATGTTTACTAATTTATATTGCTTGTCTAAAATAAACAAAAATGCTTTGACATCAAATGCCAGCCGTAGTGATTATAAGAAAATCGGTTTGTAACTGCAAAAGTGATGCATGCGCACACCATATTGTAGAGAAGGTTCTAGTTATATTAGTGATTCATGCAGGATCTTTGGAGCAGCAAATTCGTTTCAGTGCATCAGAAATTCAGCGGCCAAAATTGCTGGATGATACACCAGGATCTAATTCTATTTATCCAGCTATTTTAGCTTGTCTCTTTGGTGTTGGGGCGCTCAATATTGCCTATGCTGATGCTGATCAGGTTTGTGTAACTTCTAAGATCATTATGGGGATAGTTTTTCAGTTTACATTACATTGAAATTTCATTTTGTTGAGCTTATTTTTCTGCAGGGTGCTGGCACTGCTAAACCTTCATTGCCATCGGAATCTTCTTCAGGTTATGAGAACTTGGAGGAAATTGCAAAGAAAGAACGGCAACGAATTGAAGAGTTGCTTAAAAGAAAAGGAATGCACTATGGTTCTTATCCCAAGTTTACTGTTGCTGTTAAGGGCCAGAAGGTTAGTGCCCATATTTTTCTTGCCTTGACACCCTCATACTATTTTGATTCTCTGATAGAAGTTATTAATCAGTGTATATCTTAGTATGCCAAAGCTACCTAATTTTTTTTTTCCTTTTCCAATGGATTTGTAATGGAGGCACTGTGGACATTCTTAAATTCTCAGTGTGGAAATCCTATGAAGCTCACTGCCTTTATTGGCATGCTGCCATCTATTTCCTTGATGTTTCTGTCTATCATTGTTGTGTGTGCTTTAGTCTGTGCTGTAATTGGATTGTGATACTGCAAATGTAACTCTAATTGAGGTGTTTTGATCTGAAGGTCACCATTAAGTTCCAAGTACCTACTGCATGTGAAATTCCACAATTGATTGCAAACCTTGTCTCACATCTTGGACTGAAGGTTGAAGAGCATGGTGGTGGTTCGGATATGGGATTGCGCGCTTGGGACAGGTTAACGGAAAACATTATTTATTCTGTCTTAAGTTGTCGTCTATCATCCTTGGTTTTGTAGAGCACAAATTTATGTATGCCTAATGTCGGATTTCTTTGTTGTAATTGTCAATATCTAAGGTGCTCTAAATTTCTTTGTTTTGTTTGTGCTAGTTCAGTACAGTCGCTTGGCAATTGACACTGAAGCCTCCTGAAAAACAGAATGAAAGTGGAGGGGATCAAGCCCAGTCAGGAGCCATGAATGCAAGTGAAGGAGATCTGTGCATCCTCATATTTCGTTCAATCATTACCTCAGATAAACCAGTTAGATTTCTAATATTTCATATATCATTGTCATTTGAAGTCCTTTATATGTCATCTTGTTTATTGTAAGCAAGAACAAGCTACAATCTGACAATTTTTTCTCACACATCGGTGCACATATATTCAGGAAATTGAGTTCATAAAGAAAGGTAGCTTGACTTCTGGAGAGCTTGATGCTTTGGTGTCTGTTTTACAATTAGCCGGTGGAAGGTTTGGTCAAAATAGAACATTGGAAAGAAAACCGAGGGAAGGTATTACACAAAAGCCACGGGCAGAAAAAACAGTAGCTGCTCTTGAGTCCATGGGAGTCCGAATATATGGACTTGATGAACCCCAAGTGAATTCCTCAAAAAGTGAGATTTCATGGGAAAATATTGCTGGTTATGATCAGCAGAAGAGGTATGTAGAGCTATATAGCCCAGTTTATCTCTTTTTGCTACATTTACTATCAAATGTCAGTCAATCCATTTGCTACCTTCGGAAAGCAAGCTTGATGGACAATTTTAATAAATCAATGTTTGAGGACTTGTGTGTATGGATTGGCAAACGGCTTGAAGATGTCAAGATTTTTTACATATTTTTTCCCAAATTATTATTAATTTAAATTCAGCAGTAGTTTTGCAGGAGAATGATCGTTAATTTTACCCTTCATGAGTGTTTAGTTGGGTTTGTAGGGGAAGTTCTTTATATTGACTAAAAATTTGTTGGAATTTTGCAGTAATTTGATTCTTTTAATAAGCTTCTCAGCGTTTTAATAAATGTTTCAAACTTTGGCAACATGATATATGCCTTTTAACTGCTTGTTTTGCAGAGAAATAGAAGACACTATATTGTTGTCTCTTCAAAGCCCTGAAGTATATGATGATATTGCTCGTGGGACTCGGTGTAAGTTTGAGTCAAATAGACCTAGAGCTGTGCTCTTTGAAGGTCCACCAGGTTCGCCTTTTCACACTGAATAAGCTCCTCAAGTGTATCGCTTAAATTTTGTATTGATTAACAAAAAAAAATTTGTTTCTCCAGAGTGCATTGAGAGTCCTTTCCTCTCTTTTGCTGTCAATATTCCTACTTCGTCTAATCACTTTTATGCTGATTGTGCCTTTTTATTTTGATATTCAGCTTCTAGTTTGGTTAGTTGACAGCCTGTGGGAACTTATTTGTAATGCGTGTTAAATTTTAGGTACAGGGAAGACGTCATGTGCTCGTGTTATTGCTAATCAAGCGGTGAGCCCACTAGGCGTTAATTGGGAACTGGATATTTATTTTAGCGTGCATTTCATATTTTTAACTCAAAATTTTATGATTATGTGCAGAAAAACATTTTTTTCTTCTCCATATTTTGACTGAACCAAATATAAATGAAGATTTTGCATGCAAAAGAAATTAAGGGTCACGTGATAATATTAATTGCGGAGAATATGAACGTTATTCTTGCAATCATGGTCAATAAAGTGAATCATATCGTAATACTTTCTGCTTGAATCTGTATTGATTTTGTGGTGCTATGCCTTGGCAGGGCGTTCCATTGATGTATGTGCCACTGGAGGTTGTCTTATCAAAATACTACGGTGAAAGTGAGCGGCTATTGGGGAAAGTGTTTTCCCTTGCCAATGCGCTTCCAAATGGAGCCATTATTTTCCTGGATGAGGTAACTGATGCAACCATGCATACCTGTCTTTTGTCTAAGCAATTTATTGTCTGCTTCATAACTAATATTCCCAAATGGAGCTTCCAAATGATGATCTGCTCCTCGTTTTGCGTTCTTCATCTCCATTACAGGTTGATTCTTTTGCTGTTGCTCGGGATAGTGAAATGCACGAAGCTACTCGAAGAATTTTGTCCGTGTTGTTGCGACAGGTAAAGCTAGGATTTCACTTGGTTTTATACCCCAGACAATGAGCTTTCTGCATTGCCTGTCATATATGTCCATATTGCTTGCCTTGACATCTTTTATCCTGTTGGTTGTACTTTTTTGTTCTTTCAGTTTCTCTGCCTGCCATAGCATTGCTGAAGTAAATCTTTGATTTGTCACTAAACCTGAGCCTAAGAATGCATATATGTATTTGTTTATGTATATTGATTGCATGTGGAAGTATTGACAATGACGTTAGTTTGTGTCGGTGACACTGCTTTGAGGTCCTAATTAGATATACTTTCATTTCTGCAGATTGATGGATTTGAACAGGATAAAAAAGTGGTGGTGATTGCTGCAACAAATAGAAAGCAAGATCTTGATCCTGCTTTAATAAGGTAATATTTTTACACATTTTCCTGCAGAAGGGCAGTTGTACCAAAGGGTTCAGACGGTTGTTTTGTTACTGATGCTTTTTTTAACTTTCGCAGCCGGTTTGATTCAATGATTACCTTTGGCCTACCGGATCTTCAGAATCGTCAGGAAATAGCAGCTCAGTATGCAAAGCATCTAACAAAAGCTGAACTGGCCGAATTAGCCACTGCTACAGAGGAGTATGTAATCTATATACCTATGGCATATAAGAAAACCTTTAAGGCTTTAACCCCAATGCAATATACGCCCCGACTTTCTATCATAAGATTGGCATCTTGCTGTTGTCTCTCATTGGCACTTGCTGAATGCAGAATGTCCGGAAGGGATATTAGGGATGTGTGTCAACAAGCAGAGCGATCATGGGCATCAAAGGTAACTTTCGTATCTGGTCATATTTTAATAGTCCTGTGGTATTTACTTATGAACCAGCATTCATGGCTTCGGTAGATAATTCGAGGGCAATTGACTAAGGATGGAGAACAAGCTTGTCTTCCACCTCTATACGAATATATCGAGAGTGCTACAAACAGGCGGAAGTCTCTGCTTGATGTAACAGAACAAAGCCGCCAAAATATCAACAACCGCCGCACAAAGAAACAGCCGTTGGATTTATGTTGAGGACAGTGGATTGATGTATATAAAAGTATATTAGATGGGAATTAGAGAGTAGGCGGTCCTTGCGCATTTACCCATTTGACATGTTACATTTTCATATATATATACATATATATTATTTTGATAAGGTGAGATGCTATTAACAGAGAGAAAAATACAGATTTTAAGGTATTAGTAGATAAAAAAATATATATATATAGTTTTCAATGTGTTGATTTTTATGTCTTTAGATATATATATATATATATATATATATATATATTAGTAGTATTTTTGTTTTACCAAACTGAAGATGTCTTTATTTGATGGATTTATACAATTACGTATAGAGAGAGATCTCAAATTAACAATTATAAAGAGTACTATCCCAAAAAAAAAAAAAAAAAAAAAAAGAGAAACGAAGGTTGTGGAAGCTTGAATATTCTCTTTGTATTGCACCCTTTTTCGCTGCTAAACCTAAAACGAAAGATTTCATGAGGTATGGCTTGATTTTGTAGAAACATTTTATTTCTAAAATTAAAATTTATGTGAATTATTCGCATAAAGATTATTACTTAGGGTAATACCAATACAATAATAATAGTATGCACATTTGAAAACAAAATCTTTTATTCATAGGATTACATAACGTGCGACGCTGTAAGGTGTGAACTTCAAAGGATAAAGTTGCATTGGAGCATGCTAAGCAACAAAGCTCCTTCCCTGCATTCGATACAAGACAAAGTCACCCAACTCAGTGAACCAATTGAAACCAAGACTCGGCTGAGTGAAAAGAAAGATCAGGAATTTAACCTCTGAGAAACTCGTGATTCGTCTCCTTCAGCGCGCTTCCTCTTTCGACTCGAATTCATCCCCTCAACGAACGACGCGATCTGCAATTGAGTCTGCATCATCATCTGAGTCATCTCAGCCTCTGATTCCATTCTCCTTTTCTCCGCCTCGCACCTCAATGCCTCCCTCGATTTGATCATCTCCAGCTCGGCGAGTTCCTTTCTCCGCAGCGACTCGCAAAAGGTTCGGAAACTCGCTGACATATCAGCTAAGCGCTCAGAGTGACTCGAGTCACTGCTATCCCTCTCAGAGCGCTCTTCAAATTCTTCATCACCTGTGCTGGATAAACATCGGGCATGATCGGCGTACTTCTGACGGCTCTGTTCTTTGCTTGCGCTCCGATTTGATCCGCCTCGAACCTCCGGCCCCTCCATTTGCTTCGTCAAAAGATAATTGTGCTGCTTCACCTTTACCAGAGCAACCCTTTTTTTTCGTGCTCGCCACTTCTGCCACGTCATCACTTTTCTGTGCCGAGAACGTCTTTATTATTCTTGGAAGGAATATTGCTGCTCATCACAGTATTTACTATACAAATATGTAAATTAGGGAGGTGTTAAGTTACAAGTTGTGCAACTTAACCTCTTAATTAAACAGTATCTGCAGTTATGGGCTCTACAGTCAGGATATTGTTTATGTACGTCGAGGTAAGTTACACAATTTATAATTTAAGGAATCCCAATTAATTATTTTAATTAATTAAAGTATACATATAATAAATAATAATGTTCTATGAGCATTGAACACTTTTCTCGTACCTAAAAGACTTTTTCAACGGGCAAATCAAATTCTCCATCTTTTTTTTCCCCCTTTGCTAGTTGGCCTCTTACCTCGTGGTATAGTATAAAAATATAAATACGGTCGTTCTTTTGAACTTAAAATTTGGACTAAAAAGGTGATTTAATTTGTTATTTATTAGATTTACTCAATCTAACGACATGTGGAAGAAGTCATAAATACTACTTAGAAAATGAAGTCCCATTTTTAATTTAAAATTTTTTAGTGAAGGAAACCTCTCCTATACATATACCCTATTTCAATTTTCACACACTTTAGAACCACCAATCCATACACAAGCATCATTCAAAAAAAAAAAAAAAATCCATACACAAGCACAAATTAATAAATTTTCACATTTAACGTGAGGAAAAAATCGATCTCTTTAATCTCATGCTTTCACTACAAGAACTAAAATCAATTCCTTACTTGATTACTCCACATTCTTTCTTTTGTTTTATTAGAATTCTCAGTTTTTTACGGAGCTTGAGTATAAAGCATTTATTAATTATTTGGATAAGATTTGGGATTAATACCAATTAATAAGTTGGAAAAAACTTTAATTGAATTTTCGATACAAAAATCAAAACCATATATTCGAGTAATTTTTAATTTTTTTTTTAAGATGGAATTTCATTAAAGCAAAGCAAATCCATACAAACTGTTTAATAACCACATAGGTGGAATAGAGCACCACTCTCTCGGACCTGACAAAGAAACTCATACCTTAGCAACATCATGAGCAGCAGAGTTTACAGATCTACGTACAAACAAGAATTACACTTCTCTAATAGACAAAGCTAGAGATTTACAGTCCTCAATTATAAGACCAAAGCCATTTGGGCTGGAAAAATTTTATGTTAAGGCTGTGAAGACTTGAAGACTGTCCATTTCGATAATAACACAAGCCAGCTGCAGGTGCTTAAGCCAAGAGAGAGCCTCCTGAATGCCAAGAGCTTTAGCCTGTCTTGGACCATAAGAGCCCAGAAAAATTGAACTCCTTGCTGCCACAAAACCACTAGCTGAAACTCGGATTACACAACCAACACCAATTTTGCTTTGAGCTTTAAAGATGGCAGCATCAACATTACATTTCACCCAACCAAAGCAAGGGCTAACCCAACAAACGGCACCATGAGTGGAGTTATTGATGCAATTTTTAAATCCAAAAGCATGGGAAAATTTCGTGAAAATTGGAAAAATTATTTTCCATCAAAGAGCCCCATGAGAATAAAGTGATCAAACCTTGAGCGGGTAGGGGTCGGTGATAGGGATGTTTACTATCAAACAGGTACGGGTACGGGTACAGGTATTAGCATCCCCACATAATACCAGCCCCGTTACTATCCCTACCCATATATGCCTTTTGAAAAATTGCGCATTATAAAATTATTAAAAAAAATTAGAACATACGGTATCCTACTAACACTTTTATCCGGTGACCTTCAACATTTTTTTATTTTTTTTAAATGTTAGCAACACATTATTTCCCACCTAATACACTTTTGATGGAAAATAACTTTTCCAATTTTCAAGAAATTTCCCATGCTTTTGGTACGGGTCGGGGATTCCCTGTTAAAAAATATAGATACCCGTCCCCTTCCCCTATTCCCTATATCCCCTTTTAATTTATTGATGGAAACTTTAACTTTAATTAATATATTATTAAATTGAAATACTAAATTTATTTAAATGTAAGAAAATTATAAAAATTGCTAAATAATTGGAACAATAATGTGATCAGTAATACAGTTTAGAACACAAAATCCTATTAAATTGGGAAAAAAAATTTCCAAGTACATAAATAAATTAACTATAATAATATGGACTATCTTTAGCTCTTTTGGAAATAAATTCGATCATTGTGGATCAGACCATTTTTAGTTATTTTTCTAGTCAATACTACAATGGTTAGAATGGGCATATTGAATAAGATCTTGTAAAGATAGTTAGAATTTAAAATATTGACTTTGGTATCTCTTAAGATTTCAAAATATTCCATAATTAAATATTTAAAACTCCTAATGTTTAGTTATTCACGTTTTAGTCTTTTAGAATTTCAATATTTAGATTTAGTTGTTAATTATTAATTATAACTTTTAAAAATTAATAAAAAATAAATAATCAAATGAGTTTATGAGCAGATATAAGTTTTAGTATTTAAAACCCGTACCCGGCCCGTTCAATCAACGGGTATGAATAATTATACTCGTACCTGATCTTTTTATAAAATAAAAGAAAAAATATATTTGATACCTAACCCTAACAAACAGGCCCCGTACCCACGAGAAATTTTTTGCCATCCCTATATATGGGTGATATGAATTTATAGCATAGTAGCACAAGTTTCATTTTAGATTTAGGTTTGGACCTGAGCCTTTTATGAACATTTTCTAAATTTTATTCTTACAACTATTAACTGATTTTAACCCTACACCTTATGAATGATGGGAAAGAGAGCTAATTAACTCAATTGAAAAATTAAAGCAACCTTTATTTGAATATTTACTTCAAAGTTAAACAAACAAGCCCTCCTATTAGTAGGTAAGAGTAATTAGACTTCAACTCTCCTTTAAAAGAGCAAGTAGGAATGGTAAAGTGTAATTAAGAGGATTACCACAAGGCTCTTAAAATTTTATTCTTCAAATGTTTATTTACTTACCTATGTGACAAATAAAAGAGTGGAAAAATAAGTTATCATTTAAAAGACTCCTTATATACCAACAAGTTAATATTATTTTAATTAGATCTTTCCCTCCACCAAATTTAACTACCCTCTATTTTTCTTAACAAATTTAATTACTCTCCATTTTATCACTCCAACTATTTTAATCAAATCTTTAATTCTAAATAATTTTGTGTTGATTTTAAATGTCATTATTATTATTATGTTTTAAATATATTTATCTTCTAATAACTCTATTGATGTGCTTTTAATATTGTAGGTACCATATTTCAAAGGTATCAAACTATGTTACGTGTCCATCCTTTTAGATAAAAGAACTATTTTGAGTGAAATAACACCCAATCCATTTCGAAGGAATAATGCCCAAGATAAAATTTCCTAGGAACTTATGAAAATGACAAGAGGGGAAAAACTCATTTTGATTCTAAATTCCATGGTCTAAGGAAATCATGTCCAAAGTCATAAGAGCATGGAAATAAGAGTAAAGAAACACACAGGTATGGAATAAGTATGCTTATTTCCTTAGAAGCAACTCACATCTATGTGTACAATAATGATGGGCGACACGTGTCATTAGAAAGAAAACTCAAGGCAAATCCTAAATCCATGTCGCTCAACATCTATAATATAGGGATAACCTCTATGAGAAAGGGGTCTCTTGGCCTTTAAACAACACTGTTTATTTTAGAGAGAAATTTTTTTTCTCTTTTCTTCTTTCTTTAATCTTAATCAAACACTAATTTAGGCATCGGAGTGTCTTTTGCAGGTACTCACCCCGCCGAATTCAAGGCTAACTGATCGATTACAAGTTCTCCACAAGCAACAAATACGTGTGAAGGTAAAAATCAAACACCTTCAAATATGTTTATCTGTCCACTTTTAATTTAAATGCATGTGAATAAAAAAAAAAAGGTAGTAATTAATATATTAAACATATAATGTTAATTATAAAATTACTTGAATACATACAATTATTTAAAGAAAAATATTTGCAGTGACATATATATGAGTTTAATGATATTTAATAGCATGAAAAAATATCGTTAAATAGTTATTATTATTATTTTTTTAATAAAATATTAATTATAATTGTTCTACTTCTTTAATAAAAAATAATAAAATATTAATAAAAAAACTAAATTGAGAGACCCACAAAACCCAAGAAATGGATACGAACATACAATTACAAGAGGCAAAACTCCTCGAACAATTAAATTGTAAATGGAGCGTGCAACGTTGGAGTCGATGTGGATGAGTTTGGGAGCCAAGAAAAGATGTGATGTATCGCGTACCGTGTGTACCATTACGTAGGTGACCATTCAAATTTCAAAATAAATTATAATCATGAGTCCGTCCCCGTCCGTAGGCATGCCACGAAAAGCCATAAGAATGCAAGAGTCAGACAGAACTGAAGAGCACAGCAAAGCTAATCCTTAGAGATCCACAATTTAATAAGTTGAAACAAACTTTTAAACAAATTTAAATTTATACCTTCCTATAAAATAATACCAAAAAGGTACACAACTTTTTTTTTTTTTTGGCTGGTTAATAGTAGTGTAATTACATTACATGTGATTGATTGAAGGTAAGTAAAACTAACTCTCTGTTTACACAAAAGATTTAGATTATACAATAGAATAATATAAATTAACAAGAAAAAAGAGTAAAAATCAAACCCCTTCAACATGGGTCTCGCCAATCACTCATTAATAATGATACTACCACTAATAAGCTTAATTAATAAACCTTCTTGGCGAAGAGGCTGCGCAAACTGAAGAGATTATTACCACTATTTGCAACGTTATTGTTGCCACCATTTCCGCTGCTGCTCTTGTTACTGCTTACACCAACACCACCAATTGCACTATTTTCATCACTCCTACAACTCAAATGGTGCCTGTAACCAATGCACATAGGCACATTCACATTCAAGTTCAAAACCCTACCTTTATTATTATTACTACTCCCATTATTATTACCCAACAATTTACTTCTTGTATCTCTTTTACTGCCCACTTTTTCACCACTCCGGACCCCAGGCTCGGAGGAGCTCTTAGCTAAACCCGAACCGGAACCACCACCTGCTCCACGCTTGACTTGCCAAATAGGGCTGCTCCGACCCAAATGAACCCCGGCCCGGCCCGGACTACTAGGCCACCTCCTTGACTTTGACTCACCAGCCGAATTACTCCTCGAACAAGGTGCACTACTCACCTTCCGGGTTGTTGGGGCCCCGGATGCCATCCTGGGTCGGGTGCCACTATTTCCGGCGGATCTGCTCCTTGAAAAAGGCCAGATATTGATGTTCAACTCAGCTGAACTCGCCCCGCCTTGACATTTCTTCTCCCTCCTCTTCTCTCTGTCTTCCACGTTCTTTGTATTAATAACATTCTTCTTATCACTTCTCTTGAAAATGTCCTTCCAACGCTTGGATGAGGTTAGCCCATTAGCCAGCTCAGCCGTTACATGTCTCAACTCCGGCCCAGCTTCTGCTTCTGCTTCTGCTTCCTCACCGGGTTCTTTGTTTGAGGGCCCAGGATCCGGATGCAGGTTCGGGTCAGACGATTTGTTTGGAAGAAGGTGAAGAGGGAGGAGGACTCCATCAACAAAGAGCTCATCAGCTGAGAGGAGATTTGGTTGAGGAAAACTCGGGTTTCGAACCATCCAAAACTCAAACTCGGGTGAGTTTGAATCCCTGCTGGAGCTGGTTCTTCTTCTACCACTATTGCATGGAGGCAGAGCTCTAATTTCATGGGTGTTATTATTCGGACTATCCATTTTTTCTCTCTCTGTTTTTTAACAAAAATATTTATTTTTCTTGAGAATAAGAAAGTGAGAGAGAAAGAGACTAAGAGAGTTGAAAAAAGCAAAAAAAAAAAAAAAGAGTCTTCCGGTGAGACAATGAGAGAAGTGGGAAGCTTGTTTGATTTTGCGAAGAGAAAGAAATGCAAAAGGAGAGAAGTAGGGGAGAGAGAGACAGAGACTAGAGTTTCTCAGACAGATAGATAGGTGAGAATAAGTAAACAGTTGTTGTAATAATAAGTAAAGAATTAAATTGCTCCTCCTTTAAATAAATAAAAAAAAATTAATAAATATTGACTGAGGGAAAAGAATTAAAGTAATTTTAAGTTTTGACGGAAGCGGAGAGAGAGGTTCATCTGATCATCTTATAAAGCATAAGCGAGAACGCATGCAAGAAGCAAAGTAATGTAAGCATGGGAACTTGTTACTACTGCCTTACTGGTGTTGGTGTACTATCAAGAATGATTTTAGTGTGCATGTTCTCTCTTTCAACACAATGCACGTGTAAATTAGGAAAAAAAAAAAAACACTCAATTATTCAAAATTCACATGAACATAAAGAACTCTCCTTTCAATTTATACACACAGGGACTATCAGATTCTAATCTTTTGACATCTACATGATTGTGAAATCATCATTTTTGGGCAATAAGGGTAATGAAAGAATCGCACACGCGATTCTAATATTTACAAGGTAATTATTTGATGGTCACCACTTACTTATTAATTAAAATTTCTGTAAACCGCTAAATTTTAAGATTGTGTCTGTAAACCATCTATTTTTTAAATAAATATCTCTCAATCACTTTTTCGTTAAAAAAGTTAACTAATATTAGTGATTTTCTGCGTAAAGACTATTTTACTCCTGTAATACAATAATTACGATTTTTTTATTGTTTGATTTTTGTATTGTTTGATTTTTTTCATTTATAAACAAAAACGAAGTTGTTTATATAATTAAATATTTATTTTTTTAACTAAATGATAATATTACCCTCATGATGACATGCTGAAATCATGTTTTTATTAATGGAGTTAATAGAAAGGTCGGTGGAAGATGTTTCTTTAAAAAATAGGTGGTTTACAGATACAATCTTAAAATTTAGTGGTTTACATAAATTTTACTAAATAAATAGTGACAACTAAATAATTTTTCATATTTATAATAGGACTTTTTTGTTCGTTCCAGAAATATTACAAGTTTATATGTATTCGAACAAAATTTAGAGATATTGCTGTTCTATTGAAAGCAAGTAGTTAGATGACTACGATAAAAAAAAAGTATATATATATATTCTTAAGTTGCTTATGTTTAATAATTCTAAAAGCAATCCTAGCACATCTGATCCTTGGACATTGGAACTTGATGATTGCATTAAAACTCAAGGAGAGTGGTAATTGCTTGATTTTTACATACAAAAGTGGGGTTGACTCAAAATATTAATGAAATGGGGACAATTTCTGAAGTGAGAGGGCGATATATGATTTTGTGGTGGCATGTGGGGTTACAATCATACTACATCTTCATGTGAGCGTTGACATTTCCTCCATTTTCTTCTTTGTTGTGTTATTGCTGAGCATTTGAATTATATTCACTCCACGTGTGTTAACGAAAGATTTTGCAGGAACTAATCTCAAATTTTTAAGACTGCCTGCCTTAAATATGTACCTAAAATTTGAACTCTTGCAAATCTCTCTCTCTCTCTCTCTCTAGATTATATAATGATTGAAGTGAATTTGACTGGTTAACAAGCCAAAATTCAAATTCGCTAACCTAATTTCTTTCAAAGATTAAAATTTCTCATGTTGATTAAGAAACTGCATGTTATAGAAGCAGCTTTATGCGACTTCCAAACATTTTGACTTTGCCTTGGGAATTTTTAATTTCAAACTTTTGAACCATTCAACAAATCACAATTATAATAAAAAAGAAAAAGAAAAAAAACAAATCACAATCATTACGGTTTGTTTACTAATTAATAACCTACTAAGCAAACCATCATTTTCTTCCTCTTAAATATTTTTTAATTTGCCTTCAGTACAATGACCAAGTGACTTCAATTATATAATAAAAAATTTAAATTTGGAGTTTAGGCTCCCTATTTTCGAGTTTCGACTACTAATATACGCTTTTTGGAATCTCCATAATTAACAGAGCAAAATGACAATGGTTTTTGCAAAACTTTAAACATTTATCCTTATCCCAAACACTAATGAAAACAAATGAAACATCGTTGTCCTTATAGAAAACCCTTTTTTTTTAAAAAAAAAAAATTGATATAATGCAATCCGAACTTTATTCATAGACTTATAATTGGAGAATTACAATAATTATCTTGAATTCAAGATTATTATGCCGCAGTATAAATTTCCAACCTTATTAATTTGAAAGGATAAATCTACTCTATCCATAAATTTATGTGAGAGATATTTACTAATACTCCTATTTAATTAACTATATACTAATAGTAATTGGGACCAGGCACAAGGTTGGTTGGCAGTGAACTAATTAACGGGAGCAAAAGTAAAAGCTGGCATTGGAAAAATTCAGATTGGTCATTAATTTGGGTGCATTGCAATTACTAGAACAGCCCAGACCCAGAGAGCCCTGTCAAAGACGATAAAACGGACACCTCGGCAATAACGGGAACCCGCATCAGCCCGTAAAGTATATAAAATCATCTCCACCCGTCCGATGACAAATAACAACTAGATCCCTAAATTTCTGTATTTTCTCAAATACAAACATGATTTATCTGTTTACTCAAATAAGTCCCCCCAATCGGCCAATCCTCTCAGCTCTATTGAGACGACTGAAGTGTATCTTTATACCGCTCAATTTTGAACATCGCAAATCTGCAATAGTGCAATGTAAGTACGCATGTAAAGGGTGCTTCTGTTGCTTCAATATTCAACTCAATAGAGGTTAGTACCCTATACGATACAATTAGAAAACGTATGCAATTACTTGAGAAATCGTAAAAAATCAGGGAGTTTTGTGATATTAATTAATTGTACAGATTGAATGAGAGCCCAGAAAGAATTTAAAGATGAATCTGACAGAAATTGAAGGAATATTAGTATTTTATTAAAAAGGGTGGTGGAAAGATCTGGCGGTTGAGATCATACATCATTTATCAACCAAAGAAATAAAATCAAGATTTTGAGGTTAAGAAGATGACAAATTAAGTGGAGCCGAAGCGAGGCTTGATGATGAGTAAGTGGGTGGCTGTAGAGATTTGTAATCGTAATGGGGGAGGCTAAGTGGGGACTGGGAATCCGACACAGACAGAATGAGAGAGAAGAGAAAATGGTTGATTGAATTATGATATGATTGGGATTTTCGCTTGTTTGTAGGCAAAATGATGAGCCATGTGCGAGCCAAAAACCAAGCATTATTTCATTAATGCAACGGCCCCCCAAGCTCCTCTTCTGTCCTTATAACTGCTATAATACTACTCATCTTATATTTTTTATTTTAAATAATTTAATATTTTTTAATTAATTAATAATTATTTATAAAATTTAATTATAATTAATTAATAAATATTAAATTATTTATGATAATTATTTGAGATAAAAAATTTATAATACCTAACATTATTAATTTTAGCCTTGTGGATATGCCTGTGATCCAGTGCAACTCAGGACCGCATTAATTCCGTCCCAGCATCACATGATCTGACTTTCTTTGATTATTTTATTAATAGTATCCTGCTGTGTGATAGCATCATAATTTGTTAACTTTTGTGCGAGCAATTAATTAGACTATACATAGGGATTCTCTTGTACAGAATTTTTGGGCAGCAGTAGCAGTTTCAATGACATGACAAATGCAAAAGGTCTAAGATTAAGAATGTAATAAATCGATAAAGTTGTTCACTTTCACAAAATAAGAAAAATGAACACTAATAATAATAAAAAAGGAAAGATATAAAAGCTACTTTCCACTCCCTCCCTTCCCTTTGGCACAATTGATGCTTAGAATGATGTGATAAATAAATTTGAACGCTGTATTTATCTTCAATACAAAATAAAAATCCATTTCACAACAAAAAGGTTGCTTTAAATTTCCGTTTAATGGTGCTACCAGCTACCGATTTCATCTTAAAAAAATGACACTTTAGTGCAATAAATGGGGCATTTTGTAGCCAATGGGCCACATTTGCGCCCAAGACCAATAACTTTAGATACATGGATTTGAGTCCCAACGTCGAGTTCCCTTTTAACAGGAGTATAAATATCTCCTTCCAGTATTCAATGAGGATTGATTTTCAGGCTGTATCATAATAAAATTATTAAAGAGAGTCCCGACTAATTTTTTATTATAATATATCAGTAAATAAAAAAAATAGGGCATTTTGTCTACTACCGAACGAGTTAACTAGATATTTATTTATTTTATTGCTAAAGTAGAATTGTTAGATTTGAAAAGGCTAGTCTCTGAACTGCACTGCATCTCTCAGGACTCTGCTTTGCTTTGTATATATAGCTTTATATATATTATATATAATAATTCTTAGGTACAGAACTCTTATTTTTTTTAATGTGAACACGTGTGATTTAAATAGAATTAATTTTTAACATATTATAAAACAATGTGATTTAATAGTGTTAAAAATTAATTTTATTAAATCATACGATTTATTAGCGTGTTCACATGTTAACAACGACTCTCTCTCTCTCTCTCTCTCTCTCTCTCTCTGAGTAGAGAACCCTTATTCCTTGCAGCCAGAGAAAAACAAAATAAAAACGCAATTTATTAGCTATTATTTGTAGTACAAGTCTTGTAAAATTGAAAACAGAAACAGTTTATTTCATTTTCTCTTCTTCTTTTTTTAACCTTGTTTTTACAATTTTTCTTTTTCATTCGATGGGTTTCGAAGTTGGCTTCTTTTTTGACATTCCATTTTTTATTACTGGTTACTATTTGTTCATATTGCTCCTGAAAGCACAGATCATTCAAGCTATTTAATTGAGTAAAGACAATTTTTAATTACCGATGTTCGTGTTGTATGGTACCATAATTCTTATACAGTTAGCCTCTATAAGTCCCGTACACTAACGGTGTATTTGGCACACCACATTACATGGAATTGTATTAGTTGATTTTGTTCATTGCCATCTCATATTATTTGGTAAATCCTCATGTTCACTGTTATGGTGTATTATAATATAATATAATGAGTGATCGGGTTTCTTTAATGCGGCATTGTTCAAATTATTATGTTTTTAAATTTTTTTAATTAAAATTAAAAATTAAATAACAATATATAATATTTGATAAAAATAAAAACTCAGGTATGTTGCCGTTGGTGCGAATGAACTGCTAGCGACAGGTCGACGGCGGTCGGCCACCATAATATCATTTTTTGCACTAAAATTTGGTACCATCAGAATCTTTATTATTGAGGCTACATAACAATTATTACTAGTAAAAAGCTTTTGTTAGCAGTAATTTTTTTTTAAAACCACCCGAAGATTTGTGGGGAGGGGGTTAGGGGGAACCCCCTTACTTGTAGATTATTAAAAATAAAAAGATAATACATATGGAGGGGGACATAGACCAAAACCTCCAAACAAGAAAACAAACACAACCAACAAATAGAAAAATTAACATAATCAATAAATGAACAAAAAAGAAGCTAAAGAAAATAAGATTATTTAACACAAACGGCTATAGAACCGTGAGTAGCAGTTAAAAAAAATGCAAAAATTTAAGAGCCGAAACTTTGATCGTGAATTAAAACTCCTTTGCTGGTAATAGTTGCATCATTGCATAGCTTCGACAATAATGTTGCTAATGACATCAAAATATAGTTCAAATGTCACTAAAGTATTGTGGTCGACGGCAGCTGATGTTGAAATTTTTTTTTAATTATAAAAGTTTAAATTATTAATTGAATATAAATAATAATAAAATATAAATGAATCTTATATTATTAATTTAATATAAGTATTAAAATAAAAAAAATTATTCTTTATAATATAGTGCATACTACATCAAACATAGTGTTACGTTACAGTTTAATACAATATGATACAATACAATACAATATATCAAATACACCCTAAATAAACAAGTCATAATAGTTCAGACATAGACATAGGTCCTATGGGTTTGGACCATGGGGCTCATAGTACTAGATCTAGGGCATAACCTTAATTGTTTTTTTGATTTTATAGCTCTTTTGACTTTGATGAATGATGCTTATGAGCTTTGTTACTCTGTAAAAAGTTATATTTCTTTGTCATCATAATTTCTAGCTATTCCATTGTAGTTGTATTTTGTCACCAATGTCTCTACCTTGTAAACTTCTTTAAGGGGTTGTTAGGATGTGATGGATACCCACTTTATTTATTTTAATTTGGATTTTAAAAAAGGCAAATAAATTTGCAATTATTCTCTTGGGTTCACATGCAAAGAGAACTTGGAATCCATAAGAATCCAATTTCCTCAATTATTACTTGAAAGAATTTGGTGCATAATTTAATTGGTTTTTCTATCTTAAGGGTTTGTTATTGTTTAATGCTTTTAACACTTTCGAATGTCTCTAAGACTAAAATTGCTCACTTACAATTTTTTTTTTTTGGGCTTATTTGTGTTAGTTTGTTTCAATCAATGAAAGGAAGTAACGTTCAGTGTACTTTTAAATAAATTTCTGTTTATTAGTATTATTATTATTATTATTTGGGTGAATGGAGTGTACTTTAAATATTAGAATTAAAGATATCGTAACAATAAAACAATTGGTGATAACATCCTTTGGCATTACACGAGCTTGGGCTTAAACTGATTATTTGGGCTAAAAACTGCGGTGTTGCGAATTAATTATCGAAATTAATTATAATTTTCCTAAGTAGTGGAAGGAATTTCGAGAGGCACGCGAAGAGATTAATTAAATACTAACTGCAGCCATTGCCATGATTCATGAACAGTAGATCACATCCTTGTATGACTGCCAATTGGTCGTTTCACTTGGCGAAGGTATTGTTTGTAACCTTGAGTGATAAACAAGTGCCAGGTCCATGGCATGAGATGTGATTTATTTATTTTTTATTTTATTTTGGGGGCTGGTGGGGGGGATAGTAATTAATCAACAGTAAAAACAAGTAAGGCATTACAACTTTTGGACAATCTTTTTTCAAGACCAACGATTCGTCGGTGCTAAGAGCTAATTTTGCTAAACAATGTGCTGCTACATAATATTGTACTCACTGACTAGTGACTAGGATCCTTCTTGCATCAGAAGTTAAATTTCTAAGTTCCTCAACAATCCAACAAACTTCCCCCTCGGTAACTAACCTCTCTATTAATCATTTTGATTACACTCAAAGACTCGGACTCAAACTCAATGATCAAGGGCTGCAAACCACCACTCATTGAGTTTGATTAGTAAAGATATTTTTTTTTAATTTACGTATTGTATTGTAGGAAATATAAAAGTCTATTTAGATATCTATCTAATTAATAATTATCTATAATTAATAATTTTTTTTTATAAAAAATACATATTTGATAACCTTAATGTTAAAGAGATATAATTAATAATATTATCTAGCCATTAATTCATTCATTATTAGTATTTCTTAAAAAAATAAATTATTTACCTTTTCAATTTAAAAAAAAAACTTAATTAATTAACTTTAGAATCTTTGATTTTTATATTTGTTTTAATTTCTATTAAAAACCATACAATCTCAAAAATCAATAGGTGAAAGAAATTATTGCTCTTTTCAGTACAAAAAAAAAATTATTATATTCATTGGTTCATTTAAAAATAAACAAATTAGTTTCTTGAAATACAAAGTCCATATCTATTATTTAATTATCAATTTATCATCTCAACTTTTTATATTCTATTATTCGAAATATTCTATTTAAAAATAATATTAGTCTTATTTATTGATTTGTTTGTTTTGTAATAGTTTTAATAAAAATAAAAAAGATTTCTTCTTGACATTTTTTAAAGTTTTAAAAATTTTTAAGATCTTTTTTATTATTGTTGAAATTCATTTGAGTTTTTTTATATTTTTTTTAGTATTAAAATTATAAAATAAAAGAGCGCTCGCGATAAAAAAAAAAAAAACAAAATGGCCTAAGCCCTAACAGACCAAAGCCGGCCCTGAAAACGAATAGTTTTATATCTGAAGGAGAGAGCCTTTGCAAGATGTAATGGATGGAATAAACTACTAAAATCTGCATGAGGCAAATCAATAATAAATTGCAGTATAGTAATAGAATACAGTTACAGCTGATTGAAAGAGCTATGAAGATAAAAGAATGTGGAAAGCTAATGCTATGATGAAAAATTGACACTGCTTTAGACTTTGTCGTATCCTACCTATTACCTAATACTCTATTCTATTGAAATAGAGAATTGCTATAGTTGCACCCCCAACCCCCCCTATAGGAAATAATATTTCAATTACTTTTTGCTCATTGCTTTTGTTGGTGTTGTACTTACAGAAGCAACCGTACTGCATATGTATTATAATGAAAAAATGTGTATGGTTGGTTGTAAAAGTGAAGACTATGAATGAGAGTGAGGAAAAAATGTATTATAATGAAAAAATTTTAATAAATAAATCCTTTTAATCATGATATATTTTATTTATTTTTTTGTAATTGTAAATTTTTTATTTTATAAAAATGAGATAAAATATATTTTTTTAGAGAGCATTAAAGTTTTTTTTAAAATTACTAAAATAATACATTACCATTATAGAAAAATGAAAAAAATGATTAATATGATTAAACAAATAATAAAATTGTATTATAAAGTAAACATTGGTAATTGGGCCCATATGATGAGTGATATGTATGATTTGAGTCTTTTTATTGTACAAATGGGCCTTGTGAGACCCCTATTTGAAGAATGGAAATTAAAAAACATCAATTCCTTGTTCTCCACTTTTCTTTTATAAAGTCGGAGAATGAGAACAGATCATTCTCAATTAGAATTAAATACTATTTAAAAACAAGTGAACTAAACAAATTTTACACTTCTTCCTTCTTGAAAAACAACAAAACAACAAAACAAAAAAAATACCAAACGCACCCTAAGATTCCCACCCCAAAAAAAAAAATTGTCAACAGATGAAAAAATGTTTATGGCAAGAAAAAGTATACAATAATAATAATAAAAGATATTTATCCTCATAAATCCAAACTATCGCCATTCCACACAGAATTATCTCATTGATATCTGAAAAAAAGCGTCCAAATATTAGCATTAAATGAGAGGGACAGAAAATAGGTATTGTTTTCTTAGAACATTTGAACTTCAACCTTCAATCTAACCATAAATTTAAAAGCATGCTTATACTTGAGCACCGAGTTCGAGGAGTAGTGTGTGATTAACATCACTGGATGTTGGGCCAATGAATTGAATAGGACCTGGAATGAAATGAAATGAATCCGCGAGGCAAGTTAGAGACGACGAAAGATGGCCAAAAACAAAGAGATGTATCCCTAAATCAGCAGAACAATCCAATAAAGGGGGAACTCACCAGGACTGATGTAGCGATTGTTGAGAGCCCACTCATCTCGCATGGACGCAAACTTCTTGAATGGTGCACCTGTGATTCATTTAAGATGAAATGCTTGTCAAGATTATATGAATTGGTAGATCACCAAGTTTAACATATAAATAATGCCAATTGGTGATGCAATAAATGTTACAGCACTTGGTGAAAATAACATGTCAAGTCTCTCAATGATTCTTACCATCGAGTTCCACCATCGCCTTCTTAATCACAGGCTTGAACTTACCTGCAAAAAAATTCAAATTTAATGAGCAGAAATAATATTTCGCAAATAATAAGTTAAAGGATAATTTTAAGGGAACTGTTCTGATACCATGTCTCCTTTCTACATCCATTAACGAAGTCAGTGCAGTTCCACCAACAGTCCATTCTTCAACTGGAGCAGCCAAATTTCCTACCTGGAGATATTATGAGATGCATATACAGTATTGGTTAGCTCAGTAGTTCAAGATGAGTTTCAAGGTTGAATAAAAGGTTAAAAAATTAAGAGGGCGAATGCACAAACCGATGATATCAACCCAGTTTTCCCACTATGAAGCAGAGCACCCGCACCATAACCCAATGCATAACAGTAGGCAGCATCAAAGTTAGTTGGCAAACCGCATCTTCCTTCGTAACTGCAAATTGAAATGCATATTAGTTTACAACTAATGCCAGTGATGGCATTTGAACAATGTTATAAGAAAGTCAATATGAATTGGCTGAAACCAATCACGAACATAAAGTTCTTGTTCTATGGGTTAAGTTCACCAAGCCCAAACGTAATGTTATGCATTTGAATTAGAAAACCTGCTCGAGATAAATACCCGAAAAAGTGGGACTGCCCTTTGAATTGGCCTTTATATACTCCTTCCTGCTTCCTCTTCTCCAACTCTGTCTCAACCATTTGAATTAACATTTTCTCTGTTTCAATTTTGGCAACCTAATGTAGCAAAAAGATAGAAGGCAAACAGTGATGCTCAGCGTTAACTTCAGGAAGTAGAGAACTCAAATAAAAGAACAGCAATATAGAGTATATACCTGAACATTTCCATGCGGATCTCTTTCAAGCATCAATTGTTCTTGAATTGCTTGAGGTAAGAACTCAAAAAGCTGTAGAGATTGATTTGTTAGCTTCTTTTTCCATTGTCCACCTTCATCAACAACTTCATGGGCCAGGATTTCATTCAGTTCTGCAATAAGCTGCTGCACCTGCAGATACAATAAAAATGAAATTCATGAAAAAATTACGCATAATTTGTGAGCATGTATATTTGACTTCCGGAAAACAATTGTAAATGGGAGAAGTTAAAGAAGACGATGAAATATATTATACTACTAAGATCAATACCTCAGGAATGAAATCAATTAGACCTTCTGGAATAAGGATGACACCATAGTTGTAACCAAGTTCAGCACGTTTACGGACTATATCTACAATGTAGTCTGTGACATTTTTTAGTGTTTGCTTCTTGGCAGCAACCTGCAAATATACATATGCCAGTCAAAAGTTATATTTATACAGAGGCTTTCCTCTGTCTACTGGATTGCAGAGAACAAAATGGAGATTGAAACAACAGAAGCTCTTTTGTGTGATGGATCGCTTTGACTTATGAACTCTTTCTGGGTTTCGACCAACTATGCTTTTCATCAATAATTACATAACATCCAGTATTCATGACAAGTGTCACCAGAGTGTAAGTGTTCTTTGCTTATGACAGGAACCCACAAGAGAGGGAGAGAGTGCAATTTTTCCTATTTCTTTTAACTTCATTTTAACCAGATCTTGTTGGTAGATTTGCGCTAGATTAAATTCATTTGTAAGTGGCACGCAACTTTTGAAAAGTAACACACAATACAAATGGAATTACCTCTTCACCAATAACGGTAATGTTAGGGTGAGTTTGCAAAGCACACTCTAGAGTAATATGAGAAGCTGCACGCCCCATAAGCCGTACAACTGCAGACACAGGTGCATAAAATATTACTTGCAACTTAAGGTATAAGTGAGAAGGGGAAGCAAAAATGGAGAACATCAGATCTAATTTACTACAATCAATACGAAGTTACATAAATTCCCAATTTAAATGTAAAATCAAAATAAATAAGCCTGTAGTGAAATGGTTTTCTCATTGGCTATATTGCATATAGCTGGGGCTTTAAAAACCTGAAAAATTGCACAAGAAACTCCAATAGTTGAATTGTAAGTTAGAAGGAGACACGCACGAAAAGATAATAATTAGCACATCTATAAAACCACTAACAACCAAAAAGGAATTGAAGCAAATCGCTCTCAACAGAATGGAAAAAGTTCAACCTAGTCCTTGTAAATTCATATATGCCATGACATCTAAAACAATGCTTGGTGCTGAATGATCTTTTTCTCTTGATCCCATTTTGATGAAGTATTTTTCTTTAAAATAATATTCTCTGTACAAGATGATGAAAATTGATTACATGTTATCAGACATTCGCAGAACACAACAATGGATCTCATTAATGAAAATCATATCTTAAATACTTACAATGGTAATATTTTCCAGTTGAGCGTGCATCTACCATGACATTTCCAATCATTTCTGCATATATCTGCAGCGAACTTAAGTTAACACAATCATCTCTGCATATTTCATTTAGCTGCATTCACATAATTGATATGATGATCGATGAACATTCATTAAGTTACCCATAAAGGCAACCTTTGCCTAGAAACAGAGAGAATAATTACAAACATGTGTCCCAGCATAGAGAAAAAAATTCATCCAAGAAATTTTGTATATTTGATAATGCCAAAGATTAAATTACTAATGAAATGAAGCTGAAGTGGAAAAAAAATACATGTAAGGCTATACTCACCTTGCATGCAGTATCAAACCCAAAGCTTGCAGGGACCTCTTTGCACTTCAAGTCACCATCAATGGTTTTTGGGCATCCCATAACAAGAGTTTTCAAGTTTTTACTCCTGATTCAATAGAAAATTAATCAAAACCACATCAACATGCACAGATAGCTACAAACTAAAATTTCGTTTCAGAATCTGAATTATTCCGCAAACCTGAAGTTTTCAGCAAGGAGGCAAGCATTTGTATTTGAATCATCACCACCAATAACGAGGAGGCCATCCAAATCAAGCTTCACTGCTGTTTCTGCAGCTTGTCTAAACTGAAATTCATGGCCATTTAAAATCAGCCAAACATTACTCATAAACACTTAATACAAAATAACTCATTACAAAATCAATAAATCATCAAATGAACTGTTCCACCTGCTCTGGGGTTTCGATCTTGTCTCTCCCACTACAGATCATATCAAAGCCACCCTAGTAAAATGACAAAAAGATAGAAACCAAATAGGTTAGATCCTTACTTCATTACTATAACATGCATATTTTACATTCAGTTGCCGAGCCAAAATTTAATATGCAAATGGTCTAAATTCTACAAAGATTAATTAATGTGTACTATTTATTATTCAAAACATTGACATTATATTCAAAATTATACCTGGTTTCTATAGGGATAAATATAATCGGAAATTAGTTCAATGTATTTGCACTTCATGATTCCAGCTGGACCTCCTCTGAATCCATACAGTACACTCCCTTTAGCGCGCTCCTGCAAGTAATCTACCACCAAAACTCGTTTATAAAACCAGTTTTCACACAAATCACGCTTATATTACATTTTCAGATTTATACTCACCATAGATTCCAGAGATCACATTGTGTCCACCTGGCGCCTGCCCTCCAGACAAGACGACGCCGATTTTCAACTTCTCATCAGATCGCACCGCGTCAGCACCGTTCGGCACCAACAATGCCGACGGTTGGCCGAACAGATTCGGAAACAATTTCGCAATCTCATCTATATAGAACAAAAAGAAAAGATCTTGAATCTATAATGTTACGAACGAAATTTGTTTTATTGATGAATTGGCAATACGAAACTGACCTGGATTGCCGGCGGCGGAGCTAGCGGGGCCATCGACGATTTTGAAAGGGTTTTTGAGAACAGAAGGGAGAGGGAGCGCGTGATCGATACGATTCGTTTGGACTTCGCTATAAACTGAAGCCACGCGTCCCTTAACGGTACCGGACGTGACGGGACTGAGGTCGCCGTTAGCCACCAAGGACGGAGACATCGTTTCTAATCTGTCGGGTTTATTACCAAACTGTTTAGCCGGGAGTGTTACTGTGACTGTGAGCATGAACGCATCTAGCCATCTAATATCGTTGAAAAGGGCAGGAAAGTCTTTTCATTATTTCGGGCTTGGCCTGGGACCTGGGAGTCTCTGCCCCAGTCCAGGAAGGTCGTTGCCACGTGTTGGCTTGGTGGAGGTTTTGATTCTTTGATCAGAAACGTTTGAGCGGAAGGTAAGAGTACGCCAACCTAATCTAACCATATGAACCCGATCCGATTCAATCTAATTTTGGAGTAATACTACACATTATAAATTTTTTATTCTAAATAATTATACTAAATAATTTATCATTCATTAATTAGTTGATAATTCTTTATAAAATCTAAGTGAATTAATTGTAACTGATTAATGAACGTTAAATCATTTGGGATAATTATTAGGAATAAAAGATTTGAGATATATAACATTACTGCTAATTTTGATAAGTTGAGTGGATTATTATAAGTTAATTGAGTCAATTTTTCAAACCCAATTAATAATTGGATTGAATTATATTAATTATAATGAATATGTCTAACCCAACCCAACCCAACTCACATAAATAATAATAATACGTTAATCTTCAATTGCAAAATCCTATATACCTAAACGGCTAACCTAATTTTTCTTAATTTTTTAGTAAACACTTAATAGTAATAATTATGTATTATTTTTATTTTGAAACTGGACATGATGCTATCTAATTATTTAAAAGATCTGAATTTGGAATTCAAAAAAGAAATGTAGGAAGTTAGGAATAAAGCTTATAAGCACTTTGTCCAAAATTTTCTTAATTGTAAGATAGTTGATTTTTTAGTTTTCTTTATCGAACACTAGACAGCGAATGGAATTTTCATGTTATAAAACCTAATTCAATAATTTAAGGATTGGATAAATTGAGTTAAACATATTTATTTAGTTCAGTTCAGTTGGTTTTATCTCAACCCATTCAATAGTTAGTGAAAATCCAATCCACTCCAACTAATGCACATCGCTAGCGGAAGGGAAATCAGATATGACTGTAGTTGATTGATGATTGGGTAAAGATTGGATTGACGATGGACATTGTAGCACTAAATTTTAACTTCTTACCTAATTTTAGTAGTTGGTGAGCGCGTAATGTGTTAAGAGCCCAAACATATTCCGAAGTTTTTATCATGCAGATAGTAAGCTACCCTACCTCGACAATTATTAGTTGGATTTGGCATCAGTTATCACATCTCTTGCAAAATCTCGGCCCAAAGTGTGGGGTTAAAAAGTTAAAGAGTTGAACTATTGACGCCCTGCAAAATCCTCTTAAACCCCTCTTTTCAATTATATTCTATTAAATGTGAGAAATACCCATTTTTTAAACAAATCCATATTCAAACATTCTCTCTATAAAATTTAAAAATACTAACTTCCAAATAATAAAAATAATCAATATTAAAAAAAAAAAAAGAAAAATAAAAATGTAGTAATATTTTAAGTTTGTGTAAATCAATTATATAGATGAGACTAAAAACAAATGTAAGAGAGAAAGAAACAAATGTTATTTAATTGGTTTTGGAGTCAAAAAGGAAGTAGAAGTGTAGAATTAAGTTTTATTGGTTTATTCTTGAGTTAGAGCAAATGATTCAACCTGGGTATAGATTTCAAGTTCGTTAATTATATAAGTGTTTAATCAGTCGTGGGAGATATTTCAAGTATTAAAATATGTTATCTTTGAGTTTTAGTAATACATGGAAATTTCATTAAAATAAAAAAAGAATAAAGAAAAAAAGTGGGGTTAATTTTATTTGTATTTACCCGTAAATGTAATTGTAATATAATAGAGGTTTAAGATAAAAAAAGAAAAGTGATGGAAACTTTCAAAATGGCCATGAATATTGGCCTATGGATTAGATAGCGAAGTCCAACTTTAATTTGTTTTGGATCGGCCCAAAGTACTCAACAGTTGATGTCGCACCGTCCCAAAATTAAAGGGATTAGTCAAAATTCTCTCTCCCAGGGTTTGAGGTACAAATAACTAGTAAGCATCTATAGAGCTAGTAAAATAGGTCATCGGATCATATTTGTATCGTAGTAACTTTGTATGTCAATTTATGCTTGCTCAAACACAATCAATTTAATAGTCATGCCAAAATATTGATACCTTAACCCGACATGAAAACTAAACGAATTATTCAATAATCTACTTAATAACTATATATTTAATAAGATTTATATCAATATATATATATATATATATATATATATATATATATATTTATATATATATATTTATATATATATATGTATATATATATATATGTATATATAATTTTATACATAAAACAGCATGTATATGTTCAATCTACCCAATATATATGAGGAAGAAATAATTATGTCTAATATTTGAGTTTTGATGATAATAACTTACAAATTGATTTATAATAGAAAATATAATCATATCATTAATCAGGTTAAAAACCTAAATCCTAACCCGACACTTAAAAATTGTGTTGACTCAAACCCAGCCAATTTAATAATCGTGTCAAATTTGACAATCAAAACCCATTTATTCGTGTTGTGTTCGTATTGGATAATCAAGTCGTGTCAAATTTTGCCAGCTCTCGCACCTCACCTCCCATTTCAATGTGATGAAAATATGAGTCAATATTACTTATTTGAACTGTAAAACTAGTCAAAACAATCATATCAATTAGCAAACGTTGTATAATAATAGGATGAGATGAATATAAAATATGAAGAATAGAACTCTACCACTAGTGTTGCCTCTAATGGTCTTTTTCTTTTATTTTCAAGACCGTCTCAATTTTGTTCATCTCCATAAAACTGTTATAATACTGCGTTCACTTGTCAGTAATCGGAATGAGAAATACGAATCAGAATGAGTTGTTTACTTGAGCTGCAGAAATCAGAATCAGAATGGGTTGGAATCCCATTGATGTGTTTACTTTATCTTAGAATCGAAATCGAAGTAAACTGAATTGTTTTACGTTACTAAAATGCCCTTAGTTAATTATAAAAAATAACTATTATTGTTGTTGTTGTTGTAGTTATTATTATTATTATTATAAAAATGATATTAATTAAAACAATAAAATTAATAAAATTTAATAATAATAAGTGTTAATAATGATAATATTAATAAAAATAATAATAACAATAATTAAAATAATAAAGTTAATATAATTTAATAATAATAATATTAATATTACTAATATTGACATTAATGATGATGATGATGATGACGACGACAATAATTAAAGCTATTATTATCATTATTAACATTTATTATTAATAATTTTATTATTTATTAATAATAATATTATTTTTACAACCATCATCATCATCAAAGGACCTATTTGTAAATAACACAAAATTTTTGGTTTTTTTCATAATTCTATGGGGATTAAAATACAAAAATGACAAAATTTTATTGACGGCATTTTGAAAATATTGAAATATTAACTGGGGTAGAATCGGAAGTTCAAGGAATGTGAGTCTCATTTCCAAGCTCCCTCAAGGGAATAAAAACTCTATGAATCAATCCTAAATTTGTGTGGGATCCATGAACCTCAATTCAAAAAGTAAAAAAATTATGCATTACAATTCTCATTCCAGATAAGTAAACAATGCCCAAGTTGAATTAGCGCCTACTATTCATAAAATCACCCCACAAAGTCAAGCTTTCATAATAATTTTGGGCCGAACTAAAATCAAACCAAAATAGTCTTTTTAAAGGCTTTGTATGTCTCTCTTTTCTAGAGAACTCCTCTGTAATCATTTTCTTAATTCAATTTAATTTAATCACCCACTTTCTTAATTTAATTTGAATTAGTCGTCCACGTGTCTCATAATTTAATTCAACTTAAATAATACAAATTACATCTAAATTTGATTTATTCAACTCTAATTTGTAATTAAATTAACATATAACTAATTTCAAATCAAACACCAAAATAATTGCTCTCACTTCCCTCCAAGGTGGGATATTAATATTTTGAAATGTTAATATAATCCAACATAACATAATGTATGTAATGTAAGTATATTTTATCTATATTATTGGATATGCACAAAAATATGATATAAAAGAGAAATACTACTTTGGATTTGAGAACTTCGGTAATCATAAATAACTAAGCTAAAGTTTGGTCATTTGGGCTTTGCATGTGAGAATTTCCAGCAAAATTAATCCGGTAAGAAAAGGAATTTTTTTTTGTTTCATTAAAAAAAAGAAAATTGGACCTAACATACTCAAAAATCAAAACGAACCTCAACATTCGAATTGCACTGTAACAACTAAAGGAAGGTTGGATAGATAGTTGACAAAATATTAGTATCCAAACATTCGATCCCAGCTAACATCAGAAGGAATGCAACCATATATATATATATCTCTTCTAAAGACTAACATTAATTAATCGGCGAGGTATTTTGCAGAAACAGCGAAGAGAAGTTCAGGTCTACTTTAGCACTTTAATTATCCTATAGGGGAGATCTTGTTACCTGCAAGTGTTGAGCTTTAATTTTACAAATAAATCATCATTACGGCATGTGCAGTTGTGTTAGCTCAACAACTTTCTACTTGATGGTGATGCATTGTACTGAATTAATTAATCTAAAGAATGAAAATCATGTGTTTTTCATACTTAAAAAGATCTTTAAGATCAGAGGTAATCCATGTAACTCACAAATGATTTATCACATGCCGAACACCTATTTCTTTCATTTTCTTATGTGCTTTTGTGTCTCTAAAATTGCGTAGAAAAATTCATAAAAGAGATTCTATCCATCTACATGAATCTTCACGGGATTTTCTCAAAACTTGATAGCAGAAGTATCAGACAGCATTAGTGCAATAGTGCTTGCATTTGGCTCAAAACCAAGCTGAAAAAAGAAACAGAATTTGCTTCATCCACTGTATCTAAGCATCTAAAACTGAAGAAGAAGCTCCTAATAATTGGATCAAGTTAACCATTGTGGCAAACACAAGACATACGTTTCTCTGTAAAACTGCCCGTATGGCCATACGCCTATGTTATTTTACTTTTGTTTAATGATCATACAGCCCTCAATTCAATTTTCTTGAAGTGTTGGTTAAGTTTATCATTTAATCAATGCATGATTGCCACAAGACACGTGAAGCTAACCAAAATTGTTATCACCCATTTGCCCCTAAATTTTTATTAAAATGCTAAAAAGAGATGGATGACACCTAACACTACCCTATAAAGAAAGCTATATATAAAAGGTATGCTTCACATCATCATAACTAAGCTCAATTAACAACACAATTGTTCCCCATTTGCCTTCATCCTCCAACCACACCTAATCTTTTAAGTTATGTACTTGTTGTTTTAAACTCTAAGACATAATCATATTTAACGATACCCCACTTGCCAATTGTGCATAAATGATTATTTTGGCACAAATTTGCCTTCAAAGCTCGAGGTTTATTCATGTCCGAGGGTCATGAAAGCTTCCTCCAGCGAACATTACAAGAAGCAAAAGCTTCAACAAAGAGGATGCAAGGCCTTGTGTTGCAGTTGCAGGCTTAGTGTCTCTTCTTCCGAAGAAGCTGAGAGCTCGAATTCCGATCAGTTTGCATCAATCTCAAGCCTTGCACACGCCATGGTTCAAGAGAGACTCGATCAAATGATTAGAGAAAGGCAAGAGGCAAGACATAGAGAAAGAAGAAAGCAAAGAGTTGGCGATCATGATCATCAAGGGACAAAATTTGTTATAATGGTAGCCATGGAAAAGTGCTCATATGATCCAAGAGAAGATTTTAGAGAATCCATGATTGAGATGATTGTAGCTAATCGGATTGAAGAAACCAAAGATCTTCGAAGCCTGTTGAATTATTATTTGTCAATGAATTCTAAAGAGTATCATGGGATTATTCTTGAGGTTTTTTATGAGGTTTGTGCTAGTTTGTTTTCATATTGCAAATGCCATTGATCATGAAAATTAATTTGGACTGTTAGAATAATAGTCTTGTCCAACAAGAATGGCCACGATGAATATTGTACGGTTTACAATTTTCTTTATGTAATGCACTATTCTTAAACATTTGCTGAATGGAATATTTTATAACGGTTATTTAATTAACGGACACTCCATAAAAAAATATTATTGAGGAAAATTTTTTTCATTGGATCCAGGTTTGAATTAAAATTTTTTTTTTGAGTTAGAGGTTGATTTTTTTTTTTAAATTACAGGTTGAATTTAAACTCCAAACATTTTTTTATTATAATATAATACAAATTAGTTCTCAAACAGTGGCGACGCTAGCACAATTTTTTAGGGTGGGCTAAGATTTTTTTTAATTACAGTTCATGATTAAAATGTAAGAAAATTTTTGAATTTTCACTATAAAATAAAATAAATTATCACAAAAAGAAATCTTATGACTTTGCACCATAACATGAAAATAAAAAAGCAACAAAAACCTGTTCATCGCCGTCTCCCTCTGTCTTCCCCTCTCTTATTAAAAAATTAAAATAAAATTCCTATTTCTCAAAAGCCAAAGTCAGATAATTTCTTCTTCTCATCATTTCCCCCAAATTCACAAAACAAGCAACCCTCTTCTCCTCTAAATTCTGAAACCCCAAGTTGGTGCCACCTTCATATCAAGACTTAACAGTCGACCCTCACCTTACCTAACCATTTATGGTTGTTCTCTATCGGCAGATCCAATTCACAGAGCCAACCCTCACCTTACCTAACCATTTATGGTTGTTCTCTATCGGCAGATCCAATTTATAGAGCCATCACTGCAACTAATTATCAATGCTGAGCCCATGTCGGTTTATAATTTGTTATGTTTAAAATTTTTTTAATATAGAAACTTTTTTTTTTATAATTAACTACAATTTTTTCCTCAAAATCTTACCCGGGGTGTACCCCTTTAGCTTCGCCATTGTTATCAAAGCTATCTAGTTGGCGAGACATGTGTACATATATATGAAAAAATTTTTGTCTTAAATTTAAATTTGAGACGAGTATACAACATTGCAAATTGAAAAAAAAAGTAAAAATACAATTTATAACATTGTCTAACTTCTCCCAAATTTTAATCCCGCTTGATCTAAAGCTCTCTCTCTCTATGTATAATAATAATTGTTTCTATAGGAAAATTAAGCTCAAATTGAAAGACAGAATATACAATGCACGCATTACTTTAGTGTAGTGTATACTGTCTTATAATGTATTAAAATTTATATTTTTCTATCTTTTAATTTGATCTTTACCATATTAAAGAGATCCCTACTTTGTAATCTACTCCGCTAATATCTAACAGCAAATCTAATAACACCCATTATATCATTACATTACTGGTATATACTTAGAAAGCAACAACATATTCAAGTCCTTATTTAATATATATTCCTCTATTGTAGGAATGAACATTTGGGTGTGTGTTCATGGCATCAAGAGAGGGCTTCCTTCCTTGATGAAAACAAAGACGCTGCCAGCATCTGCCCTTGAAATCCGAAGATCTTCGTCAAGGTATGTGGTTAGCAACCATGATTGAGCATTGGTGTTTGAGATAGAGAACTTCAATGGTGGTTGGCTAGAAATGGTCTTTGCAACAGATGAAGCTGTATCTTGGACCGAAGAGAGTATGCCTTTGAAGGGTGTGAGATCAATCTTTTGTCCCAAGAATTCCACATTTTCCGGTATCACTAGTGAATCAGTTACCTGAGGAGTCCCAATGACACCTTCCTCAAACTTGATCTGAACAAAGAAGGGAAAAAAAGGGTGATTTAGAGTCAAATGCAGAGCAACTCTCACCTATCCATAGGTTCACATAACAGTGGATGTCGAATACTGGTAAACGTGGTGGTACATAAAAATCTTCACAAGGGGCATGTAAACAGAACTTTAACATTAAGCCATTTAGAAACATAGAAAGATAAAGGGTTGAGCTTTCACGAGTTGCACGATCATGACCAAGAAAAGGAATTTATACATTGTCCATCATATTTATGATCTTTAAGGCATAATCGACAACACAGTAGTGAAACGAACCTGCACACGCTTGGGGCTTCGCACTTCAAACTTGGCGTTGGTACTAATGGAAGTTGTAGCCAATGGACCAGCAAACTGGATGGAGTTCTGGACCGTGAAGTTCTCTGAGTCAATTGTCTGAGATATCTCCTCCACCCTTGCCAATGGCAATGTACCCCTTGACAATAATGGAAACAAGCCTGAAAAAGATGTGTACCTGAATTGCCAATGTTTTGTACAACAGCTGAGGTTTTAGTCTCCATTTTACATCAAGAAAATCAAAACCTCTTTTGCTACTCACAAATTTAATCTCAATATTTTGGCTATCAGACTTGATATAGTTTCTTACAAAGAATAGGAAGCCTTAAAAGTCTAGTAAACGCATAATATCAATTTAAAAGGAGAGTCACAATATATAAACAAGAATGTCGGATAATTGGGTTGACAAAAACTTCTCAAATGTGATCAAACTAAGCCATGTTACAACTCTGGCCGTTTCCAGACACTCCAGAGCACCCAAAGCCTAGAGGACAAACCGCCAAACGTTTGTAGGACTTGTTTCATCAACATGTGCACAACATAATGGTTTTTCTCTTCAATTATTGAGCTGCAAAACCATGTCTAAATATAGCTCCAAACAAATTCAATGAAACATAAGGGACCCTACATAAATTTTCAACAATTATATACAACTTCAATTTTCTGCTTCACTCAATAAGCTTTCTAATAACTGATTCATAATTCATCCATCTTCAAGATGAAAGCCTATTAGTGATCGGAACTAAAAAATGCCATTGTTGTATTCAAATTTTTAATCTAAATTTTACAAACGCAACTTCAGATAAGAGTCTAAGAGGCCTCTACAAATCTTTAATAACAGAAATACTAACTTCCCAGTGATCAGAGACATACCTATTAAGACCTAAGAGCGTGACCAAATAAACTAGTAAAAGAATACCAATTTAAAAAAAAAAAAAAAAAACTCACCCACTGTTTGTTCAGAAACCATAGCAAATGAAATATTAAATTTTCTGTTATATTTTCATTTCGGGGACTAATTATGTAAGCCTCAACTAAGATAATTTCCTAACTGATTAAATATGCTTGAATTAACCAAATATCCAATTTTGGTGGTAAATACTAAAAAAAAAAAAAGGGAAAAAGAAAAAAAACCCCAATTCAAAACTTTCCAAAATCTATTCGTTTCCATAAATCTTTTCAGGAAACAGATAAAAAATGAAAACTTACGCAAGAATCCATTTGGCATTTAGCAGAGTTAAGGCCTCAGTAGGGGCCGGGGTTGGATTCTTAGCCTCAAGCTGAGTAATAAGCTCAACGATCTCAGCCCTCGTCTCACTTGTGGCATTCAATCCACGATCGGTCCCATAAAACGAATCCACAAGCGCTTTCTTCAAATTATCAATCTCTGTAGCTTCCTTTGGGCTCTCCTCCTCTGCCACCGCCACAGCGCCACCTTCCTCCTGCTCCTTCTCCGGACCCCACTCATCATCATCGGCAACCCGATTTAGAAACAGCGGCCTGGCCCGAGTGAATTGTTGGATTGAAAGAAATGATTTCTTGGCGATTCTTCGTGAAATTTGAACCGAGTTCAAAGGAAGAATTGAAGGCTTCGAGGTGAACTGATTGTGTGGTGGTCTTTGTGAAAGAGTCTTGCAAGGGAACTGGTTGGTTTGAGATATTGAAGCCATTGGCTTTTCCAAAAACCAGTACAACACACAGTTTTTGCCAACAGACGCACTAGAAAAACAGAGAAACCAATTTCAGTTCTAACAGAAATTTGTCCGAAATGTAAAATTATGTTGGCGTGCAGTAGCTTGGCTCGCTCGGAGACGACTTTGTCCTCATATTTGTTGTCGCTCTTTGTTATGATCGTGAGGGCAATATTGGCTTTTGAGATTTGCATTCAAAGAATATATAGGGACACGTGGATACTCAATTTTTTGACACGTAGAAGACAAGTGAGCTGACTAAGTTGGACTCTGGAGCTATTAATTAATTAAATAAATAAGACAAACAGAATCACTGCGAATTACTGAATTATTGAATTTGAGGCAGGGAAATTTTGAAATTGGTAATTCAATTTTATTGGTACGTGTCGTCTGCCATGCGCTTGATTGAACTCTTGAATCTTCTGCTGGTGAAAAAAATATCTTTGCACTCCTGTAGCCCGTGCTTTGGGGCTTAGATATTTTTTTAAAAAAATAATAATAATTAGCAACTTAAATTAAACAATAAAAAAAATTAAATTGGGATTATTATACTATTTGGATCGTGAAGAAGTTTTTGCCTGTTGAGAAAATGACCAGATGCTTATCGATGGCATTTGGTTTTCAAGTGTACGACAAGTCGTCATTGCGATTAAAAGGCAAACGAATGCAGAAAAAACACAGTGTTTTGCTTCAAAAAGGCTTGTTAGTCCATGAGCAAAGCAAAAAGTGGCCCATGTTGTGCCACAAGTACGGGCCGCATAAAATGTTGACGGGCTGACCCAAGTCTTACCACCCAACATCCATTTCTTACAGTTGGAACACCATCAAACAGGAAGAATAAGAAACGAAAGAAAGAGCTTCTGAGATCATAAACTTTAGAAAACGTGCAACGATTCCAAACTCCAAAGATGATATCGTTATTATCATCCATGAGTATTCAAAGGTAAAGCATAACGGTGAGCTTTTGGGGTAGCTATATTATTGTTTTGATTAATGGAAGTATAGTGTATTGTGGTGGCGTCCACATCAAAGGCCTTATAATTGATTGGATTCTTTAGACTAATCATTGATCCTAACTAATTAATAGGGGATATTTATTCTCATTATAGTTTAATTATTGACTAGAATGCCAATAATTTGAATTAGAAACTAATTAAACTATATTTACTTAATCACGCAAATGGTGACCATATTGATAATCAAAACCAATATGGTATGGTATGATTATTGATGTATATAGTTGAAACTCAAAACCACCAAAAAGACTAAACCGGGTCCAATTGATGTATGTGATTGTGATCATATTCATAATCAAAGCTGACAATCGAAGAGTGTATAAAACTTTTTCCTCATTATCCAATTCTCGTGTTCGAAAGTAGGAGATTTAAAAGGCTTAAATTATGTCACTTTATTTGAAAAATAAGAATGAGTATACGCATTATATATATATATATATAACATTCGACATTGAATTGAATAATCAGTGGTGGGTGTCAGCTTGTAAAAATTTTCCAATCATGCTATGCTTCTATCCTCTGCAAAGACTGCAGTTAACAATAACAAAATATGGTGATGCTTTCATTTCATACGAAAACAAGCTTAATAATTGCTCAAAGATAATCAGATTTAATATGAAATGAGAGATGGGGTTAACGATGATTCTTTTAGACTCTACTTGGAGTCATGGCAACTGGAAAGTGCCACTTGGCAACAAGACCTCCGTAAATGCGCCGGCTTGAATGGCCTTTTGACTTAATATTCCTGGCCGGCGACCATTATGCACAAAAAGGGTACAAGATTTTATTAATCTCATGCTAAATACTAAAATATTGCCTAGTTTAGTAATAAACTAATAATATTCTTCACTAGTAAAGAAGCTTAATTAACGATCTAGTTGGTGCTAAATACTACTCACTCCAAGAACATAGCGAGATCAAGAAGAAACCCTGTAAAGCACTCACATTATTTGCTTCTTCTGTTCTCTTCTTCTCCTTCTATATTTTCTGTCCTGGTTGTTTGAGTCTTAGAGCTGGCCATGACCATGAGCTCACCATCTCAGTATTTATTCATTTATTGTCACCCTTTACAACCAAGCACTCTTTGTTTTCTTAGGATTCTCTATCCTTCACTTATTATCAATTAAAACCTAGAGGCGGAGTCTTAATTTTTAATTTCAATTCTCTGAAGAAACTCACGAGACTTATATATGGTCACACTAAAGTTGCCAAACCCTTCAATTCGAAACAGTATGTCCTTTTTAATAAATGTTATCTCAAAAATCTTAAATTATTAGGCTCTTTTTATATAATATAAACAACGCTTCTGTTTGTTTTAGTATCTTGAGTTGTATTTTGGGTTCTGGGTAAGCGTAAAAATGAGCCAACTACGTATAATGTTGCAGGAATCGCTTGACAGAGAAAGAGAGACGATAACGATCCTGGCTTTACTAAGGGAGAAAATGGACGGTGTTGATTCAATTAGCAGGAGGAGGAGAAGAAGCCTAAAGGAGCGGCTAGGATTAGCAAGCATGGGTTGTTGTGGGGCCACCTGGGGTTTCAGACCTAACACGATTAACTTAAGCGACCGTGAAGACGAAGAACAGCGGCAGCAACACCTCAACCAAGAACAATCAACCAATTCGGCTCAGAACCAACCGGATAATGAAACGGTTCCGGTTTGTGTGAGCCGGATTCCGTTAATTTCGGGTGGAATGAATCTAGCAGCGGCGTTGGCTGCAGAGAGACATTTGCGGTCAGCTGACGGAACTAACGTGGCGGGCCCCACGGTCATTAATAATAATCATAATGTGGGTCCTACGGGAGCAAAACCTGGAACGCCGTTGAGGGTTTCGTTGATGAGACTGTTGGCGGAAACCGACGGCTGTGATGTAGAAGAGAAAGCGGGGAGTGATTCGATGTGCTGCGTGTGCATGGGGAGGAAAAAAGGCGCAGCGTTTATCCCATGTGGGCACACATTTTGTAGGGTGTGTTCGAGGGATATGTGGTTGAATCGAGGCTCTTGTCCCCTTTGCAACCGTTCAATCCTCGAAATTCTCGATATTTTCTAATGATGGCTTTTGATCACTTATGATCATCATCATGATGCTGATGGTGATGATTGTCTTAGCTTTATTGAGATGATGAGGAGTAGCAAGAAAGGATTTCCCTCTTATTTTTATTAGAAAGAGTCGTGATTCAAATGATAAATAAACATACGAGGCACATTGTCATTCATACAACTTGTCCTTTGCATCTTTAAGTTAAGGAATGGCCGAGTGGGCGTTAGCATTAGAAATTCTAAGAGTGTATTGTATCCGAATACTTTTAAAATCATTCTTGAATATCGGAAATTTGTTTTAAAAATGACACATAATAAATCTGCTTCCTTTGCTACCTGCATTCCTCGCTCAATAGCTTCAGCTTCTGTAATTGTCACAGTATCATGATACTTAGGAGCATTTTGCAGTTGCTACCACAATCTTGCCACCAGAATCTCTTATAACAGCTCCCAGCGCTGCTTTCTGATTTTTTACATCAATAGCAAAAATCCACATTGACCATAAGCCATCCAAAAGGTGGAGTTCTCCACTGATTGTTCTTGGCAGGTTTCTTAATCTATGCTTGACCTTTCAATTTGGCCCTCTTGAAAGACTTTACCACTGGTTCCGCTTTGGCAAATGACAGCAGATGATTTGACTTCTTTCCTTCAAAAGAAAGCACTTTCTTGCATTCCAACCATCCGCCAAATGCAAACCTGCAAATGTGGCAAATCATAATTCACACTAGTTTTAATTAGTTTAGTTGACCTTCATCTTGAATGGGTAATAAAAACATGCATTTATATATTATGTCATTTGAGAGTTATCACAAAGTTAGATCTATATCAATGGTCAAAACCTTGATAGCTTGGAGATGTAATTTGATGGGTCGTATGAACATATATTTTACAATATGGAATCTATACAATAATGTTTACCTAAGCTGTTTGTAGTACTTAATTATTTAAACATGTGGCTGCAGTTCATTCATTAAATTGTTTATTGAACGATGATGTTTATTTGTAATTTATTTACAAATATAGATAAAATGAAAGAAATTATTAGTACAAATAGTGACTTAGGGGTAGATATGTGATTATAAATGCATAATATTTATATTAAGCCTAGGTTTAATTACGAGCATCGAATAAAGGGCCAATTAAGTGGTTATTATTTGTCTAAGACCGAGCCTAACATTAATTAAAAAGAGTTTTAATTAATTGGGTTTTATTTAATTACATGGGTTACTAGAATACAGATTTGGGCTTTCAATGGAATAGCTTAAGGTTAACTTAGTAGTTTTACTGTGTCATGAGATGATTTGACCTTAACTGTTAAGTAAGAGCTAAAAAGTCCATAGTTCTGCAGGCTCTCTATTAACTCAATTCCTAGTTGTACTCTGACTTTAATAAATGTCTATATAAAGGAGAGGAAATTAGAACAGACATAATACTTAGATGCAGAGATTTTTTTCGATAAAAAAAAATTATGTTATAGGATTTTTCATTTTATACACTGAAATTATGGTTTATTATAGACCCACACATGTGAGGAGATGATGAGGATGACAAAGAAGACTACAACCAATTTTGTAGATCCCAACAATGCTAGTGGAAAATATTGCGGTTATTTTCTTCTTATCTTCAATAAAAAAATCTAAAGTACTTGTCTAACTCTATGCATGCATGTATATATAATCAAGAAAAACATATTATGGCTTCAGCTGATTTTATAAAATAGAAAAATTATTTTTCTATGCCTAATTTTTTAATGGAACCATAGGGTGTGAAATTTTGAAGCCTCATGCCTCTTGTTTTCAAAATAAGTGATTTTATTGTCTCGACACCTATAAATAATCATTTACATTTAGCCTAATACTAATTCAATCCCCTCATTACTCATGTAATGTAAGCCCACTATTACTTCCTTAATATAAATTATACGTAATCGCGTTAGTTAGTATTACAAATAAAAATTTCGTCAAAATACCCATGCCCATTTGGCTTTGTTCGTTAACATAATAATAAATTACCAGAAATTTATTAATAAAACTACTTTGTTAGTAATTGAATATGAGTTACTTTCAAAAGAAAAAGGACTACAAGCTGGCGAGTGGCGATAATGTCAATAAATATTGATTCTCATTAGTATTGAAGCACCTTCAATTTAAAAATTAAAAATTTCTTAAATAGGATAACAGCTTTTTTTATATTTTAATTATGCTTTGTTCTATTTTCAAAAGAAGATAACGAAATGAGCTCGGTTTAGAGATATCGGGATTTCCTACATTTTAATTTGGATTTCGATTTAAAATTTGTTTTATATTGATATATAAATGCATATATTTTAGGTTCTGGGCTTCTAGCTTCTTAGGCCCTCTTTTGGTGTTGAGTATTATAATTTTTAAGTTACAATTGTTATGAAAAAATAAAAATTATAATTATAAAATAAAATTTAATAATGTGTAATAAATATAATTTTTGAATAATAATTTTAATAAAAGTAATAAATTTTATATTATATAAGTGTGGGACTAAATTAATTTAACTTTTATGTTACACTAGCTAATGTTTATTAAATATCTAACCTCAATAACAAATAGGCATTAATCTTCATAAAATTTGCTGATTCACTAGTAACAAATGGGCTTAACAATAAAACTGAAGCGAGGCCTGCAGGGGCCAGGGTGCCAGTCCATCGACAACTGCATGGCTTGGATTGGACACACATTTGATTATGGATATGATAAGGTCCAGGGTTCAGCTATGATGAAATTGTCAAATTTTGATCTGTTTTATCAACCCTCTACAGATAGTATCCAAGGAGATCTCTTACGGTAATTATAACATGAGTTGGTAGTTCGAATATAATATATATCGTCAAGACCCTCCCTCTTTTCATTGGAGCTACATAAAGAAATGATTCAGATCTTTTAAAAGAATCTCCATTTTACATGGTTTTTGGCCAAGTAATTAGAATCATGTCCTCACAATTTTGAGCCCTCACAAAAGCATTGTGGAGGTTAAATTCCTTCATCAATTATAGATAATTGAGTGGAAGTAAGTCTTATCCCTCACGAAATGTAAGTGGAGTAGGCATTTCTCGAATATTTGTGAAGGTTAAAATCTGGGCAGTACTTCAAAGGATTAATATAGACTAGTCCCAGTTATAGTCTAATTGTGTATATATTAGTTATAGTCTGATGTCATATCAGTAATTTTGTTGTATTATTTGGAATATCTTTGTAATTCAAAAAAAAAAAAATCTCCATTTTCGTGACAAACTAAACTATGTACACTTTGTAGTTAATGAAAGAGATTATTTTGCAAAGGCCTTTATTCTATGGAACTTACATAAACAATTTGCCATCAATCAAAACCTCCTAAAAGTTCGTTTGGGATTAAGGTTGGATAGCTGTAGCTTAAAATTTACAGCACTAAAGTGTTTGGTAAACATTAGCTACTATAGCTTGGAAGCCATATTTATATGATTTTTCACTTGTATAATGAAAAATCTATTATATCTTTAAAAATTATATTTATTACATACTATTAACTTTTATTTCATAATTATAATTTTTTTTTCTACAACAGATTTAGCTTAAAATCTACAGCATCTCAATCCCAAACAGACCCTAAATTAAATTTGGTATAGTGGATTCTAGATATCTAATTCGGGAGCGAATCAAATCTATTTTCAAATCAAACTCCTTTTCATTTTCCACATATAATATAAGAAGAAAAAGGACTTACCACCTAACTTATGGGTAATTCCCATATTTAGCGGTAGTAACTAAAAGTTCATTTCTTTTTATCACAATTATCAAATGAAGAAAATAAAAGAGAAGTAAATCCTTAATCTCCACAAGTGCCTTAAACGCATAATCATTATAGAAGGTTGCATCAATTTATATATAAGTGAACAATGAAGTGGCCAAATTTATTTATAAATGTTTAGAAGAAAATCAATCTATACAAAATGTAAAAAAGTACTCAAACTTTCCATCTAGAAATTAAGGCAAAGATATGACCACCACTTCACTAAAGTATAGTTTGTAAGCTCCATCAATTGAAAGGGTAAATAGTAAAAGAAAACTTAAATCACATTTAGGATCTTAATTAGGGCATTAATAATGCCCTAATTAAATATTGAGATATAATTGCATGAATGATGAAACAAACTTGCGCACGGGTGGTTGTTCACACGAATGGGACAGCCAAGCCAACCCTTTAAAAGTGGGCATTATGAACATGGATAAGCATGACAATTTTTTTTTTTTTTATCTATTTCTTTTCTTTTTGAAGTTTTCAAGAACAAACAACAGCTAAAAATTAAAGAACATTATGAAGAATGTCCAATAATTACACTGCAGAATAGAAAAGCATACGATTCTGGGTAAGTTTGACATCGATGTTTTCTACGTCCATGCAAGGAATGTCTCTTTAAGGGTAAAAAAAAAAAAATGAAAAGCAAAAAAGAAAAAGGAAACAAAAGCCTCTTATATACGTCTTCATGATATGATCACATCGCAGCGCTTAGTGGAGGGACTAAGGGAGGGAGGCTGGCTGTTGATTTTCATTTTGCATCTCAATCTCATCAACTTTTAGAAAGCTTCTTTTGGCTGTTTACATGATTTAATTTGTTCGAATCTTTGTTTTGGCCTCGGCAATGTGACATAATAAACATACATATACGTGGACTGTTTGTTTATCTTAAAAAAAACTTCATGCAATTTCTCCTTCTTTTCCGAAATTGGTGAAGTTTACAACTCTCACGTTTTTGTCTTTGTGAGTTGTGAGCACTTAAAAAAGAATTTTGTTTTTTGTTTCTAATGTTAATTGCACAACAAGAAGGCATAATTTTGGAAATCAAAGGTGGGTCAGATCAAGAACCCCAAGGCGGAAAGGGTCATTTTTGTATCATGTCATTTCAATATCACTAATTAGGCATATTTGTCAATTGATTTATTATATCTTTTGTCTGAGAAAGTTTTAGGTACACTCCCAATAGGTCAAAGGCATGATAGGAGAGCACTCGTGAGAGTAAGTATTTAAATTCCTATAAAAGTAATTATGAGAGTTTAATTTCCTTCTTCAATTATGAAATAGTTGAGTGAAGGTAGTCTTCTCCCTTACGAAATGTTAGTAGAGTAGACACCTCTCGAATATTAGAGAGGGATAAAATCTGAGCAGTACTATATAAGATTTAATGTTAACTTATCTCAGTAATTGTTTGATTGTAAATATCAGTAATAGTCTCATGTAATATAAGTTGTAATCTGAGCAATGGTCTCGTGTAATTCCAAAAAAAAAAAATTAGGTACACAGATTACAAATATACTTGAAGAACTGGACAACTGCATGATTATTATGTGTTTAATTTTAGGTTAACTAATGTCACAAATAAACTTTTTCTTGTTAAAAAAAAAAAAAAAAGACCGTCACATATATAAACTTGAAAGTTAAAACACTCTTATGATCTAAATTTATTAATTATGAATTTTGAGCATAATATCTTTATCATTAAGCAAATTTCGTTTGGTTAACAAGTTTTTTTTTTTCTTTTTTAACTTATAGTTTCGTGCATATCCCAAATCGAATCATTTTATATCAATCAATCTTTAAAATTTTAACTCTTTTACCCACCATAGGATTGTGCATAAATCCGTTGATGGACATCCTCACAATCCCAACCAAAAAGTTTGTACACATCAATATTTTAAAAAAAAAATCCCAAAGGTAAACTCTAATTCAACTAAATGACCCCACAATTCTATTTTCTAAATCCAAATTTGTCTTCAACTAATCAGCAGTTACGACTTACAATCTTCAATTTCTAATCGCATGCACGTTCTAGACCCCATCTCCTCGGATTAATATTCCATTCAGCCATTTAAGTTTTATTGGTCAATCACATTCTTTGAACAAATTAAGATTAATTTGAAAGGCATCGATTTAGGGTTCAAATAATAAAAGATCTATGAAGGTCAATAATTCGTTGCTTGAGTCGGCCATGCACCTCTTTTGAATTCGAGTGTTCATATTTTCATACTAGAGTTCATTATTATTTTTTTTTAAATTTTTTATTTTAAAATATTAAAGCAGGTCTAGAAGTATTATGCTAGACGAATATATTAGATTGTACTTATATTGTACTATCTGATGTAATATTTAAAAAGAAAATCTACGAGCAAGAGCTCTCTAATTTGATAATTTATCTTGAATTTGTCTTGTAATAATTGTGTACCATTCGATAAATTTATGATATATTCAAGAGTAATTATCTGATGACCACCACTTATTAAGTGAAATTTTTGTAAATTACTAAATTTTAAGATTATATCTGTAAACCACATACTTTTCATATAAATATCCCCCAACTACTTTTTCGTTAAAAAATTTAACTGCCATTAGTGGTTTTCTATGTAAAGACTATTTTACTCATGTAATACAATAATTACAATAGACCACTTTTGTATTATTTGATTTTTTTTATTTATAAACAAAAGCAATGTTGTTTATATAATTAAATATTTATTTTTTTAAAATAGACTACAATTAATTAAGTATTTATTTTTTAACTAAATGATAATATTACCCTTATGAGAGTATACTGATGTCATGTTTACGTTAACAGAGTTAACAAAAAGGTGGTAGAGAGATGTTTCTTTGAAAAATATGTGATTTACAAATATAATTTTAAAATTTATTAATTTACAGAAATTTAACTTAATAAGTGGTGGCTATCAAATAATTACCTTATATTCAATTTATGTGGTCGCACAAATTATTAAGTCCAATTATCTTTGTTAAATAATGGCACGCCAAGATCATGCCCTTTTTATTTTTATTTTTTCATTTTCATGGTTTTATTGAGCGCATAATATGCTGTCACGTAAACAGAGTTTGGGAATTATCACACATACAGCCGCCGAGAATTTCGGCACACATGACGTGGCATTTTACCGTCCTGGTCTCTCATTGCATGCCGTGTGTATTTTATTTATTCTGTTCGATTGATTCTTAACACGTGTGCATCTAAATATACACTTGGGCAGAAAATAATTTCTTGCAAAATTGATAATTCCGTACACAATTAACCGTACTAAATTTATTAGGGAATAAGATTAGAGATGATAATGAGACGTAATTTGTCAATTTTAGTCATGTTCCGTATATATAAGTGGGATAAAAAAAGGTCACGCTCCCATTTCTTTATTTTTTTTTGAGACAAAAATTTATTTCACTCCCGTCCCGTTAAACATCCCGTCCCATCTTATTATCTCGAATTGTCCTGGATGTAAATAAATAAATTTTGACATTTTTTTCTTTAAGGATCATCATAATTCAATATAAAAAAACTCTTGAATAAATACAAAGTAGAATAATCAAATAAAAATTTTATTTTGATTATATATATGTTCGAATACAATTCTATTCTAACATTTTTTAATTGTCTGTTTGCTTCGATTGCACATTAATATTAAGACTTACGCTTCAAAAGCTATAGATTTTGACACTAACCAATTTCAGCTATGTTAAAATATGCAATAATTCAACAATAATAATAAACCAAACCAAACCAAACCAAAAGCAAATGAAAAATCAAAAGTTTAAAGTTTCAACACTAAATAAAAGAATTAAAAATTTAGGATATTTTTAAAATTATAATATTTGTGGGACATAAATGAAGGGATGAGATTTTATAATTGGTCATTTTCCTGTCCCATAAATAAAACAGAATTTATTTTTTGTCCCAATCCCATCCCACTTTAATTTGGGATGTAAAAATATATCTTAATCTCATCCCAGCAGAAAAAATTACCATCCCTAAATAAGATGGAAAATGAGGCCGAATTTTTTAATGAAGTGAGGAATGGGGTAGAAATTTGCAAATTACAGTTGATGAATAGATGAAATAATAACATAATAATGTAATTATCAAGTAATTGATACATTAATATGTATTGTATATCCTAGATTATTGTTTTTTTTTCAGACTTTGACCGTCATAAATTGCATATTTTGATAAGAAAGGTTGAATTTTGTGTTTATATATATATATATATATATATAACAAATTCACGTGGTTTAGACTTGTGTGTTACATGGAAAAGACATTTTTTTTTCCTTAAAGAATCAAATATTTGTAAAGAAATATTAGAGTTGAATCAAGAATTCAACCTTTGCACCTTAGACCCGAAAGTACAATAATTATATATCGATTCATATATGTCAGGGGAACTAGATCCTCAAGATCCCTTGTACAAATATTTTAATTGAGTCGAAGAACTTGTATATTTATCTATTTTGATAAACTGGTCAAATATTACTCTTCTTGTAACCTAATCTAGTTTATACACAGTCCATGTCACAAGCTCTATATGATCGAAAAAAATATGTGTATATATATATATATTTATGAACTAGATTTATCGAGAAGTGGCGAAGGGATAGAGCTGAATTTTTGGTATGGGATGCACATCTCGTTTAATTAAATAATAGCAATGAAACATTGCATGTGCACTGTACGTATGTTGTGTATGCCAAACGGGATTAAGTAATAAGGTCTCTTTTGGTGATAGTATAATTAAAAACTATTCATCATCCATGCCTCCCCTCATATTTTGATTAATATTTATGTCAAATGATTTAATTTCGAAGGTTATTCGAATGGAAATAAATTATTGGAATGGTCGAATTGGGAAGTTTGAACCCACAGAGATACGTAAAGGTAAGCAAGTGAAGTTTCAGAGAACCTGGAGCTTGATCCAGGAGCCAACGCATTTTGATCAGAATTTGTTTGCGATTGTATGTGCATGCATGTGCAATATATGCTTTGCTATATGGAATAAGTATCCTGAACATATTGCCTTCTTTTCTTGTAAGGTTAGTTACCCTTAAAAAAAAAAAAAAAAGAAAAGAAAAAATCTTATTAGTAGGATACAGTGATAGTGAAAAATAGTTTATATAAAAATTTTCAAGTGTGAACATTTGCATCTTACAAAGTGTAAATATAAATCATACAAATATTATTTAGTTCTATTTAAGGGATGATCACAATGCAGATGAGCATGGACCTCCAACCTCAATTCAAAACGGAGGTGTATTTCTCTCAAGTTTCTTACTCCTCATTAATTGGAATGGTCCATTCTAATATCTAATTTTTTTGTAGGCTAATTAAAAGCAACGTACACAAACTTTCAAAGATTTGACCACGTTCCTACTGAAAGTAACTACATATTCAACTACGGAATTAGAATTTGTTTCCTTTTTGTTATATTATTCCGTAAGTACTTATTCTTCAAATTATAAATGTGACGTCCATTTAAAGTTCAAAGGTGAGGAAGAATAAGGTAGAGCCTAGCTAGCACTGACGATGTGAAAAATTAAGGGTAAAAATTTAATTAGTCCTTATTACCTTATATTTTAAGATTAGTGTCTATTTAGTCTTTTTTTTTTAATACATCATTTAGTCTCTGCTGTTAAATTATTGACCCGATCAGACTATAATAATTGAGATTAGTTACATATTACATTCACTCAATTATTACACATAAATGAGAAAGGACTCTTAATCCCTACAATGCTTTTATGAGGGCTTGAACTGCTTGTGAGAGCAGCAGTCCAACCACTCGGCCAAATCCCTACCATTACTTTTTATTCCTTTTAGGTTGCTTTTACAATATTATCCCTATTATTGTAAGATGATAATATTGTAAAAGCAAGCTAAAAGAAATAAAAAATAACGGCAGAAATTAATTAAGATGTTTTTAAAAATATAAAAACTAAATGGATACTGACCTAACCTTAAAATATACAAGGGCCAAACAAAGTTTTACCCGAAAATTAATTGCATGACACGAAGAAACATTGCATGTGACTTTGTGACGCTAAAAGTGGAAGTTTGCAAGAGAAGGGTCCAATTCTCGTCAACATAGAGCATATAATAGATTGATTAGATTCTTTTGCTTCGTACCAAAATGCCCATGGTTTTGTATTGTGCACCTGAAAAAAAAACAGGATTAATAAACAAATAAAACATGGCCAAAATGAACCACACAACCCAGTGGTCACTCAGATGATTCTCTTCATAATCCCACTCGCAAATGAATCTGTCTTCAGACCCAATTCACACCCCGAGAACAAACTAAAATTATTGCTCTAGTTTTATAGAGCGAGAGGATTAAAAAAAAATGAAATCGTAATTGTGAGTCAAACAAGTGATCCACAAATGCTTAACTTGTTGATAAAGAAGAATTTAAGACGCGCGGTTAAAAATTAAATAAATTATGTATAAATTTAAAACAGCTAACATTGTCATATCACATAGCATATAATCTTATATGTTACAAGCACATTCCTTTGATAAATCTATATTAATTTGTTAAGAAAATATTACCCCACGTTAGCCATTAATTTCATACTTTGTTAGTATTGAAGTCTTAATTTAGCTTAATTTAAGATGTTTTGATATTTTGGCTTATTTGTTTTTGTATTTGAAATTTTATTATAAGACATTTTCATCTGAATTAAAAAAGTAAAATTTCCTGACTTTTATCTGAATGGAAAATTAATTTTTTTCTCATAAATAACCTTATTAAATGTATTTATTTCATACGTACCTATTAGATGTCATATTAGAATTTTTTTAATCTTAAATTTTACTTGATATTAAATACTTAACATACATTCAATTTGAATTTTAAACAAATTCTTTTATTATTCGATAACAACTTTTTATGTATAAATATTATTTTAAATTGTAAAAAAATAATGTTATCAAAATTATTTTTCATAAATTATATATCAAATGCTTACCTTATAAACATTTATAACATATAAAAACTATTGTACTAGAAAACATTGTAAATATATTCTTATTTAAACTTCAATTATAAATAACACTTTCAAGGTCATAAGTGTAAAAATATTAGAATTAAGATGTTTAAGCTTATAAAAACAAACAACTTATCACTTATATTCAGACATCAAAAAATAAAAAAACAAACATATTATTCAAATATATGCATTCAGACCCATTCAGACTTCAGTAATATTCAGACCCATTCAGATTTCAGATAAAAAAACAAACACTACCTTACTCATTTTTCACTCAAGTGCTTTACCTTAGCAAGTAAAAGGATTTGTTAATAACTTGGAAAAAAAAAAAACGATTAGCGTTTTCTTTTAAGATAATAAGATATAACTTTCTTGTCAAATATTTTGTACGAAGATGAAATTATGCATTACCTTTTTCTATCTTCCTTACCGTAAATTAGTGAACTTGCTACCACTTTTAGTTGCAACACAATTATGCTCTCCGACATATAGAAGATCCATCGTTTTCTTTCTTCTTGCCATAATCAATTTAATAGAAAGTTATCAGTCATATACTCTGAAACTTTTATTAAACGTGATACAACATTTTCCACATCTATCACTCGTATATCCTAAGTTGTCAAAACTTTTCTGGCGTCAACAAATCCGTTACCTGCTGTTAGAATATGCTGACATCATAGGAGTAGTGTGGTCTTTTACTATAGGAGAAACTGTGATAGAAAACGACACGTCGTCTTATTTAAGTGAAATGACAACATTTTACTAGACGATATGTTGTTTCACAATAATATTACCGGATAACATTGGTTTCTTTGGAGTTTGGACAACATGTTGTTCATAACTTAAAAAAAAATAGTTAAACAAGAGGAAACACGCACGACACACATGACCGGATGTCTTCTTCTCTTCACACACACACACAGAGCACAAAAGCAAGGGGGAAGCTGGTAGCACACCACGGTAGCGACAGTACTCACGATTAGAGACGACACAACAGACGTAGATGCAATCTCTTAACTTGTATGACTAAGAATCTCTTTAAGGGAAATTATCGTGCGTGTGTGAGTGTGCTACCAACTTTCCCTTTTCTTTTGTGTTGTATGTGTAAAGAGAAGAAGAGAAGAAGAGATCCGGTCGTGTGTGTTGTGCATGTTTCCTATTGTTTAGCTTTTTTTTTTTTAAGTTATGAAACGACAGGTTGTCCAGAGAAACAACATGTCATCCGATAATATACCGTGAAATGACATGTTGCCCGGTAAAATATTGTCATTTCACTTAAATAAGACAACATGTCGTTTTCTATCACAGCTTCTCCTATAGTAAAAGACCACACTACCCCTATGACGTCAGCATATTCTAACGGCAAGTAACGGATTGGTGGACCCTAGAAACGTTTTGACAACTTAGGGTACACGAGTGATAGATATAGAAAGTGCTGCAATACATTTGATAAAAGTGTCACTTAAGATTATATGACTGATAATTTCCCTAATTTAATAGATCGGAGAAGCCAAAGTTTTGATGCAACACAATAATTTAAAGGATGGCGCTATTCGCATTCTAAAAATTACTTTAAACACTCATACTTTAATAAAAAAATTTATTACTATAATATCCCTAAGTTAATTTACTATCAAGGACAATACTATTATTACTAAATAAAACTTTTACACTTGCCACCCATTCACCATTCAGTGCCATAAATTTAATTTTTTTCAATCTTAACAATACTCCCTCAACCGGTAGTCTCTCTTCTATTTCTTTGTTCTTCTTCTTCCCAATTGACTTTGCAATTTCAATTGCAAAGTGAGTAAATAAGTGAATAATATGAGGGGAAGCTATATACCATGAAGTGTGGTATAAAGATTGTGGATTAATCATCCTCAAGACTGGATTTTATTTTTTATTTTTTATTTGTCATAATATGATTTTGGTTTTTCCATTTCGTTCAAATTGATCGTGATGTTGTATTTATTATTTGATTAGAAAAATATTTAATGTGTTAAATTTTTCGAAGAATCAACTGTGCAAGTATAGGTGATTATTAAATATTGACAAAATTGCTCAAAGTAGAATAAAAATTTCATCTGAAGATGTTTAATAATATAGGATCTGTGTATGAGATGTATAGCAAGTGGTTTTTTTATGAATATTTTGCTCAAGATAGTATTGGTGAAGTGAGAATTCCGAATCAAAAGATAGAGACGTAGAGTGGTAGATTGTAATGAGAGAGCCTAGAGAGAGAATCAATATAGGAATGGACATGAAAAAAAGAGAAGAAGAAAAAACTAATATTATTTTCAGAAAAAAGTATAAAACATGTAATGATGAGGATTTAATTTAGGGTTATATTGGGATTTGTAAAAGTGTTTTGGGCAATTCTCTAATTTCAAAAATTCTCATAGTGTACTAAGTAATGAAGTATTCGACTAACTTTTTACGGTGCAAATAACCACACTCTAATTTAAATATTGTACTAACACCATTTTTTAACATGAAAAGCAAATAAAACGGATTTCGACTATAATTTTATTTATTGGAGTAGAATTTTATTTTATTGGAATTAATGTAAACTGAGCGGCTATGCTGATGAAAATTAGTGGCGAGAAAATTATGATTTTAATATCAACGAATTCCCTTATTTGAATAAAATGAAAGAATAAGTAAGAAGACAAAAAAAAATTGGACCAAACCGTTCTCTCTCACTCGTATTTTCAGTACTGCTTTAACGTTTTAACTCACCTTTCTTCCCAATTTTGAAAAAAAATATTTCTTTATCCTCAGTGGTTTAAATAACTTTTTCACTAAATTTAGCACTCATCAGTCATCACACTAGAATGAAGCCAAAAGCTATCTCCTCGGTGATGACGCCTTCTTTTAAGTGCGCATGAACATGATGGTAATGTCCTGTCCACTCCTGCCCCACATCGATTCAAAAGTAAATTCAATCTTACAATTTCACTTGATCCACCGTCATGCATGTTATCACCTTTCTTCTTTTTCTCTATGATCTTTCGCAGCATGCCTTTGCTTTTGTTTTTCCTTCATTTGCCATAATTAACTAAAAAGCATAACATGAAAAGCAGAATCGCACGTAAAGCAAATTGATGATGATGATGATTCAAATATAATTATTTATGACTTTTATTGTAGCTCAAATACACTTTGCCTTCATGGTGATTGTCGATGAAATTTGCCGTAAAAGTTTTTTCACCCTTACTTAGAAACCTAAGTTTGCATGCATAATCAATCAATCGTATTCTTGTTCGCATACAACTTGTTTTAATGTCATTTTCCCAAGCAAAATCAATGTAACATTTTGCTTTGCATGCTGATTGTGATTTCTTGTCGCACTTGCCTTGCCAACAATTATATATCTACGTTCGTGTATACACTCTAACTCTTTGTGAAAATGATCATTTTATTAGTGTTAATGTCGCATTAAATCGCAAAAAAAGGTACTTTTTTCAACATTTATATATAAACAATAACGATAATGAGGGGGGATATATATATATATATCCAATCTGGATCTGCCACAAGGGCGCCGCCGCTCCGCATTTTAATTTTTGGCTACCAAAAAAATGAGTCGGCTTGGCCAATTCATGTTCATATTAGGAAATATTAAGATTTCGCCACTTTGGTTTGGTATGAGAGGGCACTAGATACTCTTCTCTAATATAAAAAACCCACTTAGTTAAATAATAATTATACCCATTAAACATATATAACAATAATCTCAAAACGCAAAAGAGAGGCAACTTCCTAGTTATGCCTAGATTTCCCTTTTTTCCTTTTTTTTTTTCCAATAAAAAAAGTTATTTAGTTTAATTTTATATGTAGTCGACATCGATGTCTGTCTTCCAAAAAAATAAAAATAAATAAAAAAGCAAAATAAAAATGGCGCGTTTGCATGAGATAATAGTAAAGGTGGCTGGCGGCCACTGTGGGGGTTAGTCAGGTTTCAAGAAACTAACTAAAAGCCAACAGCAAATTATTAGAAGTGAATAGGCGTAGCAGGGCAGGGCCTTGCATCACAATCACAGTTGTAAAATGTAAAGAATCAATCTCATTTTCATTAATTCAATATATAACACACAGCCTCTCAGACAAAGATGGTAGGGGTCCATCAAGATGTGATCTACATACATGCTCCACGAGTCCTGCTTCTTTTTTCATTTAGGTTTTATTCATTTCTAACTAATTAGATTAGATTTTGGTTCTCACTGTTTGAAACTTGAATAAAGGTTTTTTTAATTTCTAAATAGCCCTCCATCTTTCGTTTATTGCCACTCTTGCTTCCATTTTATTGTCTATAAATAGCATCCCCTCATAAGCTCATTTCACACACAGCCACAACCTGCCTAGATTTTACATTTAAGTGATCAAAGAGATTGTGAGAGTTAAGGGAGAAACAAATAACAATGGAGAATTTTCCAGTTATTGACTTGTCAAAGCTCAATGGTGATGAGAGAAGTGCAACCATGGAAATGATCAATGATGCCTGTGTGAACTGGGGCTTCTTTGAGGTACGTAGTATATAATATAGTTAGTGTATATGCTACAACATTTATTATGAGAGATGGCTAGCCATCTTTGCTTCCTATTTCTCTAGCCTTTTATAATTTAAAGAATTAAAAAATTAATAAAAACGCATTTTTCTCTCCTCTTTCTCTCTCCCATCTTGACATTTAGCATTTTCCTGCTAACAATAAGATGTGTGTGTGTGTGTGTTTGTTTTAAAATTAAGTTGGTGAATCATGGGATATCATGTGAGCTGCTGGACACTGTTGAGAGGTTGACAAAGGAGCATTACGGGAAGTGTATGGAGCCAAGATTCAAGGAAATGGTGGCAAGCAAGGGCCTTGAAACTGTTCAGTCCGAAGTTAGTGATTTGGACTGGGAAAGCACTTTCTTCTTGCGCCACCTTCCTGTTTCAAACATGGCTGAAGTCCCTGATCTTGAAGATGATTACAGGTCACATACAATATGTACATATACAAAAGCTTTTGATGATTTTGTTGTTAATAAGCATATCTACTCAAAATGGCTTCATGTTTTATTTAACAGGAAGGCAATGAAGGAGTTTGCTGCTGAATTGGAGAAGCTAGCTGAGCAACTTCTGGAATTGTTGTGTGAGAATCTTGAGCTGGAGAAAGGGTATTTGAAGAAAGTGTTTTATGGGTCCAAAGGACCAACCTTTGGCACCAAGGTCAGCAATTACCCTCAATGCCCAAACCCAGATCTGATCAAGGGACTCAGGGCCCATACTGATGCTGGTGGCATCATCTTGCTCTTTCAAGATGACAAAGTCAGTGGCCTCCAGCTGCTCAAAGATGACCAATGGGTTGATGTTCCACCCATGAAACACTCCATTGTCATCAACCTCGGTGACCAACTTGAGGTAATAAATTAAAGCAAGATGATTTCTGGAAAACTTGTACATGGTCACTGTTTTGTTTTTGTTGTTAAAATATTAATTTGGCAATATGTGCATAGGAAACATAACCTCTTTTCTTTTCTTTTTTTAATTAAAAAAAAAAAACTTATTGACTAGATGCTAGATTCTAGCTTAATGAGTAGCGTAAACCCACTTGGGAAAAAGCGCTTAATTAAAAATATATAAGAATTTTACTAAGTTACAATTGATGTAACTTCCAACCCACTTACTAAGATATAAAATATAAATGTGGGAATTCTATTCTTTTTCCCTTGATTTTTACTATAAAGCCATGATTGGTTTTGTCTTGTCTTGTCTTGTCTTGTCCGTTTGATATAGGTGATAACCAATGGCAAGTACAAGAGTGTGATGCATCGCGTGATTGCTCAAACAGATGGTAACAGAATGTCCATAGCATCATTTTACAATCCAGGCAGTGATGCTGTGATCTACCCAGCACCAGCATTGGTGGAGAAGGAAGCTGAGAAAAGCCAAGTTTATCCGAAATTTGTGTTCGAGGATTACATGAAACTCTATGCTGGGCTGAAGTTTCAGGCCAAGGAGCCAAGGTTTGAAGCTATGAAGAACATGGAGACCATTGTGAGTCTGGGTCCTATTGCAACTGTTTGAGTTCCCTTGTGACCTTTTAGCGTTAAAGCTGAGTTCCCTAAGCTAGTGTGGAACATATATAGTTTTTAAATAAGCCGAAAGCTTGGACTGATCATAGTATTTGTGGAGTCAAAGTCAGTGGTTGTGGCGATTCAGGTATTTATTGTAGAAAGTGACCAAATGGAATCCTGTATTCCTCCTGTTTCATATGAAATTATATAAGATTATTTGGCCGTATTATGTAGGAATTATGATGTGCTTTATTTTTCTTTTCTGTTGGTCTTCCTCTTCAGTTTCTTTGCGCTTGTGGGTTCACATCCGGAAGACAAAACGTAGCTGGCTTGTGCGTTCATTTGAATCCTAGAGCTAGAACATTCAAACCGAAATAATTGCTCCTCTATCTATCAATTATTGAAATAAGAAGATATAAACAAATATTTAAAGAAAATTGTGGATGATCCAGTTCCATTTTCTGTTGCCCTTTGCTCGGTAAAGAAGAAAAAAGATTTTAAAAACAAAGAAATTTGGAAACTATTTGAAGCACAAACAAGATGCATATAAATCAGCTTTCCACTTAATATTGAGCTAGTACTCTCAGTGGCTTATCTCTTCTCCACTTGGCTATCTTCCTCTAATTGTAATCAACAAATATAATATGCTAATCACGATATGCTGCATTATTGTCCACAAAATAACCTCTAACTTCTGTAAGTAGAACAACAAAAATCTCAACTTACTGTAGACTTGGACATGGTCCAGAATGCCAGATCCTCATAAAGGTGAGTTAATGTATATTACCAGACACATACATACACATACATTGTCATCTAAAATGAAATTCTGGAATCTTTAATTGCATTAAATAATTGGGAAATGCCGATGTATCACTAGTCATAAATTTGCAATTTCACATTCTAGCATCCACAACTTCTTGCTATCTTAACTCTGAACAATAGAATAATTAGCTAAGTTTTCTGCTGCTGCTAGCCTAATCAGAATCCAAAGCAGTGTCCAGGGGCAGACGCATGAAACCAAACCGTCTCCTTGTATAATATTTTCATTTAAAAATCTCTGTTTTCGCAGGTTTCATATGTATAGTCAATGCAAACCAAACACACTATTAACATGCAACATCAACTCCAGAACTATAAATAAGCCGTACTTCTTACAACAAGAATGACAGCTACAAACCATATGACACAAAATATGTGGGCGGCAAAGCCAAAATCAAAGCCTACGCGCACATACAGTGTTTATTGGAAAATCATAACTGTTGCAAACAATTTATAAAAATTTCATCCTCAAAATTAACATGGAGACCTTAGATCCAAAATCACTAAGTACACCACTTTAAAGTATTGGCACCAAAATTTTCAATTCTGAAATGAAAACCACCTTTGGTTGGGGAAAGATGTCAATAACTTCCTTTTCCAAGTAAATTCTCATCATTAATGTGAATGCATGAAAAACACTTAATGAAGCCACCTTGACGTTGAAATCGGAGTTATTAATTATTTGGTACTTGATTGGCCGCATTGTTCTTATCTGGTTCACTAGTTTTATGAGTGCTTTGATTCTGAACCTTCTTTTCCTCTCCTTCTACTGCATCTCCATTGGAGCAATGATTCTTCAGAACCATCGACACATCATTCTCAGAAGCTCCAGCAAGCTTAAAGCGGTCAACTGCGGCATCAAGATTTTTGTTCCAACCATCCAGCCCTAATTTGCACTCGACTTGGGATCGCTCAAAAAGCATGTTACCCCAGAAGAGATGTATTTGGGATCTCATTACTGCTGCTTGTTCTGCTGCTTCATCAGCTGAAATCTCACCCTGATCAGTTCCTGAGCGGTCTCCATCAGAACCACTTCCTTGTTTCTTCCTCCTCTTCAACAATTCATCCCTCTTGCTTGGATCTTTCAGCTCGATGGCTCTCTGCTCCTCCAGCTTCTCCCACATCTCGGTTGCAGATTTCATCTTTTCCTCCGCACTATCAAAAAGTTGAAGGGTTTCTGTAGCATCCCATCCTGAAAGATCAATTTTCTTAGCAAGCGCATAAGACCAATGAAGTTTGGCCATTTCAAACTGCTGTTGGCCCAATGCCAGCAAACCCTCATAGAAGTCAGGTTTGATAACAAGTGCCTCCTCATACTTCTCTTTGGCCAAAGAATATTTTTCCTTTACCCAGTCATAAGCTGTTTGAAGCTGTGCTTCCACCACCTCCTTTCCAGCAGACTCATCTAAGGGGATCCGTTTCCTTGCTGCACACATATGAACATTTCCCCAATTGAAGAAAGCCAAAGCAGCCACCTCCTGGAACTTTAAGGCAGCCTTGTCAAACAGATTTTGGGCTTCTTCACTGGTCACTGTCTCCTCAAGAGCCTCTGAGCAAAGCTCCATCCCGAGCTCATGCAAGTCAATATGAGCATCTGGGTCAATACCAACATGGCAGCGGAAAAGTTGGGCAAACTCAAACAACCAATCATCGATCTCTACTTCCTTGCTCAGATCATCTGATCCAGGTTTCTCCTTCGCAGCATCTTTATCTGCTTTATCAATCTCAGTATCAGCAGCTTCAAGCACAGACTCAGCAGGAGAGGAATGAGATCCGCTTTCATCTCCCTTAGTTCCCTCACTCTCAAGAGGCTTCTCCTCCTCTTCTTCCAGCACAGGCGGTTCTTGTTCTGGGCTCACCTCAACAATATGCAATCTCAACATCCCAACTGAATCAGATTTATCTGCTTCCGGCTCTTTTGTCATGAGGCTGTCTGAAGATGATTCTGCCAGTCTAAGTTCCGCTGTGCTGGTAATAGTTACCAAATCTCCATCATTATCCTTGTACTTGATCAAAACTGACTTGGATGCAGGAAAACGCTTGCTCACTGTCTCCCTTAATGCTTTGAAACTGCAATTCACTGGCATTTGACCAAGCCTTATGTCATGATCATAAACAAGCTTCAATGGCCTCCATCTTATGGGGACCTCCAAAGGCTGCCCACGAGTGTCCAATGGCACTGCTGAAGATAGTGACTGCTCTCTGTGGCTATCCTTACTCGGATTGCCATAAGATCTTCCATTTGATGGCTTCAATGCAAGCTTCGAAAATTGGCTTTTGTTCTCCAGACCATTTTCAGCGGTTACATTCATTAGTGGCTTGTCTTGCTTGTTACTAGGAGGTAACAATGATCCCCCTGGCGGAGCTCCAGCCTTCTTTCCTGCTGGACGGGCAGGTAAACAAGGTCCTAGGCCAGCAATTGGGGCACCACGAACTGCAGAAGCCCCAAGGGCAGCAGGGGATGGGCGGCTTTGGAGATCCTGCTGGGCCTCCTGGCGAGGTCCCAAAGCAGTCCTCAATCGCTGAGCAATCTCCAAGGCATCTCGATGATTCGGCTCAACCCCTAACAACACCTGAACATCCTGCATCGCCATTTCATACTTCCCTATGGCATCAAAAGCTCGGGCCCGCCTAAGGAGAGCTCGAACAAACCTAGGCTGAACCTGAAGTGCCAGAGTACACTCAGCAATCACAGTCTCATAATTTATAGGTTTCATTTGCATCAAACAAGCAGCCCTATTGCTATGAAACACAGCTCGGTCCGGATGGGTTTTTGGAGTAAGCCGAAGAGCATTATCATATTGTTCAAGAGCGCCCACATAGTCCTTACTTTGAAACCTCTTATTCCCTTCTTCCTTCAGCTCATGGGCTCTCTTCAAAAAGATTGAAGAGTCCAAATCAACACCACCATTAGAATTTGTACTGATGTTTGCATTAGAATTATCAGCTGCAACTTGGTTTGCATTTGAACCACCCTTCTTTCTTCTACCTCCGGATTTCCCCATATAACAATAAACTTATTTGCGCTCACCCAAAAACAAAAAGCTGAATTATATCTTTATATATAAGCTTGTATCAGATCAAAATAAAATTTAAAAAACCAATCTCTTAAGTATTTTCAAGGTAAAAATTTCACCTTTATATGATAAAAAGAGATAGTTGTACTTACAAATGATAAAGCTTCGATTTGAAGCTTTTCTTTGAAGAGCGTGAATTTGGGATTGCCCAGTTAAAGCTTTTGATGCGGATGCCTAGAGTGCAAGATAGTAATTCGCAGAAATGTTTGCGAGCCCGGTTAATGGAAAGAAGTGACAATAGAAGAAGGGGTTTTTGGGGAGGGTCTCACCCGGAGTTGAAACCCTAGATAATCTGTTTCTTATTGGATTTTGATTATCTATGATGGATTCTAGTTTAATGCTTTTACATTATTGTGGACCGTTTGATATGTTTACTTTTTAGGGGGCAGTCTTTGATTTAGACCTTTCAATTTGGATATTCAATCGTGCATGTCATGACCAGGGATGGTAATGAGGTAGGGATGAGGAGGCATACTTCATTTTTTCACTCTATTAAAAATTTTATTTTCATTTCTCATCTCATTTTTTAATAAATTTAATAAGGTGGAGATAGAGAATTCTCATATGGAGAATTACTTTTCCATTTTTACCATATTTTTTATTTATTATTTTATACTAGGTATGAATATATAATTTTAAAAAAAAAATCACAAACGCAAATAAAATTCATTACCGTAATCTAAATTATTTAAATTATTAAAAAATTTCTAAAATTTTGAAACAATATCTTGAGATGATATTAAAACTGTAAAATATTTGGATAAATAATAACTAAAATCATAAAAATATATAATAATATTTTAAATTCTTATTTGTTAACTGCTTTATCTTCTCTTTATCATATTCATATAATCTATGATAATAAGGTTTATCATTCTTTTATAAATAATTTAATATTTTAAAGTTGAATAAGAATTATATTATAGGATTTTTTTTTAATTATAGCCTATTTATATTAAGTAAAATCAGAAAGAAACCTTATTAATCAACATTGTTAAATACTTAAATGATAAAAAAATTATTAAATAAAAATTAAAAAAATATTTATTATAAAATTTATAATAAAGATTGTGATGGAAATGGGGTGGGGAGTACAAAATCAAATCCTACCTCATTAAAAATTTATAATTATTTTTCTCAATTCTCCACTTCATTCTCAAAAATTAATCAAAATCTACTCCATTTGGAGCGATTCCTAAAACCGCGGAGGATTTTGCCAGTGACTCGTGACTCAAGTCTGGGCCACGGGATCTCCATAAATCCAGTCCCACGTGTGGCACCCAGCACAAATCATCAAACTTTCCATCCATACGGACCAGACCGCGCTGGCTCGCTATATTTCCTCTTGCTTTGCATTTTTTTTTAATTTCCACTAAAAAAATTAAATTTAAATAAACTTTTCACTGTACAAAAATGTTAACACACTCTCATTTTTTTCCTTCCTTTTTGAACAAAAATAGGATTAACTCGAAATTTTTAAAAGTAGAGAGTAATTTAAAGATAATCAATTTACGAATAGGATAATCTAAAATTTAACCATACAAATATCACGGTATTATTGATGGCATTCAAATATTTGAATAAAAGATGCACAGACACTAGGGCGTGGTTCCAATGGCGTGCACAAGAAATAAAATCAGTAGGGACAAAAATTTTGACCGACATAAAATATAAATAAGAAAGAAAATATATAAAAAATCAAAGTTTTATTATTATATACATATATTTAAGATTGTCAAATATCTTTATCTTAAAAATAAGTGGTATGTAATTCGAACTTCACTTTTTATGTGTGTGTAAATATTTATGTGATTTTTAAATAAATTTTAAACATGAGTTTTTTAATGCATTTTGAAACTAAATTTAATGTTTCTAATTAGTCTAATGAGTTAATATATAGTTTATCAAAGCTAGAAAGAAAATGTCTTGTGGATTTTTTGGACTAAATGGGGCATTGCCCCTGCTTGTTCCTTAGTGGCTTTGCCACTAGCTAAATTGAACGTGAATATATTTGCACCCATTATTATTTGAGTTAGAATAATAATTAAGCATAAAAGTTGGTGTTTGATGAGAGATATTTCTCATCCGATCAAAAGTTTTGTTAAAAATATATATAGCTACTTATACCACCCCACATGTCCAAAAAAATGTTATAAAAGCACATGATGAAATGTTTCCTATTACTATGGATTCATGATTGAATAATGACAACATTTGACAATATAAAAGTCACATGACAATTTATATTTAGTTCAAAAATATTGCTAATCCAATATGGTGAAATATGGACAAAGATCGTTAATAAATCCAAGGCATAAAATAAAATAAAATAATGGACGGTGGAGATTTAGATCTGAAATTAAATCTCCAGCCAAGTTTGCTTTCTTTGATGTATAAATGCAAACCAAAAGGATCCAAAAGGGACCTTTTGACTAATTTCTCACTAGACTAAAAAAAAATCCAAATTTCAAATTCATAAATTTCATAAAACATATACTGAAAAAGGCATGAAAGTGCCTTCACAAGTACATGCTCGAGTCTAATTTGTAAAGATTCTCAAAAACATGGATGAAATCCAATTTAACTATAATCATGTATAATTTCATTTTTTGTGTTCCTTTTTAATAATTATGTCCCAAGATTATTAAAGGTGTTTTTTGGAACCTTCAGAATAAAAGATATTTTCAATAATAGACATGGTTAACTTTATAAAATAGAATTACATAAGTATTGAATTATGTTTTGTGTATCTTATAAGAATAGGAAATTTAATTATGTAGCTTGGTACTTAACAACGGCTCGGGCTTGCGAGTTTTAAGCCCAGCCCGCATGGTGAATTGAAGGATATGGGCTCAATTTTTGAAAGTCCGTATATAGCGAGCTTGGTTATGGGTCTGACCTAAAAAGCCCGGACAAAGCCCGGGCTTTGTAATATATATATTAAAAATTTTCAAATTAAAAAAAAAAGGAAAAGAAAACAAAAAAATCAAAATAAAAAATGAAAATACCATCTCCCAAATTCCCAACCTAGTAACCCTAAGTTAAACAAGCAAAACCAAAACATTTGCAATTTGCAAACAACAGCTGCCTGTCACAAATCACAATCCTCATTGCCTCACAGCCATCATCGCCATCGTCAACAGCCGTGCCGAGCCCAGCACGCTGCACCAGGAGTCACACTATCACAGTATCACACATTCACTCACCCAGCCTTACCAAGTAAGGCAACAGCCAATAGCCGTCGGCTTCACTGCCTCACCAGCCGCCATTGTTCACGCGAGCCTCGCTCCATTCACGCAGCAGTGACCCAGCACTAGCAGCCGCATGACGCAGCAGCAACCACGCGACCTAGCACCACCAGCCGCGCGAAGAAAGACGAATTGACCACCCGAGTATGCGACCCGAACCAACAAACCATCACCAAGTCTTCACCTCAAGTAAGCTTAACTTTTTTTTTTTATTGTAGGAATTTTGAGAAAATATTGTAGAATTTCAAATATAATGGAAAATTTGAAGTGGGTTTTGATTATATGGGCATGGCATTGTCTTGTTTATTCAAGGTTGAGGAAACTGTTTATAATTTTAGCGCATAGTTTAGATGTTTGCTCAAGTGAATTTGACCACGCTTTTAGCACATCACTCTCACTTTTTCTTAACAGCTAATGGCAGTAACTGTAAATTAGGTAATTATGTATTGGGTAATCATATATAATTAGTATTTTGTGGTTTATTATATTGTATTGTTAATATTTTGTGTGTTCGATCATATATAATTTAAGTATTTTTTTTAGTTTATAGTATTATTAAAAATTTATTTTAAAAAATTTATAAAAGCCCAAGTCAGACCTAGGCCTGCTCAGGATTGGATGGGCTTTCAGTGGGCTTGGGCTTGGGCTTGCTTATGAATACATGGGCTTGGGCCTTGGCTTGCAAAAGCGCGGCCCAGGCCCGCAAATTGCCCACCTTATTAACAAGTGAAGTTTTTTCTTTTTAATTTATTGGTCCTTAATATTAGTCCCACTTTTTTCCCAAAAAAAAAACAGAAAAGTAAAGAAAAGAAAAGAAAAGAAAAGAAAGAAATATTAATCCCACTTTATTTGGAATAAATTTTGAAATTTATAGCCTGTAAGTTTAGTGTTTGCTTATTATGAATATCTAATAATGTTAGAGATTCCAATCTTTAAATTTTAACATGTATCCTAATATTATGTATCACTTATCTAAATGATGAATATAAAATTATTTATTATTTTATTAATTTAGTATATTACATGAATATCAACGTAATTGTAAACAAAGAGATAAAAAGAGTTTTATTCAAGTAGAAAAAGATAATGGAGGCCCCAAAACAAGTGAGAAAGCCCAGGTGTAGAGCTGCGAAGGGCACTGCGGTCATTTCACTGATGCTAGGGTTTCAGAGAGTTCTCTATAAAATTAAAACCCCTGCAGCACACTACGCTTTCAGCATATGTCGCGTCGACTTTGTTCGTGTTAGTGAAAAATTTTGTGGGTTTGCTGGTTTTGAGGGGAATTTAAATGGCTGCCTCGGTTCTGTTAAGCGAGTGGAAGACGATTGTGTCTCTCCATTTTGGAAGAACACTGAGGCATATAAAGATCAACGGCCGAGATATCGTTTCAGTCGTTATTTCTCTTGATTGACGATTCGATTGTTGCTCGTCCACATTAAAATCTCTGCTTCCTCTAATTTTAGTCCATCCTTGATTCAAGTTGTTTTTTTTTATTTTCCCGTACTCTAATTTTTAGTCTGGAAACTTCTTAGAATGAAAGAGAATAATATAGATAACCTTTTTAGTTCAGTATTAAATGGAATGCCCGTCATAATATATATGTTCTTTCACTTTGAACCATTGGAGAGCAAGCATACATGCTCACATATCTCTTTCATGACGTGTTCTTGATTCAAGTATTCGAATCTCATATTCATAAATATGTTGCCTATGGTTTTCGTAGGACTCTAGACACACAAAGCTTAAGAGCCTCAAAAATTCAAAATTATAGTTTACTTTCATTCCCAATAAGACTGCGAGTGGAAACAATTGGCCCTTTTGTTTGAATGTCATTAAGCAAAAGATATCACATCTATTAACCATGAAACAATCTCTTTGGGAGAATGCCAATGCTTCTGCCTGGAAAATTAGCAGAAGAAAGTTAATAATAAAACAGGATGATATATTTGAGGATGAGAGAAAGATATACTTGGAAAAAATGAAAACCCTAAATGTATAATATTCTATTATCCAAAGAAAATAAATGCAGGTATCATATACTATGTTCAATCTCTCCTTCTCAAAGAAAAATAATAATATTACTATGTTTATACTATGTTCAATCTCTCCTTCTCAAAGAAAAATAATAATATTACTATGTTTATCTAGACTCTGCTCTTCGTTTGTGTTCCAGAAAAAGACTGCTCTTGTTTGGTATTCCAGAAAAAAAAAATAACACCATTATGTGTAGATAACGGAATGTTATCTTGCTGAGCATGAAAATGACATGGGCGAGTGTTTCAAGCTGGAAATATCAAATAACTCTATGAACCTCTGATCTGATAACCTAGCTTTTGCAGTGGCAAACCTCTGGTACTCGTCGAAAATAGAAGACAGGCACCATTTTTGCAATTTCCTTATGCAGCCTACAAGACAACCGGTACGGTGCTGCACAAGATATTGATGAACCATAATTGGGGGAGAATTTAACTTGAAACTTAAAAAGAGTAAGGAAACAGGAAAAATGACAATAAAAGTACCTTTCCTCGTTTGCAATGAATTAGAACCGGGTGGTTCCTTTCATCTGGCATGGCATGACATGGCAAAGTGCACAATAAGAAGATTGTAAAATTATAAATTACATTCTGTAAGTTCAAGTATCAACAATACCAAGGACTACTTTCAGCGCTTCACGAATTGTTTCTTCTGGGATGTTTACAAAAGGCTCCTGTCCACATCGTTATGGGTTTGAAAAACAAAATGTCAGTTGGAATAATTCACAGATGAACATTTTGGTGGCTATTGCTGCAACAAATAAACAACTGGCTACTGATAAACATAGACCAATGCACCAACAAGTTTGTATTCAAGGCTAATATTGCAAAAAATTTGGCAGATGACTAGAAGTTACTAATAGTAGTACGGTGAAAGCTAACAAGCTTATTTGATCCCTTTCTGTGTTTTCATGCCTTCTCTCTGCCCACCTTAAGTTAGTATAGATCAATTTAAAATCTCATAGCAGTAAAGTTCTATTTCCAGAAGCTGACAGACAATTCAAAAACCTAGAAGATGATTAATGATTTATCCGACACTTCTCTTTTTCAACCTCTAGCATACTGTCTGAAATGATTCATCTTACCCACTATATCAATATATTTACTTTTCCAATGAGGTCATTAAAAAAGCAAAGGAAATTGCAAATGGAGAAGAAATGAGAGGCAAGCATGGGGTAAAAAGGAGTGACTTGTTGTGAGTAACAGCAGAAGGGTTGTCAGGGTAGGAAGTTGGAAGGTGGGCAGGAATCTTGGTGGAACATCACTAGAAAAGCAGGCTGGTTATTATAAAGATAATTTAAACATCATAAACTTATTCCAGTTTTCATATTCCAACCTTAATATAGGCACCAAATAATAAAAAAAAAAATTTGCAGTGCTAGACTATGCAGCAGTTTAATGTTTAGCCATAAAAATCCGACCACCCAACAATTTGGACCTCACAGAGCACAAAGCAGAGTAACTTCCTCAATAATAGAGAATACACAGCATGAGGATCATATAACAGGCATTAGATTTAATGACATTCAAAAGCTAATCTAAACTTTTAGCCATTTGGGTACTTGAAGATGCAACAAATATCAGTCATGCCCAAAGAATGAACATTTAGACATGACTGATCAGATAATAAGGGAGATAACTAATAATACACATGATTGCCAAAATCAAACTAATAAAACACATGATTGTGAATCCAAACGTAAACAACATGCTTATTAGAAATTCAAGCAATTAAAAGTGTGTCACTGTTAGCAATAGAACTTCAAATTTAACAATCACTATAAATTAATGAAATTTTTACCTTGCATCCATCAATTCCAAACTGAAAAAGCTGAATCCTATTAGCCTTCAAGAATTCTAAATTCGAGTCTGGATAAGGTTCGGGGCACAAATATCTAATGGAATAATAAAATGTGTTAAACGTTAAAAGATTCACGCGATGAAATAAAAAACTAACATATAACTTAATTGGATTCATAGAATATCTGTAATGTAAATGTATTAATTTTAGAAAATGAACTCACATGACAGAACGGAGCCCTAACGACTTCAAGAAGCTGAAATTGGCAGAATCAGGAAAGCCTGACCGGAAGATGCCGTTATCGACAATCGCGAAGTTAAACGGCGGAACGAACAGCTCTTCACCGTCTCTGGAGCCTTTCTCGCCTGTTCCATTCATCGGAGCCGGCGACTTCTCCCTTACCGTGCGAATCTCTCCATCACAGCCGTCGACTTTCATTTATTTCCCGCCAAAAAAAAAAAAAAAAATGAAGACGTTGAAATTGGATTCTAAATTAATATATATATATATATGTGTGTGTTTTTTTATAAGAGATTCAGTATTCCACTGATATAAAAGAATCTCGTATAGGAGGATCTCTTCTCTTTTTGTGAATCTCCGAAATCCTAATCCTCGCTTTTTATACAGTGAGGATCTCGACGTCTTAAGAAAGTTTTTGTTTCACATTTTAATATTTTATTCTTATTCATTTTATTTAATTTTTTTTAAAATACTTTTATATTGTTTAATTTTTTTTAATTATAAATAAAAATATATTGTTTATATAATTAAATAATTATTTTTTTAAAAATAATATAATTAATTAAATATTTATTTTTAATTAAATAATAATATTATTTTTATAATAGTATGTTAATGTCATATTTTTATTAATAAAATTATCAAAAGATAAATAAAAGATATTTTTTTAAAAATAAATAATTTACATATATAATTTTAAAATTCAATAATTTATAAAAATTTTAGTTTAATAAACTGTAACCATCAAATAATTTTCTTTATTTTTTATTTAAGTCCTTTATTTTCTCACGAGATACGCTCACGCAAAGGATGATCTCATGCCTCTGGGTCTATAAACTATAATAGAGTACCCAAAAAGCAAAGACCTTTAAAACACGTGCAAAGAATTTTTTCACGGTTTCAAAATCTTAAATTAAATTAAAATTGTGGTTAGAGTGGGATTAAGCGGTGAACAGCTGGCTTTAAAATGTTAACAAATCACATGCAGTGTAGTGGATTAGGATTATTGGTGGCGGATGAGTCACTGCCAATATGTTTTATTTGGTAAACCTCACGAAATTTAATGGAAGCTGTCGTTCGTTAGGCCACGGCAAATCCCCGTTCTGCCCTCATCAAACCCACCCAGCTAGGTAGGGTATATGATTAGGAGGCGGTCTACTAGACTTGATTTATATTAGTCTTCTAATTAAATCATGAGTAGGATTGAATATACTGTCTGCTAATATATGTGGAGTATATATTCCTATAATGTGAGTGTCAGTAAAAATTTAAGTTGTGTCATAAGGTCCTATTAAGTTTTAAGTATATTTAAATTTTTTATCATAATATACATACCAATGTAATAAAAATACACACACAAAAAAATCACAATTTATATAAATTTTCTTTAAGAGTATTCTTCTGGTGAGAAAATTTCATTTTGATGAAATAAAGATCCAATTAAAAGATAGAAAAATACAATTTTAATTTATAAAACATTAAAAAACCATTATATTGAAATATCTATTTTTTGTCTTTAGTTTGATTATATATATATATATAATAATAATAATAATAATAATAAAAATAATGCTATAGTGAGGACATTATATATATATATATATATATATATATATATATATATATATATATATATATATATATATATATATATATATTCAATCACGGATCCCTAACCATATTAAAATCAGGACGGACTAAAAGATAAAAAATCACATATTTTAATATATTACAAGACAAAATACACTGTATTAAAATATGTGTTTTTTTTTTTATCTGTTAACTTACTCCTTACTTTAATATGATTAGGAATCCTTGATTAAAACACACACACACACACACATACTGCAAGCACTCAAATGCACTAAAAAATGAGCAACTAAACATGCGGAATAATATGTTACTTTTTGTAAATAATATTAAAGTTATGGATTAATCAAATAGCACCACTAAATAATTAGATTTTATAATATCATAATCAGGTTCAGAATTTGTAAAATCTGAATTTGAACTAGAAATTACAAAGTCTGGATGTCTGGATCTGAGCTCCATATATAATTAAATAACCTTAAAATAATTTTGGATTAACATACAAAATTCAAGAGTGCAAGTGGTCAAGAGTCACAATTTCTTACAACGACGATTTACAGTTTCTTAATTTGTTTTGGCTTGTCTAGTTTGAGGGGTCTAATCAAATTTTCATTTTATTTTACTGGTAAGTAAAGTTGGTGCAAGAAAGGGATGGAAACTGGAATTTGTACACTTAACAAAAATGCTATGCGTTTCACCTTCAGAGAGAAAAGATTATGCATAATTGCCCGCCCAAATGGAACTCTAGCTTCTAAGCTATTTCTTAATTGAGAAGACTTTGTGCCCACTCCGAAAGCTCCTTGTAACAGAAAGGAAAATGGTAAGCAACAAGATTAAAAGTATGTCATTGATAATGAATTCATATTTTTAATAGAAGATAGTGAATGAAAGCTTCATAGCTGGATAAGTTGGCTCAATTAGAAATATACTGAGTTGATACTTGATACATGATGGCAAGCAAAAGCAAACGTTATTAACGGTGCAGGGGGATGAGTATAAAGACTTCCCTAATCTACCTATTTGACATTTGATGGCATATACAGTTTTATTAATCACCAAATTATGGAGAAACAAGGTAGTAGCTAAGACATCCATCAAGAACTTGATTTTTGATTGCTTTTGATTTTACCATTTAGGCTGCAAGAACAAGAACTTTGATCGCTCCTTTACTGTTTGCTGTTAACATTGTTGGGCTATCACTCTTCCAGCACACAGCACTGATGAAATATGATCCCATATCGTCATCAACATCATCCGCATCGGAACCAAATTTATGTGAAGCTGCAGGTTTGGCGATTGCCTATAAATTTACAAATAAAAGTAGTTATTTAATGATCTGATGCCAAAATACTTGATCATTTGTTTTAGATGCTTCCCAACCTTGTGATACACAAACACTTCATTTGTTTCACTGCCACAGGCTATGTATTCATTGTTTACTGTAAGACCCACAAAGTTCTTCTCATTTGTATGGCCTCTAAAAGTGCGCAGCTGGGAAAATTACAATACATGAAGAAAAAAATTTAATTGTTGCATTATAGAAACAATATTTCCATTTATTTGAGGAGTCATGATAATCAAAATCCTCAAGTGGAAGAGATGCTTATGGGCAGATTAACTTACTGGGAGATTTTCCTTTACATCCCACAAGCGCAATGAGCTGTCAGTAGATGCAGAAGCCAGTTCATTGTTGGACAAAAATTTTACATATGACACAGCTTTCTTGTGCCCACTGAACACACAGAGCGGTTGGCTGATATTTCTCAGGTCGTAGTAGTGAATGTGATGATCTGCAGAACCCACCTGCAAAAAGTTGATTCATGAACTTTCTGGGTTGAATTACAATTACACGTTGTTGAGCAAAAAGTTTCAGAATTTTCAATCACACATAGGTCAAAGAAAATATGGACATAGATGCACATTATATTTCAAAAGATGATTATGCTCATATCCTTTTGCAAGGACCTATCCATGACGTGCTCTAGAGAGAAAATGTAAGTGCACTTCTTAACAGAAAAAGATTTAAGGAGACACACCGCCACATAACTGCTGGATACAGGATTATATTTGACAGAACAAATATTTGCTTTCATATCAATGTTGAGAGCACAAGCTTCTTGGTTGGTGCACCAAATTTTAACCTGCACAATACACAAAAGCAGAGAAACAGTTGGAGAAGTCTTTAATTTCGTGATGGTAGTTATAAATCTTTAAGTTTGATCTTTAAGTTTGTGAAACATTCAGATCTTGTAAATAAATAATAAAAAAATTTACTCCAAAATTGCTGCTTTATATTATCTTATAAACAATAGTGAGCCAAACTCTTGAAAGATACAACTAATGGTGAAGAGGGCATGTAGCTATATTCTCAAGCGCTTTGACTGCCACCAAAAGGAGAGAGATCAACAGTCTTCATGGACGAGGTCCCTATTTTCAATTTCATCTTCATCATTTCTGCTCTTTATATAACTGATTGATCGTCAATATCATTCCTTTTAAGCAAAAGATTCAGACGACTCAGTCCTAAAATATTAACAGAATATCCACTCTACCTTGCAGTCATCACTACCGGATACTAGCATTGAAGGTTCGGTGCATGAAAAATCAACACTCCAAGCTCGTTTTTCATGCTCCTCATATTCCATCACACTCTGGAAGGAAAAGAGGCTCGTTAATGGCGATCAAGGACAGAAAATAACAGAAATATATAATTTATCACAAAAAATGCATGTGAGATCAAACTGCCTGAGAATGTCATACGTATTGAGGGCAAAAGAAATGAAGAGCTAGCACTGTACCTGACTAGTGGTTACATCCCAGACAGTTACTATCCCTTCATAATCACTACTAGCAATAAGGTTTTTTGTGTACTTGTTCCAACTCAAGCAACTAAGTTTAGATCGAGTGGGCATCTCCACCACGGGATAATGCACATCTCTTGGTTCATTCACCATCTGTAACAATGACAAAAGCAGATTTGACAAATCAATTAGAACATAACTATCATTGAAACACATGATTAGAATTCATCAGCTAATCACAGGCACGAAACAAGATGCAAGAAACTGCAAGTTAACTGTCCAAACCTACTACCAAGAAACATGCCAACTGATTTCTAAAGACTGAATTCACCAACGCCACTGAACAAACAGAGTTTCTATATGTCCACTACATACCGAGGAAAACTCAAAAATCTTAATGCGCCTTGAAACTCCAGCAGTAGCAAACAACTCATCATCACGATCAAATTCTATACTGCAATAATAGATTCAAAGTTATAGAACCTCACATTATGAGCCGCATGAAATGAATATTAGAACAGAGTAGTAGTATTTTTGAAATAGAATTCAATTAATAAGATATATGCAAATTTTAGTGAAGATAAAATTTCAGTACTCCAGTGACCAATATATACTGTAAGATGAACATCTAGAGTAACAAATGTTGCAAAATTAAGTAATCATTTTACTTTCACTATCTTTAAAACTCTACATATGTACAAGGACACTCATACACACATAAAGGAAAGCATATTGCCAATGCAATTGAAGGAGTCAAAAAACAGAGACTGGAAAATTTTTCTTGAACTATAGATAGTAGCTTGAATGAAATTTCATAAAATGATAACATTTTCACTAACCTGGAGATAATATTGGCAGCATGGAACAGGTCTCCATGCCTAAGTTCAGCAATGACCCTCAGTCTACTATTTGAACAAGAAACGAGAAAAAAATAAGCAACTAAAGCAAAGCGTCAATAAATGCAGCAACAAAGTGATACCCATACAAGAAAGAGGAATTATTCACCTGTACTGCATAAAAGTAGCTAGCACGGACTGGAAATCCTCAAGACCAGGATGATAACCTTCTCTACTTACTGCACGTAAGTCCCTTTCATCATCTTTATGAGTCTGTCCAATTGATTGCCGCCGCTTTTGCAAGTAACACTCTTTTAAGTCATTTAACTGTATCCAGTACAAAAATTTAGGGGCAACTTGATCATAGAAATAACAAAAATCACTTTAAATTTACAACATCACCGACCTGAGCATGTACTCGTTGCTTTCTTGCTGTAGTCAGTCCAGATTGAGATACATATTGCGAATCAGGTCCACCGTAAGCATCCTTCATTTGCAGTCCTTGAGAGCTTATTTGAGCCTTCTCATCAGTCTTCTTGCTCTGTGCGTCGGATGAACCTATCCAGCCTTGTATGTTGCTGGTGTTAGAGATAATACCACTGCTGTGTCTATCAACCAGTGAAGGGAAAGGTTTTACTGCAGTGAAATCATCAGAGGTCCTTAATTTTGCTAAGCATCTTCCCCTTGCTCTGTATAATTCTATTCTATGTTTCTCTACAGCATATATATCCTCCTTAATGCATCGAAGATCAGTTTGAATCTACAAAGCCGAAAAAGAAGATTAAACTAACAATTACTTGTTTTTAAAACCAAATAAGGGAGATTCAAGAATGAGATTAAAAAGAAAAATGGAAATTATGTTGAAAACATTTTTGAAGGAGCTATTAGTTTAAGAATATGTCATGCATATGTATAAAATCAAATCCAAAGAACCTCATTAAGCTCTTCAAGCTTTTGCTTCCTAAGGCAATGCAAAAAGTCGAGTAGAATTTGCATATTGGTCTCTGCTTCTTCTTGCTCCAACTTCCTCTTCTTTGCCACAAGGAGAGACAATAGCCCATCTAGCTCTTTAACTGACACCTCACAGCCCTGTCTAATAATGATCACCGAGAAAGAGTTATTTTATTAAATGTTGCATACATGCTCAAATAGAAATAGTAAGCAGAGTCATCCGCAGAACATGCAATTATATACTCTCATGATTATAACTTAACAGACCTGCTGCAATGCAAGACGAAGTTGTTCAATTGGAGATGCAGCATTTGCAACTTGACAAGCAGAAGTTTTCTTCAACAACTACGAAGTCAAAAGCAAAATTCGAATACAACAATTAAAGAAGAAGAACACAAAAACTAAAGAAATTAGGACATAAATTTTAAGTCGCAAGGCTGATACTGATTGACTAAATTGCTACATAGTCGATACAAAATAATAGGAAATGGAAACAAAGTAACCTTATTGAGCAACAGATTAGGAAAAATGTGCTTGCAAGTGAGGTAACAACCACAACAAGGACAATCACTCTTGTTTCTCAAGTGAGTGAATATACACATGTAGCAGAAACTATGTCCACACGCCGTCATAAACGCATCCTTCATCAACTGCATGCATATCGGACACGACGTGTCCCTGTCCACCTCCACCTCGACCGCCACCTCCTCCGCCGTTCGCGGCGCTAATGGAGCTTCCGATTTCAAGGCCGGAACCACTGCGCCCGCAGCACTTGAGTGCTCTTCCATTCGTTTTTTTTTTTTTTTGTGTTTCTGGATGTAAAATGAGAAATGATGATCGTGTTGTGTTGTGTAGCCGTGGAGGTGTATGAGTACTGCTCATTGAAAGAGAGAAGTTTGTGAGGGTGAAAACGGACCACGTTAGGCGGCAAATTCGTGTTCGTTCGGATGAAGTGAATTCGTTTGCCGTGGCTGTGCGTATCCCCATATAAAACGACGCCGTTGAATCTTTTACTAGAGTCATATTTTAGTAAAAGCGCGGCTTAAAAGTTACGTAACTTTTTGGGGTATTTTTTTTCTGTAGTTGAGATGCTCTGATTTTTAAGCAACGTGGAAAAAAAATTTATATTTAAAAATTAATAATAAATGATAAATTTAATTTATAATAATTTTAATAAAAATAAAAAAGATATTATAAATTTTTTAAATATAAATATGAGATCAAATCAACTTAATTTTTAAAATAAAACAGTCATTATATACTACATACTTTAACTATTCAACTTCAATATTAAAAATAACCTAATTTATATCAACTAAAGAGTTATATCCAATGACCCAAAATTACACTTAACTTGTTTGGTACAACTCTTACATTACATTAATTTATCATTTTTATATCAATTTATTTATTTACCTTCTATTAACAAGTCTTATTTTTTATTTATAAAATTTATGTTTTATTTTGCACTTAATATTGATTTACTAGTTTTATTTTATATTTATAAATTTTTGTTTTGTTTATCAGTAATATATCAGTTTATCACTCTTATATTAGAGCATCTCCAAAAGACTCTATTAATTTTGCTCTTTAAATATTGATTTGCTTACCTATGTGGCAAATAAAAGAGTAAAAAAATATGTTATCTTTCAAAAGACTCTTCAAATAAAAATAAGTTAATATTATTTTAATCAAATGAATTTTTTTTAAAAGAAAAATAAATAGTAATTAAATCACTTCTATATCTCTCTCTAAAAAAAATAATAAAATATAAATTGAAGAGGGAGAAAGTCGCCCTACAAAATTGAAGAGAGAGAAACATTTCATATTTGAAGAACCTTAATTGGAGTGTCTTTTAAAGTCTTAAATGCTGATGTGGTTCTTTAAATAAATAGTAAAATCTTATTTGAAGAGCCTTTTGGTGATGCTCTTAATTTACTTGTTTTACCTTCTATTTAGGATTTTTACTCTTCATTTACATAATTTATACTTTATTTCACACTTAATGTTGATTTATAAGTTTTATATTATATTTGTTAGTTTTTATTTTATTTACTAATAATACATTAATTCATCACTCCTATATTAATTTATTTATTTTACCTTCCATTTACAAGTCTTATGTTCTTTTTACATAATTTATGTTTTATTTTACAATTAATGCTCATTTACAAATTTTATGTTAAATTTATAAGATTTATATTTTATTTACATAATTTATGTTTAATTACGATACAATAACCCTAATCTTAATATTATGAATACAAAATACTTTATTATTATTAATTCAAAATTGAGATATATCAATCGATAAATGCTATCATTAAAAGAAAAAAACAATTTTATATTTTTACTTTTTCTTTATTATAGTTTATATTTTATTATTGGCGGCAGACCATCGCATTATTTTGGTTGCACCCATACACTCGAGCAATTGGGTCGCCTTGCATGATATACTCCTTACCGAATGCAGAATTAGAACTAATAAGTAAATTTAAGATCTTCAAAAAGTAAATAAATTAATGAATAATTTTACGAAATACAATTATGAAGTCCAATATTGGAAATAATTTTAAACAAAAATAATCCCCCCGGCCCCCCCTCCCCCACCAAAAAAAAAAAAAAAACAAAAAAAACTTTAACCAAATAACAAAATTTAAAATAAAAAGAATAAAGCCAAACGTCCAAATGATAACCGCGCCAAACATGTGAAGATTAATTCTATATATATATGTGTGTGTGTGTGTATCGTTTCTTTCTGTGTATACAAGTATACAGACCTATAACTGTTGGTAAATTTCTAAGCCAATTGCATCACATTCTTCCTTTTAAAATAAATTAAAAAAGAAAAGATTAGTTTTGCTTTACTCGGGGAGTACTAACAGCTACAGCTTTCTTGATACAATCTACAATTCCTTCACAATCTGATTGAGCAACTATGCAACCAGACTCATCTTCGCAACCAAAATCATCCTCTGTATAGGAATGAGGCGAGCGAAGGTTTCCGTGTGTCTGACAAGCCTTCATCGTCTTACAATGTTCAGCTTCATCATCTCTAATGTTCAAAAACACATCATACAAATTCTCTGAAAACAAACGAATCAGAAATATATAATTCAATTTCTGTCAATTCTATTCATTATCCATGTCTGGCAAGTTGCAATTTAGTATTGTACTATAGAACTTGAGTTACTTCTTAAACAACAAAAGGAAATGTAGTCAGTGGTAGAAACTGTACACGTTCTTTACCTATTTTTGGTCTTCGCGAATTTGGGAGTCTTGCAGTTTGAAATTCATCTGGGTAGAAATGAGGATGACTCAGTTAAAAGCTAGATCTTGTTTCACATGACAGTTATAAAGGTTGCAAGAAGACAAACTTACCAAACAAGTACAAGTCGCCTCCAGTATAGTACTTAACGGCAACTTCCGGTGGAGGCATCTTTTTCAACTTCTCTGTAAAGAGCGGGGACAGAGCAGACGAAAACTAGTGAAAATGGAGTGTACTACACATACAGAATACAAAGATCATTTGATCACAGTAGTCCACACTTAAAAAGCACCAATTATCATTTTGCATTTGAAAAAATCAACCACCCATTAACTAGCATGCTCAGAATAGAGGTCGTCAGATTTACATAGCCAGTGTTATATGAGAACTGAACTTGCTTGGTGGCATTATCATGGTTTAAAAAATGTACCACGAGAACTGTTAGCAAGATAGTAATCATTTAACCATTTTGTTTCAACTCAATGTCAAATAGAAGTATTAAGCACAAGGCAATCAAACTAAGCTTTCCAAAACATTAAAAGCTTTTTACCTCCTTGGGCCTTGATAAATTTATCATAAGTTTCAAAAGCATGGCTCTCCACGCATTCCGAAAAGTGATCTGCACAAGCAATAAAATGAAGACATTAAAATTGTTTCTGCTGTTGAATCAAACCTAAACATATTAGCTTGTTCTTAAGCTTTGTTCTATTTGAAATTCAAAAATAACTTGGAGCACTGCATGGGAAAAGCATTAAATGAAGGAAAATTAATGAATATTAATTTAATGAGATTCTACTGTAATATTAAAAAATTCCAAATGCTAATACTTACATGCCATTCTTGGGCTTATTGCATACATGAAGACTGTCACAAAATAATAAGCAATTGCTATATGTTGAGCAAGAAAGCGATCGAACCACCAAGCATTTCCTCCCAATTCCTGCAACCAAATGGCTAAATGACTAAGAAACAAAACAAATGTGCAAGTAATGTCGAAATATTTCAGAGTATTTTGGACCTGAATAGGCAGGGTGGTTGGATCAGATTAAGTGACAGAAAACTATTAGTGATATTTTTTGCAACTTAAGAAGAGCAACGTAATTTTTTTTTTTTTTTGATACGATGAGGAAGAGCAATGTAATTTAAAATCCCTCCAATGAATGTCTCATTAGGTGCTATCCATTTTCCTCAATCCACTCTAGTCTTAAGTCGTTGCCTTTAGTTCACAGATGTTAGGTTTCCTGCTAATTGGATTAAGAAAACTTCAACCAAGATATGCATCAGAGAACTGGAGATAGTAAAGAAATTAACATGACAAAATACAGTAATAGGCTTCCTGCCATAAGTAACGGGTTAAGCCTCTTAGCTAACCTGTCTTATAAGAGTACAACATGAAAGTATTACAAACATCTAATAACAGAGCCTTACTTCCATTATGAGCAAGTGGTGCATCTCATTCCAGCTCTCAGCAAAATGAACTTTCAAATAATCTGCTCTTCTCCACCAGCCAAAACTCTCGTACATGTGCAGAACAGAGATAAATGCTGCAATAGAAACCATAAGTCACAACTAATAGCAATATGACCACAGAAGAAAAATCCTTTAATAAGTGAGTAAAACTGACATAACATTTAAAGGGCCCCCTACTTACCATGATGCTATATCAAATTAAGGCCCAGTTTGGTATTGCTGTTGGGCAACTATTGGTTAAAAGCCATATTGGTTTAAAGCCACAACACTAACGTATTTGGTAAATACCTACCGCTGTAATTTAGAAGTTAGGTTGATTTAATCCCACATTTTTAAGATGAAAAATCTATAATATCTTCTCTTATTATTGTTGATATAATTATTTGAAAGTCAGATATACCATACACAGTCACACACTATCAACTTTTATTTCACAACCACAGTTTTTTTTTTTTTTTTTTTATTTTACAACAACACCTCGATACCAAACACCAAACGGGCCCTAAATCACCTTCAAACAACAAATGCTAAATAATGGATTATGCCAGATGAATTATGCTGTCCAAAACCAAATAAGAGTAAAAATGTAAAGAAAGAACAACACTCACCAAAATAAGGAACTCTAGCAATAGTCTCCAGAACAAAGAACCTTGCATAATCTCGGTCACGATACAAAGCATCAAGTACCATTATCACAGAATCCTGAAATGATCAATAGAGTTAATAATCTTGCAGCATCAAGCACTACATCACTTAAGCTTCAAATGACTTCACATGATTTACCGTAAGTAGGATATTAATAGTTCGTTCAAACTTGATAACCCATTTTTCCAATGCAGTAGCTGACCCAGTCGCCGGTGGCTCCTCATCATTTGGAAAATTCTTGAGTGGAAATGACTCCTCCAACACCACCTTCTCCTCATCATCTTGCAAAATTGTGGCTTGAACTCGACACAACTTCCTGAAACAAAAGTAACAGAAAACAAATTCACACATGAGTGAAGTTAAATTCAAAAAAAAAAATTATTAGAAATAATCGTTTGGAAACTAACCTGGTTAGCGAACGAGGTGAAGAGAGAGGATTGAAACGCGAAGTGTTGATGGAGTTGAAAGAAGCTACGCTTTTAAGATTCGTTGTTTTATAGGAAAAGACTGATACTGTTTGAGAGAGAGTTGCCATCATTTCTGTTACAACTTCTTTTCTTACCAAGAGAGAGAATAATGATCAAAGAGGAAGTGCTTTGTTTTGTCGCTGTTCAGTTGGCAACGCAGCCTCGTTTGAGCCCAATCTATTGTTAAGCTCGATAAAAGACTCCGCTACAATGACCAGACTGGGCCGAATCATTTAAATGGACCGTTTCAAATCTCTGGGGGATATGCCAGCCCACATGAATATGGACCAACAACAAAAAAACAATGTCGGAATCGCTTGATGTCAAGTCAACGCACTAACATTAAAAATGGCTTTAAAATCTAAATAAATTAAATTTACTTGCTTAACCAATAATATAATATTATAATTTAATTTAATCTTTGTGGACGACAGGAACAGGTGTTTACTCCGAGTCGGAGTCTCGGAGAGCATGAACGGTGGATTCATGTCGACTTCAACTTCAACTAACCTGTCATCAGATGCATTTATCATTCTTCTCTTACGTCTGCAACAACGCATACCGCGAAATTAGCTGTAAACAATTTCTTATCTATGCCTATTGTCTTGTTGATGGGGTTTTTTTTAACAGTGAATTTAGCTTTATAAAAACAGCCTGTCACATGATTTTCCGGAGAAAATTGAAGATAGAAATTCTTGCGAGCATCATGTGACGATTATCTAGACACGCTCACGCATATACATCGTATCAAGGCAAGGGTCTGCTTTTAAAGTTGCCTTCAAAAGGTCGCCACGTGGGCTGTGGGCACCAGGTCTTAGACAGTCACTTAAGATTTCGGCCTGTTACCATATATATATATATATTTTTTTATAATTATTTGGTAGCCACTGTTTATTAAATGAAATTTTTATAAATCATTAATTTTTAAGATTGTATCTATAAATTATATATTTTTTAACGAAATATTTTCTACTCCGTTAACGAAAACATAATATCAGCATGCCATCATAAGGGTAATATTATCATTTAGTTAAAAATAAATATTTAATTAATTATATTCTATTTTAAAAAAATAAATATTTAATTATAAAAATAACATCATTTTTGTTTATAAATAAAAAAAAATCAAACAATAAAAAATTTTATATTTAATTAATTATAAATAATTTTCGTAATTATTGTATTATGAGGGTAAAATAGTCTTTACGAATAAAATCACTAACGACAGTTAACTTTTTTAACAGAAAAATAGTTGGGGGATATTTTTTTGAAAAGTAAGTGGTTTACAGATACAATCTTAAAAATTAGTGGTTTATAGAAGTTTCACTTAATAAGTGGTGACCACAAGATAATTATCCTTTTTTTTAATTACAATAAGAAAATGATTTTTTTTTTCAAAGCAATGTGCACAGATTTTACAAGACAATTTTTTTAAATCACTCTTAATAAAATTATGCAATTTGAAAAAAAATAAGGAGTGATAAGCTTTCCAAAATATAATTTTGAGAATCAATTTTGATATTTATATAATTTGATATATGTCATTGTGTGTGTGTGTGTGTGTAGCATTACAAATTGAAATATGTTGTATCCAAATTTTTTTATAATACTAATACATATTTGGTATAATTTATTGAATGGTCATAAGTATTTATTTAATTTCATAAATTTTTTTAAATTTTTTAATATTATTTAATTATATTTTAAGTATAATTTTTGAGATTAAATAAATAATTTTATTTTTATTAATAAAAGCTCAAATTTAAAGCTTTTGGAAATAAAAATTGTAGAGCATTTTACAAAAGTTAAATTGTGTTAAAATACTCTTAAATTATTTTACAATTTTATTTTATTTTATTTTTTTATAATATAATTTTAAAAAATTTATTTATTAAAACAATTTTATTTTTTCAAATAAAAATTTTATTGACAATTAAATAATTTAAATACTTTTAATAAAATCCCTGCTTATAAAAGATCTGCCTTATTTAAAGAAATTTTATTTATAAAAGTTATACTAAACGCACTCGTAGGACAAATTCGTGGTCAGGAAAGAAAAGCGGCATCACCAATTTAAAAACAAGTGGCAAAAACTGACTAGTTGTGGGTCACCTTATTCTTGAAGGGGGTCCCCAAAAACAGCAAATAAATCAAGTATTATTAGATTATATTAAACTTCCTCTTACGATCTATCAGAGAGAAGGGCTTAAGAGAGTTTAAACAACCCATTTCTCTGGATCCTCTCATAGTAATTTTTTTTTGTATGTATTCATCCAAGTCTCTGGTTCTGACTTCAAGAAAGTTTCCAAAGCTATGGAAGATGAAAGAAAGTTTTTCATCTCCAGAAACAGAGGAAACAATAATAATAGTTTTAGCCACTTAGGAGTTGAATTGAAGAGCTTTACATCGTGTCTCAAATGGGTTTGTGTTGATCAATCAAATATTTGGAGAGCTGGTCTTTCTTGGTCAATCTTCTTTCTTCTTGTCATCGGTTCTCCTCTTGTGTCTCATTTTCTTCTTTTTTGTTCAACGTGCGATAATAATCATCAAAGACCATATGATGCAATAGTGCAAGTATCTCTTTCAGTTTTTGCAACTATTTCCTTTCTAAGTCTCTCTTCTTGGTCCCGTAAGTATGGCCTTAATCGGTTTCTATTTCTTGATAAATTATGGGATGAAAGTGAAAAGGTTTGTCAAGAGTATGCAGCTCAGCTTAGAGTATGTACTTCTTCGTCCCCTCTTCATTTATTTATTTGAATTTATTAAAGCCAATTGTGTGTTAGCTTCTGTGTTTTAATTTTTCTGTGGAATAAGTAACCTGTTGATTGGATTTGCATATGCTTTTGTCAGAAACTTTTTTAATATATGGGGATCATAATCTATCTTCATAATAACAACTTTGAGACCAAAGATTTGCAACTTGAATTTCTAGTCGGTGAAGAAAGTTATTGTTGTTGCACAATTTCCCTTTGCTTTGAGTTTCTTATGCTTCTGCTGTCCCCTTTATTTCATAATCCAAGCTCTCCTTTTACAAGAGTATTATTATTGATAATTTACAAGAGTATTATTATGATGAACCCTTTGGAATATATTCCACAGAATACAGTTGAAGAGGTGAAATATGCTGGATTGTTATGTTAAAGCTTTTAGAATTTGCTCAACGCATTACAATTGAAGAGGTTTAATACGCTATAAAGAATAGCCACGTGGAATGAATTGGAGTATATGGCTTTGCTTTTGTCCTGAGATCAGTTTGCACATTTAAATTCAGATAGTGTAATACAAACTTTAAATCTTTAACTGTTCTGTTTTATTTACTTAAGTGGCTGTTAATTTTACGTTTAAATTACATGTCAATAGATTTAATTTGATGACTCGGTGACTGCTTATTAAGTCAAAGGTTTAGGTGACTGCTTATAATTATTACACTGCAGTTATGTTGCTCCTACAGTTGCATTATTTCCTGTTCATTCCCAAGAATGTCATGTGAATGAGAGAAAATTTGATCTTGGTGATTAAAAATGCACTTTTAATGTAGTAATATGAATGCGATTTTTCTAACTTTTGCAGTGGTCAATGAAGCTCCTCTGTATTTTTGTCCTCCCCTGTTTTGGCTTTGAGTGTGCCTACAGAATCTGGTGGTATGTCACAGGAGCACCAGAAATACCATATTTTTACAACATATATGCAAGCTACATCATAGCCTGCACGTTGCAGCTATGCTCATGGCTATATCGAATATCGATTTACATCCTTGCTTGCATTCTTTACCAATTGATTTGCTACCTGCATCTTCTCAAAATGGAAGACTTTGCTCAGTTTTTTCAGAAGGAAGCTGAGGTGGTTTCAATTTTGCAAGAGCACCTCAGAATCAGAAGAAATCTTCGGATCATAAGCCATAGATACAGAGCATTCATTTTGTTGTCTCTCATTCTTGTCACTGCAAGTCAGTTCATTTCTTTACTTACAACTATCCGGTCCAGTGCCCATAACAATATATTTGAGGCTGGAGAACTTGCTGTAAGTCTTCTTTCACATGCCTTTTCATCATAATGTACAATCTTAAAACTTGCTTGAAAAGTTTAATTGATGGGTTTCGCTTATTTTGTCACAGTTGTGCTCCATTAGCCTAGTGACAGGACTCTTCATCTGCCTGCGTAGCTCGGCAAAGATCACACATAGAGCACAGTCCATTACAAGTCTTGCTGCAAGATGGCATGTGTGCGCCACAATCAACTCATATGATGACGTTGATGGAGAGACAACAACAGCACAGATTACTGCCTCACAGGTGCTCCCTGTCACTGATGATTGGGAATCAGATGAAGAAGTAGATGGAGATGATCTAGACAACACCAAGATAAATCCAATTTATGCTCAAACCATTTCTTATCAAAAGAGGCAAGCTCTAGGTGAGTGAAAATACATTGCTTATAATGTAGTTTCTGCATATTTTGGTGCTTTGGAAGTAATCATCATATTTTTGGCTTGTGTTGCAGTCACTTATTTGGAAAACAATAGAGCAGGAATTACAGTTTTTGGGTTCATGCTGGATAGAACATGGCTTCACGCTATATTTGGGATAGAACTAGGTCTATTGCTTTGGTTGCTCAACAAGACCATTGGTATTTCTCACCCTTGAGTAGATGTTTTTCACTTTATGACTCATTTATCCTCTATTAATTTAACAATTTAGTACCATTTACTTCGAGAAGTTCAATTTTGAAAGGACTACCAATGATTTAATGTAAGTCTGCAACCCGGTAAAACCAACATAAAAACTTTTGAAAATTTCTGACTTCACATGGGTTAAATGAAAAGTAATATTCTTCATACCCCTAACTCTTATCTTTTTTTGGTCAGCGAACTTGACTTGAAAGTGTTTAGATTGAGTTGACGGAACTCTATCCTAGACGATCATCAGTATTGGGCTGTGAGCATCATTCATAAAGTTGAACACACATGGTTTTAAAGGAAACAGAATTAAAGTCCCTCATCTCGAGCAAAAATTGCTGGATACTGTAGCTGAAGTTTCGAATAATGAAAAATCAAGAATCATGCGGTTTGCTTGAACATAGAGGAGATATCATTCAGTTTGTTTTATATATATGTAGCAGATGGAATAGGCATGCAGGGCTTTGCATAGCATGTATACAGAACTTTCATCTTTTTGGGGTGGATGTGGATTGATGAGTTTTTTTTTAAGTATCAATAAATGAAGCATGGTTTGAAGAAGTTGTCTGCTGTGTTGAAATGTATCGTTCAAATGATTTTGCAACAGGGTGTAGATGTGGGATTGGAAATTATTAAGTGACTTTTCTCTGATTTTAGTTTTAATTAGATTTGATTGAGAAAAGAAATAAGGACTCTCATCAATACATTCATTTTAGAACTTTCTGATACATAAGAAACAAAAGCGCCTTAATCCATATATACATATATCCTGTAATCAAATAGTTATATAGATTATTGTTGCCAGCCTCAATCAACTCTGCACAAAATATTAACAAAAACAAAACAATATCAATAAATATGAAAATCCTCCTAAATTAATATCCTAACAAATTAAGACAGAAATTTGGCTTGGTGCTGTCGGCATCAGGGCCAAAGGGAAACCGAATCGGATATGCAGAGAGCAGGCCGGCTTTATCGGCCTTTACAGTAACACCCCCATGTCCTGTCCGGCCTTCTTAAAGCATTCACAATATATAGTACTTGCGATATGATTGTCTTCGGAGAGAGTGTGCTGCAGCGCAATTTCCACCCACAACAGCAAGGATACAAGCACAAGCACACCCACACCCACACCCACACCCACCAAGCCTAAACCCAAAACAGACATTTTTTTCGTCATTAATCTTTTCTTGAGTATTGTTAAGTGCTAACTAGTATGTATGTATGTATGTATATGAACTTGATATCAAGGTCTGTCTGTGCGTGTCTGATTTCTATTTGTAGACATATGTCTCAATGTCTGGGACAAGCAGATGCAACCATTACGTTAGATTCTCGGAAATGTTTATTAGAGTTTCCATATTCCACTTTTAGTACACCTAATTGAGGGATATGTTTAAGATATTTTATATCCCTTTAACTACTTACAACAAATCTCCCATTTTTATATACAAGCAAAGAGCTTATATTCACGGAAATGTAAGTTATTTTTAATTATCATGAAACTATGTGAAAACATTGTAATTCAATTATTTTTCCAACTAATTAAACGCACGGTTGCAGTCTAACAGAATCCAGCCAGTATCCCTATCCCATAGATTACGGAGATATATGTAATCCTGCAGAAACAAATCAAAGAGAAACACGAGAAGCGAGATCAAAAACAACGTTACCGAGATGATTCGTGTTCTTAAAAAAAATTGAAATTAATTAATGCAAGATTCAGATATTTACTTATTAAATTTCTTTTAAAAGGTAGAGGGAGAAATTGAATTTACTTGGTGCAGTCGGCATTGGAGTCAAAATAAATCACCCTCTTCAAGCATTCACACAAGGCCTGGCGATGGATCTTCATTAGTGGTAACTTTGTCGTGCACAGCAAGAAGGGTATGGTGCAATGGCGCCTATCGAGAACGGGTTTGGAAAGATGAGTCAATGTTGTTTTTTTGAACTATAAATCAGCCGAAACAGCTTTAAATTCACTAAAACATGCACGAAGCGTTGACAAACAAAACAGTTTGATCTTTAAGATACAACGACACTATTGTGAGGTTGTACTTCCAACATAATAGTTTAGAACAGTAAAATAAAAAATTGTTTGAAGACTTTGTATTTATATAGAGAAACCATTGTTGTTCTTAATTCAATTTGAATTAGTCATTCATGTGTCTTATAATTTAGAACAATCCAAAATTTTCAAACATAGATAAGAAATAAATTAATGTGAACAGTAATATAATACAATGTAATACTATGTTCCAAACACACTCTTAATTATTGTCATTAATATATTAACTATTGTCCTTAATATATCATCTGTTATAGCAGTAACAATAATAATGATGATGATGGTGACAACGATGATGATGATAGTAATAATAATAATAATAATATAATATTATTAAAAATACTAATAATAATAATGACAATAACAATAACAATAATAAAATACTAAAAATATTTTAATCGGCACAAACAATTGGATGACATTGTTGTTTATTGTTTTATTAACAAACGACATACCTTCCACAAAAAAAATATGAATATGACATGTTGTCTTCGTCGTTCACACAATCGACATACGTAAATAGTATGCGTCGGTGCATACTATAGATGACTCGTTATTTATGTTTTTCATAGAAAATGAAATGTCACTAGATTGATTAGTGCACAGACATCATGAATACTACCTGGTTTCTTGGCAAACGACATGTTATCTATAAAGTTGAATTTCAAATTATTCTAATAAAAATAAGAGATTGTTTGTTTTTTTATAGTTACATGGACTATAGTATAATGTAGTATTATTAAAGAAAATAAAATTATAATATAATTTATTTTAATATTTTATTTATTATAATAAACATTAAAGTATATTTAATGCCTCAAATGAGGCAAAAGTTGGCTGCATTACACAAACTTGAGTGGAACTTTGATTAAATGCTATTTTTAATACCTATAATTAAATTTTATAAGATTAATGGCTCAAAATTTGTATCAAAATTTTTAAAAAAATGATATTCACCCCACCAAGATAATTTTTTTGGGTAAATTTGTCATAAACTCAAAAATTGAAAAAAATTTATGATTATTTCAACTTTTATTTGCTATTGTGTGGAGTTGAGGTGAGATTAGAGTGAGCTCTGTATCTTTACTCAAAATTTTAAGTTAAAATTACCCCATCCAAGACTATAACCAATTAGCTTGCTAGCCAATAATGGAACAATATGATTTACTTATAAAATTTAGATAGATGTATCATAAAACTGCAAAGAAAAGAAATGATCAATGAAATCATCACGAACTATTCCATTAATTTAAATCTTTGTCATACAAAATAAGTTGGCAGAAACCGACGATCCGTCTCTAGGGCCTAATTTTTTATTATAGCTACCCTTTCACTTCATGTTTCTTTTTAGCAGCCAAAACAACTCACACCTCGGTGAATTCCACTGCTTATAATTCAATTCTGCACAACAAACAGATTAAACCCAAAAAAAAGGTGTAAGATCACTTTGTTTACAGTCATGAGAGAAGCAATATGAAAGAGAAAGAGAGCGATCGAAGAAACTATACTTGTTGCAATCGATGTTTGGGTCAATTGGCACTGTTACTTTAATACCGCACAAGTCAGGAAGTTGCTTAGCTTTCTCAGGCTTAATCCCCAGAGCTGGCCCAGCCTTTTTCAAACATTCGCAAAGAGCCTTGTGATCCTCTTTGGTGGTAGCCTGATCGTTCACTATCTTTACACTTAAACAACAAGGGGCTGTGGGTTTTGGCTCGCTGCCCACTACGAATGGAAGGCATGGCATCGATGTTGTCATGGCCTCGCTGCCACTCATTCTGTTATGCCCGCAGCTCTCAACAAGATGCAGAGAATAGGGAACCACTCTTTGAGTGAGTGTATACTCCCGTGAGAAGTAAGAAAAGAAGAAAAGGGAAAAGTTTCAGAGAAAAGTTTCAGAGGAAAGAGAAGAGAAAAGCAAAACTAATGTGTTCTTTTCCTTAATATTCCCAAAAGATTACCTCACAATACATATATTCTCTAAAATAACAGAATTCAGTTGTTTTACTATCCGTATGCTAAAATTAAAAAGAACAGATAATTCTAGAATCACATAGGATCATATCTCATAGTCAGCCATCCATTGTGGTTGTTTGGTCTGTCGTTTGGGCCTTGTCATGGGCTGGGATATTATATCTGTTGTGGTGTTGCTAGTTGGGCTGATATGTGACTGAGGTGTATCATCCCCCTCCTCTTGAAAAATTACCTTATCCTCAAGGTGGAAGTCAGGGTAAACCTGACGGAATGCATCCAAAGATTCCCATGTTGACTCTTCAGGAAAACTGGAATGCCATTGAACTAAAATTTGGCGCTCAATCTGATCATTAACCAACACTTGCCGAGAGGCACAAATAGCCAGAGGAGTCTGCAGAGGGCTGTTGTTAATGCATTCCTTTGGCAGAGGGTATATGGGAATATCATCCTTGGGTGAGTAAGGCCACAACAAAGAGACATGAAAGACATCATGTATGCGTGAACTAGGAGGCAATTCGACACGATAAGCAACAGCGCCAATTCTTTCAATAACTTTAAAAAAACCAAAAAAGGCTAACTTGTGAGAGGATCGGTGAGCCACAGATAACTACCGATAAGGCTGTAGTTTGATTAAGACAAGCGTACCAACCTCAATCTCCATCTTGCGATGATGCAAATTGGCCTTTTGGCGCATTCTGTTCTGAACAGCGAGTAAATTGCTCTTAAGTTGTTTCAGCAATGAATCGCATTCTGTAAGAAAAGCATCCAATGCTTGGATTGAAGTAGAGCTCTTGGAGTAGGGTATAATTGGAGGAGGCAAACGCCCGTATACTGCTGGGAAAGGAGTCATTTTAAATGCACTGTGATAGCTAGTATTGTAGCAGAATTCTGCTCAGCCCAAGTAAGAAGACCAAGAATGTGGGCGATCAAGAACAAAGGCTCGAAGATATTGTTCTAACCCTCTATTAACCACCTCTGTCTGTCCATCTGTTTGTGGATGGTAGGCGGTGCTATGTTTTAAAGTAGTCCCACTCAATTCAAAAAGCTTGTGCCAAAAGGAACTTAAGAAAATAGGATCATGGTCATATATGATTGAAGATGGAAAACCATGATGTTTGACCACAATCTCAGCAAACAAGTCAGCAGCCTTGGCAGTAGTAAAATGAGTAGGTAAGGCCCCAAAGTGAGCATACTTTGTTAATCTGTCAACAACCACCAAAATTACTGTGTACTACCGTGAAAGTGGTAGCCCAACAATAAAATCCATTGTTAGTTCATCCCAAATAAGTGACGGTAAAGGCAACGGTTGAATCAAACTTGCTGGAACCTGAGTTGAGTACTTTGTTTGTTGACAAATCAAACAAGCCGCAATAAACTCCTCAACGTCGCGGCGCATCTTGGGCTAATAAAATAAACTGAAAAGTCACACTAATGTCCTCTTAACTCTTGTATGACCAGCGAGAGGAGTAGAGTGAAACTCAGTCGACAAGGAACTTTTCAAAGCTGAAGAAAGGATGATGTAATATCTGTTCTTATAGAGCAAAATGCCACCAACAATAGAATAATTGGCTGGAAGAGTTCTAACTCGATTTTGGGCATGAAAAGCTCGCAAATCTGTAAGTGTTGTATTCTCTACGCGAAGGAAAGATAGAAATTCAGAAATAAGTTGACTTGCCAAAGCAAAGTTAGTTGTAATTACTGGGAATTCAGAACAGAATTCATCTTTATGTACCCGCGATAGAGCATCAGCGGGTTTATTTGCTGTACCAGGCTTATATTCAATACGAAAGTGAAAGCCCAATAGTTTCCGGACATAAACTTGTTGTTCGAGTGTCTGTACCACTTACTGAAGAAGTTCTTTGATACTTTTGTGATCAGTGCGAATTACAAAAAATCTGCCTAACAAATACTGGCGCCACTTGAGAACCGCCTCAACAATGGCGTATAATTCCTTGATATATGTGGAAGCAATTAGCAGTCGAGGTCCCAATTTCTTGCTAAAAAAAGCAATAGGATGTCCTTTTTGCATTAGAACTGCCCTAACTCCGGAATTTGAAGCATCCATTTCGATCACAAAGTCTAAGAAAAAATTTGGCAAACGCAACACCGGGGCCTCGACCATGGCTTGTTTAAGAGCCTGAAAAGCTGCAGCGGCTATTGATGACCAATGAAACTGGTCCTTACACAGGAGATCAGTGAGTGGTGCAGCAATGGTAGCATAGCCCTTAATAAATCGCCTGTAATAGCCTGTGAGCCCTAAAAATCCTTGAAGTTGTTTTGGAGTCAAGGGTTAGGGCCACTGAGTCATGGCTTCAACTTTAGACGGATCAGTAGTAACCCCCAAAGGAGTAACTATGTGGCCCAAGACAAAAAAAAAACACTTAGTTAATTTCACAAAGAAACAATTCTGTTGTAAACAAAACAGAACTTGTCGCAAGTGAGCTGTATGGTCAGTCACTGAAGGACTGTAGACAATAATGTCATCAAAGAAGACAATGACAAACTTGCGTAGAAAAAGGGCAAATAGACGATTCATAGTGGCTTGAAAGGTGGATGGCGCATTAGAAAAGCCAAATGGCATAACCAAAAATTTAAAGTGACCATCCCTTGTGTGTACCCGGATCTGGTGATACCCTGCACATAAATCCAATTTACTAAAAACTATAGCTCCTCCCAATTCATCAAGAAGTTCATCAATAGTTGGAATAGGGAAGTTATCTTTAACAGTGACAGCATTTAAGGCTCTATAATCAACACAAAAATGAAAAGAGCCATCTCTCTTTTTAATCAATAGTATAAGTGAGGAAAAAGGACTCTGACTTGGTCGAATTATGCCATGCTCCAGCATTTCTTGCACCATTTTTACCATTTCAGATTTCTGAAAGTAAGGATATTTGTACGGCCGTACGTTGACAGGATTGGTGCCGAGAAGTAAGTGAATGCGATGATCGATGGTACGGTGTGGAGGGAGACCAGTAGGAGTGTGAAAAATTATTTCAAACTCATGTAACAGTTGGCGGATAGGCAGGGGAAGTGAAGCTGGAAAACTGACGGAATTACTTGAGTCAATTTTCGATTCCAGTGATCTAGATAATGAATACAACTCAAAAATATTGTCAGCTTTTTCATGAAGAATCAAAGCCTGAAGCTGATTAAAGGAGAGCTGTTTTGGAGCCAAAGAGCCATCCTCTTGCAAAGACACTAGCTGACCATTCCAATGGAATTCCATGGAGAGTGCCTTGTAATCATGAACCATACGGACTAATAACAGAAGCCACTGAATGCTGAGAATGACATCAGGCCCCTCAATTGGCAATACATACAAATCAATAGCAAACTCATGCTCTTACATCTGTAACAAAATCTAGGAACAAAACACCTTGCAAACAAGAGAATCGCCATTCCCAATATATACTCGAAACATTTTGGTAGGTTGTACTAGTGATCCCAATTTTTCCATAATTGAAGGTTTGATGAAATTATGAGTGCTCCAACTATCTATTAAAACATGAACCTGCTAGCTCCGTATGGCTCCTAATAAGCACAACGAGCGTGGGTTATCTTGGCCTACCAGGGCATGCAGGCTTGAGATATCACCCGCAATATGTGTCTTATCAAAATTATTATCGTCAATCACAACAAGATCTGGTGGTGTCTCAATTTCTTCTTCATCAGTACCCAAGAGTAATAAGAATTTACTTTTGCAGCGATGAGAAGCATTCCACTTTTGATCACAATTATAACAAAGGCCTTTGTCACGTTTCTTTTTAAGTTCTGTGGGAGAGAGTCTGTGAACGGGTAATCGTGGAGTTGGTAATAAGGGGGGAAGAGTTGAGGGAGTAAGGGATGGTGATTGAGTGGATGTGAGTGGAGTTGAGAATGTTGGCACATTAGGTGTGGAAGTTGGTGTTATTGGTGGTAAGTGGGAGTGCTTGAATCATGAGGGTTTGGGAAGCCACGGTTTGGGTGAGGGATGATGCTCCACAACAGAGTCATGGCCACGAGCCTCAAATACCTTAGCTAAGGCAAAGGTTTCCATCAACTTGTGGGGGCATGACAGTAAAAGCTCCTGACGAATATTCGAGCGAAGACCAGTAATGAAGAAGGAGATTAATAGTGGTTCAGAGATACCTGATGTCCTGTTCATAAGTGCTTCAAACTCGGATTGAAACGCTGCCACTGATGATTTTTGGGTGAGCTTGGAAAGGTTTCCTTGATGATCCTTATACAAAGAAGACCCAAATCGTAATCGAACATTTTTCAAAAAGTCACTCCAGGTTGTGAGTAATTGGTTTGTTTTCATCCACTGATACCAAGCTGAAGCTTGGCCTTCCAAATGAAAAGATGTAATGCGAAGGCAATCATAAGCGGGGGTGTTATGAAATCAAAAAATTTCTCAATACGAAATACCCATCCATGTGGATCTGTGCCATCAAATTTGGGCAATTTAAGCTTCAGAGAATGCAATGGAGAAGAGGTCGTCCCATGAGACTCCTCGGGAGAAGAAGTTTAGCCACGAGGCACCGCGGCGGAGGTCGATGAGGAAGATCTAATCGATCAAGCAGAACCAATAGTGATCTGGTCAGCAATCCCTTGAACCTTTGAGCGGTAATCCTCCACACGAGAATTGACGGTAGCCATATGTTGTTGTAAGGTTTGGTGAATAGATAGGGTGTGGCCATCGAGCTGGAGTTGTAAAGCTTTAACAGCGGCGAGGAGGTCAGAGTCGGCCATAGAAAAAATGCAATGAGAGCACCAATTATTATGCCCGCAGCTCTTAGCAAGATGCAGAGAACAGGGAACCACTCTTTGAGTGAGTGTATACTCCCGTGAGAAGTAAGAAAAAAAGAAAAGGGAAAAGTTTCAGAGAAAAGTTTCAGAGGAAGGAGAAGAGAAAAGCAAAACTAACGTGTTTTTCCTTAATATTCCCAAAAGATTACCTCACAATACATATATTCTCTAAAATAATAGAATTCAGTTGTTTTACTATCCGTATGCTAAAATTAAGAAGAACAGATAATTCTAGAATCACATAGGATCATATCTCATAGTCAGCCATCCATTGTGGTTGTTTGGTCTGTCATTTGGGCCTTGTCATGGGCTAGGAAATTATATCTGGTGTGGTGTTGCTAGTTGGGCTGATATGTGACTGAGGTGTATCACATTGCATGTAGACGGCTTGCACTCAATGCCAGAACTAGAATCACTAACCCGAAAGCCAACAGACACCGAGCCATCTTTTTCTTCTTTTCAATTTTGATGAACCAACTATTGCTTCTGTGGAAAAGATGTTTGGTTTGAGCTTCATTTATAGGGTTATGTGGGGTAATTGTAGATAATGCACTTCATTACTGACAACTACTGCTGAGATATCAATTTGCATTTTGTAAAGAGTAATTTGGAATGTTAATTACCACCCCCTTCCAAAATTGGTAAGCTTTTATTAATCATTTAAGACTTTCAAATTTCATAATTAACATACTCCATTAGAATTAACTTTATTTGGAGAGAAATTAAAACTTTTACCATGTTGCCTTAATTTGAAAAGAGTACATGTATGCTATTATTAAGGGTTGAACTACTTGCTTTAATCTAAAATTACTCGAAAGTTTGAACTCGCCTATTTAATATAATAATTTATCACAATATAAATGCATATGATTTTTTTTATTAAGGACAATCTAATTTGAGCAAATATAACATAATTACTTTGAAAATTCATCCAAGATACTTATTCGTATATAATTCTCCTATCTTAAATCCTAAAATTTTTAACTATTTCTAATATCTTAGCAATGATAAGTTGAACAAAAATTTTTAATATTTACAAATGAGCATATCAATATTTTAGAAGATTTTAACCACAAATCTTTCGATTTTTCAGCAATAATAAATAAATGCTTGATGCAAATTTTCTTGGCAATTAATTTACCTTTTTTTTAAATAATAAGATTTTAATTGTCGCATAACTTTGGAGTTTGAATTATTTATTTATTCTTTGTTTGTTTAAGAAAATGAGTAAAACATTTTATGAATTTATTCAATAAATCCTGTTCTGATTTGAAAACTTTTTCCCCCCAAGCAAATGCATCCCCGTTATTGATAGCCAATAAACGAGGGTAATAAAAAAGGAGTAGGAGCCGAAAATAGCACCACCACAAGTGGTGAAGCCACTTGGTGGCTTAGGTGGGCAAGTAGGTTGAGCATTCAGCTCGTTTTTTATTCGAATCGAACTTAATTGAAATTACCGGATCCGATTCGGTTTATTTCAGCGGATAAAAATTAAATGATTCAAAAATGTCATAATCAATTGGTTCGTATTCGGCTCATAACTAAATCCAACTAATTCGAGCTGATCAGTCATTTATTTTAAAATTAAAAAATGACACATACATTTAGTATAAATTTTTTTTTATGTAAATATGTTATTAAATTATATAATTTAATAAAATTAGTATTTAATTTATTATAAAATTATATAATTTAGTAACATATCTAAGCACAAACTCTATTAAAATATGAGGCTTAAAAATTTATCTGCTTGGAAAAAAAAATAAAGAAAGATTATATACTACAATTAAAGTGAGATTATGAAATGTACATCTCATCTCGTTCCCTTCTTTGGAAAAACAAAACAAAACAAACCCATCTCCTCCCTCTCACACATAACAGCCCCCCCAACTTTCGTTATCTTCCCTTTCACTTCCAGTGTTTGTCTTACAGCCGTAGTCGTCGGCCACTAGTAACCCCTTGCCGTGTTGCAGAGATTGTGCGGTCATTGTGGTTCACTCATTCTCGTAGCCCTTCGTGACTCTAAGTTATGCCATTGTCGTTGCCGTCTCCGTCAGCCCGTCGCAGAGGTTGAAGGATTGAAGATGAGTTTCTAATTTTTTGTGCTCTCTTCTCTCTCTCTCTCTCTCTTAATGGTTACCGTAGCTGATTTTTTACTTGTCTGATGCCTGGTGATTCTAATTAGTTCTTGGGGATTGAGATTGTTGTTATGTCTTAATTTTGAATGATTTTGATGATATTGTTTTCTATTTGTTGTAGTTTATTTTTTTAATTGAACTATATCGTGTGGCCTAATCCAACACATATGAGAAAAAACAATCATAAATAATTTTATTATAATATAAAAATAACTCAAAACCGAACCCAACTATTCCTTGAAGTTAACATAAGACTTGCTGACAGCATAATTTTTCTCTTGTTAGACATCTAATCTGTATGTTTCTCGATCTAAATCAAATATTAAAACGTAATTATAACATATTAATACCTAAAGAATAGGAATTGGATCTTCTCCTTTTTTTTTTTTTTCTCCCTTAGTCTCTCGTAATCTTTCAAAATTAGTGAAAAAAGGTTTAATTGTAAATAAGTGGCTTGATTATTAAATATTAGTCATATTAGCCACTTATTTCATACTAGGAGAGAATACAGAGAAGTAAAATTTTGTGATTTTTATCTTAATGGGAAAAGATCTGAACGACAAATAAATATTATATTCTAAAAATATCTCTATAAAATAATTTATTTCCTAAATTATAAAATTTAATTATTTTTTTTTTGTTTTAATATACAAGGACATAAATGTCAAATAACCAAGTTTAAGATGTTTTTTATTATAAAAACAAACAAGATGTCACTTATATTCAGATATTAGAAAAATAAAAACAAACATGTCACTCAGATTTTTATATTCAGACCCATTCAGATTTCAGAAAAATTTAGACCCATTTAGATTTCAGACAAAAAAACAAACGCTACCTAATTAGTCTTTTTAAACAGATTTATTGATAATAATATTATTAATATTTTCAATACTGTTGATAAGATTTCAAATTTTTTTTTATACTTTTTAATTTATTCATCTTAACCTCATCTCATTTCTCTCTATCTATGCCTCTCTCTCACTCTTTATTCTCTAAGTTTGATGAAAAAATTAAAATAAATAGTACTAAATGCTTGAATTTTATTTTTCTTTCTAAAATTAAAGAATTTGATTTACAATATATCCATCTCAAGTTGATTTTCAATTTAATACCATGATTTATTTCAATTTACAAATGTGGATATTATATGATTCTTTTCTTTCATAATTCTCTCAATCAAGTGAAATTTCTTGAAATTTAATTGAAAATAAATTCTGATTCATTTTTTTTATCCCCCATGAGCCTTGATAAACCTTTCAATAAAACAAGTACATATTATATTTTTTAAAAAATAATTCCTATAAGACACACCCTCGTAAAACAAGTACATATTATATTTTTTAAAAATCATTTTAGTCCACCCTAAAAAAAAAAATCCTGACATTGCCCCTAAGCACCACATCAGAAATGATCTGACATTATCCTTGCTATGTATGTTCCACATTAATTATTCTCATTAATTCAATTGATTTGCTTTTTTTTTTCTTTTTTAACTATTCCAATACTTTTACAGGCAGTATTATTCACGGAGAAATGCAAGTGAATATAACTTGGTTTTATAATACACACCTAGCTATCAACAAAATATTTCAAGTAAGTTATATCTATTGTGAGGTGATTCTCAAGTTCATTGTCATTGCACAAATCAGTTATAGTCGCAACTCGCAACATATATATTTTTGGTTGTCATATGCAAATTAGTAGATTTGGATTATAATTTTTTTTTTTTTAAAAAAAGAACTAACAAATACGTCCAGCATGGACGGAAGATCATGATCATGATGAGATGGGTTGGGGAATATGCAGAGTAGGACAAGCAAGATAATGTTTTAGAGATGAAGACAAAGTGCCTGATTCCTGCCAAATGATCATGATCGGTATCTCCAAATGGAGACTATGGAACAAGGACGTCGCTGCCGGGACTTTGTAATCATCGAGATATTGTCTGAATGGCAAGCCCAAGTCCTTGGATTTTCCGTGGGGTCAAAATAATAAACCTCTTGGTTATTAGATTTGATTTCCATCGTCAAGGATTTTCTCCCACTGTTGTTGAGTAGAATGAGTACAATCTCCCTCATTAATGGCTGTAAGTGTTCTTCTAATTTTAACTTCTTTTAATGTGGGATTACTGGCTTGTAATTTTTGTGACATTGCTAATTAGCTAATCCACGGGATAGATTTGTCTCTTAATTATTTTTTCAGTATATTAAATTGTCCTGTAAGGAATAAGCATGATCTTTAAGGCCATGTCTTAACACACATAATGTTGTTGTGGCTTATGTGCTGGTTTTTTATTTATATAGCACCCAGTTCCTTTTAATTCCAATCATGTCTCTTCTGAGTTTTCAGAGTTCTGTATTTGACAGCTCATCATTATTAATAAGGAATCATATGTATTGATTTGGCTGCAGAAGAACTCCCATGTCCCAAAATTCGGCAACTGGGATAACGATAATATACCTTACACAACCTTCTTTGAGAATGCACGCAAAGAGAAAGCCGGTGTGAGAATGAACCCAAATGATCCGGAGGAGAATCCAGAGGCCTTTATGTGGGGGAGGGGGACACTAGGCCTGGAAACCGATGGTGATTGTCAACCAGTTGGGGCTCCTCGCCATGTTGATTCTTATGAGTCCAAATCAACAGAAAACCGCCACATTGAAGAACAAATGGGTATGGGGCATAACCCTCGAGGGAGGAACACTTTTGATCAGCAACGGAGTAGGGGCCGAAAGAGCACGACATCAGAATTTAGCAGTGATAAAAGCAGCTCAGTCTCTGATCATTCACTTCGACGGCCAAGTCCCCGATATTTAAAATCTGATCGAAGGAATAGTCTTGGTGAAGGAAGTAACAGCTACTCTCCATCGCTACCACCTGGACACTCCAGAGAGAGAAGTGGAAATTATCCATCTGATGAACATGTAAAATTGTAAACTTTCCTTTATACATATAACACCTTACATTTTGTGATATCTTGTTATGGCATACTCAACATTTTCATTAATTCCAACATCTTGTAATTGTATGTGACATTAATTGTTCAGTTTAATTTAATGGATGGCAGCATCATAGAGCAGCTTCGGTACCCAAATTTGGAGCTTGGGATGAAACTGACCCGACATCAGGTGAAGGTTTTACTGTAATATTCAACAAAGTGAAGGAGGAGAAACAAATTGCATCCACCCAATTCCCAGTCATGCCAGAGCAAACAAGCAACCATTCAGATGGTCAGAGAAGTAATGAAGGTTCTTGGTTTGGATCAAAGGTATGGTTGTGCATAATGTGTGCGTGTGGGAATTTTTTTTTTCCTCTTCAGTTTGTAAATGACAACGGAGAGATGCCAAATGCTTACAATGTATTATCATTTATTCTCTTTGCTGTTCTTTTTTATCTTCTTGTTTCTTCAATTAGGCATTTGATTTTTCCACCATGCAGATATGTTGCTGCCTATTTTCACGCGGAAGAAATCGATGATCAACCTGACGCTACTTTAGCTAAGACCAAATTTTGTATGTTCATTTTTTTATCAATAATACTGCCTACGGTCACCAGATATTATTCTTTTTAAATTTATACGTAACATTTTTTTTTCTCTTTGGTATAACTGCTGGGAACTATTCCTGCATACTGTTCGTTTTCAGTGTGCAGATTCTGCTTGGCATTTTGCTAAAAGCATAATGCACTTGTGGTTAGTTTAGAAAACCTTACATTTTATTTTCTTTTCGTAAATTGATTTGTAAAATATCAATTTTACATTTTCTCTATGTATAAACAATAAATTGTGTGATTTCTTTTTTGTTTCATTTTTTCCACCCAATAAAAAATATTCATGTGGGTTAGAAAATTAGTACAGGGAAAATATCCTTTTCACTCCTAAGGTTTGATGTAATAGTCCATTTCACCCTTACTGTTTAAATCATAATCCATTTCATCCCTGCTTTTTAAAAACCCAAAACACACTTCCGTTAATTTACAATTAGTTTACTGTATAATTCATTGAGAGTAAAATAGAATTTTCAATTAAGGATATACAAATTATTTTAAAATAAAATTCTAAAACACAATTAAATAACATTTGACTTTCTGTATAAATTTAAAATTTAAGGATAAAATAAACAATAATCACACTAAATAATATGTAAAATATGTATTTAGGACAAAATTAAAAAATATATATTTCATGAAAAAAAAAATTTCATGGGCACTAGAGTTTTTTTTTTTTTCATTTAGTTTATCCTTGACTTTAATATGATCCAGATAAATAAATAATCTATCATATTGATGTTCTATCAAAAGTAAACACAGACTCTTTCATTTACCTAAAAATATACACAATACTAAAGACATAAAAATACATATTTAAAATACTATAGAATAAAATACACATACACTGCATTAGAGTGTGGGTGCTTTTTTTTTTAACTTATCTTTAACCTTAATATGGATAATGATCCCTAATTAAAGAATTATTATTATTATTATTATATATTAAAAATAATTGACTTCATTAAAAAAATTTAATGAACACACATACACATATACTTATTAAATTATTATTATTATGTTGCATTTTTTTAGTATTATTTTTATTTCATTAATTTATCCTTAAATTTTAAATTTATGCAAAAAGTCAAATTTTATTTAATTGTTCTTAAGATTTTTATTTTAAAATGGTTTACATTTATTTAATTGAAAGTCCTATTTGCCGTCAATGAATTATAGAGTAAACTAACTATAAATTAATGGAATGATATTTTGGGCTATTATTTGAAAAAATAGGGATGAAATGAGCTATTGTTTAAAAAATAAGGATGAAATGGGCTATTGCATCAAACTGCAAGGATGACAAGAGCTTTTTCCCATTAGTATATTAATAATATTTAAGATTAAAATGATAATTTTGCCTTTCAAAATTTTATGAATGTAATAATTACGGATATAGTAATAACGGTGCTGATGTTTGCTCCGGGTCAAACCCCGAATCATCCCCAAACGATGCCGTTTCTTGAATTATTTTTTTTGTTTTAATTTTGCGTAAAACGACGCCGTTTGGTAAGCGTCTCATCTTTGTACTGGAGCTGGTTTTCTCTTCATAACAAAACAGAAACGCGCTGCTCAAGTTCTTTGATTTAGCTTTGTTTCTCTTCCTTATTGGCTTAGATGAGTTTCTAGGAGATTTGATTTGGCTTCGTTTCTCAAAACACACCGTTTGTACCATTTTTCCTCTTTCCTTCATCGATCGATCCAGCCACTAAAATCGCCCACGACTCAGCCACCACGCATTGCCCATGACTCAGCCACCACGCATTGCCCATGACTCAGCCACCACCGACAGCCATGACTCCAACCACAGCCACAACTGCATACAAAGCACGACTCCCCACAGCTATCATACAACAACCACAACCAACCTGAGATAATGCTTCGATCTTTGGCTGTTTTAGGTTTTGGTAGATTTAGATTTTGGTAAAATGGAGACGAAGTTGAAATTATTGTTCATTTGTCTTTAGTCTCTGTTAGAGATGGCAATATAATCTGGATTCGGCCCGCATCCAGAAAGATCTTGAAGATCTGGATCTGCATATTTAAAAATACGGATCCGGATGCTAAATAATTAGATCCGCACGAATTCGGATGCAAGGGCATCCGAAAAATCGGATATCCAAATCGAATAAATTATATAATATATATATTACCATAAATTATATAATATATGTATTAAATTTAAAAAAATATATTACTTATATTGTAGTATTTTTAATTATGAATTTATGATATTATTGTACGTTATTCATGTTAAATTATTAATTCTTGAATTATGAATTTATATTTGGATTTTCTTTAATATTATTAGGTAAATTGTTGAATTTATGTTATTAATTTTTTTTATTTTTAATTTATATTGTAGTATTTTTAATTGTAGATTTATGATGTTGTATGTTATGTTGAATTGTTAATTGTTGAATTATAAATTTATGATTGCATTTTATTTATATTTATTAGTTAAAATGTTGAATTTTTAAATTTAAATTTAAATTATTGAATTTCAAATGCGGATCTATATATCCGGAATATCCGCCCGCAATCCGGGCGGATATTATCCGCATCCGGATATAAAATAATTAATCCGGATGTACATAAATCCGGATCCGAATTCGGAATTTGCCAACCCTAGTCTCTATTGTCAACTTAGTCTTCTTATTATGGTAGTTAAAATACCGAGAACTAGGGATTTAAAGATTTTGCGTATGAATAGAGTTGGTATTGTTTGTTCTTAGGTTGCAAGTTAGGTTATATTGGCTTGATAAGCTGGTTCTGTTTGAGTTGGTGGTAATATGCAATTTGGTTTATCTGCAATTTGTTTGCTATCTTTTTTAGATCATATAAAATTAATTAATTGGTACAAATGTATTCTCTTTTGTTGTGATTTGCTGGGATTTTGTGATGATGAACCAGTAGCTTTTCATCCTTGAATTCTTTGGGAAGATGAGTTTTGCTTTGGGAAATATTTGCTTTGGGACGAAGTTGAAATATTTGCTTTGGGAAGAAAGAAGATGAGCTTGGGAAGAAAAGGGAAAAACGCAAAGGAAAATTTGACGAAAGAAAGGGGAAATATTTGGCAAGTGAAACGCGTGTTTTTGGCTTTAGTGAAATGGCATCGTTTAGTGCATTTTCGGGGCTTGACCCAAGGGAAATATCATTTTCCTAATAATAAAATATTATGTATCAATAACTTCTTATGCTTATTTATTATTTCACAATTCTAGAAGGATCCAAAAAACTTTTTTGTAATTCTATATCTTACGCTAGGCCAAGCTGTCTGTTGATTTGTATTCAAAATTTAAGAATGATTCATGATGGTTGGATTTTAAAAATAAAAAAATTGAGTGGTGTTGTTGCCACCTCCCAAAAATTCTCATAAAACCTCACTATTTAAAATATTTCATTTAAAATTTTTAAAAATTACAGTACTTTTAATAATACTTATTTTTGTGAGTGTTATTTGATTGACATAATAAGATTTCTCGTATGAAAACAAAAGGTCTGGAATTTGAATCCATTCGGTAGTGTGGGAGGAAATTGAAAAATGAACTTAAAAAATGAAAAATGATTGACGACGGACACGTGGTGGGCCGTGGGCCTGGCTTACAGCGTTACACGGAATGGCGCTTGAATTCAAACAAGTGTGGTACTACTACTATTGGCACCATTCCAAAAACTTCTTAAAACCCCAATTATTAATAAAGAATAATAAATTTCTGGCAACACGTACTTAATGTCAGAAATAACCCCAATTAAAACTATTTCTCATAAATCCCTTTTCTATCAATTATTAATAATGTTCAAACCTTATATCAATAGTTTTCTTTTGTTATGAAATAATTATAATTTATGTGGATGTTCATTAAAGTAATCATTGATCTCCTTACAAGTAATTTTTCATCTTTTATAACTCCCATTATCTCTTTAATTTAAGAGTTATTATCTCTTATAATTATGATACATTACTTATCACTTTAAGGTTGTATCACTATAAAAGGAGGCATTTTACTCCTTATTTGTATACACATTAGAATGAATAAAATTTCTCTCTACACACATTATGTCTCTTATTTGCTTTATCTCTTTCTCTTGCTATATTGTTGTGCTCCTCAATGATAAATTTTATAACACGTTATCAGCATGAGTCTCTAACCACAAGAGATTGATTTTTGTCCTTTTTGAAATAAGGTAATATCTCTCATTTGATCTTACTCTTAAAAGTATGAATTGAAATATCTTGATTTTGTCTAAAATCATATTTATATTTATATATGCATTTTGATGATTTAGAATAATGCATCAAGGTATTCATAATTTTATTATCATTACTTATATCGTTATTATTTGATATTTCTTACTCTAATATTCAATTGCTATTATATATTTTGTATTCTTGAAATTAAAAATTTCACCTTGAAGAGTGAATATTAAAATCCTTAGAGGTTGAATATTATAAACAATGAAAGTAAATTGAGAATGTATCCCTGAAGGATTGCATTATATATATAATGAAAATTTTCTTTCCATATCTGTTTCTAAAGAACTAATATCAAAATTATTATGTTATTCACCAATATCTTGTTCATGAAGGATTCACTATATGTCCCCGAAGGACTATACAAATATTATAAGTTCATATATATGTCATGTAAGACTATATAAATTTCCTTCTCCATATCTCCCAGAAGGAGTTACAAAATGAATATTACAAAACATATTGCTTCCTTGAAAAATTTGAAGGAAAAGTAACATATGAAAAAGTTCAAGGATTGAATTATCATGGTGATTTATTTTATCTCCTTAAAGGAATGAAAATTAAATATCCAAATGGATAATTTGTTTCTTTGAAACAATTTAAAGGAAATAAACCATCAAAAGATCGAACAAAAGCTCATATATCATTTTCTTGTTTTTATATGTATATGAGGAGAAAATCATCAAGAATATATATAAAGAGAACATATGATATGTGTAAATATTTTATTGCTCATTTATGCTCCTGCAGTAGCAAATTGAGATTGTCAATATGTGTATTGGAGCTATTGTTTCTCTTTATATATGAAAAAAATATTAAGCTTTTGATGTAAATAATTGGTCTCATCTCACTAGTGATGTGTTTTCATTCCACTAGTGATGTGTTTTCATTCCTTGAAGCGAATGGTTATTTGATAATTATGAGATTAGTGCTAGACATCTCATTACTAAAGTTATCAACATTACAATGATCACCATTTAAGTATTAATGATTGCAATATATATATTGCACCACCCGAAGTGGATCAATTTAAAAATCAAAATAATTTGTGATGAACTAGAAGTTCAATAAGTCTAGAGTTTCTTATATAGTTTGAAATTATGAATTTGCAATGGTGAATTTGCAATAATGATTATGTATTGAATTATGGAAAATTCACAATTATTTTAATCAAAGAGCCATAAAAGATGAATTTACAGAAATAATTTATTATTTGTTATGATTCACCATTATTTATGCTTTAATATTCTGTGACATATTTTATGAAGAAGTCATCCCATCACGAGGGGGAGGAAAGCTATACGTGATGGATGATTTGATTTTATTATGTATTACTTTATCTCATCTTAATGTTGATATATCTCATCTTACGTGATAGATGATTCTATATGCATTGTTGATCAATTATTGGATGAATTTATTAATATGTGAAAGTGAAATTTCACAAACAGAATATGATTGCTGTTTGATATATATGATGTTCTTGAAGAACGAATGGTGATAGACAAATAAATATATGAATGCCTGAAGCATGTGATGATCAATTGGTGCAAAAATTTAATTCCCGGGAAGTTGAAATGAAATAATTTGGTGCTCCTGAAGAGACCATATTTGTATGTATAGCAAAATATTATTTGATCTATATTAAATTATTAAATATATTGTCCCTAGAGAGATATAATGTACCAACTAGAAAATGAATCTCAAATACCCTTGAAGAGGTAAATGGTGAGAAATAAAGAGATTCAAATTGTCCTATAAAAGACAAGCATACACATTGAAAAAAAGAAATCTTTAGCCTTTGGAGAGGCATATATATTAGAAGCTTCAAAAGATCTCAATTGGGCATAGATATTGAAAATGAGAAATATTTAATTAATGATGGTATTTGGTGCAAGAGAAAAAATTGAAATTGACATAATATTTTTGTCAATAAAATCTAATTGTTATGATAAAATTTTCAGGATCTTGAATCACAAACTATGAAGATCATCAAATTATATGATTGGCCAAATTTTCTTAAATATTCAGACCTGCAGTCCATACGTTATAAAACGTGAACTTAATTAGCAAAATTTAAAGAATTTTGGATTTGTAGTCCATACGCCTGAAGTCGTAAAATTTAATTTTGAATTATAGTATGTCAAAATGGAAGAATCTATGTATTTATCCTTGAAGGATAAAATGCTTGAAACAAGTACTTGAAGTACCAAATCAAAAAGCTTGCACCTTATATATTCTTAATAAACCTATAATCATACTCGTATATATTATAGCAATCTAGACTTATCAAAGTGTAATCACTTGAGTGAAAAATTTGTTATAAGTGGCAAATGTCATTATCCATATTGCTATTTAATTTTATTAAAGCTAGAAATTAAATTTGCAATCTTTGCAAAATGAGTTAATGATTTCATCACGAAAAGACTCCTGAAGAGCTTGTGAATTTATTTCTTTTAAGAATAAAATTCAAAATGAAAGATCTTAGATTGAAAGAATTCCTTTCAATTTATGAATTGAAATTTATCAAGTGGAATGCTGATATTATTGAAGTATTTCTTATTCAAAAATTGATATACTTTAAAATTTGCACTATATGTCTTGGTCCCGAAGAACCATATTTTATTGCAACTTATGACTATGAAGGATTGAAAAATTGCATAATTGTAAATTAAACTATGTTCAGCATAAACTGAAAAATATTAAAATAGAGTAAAAAGCATATCATACTTTTTCCTTGGTATGGATGCTAAAACTTAGTTTTATTCAAGAAGAATATCAAAATTATGAAGTTGTATACATGACGATATTCATTAATCAAAATGATGGTATCTCTAATTTATTTTATATATTTAAGCTTTTAAAAAATGGTGTTAATCCTGCAGATTGTTTCATCAAATTAATTTAGTTACAATAAATTATGAATGATATTTGAAGCACCTATGTCATTTTAAGAGGGAGCATATTTAACACAGGGAGTCATTGATATAGAGGACTACATGCACTGTACTCTTTTTCCTTCACTAGGTTTTTGTCCCATTGGATTTTTCCTAGTAAGGTTTAATGAGGCAGCTTGCACCTCCTTAAATATATAAAAGAATAGTGTACTCTTTCTCCTTCGCTAGTTTTTTTTTTTTCCTATAGGGTTTTTACTAGCAAAGGTTTTAATGAGGCATATTCTTTGTATGATGAACATCCAAGGGGGAGTGTTATGAAATAATTATAATTTATGTGGATGTTGATTAAAGTAACCATTGATCTCCTCACAAGCAACTTTTCATCTCTTATAACTCCCATTATCTCTCTAATTTAAGAGTTATTATCTCTTATAATTATGATACATTACTTACCACTTTATGGTTGTATCACTATAAAATGAGGCATTTTACTCCTTATTTGTATACACATTAGAATGAATAAAATTTCTCTCTACACACATTATGTCTCTTATTTACTTTCTCTCTTTCTCTTTCTATATTATTGTACTCCTCAATGATAAATTTTATAACATCTTATTGGTTTTTTTTTTTTAAATATTCTTACTTTTCTCTTCTTTAATCTTTCAACCTCTACCATGCTTAGCCTCCACTCCCCCTTAATCTTTTTTCAATCTTTTTCCATATTAATTTTTGTGCCGGTGAATTATGGGTTAAAATTGCTAGGTCCCAATCGGCTGCATTGCTACTCAAGACAGCTTAATAGTTTTGAGTATACACCGTATTCTTCTAGCTTTAAAATTTAAATGAAAAAATCATACCCATTAAACATACTTAAATTTAGTACTTTATATTGCAATCTGAAAAGGACTATAATGCCAAGCTCTTGCCATAACAATTTTTTTTTTAAAGAATCTATATGTGATTTATGGTTTAAAATGAAAAGAAAGCGTGTATAATACGTGGGCGTTAAAAATTATTAAAAATAGTAGGTAATCTGTATAAAATGTTGTATAGAATTTTTAAAAAAAATAAATTTATTTGTGCTTAATATATAGGTTTAATTAGATATATTTTTGTCTCCTAATGTAATTTCCGTGATGGCTAAAGTTGTAAATGAATGAAAAGGGTTTTAACAGGCCTTTTGGAGGGATGCCACTCCAAACTCAAAATTTGAAAAAAATGGAAGGGGCAAACAAGGGTAAAGCTTCAGTGTGGAAACCCGTATTTAAATATCCTCTTCTTGCACTTCCGCCAACCGTTGATGGATGGGTCCCCTATTAAAACGAAATGTGATTCCGAAAAAAAGCGAACACGATCACCTCATTGCTTGAATCACAATCAGCGTATAATGACATCGGTCAATGCTATGATGATCAGATGAGCGTAAATCAAACATTTTAAAAAGGCAGCATCATCAAAACTTCGCCGTTTCACAGCACTTGCCCTTGCTGTATTGGCAAAGTAACATTTGCAGGACGCCGAGCTTATTATAAAAAGGAAAAATTTGTTAATTAAATCTTCACATTCTCTCTTCCATATTCATTTCTTTTTGAATTTGAAAGGAGACAAGGAGTCCAATTACTACAGTTCCAAAAGCATGGAGATAGCGCCATCTCCCGTTACCTTCTGCTCAAAAGAGCACCAAAAGATCTACCGTGAATGGTTCGATATCGCTGATTCAGGTTCATCATCGTCATTCAAACGCGGAGTTTTGTTAGTACTAAGTTCAAATTATTAATATTATTGATGATTTTGTTTATAGATGGAGATGGCCGTATCACTGGAGACGATGCTACAAAGTTCTTCGCTCTTTCAAAACTTTCTCGGCAAGAACTCAAGCAGGTTTTAATTTCAAAACATTATCGTTGTTGATTATTTTGTTTCTTATTTTGCTTATTCTTGTTTATTTTATCTTTCTAAGATGTTGTCAATGCGAGTGTTCAGAAATTTTATGCTATTGTTTTTCCTTTTACATAAGTGTTCGGATTATGTTTGTGGCGATTTAATCAGCTAGAAATATTTGGATATTTTGATAATATGGACTCTTGGACTGATTGTGCTGTTTTGTATTATGTTTGTCAAGATTTGGGCGCTTGCGGATTCAAAGCGACAAGGATTTTTAGATTTGGCGGAGTTTGTTACTGCTATGCAGGTTGGTGATCAAATGTTGTTTGTGGATTTTTTTTTATTATGTAATTTATGTGAAACTTATTTGTAATGTTCTCACAGCTTGTATCTCTGGCACAAGCGGGATGTGAAATAACTTCTGATATACTTAAAAGTGGAGGCAAGTTCAATGAACTGATTTGTCAAATTATTAGTTCCACTCGTTCTTATTCACATAATAGAAGGCATCATAAATGGATATTTAATATTCTACTTTTTAATGTATTTTTTAAGAATTTTTTTAGGATAAAGAAAGTGAATCATGAAAATCAAAGGTTGATATTGAGCATTAATTCCCTAATGACATTGGATTATACTTCTCTTGATTTTCAATCACAGGCCTCATGGAGAATACTGAACCTCCGTCGATGGAAGGTTTGGAAGCCTTTGTAGCTGTAAGGAATCTTCCTCATCTTGTTTTTTGTGACAATTGTTTAGTTGTAAGTCTCAAAAGTATTGTGCTTTGTTCTAACTGATCCTGTTTTTGTGATTTTCTATCTTCAGAAAAATAAAGTTTTGACAAGGGATAGCGAGCCTGCTGTGAATGGTAATTTTTCTTCTATCTTTCATTAGTCTAATTTATGTTATTGAATTAGTTGTTGACAAGATAATGTGCTGGTAATGATATAGGGTCTGCCTCTGCCCAGTCACAAACTTTATTATCAGCTCAATGGTTTACATCAAAATCTGTAAAGAAGGTAGAATTTATCTTCACTGTCTGTATGCACTAGGAAATTTGACAAGTTTTGTTTAAACACTTGTGTCATGAGTGAAGCTTGCATATTTCTCTTTATACAATGCCAATGATTTGTGTGTAGCAGAGGCACCTTGTATTGATCTTTTACATTAATTCTCTCGACAAGTGGTTTGAGTTTTTTCCCTTTTCTTTTTGGTCTTTTCCTACTTTCACATTTCCTGAAGGAGGTTTAGTTTGATTTTTGTATGATGAGTTTTTCCTTTCTCGCTTTTAATTCACAGACACCTCCAAGTGCAGTCACATCGATCATTGATGGGTTGAAGAGATTGTACATTGAGAAACTAAAGCCATTGGAAGCTACCTATCGTTTTAATGATTTTGTCTCTCCCTTTCTGGTAAGTGACTTGATCAAGCTATATGATACTGAGCATGAGATAAAAAGTAACAACAGCTTGCTAATTAGGAAATGAGATGCATAATGCTTTCTTTAGCATGTTCTAGGCTTAAGACAGAAACCTCACTGAACTATTTGATTGGTTTGTGTTTCTCTTCTTGCAGACCAATAGTGATTTTGATGCTAAACCTATGGTTATGCTTTTGGGTCAATATTCAACTGGAAAAACAACATTTATAAAACATCTGCTGAGATGTAACTATCCAGGTTTGTAAAGTATTGCGTTTTCTTCTTCTCTTTGTTTTAATACACATATGACCACTTGATGAAAAGCTTTTATAAAACCTTACATTGTTTTTCTATTTGCAGGAGCTCACATAGGACCAGAGCCTACAACAGATAGATTCGTTGTTGTTATGGTATAGAGATCCATCTTCATGTTCCCATTGAATTGACTAATAAACCATGCCTTATCCTTCCATTTGATGACCCAAAACAAAAAAGATTCAATCATGTCAAGATTATTGTATTGACCTACCTATTTCTCATGGCAAATTAGTTGTATGTGCTCATATAAGTAACACTTGGTGCTCACATGTTTAATGAACAATCTAGTTGCATGCCACCTAAGCAATATTATTGTTTGTTGTTTGATCCTATTTCATTTTCATTTTAGTTATGTTCATAGTATTTTCTAATAGTCGATTCTATTCTCATACCCAGTCTGGACCTGATGAAAGAAGCATACCTGGGAATACAATTGCTGTTCATGCTGATTTGCCATTCAGTGGGTTGACAACTTTTGGAGGAGCATTTTTATCAAAATTCGAGTGTTCTCAAATGTCACATCCAGTGAGTTAAAAAGTTGTTGTCTTATTTTAATTGTTATCTATCCATCTATGCGTTCGCTTATTTTTCTCGTCAACTTCATCACTATACTTGCAGCTACTAGATCAAATTACATTTGTGGACACTCCTGGGGTTCTATCAGGCGAAAAACAGCGAACACAACGGACTTATGATTTCACTGGAGTTATATCATGGTTTGCAGCAAAATGTGATCTCATTCTTCTTTTGTTTGATCCTCATAAACTCGACATCAGCGATGAATTCAAGCGCGTCATTGCATCTTTACGCGGTAATGATGACAAGATACGTGTTGTTCTTAATAAAGCTGACCAAGTTGATACTCAACAAGTAAGCTATTTCATCACTCTTTATAATCATCTTAATTGCAGAATTTGAGCATTCATTGTAGTTGACTGACACATTAATGCTATGTTAAAGCTGATGAGAGTTTATGGAGCACTGATGTGGTCTCTTGGAAAGGTTTTGAACACTCCTGAGGTTGTACGAGTTTATATTGGGTGGGTGCATTTTTCATATTTATTATTGTTATTATTTTTACAGATCTGCTATTCTTTGTTATATTCTTATAATTTGCTTTGTCATGGCAGAGAGGGCATAAATATTTCTGTTTTGCCAGTGTTTATTTTTTCCTTACCACAATTTTTCTAGTTTTCTGATTTTGCTTTAGCTTGTGATATATGTCTAAAAACTTCCAGAACAATGATTTATTTGAACAATTGGTGTTCAAATGACAATTAGGTACTGCTATCTACTAAACTATCGCTTCTCTTCTTTGCTTGGCAGCTCTTTTAATGACAAACCTATTAACGGAGAGGTTGTTGGTCCAATAGGGCGAGAGCTTTTTGAGAAAGAACAAGATGACCTCCTAGTGGATTTGATTGATATTCCAAAGAAAGCTTGTGATCGACGAGTATGTTCACGTTTCATACTTTATTTACTTTAGTATTTCATCCGCACATTGCATGAAAATCCCTGTTTGCTAAATATTTTACATTGTTTTAACAGTTTTACCAATGTTTGCATAATGTAGATCAATGAATTTGTGAAGCGAGCTAGAGCTGCTAAAATACATGCCTATATTATCAGCCATCTCAAGAAGGAGATGCCAGCCATGATGGGAAAAGCTAAGGCTCAACAACGCCTAATCGATAATCTTGAAGACGAATTTGCAAAGGTTTCTTCATCCCTCTCTTCGTTCCTCTCTTTTTTACTTTTTCTTGCATATGTACTAAAACATTAACAAAACAGGTCCAAAGGGAATTCCATCTACCAGGAGGAGATTTCCCAAATGTGGAGCACTTCCGTGAGGTCTTGAACAGTTACAACATTGACAAATTTGAAAAACTGAAACCAAAGATGATTCAGGTTGTTGACGACATGCTTGCTCATGAAATCCCAGAGTTACTGAAGAACTTCAGAAACCCCTATGAATAGAATCCTCCCAAAACCCAAGTGAATGTTAAGCGAAACCTGAAGAAGGATACTGAAGTGAATGTATTTTCAATGCACTAATGCATTTGGCTTACTATTTTGAGCACATATATTTGTATGCTATGAAGGGGTTTTTTTTTTTCCTTTCTTTTAAAGATGCTATGAGCTTAGATTGTCCTAATTTTTCAAACAGCTAAAAGTGTGAATGCTATTCTTGGCCGGCCGTTTGTTAGAGAAATTTTTGAAGTCAGCATGTTGGTGAGGTGATTCGATGAGGACAAGGACGACAAAGCATTGTATAATCTTTGAAAGAATCGAGGATTCCATTCACGGTATATGCTTCAATTTATTTGCTGTCATAGTAAGCAAAACAATATCGTCAAATTAATTTTAAATAAAATCGAATATATATATTAATAAAAAGGGTTGTTTTTGGACAGGTCCAAATATTTAGAACAAATTTTACTGCACACTAGTTATTTTGACAAATATCGTCAAACGCCCAAATCGCTACTTTTTGCGTCCGAGTGCAAAAATGAGATTTAAAACAGGCGTTCCGGAAAAAATTCAAAATAATAATAATATTTTCCTTTTAAAAACGACTGCCATGAAATTAGAAGCTGAAATTCCAGCATAGCACTGTTCAACTTGTAAGAACATTTGAAAAAAAATTGGGGAAAAAACCCCTTGTACAAACGTTGCCCCTCACCTCAAGCTCTAGAACACCAGAGACGCGAAATCCACTCTCACATACATACACTCACTGAGCTTACAACACCTTATCCTCTCGTCATCAGTAATATAATAATGGTGATATTATTATTATACACTCTGTTTTCATTGTAATGTTTCTTGTCATTTGGTCTTTGATCTGGGTGGATTTCGGTCTTCTTTGGAATTGAGGTGTTGTAACTTTTAAGTTACAACTGCTGTAAAAAAAAAGTTATAACTATGAAACAAAAGTTAATAGTATGTAGTAAATATAATTTTTAAATAATAATTTTCACAAAATTATTAAATATATAATAAAATTTTCATTATATATGTGAAAAATCATATCAACAAAGCTTCTAAACTACGGTCGCTAATATTTACCAAACACTTTAATATTGTAACTTTTAAGCGACGCTACAGCTGCCTAACTTCAATTCTAAATGCACTCTTCATTTGTGTTTGTTCCAACTAATATAATAATGGTGAACATGAGTTTTTTTTTTAACAATTTCTTTAAAAAAGTTTTGAATTATGCTTCTTTCCCCTGCTATTAAAAGCATGTAAAGTAGTTCAAATTTTCACTTCCACATTTGATTGTTTGCGTTTGGTTTGCCTTGAGAAACCTTTGGAACGGTAGAATCTCACAATCTATCAACTGCACGTTCTAATATACTTTCAGCTTGCATTGAACGTGCATTGAACTAAAAATAAATTTGTTCATTTTTTTTAAAGTAGAGGAATGGACATAACTCAAATAAATTTTAATTATATGATTAGTTGTTGCATGTGGAATTCTTCAAATAGTGTTGTCAATGGGATTTTGACTTGTAGTTTTATAATGCTTATGATATTTAGCCAAATATAAGTGAACGGCATAAGATCAAGCGAAGAACGAAAAACTTGTGAATGCGGAGTTATATGAGGTCCAGTAGAGCGGTGTTCCTAATTTTTTTAGAAAATCGTTTTTTAATTTCAACTAAAAATTTTATGTTTTACTAATAAAACGACACGTATTAGTCCCTGCTGCCTTTAAATAATTTGCTGAAAAAAAAAACTATATTTTCATCACTAAAACTACTTTAAATTAGTGTTTTAAATCCAAAACTAAATGAAAACACTTGAGAAAATCCATTGTAGGCTACGAGGTAGTGGTGCGTAATCATGAGGGGTGACCTGATGATATCAAGTGTTCATCAGGGGGTTTACATGGATGATGTTGATTTTGGGGAGGCTATCCTTACGCTTTAGTATCTGACTTGCTAGCGAGACTAGATTGTCTCTGTTAGTAGTCTAGTTGGATTCTTTGTAAGTGGTTAAGTTGGTTTTAGGTCAAGACTCAAGATAATACTTGTAATGAGTCGTTTTGGATTATTACTAACATTCAACGCTTGTTTATGCAAAAGCAAGATTTTCAGATTCGTCATGTGTCAAGAGTTTGTAAGCAGGCGGTGGATGCAGTAGTTAGATTTGCTTTGATTGGTTCTGATTTTGTTGTCTAGATGAAAGATTTTTCATCTCACTTATTCTTTAATCTCTAAATTTTTGCAATATATAGTAGTTTATTTTCGGGAAAAAAATACAAAACTAAATAAAAACACCTGAGAAAATTCAAATTCTTTATGAAAAATACTTGCTAATTAATGTAATGATCAGTTAGTAACTTGTATTTAGTGTCCAAGATGAAGCAGCAAAAATGTTACAGTTGGGACTTGTGAAATTACAAAAATGTAAGCAACTAAAAAACATTAGCTCTACAAATAAAGGCTAATATGAGAATTTTACACGTAATGTATTGGTAATTGATGTATTTAACAAGAGGTGAGGCTATTTGAACCTACTAATTTCATCTATGCACTTATTTTTAAAATATATTTATTATTAAAATAATAAAAATTATTATTCTATTTATATATTTTTAAAAATCACGAAACTACCCTCAATAAGAATCTCTGCTCAGGCGTTTCTCTCTCTATTGATAATCATTTTGTATCTCTCTACTGTAAAATCATTTTGGATCTTTAACCGTTTCACTTCTTCTCTGTCTTAGCCATCTTTTTTTTTTCTTTTCTTTTCGTAGCATAAATCATCTTTTCACAAATCGTAATCCGTCACTATTTTGTCCCCTTTTTGCCGCCGGCCGCCGATGGTGGTCAACGGCCCCTGGCGGACCTTCCTCTCCCAGCCGGCACCCTCCGCCAGTCACGTCAGCCTTCCACCCGGCCGCCACCTCCATCACGTAACAACCAACATTCACGAGTTTTGCAAAACTCTAAACCTCACAGTGCCGCCACTATTTCGGCTGCTGCTGCAACCATCCCGCCGACATAGCCACCTCCATTTACCCAACCCGACCCCATGCAGCCATCAACTGATCCCATGCAGCTGTTAACGCAGCAGCAACAGTTCCCAAACAACAACGCTAATTCATTTATAGTTTCCAACAGCCCCACCATCGTACCTGCACCTTTGGCCACCATAGCCACCACCCTTCAGCTTCTACCGTCATCCTTACCCCACCCCGACACTGCCCTACCATCTGTGACGTCACATCCGCCGACACAAAATAACCAAACTCTGGATTTTTTTTTTGCCTCCAAACAGTCTCACCACCGCTTCCGAGGCTCTAGACACCGCTGCTGCCACCCAACCGCCTCTGTCATCAACCTTGCCTCATCCTAACATAGCCCAGCCGCATATGACATCCCAAACACCACCAAATCTTGCCTCTCTTTTGTGCCATGCCGACGGCAACAAAGGGACAAAACAGTGATGGCAAAGTTTATTTTAAAGTTGCAACTAGTGAAAATTCTCATAGATTTAATGGGATGTACAAGATTTTCTATCTACGCTTTTCCATGCTGAATTATTTTTTACTTACATTTTGATATGCCATAAATATCAAAATCGAAAATTTTTTAAAAACAACCACGTTAAATCCATTTGCAAATTAATATTCCGATAATAATACATTAGTGAGGGAAATGAAAATTGAAGAATGCGGTAGAAATAGAATATGACTGTTTAAGTAATTTTACTAAAAGCTAATTTTATAATAAAATTTTAATTGGATAGGATGTGTAAAGAATAAATTGGTAGGTTCAAATATCCTCACCCTTTAGCAAGGTGTATTTACATATTTTTCTGCCGTCATTTGGTATTTTTTCTGGGGTTCATATATACCATATATCGTACGTACATTCGGTGTATAGGTAAATTTATCTTTGGGTAATTATCTGGAGGCAACTACTTATTAAGTGAAACTTCTGTAAACCACCAAATTTTAAGATTGCATCTGTAAACCACCTACTTTTCAAAGAAACATCTCCCACCCACCTTTCCGTTAACTCCATTAATGAAAACATGACATCAGCATGCCATCATAAGGGTAATATTATCATTTAGTTAAAAATTTAATTTTTTATATATTATATTTTATTTTTAAAAAATAAATATTTAATTATATAAACAATATCATTTTTTATTATAAATAAAAAAAATCAAACAATACAAAATCTTATATTTAATTAATTATAAATAATTTTCGTAATTATTGTATACAGAGATAAAATAGTCTTTACATAGAAAACCATTAACGGCAGTTAATTTTTTTAACGAAAAAGTGGTTGGAGGATATTTCTTTGAAAAGTAGGTGGTTTACAAATACAATCTTAAAATTTAGTGATTTATAAAAATTTTACTTAATAAGTGATGGCCACTAGATAATTACTCTTTATCTTTTTGCTATGTTACTAGTATCAAAATGAGAAAATTTAACATCAAAGTGTGACGATTTGGGCGTGCGGTGATAACTGCTAAAACAGCTGGGTGCACGGAAAAATATGTTGAAATATTGAGGTGCCGTCAAAAAATAGCCCTAGACGTTAAATAATATAATCGATCGACAGAGACAGAGTGACAGACATTATGCTCCGGACTTGGCCGGCTAGCTGGCGTCGATAAAGTTCGTACTAAGTAATTCCAGTTTTGCAAAATAACTGAAAATCTTCATCATCAAAAACAGTAGTTCATTGGGTTATACCAATGGAGAAGATGAAGATGGCAAAAAGATTCCAAGGGAAGGTAGCGGTCGTGACGGCTTCGACTCAGGGCATTGGCTTAGGCGTCGCTGAAAGACTCGGTTCTGAAGGCGCCTCTGTTGTTGTCTCCTCTAGAAAGCAGGTCTGTAATTTTGTTAAACTTGTTAACTGAGCGAGGGGATTAAAATGACTAACTGCGCTAAGTGTGCATGTGTGGGTAGTTGATGAACATTTTAGTTGCATGGCCGTAGCTCTGAGGAATCTAAGTTATTATTTAGTTCTATGCGGTAATTTTTATTTTCCAATTGAAATTTGCTAATTTTAGGAGGAAAGCCATTTTGTTTGCTTTAATTGTTGCAGAAAAATGTGGACGAAGCTGTTGAGAAACTCAAAGCTCTGGGAATCGAAGTTATTGGAATTATTTGTCATGTATCAAATCAACAACACAGGAAGAATCTCATACACAAAACTGTTGAGGTGAGGAATTGAGTTTTATTTTTTAATCGGAAGACGAAGTTAAAGACACGTAATTGAAAAAATTATGTTCAATTATCAATATTGACTAATCGCCCTGTTGAATTTTTTACTCATATTTGAGAATTAGAGCTTGGTTATTTGCTTGCTAACCTCTTTGTTTCGTTATTTTTAGTAGTACTCGTATAGCAAATTGTATATTCGGTACCATAGTTTTTTTATTAAATTTTGGTGAACTGCGTTTCAGAAATATGGAAGAATAGATGTGGTTGTTTTAAATGCTGCTGCCAATCCCTCTGCTGATGATCTTCTGAAAACCAAAGAAACTGTACTCGACAAGTTATGGGAAATCAATGTCAAATCCGGTATACTTCTTATGCAGGTAAATTGTATTGTTCTCCTATGATTATCCCTCGTAAAATGACAATCTTTAAAATATTTTAAATTTTATAAAAAAAAAAATCTCAAATTATCCATCAATCTCCCTCCATTTTTCCCTTGTCTTTTGAATAGAAATAAAGCAAATTGAAGTTTACAATAGTTGGGAGTATTTTGAATATCATTATTTTAGAAGAGAGTAATCCGCCCTTTTCTTAAAGATTCAAGCAGGAATATGGCATTGTGTTGTAGATAATTAGCATAAAAAATTTCCATAGCTGTTTTGCCATAGATTTCCCAGTATTAATACCGATCACTTAAATTAACCCACTTCCCAAAATCTTCAGGTTTGTTATCTGATTTCTTAAATTCTGCAGGATGCTGCACCTCACATGCAGAAGGGCTCTTCAGTCGTTTTCATTTCCTCCATAGCTGGCTATCAACCACCATCAGCCATGGCTATGTATGGAGTGACTAAGACAGCCCTGTTAGGTTTGACCAAGGTAGGTGTTAAATTTGGTTCCCGGCCGGTTTGACATCTTTTACTTAATGATTAAAGAACACCCCAAATACTGTTTTCTTTAACTAATGTTTAACCGGTACAATCTTCAAGTAGGCCCTCGCGGCTGAGATGGCCCCAGACACTCGTGTGAATTGTGTTGCTCCTGGTTTTGTACCGACAAACTTTGCACAGGCCCTTCTAGGCAATGACACTTTTGTAAGTATCTTTTTTCTCATAAGTTTCCACCCCATTGCTCAAGTGATGACCTTAATTGGCAATAGACTAGGGCTATATATGTTTGTTATTATGGATGGGTGGTTGTGGTTTAAAAAGTAACTTAAAATTAAGTTGATTTCATCTCGCACTTATACGATAAATAATCTGTAATATCTTTATTATTTTTATTAAAATAATTGTTTAAAATCTATTGTCCATTTTTATTTTATAGCTACAATTTTTTTCTTTTACATTATCTGAGGCCTTAAAATCACAGTACTTTCATACTAAATAGAGCTTAAATTTGGTCGCCCTGTGTTGTGTTGTAGAGAAAGGCCTTGGAAGGGAAGACTTTGCTCAATAGGCTCGGTACCACTGGAAACATGGCTGCTGCTGTTGCCTTCTTAGCATCAGATGATGCCTCTTACATCACCGGAGAAACATTGGTGGTGGCCGGAGGAATCGCCTCTCGACTCTAGCTTTTCTCTTTGTTTTCAAAAAATAACATTTTCAACCACAATATCATGCGAATGCATGCTCTTTGAATCCTTGATGAATGTTCTAGATGGGATTTACTTCTAAACAAAATCAGCCAATCCACATGCGCTTTCTTCAGACTTCAATGAACGTTTTTGATAATTTTTTTATCCATTCCTATTACAATGAATGTTTTTCCTTCCGCCCGTACAAGAAATTTAGACTCTCCGTCTCAGAGTCAGAGACCTGCAGTCAACGAGTAGATCGAACGATACGGATTCCCACGATCTTTTCTGATCTGATTGAATAAGCAAATTTGATTTGAATTTATTCGACTCATACGAAATTGCCGCTGCCCCTATCACGCTAGCAATCAAATAAACCACCACTCTTTTTTTTTTTTTTAATTATTAATTTTTATGTGTGAATTAGTGAAAATTACGGTGGTAATAAATTAATTTCATTTTCAAGGAAAAATCAAAACAAACCAAGCCCACGGGTGGCAACTTAGTAAATTAATATCTCGAAGAAAAAGATAATTTATATCCAACGGTTGCCATTTACTACATTCATTTGTTCAACTAAACTGCAAAAAAGCGGAACCCAATGGAGAAGATGAAGATGGCAAAAAGATTCCAAGGGAAGGTGGCGATCGTAACGGCTTCGACTCAGGGCATTGGCTTCGGCATCGCTGAACGGCTCGGCTTAGAAGGCGCCTCCGTCGTTGTCTCTTCACGAAAGCAGGTCTCTTTAATCATTTTCGATTATGACTTTGATCAAATTGAGCTTTTTTATATGGTAAAATTTTGGCTTAAATTGTTTTGTTTTGATTTGAAGAGAAATGTGATTGTGATTGGTAAAATCGATGCAGAAAAATGTGGATGAAGCAGTTGAGAAACTCAAAGCTGGAGGAATCCAAGTTATTGGAGTTGTTTGTCATGTGTCAAATGGACAACAGAGAAAGAATCTCATAAACCAAACTATTGAGGTGAGGAATTTAGTTGTGCCTTTTTTTTATTATCACACAAATGACCTGATTAAATGGAAAACTATAATGAAAAATGATCAGTCCTTGAAATAAATTTTGTCGGTTATAGTTGACATCACTCTGTTAAATTTTCTAGTGTCTGCTGAACAATTGCTTGTTTCTATTTCAATCCCAAAGATACCCTAGATATGTGGAATTTGAGAGTACTACTTGTTTTTCCAATTTCGGTTTCATGTTGTTTTGTTGAGTGGTCTATTTCAGAAATATGGAAAAATAGATGTGGTTGTTTCAAATGCCGCTGCCAATCCCTCTGTTGATGTCATCCTGCAAACCAAAGAATCTGTTCTCGACAAGTTATGGGAAATCAATGTTAAATCCAGTATACTTCTTCTACAGGTAATTGCTTTCTCTTAAGATTCCTGCAGGAAACACAAAATGAAATGTTGCAATGGCAAGAAGACCGCATTGTAAATAATCACCATCACATAGTCTATGGCTTTATCTCCATGTGTTTTCCGTAGCAGTCTGATGGAATATGTAATTTTTTTTGTGGATTTCTGCTTTACTTATATGTACAGTTATTGTCGTGGTTTAAGTTGTTTATAATGGTGTTATTTACTTCTGTATGTTCTGCAGGATGCTGCTCCTCACTTGCACAAGGGTTCTTCGGTTGTTTTGATTTCCTCTATAGCTGGCTATCAGCCACAGTCATCTATGGCCATGTATGGAGTCACTAAGACGGCTTTGTTAGGTTTGACCAAGGTAGGTATTTGGTTTCCACTTTCCGGATTTTATATTAGTTTGTTTCCTTTCAGACCTCTTTTTAAGAGCTCTATAAACCCAAAATACTATTTTCTTAGTCTTTCTCTTAATCTTCCTCCATTCATTTAGGCCCTTGCAGCTGAAATGGCTCCAGATACTCGTGTCAATTGTGTTGCTCCTGGTTTTGTACCAACGCACTTTGCTGAGTTCATCACAAGTAATGAGGGCATTGTAAGTAGTGTTTCTAGCCTCAAGCTTTCACCACCAAGCTCAAGAACTGACCCTTGCCATTAACTGAACATGGGTTAACCTCTATTGCAGAGACAGACAATTGAGCAGAACACTTTACTCAATAGACTTGGTACCACAGGAGATATGGCTGCTGCTGCTGCTTTTCTGGCATCTGATGATGCTTCATACATTACTGGAGAAACTCTGGTGGTGGCTGGAGGGATGCCCTCCCGACTGTAGCTTTCTGTTTTCCTTTTTATTTCTTTGCAATTTTACTTGTACAAATAGTTTATTCCTGACATGGTCGAATGCCTGTGATGACACTTGAATGGGATGTGCTTTTAAACCAAACCAGTAAATGCATAATTGCTTTCTTTCCAATGGATTTTTTTCACATGAATAATCTGAAGTCTGAACAATGCAGATGTTGTGGCAACATTACAGAGTTTGAATGTCTTAAAGTGGCGAAAGGGATGAAGTAGCTAAATTAGCAAGAGTAATTTTCATAAATCAAAACGCCATGCTCTGGTATGAATATTGAAAATTTCCTTACAAGTAAGAAGTAACTGACATAATCAAGTGGAAAACACATACCAACTGAAATACAGATAATTTACTTTACATGCTAGAATTGATTGTATCTGAAGGCGGCATTTCTGGACCATTCAGGGTATGTGTCTCTGGATCTTATGTACATAAAATCAGGCAAAACCAGATGTGCATCGTCTTCGCCATACGATAATACCTTCCAGCTTCTACCTGTGGAGCTCATTTTTTGATCTCCACAGCATATTAACTGTCCGGTGATTAATACGTGATCTTCAGTCTTTCTTTCTCCATCTTGTAGGTATTTTAATTTTTACATACAGTCAAGAGCCATACTTTTGCAGTGGTATAAACAAAATCAAGATGATATGCAAGATATTTACACAGGAACTACATCACCATCCTGATTATCATCACAGGTCAAAATCAGACCTTCAACATAAGTCGGGAGGAGGCAGCGGCTCCACTGACAGCCTGTTGAGACAGGCTCTGTTGATGGAACGATCATGAGAACATTATCATGGCGTCGGACAACCCCCATCACACTTACGGTGCTCCCTTCTTTGATATAGCTGAGATACAATACAATCCCATTAGAAGCATAAAAGTAAAATAATGAAAAACGTTGGTGCAAAAAGTTGAAGGAATCCATTTCATTAGTTTATTCCCCAACATGTCACTGATGAATACAAGGCATTAATGAGGGCACAAAACAGAGAATAGGGGGGCAAACCCTTCTTTGAGGCACATTATCCGGTCATCACTAGAGAGGTTTCGATCAGCAAGCCAGCGTAGAAAGCTTGGAGACAAGTCTCTGTTTCCCTTGGTTATATTAACTACAGTAGCTGGTTTCACAAATGGAGCAACCTTAGCTCCATAGCCTGCTTTCACCAATGCTCTTAAGCCAGACTGGAAGTCTGATATGTAGAAATCAGACACATATTTCTGTTCACAAGTACCACCAAATTAGACAGAATCACATATACAAAGCATTATCCTCAAACCATTATTAAACAGATTGACAAATATCATTCGACAAACTAACCTCCGAATGTCTAGATCCCCAGGAGAAGCAATGATGCTTAGGATTTGCAGACTTTCCACCCCATCCTTTATATTCATCCAATTCTGTGGAAACATACACACACCTAGGTACCCTCTGGTAAGAAGACTCCAAAGGAATACTGCCACAGGTGACAACCTACAATAAGAGACATATATGATAGGTTGCGTCTGAAAACATTTACAAGCAGAAAAGAAAAGTAGAACATAAGGCACTCTGAAAAAATTGAATCTTCAGACTCAGAACACGAGCAGGAAAATGCTCTCCAAAATGCCTTGAACGGGTAATCTTACACTACAATATACTGGATATTTATCCAAGATGAACAAGTCAACAATTCATATGTTTTACATCACATTGGTCTAATTTTCCAAATGATGAGCTGACTGGTTTCATGAATGAATGAGGTTAAATTATCCTCTAGCAGATTATTATAATCGGAATATATCTTTTCTGGCACCTGTATCCTAATAGCACGTATATTTCTGATCCTGTCGTAGCACACTTGTGACTGAAGTTTACGGTGCAGCACATGATCTATTCCCTGCTCAAAAGTTAACACCCCGTAAGCAACATCTACTGTCTCAAGGAAACTCCTAAAAGTTATGAAGCTTAAAACTCAACCACTATTCTAAAGACATGAAAAACATTCCTCACTCATATTCCTGTACAAAAGTTAGAAGTTACCAAATCCTTTAACCCTTAAAGAAGCAAATTTTGGACCCTGGAAAATATCAGACTAACACAAACCACAAAAAGTTGATATCAGTGTCTTTGCTCCCAGAACACCACCATTCACCAGATCAAAAACCTTCAATAGGCACCCATCCACTCATGAACTTGCTAACGTGAGTCTGCATCAACCAGCCCCACCAGCTGGTATCGACTGTCCAAATTAAAGCTAAAAAATAACCCATGCATTAATCTCTCATTTCTTCTTCATTGGCTAATTAACCGTTACTATCAAAGCATATGCGCTCCTGGTATATATCACACAATTCACTACAATATTAGAAATGAAACACTCCCATTCCTGGTATATCAAAAACAACACACAAGTACAAAATGAAAAATATGTAAATAAACTAGAACCCTGAGAGTATAAGGGAAAAAAAATCGAATTTTAAAAGTTAAACTAAAAATCACTTAAAAAATAGAAACATTTAAAACTTACCCCAGTAACCTTGACATACTGACCATCAATGGCACCTCTAAGTTCAGCATCAGGGTACCTCTTAACAAACCCCAACAACCCTCTCCTTCCCCAAACACAATTCCAAATCATACCCATGAAAAGCGGGCCCACCACCGCAGCCACAGCCACCAAAACCACCGCCTTCTTAACCGCCACCATCAAAAACGCCCCAACCATCACTCCCATCGCCACCACCACCATCACCACCCATGCCACCGCCCTCGAAACCCTAAACCCCACCTTCACGTCTTCCCCCAGACTCGTCACCGCCGAGCCGTACCCCGCCTTAACCGACCCGGAACCCGACCCCGAATGGTCCAGCTGACCTGAACGGCGATTACTCAGTGGTCCCGAACCTATCGGGCCGGAGGTGATGAGCCCAGTTGGTTGTAGAGGCAAGGGTCCGGATGATTTCTTCACGGGACCCGAATTTGACCCGGATCGTACGGATCCGCTATTGGGCTGAGAAGAAGAAGAAGGACGTGAAGGAAGTTTAGTATTAGCTTGATCAGTCAGTTGGATATCGAACATTTTGCCCAGCTCACCGGATTTTTTAACGTCACCGCCGGTGTACGGAACGGCACGTGAAGCCATTGTGGGTTGGCGCTCTTTGAGCTGTTCGGGTCGACCCGAAACGTACAGACCGCTGCTGAGCTGGTGCGACGGAATTCTTGTAGTCATTTTCTCTTTGAAACAGAGTTGAGTAAGTGAGTGAGGGAGCGAGCGTGAAGATGGAGGGTAGTGAAGAGAGTGGAAGGGTTTATGCGGTAGGTGAAATTACTGAAACGGGTAAAGGGTAATGTAATTATGACGTGTGTGTCCTGATGGTGTCTTTGAATGGGGGTACAGTCTATTGTTTGTTTGGTTGTGGTTTCAGTCTCTGGGGAAGATTGATTTGATTGGTTTTGATGTTTGGATTCTGAATTTACCTTTTTATCCTTTGGACTCTCTTTTTTTATGCACCACCCCGCTGGCTGCTGCTCGACTGCTTCAGAGTTCAGTAGTTCACACTACTGGGTACTGACCGCTGGTGAGGAAATAAGGAGAATGCTACCGTGTGTTCATCTTATCTTATGGGTACTGAGCTCTTGTTCTTTGATATCCGGATATGTACTGCCTGTCATACCGTGCATACCATTTTAAGAAGATGGGCAGAGGCCAATAGGTTACAAGTCCATTAGTAATCAGGGTACTTCAGTTTTTTTTGAACGTTTTGGTTTCAGTCTCTGTTATAGTTGAGACTCAAAAATTTTTCTAATTAAGTATGATTGAGTGAAATTAATTAATATATAGTCTTACTCCTAAGCGAAATGCGAGTAGAACTTATACATCTCTCTAATATTTGTGAGGATTATTTGTCTGGATAAGTATTTTATATAATTTAATATAATATTATAATCCCAATGTAAGCTATTTGTCTGGACAAGTATTTTATAAAATTTAATGTAATATTATAGTCTCAGTATATTTGTCCGGTGAAATAACAATTATAAATATCTTATATATAATCAGTTTAAAAAAAAAAAGGAAATTGCATCTTTTCAATATCTTCTAACAATAATGTCAACGTTCCCCTCCTATTATCCATTTTTTAAAATTTGATGGGGTGTGAATGTTTGTATGTTTCATTCATTCATATTGTTCAATTAAATTAAAACTTCAATTAAATAATATATTTTGCAAGTTTTGACTTCTTTGACTTAAACCCAACGTACTAAATTATCATTTGATTAATTAGCATGGACTTGATCAATAAAATTCCTTTTCATACTAATCCTATTAATTTATTGAGATTTTTATTATATCTTGCAAAGGTTTAGTAGTTCTACTAAACTAATATTTTTCCTTCCCACAAATGTGGATGAGAATATGTATTTCTTTACATTAATGTGAGAGCAAATTTCCAAATTAATCCCAATAAATCTTTATACTTTATTATAAATACTTGCATTTGAGTTTCATCAAATAAGCTTTCATACTGTAATATTAAACTTTAGATATAAATTTACATTTTAAAACATACGCACATGCACCAAAGAAATTATTATTTGAGTATGTAGTAAGCATCCTTTGTGGCAGTAAATTTTGCTAGATAAAGAAAAATGCTGTGTGCTCATGTTTCTTAATCAAACAAATTAGAATAGGTCCCAATTGAAGGTTGGCGTTGCAGGGAAATGGGACCTATAAAAATGCAAAGATACTATTTTAAGAAGATCAGCTGGCTTGTAAAAGAGTAATGATTGGAATTTAAATATTTAAATTTTATTTTGAGTCTTAAATGATGTGGGTCGTTCATCCATTAAAAGATGAATTTTATAGTTTATAAAATTATTTAAATATTTTTTAATAGATGAATGACACATCAATTAGGACTCAAAATAAAACCTAAATATTAAGATACCTATAGTTCCTCTATGCAAAAACTTAAAAAAAAATGATAAGATAAATTCAGCCGAAGATAATCCAATCACAATTCAGGCCCCAATTAAATTTGCCAGGTAAGTGGGTCCACTTAAACTCTTGTGGTAGATCAACGGTCCACATCATTAGTGAGGACCTCCATGTATGTACACTTCACACATGCAATGCTATGTCCCCAATCATGATCAGCTTGTGGTTCCCATACTTTTGAATGGTGTAGATGGACCCAAACTTTATTCCGAATCGGACGGTGACTGATGAATCAGGTGGTGAGTAGTGATTGGCTGGTACTGCCAAGAGCAGTCGTTAGTGGAGGCGTTAGTTATAATCGCGCCAATTTTACGCGCTAGAACCTCCGGTTTAAGTGATCAAGGGCTAGTATGGGATTTTAATTCATTCAAGAGTCGGTGGTAGTGGTAAGTGATACTCATTGCGAATCCAAGGCCCCGGAAATTGCAACAAAAGGACGAAAATATCCTTGTTGAGGAAAACAATTTGACTATGCTCATCAATTAAATTCATTTTTCCAATCTAAAATAAAACAAACAGGAGAGCCCTTTTTTTTTTTTTAGTTTGATGAGGAGAGCTTGTTTATTTATCGTTTGAAGTTTAAATTTAATTTTTTTAAAAGATTTTGAGAATTTAATTGTTTATTGTTTGCAATTTAAGTTTGATTATTAGATGTTTACCATTGAATAGAAAAAAGTGGACTTTCTAAATTTTTATCTCAATATAAAATTATCAAAAATTCAAAATAGAAAGTCAATATTTCCTTTCAAAAATACCCGTAATAAATATACTTTTTCTTTTTTCATATTATATGACCTTAATCATTTTTTCTCTCTTTCACACACACACGCAAAAATCAATTTTTAACCCTCTACCTCCCCTAATATTTGAACTCAGTTGGCCAGCTAATGTCCTTCGTTGAAATTCAAATTATAAATATCATTTACTACTACAGAATAAACTAATTTAAAAATGGAATAACATGCTCGATAATGCATGAATTCGAGTATCATAAAAATTTTCTTATAAGTACGTCCACAAATTTGATCAATTACCCTTTAAATTTTGTGAGCAGACATGCATATATGTTGACGTAAAGCAAATACTTCTAAACTACTTATAATAATTGTTTATTTCTTCTTCAAATACTTTTCGCTTCTTACAGTAATTATTCAACCACCATACTACGTTGTTGTTTTTTTTAAATAAATTTCATATACAACTTTACTTCTATTGTTTTAATTAATTATGTTTCATTCATTTCATAATCTTTCTTAATTTATAAACCACTGAACAAACCAGAAAGGAGGTATATTCCATTTTGGTTTTGATTATAAATAAAAAAAAACATATCTTGTGATTACTGACATGTTCATTTGGGGATTTCAACTTCTATGTTTTATGTTGAGAAGTCTTCCATAAACAAACATTGGAGTTTCAAGAAGTTGAACATAAAATAATTCACTTTACTTACAACAAGAAATTTTTAATTTAAAGAAGTAAAAATTTAATTTTAACTTTTGATTATATACACTTTATTTTCTAAAAAAAAACTATTGAATTGTTATCATTAAAATGATCTATTTGTTAATAATAAAATATTTTTTGTACTTAACAGGTAATACTTAACTTATAAAATAATAACAAGTATATATAACTTTTCATAATGGTAAATATGTAAAATACTAAGTTTCAGATATTATTTGTTCAAAACAATAAACAACTTATCACTTATAATTAAACATTAAGAAATGAGAAACATACATATATACTTAGACACATTTAGACATCAGTAACATTCAGACATATTCAGCTTTAAAAAAAAAGGCTACCTTAATCTAAATTAGCAGTAAACTATCAATATGACATCATATATTCATCAATAAATAAACCTTATTTGCATATTTTTTAAGTGCAATGGAACTAGAGGAGCTAAAAAAAAAAAAAAAGACTATAATGACAATATTTTTTTATTTGTAATTCATTACAGTTTGATTTTTTACCTTTTTAATTTTGTCCGTATGATAAAAAAAAAATATGGACTACGCATAAGATAATAACAAGATAAAATTATCACGGTTGTTTAGTCTAAATATGAAAACAATTTAATATTATGACTCTTAATTTACTATTTTTTTAGGAAAATAATATTTTGACAAAAAGAATTAGGTTATAAAATTTTAATAAAAAATAATAATAAATTGTGCATGATTAACTTAATATTTTAGTCTTTTTGTGCCTTTGTCAAAATTTTATAATATATTTTTTTGTCAAAGTAGCATTTATTATTATTATTATTTAATGACATATTACTGAATCTAAAACATTGGTATGGAACATTTAGAGCGGTCATCATTATTGGTCAGTAGCGCATAATTAAAAATGTTGGGTTATAAGTTTTAATTGGGAAATTTATAAGAATAACCCAATAACTTTTATATATTTATAAATTAACCTCTCTAACTTTTTTCTATCAACATAAGCCAAATAAACCCTATACTCCCGAAAATATCTCTTTCATTTCACTCTCACCAAACAAATGCTCTCTGTCTCTAAGCAAGCTCTCCCTCACCGATTTTCAGCACAATCGGCGACGGACTATAAATACAATTCAAGCGCAACTAAATCCATTAAACTTGAAATTATAATACATTTATAACTCATTAACAACTAACATTAAAAAATAAAAACAGATTAGCAACTAAAATTTTTTTAAAAATTAATTGTCTGTTGGTGCGACAGGTTGGATGGTGTGACATGGTGCATGTCGCACCTTCCTAGGTACGAATGTATATATATATTACCCTGGCACCTGATATTGGTGCGATAGATAGTCGGTCGCACTAAACTTGTGAGATCGCACGAGCGACCGGCAATACCAACCCCCAAACACCCTCGCCTTCAACCCTCAACACCATCACCAACATCAACATAATAACCTCAACTACAACAATACACGCAAAAAAAATGCAATAAAACTTTGAAAATCAGTGAGAGAGAGTTTGCTTTGAGAGAGAGTGACGCAGTGCAGAAGCGATAATAGATGTCATTCTAGCGTAAATTATTGAAACTCAAGAAATAATAACTCTCAAAGAGATAAAACGTCGAATTAACGACAAAGATAAACCCAAAAGAAAATAATATGAAATATTATTAATGAAAAGCTTCTGTTAAGAAACAAGCATAACAAGCCTATTTATATTAGCTAAGATTAATCCTAATCCTAATAGACCTATGATTCCTTATAAAAAAATGAATATTAATTAAACAAGAAAATATTAAGCAAATCCTAATTAAACTAGAATTATAAATATGACTCAAATAAGCTTAATAAATAAGATAAACCCTAATAAAATACTAAAGACTAAATTGACTCAAACTCTAGAATTCTTAATTAATTTTATCCCCTATGCTTCCTACATCAGTCTTTTCCTCTTCGAAAAAAACTCGTCCTCGAGTTTTGCTGAAAATGAAAGACTCTTTGGAGGATGAAACTTGAAGTAGAGTAGCAATGAATCTTAGAGCTCGAACTCATAGTCTTGAACATTAATCTTCCTTGAAACTCGAAATGCTTCATACTTCATCTTTTTCTTGATCTTGCTAGTGATTTTGCGGAAAGGTAAAGTCTTGTATGAGCAAACAACTTCTAAGTCTCTCAAGTCTTTTGTCAAATCTTGCTCAATGTTCTCGCCCATTATCTTTATCTTGGATATCATATCTTTTTCAAGAATAACTTTCTTATCTTCTATAGGTATAGGCATATCCATATCAATTATCTCAAGGTCTTCAAGAACAATTTGCTTAGCTTCACAAATAATTGGTAAAACCATATCAACCTTATTATCTTCAAGAACAATTGGTGTCTCTTCAAAAGAAGTTTTTGCTACGTTCTTTTCTTCCAATGATGAGATCAATAAAACTTGATATTCCACGTTTACATCTTCAATTTTAAAATCTTGGATAAACTCTTTATCACTAACGAATTCACTGGTTGAATCATGATTATCCAACACATCTTGAGTAGCTTTAGAATCTTCAAGCACAATTTCTTCTTCCATTGGCGAGTTATGTTCTTTATTTGCATAAGAAGGTTGCTTTTCGACAATAGAATCCATCGGTGAGCAAAAGTCCATAATATGATCTTGTTTCAATAACGAACTCTCATGTTGTAGTTTCGAAAGAATGAACCTATCGAACTCTTGATCTTATCTTCTTTGGCTATCACAATGCTCTTGCGCTCGTTCAAATCTCTTTAATGCTTGCTTTCTCTCTCTCATGATTTGTAATTCAACTTTTAAAGCAATTTTGACGACATCCCAATATTCATAAGTAGCATCAATTTGTAATAAAACTCGTTCCTTAATATCATCACGCAATCCTTTCGCAAATCTTGAAATTGCATCTTCATCATCTTTAGAAAGATTCACACGACAACGATAATTTCGAAGTTGAGATTCATAGAATCAAACAGAATTCATACCTTGCTAACATTTATCAAATTTATGACGAATCGTCTGAAAATATTCAGGAGGAATAAAATAAGCTTTTATCTTCCTTTTCATGCTATGCCAAGTTTGAATCTTGTCTCTTCCATGATGAACTCGGGTTGCTTGTAACTTTGTCCACCATTGTGATGCATCTCCCATTAATTTAGAGGACACGTACTCGACATGTTTATCCTCTGGAATATCTTCAAGAGTATCTTCAATTTTGAAAATTCAATAAAAAATATCCTCAAGATTAGTAAATTTATCATAATAGAAAAGATCATCACCATCTTCTCTATAACTCATTGCATCACTTTTCTTTTTTAATTTTTTTTTGGTTTTGGGTTTTTTAAGAAAAGAAAAATTAAAGGGAAATAATAGAATTAAAAGAAACTTTGGGTTGAAACTATAAATAAGCAAAAGTTGGTGTTCCGGTGATGGTGGTCCGAAAAACGGGAATGGAACGGTAGATCTGGAAGATTTGATGGTGGTGAGTGTGATGGTGGTGGTGGTTTGACTCAAAAAGTTGTGGATTAGCCAAAAATTTGAGGTGAAGTTGTGGTTGGAGGTTGGTTTCGGTTTCTGGTGAAGGGGCCGACGGTTGGCAGCTGGAGTGGGCTGGAAAGAAAGGGCTGATGATGGTGGACAGATTGGCAATAGCGGTGGCTGTCAAATCGTGGCGGATTTTGGGGATTTGAGTGGCCGTTTTTGCGGCGGGTTTGGTGTGTGGTCGGTGGCTTACGGCGGCGGATTGGGGTAATATCAGTTGGGTTATGATCGTCAGAGTGTTCTGGTTCTAATGGTAGAGAGAATCGACGGAAAAGACAATGAAAAACAGTGGGTTGCAGCTGTGGACGGCAGCTATAATGGTGGTTTCGATTTTTTTTTTTTTTTGCAGTTTTTTTTTTGTGGAAATAATGGATGGTGGAGGAAGGATGTGTATGGTGGATGGTTGATGGTCAGGAAAGTCCTGCTTGGCATAGAGAAAGGCTCTGATACCACTTGACGCAATGTGGAAGCGATACTAGATGTCGTTCTAGCGTACGTTCTTGAAACTCAAGAAATAATAACTCTCAAAGAGAGAAAACGTCGAATTAACGATAAAGATAAACCCAAAAGAGAATAATCTGAAATATTATTAATGAAAAGCTTATGTTAAGAAACAAGCATAACAAACCTATTTATATTAGCTAAGATTAATCCTAATCCTAATAGACCTATGATTCCTTATAAGAAAAGGAATATTAATTAAACAAGAAAATATTAAGCAAATCCTAATTAAACTAGAATTATAAATATGACTCAAATAAGCTTAATAAACAAGATAAATCCTAATAAAATACTAAAGATTTACTCAAACTCTAGAATTTCTAATTAATTTTATCCCCTATGCTTCCTACATCAGAGAGAGAGAGCTTTACTTAGAGAGAGATCTTCGATTTTGTGAGAGTGAAAATGAAGGGTATGTTTAAGAGTGTTGGGTTTATTTGGCTAATGTTGATAGAAAAAGTTAGAGGGGTTAATTTGAAAATTCACAAAATTTATTGGGTCATTATTATAAATTTTCCGTTTTAATTATGGGCCACAATTACTAAAAGGGTTATTTTGTCATGCAATGATTAGCTGAGAAACAACAAAGAATTGCATGAAATGCAAATCAAGATCTCATTTAAGAAACACTTCCTGACTTGATTAATTTATTATTATAGTCAATGAGATGGATGGAGTATTTTTAGAGACCCCATTTGAAAATTGCTTTTTGAAAATCATATGTCGTTGCCATCACTCTTGGATGTTTTCGTACAAGTAGGCGATGTTTTCTTTTCTCAAGGCTTTCACATAAAACAAAAAGTTTTTGCCAAATCGACTTGTTGAGTTGTCGGCTTCATCACCGTTGAAACTCCGAAATGTGCTTAGCCGAAAGCAATGAAATGGCTCAAATTTTATCACCGTTACTTAAGACATAAGAGATGAGCCCTACTGGCTTAGATGGCCTAAAGTTTAGCCCATTTCATCGGAAGGCCCAAAAAGTTATTGAAGGCAATGACCCTTAAAGAAATGGAACTTGGCTCCCATTTTAAATTTCCCAGAAAAAAAAGAACAACCCAAAGAGATTTGAAACTTGAATGGGGATAAGATAAAATGGCCCATTATTATGGTGATAAGATAAAATAAAGCTACTTCGTTCGAGTCTCTTTCCTTGCAAATATTTAAATGGCTTGAAATGAGCTCTCTCGATTGAGGTCAATCCTGAAAAATGGGGACAATTTCCTTTACCAACATCAACAAAATGGTAGTAATTTAACTTCATTGGTGGAAGTTTTTGGGTAGTTGAGAAGGCAACAACCACACCACATCTTCTCTCTACGGTCCTTCTCTTTGCACTTGCACGTTGACATACACTATATATTAAATGGAGAAAAACAGACCCTTCAACTCCTTGACAGTACTGTGTCTATATATCAAGTCATGTGTTGCTGAAAAGGATGAGCTCTGCCATCCTGCAACCAAATGCATAGACTTAATTAGGGTCCCAAATAATTTAGCCTATCTTTCAAGGACGACAATGCATCAAATTTTCATTTGTTTTTAGAAAATTTTCTTCTTTAATACGAATGATTCCATGCTTATTTGTCAAGACTGCACAGTACTTGCCTTTTAATTTTAACACATTAATTACGAGAACAAGCACTTAGGCCCTATTTGTTTTTTAGGTTGGACAGATGTGTTTTTTAAGTTATAGTATTTAAGCGTCTAGTACATACTAATTGTTGAGATTTAAAAATTAAGTTCATTTAATTTTCCACTCATATGATAAAAAAAAACTTATAATATCTTATATTATTTTTGCTAAAATTATTATTTAAAAATCGTATTTACTACGTATTATTAACTTTTACAGTACCTTAATAACAACCATGACCTTAGCTTCCAAGCCAATAATCATGATGGGAATTAGGAAATTCAAAAAACAATGATACTCTTTGATCGTAGAATGACACAGACACACGAACAGAACATTATTCTATCTTTCAACGATTCCCTCTACTCACAATATAATATACTGTTTGCCAGCCTTTGCATGTTCCTGATTAGTTCGGAATAAAGTGATATATAGAGCTAGCTTGAGTACGCATCCAGGGGTAAGAATTAGTTATGCTCACTTGCAAAATTTTGCCATTTTGATTTGATTGTTTGAAAATTTTCAAGCGGAGGTGTAAAAGTTCCGGATATGAGTTGTAGAAGTGAGGGCGTCTAAAATAGAAACTTTTTGTTAACATTGTGAATATACACATTAATATGTGATTAATTGCCACTTGCGTTGCATGAGCCTTGAAGGTCCACATGAAGTTTTTGAGATTGATGAATTACAGCTTGCTGGTTTCTTAGTAAATCACATGCAGCTATAATAAACCCACTTGTGCCCCAATGCCTGAAATATCTTCTCATCAAACAGCACAACTTGAAAGACTTTGATGATAGTAAATCTATTGTTAATCGTAACCTTTTGATGATTAGATAATGACAGCACAATGAACGGACAGAGACTGCAATTTTGCAAGCAAAAAGCTTTAGAAATTAGGGCATTGATTTCTTGCAAGCAGAGAATCTTGACTGTTAAAAGTTAGATCCAATTCAACATTTTTACCGACAGTGTGAAGTAGAATGTTAAAAAAAAAAATCTGTATGTTTAATCCATAAAAAGATTGATACGTCATATTTATGGTCAATAAGTTGCCACTTTTCGAAGCAAGATTTGCCCACGTGTATATGCCACTTGTATAGCTTTAATTTATGACTTTTTTTTAAGTGATGATTTTCAGAAGCATTACAGTTAAAGAAGGGCATAAATCCTGTTAAAGTTTCAAAGTAATGCAAAGTTTTGCTTATGATAAGAAATGAAATGAAACCATTGTCACTGTGGCCACTAATTAAGCATTAATGATGGAAAAAAAGAAACAAGAGAGTCTGAGAAAAAAGCTCCCTCTAAAAAGAAAGTCTTTGATTTTTAATTGAACCGAGAAATCACGAGACACCCCTGAAATCTCTGCTTTGAATTCATCTTTCTACTGCCAAACGACCTAATCACTTCTTGATCCGATTAGGAAAAAGCCGTGAAAATATTTCAACTCTTTTCTTTTCTGTGCTTTTTTTTTTCCCCTTCTTTTGAAAGTGTTCTCATTTCAATCTAAATCTTGTAACCATGAATTTGCATAATCTTTGTTTCGTATCTTGCATCCTTTTGTTTTTATGAAAAATCCTCTGTTCTGAGTTAAATCGGCTTTTGGAATATGGAAAGCTTGCAAAAGCTATCTGGGGTTGCTTGGATTCTGTCATTGTTTTGAAAGATTCATGAAAACTTATTTGTTTTTTTCATATTTTTATAGGCCTAATGTTTTTGAATCAGTTCATGCACTTTCTAAAATCAATTCACACATTCAGAAGGAAAACTCCTTGTGATTGTTTGTTTTGATAGTTATAAGTAACTTTTTTGTACAACAACATATAACATAAGAGCTAATTAAAACAATGGCAACCTCATGTTTCAATGCATTTCGGATTCGAAAATCGAAGAGCAAAAGAATATCAGTGCCTTCATCATCAAAATCCCAGTTAAATTCTGACATGGAGAACTTGGAGAAGAAAAGATTTGACAGCTTGGAGTCTTGGTCAATGATTTTGGACTCAGAAAATGTGGAGACTTGGGAAGTGTCAAAGGAAGATCAAGAGGAATGGACGGCTGATCTTTCTCAGTTGTTTATTGGTAACAAGTTTGCTTCTGGGGCTCATAGTAGAATTTATCGAGGGATTTATAAGCAAAGAGCTGTTGCTGTGAAAATGGTGAGGATTCCAAATCAAAAAGAGGAGACTAGAGCCAACCTAGAGCAGCAGTTTAAATCTGAAGTTGCCTTGCTTTCACGTCTTTTTCATCCCAATATAGTTCAGGTAAGATTTTGTAATTTTGTAAATTGTACTACTGCTTAATTCGCACAAAATTTTAGAAAAAGACAAAAGTGTTTTTTTTTTTTTAATACATTGTTGTTTTGCTATAACATTTATTTTTTCTATTTTATTAACAATTGTGTCAGTTGTTGTCAAATATAAAGTGGGCTTTTTCATTTTGTCATATTTGGTTCGATTTGATAATATTCCAAAGAGAGAGTAATCTTGTGAAGCTAAAGCCTAGTAGAATTTCAGGAAATTTCCTATATCTCATGTATCTCTGAGCAATCTAGTGATTGTCTTTGTCTGGTTTTATGTTCCGCCAATTGAATGAACCATATAGACAAGAAGTTGTACCAAAACTTAACATTATTTTTGTGAATATAACTTATCCAAATGAGAGATATTTCTTGGCTAAGATTAGTGAACCATCTTCATTACAGTTTATTGCAGCTTGTAAAAAGCCCCCAGTGTACTGTATCATCACTGAATACATGTCACAAGGGACTCTGAGGATGTATCTCAACAAGAAAGAGCCATACTCGCTTTCGACAGAAACGGTTTTGAGGTTAGCTCTAGACATTTCCCGAGGAATGGAGTATCTTCATTCACAAGGAGTGATCCACAGAGACCTCAAGTCAAATAATTTGCTTCTAAACGATGAAATGCGAGTTAAGGTAGCAGATTTTGGCACATCTTGCCTTGAAACACAGTGTCGTGAGACCAAAGGCAACATGGGGACTTATCGCTGGATGGCACCTGAAATGATTAAAGAGAAACCCTACACTCGAAAAGTTGATGTTTATAGCTTTGGAATTGTCCTGTGGGAGCTCACTACAGCTTTGCTTCCTTTCCAAGGCATGACCCCAGTGCAGGCTGCATTTGCCGTAGCTGAGAAGGTATTGTATTAGCGTTTGCATATTTTATCCAAAAGCCTGGACATTAATTTTGTTTTTCTAATACATGCATTTATTGTGGAACAGAATGAGCGGCCTCCACTGCCGGCTAGCTGTCAGCCAGCTCTAGCACATCTGATAAGGCGTTGCTGGGCGGCAAATCCATCGAAGCGTCCAGATTTCAGTGACATTGTTTCAGCACTGGAGAAATACGATGAGTGTGTGAAAGAAGGGCTTCCTCTTACTTCACATTCAGGACTTGTGAGCCGCAATCTGATTCTTGAACGCTTGAAAGGCTGTGTCTCTATGGGCTCCTCTATACCTGTACATGCCTGACTACATTTTAACAAAAGGTATTGCCATTGTGGCCGCACTAGTAGATATTATATCAGTTCATAATAATCTGTACATATTATTTCAGTTAAATATTTATCTAATGCATGTAATTGTATTTGTGTGGAAATATCTAAGGTCTGTTGCTGGCATATCAATGTGATGACATTGGATTATTGATTTGGATTTGGGCACTGAAGCCACCATTACCATTCGATGTATTCCTATTGCAAAAGTAACCAATTTTTATTGTTTGATTTGCAGTAAAGCAACAATGAAACACAAATGGTTCAGTTACATTATATGTATATGTAGTTTTCATAGTTTCTTAGATCATATATGCAGGAGATATCGAATTGTGGATCCAATACCCTCCAGTCTGAGCCGGTATGCTTTCTGACCATCTTCAATATACACAAGAATTGTATCTTCAATTCCTTGTTTAATGATCATCTTTAACACTTTTGTATGCATTTAATTTACTTTTTGTTTTGATTTTGTCCAATTTTTTTTTTTTATACCATTCCAATAAGATCTTTGGAGATTAGGTTAATTTAATTGCATCGTATGGAGTCATTTTTCATGGAGGATATCAAATTTTCAACCGTACAGGTGAAATGAAAAAAGAGGAATCTTCACCTAATACAACCATTAGTCAACTTTAATTATTGATCATTATCTATGCTTGTCACCGAAATTTATGTCAAGCTCAAATAATGCGGTGCCCATTAAAACTAAGATCACATCAAATGAGTTTATTCAATGAGTGTTCCATCTACAACTTCACAATTAGCGATCCTCCTATGACACAAAAACATTATAGTAAAAGCTGCAAGACGCCGGAGTCGTTGATGTGCTCTAGAAATATATTGGCTTATAGAATAGAGTTGCCCTTTTGAGAATTTAGTTTCATATAATGAGGAGGAGCGCAAGACTGATACAAAAACGTCAGGTTGAGTTTGAGAAAGCTCCAAGTTCCCAGCAACGCATAAAATTCAATAATAAAAGCTGGCATGCATAAGAAGACCAAAGTTTTCATGTAGATTTGAAGTCGCTTTTGTCTTTCTGTAGAGGAACTTATCAAACAAAATTGGCAGATGTTGATTCTTGACTCATTCCCACCCCATAATAGTCACTCGTATTCTAAAAATTATTGGTGTCTATTTTTTGCGAGGTCGAATTTCAAAATTTTAATGCCTCGTAGGCGTAGCCCAAAATTCCCAGGCCCACATTGCGCGTTAGAATATTAATTAGCACGCAACACCACCTGCTATAATGTCATGTCAGTTTGGATTCTTTGAAAAGATGAAATGCAAGAAAAGAGTCTTTTCTCAGGGCAACGTAGGCAAAATCGGATTGGGTTTACAAAAGAGTGAACACATGTTGACTCGACCCATCAGATCGAATCCGTACTAAAATCGGGAAGCATGTTTAATCTACAGAAAATGACATAATGATGAAGATGAACTTTATTGAAATATTTAGCAACCGAGACCTGAGCCAATTGTCTGATTTGTTCCCCTTTTTTCTGTATTTAATGGCCGGGAAAAGGTGCGGGAGAATTCGCATTTTTAGTTTAATAATAAAGCCACGGTAAAGTTAGAATTACTGTATTTTCGGACACATTTTAATAACTGCATAATTAAAAAATTAGTTATTATAATTATTAAAACATATTTTAAAGTAGAATACTTCTAACATAATTATATCTTAAAAATCATATTATGGAGGTGTGGTTAAGTTACAGTAGCTTACATCTAATTTAAAAATTATAACAAAAAAATTTAAGACATACAGTATTTAATAAAACAACACATAAATTATTAAATATATTTCAATGAATTGATGCAAGCTATGTAACTCAACATGACTAAAATATTATGTTAAAAAAAAGGCGGTGAGAATAGGTAAAGACACGATGGGGATGGGGTTGCAAAACTTCGTAAAGAAATATAAAATTAAAAGATATCGTGCTCTTTTTTTGGACTAAAATCACTTATCAACTTTGATCAACTAATTTTTATTATTAAATCCACTGTGTCCTTGCGTGCCCAAACCAACTCCATCTGACTCACTCACCACCCTACGGTTATGATTATGATTATTATTATATAAAATGCAACAAATCCCAGACTAAAGAAGACAACAGATTCCACTAACCCTGGTTAAAAAATAAATAAATGATATAAGCAAGCAAGCATGCATGGAGTTTGGTTACACTTTATTATCCTATTAAAAGAATTCTTTGGATTTAATAATTTTTTAATAATATTCGCCCCGCGGGTGGGGGTACTATAGTCAAATCGTATGAATTTATGAAGAAATTATGGAGAGCATAAATGCATTGCTTGGGGAATAACAAAAAGAAGTTTGGACTGGAGTGGCGAGTGGACCCTTTGCCTTTAATCGAAGCCCTTGCTTTTGCCGACTTCGTTTATTGCGACACCGATTATTCCTTCCTCCATGACCAAAATACCCTCCTTGTACTGCCTCCAAATTAATTCTACCCAACTAATAAACGACGTCGTAATAAATCTACAAAAATTCAATTTTTTTTTAACTTATTATTATACATTTAAATTATGAACCATACATTCAATATTTATAATTATTATTTTAATAAATAAATATACTAAAATTATAATATTACATTAAATTTTATAAAATATTTATCTAATAAATAAATATAAAATATTTATAATTATTATTTTAATAAATAAATACGTTAATATTATAATATTACATTAAATTTTATAAAATATTTATTTAAATAATCCTCATAAATATTAAAAAAATATATTAACTTCACTATATTTCATAAAAAATAAAATTATATAAAAATTAATTTTAATCAATTATATTTAATTAAAAAAATTTTAATCTCTAAAAATAATTAAGACAAACAAAAGACTCAATAAAACTTAAAAAATTTTAAAAGTTGTTTGTTAAATATCTAAAATTTAAAATTTTATTATTTTAAAATTTTTTTAAATTATATTTTTTTATTTTTTATAATTTATGACTGATTTTTAAATATATATATCTGAATAAAAAAATAAATTTTTAAGATTTTTATCTGAATAAAAAAATCTGAATACAAATAAATATTATATTCTAAAAATATTTTTATAAAATAATTTATTTTTTAAATTATAAAATTAATTTTTTTTATTTTAATATATAAAAACATAAATATCGAATAATTAAATTTAAAATATTTTTTATTATAAAAATAAATAATTACCGATCAACTATTTTTATTTTACATGCCTTCCCTGCCTCTAAAAAAATATAGTTGCGTAAGATAGAAAAATAACGGGAAAAGAGTATTTAGTTTCTTTCTTTCTTTATTTGGCTAATTTGGCTTTTGCATTCTATACTGTTTCCAAAAGCCATACCATTGCTTAAAAAAGCATCAATTTTGAGTTAACATTTTTGAACTCATCTGGTAAATATAGGCCTAATCGCGGTGGGCCAGCTATTCAGAAAAGATTCTACTTCAAAAGTAAAAACACAAAATCATAAAGGACAACTAGTGTTATCAATAATTAAGTTGATTTTACATGGAAAAAACAAAAAACACACATATCTTGTATGAATAATAAGTATGCAGGGTAATATAAAATTAAAAAAGAGTATGACGGGAGCTAGAAACATTGATGGTTGTTTTTGTTGGATCCAGAACCAGTAAATTATATATACTATAATTGATGCTTCAAAATTAAACTGCCCTTGTTTACATAGTAAAAGGGGTAATAATATACAAAAAGCAAAGAAGAAGAAGAAGAAGAAGAACAACAAATTAATACTAAACCCACCTGTTTAATTAATTAATCATTCTCAAAATGAAGAAGATTAAATCATGAGCTCCAAACACCCCAAAATCTTTCTCCAATGAAACTAACAAAGCTCCTCACCGAACTTTTCTCTTCCTCTTCTCCTTTATTATTACAATCCTCACGACCATCACCATCTCTATTTTCTCCAAAAGACTCTGACTCAGCTGCCAACAACTGCTGATTCTGTAACTGATTATCATTTCCACAACTTCTCTTTTTCTTATCTTTCTTGTTGTTCTTCACTTTCTTGTTATTGTGCGACATCTCATGGTCTTCAAAAGCATCGATGATTTCATGTATCAGTTGCCTGTTTGGTGAAGCATCCCACTTGACCCAGTAACTCATATAACACCTAAAACAATCACAAGTAAACAGAGGAGGATGATCATTGTTATTGTTACCAGCAGTACTGCTTTTGCTTTTAGCAAGTGAAACGCCGCCGCTCTTTTGCTGGTTGCTTTTGCGGTGACCCTGAAAGCTGTTGCTGTTGCTGTTGCTGCTGCTGTTGTTGTTAGAGCAGGAGATGAGATAAGCTAAGACTTCTCTGTCTTCCAATGACAGAGCTGCTGTCAGGGCGAGGATGGCTGCTGGAAGAAAGGACAGGTGGTCTGATATGATTGGTGGCGATGGATGAACCGTGCCTTTGCGGTATAGCTTCTTCATAGTTGATGCTTAGAATTCAGATCCTTATTTCTTTCTATTTTGAGACTTGAAACACAGAAGCTTATCTTATCTAACTGAGAGAGAGAGAAACACAAGACTGGGAGGTTTGGAGTTTGGACTTTTAAAAGGTTGATGAGCTTTTATTATTTTCATTCTTCTGATTCCCTTGCTAATTATCACACAAGTCCCTGTGATTTGTAAATTTGTGTTTGTGTGTGTGTGTATCTATCTTGTTTTAAATTTGTTTTAACCCAACAAATTTATACACTTGTATCATCATTATGCTCATGCCTTCTCGTTTATTAAATAATGTTAATTCTCTTAGACCACTTATCTTTTATCTAACATGGTTTAGTGAAAAAGATTATTATTTTTTAAAATATTACATTACAAGTCTATTGGTATTTCTTTTTCTTTTTTTAAGAGGGAATTTCATTAAAGCAAAGCAAATCGTTACAAATTAACTAATAACCACAGAGGTGGAATAGAGCACCATTCTCTCGGACTTGACAAAGAAACTTCTGCCTTAGTAACATTATGGGCAACAGAGTTCGCAGATCTACGTACAAACAAGAATTGCACTTCTCCAATAGACAAATCTAGAGATTTACAGTCCTCAATTATAAGATCAAAGCCATTTGGGCTAGAAAAATTTTCTGTTAAGGCTATGAAGACTTGAAGACTATCCATTTCGATAATGACACAAGGCAGCTGCAAGTGCTTAAGCCAAGAGAGAGCCTCCCGAATGCCAAGAGCTTTAGCCTCTCTTGGAGCATAAGAGCCCAGAAAAATTGAACTCCTTGCTGCCACAAAACCACCAGCTGAATCTCGGATTACACAGCCAACACCAATTCTACTTTGAGCTTTAAAGATGGCAGCATCAACAATACATTTCACCCAACCAAAGCAAGGCCTAACCCAACAAACATCCCGATGAGTCAAGTTACTGACATCAGCATCAACAAAGAAATGGTGCTTCCTCACAGATTGCCATTGGTAAAGATGCTGCCCAGTAGAGTTGAGAAGCTGTGACACGCTACCAGATTTGTTATTCCAAACGTGATCATTACGATTAAGCCAAAGCCGCCAACAAATCATTGCTGCAATTTGACAATCTTCCTTGCTGCAGCGAGAGAAAACAACATCCAGCCAAGCCAAAAAGGAGCTACAAAAGCCAAGAAAGCCAACAAAAGAAACCAGCCAACAAGATCTAGCAAAGCACACTCAAATAGAGCATGCATAACAGTCTCATTGTAGGCATTACACAAAGAACAAGTAGTTATTATTTCCACTCTATGACGAATAAGGTTATCTGCAATAGGAAGCACATTTGTTGTAGCCCGCCATAGGAAATTCTTAACCTTATTAGGCACCTTCAACTTTCACAATTTCCTCCAAATACCAGTAGAAGAATCATTAGAATTAAATGTCAAGAAATTATAACAACTACGTACCGAATAAAAATCTATTGGTATTTTATTGTGTTATTAATATATTTAGATTTAAAACGAACTAAATCTACTTTTAAATATTTAGAATAAAATCAACTCCACATTAGTGGATCAATAATTTATTCATCAAAGTTTCATTTATTTAATTACTTGAATTAAAATAAGATATCTAGATCTTTTAAAGGTTCCGATATATGTGAGCTTAAAATAAATGGTAAACTGTTTGTTCTTTATACAAATTATAGGGATGAACATGAGAATATTTGTACTGTTGGGGTCAGTGCCACAGATTTAGGGAACGATGGGGGCGTTAGAGTGAGTCCTCACATATGATACACAAACACTCATCCTAGTAGTGAGTGAATAGTATTCGCGGGTTTGTTGTTTATGCAGTTCGCCGGGTTGGTGGCAGTGCAGTGATGTGATTGGACCTACTACCATGATTTGTCTCTGTCTCTCTCTTAAATTGAGTCCCCTCCTTTATACGTCTAAGTTTCAATTAGGGTTTGGTGAGACTGGTCATTGGTCAGCCTCTGGCAGCTGAGCTTGGGCTTTACCTTTGACTCATTAAGGCCCAGGTTTCACTCTGTTCTTGTATCATTTAGGATTAAGCCATCTGGTCATTATAAATATGAATCAACGACCGCCTCAGACTTAATAATGCACAGAGTGCATGATATTGATGGATTCTGTCACTTTCTTTGATTTAGTCCCTGCTTGTTGCTTCCAATGTAAATGTACCAAGTGAAATTAACTAATGGCAGGGTGGTTGCATCGCAAAGAAAATTGGGCTGAATTTCATATTAGTCTGAAATAATCCCTCAAATAAGGAAGGACAAAACTCAGTTGATTCAACAGCAGAAAATAGAGCAAATAAAGCTCATGGATAATATCTGAAGACGTTTTGTTTATCCCGTTCACTATCACCAATCAATAGTATCACCAATCAATGGTCAACTGATCAACTCCACGTAGCAGAAATAATAATTAGGCATAATTTCAACAATACTCAAAACATCTAGGAAGAACTACAGCTCATTCGAGTCTTGATCCATGATTCAAGGTTCCTGAGCTCCTCATTACTTATAGAGTGGCCAAGACCAGGATAAGCCTGCCAAATTGTTGATATAAACTGTTTACAGAAGTCTAGCATTAAATCAAGAGAGAATTTGAGATTATACGGTCTCTATTACCTTAAACTCACAGCTTATGCCAGCTTGCTCAAGGAAAGGTGGACCTGTTTGTCCAGCTTCAAACAATACAGTTCTGTCAGCCATTCCATGAGACCACAAAAACGGTGTCTGCAATAGATTTCAGATCTCAACCCATTAAACCATGAAAAAGCATAGCATCACAATTGAGGATAGCAAGTAAACTCCATTGAAAAACACAAGACTGCTACTTCAAAATGATATTCAAAACTGTTATTGGATAGCATTCGTGTCATTAAAAGAAGCACCTTTTTTGCATCTGATGTAAATTGATCAATCAGAGAAGCATTAAATGGAACCCATCCGCTAAAAATTGCGCCTCCTCCAAGTTTTCTTGGGTATAGCAGTACACTAGCCAAAGTTAAGGCACCTGCAGAAAATATTCTTCATATTAGAGGCAATGAAAATAGCAAACCAGCAATTCCTTATTTGTGTGTGTGAAAGAAAGACCTCCTTGACTAAATCCACAGACGAAAACATTATTAGGATCTATCCCAGCAGCTACTTCCTTGTCTATCATTGTGTGCACATTTTGAACAGCTTTGAGCAAACTAGATTCATCTTTCGGAGAACTCTGATACAAATAAGTAACACAAAACTCAAATGAATTTAATAATGATTTACCTTGTCACCATCAATAATTTTCGACAAAAATCTTGGAAAAGTACAATGGAATTCAACATTTTAGTAGTAGAAGACATTGATTATCTAATAAAATAGAGACTCTTAATATAACTTCCAACAGAAAGAGCTGAAACGACTTACAGCAGTCACAGGAATCTCGTGAATGTCAAACCATGAAGGCATCACAGCACCATCTACAAAAGAGAAGTAAATTAGTAGTTCAAGGCATGGCATGAAGAGAAAGATGACTAAACATTAACTTAACATAGTCGAAGTGAAAGGTCTTGTGCTCTATACAATGAAGGACAGTGTGCTGCAAATTAGTAATATAAGTACAAAGCATTTGTCTTAGGTGTAAGGAGCAACAAATGATACTGCAAAGAATACAAGAAACAACACCAAAGTCAAAGGTGATAAAGGCACAGCATAGGCAAAGCAATAGAGTTACAGCTTAACGATTACTATGAAAAGTTGTTGAGTTTGCCAATTGCCACCAACAAATGTAAGAATTTATAGATTAAAAGATATGTGACCTTGACATACAAATCACATGATTTGAATTCTATCATGATTAAGACTGACTAAGATGCTAGCCATCAACAGACACAAATTTGAGGGGTCCATATGGCTCAGAGTGTCTACATTAACAACAAAAAGAGCAGCATAAAGAAAAGATTGCACATAAAAAGCGCCTCCAAAAACCAAAGTTAAAAAACTCTGATAATTGAGCCATTAAGTAATTTGATCTACAAATTCAACAATACTATGTAATTTACAGATCAAAAGCCATACGTGTTAAACAAATTATTTTGCGTCAAGGAACAAAAACAACACTTGTACTGCTCTTTCCACTTCACTTGTGACTTGACCACTTGCAATTACTCAAATCACCAAAAGAAAAATAAACCAAAACCCACGTAAAAAATCCACAATAATAGAAATTGAAGTATATAAATAAATACTTACAGTTACAAGTAACAGGGTTGTTAGGAGCAGAAGGGAAGGACCATTTGGTGAGTTTAAACTCAGGGGAAGTGAAGAGAGTTTTGAGGGGTTCATTGGCTGGACCGGAGTCACCCAGGCCATGAAGCCACAATATAAAGTTTCGAGCCATGGGATTTTGCTGTGTGAATACGATGAAGTCGGCCGGAAAAATAGAATGACTATAGTGGTGCCACTCAGAGTCACTGTAAATAGAACGATCGGTTTCGTCAATAACATTGATTCATCCCTGCAATTTCTGGTCTTGTTTCTTTTATTCCTGGAACACGCACGGTTGTGAAATGACTCGAGATACACCCTCTTTCTATGAATTCTTGGTCCGTTTCGGATGTTTCTTGTTCCTGCAGGCCCACAGCGGCCCAATTAGGGGCTTCAGTTTCGTCAATAACATTCCCCGTTTGTTTATTACATTTTTTACTGTTACTATTTTACCTTCACGTCAGATTATCAGGGCGTAGCTAAAAGGTTATATTAATTTTACTCTTTAAATATTTATTTAATTATTTATATAGTAAATAAGAGAGTGAAAGAATATATTATCCTCCAAAAAGCTCTTTAAATAGAAATAAGTTAATATTATTTTAATCAAATAATTTTTTTAAAAGAAAAATATAACACTTCTCTCTCTCTAAAAAAATAATAAAATATAAATTGAAGAGAGAGAAAATCACTCTACAAAATTGAAAAGAAAAAAAATATTTCTTATTTGAAGAATCTTAATTGGAGTGTCTTTTGAAGTCTTAAATGCTGATTTGACTCTTCAAATTAGTAGTAAAATCTTATTTGAAAAGCCTTTTAGTAATGCTCTTAGAGTATCTCCAAAAGACTCTACTAATTTTACTCTTCAAATATCTATTTACTTACCTATGTGATAAATAAAAAAGTAAAAATTTTTTAAAAATAATTTTTACTCAGCAGACTGTTTCAAACACCAATATTATCCTTAATTAACATCATTCAATTAACTAATTATTTGCTTTCTATTTTTTCCCTGACAATTCATATTATATAACAACTTATCTACAAGAGAATTGCAGAGCAATGGCAGACGACTACATTGAATGTGAAATCATGGTTAAAAATAATAATAATAATAAATAAGTAAACTAAGGAAGAATATGAAAATTTTGTCAGATTCCAAATATTATAATTATAATATATAAATAATCATAGAGAGAAAAATGTTTGAGATTATTAATCGTGGTCTTCCATTATCTTTACACAATCAAGCAAGGGAATCAATGGAGAAGGTCATTGGCTACCCGGTCGACAAATATCAATCTTGTCTTCCAAGTTCTCTATACCAACAAGCTGTTACAATTGGGTCACAGGCAAAACAAAAGAACACCAAATGGGCTGTTACAATTTCTATCAACAACCGTAACTGTGATGATGTTAGCTTCGGTCTTTTGAAAGGATGCAAATGTCTCATTCTATATGTATGTTAATGTCCTTATTAGTAAATTTAATTAGGGTTATTTTACTATTTGGGAGAGACTATTTGAATCCATCAAATTTTTTTATGACACTATCTTTTTAATTAAGAATTTTAGTATCTAAATAATTTTTAATAAAATTACTTAATTAACATTTTCTTCTACTTCTCTTTTTAATTTTACAAATTCTCATCAATTCATTCAGATACATTATTCTAGTTGTAAATAATTGGTATCACTAACTAACTTAGAGGAACAAAACCCATCATTTAAAAATGAGTATCAACAAAATTCTGTCAACCATGAAAGTTAATGAATATTATTAAGAAATTAATTTTTACCAAATACAAAAGCTAATGAATATAAAAAAAATTCTTATATAATAAAAGTATAAAATATGAGTCATGATATATTAAGAAAGACAAAAAAATTAAATTCAAAAGAGAGTGAAATTGAATGTTTAGTTTACAAAATGTGAGGAGTACAAATAGAATATGTAACGATAAGTTAAAAAGAAAAAAAGATTAATGAAGGATAATTTTAAGATTTTTTAATTTTTAATAACAAATTTACTTTTTAAAATGAGTGCAAAGAAGAAGTTGATGAATTCAAATAACTCCACCCTATAAATTTTTATGAAAATTAGAGTGTATAAGGTATAAATCAGAGAGCAAGTAGCCTTACCCAAATAATAATAATAATAATAAAGAATCTCGAATGTCAAATGGTTCAAAGTTATTTTTTTAATTGAGTTTTTTAAAATACATTGAACAGTACGATAAAACTACAAATTGAGCCCATTGTGGATGCAAAAAAACATTATTATCGACTTCAAACAAACAATTCAGCAAACGAAAGCGACCATCACTTAGCCAAATTCTTACACAGGTTCATCTTCATTGCAGTTGCAGCCTCTTGGTCGTGCTTATTATCTTTCATGACACTAACAATTGAAAATCTATTGATTATGGGGCCACAGCTGGAGGGTTATCCTTGGCCATTCAAAGGTTCAACTTGTCAGGCTATACACAAGAACCCTACCAGAGAAGCAGCCAAATTTTTCAGGACTACATGAACCGCACTGAATGTAATGACAACCCATACAGAATCATCTCAAACCGGTTATCAACAATCAACTATACTTTTATTTTTCTCTGTTTATCCTCTAAATAAAATGTTTCCGGACCGACTTCACTTCAACAACAAAATTGAATTTAGCAGAAGGAGCATTAACAAATGGAGGAAACTTCATTCATCTGTAAGGCAAAATACCCAAAAAAGAACACTGCAATTTCCCAAAGCATCAACGGACTAGTAGCAAGAATCTGTACACTAGCAAATTCATTGCCTCGGGAATGAGAGAAAACATAAGCTTCATACTACATTTCTCGAGCAACTTACAAATAAAAACAAAATGATTCAGTACTAACGAATGTAAAAAATTCCATGCCATCCACCAACTCAATTATATAGTAAATTTGATGCAAATGAAAAGAGAACAATCTTCATATCCTCTTTGTTCAAAAAACTTCAAAGCTGAAGTCCATATTGTTCTCTCACTCCTGCAGAAAGGATGATTAACATTATCCTCCATAACACATGACAATAACTCTGGCAGCAACCAGGACCAATATACATACAATTCACCTACAAAAGTTATCACATGCAGCTGACAGCAGCTTCAACAGGTATCATTGCATTCATCAATGGTCTGCTTCACCACATCCAACTGTGAAAGAACATATTCCAGTTTCTTGCAACAGATCTCATTCGATATTCTCGTACTATAATCACACTTCTCAAATGGACGGTACTCACATGCACTTTTAATCTCATCCCGCAATGTCACTTGGATGTCCTAAAGAAAACACCAAAGCCCCAAATTCTTACTTCAAAATTCAATTTCCACAAGCCAAACATAACCCGAATAATCTTCATATTTCTTATTCATTAAATTTTACGGAAAACATGAAAATTTCTACACTTACACTTTTGAAGCAAATTCATTGTGTACTATTTGACCAAACTGACATCAAGCATCTCACGAATATTAATTTAATTCTGAATTTTTTTTTTTCAAAAAAAAGTAATCCAAATTTGAAACCAATCTAAATTTAGGGCAGAAAAGGAACGGACCTTGATCAATTGCATGAACTCGCGGCAATGGTTGTTAATGAATTCTTTTCTCGGACCCATTGGGTTCGCCAGCTCATCCATCACTCCTCCTGCTAGCTCCAAAACCCTAACCACTCTCTGCACCCAATCAAAGACATGTTTTTCATTAAAAAAAAAAAACTTATTTTCAGTTTATATTTTTGTTTCTTATTAACACAGGAAATCTATTCAAAACGGTATTACCTTTTCGACATTTTGAAGTCGTTGAAGTGAAGTGGTTTGGCTCTGCGAATCCATGAAACTGGAGTTTGCTTCAAAGATTCACTGTTTAATTTTTCAGCATAATAAAACAAACAAAACAATACTATTGTACACAGAGGTCGTTCACTCTTTAAACGACAACGCTTCAGAAACAAACAAAGAAGTAATACTATTGTAATCTTTTTTGCTGCTACGGTGCGTACAGGACTCCAATTAAATCCTACGTGGCATGAGGTGTTTGGATGCTGGCTTTAGCGTGAACCAGACAGGGCAGTCGATTTTGGTTTTATATTTTACGGAAATTATTAATGATATGCACTTAAATTAAAAATATTATAATATTTTTAAATTATATTATTCATACACCCAAAATTTATAATATATATTATTCATCTACCAAATCATTAGCTTTCAGAGAAAGTGATAATGTTATAAGGGTAATTTAGATATTTAACATACTAAATAAAAGAAAAATTATTAGTCATTTTCATCTCTCTTAAATTTATAATGCTATAAAAAATATTTAACAGAAATTAACTAAAACGACTATTTTACCATTGAATATAATGACACTTTTGACTTTGCACCATAAATAATAAAATAAAATTCAGCCTTTTAAATTTCATAATCGAATTTAAAGATTGGGTTGATAATGTTTATGAAATAGGGTTTAGGATGTTTTGTGGATTTAATTTGATTATGTAAATTTGTTAAGATAAATCGAGAAGAAAAATTAGGATTCTTTTTAATTAAGGAAAAAGTAGAGTTTTAAGTGTATTGAATATTGGTTATAACAAATAATTTTTTATTTTTATATTTTAAACTATTTTTTTATTTTGTATTTAGCATGTTAATATCTGAATTATCTTGTGATATCATTAATTATAAATGAAATTAACATATTGGTAGATGTTGATTCAAATTATAAAATTATAATGAAAAATTAAACAAATTTAAATTATAACAAGGTAAAGTCAGTGTATATGGCTGATAATTTCTCTCTGTCTTTTTAAGGTTAAATTGAGTTTTAATGAAAAAATAGTCAATTTACTGTAATTTTGTTAATTTTTTAATGAAAATGAATAATTTAGGATTAGGAGATGAATGATGCATATTATAAATTTAACATGAAAATATTGTTTGGAGTATTTTTTTTAACATAATAATTTAAGGACACATGACCGGTAATTTCCCTACTGTTTACTTGTAGACCAAAAACTTACCAAACAAACACACGAGGAGTCGCACTTGCATTCGCACGCATTGAGAGAGACAGAGACAGAGTCAGCTGAATCTATGGCAGCGTCAAAGCTTCAAGCTCTGTGGAACCATCCTGCCGGTCCCAAAACCAGTGAGTTGACTCCCCCCCTTGTTTTGTACACCAACCAAATCGTTGATTTTTTTTTTTTTATGTAGTCGTAAAAATATGGTATTATTATCTCTTTCTTTAATCGCTTAAAGGTTGAATATTTGCATCCATGTTTTGATTCCTACACATTTTATTTTTTAACAGTCCAACGTTGTTTCCTTTGAACTCAGTTTAGTGGAAATATGTGAAGAGCAGTTGTGGGTGATTTTGATTTACAAGCCCTTTAAAGATAAACTTTTGAGTGAGTTTTTGTAATAGCCAATCAAATGTTCAAAACCTTTTGATGAAATACATTGAGGTAATTGTGAATTGAGCATTTACATTATGTGTGGTATGATAGATCTCAGGGAAAGGAATGGTTAGTTGATATGGACTGATCAGTACAGAAGTGGTTAATTGTTTTTGTTGCAAACTATGATCTATCAGACATACTGTCGTAATTAAGGCTTGTGTTCATGTTATCATTTGTCAATTCTTTGTGTATTGACTGTTTTCATAAGTTAACAACAGCTGTGTCGTTGCAGTTCACTTTTGGGCTCCAACTTTTAAATGGGGCATCAGCATAGCAAATATTGCTGACTTCTCTAAGCCACCAGAAAAACTTTCCTATCCTCAGCAAATAGGTATGTTTTTCTCGGACTGCTGTGCATTTTTCTTGTTCTTTATGTTTAATATATGGGGCAAAGCCGTCTTTGTAACTTCCTTTTCAGCATTTTCCTGTTCTGCACTGATGACTGATTTGTAGCGTTCTTATACCTTTTTCTCACCCTTTGCATTTGTTTCCAGCGGTTACATGCACTGGACTGATCTGGTCACGCTACAGCACTGTAATTACTCCGGTAAGTTTGATTTATATGTAAGATCACAATTCACAAGCTCTTGAAGGATGAAAATAACACGGAAACGGAAACGGAAACTAAGATTTTACTAATTTCACTTTTTAGTTCCCATTTTCCTTTTGCTAGAATCTAGATCCCCTTTGGTAAGAATTTCTTTGTGTCATGATTCTGATCGCATGACAATTCTGGGACAGAAGTTTGGGTTCATTTTTGGTTATCTTTCATTCCTAATTGCAGAAAAACTGGAACCTTTTTGCTGTAAACATTGCAATGGCAGGAACAGGGCTCTACCAGCTTTCACGCAAGCTACAGTATGTAAAATTAAATTTATGCCACCAATGATAGATACTAGGACATTATACTTTCTGTCTCTTGTTATTGGAAGGAACAAGGCTCTTCCAGGGCATTCTTATTCCGACTGTTTCCCTAAATGCTTGATTTCAGATTAGCTGGCAAAGTCAGACCCCTTTTCTTTTCTTCCTTTTTCGTAACTTTGGAGTGGGCATAGTCTAAACATAATATAAAATGGTGGAAGACAGTGAGAATCAGATGAAATGAGCTCTATATTGACTTTTGAGTACTCGAAAATTCCCTAGATTTTCTTGTGTATTCTTTATGCAATGTTCTTTGCATGATTGTCCTTTCCACATTCTCGTGACTTTGAAAATAATAATTTCTTAATCATTTTCAGGCATGATTATTCTTCTGAGGCACAAGCAGTTGTTGCACAAGAATGATGACGAAAACCTTCTTAATTCCTTGTGCTTTATGGTGATTAACCACCGGTGCTTTACCCTACTCTCTATTGCATTGCCGCTTCCCTTGCAATTGATTCAATTTCAAAACATGTCATTGTTGCTTGCCTTCCTTAAGCCTTTAAGTTGTGTTGTTAAGGGTTTGTAACTGAATGCTCATTGTTGTTGTGACTTGTAAAGCTATGTTAAAAATATTAGGCAACAAAGCTGGTCCAATAACATGGCGTTGATTTGCAACTTCATTTTCTTTTTTATCCAATAATAATGCTCAAACATTGCACTTGGTGGGTGTTCCAACATGTTCGTGCTATCTATCATTTAGTTCATAAAACATATGCAGGATTTGTGTCTTAGGTGTTGGTTCGTAAGGGTTGAATGAATCAGTCAAGTCAAGCTGTTCGGATAGCAAGAAATAAGAATATCGTCCAATGATTCTGCAACAACAAACTACATTTGTTTTAAGGAATATATCAAATTGTAATTTCGGCAAGAAGTCAAATGACATCCCCAGATTACACAGTTTTTGTCAAAAAAAAAATGGTTCAATAAAAAAAATTAATTGTTACTACACACAATCAATACAATTTGCAATCAACTCCACATGGGAGCATCAAATAAATGACTAGGAATACAAGCACAAGTCATTTCAACTACCTTCTCCTAATATTCCCGCAGGAAAATTGGACCTCTATATCAGACAAACCAGAGGGGCTTTCTCTTCTTCCTTTCTCTGCAATTTAGTTCTTTCTGGCCAACTTCCCATATCAGGCCTGATCAGTTTTAGAGTCAGAGTCACCATCATGTGCCTTCAAACCTAAACGCAAGTCCAAAGTGCTCTCATTTAAATCCTGCCGTACTATCTGCTCATAATCCTGAGACAGAATTTAAGTTCAACGCATATTAGATGCAAGCTTTACAGTATCAATCCGAATGCACCCTAACTAATCTGAGACTAATGGTGGCTAGTAGTAGACAACAAAGAACTCCTAGGTGAAAAATACACAAAATGTTCTGTATTACAAATTACAGACATTACTGTTTTTAAAATCAGTATAAACACAGGCAACACCATTTAAGAGGAAAAACAAAACAGGAAAGTCTGTCTGCTGACAGTGCATAGCTCATTCCAATTTTTAAAGGAAATGAAAGCAAATGCCCTTAAGCATCATTCCACACAAGCTTTCAGTATAAATCAGTCTGCATGAATGGCTTTTTGTTACAAAAACTGTTCAGGCACTCCAAACAAGAACTGAACAAAAGTAACTAAGAAAATGATAGGCACCCATTCACCTGATTTTCCTCCATAGGTACATCATTAATGTCAGGCTTTCCATCAAAACCATCATTCCTGGGAGCTGGCTCAGCTGCACTTGGATCAGTATCAGTAGGTTTAGCATCGTTGTCAGCATTTTCTGCTGCCTCATTTTCCACATCTCTTTTTTGTTCCTCTAGCACAGCAATCTTCATTATCAAATAGCCAAGATTATCATCATTGACAAAGCAACAAAGCAAGGTAACAACCACAAAAAATAAATAGAAACTATGAGATGCCCTCATAGCACATTTTTTGCAGGAGGAATTAGCTTATACAAAACCAACTTCTTTCACCAGACAGTATTTCCATGTTCAAATGTCACAATCATATAATCCAACCAGGATGTGGGAATAATAAAAACAAGACAAAAGTGCCTATTTCTAACTGTTTATAACACACTCTGGTTGCCCTCAACATGAGCATTATATTCCTACAATATCCTGGTTTTACAAATTACATCACATCCGCTGAGACAGACATCATTGTGGGTGGACTGGTTGATGTTCATGTGGGATGAAAATATCCTACAGTAATAACAAAAATGGCAGTCCTTAGTTGGTGAATGATTATCCCCAAACAAAGCAGAACTACCAGAAAATGAAGGAAAGGCATCACGAATCCAGTATAATTGATGTAACACATGATTTTGATTCATCAATATCAGATTCTTAATGTACAAACACTTTCACTTTTGACTTCAACTCGTAAGACAACCAGTATCACAGAAAAGCAAACAGAAGTAACTGGTGTAAAATGGCATTAAGAAGCAGCTGAGTGATAATTAAGCTCAATAAATCAAAAGAAAATGACGTGGATCTAAAAATGTCCAGGTCATATATCAACGCCGAGGCCATTAATTCAACCAAAAAGCAAAGAGTTCAAATTGACTCCTTATGTGTCAGACCAAAAACATGTTATTATCAAACACTACATAACATAGTTAGAAAGTGACTGCCTATAGTCAACCAAAAGCAAGAAAAGCAATAAATTGTTGTTAGCAAATCAGAACTGGTCTAACTTGAAAGCTAAATAACTCAACACTGAAACCAATTTCGTCTCAAACAAAGCACCTATCCTGTTCACAACATGAATCCAATGTAATCTCTAAACCAATAACACAAAATCCAATTATCCAGATTTAAAGTTTTCACTTTCAACTCAGCCACATCTCGTTTGAAAACCACATAAGACATTTCCTTCTCTTCTTTTTTCTCCACAAACCCACGCTAAGAACCCTCTTCTCTCAATCTAAACTATACAATAAACCCTAAATCATAGTTAAAAAATTAATAATCAACTGCCAATATCACAAATCAAGCAATTAACAACATCTAACAACAAACCCATCAGCCGATTTAACCTCCCAAAACCTAACGAACAAATTCACATAATTGAAACACATCCCAGGAAAAAAAAAAAACAAAACAAAACAAAACTTTGGCATCTTGAAATACCGGAATGTATCTGAATTTCCGCCGAGGGGGCTCATCCGGCGTCGTAACGTCCTTAACAGAATCCTTCTCGCCACCGTTAATGCTATTACCGTTGTTGTTACCGCCGTTATCTCGCTGAGAAAGTGGGGTCCACTTGTACAACAACAAATGCGAGCCGTTATTTCCATTAGTACTAGAAGCGTTACCGTTACTGCTGCTGCTATTGAGATTTTGATGAGTGTGATTGTTGCTACTGCTGCTGTTGTTAGGCGGAGAAACGTGGATCCATCGTTTCTTCCACTTTCTGACCGGTCCGCTGAACACCGTGGCTGGACCGTACCGGGTCGATGACCGGCCGAGTCGGGCCCCGACTCCCTCCATTGTTTGGTTCTTTTAATTCTGATGGCGGATCGGCCTGAGTTGAGAGTCGTGTGACTCGGTTGACAATTAGGAATTTTAGAGGGTGAGAGACAGGTGTCTATTATCTTCTGCGGTTTCTTAGTTTGGGAAGATTTGAATAGTGGGCCAATCAGGTCCGTTCAAATTGTGGTCCGCTTTCTACAGAGCAATGATTGGAACTTTTGGGATTGGGATGGTTGACAATTTAGCTTTGAGTTCACTATCATACCAAATAACCAATGTGATGATTTATATTATCAATTCTTTGGTTTAATAATGAAAATTATAAATGAGTAAGATTTGATAATTTTAACAACGCATTTTATGCGAGTAGTTGAGTTAACGTGAGGCCAGCAGTTTAAGTCCCTACAAAAGTATTGTAGAGTTAATAATATTTTTTTAATTATTACAATAATTGAATGGCAGTCTGTTTTATTACTAATGTAATAGAGTTGACGTTTCTCGAATATTAAAGAGGGTTAAAATTTAGACAGTACTTAATAAGAATTAATATAATGAGTCTCAATTATTACAATTTAATTATAATATATCAGTAAGAGTCTCATGTAAATATAAATTACAATCTAATTATAATATCAGTAAAAATTTTATGTAAATATGAGTATAGTTTAATTGTATAATTAGTATAAAAAAAAACAACGCATTTTATCAAATCCCCCTTTTTTTTTTTTAAATAGTATATTATAAGTTTGAAAAGCTCTTGTAACTTGTAATGGAGTGCAAACCTACACCGCGAGTTGAAGAATGTTCAAATTACTAAAATTATGCACAAATTTGAACACCAGATTTAAATATTGGATTTTTGCTCTATAAATCCAATAAAAAAAATTCAAGTACTCTTAATTAAAATATATATTTTTAAAGAGTATCTCACAATTTAGACACTATCAAATAAAGATAAATACTAATTAAGTCCTTGTATTTTAATTTAAATGTCCGTTTAATCATTATATTTTAAAAAATATATTAACACACTTTTTTGTGTTAAATATGTTTCACTTTTATCCTTACTTTTCTTTATTTTTACAATAACAACCTTGCAACAATATTCTTGAGAATATTAACGAAAAGAAAAAAATATTAATTTATCAAATCAATATTTTTTATTGTAAATTAATATTGATTTGATATTATTGTAAAATAAAAATCATTGTAAATTTTTTTGTTATTATTTTACTTTTAGGATTAATTTTATAAATAAATTAATTTATAAATAATTATTTCTAAGATTATTATAAGGATATTAAACATTTTCTAAAGTTGACTAGGTATTAATTAATTATAAAATAATAATTAGCAAGATTGTTGTAAAGGGTACAAAAGATACCAATTCTTTTATAATTATATTTATTGGTTAATTTTTTAATAAATAATTATTGGTTAATTTTTTAATTAAATTTTTTAATAAATAAATAAATTAATGTCAAAAACATTGTAGCCAGAGTAGTATTGTAAAAATAGAGAAAAAAATAAGAAAAATACCAAAATAGTGTAACATATTTAAGAATTTAGATATTTTGAGATATTTTTTAAAATATAAAAATTAAATAAATACTTAAATTGAGATATAGAGATTAAACGATTATTTACTCGTCAGATAATTAGAGAGCCGATAAAATTGTGGGTTACAACCTTATTAATATTATTATTTTTCTTTTTAACACCCCAAACCGACTTCCAAAGCGAATGGCTGATCGTCACTAATTTTCCCTGCGCCACTTCCTTCAATGGAGACTAAGAGCTTGCTCTCTGTCTTTTGCTCTGACACCACAATTCCATTAATACAAAATCCCAAAAAGTTACCATCTTTATCTTTCGCTCAATCTCATTCTCACCAGGCGGCCTCTTTCGGAGCCCCCGAGTTGTTGGCTCCACAAAGCGTACGGTCTTTTAGAAGACTAGAGTGTATAAATAGCGCGGAAAAAGCAAAAAATAATGATTACAAATATGAGAACGATTTTGATTCTGGGATTACGAAGAAAAATCTGGCGGTATTCGTGTCCGGTGGTGGCTCAAATTTCCGGTCCATTCACGCTGCCTGCCTGGCTGGTTCTGTTTATGGAGACGTCGTCGTTTTGGTCACTAATAAACCCGGTAAATGACGTTTAAATTGTCCTCTCACGTTTTCGTTTTAGGTGCTTAGCAGCCTCTCCTTTGTATTTTTAATTTGTAATTATGGATTTAATTATGAGATAATTCTGCTTTGTTTATTTAATCTGAGTTCCCATTTTTACAGATTGTTTTGTCTTCTGACTCTGATCAAAAGAGTGGCTTCCGTTCAATGTGTGTGTGTGCGCTTGCTGAGCAGCAATGCTCTAAATATTTAAACTTGCTTGAGAAGCATAATAGATTGTTAAAATTAATTCATCGGTGCCCTTTCTATCTTTTCCTTCTAAGTTGAAATTTGCTCTGTCTCTCCCAAAAAGGAAAAGAAAAAAAGGTTGAAATTTGCATTACTATTAATGTATACGATGTTCCTCTGTGTCACAGATTGTGGAGGTGCAGAGTATGCGAGAGATAACAGCATCCCGGTTTTTTCGTTCCCCAAAACCAAAGATGAACCCAATGGTTTATCTCCAAATGATCTTGTAGCTGCTCTTAGGTTAGACCCTTTTCATTTAGCCACTATATTTTTTCATATTTATTGTGAAAACGTCCTAGAAGGAGTATTGCTATAAAATCCATTGCTTACTTGGTAGTCATAAACTAAAAATTCATAATGCATTGTTGAAAAAATTGGATATGATGGATCAATTTGAGCTTCCTAATCGATGAGTTTCTCTAGCAGTAGAGTATTACCCACAATAAAGTTGATTATTTTCGGGTTCCTGAGGATAGATAACACTTATTTGCATCTGCTGTTTTATGTTAATCAGGAAATTTGAGGTTGACTTCATTCTTCTAGCTGGATACCTGAAACTTATACCGGTGGAATTGATTCGAGCTTATCCAAGGTCCATTGTAAATATCCATCCATCACTGCTTCCAGCCTTTGGAGGCAAAGGCTATTATGGTATGAAGGTGCATAAAGCAGTGATTGCTTCTGGAGCTAGGTACTTTGCAGCATTTGCTGTTACATTTTTTATTTATCTTATTTGTCTTCTTAAATTCTGTGCTATGGCTCTCTTTGTCTTCATATTTGTTTACTATGTTAAATATGAAGAAAGTTTCTCATCTTTTTTTTTTTCCTTTTCTCTGTGTTTGGTCAGATACTCTGGTCCAACTATTCATTTTGTTGATGAACATTATGACACAGGACGTATTCTTGCCCAAAGAGTTGTCCCTGTGCTCTGGGATGACACAGCGGAGGATCTGGCTGCAAGAGTTCTTCTGGAGGTAGTGTGATTTATCACTTACTCTTGAAAAGATACTTGTTTGGGAACCACTGAACAATCAACTAATCAAATTGAGTATTTGGCATCATTGTAAATGTTCTTAATAGTAAATTTGATATTTAGGAGGCGTCTGCTGTCATTTCAATGATGAAACCAAGTTCTAGTTGTTGAGGGAACAACTTATGGATGATGAAAATAAGGACTTGTTACTTACCGTTGCATCTTGAAATTCAATTTTGGCTTTGGCTTTTCTCCTCTGAGTGTAGGAACATCGATTATATGTGGATGTTGCATCAGCTTTATGTGAGGAGCGACTAATTTGGAGGGAAGATGGCGTCCCTGTCATCCGGAGCAAAGAAAATCCAGATGAGTTCAGCTAGTAGAAGAAAATACCAGCTTCTTTTTGTCCTCTTTTGTAGGTTTTGAGGCCACTGACCGATAATTATTTTACAATTTTAATATTTTACTCTCATGCTTCACATTTTCAAAGTTATGAGCTTCATCATATAACACTTTGCTACCTGATACTAGATTTTCCTGTTCTTTTGCAGGTTGTAATTTATAGAGAAGGCTGGCATGCGTGCCAATAGTTTTTTTTTTAAATTATTCGTTTTCGGGGTGTGTGTGTGATATACTTGGAGACTTGAGGTTTTCAATTTGATTCTCTGTTCAGAATATGATGATAGATTTCTGGGCATTTTGCTCATTCATATTCTTGGAGTTTGTATTTATTTATTTTATTTTTTTTCACATATTTGCCTGCTGACTTCAAAGTGGTGGGTGTTGATAAATAATCTGATTATGTATGGACAATATTTCTGTACCAATAATCTTTGAATGAGTTGAACAAAATTTTAAAGCTTTAGCAACTCATAGGTGCCTGTATCAATGTTACTATGAGTACTACAAAATCTTGAACAATTGTGAACAAATGATTTGACATTGTTTTGTTAATTATCTAATGCTACTAATTATTAGATTTGTCGCATCGTCTGAATAAATTATCATAAAAGTTGAACAAAGAAAGATTTGGTAATGGTAAATAACTGAACCGTATGAAACAGTCGCTTACTCAGTGCTTACCATAGACAAATTTAAAACAAAGTCTAATGCGGGTGCATGTGTTTCACAGAACATTGCATCACACTAGATCACATTCATTATTTTCTTTTCTCCGATGTGCGGTTGAGATCTTTCCTCCTGACCCAAACTTGGTCTAGGTCATCATATATCTCGATATATAAGCAGCAGCCGCGCTGGGTTAGGGCTTCAAAGTGTTTCAACTTTGCAAACTCTTCTTTTTCTCGCACAAATTATTATTCTCTTCGTATGGTGTTAGTGATTGAATACCGAGTCCTGGTATTGTTTTGTTATGCTTATGGATGAGGCTACATGTACCAAGATTAGGGTGTAAATGATAAAATACCCTTGATCTTGAATTGCCAGAACGGCTGTAGCTAAATTAAATCAAATGGCTGAGAGGTTTACTGGCCGGTGGTCGTGTTTCCAGTCGACTAATCTGCTTACCGAGCCTCTTACATTTTACTTGTTTTATTTTAGTATATTGTTATTTCTTCAGAAAGAAAGGAATTGTTAAATGAGAAGGGGAGAGAAGAAGAAAATGGCATAGGATTTAGCCTTTTTAAGAGACCCTTCTCTTACATAAAAATATGTCACCTTCCAGGCAATCTGCCTTGATTTCCCAGCAGTGTTGCGTCAACCGGTGTCTATATTTTATTTGTTTCTTCATTTTCTTCTTGCTTTTTTAGTTTTGGTCTTCATTTTTCTTTTTTACTTTCAGCAAATGAAGAATCTGTGGCAGGAGACCTTGAAAGAAACTGTCTTTATTGTTCTTTTGTACGTTTTAAAGAAGTGATATTTCTCTTGGATGCCCTGAAATTCATTACATAGCTGTCAAAACGAAAAAAAAGGGCCCCGGGGGGGTTTGGGGAGGAAGAAATGACATATTTATTTTAATGCCATTTGTAAATTCACCATTCCAATGTCTTTTTTATAATGCATTTAAGAGATTTATTTAATGCTAGGTTGAAAGGGTGAATGAGCTCTCTGTTCTTGGACACTTGACGATTTGCAGAAACTTGCTCTAGAGAGTAGAGAGGAACTCTATTTATAATTAATAATTGCAGGACCTGTTCCATAAGCCTCAATCCTAATTTGAGGCCAGAAACTTGTTGGTAAAGGCAATAATACCATTTCATTGAACTACTAAACAAAGCAAGGCTCATACATCCAATTATTGCTTACGTGGATGCCCAATTCGTCATTCCTAAAACACCTTACCTTACAAGTACAATAATAACTTGATGAGACACATATTTGTACAAAGAGAAGCTTACGAATAAACATTAACGCAGGCATGGACACGCACTGGCTGGGTATACGCTTGTTGGGGTAAATCCAATTCTTGAAGGAGCATTGCCTTCCAGCCATTTCCAAAATTAGATTCAATCACTTACCGAATGCTCCCAACGAAATAATATGAAAAACAATAAATAATTACTTCCAAAACAAGCTATGCATTAATTTGATCTATACAAAATTTCCTCCTTGAGCTAGCTAATTGCCCATGTCATCGCCACCGTGACCGAATGCAGCAGTAAGCTGCCCGAATTTCAAGCCAGCCTTACCGGCAAAGCTTTCTCTGCAGTTATAAGGACTCACTTGCAAGGTTACAAAACCAATTGACCGATTTGATGCGAACCCTTCTTCAAGTTTCAATGTATTCGCAACTGCATTGGTTGTACGCTTATAGGGACTAAACCATTTAGCCTGCATGTATCCATTCCTCCTCCATGGCGGCACAGACAGTTCAGCTGACTTAATTGATTCTCTGGCAGCAGCACACATTAGCCTCATAATCTTCTTAAGCATCTCTGGTTTACCAACAATAATTGGTGGGAAAAGATTCACTAGTGACGTGTAACCATCCGTGGGACGAGCAATTTCAAATTGTGCAGCTAAGTTTACTTCAATCATGTATCGATTTGCACCAAGATTCACATCTACAAATTCATAGTTGCCAGATGGGAACTTGGCAGTTTTCTCCCATCGTGATTTGCAGAGACCTGATTTACATATATAATTCATGGAATCAGATATAGATATAAACTAAGCAATTAACGTACCAGAAGCTGCAAGGAATTTTGATTGATTTTTAAGGTATGTTTGTAATTACTATACATACATGAATCCGTTGTGTTACTTGATATCTATTTAGAGAGCACTGTAAGTAACTAAAATACCTAGCTACCTTTAATTGACAGCTTGACGACATCTATTCAATCATAAATATACATACTCTTCTTATTCTACTCCAAATTCCAGTTACGAAGTTTTGTTTTTGTAATCTCCTAATTCTTTCAAAAGTTTCTTTAAAAAAGTAAATTTAAAGGAAAAATAAATAAATAAATAAAGAATGGAGAACAACAACGATTAAATTGGTAAATAATCATAGAATATTGTTATCAAACAAAGTCAAAATCCCAAATTGTTTGTTGTTATATGCTAAAATTATTAGACATAAAAAAGAAGCATAGGCAAATTGGCATAATTCAAATTTCTTCTTCTTTTTTTCTAATTAATTAAAGTTGTATATTTGAAACTAACCAGCATCAAATCCTTTATCACGCAAATGACTCATCAGCCGTCGTTTAAAAGCCGGCGACGATGCATCTCCTAAAACGGCGCATGCAAGTTCTGTCTCTTCAAGAATCCTTCGATTATCATCATCATATTGATGTCCAAATAACAAACCCTGTAACCTCTCTTTCTTCTCAGAATCGCGCCAATAACTTCCCATTTCCGAATCATTCCCTTCATCTTCATCGTCTTTATTATTTTTCTCATCAATAACCACACCATCTTTCTCAATGAAACAATTCACAAGATGAGACAAATCAATAAAACTCTCCGGCAGCGGCGAGTGTTCGCTTCCGCTGCTCTCGCAAATCCTCGCCTTTGCCACCTCATCAAACGCCGCCGCTACCCTCTTAAACCTCACTGGTATTTTCGCCATTATTACTGAAAACTACTACAATATATTCTCTCTCTCTGCCGTTCCTTTTGTGCTAGTTAACAATAGCTAGGTAGAAGAAACAGATTGGCTCTTGGGGTTTAAATAAAACGTGACACTCTTCTTGAAAAAGGAAATTCTTGTGTGTCGTTATTATGGTGATACCATGTTGATTTATATATATAATGTGAGAAACGATTTAAGAAGATGACAACATTTGGTGAAATTGTGGGAAAATATCAACTTTTGATTGTGTGTTGCATGTACATAGGTTTATTACGGTGTGTATCCATGAATCTGCCCCTTCAAACGCATGTATAATGATCGCTTTGACGGCCACATTCATTCAGTGTTCGTTTCGGTTTTTGGCAAGACAAGTAATTAAGTTTTAGTTGGTTTAATCACACGCTTAAATGTTGGACCGAAAATAAATTATAATGATCTACCAATTAATTGAGTGAATGAAATTACAGTGGAGTGAGTCGGCACTGAGTCAATCAAAGCGAATAGATATATAAGTAATAATACATATCTCAAATGTTTTGTCTCAAATAATTATTTTAAATAATTTAATATTTATTAATTTGTTATAATTAATTCACTTAAATTTTGTAAAAAATTATCAATCAATTAATGAATGCCAAATCATTTGGGATAGTTATTTAGGATAAAAAATTTAGAATATGTAGTATTACTGATATATATATATATATAAGGTAAGGATTCAAAATGGAAAAATAACATAAAAGATAATATTATCTTTTAAAAATTAAAAAAAAGTATTTAACCAATACAATTCAGATTCACTTGTAAATATTTAGAATAAAATCAATTGTTAACATTCGTTAAAAAAAAAATCAATTGTTAATGTTGATACCAAAATTTGGATCGACAATAAGAGTTGAGAAAGAGTTCGTTTACTCGGGGAACGGGTTAGGAGAGAGCTTGATGTCCTCGGAATTGTCATTATTGAGAGCAAAGAGCTCAGTGCTCATAATTCTGCAAAACAATAACTCATCAGGAGTCGCCAAGGGTATTACTGGCGAAACCCTCCGATGCTTAAGTCAGAGATCGGGAATGACGCGATAACAAATAAATAAGAGAGAGAAAAGAGTAGGAGAAAAGGCTTTGAGAATATTGTACCCCCTCTTTCAATATGCCTATTTATCGTGCATACCTTTTTTTTATTATTATTTTATATTATTGAATGATGACCTCTTTAGATAAGAGAAAATAGTCAGAAGTATAATTGAATTATGAAAACTTATCCTTTGTCTTGTAGGATTCAAATTTGACGAAGATTAATACTTGTATTTATTTTATCTTATTTAAATTATGACATATTATTGAATGTGGGTCCTTAAGCTCGAGTTTAGTAAAAATATAGGCATAACAGTTAATAAAATATTTTAATATGAAATCTGGATGGACATTTTGTTTATTTTCCCTATGACAGCTTGGATGTCGACATGGTTGGTCTGTATGGTAGATGGAGACGGGCTCAATTTTTTTACTGTGTACCTTCACATACAATAGATTATCTCATCGGATAAATTTTGACTAGTCTTAATTTTTAGTATGACCTGCTGACTCCATGCGCCAAAGTTTTGACGACATACGAATGATCGAGTGTTCATGTGCGGTCCATGCAGCAAACCATCATTTTCCACGTGGCAGCCACGTCCATGTCATCTATCCGATTAGGACGTGGAAAATATACGCCGAGTATTGAGTTTATTCGTTCATTGAACAGTGGCATATTATTGGTGTTTCAGGACGACCAGGTTCAATGAACTTGTTTTGTGTCCAGATACATTGAACCATAATTTTGTCTTGTATAATTAAGCATTGTGAAAATGCTTCTTTAACTTAAAAGTCTTTACTTAGTTTCTTTTCAATCAGTCAATCTTATAGTCATAGGTGTGTCGTTTATTTTTTTATCTGAAATATGAATAGATCTGAATTATTATGAATATCTGAATTTAAATGATATGTTTTTTTTTTATCTGAATTGCTGAAAACAAATATTAAGTTGTTTGTTTTTTTAACTTAAAAAATCTGAAAACTAATATTTTTACATTTATACTCTTACAAATTATAAATGTTAAACAAATAATAAGCATCTCAAAGAATTTAAATAAGATAATATAATATCATAATATAAATCATGTTCAATTGAATACAATATTTTATATTCTAAATTAATATATGTTAATCAATTTTATTGTAGTTCATGATGATTTTATATGAAAAATATTCATAAAAATTTATGAACATAAATAATGCTATTTTGGAGAGAGTAAAAAATAAAAATAATAATAGTCTACCACTATATTATTACAAGTTATAAAGATGGGTAATAATATAAATTATAAAATTTTATTTAAGTAATGATGTAAATTAATTAATTATATAGGGATATTTTAGAGAATATTTTTTAATAATATCATTAAGACATTTTAGATTAAGTAAAAAGCTAAAAAAAATTGGTTTAATAACTTAATGACTGAAATTTTTCAATAAATTAAAAAAACAAATGGATTTAATGACTTAACTAATTGAAATTAAGTCAATTAAGTCATTAAGTCAGAAAAACAAACAATAACACTCGATTAAGTCATTAATCATTATTCATCAACAATAACACTCGATTAAATGAATTCAATAAATGAAAAGAATAAGGGAATTCCACTCATATAATGAATAAATAATTTTTCAGTGTGTTTTTTTTTTAATAACAATCCCTTATTATTCCGTAGCATGTATATGCCGAATGTGGCCCTTTTTTAAGCTATGTTCATTCAGAAAAAGCTACCATCTAAATCATTCTTTCCATGATTCAACAACAAAGAATGATATATGTTTGAGAGCCCATTTTGTAACAAGTGTATTGTTTTTCTCTCTTCCATTTTTTGTGAATTATATTCATCTACTGACGTTGTGTAAGTGTAACTTTGATTTTTCAAGGTATAAAAATAAATAAAAGTGATTGTTTTCAGATTCAATTTGAATCAGAACGGAAGATGTTCAGTTCCGGCAAAGTGGCCACTCCCGCTAATACAAACAGGTCGTCACAATTGAGATCCCAAAACTAAATTTTATTCCAAAGAAAGAATGCGGGTGTTCATAGAAATGAAGGGCCATGAAGTGCATTCGGATAACTGTTGTGAGGTATGATGAGTTACCTTTTGGATTAGCACATATTCAACTTATTGTAAAGTAAGGCCCAATATGGTCTAAAATGGGCCCTCTAAGCCCAGTTGTGACGTTTTGTCACCTCAAGCGGGGCAACTTTTTGTTACATTTGTTCGTTTACATGAGTTGGAGTTAATTATGAGTTATGACCAGCAAAATGTCAAAACTACCCTTCATAGAAGCGGCTTTGCGGTTGCTCCCCAAGGGAGAAAACAGAAGGTCAAAAATCAAAATAAACAAAAGCAAAGTAGTGTATGTCTCTCATTGCTCGATTGCCCAAAAAAGACTGTTTCTTTTTAGATTAGAGAGACACTGTAAGAGAGATTAAATTAAAGCCAAAGGAAGTAACAATGATATCTCTTCCATCGTACAAGGTTCGTTTTTTGAATTTTTATAGTTACCAACTTATTATTATCTACGTTTATGTGTCTTAGGACTCTAGTTTTTTTTTTTTTTCTAATTTGTTATTATTGTAATGTTTTGCTTGTCCCATCATTAAATTTACAATTTTGTACGTGGGTTTTGTAAATCAAGGGCAATGGTTCAATTCAGATTCGATCTTTCAGTTATTTAACGGATTTTATACTCTAGATGGGATTTTATTATTGTTTAATGTGATGGGCATCCTTGTTTTGTTTTTATCTTTGATTCGCTGAGTTTTGAGGTTTTTGATTAATTTCTTTGTAGCTATTTAGTAATCTGTGGGAATCAGTTTTTGATATCTGAAAGTAGCATACAGAATTATTGAATGTCATACATTCCTTGTGTAATTTTTATGTTAAATAAAAATTGATAATGCCTTCACCTATATGCTAGCAAATTTATAAATGTAAAGCGATGAATTACTTATGGGGTTGTTATATGTTATTCCTGAGAACTTTCAATATTTTTCCAAATCTTTGGACTTCTTTCTAGAAGTTCTAGAGAAAACATTTGATGGTTTGATACATGAACTTAAAGTTTATAGTTGGTCTTTAGTAATTTTGTTTATCTTGTTTTGTGTTGAGAACTTTTGTGATTGGCACCAAATGGATTAGTGGCTTTTTTGCAAATGTAGTTGTTACTTGTAACTTTCAGGGATTATATTGCTTGCAACTGTAAAGTATTGCCAGAATTTGTTTTTGCCTTAATAAGATTGTTGACCATACGTTTATTATAATTGAAGATATTTTCAGCTGATATTTTTGTGTGTTCTTGCAGGCACATTGTTTTCTTTAACCTCTACGACATCCTAGCTTGAGAGATTCGGTTTGATATACTCGCGTTTTTTCATACATATTGAAGAATGGCTGATGGAATATCAAGTTTCTGGGGTCCTGTCACATCTACCATTGAGTGCTGTGAGAAGAATTATGCCTACTCCTCATACATTGCAGAATTTTATAACACCTTATCGAATATCCCAACCATTCTTTTGGCACTCGTTGGTCTTATAAATGCCTTGAGACAACATTTTGAGAAGAGATTCAGTGTTCTTCATATATCTAATATGATACTTGCCATGGGAAGCATGTTGTACCATGCCACATTGCAGCGTGTGTAAGTATCACTAATCTTTCATTCTTCATTTCTGGATTGTTGTGTGTGTTGTTTCTTTCATGTAGTAGCTGTTTTGTGTAAGAAACGTAATGCCATGTTGATAGAAGGACCTTAATGAGTATGCGATTAAAGAATTTGAATCTGAGACGTTTGATGACCTCAGGATATGCACTCTTTTAAGTTTCAACGGCACAGAACCATGCATTGGGCATGCAAGCCCTGTATAGAGTAGTTATACTGTAAGTCTCTATAGCACACAAAGATACACGCATATGGCACAAACCACTTTACTGATCTTTCCTGCCTCTTGATAATATCTGGCAGAATGTCCATGAAATTGAAGTCAATTTTATCTAGTGTCTTTAATTTAGTTGATTATCCATCATTGAGATCTACACCTGAATGCTGTTTTTGGACTACATTTCCAGGCAACAACAGAGTGATGAAACCCCTATGGTATGGGAGATGCTTTTATATATGTATATCCTGTACTCGCCAGATTGGCACTACTGCAGTACAATGCCCACTTTCCTCTTTCTTTATGGTGCTGTTTTTGCGGTTGTCCATTCAGTGGTAAATTTTGGCATTGGCTTTAAGTTGCATTATGTGATCCTTTGCCTCCTCTGCATTCCTCGTATGTACAAGTATTACATTCACACCCAAGATGCTGCTGCTAAACGTATCGCAAAAATGTACGTAGCCTCCATTTTTCTTGGTAGTTTGTGCTGGTTGGGTGATCGTCTCTTCTGTGCAGATGTATCTGGTTGGCCTGTAAACCCTCAGGGTCACGCCTTATGGCATGTTTTCATGGGATTCAATTCTTATTTTGCCAACACATTCTTGATGTTTTGCCGTGCCCAGCAACGAGGATGGGCTCCAAAGGTGGTCTATTTAATGGGGATTTTGCCATATGTGAAGATTGAGAAACCGAAATCCCAGTGATCGTAAGTGAAGATGAATCGGTGAGGGTATACTTTTTGTTGTTATTGAAGGCACCCGAGACTTTTTGGCCGGCAAGAAAATTGAGGATATGAATTTATTTCATTCTGAAGGTAGGACTTGTACCGTATTGATTGTTAATTTTTTAGTTGGACTACCAGATTAGATACAATATATCTGGACAGTAGGTTGTTTTTTTGGTTATAGAAGAGTACAATGCTTGATGAATTTGGTTATTCAACTCACGGGAATCACAAGTGTTGATTTTGCTAGATTTATGTTATTGTTGTTTGGATGAACTGAAACTTTCACTGCAGGCTTGCCTATTCCAATGTCGTTTTGAAATCTGTGAAATTTATACACTTGTTTAATGAAGCAACTGAACTTTCCAATTCCTTTTTCAACCCTTAGAATCATTTGACCCAAAAGACCTAGAAACGTTAGATTACAATGATCCACCATGGTAACACATGAAGCTTGACTCAGACAGGTTGACATCATGGTGTCACTCCCTTTCATATTCTTTGATCATTAATTAGCCCATACGATTTCTAGATATACCCAAAAATTTTCGGGAATCAAATTAAAATCAACGAAAGCTTAGTACCCTTGCTATAAATCATGTATTTTACCCATCAAAACGGGCAAATTATAGAAGCAAGAAAAGTGACAAGCAGTACAACAATTTTCTGGGAGTTTATGCGTATTAATTGACTAAAAATACACTATACACAGTGTGCAAACTAAGACTTCCTCCACCTAAATATTAGAATGAAAATTTAAAAAAAATGGAAAACACAACATATACAGGATCTTCTTTTAGCATTGATCTATGACTGTCCAAATAGCCTCTCCTGCAAGATTTCACCAAGCTTCATGTATATAGCTTTCTGCTCCTCGTATGTAAGATTTGTCAGTATCTACAATGAGAAACAATCAAATATATTCTTTACTTGTGAACTGAGATTCAAATACACAACAATAGGCACAATCACAAATGCAAAATACAAAGATTTACCTGCTCCAATATCATTTCAACCTTGAAGCTTTGAGGAACAATGAACGACTGATGATAGATGTATGCAAATACGGCCATCACCATCTACATTAAAAGAGCGTGTTAAAAGGAGCTGTAGACATATAAAGCTGCAATTCTCCACATAATTATCTGAATATAGAATTAGATACAAGCACCAAAGACCATGAAAATCTTGAGGTGGTTCACTAAGTTGTACATGAACATGTATTCCGGTTTTATATAATAAATGTTTTTAAAAAGGTGCTTTATGTAATAAATTAAACATGGTAAAGCAGCTGTCCAGCAGTATATATCAAAAACAGTTCTTCAAGAGTGCATGAAAGCAGCAGCTGGAAGACACAAATCCAAAACCACAAGGATATCAACATCAATAAGACTAAATGAGTGCAAATGACAGTTTAGTCTTTCAATGATTACAGGAGTGCTCCGTTAAATTTTTTATACAGGAAAATAACAACTAAATCTGCTGATTTCCACAAATATGCATAACTGATTCCACAAGAGAATAGGACATACCATGCCGAAACGCCAAACAATGACAGTACCAGTTAACACCAACATTGTTGACATAAAAACCAAAATATGTGTTTCACATGATACTATGATATACAATCAGGACCATGTGACAGCATGCAATCCAATAATCAGAAGAAAAAAAATTCTGAAACAATATTTTCACTTCTAATTTTGCATTTTCTTTTTCCCCAGTAGGTATCTAATAGAAAAAGTCAGAAGGCTGATATCTCTAACCTAAATGTAAAAACTCTTCAAACAACAAATGAACTACTATCTCAAACACTTCAAATTTATCACATTTTACCTGGCAATCCATTCTATCAGTGATCCCACCATGTCCAGGAATACTATCACCAAAATCCTGAAAGAAAAAGACATTAAAAAGAAAAGATAGTAAAATGTACCATTATCTACAAAGAAGGTATAAAATACTCAATTACTTCAGAATATTATTAAGACTGAACCTTGATTTTGAAAGCTCGTTTAAATCCACTAGCAAAAAAGCCTCCAAAAGGTGCTATTATTGATGCAAATAAACCAAGGCAAAGGGCATGCCATTGAACAGGAAGAATAGTGATTTCTTTCTGAGGAAGCTGCATAAAGAAACAATTAATGATGCATTATTATTCTGATACATAATAATCTAATGTAGATTCAAGACTGAGAACTCAATTTGATGCAGGCATGGACTTTATTTGATGAACGGTTGATCAAGTATAAGGTGTGTAACTCACATGAGATATAAGTTCAGATCTAACTAATATCAGCTTACTCACCCATCCAGGTAAAGGAAAAGACTCCGGCTTAAACAATGGACCTGGATCACAGTGAAGCCAACCAGTTGATAAATCCTGCATGTGAAAAGCCTCGTCAAATGTAGCCATAAATTTCTTCAAAAAGTTAACTGATGTGCCTCTTCAAACATCAGTTGACAATTCAATCAAATGACTTACCTTTCGTGGACACGTTAGCCACCGAAAACGACCCATGATATTTGCAAGCTGCAAAGGAAGTTCACGTACAATGGATATATTATGAACTATATGTCAAGCAGATGAACAGTACAAAAACTTTTATAAATTTTCTTAAAAGCCAAAATAGGTTTTTTCTAAAACAGAAAGCAGTTATGCATCAAAGTTTGCAACATAAAGTTTAAGTGTGAATCAGTACATTATATGGTGACTAGATGAATTGAGGTAGTAAGTCAAATGCCCGGGCATATAAAATTTACCAAGGATGCACCCTACCCTTGAAGAATGAGGAAGTTCTCCCAAGGTAAAAGATGACAGAAAGATCCTCTTGACATTACTTAATAAGTTCCAATCCATTTAAGTTAATTGACATTAGGAAGTGACATGCAAGCGACAATATGACAACACATTCCAGAAATTAAATTACTGTACACTGTTACAGACTTGGACAAAAGTGAATTGGGAAAATTTCAAATGCAAACCAGTGGCACATAAGATTATCAGAAAAAGTCGCATAGAAATTACAATTGACTGTTACCAGAGATGGTGCCACAATCAAAATTCTCACAGCCAACTTAATCACTTGATGATATCTCGAAGAAAAAAGGCTTCCTCTAATATACTCTGGTTCAAATAAATATAAAAGAACGAAAAATCATATTGTCAGTGCAAGTGGGGAAACACCATGCTCACCACAAATGCAGATATGATAGTAGCAACGGATGCTCCGATGAACCCCTCCCATGTTTTCTTTGGAGACAACTTGATCAATGGGGTTCTTCCAAAGAAGAAACCAAATATATAAGCAGCAATGTCATTGATAACAATCAGTGAAGCTGGAAGAAGAAACCTGCAATGATATTTCTCCACCGGTCAACAACAAGAAACAGCATAGAATTCAGAAGCTAGAAAATCAAGTCACACTAAGAACCTAGTATAGAGAGAAGTATACAGTGCATGATACCAATCAGAGAACAAACACTAGTATGAAGCAGCAATAGCATGCTTAGCTAATGTTCCTTAGATGCATCTTATAAAACTATTCAAGTATTTGAACATTAATCCCCAAACACCAGTCAAGTATATTTCACCCCCAGAAATCGTGATTAAACCAGAATTGAATATCAAACATCAGGTTGCACAAGTCCCCATATAAGAAGATTAAATTTTTCCAGCAGAGAAAGAGAAGCTTTCCAGTATAAGGATCATAGAATGAGAAAATGAGGGAAGGCTGCACTTATTAAACCAATGATGCAGTTGAGTTACCAGAAAATTCCTTCAAAAATGCTGGCAACAGTGAAGGAAGACTGTGCAAACACCACAATCAGAATCATGTGCGTCCATGCGTACTGGCTAAATTGATACTTGTACATCTTCTTCTTTAATGTCAGAATGAACCAAACAAAACCTAAGCACAATAAGAGAAAGCATTTATATCAGAAACCATGCATCATAAGAAAAAAATGTTAGGTAAATACACTGTGTATAGGAATAAGACAACCCTTCTGCTATCGATCATAATTTTTGTGGTGAACATAAAAGCATGCACCATATGCATAAAAACTATTTCTCAATCAAATTTGGGGGGGGGAAAAAAGGTGCTTATCATTTAAATTACTCAAGCCATGTGCTAGAGGATAAAAGTACTGCCTATTACCAACCTGAAATATATAAGAAGTAACAAATAACCATATGATACTTGATAAGGCTGCTCACAAACTGATATAAAAATTTGTCTGAAGTTACGGTATTGACAAGCCGTTGACTGAGAATGCGGCCATATACAAATAGCATTGCAGTGAAGAAGAAATGCCTGAGCACAGAAATTAAAAATGAGCATATCGAAATGGGACATGTTAATATCTTGTAGCTACATTTTCCCAGGGAAAACAAATTAAAATTGGTAAATGAGCATTAATCCAGTTTTCTTACCAATTTAACATCCTGAATCCTGGGAGATCCCTTTCCTCATGTGCTTTCCTCAATAGGTTAAACAGCTCTCTTGCCATAAAGATTTGGATTACAACCACCATGGCAGTAATATAGAGATGACCCATGTAGACAATTAATGCGAAACCCGCAATCATCCAAACAGTTGAGTATGCACGTACCAGAAAGGACTTGTACTTGTTCCGGTCGTGAACAAGCAAATGGCTTCCATTTGCTTTGGTAGGATCTGGAATAGCCTGAAAACACAGATAGAAAATATATATATACGTAGTTAACAAGATCACACTAAAAATCAAAACATTGGTCGGCTTTTTCATAGGGAATAAATTTTGAGGCAAATTTCATGGCAGTTGATAATAGGTTAAAATTACTCAAAAAACAATAAAACAAACCTCATTTGAACGCCTTCGATGCCGAAGTCGAGGTGTTGATGGGGCACTAGTATTATTCTCACTTTGCATGTCTCTTCAATTAACTTCTTACTTAATTGATAAAAGAGAACACATATATGTGGAGAAGAAAAATCACTACCTGGCACATCATACCAGGGGGCATTAATGTTCTATGTAGCATCTCATAAAAGAATTGAGAACATTAAACAAAATATAACCAAAACAAATGGATAACTAAATATTCATAATCATTCTCGGCATTATTCCCAAAAAACAAACAAAAAAACTCCGAAGGGCGAGGAAAGCGAAGTCGCCATGATGATTACTTGCCAAAGCTAAGAACGAAATCCAGCATTAGGGAGAGAATTTCCCTCTTCGAAATACTTGAAATTTGAAAATGTGAGGGGAAATTAAAAGGCAAGGCCCAAATGCAGCCACAGATCCTCTTGAACCACCGAAGTTCAAGCTTACCAACCATTCGGTATTCACACAAAAATTGAAGCCCATTTTCAGCAAAAGAAACACTAACGACTGAACAGGTTACTACTGATTAGACCACACAAAATCTCATAAGCTACTCCACTTGTAATCAGATTCAAAGCTCTAATGACACTGAAGTCCTAACAAAATTCTCAAAAGTAATTGCTAGCTTAAGTTTAGCAGCTTTAAATACACTTTACAGACATCAAAACGAGCAAAACTAAATCGAAATACAACGGGAAAAAAAACAAATAAAAATAAAAATAAGAAAAAAAGAAAAGAGCTTTCTACATTATAATTAAAAAATAAATCACAAAATACTCCAAAATTTAAACCCAGACAGAATCCAAATGACGCTCACACTCAAATCTCAATCAGAGCAGACCTTATCTAAAGATCGATAATGTAAATAGAAATAATAAACAAACTGTTAATACATAAAATGAATGAAAAAGGAAGAAAGAAAGTAGTTGAAGAGGGAGATTGAAACCTGTGTGCCTTAGTTTCGGTGGCAGTGAGAGATAAATTCAATGCCCGAACAAATAAATAAAGCAGGCGCAGATAGTTGAGAGTCGAGAGAGAAGAATAAATAATAATAGACTCTCAAAATAATAATAATAATAATAATAATAATAATAGAGGATGATGAGGAAGCCAAGCAAACCAAAGCAAGTGTTTCGTTTCGTTACTAATTTTGTGGAACACAAAAGTTTTAAAATTTGGGTAATCATCAAATTGGTCTTTTATTTTGACAATGTGACAAACAGGTCCACCCTTTTACCACCAAATTTTCTATTTCCATTAGTGGCTTACTTTAAAAAAACAACTCTCTATCAAAATAACTATAAAATAAGCATATATCAAAATCTATGAAATAATATATTTTTTGTGTTTCAACCTTAATCACAAACATATCTTAGTATTTATTTCATTATTATGTAAGATACATATACATTTATTTCACTATATTAATTGAGAAAAGAGTAATGATATGTTTATAAAGTTAAGATACAAAGTTTGTATCCCAAAATGATGTGGCACATAACGTGTAATTTATTTATTGATATTATAAAATTATCTCGTTAATTAATGATGATATAAAAATTAAACTATTACCAAACAAATGTCGACCATTGATTGGTGACATGTCATTTTATATTCTAAATATTTCATTATTTTTAAAAAAAATAATCTCTATATAATTTCAGTCCCTCGTTTTAATTTTGTTTTAATTTTTCAAATGAAAATTAGTTTTATTGTAGACGAAGTTGGAACGAAAATGTCGAATTTGAAATAAGTGACTGAAAATTTTAGACAACATTCATTTGTTTTTTTTAAAAGTATATGGACTGATAACTGACTGAAAAATTTAGACGAGAATTTATTTATTTACTTGTAAGTATATGGACTAATTTGTTAATTTTGTAGAGAAAACAATAGGCTAGGGAAAAGTTATTCTGTTTTGTTGCTTAGGGAGAGAAGTACTCGTCAGTCGTCAACTTCACGCTTCATTTCTTTTCATTATTATTATTATAGCTGGGGAGTAGTAACACGTGGAACAAACATAAAGCTTTTGCCGTTTTAAAGAAGTCTGCCTATTAACTTTTTGGCCTCTGGATTTTCAATAAATATATTGTGTTACTGATTTATTGAACGATAAATTTTATAATTTATAAAATTACTTAAATATTTTCACACATCAATTAGGACTCAAAGTAAAATTTAAATATTGTGACAATTATTACTACTCTTTTATATTTTCACATATTTTTTTCTTTTTTTCATCTAGTTCCTGAAAAGTAGAGACAAAGATTTGTATTTTTACTCAAAGATTTGTATTTTTAATTAAACTCAATCGTGTTATTTATATAAGTAGTATACTAGAAAAAATTGAAACTTTTTGAAATGGTGATATTCTTTGGAAGAAGCCGGAAGGGAGATTTCAATTTTCATGCTTGAATCTCATAAGATGATATTTTCTTCCACAAAAGTTGCTTGAGTTGTGGTGCTATTGCTGGCAAACACGTGTTAATTTGTCACGGCATTATAGAAGAATTATTGATCAAATCTTAGCCGATTCCAAATTACAAATATTCATTTAGCATGACAATGACGCACACGAAAGGTGTCGTATATTATGATACAAAATATTCTTTGCTGTTTATTGGGGATTAGCTGCTTCACTTTCTTCTGGGTGGCCAAAATATTATCTAGTATCGTTAAGGGCCACTTTGAAATTATAGAGCAATTACTTCTTCAATTAAGAGAAGAAAAGAGAATTGTAGAAGAATCCAAAATAGCAGGAATTCTCTTATCCCATTCAGAAGAAGTACATCTTATTTTTATAAATGAAAAAAGTTGTTGATTTAAAAAAAAATAATAATAGAATACTTGTATTTCGTAAATTTTATTACGAAAGTACTGTTTTATTATATAATAACTAAAACATACAAAGTCTAAATTGCATTTTATTTATATATTAGGGTTTATGAAAAATAAAATATAATTATATTTTTAATTAAAATATTAAGACAATAATAGAAATTTTAAAAAGTATGGTAGAATATTTAATAAATTGCCTATAAAAAATAAATCTCTACTTACTTTAAAATTTATTGTCAAAATAGAGAAATTTATGAAATAATTAATCTATTTTTAAAAACTTATCAAATATTATTTTTGTCAAAATTTATAAAATAAGTTATTTATAATATTTCAACCTCAATTTCAAACAAAAACATAATGTAACTCTCATTCTATTTGGTCGGTTGAATTTGATTGTCGTGCCAATTTGGCAATTCATCTTAAGTTTTGAAATCTAATTGCAAATTTGATGCTAATATTAATAAATTAAAGCCTAAAAATGCTAAAACTTCTTTTTGAATTTTGGGAAATTTACAAAAATAACCATAAAACTTTAGGATTTTTCATAACTAACCCCAAAACTTTTTTCTATCATAACTAGCCAAATACAAGTTTTTTGGACCAAATTACCCTCATCACTTTCATCAAATTTTCAAGGAAATGCCACTCTCAAAATCCAGCACAAAAAAGCACACACTCAACACTCAAACACTCTCAACAAATCACCAAATCCCATCAAACAAATATTATATAACTGAAGATATAATCATCAATGAGAAAGCATCTTAAGGTTTTGTAAGTTCTTCTACAATATAAAGCTTTAATGTATTAATGTTAGCGTTTAAGTTCGAAATTGATATGGTTTTGTTGCAAATGTTGTTATTTTTCATTCATGAAACAATGTAATTTCTTAAAACACTTAGTTTGAGTTGAGAAATCAAAAAATAATTGAAGAAAAGAGAAATTCGCAGAAAAAAAAGAAACCCAGATTTAGTGAGACAGGCTGAGTTAGTGCAACAGGCAGTGGGACAGGTGCCTGTCGCACTAAAATGCAGTGTTGATTCGATGCGACAGAGCACACCCATCCCATCGCTGTCGCATAACTCTCAGCATGTCTCACTAAGTTTCCGAAAACCTTATGAAGCTCATAACTTAGGCTACATGTGTCCGTTTTGGGCGTATAATATACCGTTTCGAAGATTGCAACGAGAGGAATTAAAGCATGTTAGTGCGACAAGCATATGTCGCACCAAAAGATAGTGAAATTGAATCTGTCTTTTAGTGCGACAGGCACCTGTCGCACCAACGTTTAGTGCGACAGGCACCTGTCGCACTAAAAGACAGATTTAATTTTACTATATTTTGGTGCTATGAGAGTCTGTTGTAATAATATACTTTAATTCGTCTCGTTGTAAGCTTCGAAACGGTATATTATACATCCAAAACGGACACATGTAGCCTAAGTTATGAGCTTCGTAGGGTTTTCGGAAACTTAATGAGACATGCTGAGTTAGTGCGACAGGCAGTGGGACAGGTGCCTGTCGCACTGAATCAACACTGCATTTTATTGCGACAGGCACCTGTCCCACTGCCTGTCGCACTAACTCAGCCTGTCTCACCAAGTTTCCGAAAACTTTACGAAGCTCATAACTTAGGCTACATGTGTCCGTTTTGGACGTATAATATACCGTTTCGAAGCTTACAATGAGACGAATTAAAGTATATTATTACAACAGACTCTCATAGCACCAAAATATAGTAAAATTAAATCTGTCTTTTAGTGCGACAGGTGACTGTCGCACTAAACGTTGGTGCGACAGGTGCCTGTCGTACTAAAAGACAGATTCAATTTTACTATCTTTTGGTGCGACATATGCTTGTCGCACTAACATGCTTTAATTCCTCTCGTTGCAAGCTTCGAAACGGTATATTATACGCTCAAAACGGACACATGTAGCCTAAGTTATGAGCTTCGTAAGGTTTTCGGAAACTTAGTGAGACATGCTGAGTTAGTGAGACATGCTGAGTTAGTGCGACAGGCAGTGGGACAGGTGCCTGTCGCACTGAATCAACACTGCATTTTACTGCGACAGGCACCTGTCCCACTGCCTGTCGCACTAACTCAGCCTGTCTCACTAAATCTGGGTTTCTTTTTTTTCTGCGAATTTCTCTTTTCTTCAATTATTTTTTGATTTCTCAACTCAAACTAAGTGTTTTAAGAAATTACATTGTTTCATGAATGAAAAATAACAACATTTGCAACAAAACCATATCAATTTCGAACTTAAACGCTAACATTAATACATTAAAGCTTTATATTGTAGAAGAACTTACAAAACCTTAAGATGCTTTCTCATTGATGATTATATCTTCAGTTATATAATATTTGTTTGATGGGATTTGGTGATTTGTTGAGAGTGTTTGAGTGTTGAGTGTGTGCTTTTTTGTGCTGGATTTTGAGAGTGGCATTTCCTTGAAAATTTGATGAAAGTGATGAGGGTAATTTGGTCCAAAAAATTTATATTTTGCTAGTTATGATAGAAAAAAATTTTGGGGTTAGTTGTGAAATATCCTAAAATTTTATGGTTATTTTTGTAAATTTCCCTTGAATTTTGTGCTTTAATCTTTTATTTAATGGCATTGTTAAAGTGGTAGGAGTAGACAGAAAAGGAATTATTTTTCAAACCAGTAATTGATAGACTATTTAATATATTATTATCAGTGAGGTAGTGGGCAACTGCAGGATCTAAAGAGGATGTCAGAAAATTTTGTGAGCACATCACAATTCACATGCATGGGAGACCCGAAGTTTTTGATTAATTAATATGTGTGAATTGTGATCTATCTGTAATTTGGGAGTTAAAGTGGAAGAGTTTGACGTTATCCTAATAAATAATTATATACGTGAAAATAAAAGACAATGACGAATAATTAAAGTAATAATAGGTATTATAATTTTTGTTTATCTTAAATTTTATATGTGTTATTCATTAAATAGTTAATAATATATGTGTTATTCATTAAATAGTTAATAATATTTGAAATAACGATTTTGAGATGCAACTGGAAAAAATTGAAAATGCATTCGAATTATTAGAGCTAAATTCAACAATCATGAATATTTTTTTTCAAAGAACAATCGGTCAATGAATTTTTTTTTTTTTTTATTTACTGATATGTTATAATCAAAGGGGTACTGATATTACATCAAAAATATATTGATATTTACAACCAAAGATAAGTCAGGACTCGTCTGAATAATCTTATTACAACACAATCTGAAAGTCAACCTTCATTTATAATACTAAAAAAAGATTATATCCTTATAAAAAAAAAGAATCGAATCTCAATAATTACTGAGACTCGAACCCATGCACCCAAGGTTATTAGATGCATGGGTCGGCACCGGGCCACGAGCCCATTGCCAATCGATCAATGAATATTGAGTGGTATTTTTTGGTTTCTTTTTCTGGCAATAGAAGACAACTCGAATTCCAAGAGCGTTTCTTTAATTGCTTGAAGATAGATAACATTAATGCAATAATGCATGGTTGACTCAATTCATGCGATCGAGCAAATTAATCAATGTACAAGTGGTTGCTGAAATATAATGACAGTTAAAAGGAAAATAAATAAATGAATTTGCAAGTGGTTTCCCATAAATTTTTTTCTTCTGGGAATAATTTAATAGAAAAGGAGTTGCGGAGAAGAAATGGAGCAGGTTTTTTTTTTGGTTTTTCAAAAAGATTGTGCAACTTTCAACAACTTAATTTGAAGATACCACACCACAGTAGATATAACATATTGCATGCTGATAAATGCTTTGTGGGTTTGTGTGTGTGTATATATATATATATATGCATTTTCTGACATTTTCATGCACTAATGACGAACTTGGAAGACACCAATGAGAGGAATCACATCGTGCTGCTGAATGCTCTGATGCTTTCACTTTGGCTTATGGGTCATGCATGCCCTGTCTGTTGATTCCCAAATAGAGGAGTCAAAGTAATTATATCGTAAATGACAGACCACGGACCGCCCTTTTATTATTATGTACATGTAAATGTAAATGTAAACGTAATAGCTGTAATGCTTAGAACATGAGACAATCTCCCAACGAGGAAATTTTAACAAAGTTCTTCTTCTTCAAGGATTTTGGTACATCTCGTGGACTCTTGCAGTGCAGGCTGGCTGCTCAAAGTATGAATAAATATATATAAAGTTCTTTCCTAGCGAAAATGTATTTTCTGAAAAACATATATTTCAATACATTTGAGATTATAATTTTTTTGTCTGTTAGTGTATTGAAAATATGTATTTTTTTGATCTATTAGTGATATCTTCATTTTAATAAAATAAGGATGTTCTCACTAGAGAATTATTTCATATATGTGTGTGTGAGTTTCCAATCAGAGATCCTTTACTATATTAAAGTCAGGATAAATTAAAAGAAAAAAAAAATAAAAATTTCAATAACATTACATGATAAAATATATTACATTAGAATCTGTATTTTTTTTTATCTATATATTTTTTAGTATATATATAATTATCTAATGAGAATATTCTTATTTTAATAAAATAAAAATATCACAAACAAAAAAAAATTATAAATTTCAATCCACCGTTACTTAAAAAAATGAGTAAGCAGTTGATGAGCTCACCACCATAGTCGTCAGATGATCATGACGCTGCTGGCAATGGGAAATCGAGATCGATTATGCCAGAGTGCTTCAGAAGTTGGAGACTAATATTTGATGAAGTTGAATTTTTGAACCCATCACCATTAACATCAAATGATCAGAAAACGATTAATACAAACGCGAGAAAAAAGTTCACTTTAGAAATGAATTAATTTATTTTTGGTTATTTATATTATTTTAATTAAAAAAAAAAAAAAAAAAAGATGTTGTGAGAATTTTTTTATGGGTGTCAAAAGTCCTCTTTTGGAAGCAGCAACGTCTTTGTGACTTGTGGCATCATTTTAATTTGATCGTGCCACTTACCGACTTAGCAGGACCATTACTAACCTACAAGTGTGTCTTTTCCTTCAGCTCTAGTTATATAATAAGATTTAGGAATTAATCTGTACTATCTGCTCCTTATAATTTTTTATTACACGTACACGTATAATAGTGTATGATTAAGATTTAATTAATTTTATATTTTTATTTAATAATTATTAATTATATTTTTAAAAAAATTAACTCGACGTTAAATCTAAATCTTATATAATATTGTGATATCGAAGATAGTGACGTGTATTTCATCGATTCAACAAGGAATTATTTTTTAAATTAAAAAAAAAAAGTTTTGAGTGTAGCCAAACCCCATTCACCGAACATTCTTACCGAACGTTCTACTCTTTGAATGAGTTTGGAAAAGGAAATTGCTTGGAAAAAGGTGCGTTTGGTATTGTTTTTGTTTTGTTGTTTTCGTTTTTCAAGAATGAAAAAGTAAAATTTGTTCGGTTTACTTATTTTTAAATAGTATTTAATTTCTTATAAAAAAAATATTTAATTTTAATTGAGAATGATTTATTCTCATTCTTCAACTTTATAAAAAAAAAAAAAGAAGAACAAGGAATTGGTTTTTTTTTTTCATTCTTTAAATAGGTCTCATAAATCTTAGTTGCACAATAAAAAAGATAAAAATTATATCACTTGTCATGTGAATCTCATAACTAATATTTACTTTATAATACAATTTTATTATTTGTTTAATCATGTTAAAATATATCTTTTTAGAGAATATTGGAGTTTTTAAAAAAAAAACTCTAATATTAATTACAAAAAATATATATAAAATATATCATAATTAAAAAAATTTTAATTTATTAAAAATTTTTCATTATAATACTTTTTTTTTTTTACCCTCATTCCATCCTTCCTTTCTTAGCAAACAATCAAACATAGTTTCACTTTTTTATTTTCAAATTATTTTAGAAACAATCACTCAAACGTATTTTTATTTTCACAAAAAACTAGTTATTTATAGTTTAGAAAACAAAAACTTCATTTGAAAAACATTACCAATCTCACCCTTAAAAGCCTTGGTCACTTTAGTCTTGTTCGTACTAAAGCAAATGAATATATAAAAAATAGCTAGCCTCTTTCTTTCACTTATATTATCTGCACGCCCCCCCCCCCTTTTAATTGTTGCAAGAGAATATAATGGTTGGGGTTAAAATGGTGAAGGCTTTGGTTGTGATTATGGCAGTGGCACTAAGCCTTGGCCTTGGTGGGCCACGGGCTGCAGCCCAAGTGCATCATGTGGTCGGAGGAGACCGTGGATGGGACTCATCTTCCGACGTGGCTTCTTGGTCCGCCGGCAGAATCTTCAGGGCTGGTGACAAAATCTGTAAGTTCTCTCTTTGCTATGCTTGTAAGTTTCTACTTCTTTTATCAGAAACTAATTGTTTTGAAATACAAAACAATTTTTAATTATAATTTATTTTTCTTTGATATTGAAGGATCCGATTCCTAGCTTTCTTAGTGAGTGTACAAGTGTCAATTTTTCTTCAAGCAACTGGGACAATGAATTGTGTGATTTGTGGGCTTTAATATAAAATCATAATTCCTTCTGTTTATGACTTTATTCTGATTTCCAATGGTATTTTTGTTTGTTTGTTTTTTTTTAAAAAATTAATTTTAATAGAAGATACATGGGGTTTTGTTAATTACTTAATTTCACATGATATTTGTGGGATGCTATGTTGTGTGGGTGTTTGTGGGCAGGGTTCGCCTACTCCCCGGCGCAGGAAAGCATTGCTGAGCTCCAAAGCAAAGAAGAATATGAATCGTGCGATGTGAGCAATCCCATTAGAATGTATACTGATGGCCTGAATGTCATCCCACTTGATGGGGAAGGGATTCGCTATTTCGTTAGCAGCAAATATGACAACTGCAAGAACGGGCTGAAGCTACACGTGAACGTCATGCCTCAGCCTCAGCCTCAGCCTCAGCCTAATCAAAGTTCCGAGGTCGCAAAAGTCACCACAGACAAGAGATCCGCATTCCCCTCTGCTGTTCCGCCCACAACTCCCTCCGATTCAACCCGCTTTGGGGCTAGTTTTATTGTTGTTTTCGTTGGGCTTGGGCTTGGGGTTTTCTATATGGATTTGTAGAGGGGAATTATGCTATTGTTAGCCCCTTGCTTTGTGGTAGTCTGTATGTAAAACTATGAAACCGTTGACTTTGATAGTTACTTATGAATATCATATATCTAATCTGAATGACAGGAAACGATTTAAAGAAAATTACATTATGTTCATAGTCCAATTTAGGCTACTATATATAGCGCTAGGAGAAAAATATAGAACAGATCAAAGGTTTCAAACACACTTAAGTGTGCATAGATCAAATCGCAGTGCACACAAAGCACAGTTTAAAGTTGTTCATCAATCATCATTGTCCCGTTAACAGTAATGTCACACTTCTCTGCCTTTTCTTGAAAAGAAAACAGGAATCACCCGCCACGGGTCATTCTTTACGCCTCATATTTCGTCCAATCATCATTTCTCTCTCAACACAACGTAATTGCTTGGTCCATTGGTCTTCTGTATCTTTGAAATTCTCTTCAGAATATCAGCGAAAGCCGTCCGATCCTGCATCAATAAAGTTTTAGTGATAATTTGAGAAGCACAAATGTAATAAAAAAGCAACGTCTAGTATTCCCACATGTTGGCATTTCATAACTCTTCCCAAACATCGACAAGGTATAACATAAGAGCGAACTGAAGTCCTTAAGTGTTATTACAAGGCAAAATGAAGGCAGTGTGGATGAGGACATACCTCGGCCGATCTCAGTCTCGGTTTAAACTTAGCAACAAGATCCTGTGTGGTGACAGGTGCCTTCTGCAACAATACAGCCCTAATTTCATCTGCGGTGACAGGACCAGAAGCTGATGTTGACCCTGTTCTTGATGATGATGCACCTTTTGAGGGTGCACTGCTTTTTGAAGCAGACACATTTTCATCCCTGGCAGAAGATTTTGTTTCCTGATCCCCAAACAATTACAAAATTACAATTAAAAAAAGAAAATTAAATTAAATGTCATCTTAAGTGCAACAAATGAAGCAACAACACTGAAAGTAGCGACGTACATTTTCTGTTTTGACCTTCTTCAAAGGCGCACCACTAGGTGCTTTTGCATCATCTCCATTAGATTTTCTCTTACCCTTCGCTGATTTAGATGGAGTTGTCCGGCCAGATCCAGAAGGAGCTGGTTTGGCAGGACTGTTGTCAGCAGGTTCCTCCTTCTTAGGCGTATCCTTCTGCTTTGGAGCCAATACAGGAGAAAAACCTACTTCATCCTCTATCTGAACAATCCAAACAAAAGTTCCATCATACAAAGGAAAGTTCGGCATATATTTGCCATAAAAAGCTCATAAAATATTAACAGTGCATGGCAAAATGAACTACAAACATTTATGCAGTTGATATAACATCCATCACAGCCGTTCTAAAATGTTCAATGCATCTATTAAGACCAGGCATCCTCATTATAAAAGCTTACATCATCCTCTTCGTCGTCGTCATCCTCTGCATCCGATTCATTCAGCCCATTAGCTCGCCCAAGTAGCTTTTTCAATTCTTTTCCAGATTTGCTCAGTCCTCCCTCCTCCTCTTCATCCTCGTCCTCTTCATCCTGGAAGAAGGATAATTGTGATGCTTTAGGTCATATATATAATATATCCATTGTGACGTCATATATGACAAAATACTCAAGTTAAGGCCATGAGAATTCTACTAACTTAACCGCAAAAGCAGATTAACAATTGCCCACATCTAATTCCATAAGCTTTGAATCTAGTTACCACAAGTAGACTTAAATCCAGAGAAAGCAATGTGAATTGACAATCGCAAACAGACCATTGATGACAAAAAATTTGTATGTTACAACAGAAAGTACATGCTCACACCTGCTTAATTTCTGGAGGAGCAGGAACTTCAGGAGCTAAATCTTCCCGTTCCTCAGGATCATTACCAACAGCCTCATCATCATCAGTGAAAATCTCCTCATGCTCCCAATCATCACCTAAACCAATAAACATCTTATGCTGAATCAAGAATGAAAAAATCCCAGCAATTCTTCTAGAACAAAATATAACTTGTCTCAGACGATAAACATGTATGAATTTGGAATATAGGGAAGCACTACAGTTTATTCACTGTAGGTTTTGCAAAAGGAAAATGGCAACATTACTCATTTCACTAAATAAATACAAAGAAGAAACAACATCCTCAAGTTTGAAGTCTTATTCCTTGTATTAATTAGGTTACTGACAAAAACACAGAACGAATGCTCACCTTTCTCAACATCATCATCGTCCAAATCAAGATCACCTCCCCTGGGGCCTTCTTCATCATCATCCCCATCTCTTTTGTTGAGTCCAAGCCTATTCTTCCTTTTTGCTTCTTCTTCTTCATCTTCCTCTCCCCTATCAGAGACATTACCTTCATCCTCATCACCACCCTTTTTACTACGTCCCCTCCCACCAGTCCCAGCACTTTCCTTGTCATCTGGCTTTTCCACTTCACCAAATGCAGCAGCTCCATTGTTTGCAGCTTTCATCATCCATCTTTCATATCCATCTGCAGTCTTCCTCCTGTTCTTCATCTTCTCTTCTGCTTCCTCCAAGGTGAGTTGCTTGTATTGCGCAACTTTGCTAAAGTTATACCTGTAACATGTCATACTCGTTATAACCACAAATGCAATTACACCAAAAGACATCAAACTATCGCCTAGAAATAGGATAGGACTTGCATACCAAGAACCAGCAGGAATAGCAACAAATTCCTTAGAATGCATCACTAACAGGTAATAAGTTGCTGATTGAGAGCCTTCAAGATGACCCTGGTACTGAGCCTGGCCTGTTTCATCCTCCAAGACCCAAGGCTTATTCTTGTACTTCTCCTGCATAATGCATTAAAACCTGATAAGACTACACTTGCCAATATTATGTTTTATGCAGTTGAAGCAAAAAGGTCCAAGGGGAGGTGAAAAAGTTGTTTTACACATGACGGAAGCAGTATCAGTTCTCATTCACCATACAAGAAACCTCTTTAGCGTACAAAGAAAGGGTTGCCAGCCAATGATATATATTTATAAAGTTTACAAAAAGTATTTCATATTTAAATTTCAGAATAATATGCGCTCCACACAACTGGATAAGCAACAATCACATATATTTGAAAGAAAATTATGGCAGTAAAAGGTACATCAACATCTTCAAATTCTTCTAATGTATGAGTGGACATTAATTATAAGTTCATTTTCAACCTTCTAGCCATAATATAATAGTTGTCACAAAAGTGGTAATACCCGCAAAGTATCAGTAACTTGGCGTCCTTGTAATCCATCTTTATGAAGAGTCCATTTGTTCTCGGCATTTTTCTTCTTTGAGAAACTTGGTAATCCACTCACAAATCTCCCAATGAAGTAGTTCTTGTCACTACTATTACTCGGCCGTACGTTGTATTCCTAAAAATCAAAACAACCCAGAATTTAAAAATAATAGTAACAATAAATGTACAATAAATCAACTTCCAATTAATTTGAAATTAGAAAAAATATGCTCAAAAGTCAAAACATAATATAACAAAATCCATAAACCTATTATTTCCACAAAATAACAAAAACTCTAGATTAATGATCATGAGTATGTTCATAATTAGAACCTACTACAATATCAACCAAAAGGATTCGATAGAACAAAACGAACTCGAATCAAGCGAGTGATGATTGCGCCACAATCGAAGCATTTGGCTTTGTTTTCGGCCATGGTTTTGCCACATGTCAAGCACAGAGTCATGTGCTTGCAGTTGCTTCCGTACAAATCCGCCTGCGATCCACATCCGCTACACTGCGGCTTCAGTAGCAGATCAAACGACATCTCTTTCCCTTCAAAACGAGACACAATTTTAGGGTTTCAATCAGACATAGTAAGATAATTAGTTTATTTGCAGTTTTTATGAATAATTTGAACGGATTTTTATTAACGTTTGATTAGGCTTCCTTGATTGAGCACTTGATAACTGACGAAGATTCAAGGATTGAGAATCGCTTCGTTTCTGTTCAATTTAGGCCTGTAAACTAAAATATTATTCCGTTTTTTGGATGTAATTATCGTTTTAATTTTTGAATAATATTGGGCACCGACTTTTTTCTTTTCTTTTTTAAGAGCAGGCCTTTTTTCACTTGTCAAGATTTCTCATAATTTTTTTAAAATTATTTAAATAATTAAAAATAAATAATTAAAAATAAATAAATTGAAATTCAATTAAACCATTAATAACTTATTTCTTAATAATTATTTTATAATCAACCCATTTCATAATTTATATTTATGTTTTAATTAAAAATAAATTTTTTGAAAAAATTATAAAAATTTAGGGTCATAGAGATTAAAATTATATAATAAGAAAAATATAATTTTAAGATTTATATATATTTTACAAATAAAAACTTAAAAAAAATTAGTGAAATTTTTTAGAAAGATGAATATTTTTAACATATGAATTTGTATTTTATAAATTAAAGTGGAAGTATTTTAGAAAATAAAATTTCGAACCGTATGTTACAATAATTTTAAAAGATGTTAAAACTTAAAAGCACCACTCTTTTTAAAAAATGGAAGGATAAGCTCAAACTTTTTTTTTTAATTTTTCATTTATTATTATTAGAAAAGGACACCAACACCAAATATTTAGGGAAATGGTCACAAAAACTCTTAAATTTTAAAAAGAGACACCAAGATTTCTTTTTTATCATAATACCCTTAAAATATATTAACTAGAAAATTGACTTTAAATTTGTAATTCATACAAATATAATATAAATAATATAATTTATCCAGTAGACAAATAATATTAAAGTATTTTTAACATTTAGAATAATATTAAAATTTTAATTTATTATATTTATTTTAATAATACATTTGTATTTATTATAAAGATTTTAAATAAATCTTTGGGTTAAATAGATTTTATAATTAACAAAATATCTCCCTATTAATAATATTAAAAATATTTTAAAATATGTATATCATCACATTTATTTTAATGCAATATTTCAATTTATTACGAAATTTTAGAGTCAATTTTTTGGGTTTATATAGTCAAAAAATATTATGGTAAAAAAAGAGTTTTAATGTCCCTTATTGAAAATTTAAGGGTCTTCATGGTTATTTTTTAAAATTTTAAGGTGTAAATGTCCTTTTTTTTAATTATTAAACAACATAAAATATTGAAATCACTCAAATTAGTTCAAAGATGAGGACTATAATGAATAAAATATAAAAAGTGAGGGGTAAAACCTAAAACATGCGGATAAATTGGTAAAATTTCAATTCAATCTTTTTTTATCCCCTCAAATTTTCCGGTTCTCAATCCTGTAAATAGTTGCGCCTAGAGTTGACAAAACGGGTCACTGAGTCATGTTCGTGTCGTGTCAAATTTGGACTCACCCAGACACGACCTATTTAATAATCGTGTCAAAATATTGAGGCCCAAACCCAACACAGAAAATAAACGGGTTACTCAATAACCTGCTTAATATCTATATATTTAACAAATTTTATAATAGACATTTGCATAATATTATATATATAGATAGTCTCGGATCTGGCCTGAAACTTTAAAGTTTAGAAAAATCCAAGAAAGCTATTAAATCGTGGGTTTAATAGGCTTCAAACTCAAAGCACATAAACAATGCAGTTTATAAATTTTTCTGGATTTTTCCGCACTTTAAAATTTTGAATTGAAACATTTACACACCCCCCCTCCAAAATATACACATTTACACTATTAAAGTTCTAAATATATAGAAAATTTTATAAATGAAATACCACGCATATTTCCATCCTTAAAAAAAAAATCATGTCCGATAGTTGAGTTTTAATGACAATAACCTATAAATTAATTTAAAATAAAAAATATAATCGTGTCATTAGTCGGGTAAATGGATCAAGAACTTCAACTCTAACCCGACACGGAAAAAATCGTGTTGACCCAAACCCGGCTCATTTAATAACCGTGTCAAATTTGATGACCCATACCCATTTATTTGTGTCGGATAATCAATTCATGTCAAATTTTGCCAGCTCTAGTTGCGCCCCTCGTTAAAATTATTTTTAATCGTACTTTTTTTATCATATTACTTTCTTTTTAGATAAGTTGCTATAACATCATATCTCTAATTTTCACAACAAAAGATGTTTTCAGAATAATGGAAGATTAGTAAAAAGATAATAGTGTGTTCGGCACACCACATTAGACAGTTCAAATCTCGTTTTCTATTTTATGAATTCAGGAATCACCAAATACGTGTTCAGTAGATCGTTTCTAAAAATATTTAAAAAAATGTAAAATTCATTCTACACTTTAAACAAAGGAAATAAAAAAAAATTCTTGTTTTTCTTCTTTCCTAATGCAGTATTAAGTTCCAAAATGAACAGTTTTCTTCCACCATCTCTCAAAATAATAATAATTTAAACAACAACGACATTATCATCATCATCATTATTATAATACCTAAAAAATCAAATTTCCTCACAATTATCTTTTCTTTTTATACATAATTAGATCAAATATGTGGAGTATATCATTTTTCTTTAAACAAAAAAAATAATAACAAGATTAGCTAATTTATTCTTAAAATTAAAATAATCAAACTAATTAAATAATAAAAATGATTATACATTACTTAATATTAAGTTTATGAAAATTATTCTAACAATAATTCTTTAAAGTATTCATACCGAACGTGTTTTACTTTTTTCTAAATCTCAAGATTACTTTTGAAAATGATATCGAACACATTTTTAAATTTTAAAAAATAAATTTAAAAATAGCAATTGGAAAACAATAGGGCCAATAATCCAGATAACATTAGCTAAGACAATACTATATTTGACTAAAAACTGACTTTATAGTAGGCCACAAAATATTATTGTTGTAACAGTGTAATACATCAAAATACGCATAAAATAAATGTCAGGAGGATTATGCGTTATTGTATTAGAAAAAAGCGAGTAAATATTTTTTTTCTTCAAAAATCAAAACACGATTGACCACGAAAGAGAACTTCTTTCAACTTCCAATCTCTTTCTCAAAATCCAATCCCAATCTATCACCCTCGGATTTTACGAAGAAAGTTCAGCGAACAGAATTCGTTTGAATGACTGCTGAATATCTGCCGGCTTCTTATTGAACCTACCTACCACACCACAGCCACAGCATCTAATAAGCTAAATAAATTACTTAAAATCTCTTCAAATATTTTTAGCAGAGTCCGAACTCCGAAGCGCACGCTCGCACTCGCTAACATTTACCGGAGCTCTGAACGGCGTCGGTTGTTGACAGCCATGGCTTTGCAGTCTTTTATCGAAGTTGAACCTGACTCTCATTTTCCTATCCAGAACCTCCCTTACGGAGTGTTCAAACCCGAACCGGCCTCACTGGCTCGACCCGGAGTCGCAATCGGGGAATACGTTTTGGACCTCTCTGAAATTTCCAAAGCCGGTCTCTTCAACGGCCCGATCCTCAAGGACTCTGATTGCTTTCTCCAGGTTCTTCTTAACACATGTTGCTGATTACTAAAATAAACTAAATGGGTGATTGACTTATGGATTGATTATTATTTAAATGTTTAATTTATATCAATTTTTTTTTCGGATTATTAGTTGATGAGAAATACTTATGCTGTTGAAGAATGAAAATGTATCTTATATTCTCATTTATTGCATGGATTTTTATTTTTTGTTTCCGCTCTTTTCGTTCATATATCATGACTAGTCGGTTTGAATAGATAGTTTGTTTGTGAAGTATTACCTACTTGTTAATTGATATGGGTATTAGTTTGTATAGATCGATTCTTGCTCATAAAAGCAGATGCTATGTGCAGCTTGTGTCTGTGTTTCTCAGTTAAGTAATTGCTTGTTACGTGATGCAATGATTTGGTGGCAGCCTAATCTGAACAAGTTCTTGTCTTTGGGGAGACCTGCGTGGAAGGAAGCTCGTGATATGCTTCAAAAGCTATTGTCATGTATGTTCTTTTTTTAAATATACAGTTATCTGTTAAGTAATAAAGGGAGGATTTAAACCGATTTGCATTTCCAATGGCTGGAAAATCATATTTTTTTTGGAAATGAGTGAAAATTTTGATTTTGAGATGAATAATTAAAGTGATGGAAATTTTGTTTTTCTTACGATGCAGCTACTGAAGCAACTTTACGTGACAATGCAAATTTAAGGCAGAAATCACTTGTCCCAATGGTTATATATTCTTCTAGTTGTTCCTGGATATGTCATTTTTATGAGGATGGTCGTTTCTTTTTTATGTTGAATATATGTTTGAATCATTAGGGTAAAGTAGAAATGCTTCTTCCTATGGAAATTGGGGACTACACAGACTTCTTTTCATCCATGCATCATGTAAAGAACTGTGGGACCATATTTCGTGGACCACAGAACCCAGTTCCAGCAAACTGGTATGTGATTTTAAAATCTACGAGCAAACAAGGTCTTGTTTCAGTGCTGACTTTGGTTTATTGCAGCATATTTCATTTGCAAGTTTACGAAGTTGCACCTTATTTCAGGTTTCATCTTCCCATTGCATATCATGGACGAGCATCATCTGTTGTCATCTCTGGAACGGACATTGTCCGGCCAAGGTTGGAGAAATAATTTTCATTAATTTCTTTATGTCTATTCTGTTTATATATTTTTCTTTGTTGCAAACAACAGCTGGTCTTATAAAAACTAAATAAATATATAAAATAAGTAGCAAACAACAGCTGGTATAATATGATGGATGGCTTCAATTTGAAGCACTATAAGCACTTACGAACTACCTAATTATTTGTCACAGTAACAGCAGCTCCCTTGACTGTGCACGTAGAGACATATCTTGGTATTGTCATTTGGATGAATGTATCAAGTGTCTATCTTCGGGCCTGCAAGCAGCAAGCCCATGGAAACTTTTCTATAACTTACATGTACCTGCACCATTTGCAGCTTAGAGATCAGCTCAATAGTTAAAAATAATGAGATATCACTTTGAAATAATATTTAGATATTCATCTATATACGTACAATTGTATATGTTTGTTTTTGTAGAGTATAAAGCTTTCTGTTGCATTGGCGTTTGTGTCTCTCCAAGCCAGTTGACGTGCAACTTTGGTTCCCTGCTGGCGCTGGTGCTTCATGGCCTGTTATTCATCTAATTTTGTTGCTTTGGATCTTAGTAGTTTATGAATTTCATCTTTTCACGACTGATTCTGCTGCTGAGCCAGTATCAAAGCTATATAACATAGACTTCACAAACTTACATTTTTTTTTTGGCTCTTCTAGAGGTCAATTTGCTCCATCTGGAAACTCTCCGCCACCTTTTGGGCCGTCACAGAAGCTAGACTTTGAGCTAGAAATGGTTAGTCTTTTCTGTCATACATGTTGATGATTGATCTTCTTCCGTTATTCACTGCTAATGCAATTTTGATATGGACTTCTAGAACTCATGATTAAAATCTGCATCCAGTTTGTCCCCTTGATTCTGGTAATGCTGGTGATTTCTTCAAATTACGACTAAACCCATGATTAATTGTTATTTATACGAGTTCCTGCAGGCAGCTGTTGTTGGTCCTGGAAATGAATTAGGCAAGCCTATTGACGTTAATGAAGCAGCAGATCATATATTTGGAGTTCTGTTGATGAATGATTGGAGTGGTATTATTACTCTTTCTTGCTTCACTTTTATGTTTCTGGCTTAATTGAACTTTAGTACTCTATTGATTAGAAGTTTATTTTACAGCTAGAGATATACAGGCATGGGAATATGTACCTCTTGGGCCTTTTCTTGGAAAGAGTTTTGGTAAGAATAAGATTCTATTGCCACATTTCTTGGTTCCATTGGAAATAGTCAGGATTATTTGATCATAAATCCATTCACTGATATTGCACTTGTACTCTGCTTTTATTAGAATCTTCTTGCCTAGAGCTTACAAAGAGTTTTTTGAACTAATCTTTAGGTACTACAATATCCCCTTGGATTGTGACACTTGATGCTCTTGAACCATTTGCCTGTGATGCTCCCAAACAGGTATCTTACTGTCACATTTGTTTGAAAACATTAACGATGATTTTTGGCATGTTAACATATGATAAGATGCGCATTGCAAATTGCAGGATCCTAAGCCATTGCCTTATCTTGCTGAGAAGTTATCCAAAAACTATGATATTTCGTTAGGGGTAGTATCTTACACCTTCCTTAAATAGTTTTCTCCATTTTTCTTTTCCTTGGCAATCTTTTTTTCTGATGAAAATACCTCCTTGCTGGAAGGTTCAAATCAAACCTGCTGGAAAAGAAGATTCATTTGTGGTCACAAAGAGCAATTTTAAGAACTTGTAAGCTTTAGTTTAACATGTTTGCAACATTTTAAAGAAACTTTAAACACGATTTCTCTTGCCTTTATGACATCAATAGGTCTGTTGGCCCAATAAATTCAGTCTTCCTTTGCCTAAAGCTAATATATCATATTCCATATACCCTAGAGTTATGTGACATGTCCTTTTTTTCAGAAATTTACTTTCCTTGGATGCATCTTTCTTTCCTCAGATAGTGAATTGTTCGCATACTAATTGCGGTCAGCTAAAGGAAACTTCTAAAGTTGTGCAGGTCTTTTTTTTGGGTGCATTATGCATTAATTCTTTTCCTAACCCCTATGACAGGTATTGGACATTGACTCAGCAGCTTGCACACCATACAATCAATGGTTGCAACTTAAGGCCAGGAGATCTGCTTGGAACTGGCACCATTAGTGGACCTGTATGGTTTCATTTACTGCATGAATTAGGATCATTCATTAGAGTTTGAAGTACCTATACAGCTTCCTTGAATTTTGGCTATCTCTTATATTTCGCAACAGGAGCCAGAATCTCTTGGTTGCTTGCTGGAGTTAACATGGAATGGACAAAAGCCGCTTTCACTGGATGGGTTTACTCGTAAATTCCTGGAAGATGGAGATGAAGTGACATTTACTGGTTTTTGCAAGGTATCACAATCATACAATTGCACTCATCCATCCTATTTCCAAAAGTATATTGAAGTTATCTTTCTACCATCATACTCTACAAAATCCTGCCCTGTCTATTTAGTATTTTTCTTATAATTTTTTTTTTCAACGTGTTCTATATGCATAATGTCAAAGTTGAGCTTCATTTTGTTTTAGTAGTGTATTTAGTAGTGTATCTATAGGCAATAAAATAATTGAGAAAGATGAGAATATAAAAGATATTCTTGTATTTTGTAGTGCTTGCAAAGGGTTTTGGTATTTGATTTCATCTGGTTGGGCCTGTGTTATCCTAGATGGCCAGAGTACTAGGCTTCATAATCTCAGGGAGGCAATTGCATGTCAATCATTTTTTGGCATTATATCTAATTTACATTCCCCTTGTGAAATGCCTGCCCATCTAGCGATGTTATATAACCCAATTCGAAGAGATCTAAAAGGGATGCTATATGGCTGTCGGTAATGAGGCATGGGAGCTGTCACTTTCCATTGTCATGCTTTTCTATGGGAAAAATAACAAAGTTGGATTTGAAATAGCTTGCATAAGTTATCCAATCATGCAATTTATAAATTTAGATTTCAGGCATTAATATGATCAAATTTTATAGCAGTTGATTCCTCCTCAATCATCACAAAACAATCACTCAATTTAACTCTTTTTGTTTTCTCTTTGCATAGGGAAACGGTTACACTGTTGGGTTTGGAACATGTTCAGGAAAAATAGTCCCATCAACCCCTTAATGAAGTAACCACCCTTGGTGATCAAAGTGAGTGCCTGCCCATCTGATGAAATCAATTAGAGTGGTTGTGTTTACATTGAATCCCCATCTGGTCAGGTCCATGTGTAATAGTTATAATTGAATTTGTACCTAACAAAACTGTGAAATTGTAGCTTGAAAATGGTTGTAGCATTTTATGCATGAAGACTTGAAGATGGACGATTGAAATAAGTGCATGTGATGAGAGTATTGAACTAAATGAAGTGAAAATCTTCTTTTCTTTTCAGTTTATGCATTTTTTTATTTATTTGGATCTCAGTTCTCGGATGCCATATTCACATATATTGCATTTGAATAGCAACCAGTAATTTAATAACAATACCAGCAAACTTCTTTTATTGTAATTAGTAGTGTTTGGCATGTGGATAAAGTGAATGTTGTTCAGTTCACTGAAGACATGGGTCCCATAGCGAACGGGGACGGTGCTCGTCGATCACGCCACCAATGGGAGTGCATATTATGCGTATTAGGCGCCAAAGATGATTCAAGAAACGTAACATGATCACTCAGTCCCCACACACTAGACACTAGACACAAAGGGTCAAAAGCCCAACCCCAGCTTAAAAAGAAAGTTGAGAAGGAAACCAACTTTCATTTTCATCAGCCATCATTAACGATACAATTCACACGTCGAACCGTCGACATGACATCATCTCGCCGCAAATTCGGCATGTTCTCCGCGTCATCAACCGTCACAGTCACCTACACTTATCATAATGACCACTCCGATACTGAAATACCAACCCCCATCACCGTTCAGCACCCTCAGCAGCTCCAAATCCAAATCCAATCGCAAGCCGCCGCCAAAATCCAATCCGCCTACAAGGCCCACCGGATCCGCACTCTGTACAGAAAAATCTCATCCGTCAACTCCGAAGCCAATCACTTACAACGTGTAATCCAAAGGCAGGAAACAGTGGATTGTATCAGGAGTGATGAGCGTGAGAAGCTGAGAATGAACGAGGCCTTGATGGGTCTGCTTCTAAGGCTAGACTCAGTGCCGGGTATTGATCCGTCAATTAGAGAGGCGAGGAGAATGGTGAGCCGTAGGATCGTGGGTTTGCAGGAGATTCTTGATGGGATTTGTGGATCAAATTTTGATGATGATTTTGGGGAGTGGGGCCCATATGGTTATTGGAAAGATTTTGATAAGGTGGTGGAACAAATGGAGGAAGAGTTGTGTAGAGAGAGAGGCGGTGATGAGATGGAGATATTTTGTGCTCAGCACTTGGGGTTTCGTTGCTTGCAGAGGTTTCTTCGTGACTGAAAACGTAAAGACAGCAATTTTGTGATATTGAATTACTGATACGCATACCGGCACCCAGCAAAGCAAAAGCAGCAGGTTTGTTTTTCTACTATCTACGGCTATATTAGGGGCCAAATTTGGCAAAATAATTAATTAAGTGTTTACTGGAATAAGTGCTTTTTGAGAAGTTGCAATCCTAGCCTCCTCTCAGATGAGATCAAATAAATGGATTCTTGTAAAGTAGTTAAATTACTTGCAAATGGCCTTGTCGTGAGTTGTAAGATTACTCAGGTCTTTGATAGATAGCGCCTTTGCTTTGCTAAAAGCTATTAAGCTCAAGCTCAATACACAAAACGAAAACATGATAAAGTGGAAACAGACAGAGTGGAAGAATAGAATAACATAGTGAGTTGATGGAAACTTAAATCATCTAGCCATACAACTGCATTTGCACCTGGCCATGCACTTCTTGCAACCAGAAAGCGTTGGCTTCCCACCGTCGCAGTCACACTTGTGGATACACTTAGCCCTTGCAGTGCCGCCCCACAAGCACCGAGCCATGCAGTGCAAAAGCGGCACGCATGATGGGCAACCATACTTCATCTGGTCCACAATGCAGTCTTTACATCCACTGCGATCCGGTGATGGGCCACACCCCAGCGTCGGGGAAATCATCAACCACAGCACCAGTAGCATCATTGACACAATACCTTGTGTTTGTGTATGCAACTTCTTCTCCATTTGCTTGCTGCAGATCAAATGAACATCGAGTCTTGCCAACAAAAATCTCGTCTTAGTAATTTATAGATCTTGTGTGTGTGTTAATTTGTTTTCACCACCCGATGGAGATCCACCGTTCATTCTGTTTTGAGGACTTGAATGTTCCATTAATTTAATTGTCTCATTTATTGTTTCAGTAAATCTCTGCCTTTCTTGTCTTGGTTTGCACAAAATTTTATCTCATCATCGTATATCTGTATTTCTACTACTGTCTACTGGAGTAGTGTGAGTGTGTTATTGTCTCCATAATGTTGACCTTGGTTGTCCAGTTTTGCTTACCGGCCAGCGGCCACCAACTCATTAATTGAAATTTGAAAACCAGTATAATTTATTAGCTTCTGACATTTGCCAAGCTGATTCCACTAAACAAAGCAAACATTTCCTCTTCAGATCTCTGAATCGGAACGCCTAGAAGAAGTTCCAATTGGGTTGAGCTGGAAGCAGAACACTAGTTATTTTGATGAAAAAAAATTAAAAATTAAAAAAATCAAGAAGGTTTCTTTTTAAATTACATTAACCTTAGGGGTCTTAATATTTGAATCCCAACTTAAATTTCAATTCTACATGTCACTCATTTATTGGATGATGAATTTCATAGTTAGTAAAATTACTTAACAACAATTCAATGGATGAATGCCACATCAGTTGAGACTCAAATTGAGATTTATATGTTGGGATACTTAACAATACTCTTCAAATTGAGGTGTTATAATTTTAAATGGACATTAGATTATTTTAATTCAAAATCATGAGTAACACTAATGATATATCTTTAGACACCATTAAATTATGAAAGATCAATTATTCATAATTTCTTCGATTAAAATAACCTCGATACTTGTTAATACTCAACTTGTGTCTCCAAGCACGGGCAGATGGATTCCCCCACTTGGCGGGACTTTAAAGTTTAGTTACCATATAACAATTACAAGTGGGTTCTCTAAATCTAGTTAAAATACTTAATGAACTCTAAGACTCCATTTGGTAAACTCTTCGAATAAGTTTTTACAACAAATTTCTTTTAGTTGATTGAAGTGAGAAATTTATTAATAATTGTGAAATTAGTTTAATAAATATATTTTTTTAATTATTTAGCTTGACGAAAATCCAATCCCAATACAAGTTATGTGAGCAGCTTTCGAACCTAAAATCTCTTATTTTTCAACACAAAATATTTTATCATCTTAATCAAATGACACCCACGGTAATAACGATTTACTTTTAATTTTTGTTTTCTTTTTACCTGGGCCAACTGGAACCAAAAGTATTGAATTGTTAAATTTATTTGGGCTGAAAATAACCATTCTGATCCACATCCGGAGTCCGGATCGTATTTCATTTACCTGCATTCAGATTAAATTTTCAAAATTATTTTAATCAAAACATGGTTCCCTGCATTGGGACTGGACTATAACATATAGCAAATGCATGAGTTGTTGTCACCCATGACAACACAATTATTTCATACATGTAATTTTTTAATTTTGGGTAACAATTCAAGGGTTGCGGAATATTACATATTATGTAACATAGCGTGACCCTTGCTCATTGGCATTGAAAAATAATGAATACTGTAATTCGAGTAGTGACAGAGAAAGTATAGCGGATAAAATAAAGAATAATTATTGAGATCTTTACTCATCTATTAGATAATAAATATTATAACTGTATTAAAAATTCACAATTTAGTTTGTTTTATGTATTTTATTAGGATTTGTATTGATTAAGATTTCTATTTGAGTGGTTTTGTTATTTTAGTTTAATTAAAATTTAAGATTATTTATGTTATTTGAAAAGGATTACGATTTAATAACCTACTATTAAAAATAAAGTTATTTTAAAGACTTAGATTCATTAATAATATTTTAATTTATTAGTCAGTTTTACAAAGATTCAAGACAGAAAATGAAAGGCCGAGTGGTTAGGGCTGCTGCGCTCTAAGTGTGAGGGTAGTAGTTCGAACCCCCACAAATGCACCGTGGGGGAAATTCCTTCCTCAATTATACACATTATAATTGAGGGAATGTAGTCTTCTCTTTCTCAAAATGTGAGTGGAGTGGACATCTCTCAAATATTAATGAGAGTTAAAATCGAACAGTATTTTATAAGAATTAATGTAAAGTAAATATTAAATTTTTGTAAACTTAATCCCAATATCAACTTATAGTCTCATGTAACATGAGTTATAGTATGAGCACAAGTCTAATATAATAATAAAAAAAAAACCAGAAAATAAAACCACTGCAAAAGAATACAAGAAACTAAGAAACATCTCCGTTCAGAAAAAGAAAAGTTAAAGAGATAGGCTTTGGCTAATATTAAAAGTAGAAGTTGCAGTGAGCACAGTAAAAGGGAAACAACCTGGAAGTTGGAACATTCTAACACTGCACTGCTTTTCAAGTTTCAACTTTTCTCAATTCCCCCCGTAGAATCAGTTAACAAACCTCAAACTGCAAAATTTAAAGCTCCACACAACACTAATTTGATGATGCCTTCCCCGACAATCAATATGAATATGCTGAAAAGCAAAAGAATACACAAAGTGACTTGTGTCTGTGTGCTCAAACAGCCAAGTTCAACTTTTATTGGTTGAGACCTACCAAATGAATAACTTGCTCCATTTTTTTTTTTTTTAACTTTTTCAAATCCCCTCTTCATTGTGTAGATGCTGAACATCTCAGACAGGACTAAAATAAATAAGAAAATAGAAATGAAATGTGTTAACAGCTGAAGCAGATTTCAACTTGAAAACGAATTGACTTTTGGGGGCCAGGAAACGAAACAGGCTGGATGATGATTCACACTTCTGTCTACAGCCATTCTTTACCAATGTCAAATGTATAGTTGATCTCCAAGTAGCACTTGTTGTCATCATCAACAAACTGAAAGCAGAGAAAACAGACAATGGAGGAAATCATTCGGAGCAAAATTTCAAATATAGAATGTTTAAGACAGTAAAAATACCTACAAGGTTATAAACCCAGACATCATGCGGTCCTCAAATTTGAATTTCAAATTTATATGATTTATGACAAACATGATATGAGGCCTGACAACTAATTGAGTGGGATCCATTCATGGAAAAATAGTTCACACAGATAAGGAGGGAGTGAACACATCATCACTTAATGTTCAAAAGCAAGCATTCTAGGGCCCGGCATAATTTGGTAACATAATTAATAATGACAGATAAAGAGAGTTATTCCAATAATGTGTTTCCTTTTTCCATACCCGAAAAAAGCAACCGGCATCTACAAGCTCAAATGAGTGGTGAAGCAAATGCAATAGAGAAAGCTTTTAGTAAATGGAAATTTTCTGTGTCTTGTTAGGCAGCAAATGAAGTCTTAAAAGCTCCAAAAAAGATGGTATGCCTCAATCGAATTCTAAGTGGTGAATAATGTGGATGAAAGCACAATGGGTCAACATATCACATAATTCTTTGAATTATATGCCTGAGTCTCAAAATAATTAATATAGTTACAGGGAGGCAAAGGCTACAAAACACAGAACAGGCTGAACTTACCTTACTTTTAGCTGAATAAGAACCTCTAGCAAAAAAGCCAGATGGAGTAGTATCTTCAGGTAGCTCCTGAGTATAAGGTTCTGCCTGAGGACTGAAGGTTCCGAGCATCATCTTTGTGCTATCCACTGTTAAAGGGACCCATGCGAGTTACAAAGATGGAAGGCCTAATTCTTTCTCAAACTTGTAAGCAGATAAGCACAGAGAGATTACCTTTGAGACCAGTTTTCCAAACCGTATTAGTGTATTTGAGGCCGGACACAATATTGTTGCTCACCTGGAAACTGAACTGCAGGCCGTAACGGCTCCCTTCTTTTAAGGTAAACCACGAACCCTTTGGTTTTCCATTCTCTGGAACTGAAAGAACGATATCAGGTCTGCCGGGGGTTTTGATTGCGAGGCTCAGGATCTTCACCTCTGGTTCTAGAGTTTCTACATGATACCACAATGATGGATAGAAGAAAATGTGAGGGACACAGATGAAATTAATCCCGTTAACAAGTGTATGAATATTGCTTATCAGATGAAAGAACTCAAATTATTCCCATCTCTAGTTGACACAAACAAGAAGGAACCCTTGAATATAAACCACCAAACAGGCGATAAAATTTAATGAAAGAAATTAATCCTTGTATAATTCTCTAGGCTTTGTAAAATGTGATTAAATGGGGGGAAGCTTTGTAAACTGACTTTTGCCATCTCAGAGTATCTGATGTATCAAATAACAAAAAGCATAAAGAAAGCACAGCAAAATCTGAATCTTTTAAGCCCCTTAAACATAAATCAAAATGAAACATTTTGATGGTATTGAGGTAAGAAAAGGTTAGAATTGTTTTTCTGTCCTCAGTACCTCAGAAATCCAACCGAAGAACATGACAAGAAAATTTACAAATTCGCAACTTTTACCTCCAACAGATTCAAAATCCACACTTCCAAGAAGCTGTTCCTTCCATCTCCTCAAGCTTTCATCATCCTAAATCCTCAAAACAACCACAAAAAGAAAGAAAAACGATTTCAGATGAATAGAACAAAAAGAAAGCGAACAAAGAACACAGAGAAGAAGGAGAAGAAACAAACCTTATCCTTCTCAAATTGTTCTTTAAGAGTGTACTGAGGACCCAACTCAATCTTTCTGTCTTCGTCGTCTTCTTCATCCTCAGTTACAGAAATCGAATTCTCACTCATTTGTCTAGACATACCTCCACTTTGTTCATCAACATTCTCTTCATTTGGTGGTGTTTTTGGTATTGTCTCGCCTGAAACTTCACTTTCGTTGCTTTTGTCTTTGTCATCCAAACCCATATTTTTGGAACTTGAATCAACACCTACCGCTAAAGACATCAACAGTCCATTAACAGTAACCAAAAACACCAAGAAACAATTACACTCACTCAAAGAAAATGACCAAAAGCTAAAGTACAACAAGACAAAGAAGCCAAAACCCACTAGCAAGAATCTCTCTTAAAGGGTAACTATAAAACTAAGAGAGTAAAAGGGAAAGAAAAAGAAAAAGAAAAAGAATTATATAAAAAGGGTAAAGAAATAGCAAAACTAAGATGACCCAGAAAAGGATAACTCTTCAAACAGGAAAAGACACCAAGAAAAAGAGAAAAAAAAGAAAAGAAAGAGCTAGTTTCGTTAAGGAAAGTTACAAAGAGAGAAAGAAACGGTCATGTGGTGATCCGAAATTCTGAATCAACAACCACATTGAAAAATAATAGAGAGACACAAGTGGAGAGATCGTGAAGGTCACTCCCTCATGCACTAGCTTCCACGAAGACCATGATTCCAGGAGGGGCTCTTTTGTGTGTGTACAACCTAATTCGAGATACCACTAATTAGTTTATTTTACAAACACAATAGCATCAAAGAGAGAGGCTAGCCTAGGATTGAGTCGATGAAAGATGCCTTTTTACACTTCCTTATGATTGGATATTGGAAACAAAAGATTTGCTCTTTTTTTTTTTTTTTTTTTTTGGGCTGACATGTTATCATGTATAGTTTAACATCAACTGAGTAACTGACTATCCTTGTACTTTCACTGCTTTAGTTGTGAACTCCTTTTATCATGAGAAGGAAAGTGAGGGTTCCATTAAATCAAATTTGCGAATACATTTTTTCACTTCAGCTGGCAAAAGGATCTAGCCATACAACATTTTTGTTACTCCTTAAAATTATCTTAGCCGATCGTTACATGATATAGGGGTGTATTGGAAACTAACATTTTAAAAATCTTGTCTTTGATTCTAGATTTATGAAAGGAGCAATTTTAGATTATTCTCTCCTAAATTAATTATTTTCAAATTATCTCTTACTTTTAAAAATTTTAAATTATCTCCATTTTTTTTTAAAAGAAGGGTAAAAAATATGGATGAGGTGATAATTTTTTTTTGTTTTCTTAACAAAAATATAATTTAAATTGATGTTAAAAAAAAAAAGAGTAATTTATTTAAAGATAGTCAATTTAAGAAGGAATAATTTAAAATTAATCATTTCTGAAATCACCCAAACAATCTGTGTTTTTGAAAACTCTGATATGTATTAACGCAAACATTTTTTTTGTGGGATACTTAATTATATAATATAGTTTGTGTGATTATGATTGTAGTTGAACAGCAATGCTCTGTGGAGAGGAGAGCTAACGAGGCTGTAATAATTGATGGGATTGAGCCATTGAGGGAGGTAAATGAAAAGGGCCCGCTAGAATGATTAAGTTTAATTAATTATGATTCATGATTCATGACACAATTAAGTTAATAATGGTTCCCTAGACTCTTCCATGCATTAACAAATGAATAATGGTTTCGTAGACCATAGAATCTCTCCAATTTTCTTTTCATTTCTTTAGCTCGATTACTTTTACGAGGAACTTTGAAATTAGTGGCTTGAAAATGAAGAAAAGGAAAATGTCAAGCCAAAACATAAGAGAAGCTGTTAATTCACTCAACAGTAACTTACAATACCCCATTTTAGGCGTGAGATGACTTTGAACCAGCACGATTAGGTGCAACTAAATGAGAAATCTCTGCATTTTCTTCTCTTTTTAACTTTCTTGATTAAGGAATTTAGTTATGTCAATTTTATTTATCTCTTACCCCCAGATCCTTGTTTCTTAACTCTTTGCAACAAACCCTATCCAATCCCTCCTCCAAACGGTGGAGATAATTATTCAGACAGGGAAAGCAAATTATGGTTTCCTAACCACTGAAATTAATTTTAATGTCCTCAACATTGATGGGAAAAACAAATAAGTCACAAAAGGGTTCCAGCCTGTTGCATGAGTTCCTATTACAAATTAAGCAGAGGAGTAAACATCAACAGGCTGGTACGGGTCTAAGGCTAGACATTAAACATGAGAAATGACAGCTATGATGATGGTGAAATATGCGCATAACCAGCATGGCCCTCCATTCTATGTTAAAACGACATGCAGCTATATATGGAGTCTCACTGGTGACTAGAACTGCAAAATCAACTCTGGCAAACATTTATGGGTTGCATGGGCAACAAAGGGCGTATAAATTAATGGAGTCTTTATGTCATATACCAAACTTCCATATAATTTGATAAAAAGGCTGGTAAAAATACAAGTGGATTTCTTCAAACAAGCAGTACTGTGAAAATGAACGCAAGAATGTGTGTTACCAAGCAGTAGATTCCTTGCCTAGCTTTACAGTGTTAGGTAAAAGTGCAATTGCTTGTGGAAGGCAGTTAAAAGAAGAGAACTTCTTAGCAAAACAGCAGTCTAACACCTTTGTTATCTTCACCGAAGTTTTCTTCAACGTGTGCATGAAACAGGTCTATTTAGAGGATATGTAGTAGAAGTATTAATGGGGAAAGTCTCAAAAGTACATAATCAGCCATTAGCATCATGTTATCCCCCCCTCAATTTTGAAACAATGCAAGAGTAAAATAAGTTCAATCTTAGCATATGTGAAGGAAAAAATACACTTCATATTCACGTTTTATCCATGGACATGGGCTCGATTAGAAGTAAGAAAATCATATGAGGGTTAGGATCGTAAAAATCATATGAGCCCAAAAATGACACAAAAGCAATGCCAACAACAGCAAACAGAAACAGATTCTACTCCTTGGCCTTTCCTTTTCTACCCCTGCTCATTAAGTTCACAAAACTTACTGTCAAGTGTTTTGTCTAGAATGAAATGGATCAAGACCTGAAACCAAATAATCAATCACTTCCCCATTTTTTCAAAACCCTCTCTTTAGCTGAAGGAAGGCCGCAGACTTCCTTCTTTGCACCACCTGGAGATGCCTTTTGCAGGAACCTTGATGTTATGAGAGTGAACGCACTTCTCATCCCTCGCAGAGCATACAACAGTGGGTTGAAAAAAACAGCTAGCATCACTTCACCTTTTGCAACAATAAGATACTGTACATGCAAAAAATCAAATTGTGAGAGACAGTGATGACAGACTCTAATCATACACAACACTCTTTTAAGAAAACTGCTTACCATGATAATAATACCTAGAACGGCAAGACTTGTTTGCTGTGTTTCTTGCCAGAAATGGTCACCGTTGGACCAACCAAACCGTCCTCCCCATCCAAACCAGCCTCCACCCCCAGCATCACCTCCACCACCAGCCTCCTCTCTTCTCTTAATCTCTTTGTCCCACTTTTCAAATTCATTTTTCTTTCCACCAAGAGCACTCTCTAATGCCTTCCTTGCTTGTTCCTGCAACCATGAATATGGATATGGTAAATCTAATGTGGGGAAAATACACCTTTAAACTATATGGAAAAAGAAAATTATATTTTCAAATTTTGAAATTCATGGGAATCAGACTACAAGGACTTGTGTACCAAAATAGATTCAATTTGGAGTTAAAATCCATCATGTGCTTGGGAGATTTATGGGTTTCAGGCATACCGAAGAGATCAGAAAGGTACCAAATGGTGTCTTCTCTTCTGGTTTAATAGCCAAAACCATCCTTCAAATATTACTCATTGAAAATGGACAAATTAAAATAACTCGAAAAGAACCTATAAAGCCACCCATCTGTATAGCCTACATTTGCAATGCCTCCTAACATGACCTTAGAGAATAACACATCAAACATGTTATTTGAATAGTAGTCTGATATAAGGTTTAAAGCTTGCAGCCATGGGATGGTAAATGTGGATCTCTCATATCAAACTTGTTATTAGGCATAGCAGTCTGATGTCCAGTCTAAAAACTGACAGCACAGGATGGCAAAGCATATAATCCACCATTTCAAAATTTCTAGGAACCTACACTTGATTTGAATATCTCCTACTAAGCAATGGTTCGAAAAAAACAAACCTTGGTTCTCCCTCGCCAGATTTTGAAATTTTTAAAGTTTTTACAATTGAATTTATCAGTCAGCCGCTCAGGCTGCGTACTATTCCTTGACTATGACTGAGTACAATTCCACACATTGCCTGATTTGATTGTCTAGTTATAGAACAAACTGACTGTCCTAAATTATTCAAATACTACCATTAAGCACTACACTAACACAACTAATATTCAAGGCCCAAAGGAGCTCCAAAAGTTATTAAGATGCTTGCCTCATTTTAGTCTTTTGCTAATTTGACCAAGTAAAAAAATTCCCAAAACTTAGCAGGGCATAACGGTTCCCCACACTTAACCAGAACAATTACTGAATTCTCATAATCCAATACCCGAATCCGGTACATAGTCATCCAAAAACCATCTTTTTACATTAACCCAATACAAAATTTCCTAACAGCAATCAGCCCAGCTCAGCTGGAAGGAAAACTTATGTTATTAATCAATCGCAACAAACTTTCCAGTGAAGCAACTAATTGCAGCAGAAAATCACTGATACCCAGTATTTTTTTATTAAACCCAAAAAAAATTAAGAGAAAAAGAAAGAAAGAAACATGGGTACCTCTCTGCGATTGTCAGAGAAGAGACAAGAAAACTTGGCATTGCACTTGAGCTTTAGCAGCATAGTAGTCCAGTTTTGAGTTTGGCTCCCAGTTAGGGTGTTCGAGAAGTGTAAACGATGAGATTCGGGTCGGGTCGAGTACGAGGAATTGAGAGGGTTTATGTTGACAACCTGATGATGATGAGACTGGGACATGATTTTTCCTTGGCTCTTTGTCTTGTCCTGTATCCTCTTCTTATCTCAACAGCTGTTAGCTGTACCTAAAATAATAATAATAATAATAATACCGTCTGATCTCATGTTTATGAATGTGTTTGCTGGTGACTTTTAACTTTAACCACTGATTTATCAATTAATTCAGTCATTGCATATTTACATGCATGAATTGTCTGATAAATCAGTTGTTATTATTATTAATTCATGTAAGTAGTTAGTTAATAATAATAATAATAATAATAAAAAATTGATAAGTTGTCTGATCTGTCATTATTATTATTTTTTCAGCATATTGCATTACTCAACGTCTAAGTCTCTATTATGTTATATAATACAATCCAAAAGTATGCATTCATAATAAAAAAAAACCTCTACACGTAGGGTTAATTTGGTAATACTGTAGTTTATAAAATAACTATAGTTAACTATGTTGTAGAAATAATTAGCTGTAAAAAGAATTAGTTAAGTGTTTAGTAAATTTTATTTTCAGAAGTACTGTTAGTTTAAAAGTAGTTGTTGGTATTTAATAAATAAAAAGTGAAAATACTAAAACGAATATAATGTAGGATGAAATTTATTTATACATATAAAAATATGTACATACAATATTTTTAATTGTGTATTATAATAATTTAATTAAAAATAAAATTTATACTATATTGATTTTATCTCTTTTATTTTTTATAATAAAAAATTATTGAAATATTGATTTTGTTTTCAATTTGATTAAGGATAGTTTTGGGTTTGGGTAATAATTGTAAGGTTATATATGAAATTGTATTAAAGGATAAAATTGATTCTCAAAATCAGAATCTAAAAAGCTACTCCTTCCCTGCTTTTCAAAATCAGCTGTAAGAGGGATTGATTGATTAATTTTGACAAAAGTGATTTTGAATTTATTTTACTAAATACTAAAATTAACTTTTAAATTATTAAAATCACTTTTAAGCCTCCCAAAAATAATCCCAAACAGACGCTAGAAAGTAAGAATGATAAGCATTTGCTACTTCACTAATTTTATTCTTGTTTTAAGAATTAAGAGGACCCTATTACCTTCAGTCCGTCACACACTAATGTTAATGTATATTAAAATAAAATTATGAAATATTTTTTACCCCGCACCTCCCAAGAAACTACTCCATTTTTATACAACAAACCAACTTAGTTCATAATTACACTAGAAATTTGGCAACGGTATCAACATTTACGTACATATCAAAGGTCCAAAGCATTACAAAGGACTGTAAAATAATGGTACAAAATTATTAACGAGCAAGTGTTTTGTTTTATTATTTATATTAAGAGTAATGCTTTATATTTCAAATTTTTTGTTTTAAATAACTATTTTAAATTATTGGACATTCATTAATTAGTTGATAGTTCTTTACAAAATTCAAGTGAATTAATTGTAATTAATTAATGAATACCAAATTATTTAAAATAATTTTTTAAGATAAAAAATTTGAGATATGTAACATTACTGTTATATTAAATATAAATAATAAAAAAACCCTTACGGCTGGATCTGGGTGGGCACAATGAAGCCCAACATAAATAGTGTCGGACTGATGGGCTGATGGAGAATGGGGAAGTCCAAATAAATTCTAAATGGATGAGCAAAAGGTTATCAGCCGTTGGGTACTGGGCCCCTCATATGGGCAGTCGCCAACAACATTCTACAGTTGTTGACCCACCCCACTGGTTCTCATCCAACGGCTCAAAGTCAAAATCCAGATACCCTTTTCTGTTGACTATTTTGCCCCGGTTTCCACTTCTAATCTACGTCTTTTTTTTTTTTTCAATCTTTTCTTTTCTAACATGCAAAATTACACAAAACGAAGATCCAGTGACAGCCTAGCGTCGTAATTTACTCTCAACAACTTTGCTTCAAGTTGCTAACTAAAGACAAGACGGTTTCATTTCAGTTTACTTCTTTATCTCTTTTTGAATGGTGAACTTTATCCTTCCCCATCCCTATCCGTACTTTTAGCCCCCAGTAATTTACACTTTCACCCTACTCATCTCTCACAAATCTCAAAATCAGCTCCCCGTGCGGCAAGGATAGCATTGTCATCCCAGGAAACAGGAAACGAGTTCAATCAAATGCAATTGGAATAATAATTTTCAAGTCCCCAAACTCTAAGTAAACTATAACTGAGGAAACACAATATAATTTTTTCATATAGGTCTCTCCAATCAGATTCCTTTCAAGTTTCAACTTTCAAGAGGTGATTGATAAATCTATGATTTAATAATAAACTATAACTATGGAAACAAAATGTAATTTTTTTCATACAGGCCCCCTCCAATTAGATTCCTTTGAAGAGTTTGTTAGTAAATCTATGATTTAATACATACACATAGAACCATCCAAGTTAGTAGCTAAATACACATATTCTTCATATTTTATGTGAGAAGTTTAAGTCTTACTATATATTTTTTCTTATTAAATTATTTATAGTGTACATATGTTTTTTTATGTCTTAAAGCATCTCTAAAAAAAACTCTTCAAATATTTGAATAATTTTTTTGGAAGGAATCTTATTTTTTTTCATTCTTTTATTTGTCATGTAGGTAAGTAAATAGACATTTAAAGAATAAAATTAAATGAAATCTTTATAGATATTCTACGTATGTAGATATGAATAGATATTTGAAACATAAAATTAAATAAAATCTTTAGAGATGTTCTGTATATGTATATATGTTTATCATAAAATAAAAATATCGGTTGATGCGCAACAAAAATGAAAAATATTTTATTTGCTTGCCTATCATGAAAATATCCTAAATTGATCCACTAGACCGTAAAATATAAATCATTGTGAAATTATTAATTTATTACAATAGAATCTTTGGATTGAGATCTTCACCTTTTTATTTTGGTAATCTTGCGGAAACTTGAGGGAGTAGAATGATATTATCCTACGTCCAATGATACCAATAGGGGTAAAATTGTCCTTGAGTTTAAAATTTAAAATATACAAAAGTGAGGGATATTTAGGACATTTAAAGAATCGTAAAGAGAGAAAAAGAAAGACAGAGAGTAGCAGATGGGTGAGAGAGAAAGTGATGGAGAATAGAAACGTTAAGTGTTTTTGTTGGTTTGTAATTGTGTGTTAGTTTTTTCAGTTAAAATTTTTTTTTTTATATGTTAGTAGAAGTGAGCAAAAACAAAAGCACTGTTCACTGACAATGGTATCGGACCAAGAGATAGCTAAAGGTGTCGAGACCCTGCTCCGACAATCCGACCGGAACTCTAGCACTTCGTTAAACGGTGTCGTACAGCAGCTGGAGGCAAAGCTTGGGCTAGATTTGTCTCACAAGGCCGGTTTCATCAGAGACCAGATCAGCCTTCTCCTCCGCTCGCACCCCACGCCTCAACAAGTTGTAACAACCACCCAACCGCAACCGCAGCCGCAACCGCAACCGCAACAACTTGCTCCAAAAGACCATTTTACCCTCCAGCATCATCCGCAATTTTCTTTACCGCCACAACAATTTTCTCCCCATTTTGCCCTCCACCACCCTCACCCCCACCTCCCCCAGTTTCCTCAAGAACTCAACTTCCGCCAGCCCCAACCTTCGCCGGCTGCGGCTCCTCCTCCTCAGCCGCATTTCAACGTCAGTAAAGCTGAGGCCTTCCCTCAAATTTCGCCTGAAGTGGCTAAAGAAAGGTATGATTTTTTTTGGGTTATTTTCATAATTTTTGGTTACTGAAATTTTCATGTTTAAGGATTTTCGTTGCGTCAATTTGCGTTTAGTAGTAATTTGTAGTTACCGTTTTTTCAATTTATTTTTATTTATTTGTGTTGGGAAATTAGGGTTCTGAAGAAATTTCAAGTGAAATAAAAATCAATTTTTTTTTTCCTGACAGGAAAGAAAAACCATTCTCTGAACAGGAATTTTTGGGAAAGTTATGGTAGTCTTACTACTAAATGTGTCACGTCATCAGAGCGTACAATTATTATTATTATTATTTGGTTCCTGTGATTAAGGTATTTCAACTTGATTAAGACTGTGGTCTGGGAAAAGAAGAAATTTTGGGGGTTTCATTTCTTTAAACGTTGTTGTTAGAAATTTTCACGTGATTGTCTCTTTCACTTTGACTGTTATCCCTCCATGAGGAAAAAATTGTACTCATCATATACCATATGCTATGCTGAAGCTCTTGTTTTTGTTCATATTTTGTGTACTTTTTAAGTATTCTTTGTTTATATCTGTACTTAGTGGTGCAGTAGATTCTATGCTTCTTCACTCTGCCTGACTGTTGTATCCACTGCTCTGCAAATGCTTTGTCATACTGCAGTTAGAGTGTGTGAACTTGACAAACGGTCTGATGCATTTATGTGTGTTATGACTTTTTTATTGCAGTCCTCCTGTTGGAGCCAAAAGAAGAGGCGGCCCTGGGGGTTTGAACAAAGTTTGTGGTGTTTCACCTGAACTTCAGGTCGTCGTTGGTCAACCAGCTATGCCGAGGACTGAGGTTGTTATTCCCAGATCAATTAATATGATTACAACATTCAGTTATATTGTTGATGTTCCGAAATACATTTATATCTCTAGATTTTTTAAGCCTCTGTGTTGTTTGATTCAGATTGTGAAGCAGTTATGGGCATACATAAGGAAGAACAACCTCCAAGATCCAAGTAACAAGAGAAAGATAATTTGTGATGATGCCCTGCGTGTGGTGTTTGAGACAGACTGCACCGACATGTTCAAGATGAACAAGCTACTAGCTAAACATATTATTCCACTTGAACCTACAAGTATGTAATGTAGTATAAAGTGACTAATTTTCTTTTATGACAATTTGAATTAAGTAATTTCCTCACTGCAAATATCCACAGAGGAATCTTCTAAACGATTCAAGCCAGATGCCGAGTCCACGACCGAAAGTATGGAATCTGGTCCATCTCCTGTAATCATATCTGAAGCACTGGCCAAGTTTTTGGGCACTGGAGGAAGGGAGATGCTTCAAGCAGAAGCAACAAAACGTGTCTGGGAGTACATAAAAGTTAACCATTTGGAGGTGGGTTGCTGGTGCACTAGCTTATTTTACCTTTTCCATTTGAATTTATTTATTTATATTATTTAGGCAGCTTTAATTCATTTGTCCAAACTCTGGCATATATCTGTGTGTTCAGTTCTCTCTCTAATTTTGTTATTGTCCGTTTTGTTTCCTTCAACAAATCTCATTTTGCCACTTGTCCCTTGAAACTTGGAGCTAGCTGGCTCTTTTTTGCAAACTTAATTTTTTATCCTGGATTATTAGTCATGATTGTAGGTTGTATAATGCTGTTTAATGTATATCACGATAGATTGTTTTGTTTGTTTCTTCTTTTTCCTCTTCTCCATTTTTGCCATCTTCAATTGTCAGTATTTTAGTAGATTATCCATTTGAAACAGTTCCAGATCAAGTGAGAAAAGGTCGTTGGCATTAACTTTCTGTGGTGTTGATTGTGGTATTAGGATCCTCTAAACTCCATGGTAATATTATGTGATGCAAAGCTTCGTGAGCTTCTCGGATGTGAAAGCATCTCTGCGTTGGGGATACAGGAGATGCTCTCGCGCAATCACTTTTTAAGGCAGTCATGATGTCTGTTAGTGTTGACTGGTTAGTATAAACTCCTTAAATACTTAGTTTTACATGCTTACATACCCATTTAATTCATATGTATATCTGTTATATTAAGCATCTGCGGGCTTGTGAGATACAAAAAATGTCAAACCTGGGTCTTAGCTGAAGTTGCATTCCTTAATGTTGTTTGATTATCCATTTCTGATGTCATGTTGAACACATTTCCTGATGTGAATTGAACTACAAACTGTTCTTCCATCAGTTTGCATGTGAGCCTCCCTTCTTGTCTGTTCATCTATTTAATTCACTTGTGGTCTAATGTTTACTTGAAAAATGATATGGTAATTCCATTCTATTTTTGCAGGTACAGGGGACCTTGTGATCTGATCACTTCTGATGGTAGAACCAATAGTGAAGATCTTGTTCTTTTTTGTTTTATGTGCATTGACACGGCTAGATAACTGATGCTGTAACTACTTGTCTATTTGTGGATTAGAACAAGAATGTACACCCTGGGCCTGTGGCAAGGATATGTTGTAGTTATGCCATTGCCCTAGGTCTAGTTTTCGATGCTAATTTTACTGTTATTTTCTCTTTCCCAAGCTAACTGCTGAAGGTAGACTGAATGAAAATGGAATGATAAAATCCCTGATATGTTTAGGAGCAATTTCGAGTATACAGATGCTTGGTTGAGATTGTTGATTATAAATCCCAGTACTTTGTTTACTGAGTTGGACGGGTTCATTTGGTAAATATCATTGATCAGTACCTATGGAAGGGTCAGAGGCTAAAATGTCAGACTTGTCTTTGTGAGGAGGGATTGATTTTGATTAGAACTGCTGAAGATGTTTGGTGAGTAGGTTGCGCGGTCTTTTTCCTAATCTCGATCAAACTTGGAAGTTTCTTCAGTTGCAAGTAATGTTGTAAAATAACTGCTGTTATGTGTCTGCTTTAACAGTTACATGTCCATAAGCTAGTAGTTTTTTTATAATTGTGAGCTGGACGAGAGAGTACATTTGTAAGCAGGAAGCCGGAAAGCAGCCTACCCAGTTGTATAAATAATTAATGATAAATTAACTCAAATAATTTCTTAATAGAATCCGGGCTTTGAAAACAGTAACATTACAGCCACGAAAAATAAAACGAACAATGACGTATATACAGTCTTTTTTGTAATACTCTTTGAGCTCAGCTTGTCGACTGTGGCCATCACGTATCCCATAAGTTTCTGCCCAAATGACGAGCAAAGAGAGAAAAAAGATACTATCAGTATAAAACAAGAAGCTATACATGCATACATACATAATACATATGTCATTACACAAACTAAAACTTGTGCAAAAGCTTCAAGTAGCTGACCAGTCTAAAGGGTTCAATATGGAGGAGTGGTTCCATAAACATCTCCACATTCCTGAATATCAACAATTAATTCAAAAGCATATTTTTGGTAAATGCCTTCTTAAAAGAGATACAAGTACCATCAAAAAATAAAAAAAGAGATACAAGTAATTATTAACTATTTAGAGGCATGCGTGCACACCTTATGAACACCTTTCCTTGGTAGACTTGGCAAATGTAGAAACTGAAGCCCTTTCCCAATGGCACATGGTTCTTGTTCCATTCTGCAGATACATAAATACGTTTGCAGAGAGAGAAATTAGTAATTAATTATTACCTTATAGTTTCCGAATAATTTGGGTACTGAAAGCAAACCTAGTCTCCATGAAACACCGACGTTCATTCCATCATGTAGAGTTGGTTTCACTACAAACTCGATATTATTTCCCAAGCTTCCGATAAGATAAGTGAAAAAATCCAGCACTTGCTGCAAATTACGTATCCACATTAGTCATTACGTACATTTTTAGTCGGAATCTTGTTAATTAAGCATACAGTACCTTTTTCCCTTGGAAGGGTTGGAAGAATGAGAAGAAATTGCAGACACATCGGCATTCATCACCAATTATATCCGATAATTCACGTAGATTTTGGTTTTTGATTGCAGAGTAAAGCTGGAGAACTGTTTCTAAAGCTGCTCGGTGATCATCCTCTCCTGATCCTGATGATGAGTTCTTGGCATCAAATGGCACGAAAGACAAGCCTCTGTGACTTGAGGGTGAGGGAGAGCTTGTTTGAAATTGAATCACAGGGTTAGGTGAAAATGGTGGAGAAGAATTGTTTAAAGCATAAGTAGTTTTTGGTATTTCTTTTTTAACAGTCATTTTGTTCTTCAAATTCGTCTCTGATTGAGAGGCGAGAGAAAGGAAATTTATGGTGGAAGGAGAAGAGATTAAACTCATTTGCTAGATTGAAATAAATCAAGAATGAAAAATAAGCAGTTCATAACTCATCAATCAAAACCCAAATACATGTTTTTATACTAAAATAAATCAATAAAAACAAGCTAGGAGGCAACTTCCATGCAAGAAAAGAATATTATTATTACTTTATAATTAATAAACCGCAATTGTATGCATATGATATGATATAAGACCGTGAATTAAATTGCAAGATAAGGATCTTTCTTCAAAAGTTACAAAACCCATCTTGCATAATTGCATTGCATGTATACAGTACACAGATGGTATAATAATAAGATTGGTAGCTTTACGGGAAGGTCACGACTAAGTTGGAGTTACTCCACCTTGGAACACACCTTAATAACTACGCAATCAAAGTGATAAATAGTAAAAAAAATAAATTATTGTTATGATCATGTGGTTATTAAGACGTGCTTTAAGCTAGAACAGCTCAAACATAGCCGAACACTTATTAGAATTATCAATTACAGGCTCCATATTAGATAGAACTCTCTCTACGGAATCTTTCAAAACGAATCATGCCACTTCTTATGGATTTTCTCACTTAATATAATAATAATTGACACACACACACACACATATATTTTCAAGTGAGGACATTCTCATTTTATTAAAGTGATGATATTAATAAAATACAAAAAAAACACATATTTTGATACATTGGAGACTGTTTGTTTGTTATTAACATCTTCATTTTAATAAAATAATGATGCCTTCATTAGAGAATTATTACACACTCACAAGCTATGAGATATGTTTGTCCACCCCTTGATAAAAGTAAGGGAAATTATTGCACAACCACCTCAAGAATATTAAAAGTAAAAGTAGTCACTATAAGCTTTTGATAATATCTCAGAAATACCTCAAGCTTTTGTTTTATATTAACCAGTCACCTTTTTGTTAACTCCATTAACTATTATTAAATAATCTAAGATTAGACTAGTTTGCCCTTGGATTCATTTAAAAAGGTAAAACAATATTTTGGGAGGCTCCATGGGTGAAGTAGTTTTTTTTTAATTTTAAATTATATAAGGGAGTTAACGAAAAAGTGGCTTAACTGATATAAAACTAAAACTTGAGATGGTTATGAGATATTATCAGAAACTCATAGTGGCTATTTGTACTTTTGATATTTTTAAGGTGGTTGAGGGATAATTTTCCTAAAAGTTCTCCGTGTTTTGCAATAATGACTTTAAAAGTGAATTGTAAAAGCAACTGCATAGTTTATAATGTGTATGTGTGTATCACACCTCTTGAAACATATTATGAGTTATGCATCATACTAGTTAATTCAAAAATATGCACACAATGCATGACCAATAAATACTTTCCAATTAATTTCACTGTTGTTACTAGTACAACAAAGATTTGTCCACAGAAAGTATCATATTCCCTTATACTCTTTATTTTATCTATTTATTTAATAAATCTATCCTTATAAGCATCCTTTGTGGTTGCCATTAAATTGGACCTTCCATATTAGAAAATAAGGATAGCAAAAATATTTATGTGTTCATTTTCTACTAACATTGCTAGTAAAATCTGAAGACTAAAGATTGAAGATGAATGATTAATCTCCAAATTAGCAGTGAAAATATATTTATTGATTAAAGAATTACTTATTACTTTTATATCTTTTGTTATTGTGCTTTTTATCCTGAAATGTAACATATGTTTGTTTTGTTGTAGATACATGGAATTTAAGCATAAACTCTATTTGTTATGAACGAGAACAATGTGGATTTTTGCTGGTTTTACCTTATCAACAACTATCAATATTTTTTAACTACTAATAAGTGATAAGTTGATTGCATATTTTGCAGATTATTACTTTGATGAGACAAGTTTTCCTCCATTAGGAGAGAGAAAAACTCTTCTTGGGGTAAGGCATGACCTTCTGAGAAAGGACTATGTATCAAAGCTTTTCCTACATTGACATATGAGGAGATAGTATATGGTATCGACATGCCGACTGAACTAACTATCGATTTGATACATGTTACCATTAGAAATGGCAATATAATCCGGATCCGGCCCGCATCCGGAAAGATCCGGAAGATCTGGATCCGGATGCCAAATAAGTAGATCTGCACAGATCCAGATGTAAGGGCAGTCGGAAAACCGGATATCCGAATCCGGATAAATTATATAATATATATATTAAATTAAAAAAATATATTACTTATATTGTGGAATTATGGATTTATGATATTATTGTATATTATTCATGTTAAATTGTTAATTCTTGAATTATGAATTTATATTTGGATTTTATTTAATATTATGAGGTAAATTGTTGAATTTATGTTGATTTTTTATTTTTAATTTATGTTGTAGTATTTTTAATGGTAGATTTATGATGTTGTATGTTATGTTGAATTGTTAATTGTTAATTGTTGAATTATAAATTTATAATTGGATTTTATTTATTATTATTAGTTAAAATATTGAATTTTTAAATTAAATTTTAAATTATTTAATTTCAAAATTGCGTATCCGGATATCCGGAATATCCGCCCGCAATCCGGGCGGATATTATCCGCATTCGGATCCGCATATTACTTTTCGGATCCGGATATAAAATAATTAATCCAGATCCGGATGTACCTAAATCTGGATCCGGATCAGGAAATTGCCATCCCTGATTACCATCACGGTGAGCACTGAACACCGATCAAGAGCACTGATCAGGGGGGCATAGTATTTCACGATAAAAACTTCTGCGAATAATCTGGACACATGTGCATTGTATTCATTTTCCATTGACCAAGTTTCGATCCCACTTGTTTAACTGGTAAAGGATTTTAACAAGGCAGTTTTGAAACACGTCCAAGACCACTTTATGATTCCCTGAATTGTATTTCTTCTACTTAAGGGTTTGTTTCCCATAGAGTTTTTTTTTTTTCCTGAGAAAATGTCAAGTATAATTATCATCAAATGGTGAATATCCAAGGAAGATTGTTATAAGATATGTCTATCCACCCCTTGATTAAAGTAATGCGTGCTTTACACTAATGACATTAGGAAGTGAATTGCAAAAACAAATACTTGACTTGTGGGGGGTGTGTGTATCACATCTCTTAAAATATATTATGAATTGTGTATTGCACTAATCAATTCACAAGGTGTTATGCACACAACACCTTAAAATTCAAAGAGTGTGTTGCTAAATGCATCACTAATTGATTTACTTCATTGCCTACAAATATCCGTCATCATTTGTAATCACATTTAATTCATAAATCAATTGAGAAATGAAATAGAGAACACTTTGGATACTTGCCAATTAATTTCACAATGTAGATACCCGAAAATGAACAAGCAAACGCCCACTTCTTTTAGGCCCGAAAATGAAATCACGCAATGCAAACATTCGAGCTAGTTGAAAGTGCTTTCCTCCTATTATTAATTGGATAATTATTTATTTTGTGCATTATTAAAAATATACATAAACCTAACCGCACATTAAAAGATAATCACTATCACTTGAGTTGTAATGCTTTAGTTTCAATTTCATGCATATCAATTGATGGAAGTTCTAACTTAAAAGAAAGTCGGAGAGTGAATAAATTCTCTTATTATTTGCCATAAAAGCAAACCAAACATTATTGTAACCGGGGATGAAGAGAGTGAGTCATTCCACTTGAGCATAACTACTATTGATAGCCAATGGGCTTGTATTCTTGAGCGCTTCTCAAAAAATTTCTTTAATTAAGCATGATTGAGTAAAATAAATTTGTAAATAGTTTTTTACCCTTGCGAAATGCGAGTAGAGCTAATACATCCCTTATTATAAGAGTTATTTGTCTGGGCACGACACCACATTATAAAGTATTTAAATTATTTAAAAAAATTCCAAAAGTTTGAAATAATATCTTGAAATGATATCAAAACTGTAAAATATTTGAAGAGAGCATCATTTTAAGAGAGAAAATAAAACATAACAATGTTTTAGAATTAAATAATAATTATATTTTAGGATTTTCTTTTAGTTATAGTCTATTTATAATAGGTAAAAATAAAATGAAAATTTTTAACCAATATTGTAATTGATAAAAATAAAAATTAAAAAAATATTTACATATAATGGAGATTGGGGTGGGGTGGAGAGTTCAAAACCAAAGATTATGATCCTTTCCTGATATGAGTTCTCCTTATTTTTTATGTAACACCTGTATTTTAGTGCTAGTGTATGATTAAAATTTAACTACCTTTACTTTTTAATTAATTAACCACTCATTACATTAATAAAATTTACTCAAAAAAATATCACATCAAAAGAAGATCCTGATCCCAAAACCAAACTCCACCGCATTAATCATTTGAGAATTATTTTTTTCCCATTCCACGCCTCATTTCTCATCTCATTACTAAAAAAATTATTCAAAATTTACCCTAACACCCTATCTGAAGTGGGCCCCATAGAGTCCCATCTCGGGGAGGATTTTGTCCTCCCAGCATTGAAGTTTTTTTTTTCCTTTTTTTTATCAATGTACAATATGATGCCAAATTACGATACGACAGCGTTTAGTAGAGGCACATACATAATCTGACTAGACAAAACGGTGATGGATATATAATTACATACAGTGAAAGACAAAAAACCCTTCTTCCAAACTCCATTCGCCCCAAATCGAAAACCACAAAAACAAAAACGGCACAGGGAGAGAGCATCAATGGCGGAAGATCTGGTGCTTGACACGGCGATCAGAGACTGGGTGCTGATACCGCTGTCAGTTGTGATGGTACTCATCGGAATCCTCCGTTACTTCGTCTCTAAGCTCATGCGCTCCTCTCAAGTCCCCGATCCTAAAATCGTTAAGGAAGGGCAAGTATCAATCAAATCAAATCAATCGCTGTATTATCTGTTTTCTATAGATGTGTCTTCTTTGGAAAGTATTAATTATTTTTTTCGTGTGTGTGTGTTTGAATAGACAAGTGATTGTTAGGGCACGGAATTTGCGTGCTGGCGCTAATTTTATCCCTCCAAAGTCTTTTCGCGCTCGGAGAGTTTATTTCAGTAATGAGGTTCGCTCTTTCTTCGATTTTATGTTTTGTTACTGTTAGTCGTTGGAAAGTTTTTTAAATTTTTTATGCCGATTCTTAGAATTACTGTAGTTTTAGGGTACATTTCGGACACATTCCCTGCACTCTTAGGTAAAATTTTCAAATTCATCAAAACCTTTTCTGAATTTTTAGCTTCTAGGTGGTGAACTGTTGTTGCAATATCTAAAGCACCCACAGCCTTTCTATGAACAATTAACATATAATCTTCCTTACAGCCTGATGTGGCATGAAATTAATGAGGTCAAAATGTTGAAGCAGTTTAATTCAATGACACATGAGGCAACAATATACTAGTGTGACATCAGTTTGCATATGGAGTTTGAATGTGTAGTATTACTCTTCTATATTTAGGTTTTACTGGAAAGAAGGTTCAGACTTTTTCCGTGATTTAATTATAGAGATTGTCCCCTTATATATATATATATGTGTGTGTTATATATATATATATGTGGATTGTGCTTTTCTTGTGTGGTGGTAGGAAAATGGATTGCTGCATGTGCCAAAGGGTCAGGCACAAAATGCGCAAGCACAAATGTTTTCCGATCCTAACATGGCAATGGACATGATGAAGAAAAATCTTTCAATGATCATACCCCAGGTAATGCAAACTGAAGAGTTACTTCTGTTCTTTTTGTGATGTTTCTTGGATAGGATAACTAACAATTTCTTTTATGTTTTCTCCCTGCTGATCAGACCCTTACTTTTGCTTGGGTCAACTTTTTCTTCTCTGGGTTTGTTGCAGGTTTGTTATTAACTTTGGCTTACTTTGTTTTGTTTCAATTTTTGAGAAGCAGCTCAGTCTTTTCTGTCTAGTATTTTTGTTTCTTTCAGATGTTTCTTAAATTCTTTTTCCGGACTAGATTGATCTTACTATTCTGTAAATGGCCTTTTATGTTTGTAATATATGTCTGATGCCTGCTTATACCACCCTCACAGCCAAGATACCATTCCCGCTGACTCAGAGGTTCAGGTCAATGTTACAAAATGGGATTGACTTGAGCACTGTTGATGTAAGCTATGTCAGTAGTCGTTCATGGTAATTTTCCAACGTTGTTAATGAGAAGCTTTCTTACTATGCCTTTTGTTGCTCTGCTTTTTAATCTTTGGCAGCTGTTTGACTTTTTGTCTCCTATCATTGACATCTCCTTTATGTTTGTTTAAGGTACTTCCTCAATTTATTTGGACTGAGGGGTTTGTTTAGCCTCATTCTGGGAGAAGAAAATGGTTAGTATTGGAAGTACCATGAATTTGATTAATTTCTCCAGTTCAGCAGTGCTTTTAGTTGCTTCTAATATAATGACCTTAATCCATGATGCTTTAAATGCAGCTACTGACGATACTCAGCGTATGATGCAAATGAGTGGGTTTGGCTTTGACCCAAGCAAGGTATAAATATGAGTGGCTCCTTGTTCATTTTCTAATGATTAATGAGGCTTTTTCTTCCATCTCTCTCTCTCTCTCTCAAAATTTATTCTCCTCTTTAATCTTTGCCCTTTAGTGTCATATAAAATATGCTTCGGTAGATTCAACCTATTCAACTATTAGTTGTAGCCATTTCTCAGCCCTGATCAACTTTTTGAAAAAATGGCTAGCTTTTCTTAGCAACTTCAGAAAGTTTTCCACCCTCTGGGGTTTTGGTATACACCTTCATTTGAATTAGATTTTTACTGAGACTTTGCTCATATCTATAGTATATGTTCCTCCTGAAAGTCAGTTGGATTATTTTCGTCAAATTAATTTGGGAAAGCCGCGAATGCAGCATTCTTTTCAGAGGGAGATCAATCACGAGATGATTAGGCATGGATCTGCTTGTTTGTAAATGGATTAAACTTGAATATCTTTGAGGGAGTATTGGCTTATTTAGATAGGGAAGACGTAACGATAGGAATTCTGAAATTGAGAACCTGTTTTACAGTTTGAAACTTATTACATGGGATCAATTGCCTCTTGAATTTTCTCCTGAATTTGGAATTTTTTTTTATTTAATTTTTCCCCAGAGCTTGGGTGCAGAGAAAGACAGTCTTGACATAATTCAGCATGAATGGGCCTTACCAAAATTCGAGCAGCGGGCTGAAACAGTATTGAAAAATCTTGTCCGTTGAACGATGGGGATGTGTTGTTATTTGTTGAACTATAGCATCGAGAATGGTTCCTTGGTCATTTTCATCCATTTGGTGGACCTCTAGCAAAGACTTTTAACTCTTATAAACCACTGTTGTAATTTTCAGTTTTATCTTAGAAGTTAAATATCATCATTTGAGAAATTTTGGGTTTTACTAACTCAACATGCCTTGTAGAATTGGTGGAGTATTTATGGTTTAAGGTTACTCGGCCAGTTGTATGTAGTCAATTATCATCATCTGAAAGCTTGTGCTGCCAAGGACGTTGAATTTTCTTTAAAATATAAATGCTTTGCTTACAGGAGGTACTCTTTCTTTTGAACTCTGGCAACACCATTAAAAATTGTTAAATCCGTTTAAAGATTCAATCTACCTTTATTGGTGGCCAAAGATTCACATTTCATGGTGAAGACCCCACTCCACTACTATTACTAACAGCACTACAGCAGGTCGGGGTTGATTGATGGCGAATGCTAAATTCAAGCAGAAAAGGAAAAAGGTGGTTGCTGCCAACCAAAAGAAAGGGAAAAATCAATGGAGTTTGCCGATTGGTCTGGTCTGGTCTGGTCCGGTCGTAATAATAAAACAAAAGCAAGTTGCCACAAATGATAAATTAAATAAATAAATAAGAAAGTCCTCGGCGATTCAAACAAGCCACGATGTTTGTGGTTGGTTAATCATAGCAGGACATTGATCGAAACTGCATGCATCGTGGCAATTAAGCCTGTTATTATTCCAATGGTTGATTTGCTCTAGAATCTAGATAGAGGGGGAAACTATGCACTCGTTAGTTTACAAGATAGCAGGTAAATTGGTGGTGGTATTGTTCTTGGCGGTTGTCAAGGAGCAATCAAGGAGGTAATGACTAATAAGAATGCTTGTGTCTCACCAGGTGTCACCTGGCAGGTGATGCCCGCTGCCCTCCTCGTATACAAATGAACTTTAGAAAGACGACTGTAACGGCCCATGGTGGCAATACGCCATGGACCCATGACCATCAATATTCAATGGCACCTAAAGGAAAGCCATTGAAATTGAACTTAGGCTTTTGTTTGTCCATGGTGTCAAGGGAATACGCGTGTCGTATGCCCATTTGTGCAAATTGATGGTTCCGACCAACCAAATTCATCAACATACTTTTGGTGGGACCTTCTCACCGCACTGCCCAGCTTTCCCCTAAACCTTTTTCGCTTTACACACAGAGAGAGAGTCGGTGTTGGTATGTGTATGCTAAGGAAGCCTTTTCAAATTATTGATGAACATGGCAATTATAATGTAATATAATAAGAGAAGAGTGTTGCCCATTTTCAAATTTAAAATAAATAAAAATAATAATTAATAAAAAAACGTTTCTCCATAGAAGCTCTTTTTATTTTATGAAGAAACATATTGATGAAAACTTTAATCAATATGAGTTTTGTGTATTAATTTTAATCGAGTTTTAAAACAATGAACTATGTAAACACACATATCTAGGCATAATTATTTTTTTTATTACATTAGACTATTGCTTATACTTACTACTCATATTACATGAAATTATAAGTGATATTTACAAATCAGACTATGATTCGAACTAATTTATATTAATTCTTATTAAGCACTGCTTAGATTTTAACCCTCATTAATATTCGACAGATGTCTACTCCTCACATTTTGTGAGGCAGAAGACGGCCTTCACTCGATGATAATTGAAGAAAAAATTACCCCACGATATATTTATAGAAGCTTGAACTATTATCTTTACATTTAAAAGACAGTAACTTCGACCACTCGATTAAGACCCAGTGGCTCTAGACATAATTATTTAATACGTCCAAAATTTGAAGTTAACCTGGGTATTACAACAAAATACTGTTATTTACAATATTAACTTTGCTGTGACAGTGGCCAACATCATTCTCGGATACGCTGCAATTAGTTCAGGACATTCTCATAGCCAGGATGCCAATTTATTATAATATACTGGATTACTATTATTTGGTACAGAAAGTGGGTGGGTATTTAATATTTTAGAGGAGGAGGAGAGGTGGTGGCTTCAGGCTTGTAGTGACGACAGGATCGGAGCGACAACTGTGATCAGGCGTGGCAGATCAGACGGCTGCAAGTGGGTCCAATGTCACGAGAATCCTAGCTGGAAAGCATCTGAGTGGGGCCAGCAAAAGCTTCTTCATCTTTACTTTAGAAGGGCCGGTTTCCAAAGGCAGCCCCAAGATCTGGAGGGACGCGGACTGACTATATCAAGGGAGAAGGAGAATGCCACGTTACAACCTTTTAATCCGTAAGGGACCCGATGAGTGTTATTTGGATGGTAATGATCGCGGTTCCGTTTATCCGGGTCCCACTTTGCCACCGCCCTAGTACCGTTGTTGGCTTTTGTTTGGCTCACTTTCTTTTCATTACCTATCAAAAAAAAATATCAAATGTTTGAAATGAAAAAGTGAAAAGGTTAAAAAAAAAAAAAAAACCTTAAAAGTAGTAAACAATTTGACCTCGACAGTAAAAGTCGTAGTTCTTTCAATTTCAAATTTTGTCTACTTGTGTTTATGGTTTGTTAGAACTTAAATTATCCTTTGATACCAATTAAAAAAAAAAAAAGGGTACATTATACATTATTAACTTGCATTTATTCAATTAAAATACTTTTTTTACATTCAAATAATTTAATTTGTAGTCTTTATTTATAATTATTTTTACCATAAGTCAAAGATAGTCAAGATACATATATGCTCACCTACACAAGTTCTTAACTTTCAAGAAATCTGTTTTTAATTATCATGTGTACATGTGTGAGATGACTCTTTAAAATAAAAAATAAATAATTGAAGTTCCTTATATTAATATCATCTCTTGAACAACTGAAAAGGATTTTAGAGTAAGATAATTAACGTCACAATGTGATCAACAAACAACAATCAATCTTGTATATAGATAATAACAAGTTGTTAACAATGGGTGTCAAGTAGTTTAGTTAGTATATTTTTAATTAGTAGAAGAATCTTTTAACGAGTTAAAAAAGAAATTTGGGGTTGGAACCCATTGGGACATAAATTCGGTTTCTTTGAGGAGGTCAAATAATAAAAAAGAAAATGTATGCCCATATATATAATAATATTGTAATAAATCAAATTATTGAGGGCCATTTCCATAAGAAGTTTAATCAGCAAGGATTTTTTTTTAAAAATAATATCAAGCAAAGGTGATTTACACAAGCACAAGCACATGGCAGGCAAATCAAATAGAAATCGAAGAACATGAACGCATGATGATGAGTCGCCTAATTACGTGCCTTACTGCAGAAAACACAGAGGAAACCACTCAAAAAGAAAGATATGATGTTGATATGAGAAATGGCCTCCACCGTATACCATCTCAGATTTCATTGTTTATATATATATATATACATGCAGTACTATTGTTGATGTAATTTATAATCTTATCTTACTAGCTATAATAATAATAATAATAATAACATAGTTGAAAAAGAGAGAGAGAGATGATACGTACGTTTACAACCAGACAATATTGCCAATGTAGACCTACGTGTCACTGACATATAGGGTCTAATTTGACAAGATTCTTCATTCATTCATTCATTCATTCTATGAGTATGCATCTAGTTGTCTATATATAGCTCAGTCTTTGATCATCTCCTCACAAGCTTAGCGCATTCAATAATTCATTCATTCTTTCTTTGAATATTTTCCTGTGTTCATCAATTTCTTTGCTTCGCAAATGGCCAGTGTTGAGGTAATTATAAAGCAGAATTAATTAATGAAGTGAATCAACTAACTGATCATCTGCATATATATATGCTAACAGTTGTTCTTTTTTTTTTTTTTTCTTGATCGATTCACTGGCGAATGGCGATCGTATAAATATAGTTCATCTTTTAATGTCACTTAATTTGGATCTAGCTTACCTTTAATGATAGATGCATGAGTCCCTCGCTCTGTGCTCAGTTAATCCTTTCAACTCCCATGCATCCATGCATGCGCATATATAAAAACACCAGTATGCCCGAGCTAGCTAATTAAGTATTTTATTTGATCATAATCTCTTAATATTTATATATATATATATATAATAAGATCAAAGAACTCAGTATGAAGTTATCTTTAATTATGTTTGCGTTTTGGAGCATATATAAACAAATTCAGTGGGGCTTGCAGGTTCAATCGGCTGCGGCAACGTTGGCAGAGAATGAGACACAAGAGGTGACCAACAAGACGACCACGGAAGAGGCGCCGGTAGCAGCAGCACCAGCTGCCACTGAAGCTGAGACCGCAACCAAAGAACCAAAGGAAGAAGCTACGTCCCCAGATGAGGCTGCAGCTGCTAAGGAACCCGAACCCGCCGCCGAGACTCCAGTTGAAGTTGAAACCAAACAAGTTGTAGAAGAAGCTAAGGTTGATGAGGTGGCTGATGCTGATGCTGATGCTGCAGTGGAAGAGAAAGCAGAACAAGTAGTGAAACCTGAACAAGAGCCTGTTACCGTTGAGGATGAGGAAACCAAAGAAGAGACCACGAAGGCTAAGGCTGAGGCTGAGGCTGGGGATGAGGCTGAGGCTGAGGCTGAGGCAGCTCCGGTCCAGGAAGAGAAACCAGCTGAAGAAGAGAAGCCAGCTAAAGCACCTGAAGAAGCAGCTGCTTCCACAGAAGTTGCAGTCGACAAGACTGAGTGAGGAATAGAGCACTATCAAAATTAAGTTGGCCAAGTTTTATTTATTTACCTTTACCTATTTTTTTGTTCTGAATTAGTCTTGTTATTATTATTAAGTTTTTAATTAAGGGTTGTGATCGATCTGAGGTTTGAATATGGAGTATAGGATTATGCCAAGCAATTGGATCCACACACAATACGTCAACATCAGCGTACCTTGTACGTGGCTAGCTACTATCAAAATCAAATTCATGTTGAAGAGGTGCAATGCAATGGAATCTTATTGTTATTGCAGAATGCTTCCATGCTTATGTTACGTCGGGGTGGGTTGCAATTGTGGGTCCCAAGAGGTCGTTTCGTTGCTTAGGAGTTATGATGGATGGTGTGAATGTGATGAGAGTCCTGAGATGAGATGTGTGAATTTAATTATTGATCTCTAGGTTTGAATAATAATAATATTTGAATAATTTTTATAATTTTTTGTTTTTATTTTGAATACGCTGCTATTAACATGTGCTATGATCAACCCTTTTATTATTTTTCTTTTCCTTCCTTTTGTCTTCTCCACCCCACCCCCTCTCTCTCTCTTTCTACAAAGTACAAACCATTCCTTGTAAATTCACGAGGTTGGTGATGCTTAATTTATATCAATTCTCGGTTCCTTAAATCACAGTCGACGCATCAACAAATCTCTCTGTATATACTGTTATTCCAAAAATTACTGATAAAAAGAATTTCGATAAACAAACAAACACAAAAAATATTAACAAGATTTTGAATCATCATTGAACATACAGAAAAATGAAGACAAAACATTGCGTTAAAAGAGTAACGCCAATACATAACAAAACATAGTTATATCTTTCGACAGAACAATATAACATTGACAGTTGAATAAAGAGAGGAAGAGAGGCTGGAGCAGAAACTTCTGTGTGGATTTTGATGTCATTGCATACAGTCGGTGTACTTACATGACACAAAAACTGAAAGCTATTACTTAACTAGTAAATAAGTTTATGGAAGAAGATAAATTTTCTTCCTCCTCGCCTTGCCTTGCCTTGCCTGGCCTGCTTTGCTTGCTACTATAACCTTTATTTATCCGCTAAGCTATACCTATATATATTATAAACAGTTGACAAAAAGGGCAATGACACCACAAACTTGACAACATAAAGACAATTAACTAGAAGCGACCTTCTTAACATAGTCTTGATCATAAAATAGACGACAGTATTCTATAACTCTGTACAAACTGAATACAAATCTATGTGCAGTCAGAAACGATCGTTACCCCAGTGCAGATGAAGCATCTCACCAAGTTCCGAAGCTGCAGCCCACATGTTCTTGTGTGATGATGCGAAGCCGATCTCCCATGACGGCCATGGATGGATAAGGCGGGAAACACAACCGGTAAAAGCAGGTGTGCGATGTAGGAAGGCGATCAGTGGGTTCCACGGTCTTGTAAATGTGAAGCCGAGAAGCCAAACCAGCAAAGCCCTCAACTGGAAGATGCTTCACCGAGGTCCAAAAGAAGAGCAGGATCTTTCTCTGCTCTGCTGGCATTTCTCCAACAATCTGAACATATTTTAAACCAGAAAAGATCATATTTTCATAACATATTAATAACAATCACTGTTTCACAATTCACTGAAAATTCAAAGCTCAAATACAGCAAAGACAGGTAATATTTTTGGCTTTTCTTCTTTTTCCTTTCTTGTTATTCAAGTCATGATGACGCAAGAAAGGGAAAATGCTTGGTGAATGTCACTATAACATCGTTGAATTCTCATGTTTTGTTGTGACTAGTTTGATTAGTTTGATCAGAAAAATCAACAGAGCTTTCTGTGTAGTACAGCTCAATCCTCAATACATGTCAATCCACTAATGAATTGGCAATCCTCTAGCGTGTATTCTAATCTACAAGGGAAAGAGGCAAGCAAAATAACTGATGGATACTGCAGGATGTTCCTTAAGCCAAAATGTCACATCTATACTTTTTAAGTATCTTAAATAAAAGTACATTTGTTTCACACTTGCAAACATGAAGAAGATGAAGCTTATGTGATAGAATCGATGTCAAATCTATTATCCTAGTGCTTGTAGTCCACATCAATTACACATAGAATATAATTTTATTTGTAAACGCCTCTATGATGTGCATGGTAAAATGACAAATCCGCAAACGAAGTCTACAATTTCGGACATCCGTTTAGTAGTGTAAGCCAAATCTTAGTTCACCTTGTCAAACATCTTGATTGTTTACCCCCAATGGATCACTTTTTATCTCCTAACAAATATATATTCTCTAGATTCCATGGAAGAACCAATATTTCTACTCGCAAATCTTCACAGAGTTTAGTTAATATTACTAGTTTTTTGGCAACCCAAACAAAAGATGCATGATATCCAAGCAAATCAACTTGAACCTTCATGATGTTGCCTATAAAACCTCACATGCTCGTTAACAGATCAGGTTCTGAATTTAGAAGGTACAAAATTATTAGAATTTAGAAGGTATATCCGGCAACCTAGATATGTAACATGCAGAAGAAGATTCCATTTATCACTCCGCCTGTGCACATAAAGGGAGAAAGGTAAACGACAAAAAGAATATTAAGAAGATTCAACTAATGTAGTACATAGCACAGAATCCACATCTCAAAATGCTTTTTGCAGGAATATATATATGATAGGAAAATTAAGAAACGAAGGGGGTGAATAGGTGAAGAAAGCACAAAAGAATTAGTAGTTTATGGAAAAAGCAATAGAACAAGCACATACCTTCCAAAACCAGATTATCTGAGGATCGTTTTCTTTGTAGCCATTGTATTCAGTATGTGCCTTCCAATCTTCAACACATATGGCATGCTCACTTCCAAACAGCATCCGATCAAGATCTTCGAGCTCTAAACTAAGGAAAAACTGCTTCTGGAGCCTTGGGTTACAAAGAATGTCCGCAAAACCTTTTGCAAATTGAGATGTCTGCTCAGAGATAGAAGTGACAAATCGATGCCGGATAAGAAGACTAACATAGTCCTGCCTGTTCTTGCTATTCACAGCCATACTTTTGCCACCCGGGCAAAGCTCCACAATTTTTCTGGATCCTAACTCCTCCACTTCTCTAACAAATGTCAGTCCCAAGCCATCTGAATCAATGAACTCAGCATCCATCTCCAAGATCTGCTTGCAGCTGCTGTACAAGCTTGGATCTGCATCCCTTATATCTTCCAGTGAAATATACTTTCCAGCCAATTGCAAGTAAAACACACGATCAAAGACCACACCCACTTGTACTCTATGCATCAAAGCTAAAGCGATAACCCGACCAGAGAAGCAGAAATAGTCAAGGTGCAAGGGATGTACCTTAGATGCTGAACATACAGGAAAATGCATGAGCGACAAATCTAGTTGTTTTTTTTTTTGGTGGGGGGGGGGGGGGGGGCCCAAAATAAATTCCTTCAGTCACATGATGTAAGCCATACACACATTATGCAAACAGTCTATAAAATAAAAATTAGACCAACAAATGTTAATTATGAAATTCGTAATGGCACTGGCTGTCCATGAAAAGGCAAGTGTACTCAGAGTCAACGCTGGTGCTGGAAAATAACAAAAAATAGCACATGAAAAAGGGATTTACACCTGTTATTTCACACTTATTTATTTTAAGCACATTAATTTTTTAAAGCAAATCACAATCATTAAAATGAAATGCAAAGTTAAGCCATCCATGGTAGAGAAAAATTAAAACGACTAAAATATGCTAAAGAGAAGCAGGTAAAGTCCGCTTCAAAGTTTTCCCCCTTTTCTATTCTTGAACTATCCATTCCAATATATTGCTAATTTTACACTCTTCCTTGGAAACAGACCTTCCCCAGATCATCAAAGGAAAAATGCACGATAGCTTTCTTTGCTGAGTATACTTCTTAATCGGAGGACTTTTGTACAACGGGTTTCCATATATCATGAGCATACTTCTTAATCAGAAGATTAAAGGTCGAGCTAGTCCAAGATATGCTATGATAAGCATCAAAGTCTTTTAGTTCACCAATAGATCACAATACTAAGGTTCCTATGCATGATTCTCTGCCCATAGCAGAAAACAGTAAGCTTGCGAATTTGGTATCAAGGCTCTTAAATTTTAAATGAGAGACGAATTTAAATGAGAGACGAAGAAGAAGAAGAAGAAGAGAGATAGGTCCATTGTAGAAGGCTCCAAGTACCCTTTTATAGTTTACCATGCTAGAGCATTCAGGTTTGACAATATAACTAACTGGATAGACATTATACTTCCTCCCATTTCCTGATTTCTATGGATTACTACAACTCTAGAACCAGCAATGCCTTGGTAAAGAATAAAAACCATCATTTTTTTAACAAATAAAGACAACGGATTTCACCAGTATCATCACAAACATCCTCATCGAAGCTTTCTCATTTTCCAATCATATCTCTAACCAAATAAGGGGTACTAATATCAGTGGTAATTTCGCTTCACAAGTCAACAATTTACATCAAACACATTGGATTGAATTATTATTTCAAAAACCCTTAAAGACTTCAATATATGACTTTCTACACACTTACCAAAACATGATTACCACCCACCACCAAGTGAAATAAGTAAAAACTACTGCACCATCACTCATAAACACTTTCTTGTACACGCACATGCAGAGATGTTAATCTGTAGCAATACCAGCTATAGAGAACCAATTTAGTAATAATTCTGATTTCTTTAATTGACCATATACAAAAAACACATTGGATTGGCTTAATATACACTACCAGCCTCACGGTTTAATCTAATGACATGCATCCTCTGTTAACATTACATTTTAAAATTTATGGTAGCTGATACAGAGATACAATTTACCCTCACACTTCAAAATCACCATCTCCTCCTCACCTCTATTCTCATCTGTGCTGCCCCCATCATTTTTGTTTACCATCCATCTTTACCACAACATCCATAATCAGAATCTACATTAATCATAACAATTAGTTCGGTCTAGCCTATTGATCTCAACAGCGATCACCCACCATGCCCCCTTCACCATTACCCACCGTCAGATCTCCATTAACAAGCCCCCCCTCTACCACCTCTGCCCTTCTTCTCTCCCCCCAACTTTTTTTGTTCCCAAATAAGAAGACAAGGAAGAAGAAGAAGATAGAAGAAAAACCCCTATTTTTTACTCTGATCCCTCTTTAGCATAAATATTTCCATCTTGTAACCCACAGCACGATTAATACTTAATTAAATTGGTGGCCATAGTTAACTTAGTTGATGCTGATTGATATGAAGAGAGAGATAACTAATAATCAACATGATTAATGAGTTCCATGATTCAAGGTCCAGTTGAGATAATGGGGGCAATTGAGTTGCTTTGGTGATGTGGTGACGTGTCATTCTAAATGATGAGATACTTATCAAAACCTTAGAAGGGAAAAGGAAAGGAATTCTAATTGAAAAAGTCTATCAGCGGCCACGTGGCAGCACAGAGCCATTAAAAATAATAATAATAAATAACAATAATATTTCAGAGGGGTATTTGATTATGATATCATCAGTTCCTGCTGGCTCACTAATGGCCAATTGACAGTAAGAGCCAACTTATAAGCATCTTAAAGCCAGAGTTAAGTGTAATTTCTAGAACATAGGGCATTATGAGTAACTAGGCTGAAATATCAGTTATATATGTAAAATCAAAGCAGGAGCTCTGTGTAAAACTACCAAACATATGCACACATACTGAAATGTAACCCAAACCATCCTACATAGTATATCCACACGTCTTCAACCATGTCATTTATTATGTTGTCGTATCTATTAGAATTTAAAACTATTTGCCAAATAAATAATAGTCCAGATTCAATGACCATATAATATTCGAATATCTATACACGTTGCAATGAAGAATAGGTAACTATAAGCCCGGAAAAGGGCAAACAGACAATATTAATGGAACCCAGTTAAAAAATGCACGCATCAAAAGCCAGCAGAAACTTACCAGGATTAGGATAGAACCTTCTACGGTCATTAGGGCATGGCACAAAAAGAGCGTTTTGTGGATTAAATAATGCTTGGCATACCAAGAAAAACCATTCCCTCAAAACACCGGGACCAGTAGCTTCCTCATTTTTGAATTCCATAAATAAACCACCACGCAATGACTCTGGGTCTGCACGTGCTATGTACTCAAATGATTCTGCCAACAACTGAGACCTATCAATGAGCATCTCATGCAGCTCCTCATAGTCTTCCTTTACATCGGGAAACATCATCATGACCAGAAACTTCCTGGAATCAAAAGTAGTCACGTCCTTATGCTCAAGAAGCCACCTATTATCATCACTCCTCCTTGCATATCTAAGAATCAGATCACCCAATGGCGATTTTCTATTCCTCAGAACTTTCCAGAACTGTTCTTCAGCGCCCTGAAAGAGTTTAGATGTCGCATGTAATTCTCTCAAAATAGTCAGATACTGCGACCATCCCGAATAATTAATTTCACCTTCTCCATTTGCTCTCGCAATCAAGCGTTCCTGCACTCTAACAAGGCATTTATCCATTTTTATCAACAAATCACAGAACATACCATAAATAGAATCCAGCTGATCCCCATGCAACAGATCATGTTCCTTTGGAGGCAAAGGCATTGTAATCGGAATGGAAAACCCCACTTGACCCAAAATTGCGCTCCGCAGAGGGTGCAAGAACGCGGTAAAATCACGAACATCGCTAACCAAGGGTCCCACACTCAGCACCATCTCCATACTGGAATTCAAATCCCTAGATATCCTAGCAGCCAACTCACGAACAAAAGGAAATATCTCCCGTATCACATCCAAACCCTTATTCTCATCATATTTGGAGCCTCCTCGCAGAATGCCAGACCCACCATAATTCTCCAGCAAGGAACCCAAAGTACTCCGGCAAGCTAAATATAACGTATCCTCAGGAGTAAACTTCCTAAGCAGTTTACAAAACTCTAAGACGATGGGGGCGCATTGAGCATGCAAATGCTTAGGTAAAGCATTTTTAGTGGAATTCAAAAAGTGTCTAATTGAACTATCAGCGCAATCTTTGTTACCATGCAGAGGAGAAATGTAAAGCATGACCAAAGCAGCGGGAGCGGATGATGACATGAGAATTTGGATGTGATCAAGTGCAGATTCAGATTCAGCTTCATCTTTAGGAGTCATAGCGAAAAACTCAGTCATTCTAGATTTGATGTGTTTCAAAGAATGAGGTAGCGTTTCACCTTTGCACAAGCGGCAAATAAGGGAAACCATGTCGTCAATGACCTGCCAGGCTTGAGGATGTCCCGTGCTTCGCATGCGGCCAACCAGTTGCAGTCCGGCGTCGTTTTGGATGCAACACTCAGCTAAGGACTGCTCCCACTGCAACTGCTTCCCCCGGTAAATTAACCGTTGCTCGATCAACGGTATCCCCGTCATGGCTTGGATTCTTTCATGGATTGACTTAACGGTGTCGTTTGAGTCGGCTTGGATTACCATCGTCTTCCCCTCAGACATCATGCGTATAAAAAACTGGAGTCTTGGCCGAGCAGCAGGAGGAGTAATTTCTGGGAGCACGGTGTCGTTTTTTGTCATCAAGTCCGAAGACTGCTGGTGGTGGACGGCGTTAGGTTCGTCTTTCCGCATTCTTACAGAAACAAGGTCGGATGCTTCTGTACCGTCGTCATCGTCGCCGTCTAAGTTTGGGGCAAAATCGTCCAACTTACGTTTGGGACGCGAGTGAACGGAGAAGTGAGACTGATCAAACGGTTCAACAGTAGACATTGAAGAGTGGGGCCCCCGCCGCTTACGGTGGGGGTAAGAGCATGTGATCGTTAACTGCCGCGGCAGCAGCTGAAGAAGAAGATAACTATTAAATTGATGAAATCCAAAAAAAGTAATTAGAAAAAACAAAAACCCTAGCAGCTTATAAGCAGTAAAGCAGTTTTCAATTGTGAGTCTGGTCAGTCGTTGTTTATATAATAAAATTTTTTTTAAAAAGAAAAAATGTAAAGGTATTTTGATTTGTTTTGTTCTTGGAGAACAGGAAGAGCGATTGGGAGTGAAACTGATGAGAATTTTTTGCTGTGAGACTTACACATACCCCCTCACAATACAACAGCCGTCAGCACCAAACACTGTCATCTCACGCTATTGTTATTATTTTAATTCCAAATTAAAATTTTAATGACTCAATTAAATAAAGGCAATGTTTACAGCCCTCGGCCCTGCTTGTGTGTGCGCGTTCACATCGCATGAGATTCTTGTGACACTCCCACGCCTTGCATTTTAACCACGTGTTTGATATCGCTTTTATGGGGAAAGATTTATGGGAGATTTCTTCCTTATTAGCAGGATTATCGATCAATTTCATTAAACAAACATTCTAAACCTGCTCCTTCTTAATTAAAAGATGAGAGATTAACCTTTATTGATTTTATTTTAGACGAAATTGCTACGTTTTATTGAACGAATTATTAAACCCTCAAAAAAATAAAAAATTGAAAATTTTAATTAATAATCTTGAACTTTAATTTTTAGTGAATCGTCACAACTTTTAATCTAATCAATTATTTTAGGTTACTTTATATCTCAACTGTGGACATAATCACCAATTGAATAGATGTTTTTTGTTTTTTTCATATTATTATTGCTGAATCACACAAGACAGACGTTAAGTATCAAATTAATTGAGATTTAAATACAATTTGTATTTTGAAGTTGTAAATCTAGACTAGTGTAACTCTTAATTTATTGTTTTTTTTTCTCCTCCCCCTTCAAATGAAACAAAAAAAAATTGTAATCTGTTAAAAATAATATAATATAATATAATAAAAGTTGAATTGCTCAGACCATGTGGAAACTAATATTAAATCCTTCATCTTCTACGAAGTACAGTGCAACATTTATTTTTATAAATTATTTTGTTTTAGTAGCAATTGAATAATTTTGAAAAGGTAAGTGTTTTAGGTAGTTGTCCGATGGGGTGAGATCAACAGCTTCGCAAGTCAACAAACAATTGATCAATTTCTATGGAAACAATCCACAAACAGTTGATCAATTTCTATGGAAATTTTCATGCCTTTTCTGTGTTACTTACCATTCTAGTTCCCACCTCCCAAATTGAGGAGGAAGAAGAAATTTATTATGCATCTAATATAATCACAATTATATATTATTAATACGATCGCTGATCTATGTAGATAAATAAATCTTGATTGATGATTTTGGCCGCATAATTCACACAACTGGACAATGAATGACGCCGATGCATTGTTTTTTTTTTTTTTAAATTGATTATATATAACTCATATTTACATGAGACTCTTACTGATATTATAATCAGACTGTAACTCATATTTACATGAGATTCTTACTGATATATTACAATCAGACTATAATAACTGGACCTAATTACATTAATTCTTATTAAACATTCACTCTATTACATTAGTAACAGAATAAATTGTATCCACTCAATTATTACAATAATTGAGAAAGGACTATTTACTCCCTATGCATTGTTTTGATGTGTGGGAAAATCCAAATCCAAATCCAACCTTAGGCGTGACGCGCACGAATATTTCGGTTCATTTATAGGAAATATCCGCCGACATCTGTTTTGTCTGCATAAATATAATAATTAATAAAGGTGGGAGAAAATTATAATTACAACTTACTTTTAATCGATTGTTTACCCTTTTACATTGATCGATTAATGAATTGGATTTACTTCCTTCAGATACAATCGTTTTTCCAGATATGCTTTTAATGTATTATAATTAATGCTTGCTTATCTTCAACACATATGGCATGCGATCAAGATCTTCGAGCTCTAAACTTAGGAAAAACTGCTTCTGGAGCCTTGGGTTACAAAGAATGTCCGCAAAACCTTTTGCAAATTGAGATGTCTGCTCAGAGATAGAAGTGACAAATCGATGCCGGATAAGAAGACTAACATAGTCCTGCCTGTTCTTGCTATTCACAGCCATACTTTTGCCACCCGGGCAAAGCTCCACAATTTTTCTGGATCCTAACTCCTCCACTTCTCTAACAAATGTCAGTCCCAAGCCATCTGAATCAATGAACTCAGCATCCATCTCCAAGATCTGCTTCCAGCTGCTGTGCAAGCTTGGATCTGCTTCCCTTATATGTTCCAGTGAAAGATACTTTCCGGCCAATTGCAAGTAAAACACACGATCAAAGACCACACCCACTTGTACTCTATGCACCAAAGCTAGTGCGATAACCCGACCAGAGAAGCAGAAATAGTCAAGGTGCAAGGGATGTACCTTGGATGCTGAACATACAGGAAAATGCATGAGCGACAAATCTAGTTGCTTTTTTTTTTTTTTTGTTGGGGGGGAGACAAAAAAAATTCCTTCAGTCACAGTCTATAAAATAAAAATTAGACCAAAAAATGTTAATTATGAAATTCGTAATGGCACTGGCCGTCCATGAAAAGGCAAGTGTATTCAGAGTCAACGCTAGTGCTAGAAAATAACAAAAAATAGCACATGAAAAAGGGATTTACACCTGTTATTTCACACTTATTTGTTTAAAGCACATTAAATTTTTAAAGCAAATCACAATCATTAAAATGAAATGCAAGGTTAAGCCATCCATGGTAGAAAAAAATTAAAACGAAAAAGTATGCTAAAGCGAAGCAAATAAAGTCTTCTTCAGATTTTCCCCCTTTTCTATTCTTGAATTATCCATTCCAATATCATTTGCTAATTTTACGCTCTTCCTTGGATACAGACCTTCCCCAGATAATCAAAGGAAAAATGTACGATAGCTTTCTTTGCTGAGTATACTGCTTAATCGGAGGACTTTTGTAAAACGGGTTCCATATATCATGAGCATACTTCTTAATCAGAAGATTAAAGGTCGAGCTAGTCCAAGATATGCTATGATAAGCATCAAAGTCTTTTAGTCCACCAATAGATCACAATACTAAGGTTCCTATGCATGAATCTCTGCCCACAGCAGAAAGCAGTACTCTTGCAAATTTGGTATCAAGGCTCTTAAATTTTAAATGAGAGAAGAAGAAGAAGAAGAAGAGAGATAGGTCCATTTGTAGAAGGCTCCAGGTACCCTTTTATAAGTTACCATGCTAGAGCATTCAGATTTGACAATATAACTAACTGGATAGACATTATACTTAGCTTACTCCCATTTCCTAACTTTTATGGATTACTACAACTCTAGCACCAGCAATGACTTGGTCAAGAATAAAGACCATCATTTTTTAACAAATAAAGACAACGGATTTCACCTGTATCATCGCAAACATCCTCATTGAAGCCTTCTCATTTTCCAATCTTATCTCTTACCAAATAAGGGGTACTAATATCAGTGTCAATTCTGCTTCACGAGTCAACAATTTACATCAAACACATTGGATTGAATTTTCATTACAAAAACCCTTAAAGACTTTAATATATGACTTTCTACACTCTTACCAAAACATGACTACCACCCACCACCAAGTGAAATAAGTAAAAACTACTGAACCATCAGTCATAAACACTTTCTTGTACGTGCACATGTGCAGAGATGTTAATCTGTAGCCATACTAACTATAGAGAACCAATTTAGCAATAATTCCGATTTCTTTAATTGACTATATACAAAAAAACACATTGGATTGACTTAATATAATACTACCAGCCTCCAGGTTTGATCTAATGACGTGTACCCTCTGATACAGAGATACAATTTACCCTCACACTTCAAAACGGGAATCGGAATGGAATTCACGTGGGGCCCACAATTTTGGGATTCATTCCCATGGTTCTGATTCTCAAAGGGAGAGTTGGGAATCAGAACCCCATTCCCTGAATTTTCTTTTATGCCCCCAGTAACTTTTTATTATTCCACAAATACCCTCAAAATAAATAAAAAATATAAATAGCAAAAAAAAAAAAACAGAAAATCCCAAAATTATTCTCTCTCTCACGTGAAACTCTTGGTTTCGTCTTCATTGCAGTTGCTTCCATGACTGTTGCAGCCAAAATCGACCACCTTCGCAGCTCTCAGTTTCGTCTTCCATGATTGTTGCTGGTTTCGCAGCCGTCAGGCCGTTGTGATTTTGTTTCCATCTCGGTTTCATCTCCATCTCGTTTCACCACCAATTTCGTCTCGAATTTGATGATGATGATGATGATGCCGACGATGAGGCTTGTTGTTGCCATTGTTGTTGATGACGATGATGTTTGTTGATGCTGGCGATGATGTCGATGTTGTTGCCGTTGTTGTTGATGGAATTGGCGATATTTGTGATGATGATGTTGATGAAATTTTGATGTTGATGAAGAAGAAGAAATGAAATTGATTGGAGGAAGAAGAAGATATTTGTGATGATGATGATGATGTTGATGAAGAAGATGAAATTGGCGATGGAGAAGTAACGAGAAAATTGCAAAAAAGAAAGAAATTTCTGAATACCCATTCCAGAGAGAGAGCGGTAGCCGGCTTCTTCCAAGCGGCTAGCCACTACTATTATTATTATTATTATTATAATTATAATTAATAAAAATTATTATTATTAATAAAAATTTTAATAATATTTTAATGATGATAATATTAAAAATATTATTATTATTATTATTTTAATACTATTTTATTAAAATCAATACATTTTTGTTATTTTATTTATTATTTATTTTTATTATTAAATTATATTAAATTTATTATTTCAATTAATATCATTCTTATAATAATAATAATAATCACAAATAATATTAAAATAATAATAATGTCATTATTATTATTTTAATATTATTTTATTAAAATCTATTAATTTTTATTATTTTATTTATTATTATTTAAATGTCATTATTATTATTATATTAACTTTATTATTTTAATTATTTATTTTATTGTTATTATTATAATAAACTAAGGGTAGTTTAGTAACTTAAAACAATTTAGCTTATTCCGATTCTGATTCCATGATAAAGTAAACATATCAATGGAATTTCAGCCCATTCCGATTTCGATTCCTACAGCTCAAGTAAACAACTTATTCTTATTCCCATTTTCTATTTCGATTCCAGCCCATTCCGATTCCAGCTTTTTTTACAATTACTGATAAGTAAATGCAGCATTAATGCTTGCTTATCCGTTCAATTGGTTTTCGGCGATTATTCTTTTGTTCATTGGCATTCCATGTATGTATTGAGATAACAAACAAATAGTCGATTTTGGAATAATTTGGAAGATCCAAAACCAAAAATAATGGTATTTGCTAGCAACTACATAATGGAGGCAGTCAATCAATCTAGATTGATTTGAAATCGGATTCAAATCCAATATAGCACTTATGGGTACATAAAAAATGTATTGAATCGATTCTTTTTAATGGATAGATCCAATTGCAACTTCGAATAGAAGAGACAAATGGGCCACTATGTGATTATCTCGGCCCATATATGGGGCCCTACGCACTTGGGCCCGCAACCTAAGAATTTTTTTTTTTTTTGAATGACGCAACCTAAGAATTTAAAATACAAGAAGAAGATGCATCTTCTCAATTATGATTTTCTTGCATCTTCTCAATTATGATTTTCTGAGACTGAGGGGTATTTAAGCAACACTACAGTGACTCATTGATGATGAAATTAAAGCGGCATCACTCGCAAAGATTATATATATATATATATGTATGTATGTATCATCATCATCATCATCATCATCATCATCATGAAATTGTAAACTCAGATATGTTATGTTATATATCATCATTATTTGTGCTTTGTTTATTATTATCAACAGAAACAAACAACTGTAAAAATTTAATTCAAAAGTTCAATTTACTAGTAGTACCTACTAAGTAGTAACGCTGGGAGAATAATAACTAATACGGTGAAACCAAGCTTTCAACAAAGGTGGTAACGGAAAACCATCTTGGAGCTCTTTGGATTTTGAAATCCGTAGCAATTTCTTTCTGAAAATCAAACAAAATCAACTCACCATCCCCCTTCTCGATGAGAAGAAAATTCTTGCCATTGCCATTATTCAAATTCATCATCTCACAAACAGGCTTCAAGTGCACAAAAACATAATTATCAAAATTAATCATAGCTCGACGTCCGATCACAAACATCCTCGTCCAAGACTCCTTCACACCAAAATCCTTCATTGTCCAAATCTCAACTCTATCCGCTCTCCACATATGAAACATGGCAAATTCTCCACGAAACACGCCCACTTCAATCTGACACTTGTTAGGCGAATCCTTATATTGATCCGGGCGGTGAATCTCCTTGAACTCTTCTCTGTTCATGTCAAAAGCAACAACAAGAACAGTCATCCCTCTTCCGAGCCCTCGAGACGCTTTCCATATAAGACATTCATTGAAGCACACTGCAGCTCGAGAGCTGATATGATATGGGATGCCTCCATTAATCTTCTTCCATTTATCGGTAGCTACAGAATAAACCCTAGCTTCACATTCATAAGAGTCGATGTCAACAAAAGGCTTGTCATAAAGGTATATGGATCTTATCACCTTGTAATCATCATCTGCTTGATGGTAACCAAACCCCAATGAAGTGAAACATGTAGTTTCAATTGTGGGAACATCAAATTCTGGCTCTGGAAGCTTTTTGTACTTTTTTGTTGAGGGATTGAAAAGAAATATATCTTCATTGCATCTTTGATCGGAGATGCAAAGCAGGCCATTGCAAGAACCTGAAATCTCAACTTTTTCGAGAGACAAGGCGAAGGGTACTTGGAGTTTTCGAGCTCTGATTAATTTTTTTTCACTCATAATCTCGACACCAAAGAGCTTGAACTCATTCTTTAGGATGAGTTTTGGGTCGGACTGATGAATTGCTCTGTTGACATGTTCCTTAATGAATATTTTATTGTGAACAAGTGCATACATGGATTTTGACACACATTTGAATCGAGAAAGAGACTTGACGGGGAGTCTAGTGAAAATATCAGTGATTATATCGCTAGGTAAATTAGCTGAGACATGAGGGAAGGTTGAGAGATTGGTGGTTATAGCACTCGACAGGCTACCCATTTTGGCGTTTCTTCAATTTTGCTGCTAGCCATTTTTTATCGGAAACTCTCTCTGTATATATATATACGCAATTAGAGTTTTGGACTGCACAATATTAATGAGAAATATACAGCTGGCTTTTGGTGTATATTTAATTGAAAATCTGGGATATGGATAATGATTTGAAGAATATCCAGGGGGATTTGATTACTGTGAATCCAAGATTTAAAGTGATCAATGAGGGTAGTGATAGTTATCCACTGGAAAGCAACGATTCGGAGTCTCTCCTTTGGAAGAGGACCTTTTCCTAATCTAAGCTCTACTGAGTTTTTAAATATCTTCTATCACGTGTATTTTAATAATAGTGCATAGATAAGATTTAATTTCTTTATTTTTTTATTTATTAATTACCAATCAACAATTAAGTTATTTGCTCAGAATATGATCAGATTATGAGAGAATCCGGATCCCTCTCCTTTCCACTCTCTTTTCAAGTTTTACAATGTTAACAAATTATCTTTGTTGACTTAGAGCATTCCTAAAAGATTTTACTATTTGAAGAATCGTGCCAATATAAAATACTCTAAAAGACACGGTAATTTAATTTATTCAGATAAAATTTATTTTTCATTCTTTATATTTGTTAAGTGAGTTTCTCACTCTTTTATTAATATTTTATTATTATTTATTAAAAAGAAAAGAGTGTTATAATTATTATTTATGTTTTTTTGAAAAAAAATAACAGATATCCAACGACTTTTTGATTAAAATAATATTAATTTGTTCTTATTTGATGAGTTTTTGGAGGAGATTTTGTTTTTCTAATCTCTTTTTTAACACATAGGTAAGTAAATAGGTATTTGAAGAGTAAAATTTAAATAGTCTTTTAGAGATGTTCTTAGTCAGTCTTACAAATCTTGATTTTAATGATAACAAGCAAAATGGTAAGGGTAATATAGGAAAATCACTTTTGAATCTCATTAGTTATTGAAAGTAAAAAATCATTTATGTGAGATCAAGCTCAAAGGACTCAAGAAGATGTTAATAAAGTCAAGACTCAAATGTAAAGAACACTAGCTTAGGTAATGTTTAATTTTCATAATTCTTGTAAAATTAGTTTGTTGGATTTACTGCATGGTCAAGCATTTAAAAGCTAAAACTTATTATGATCATGAAATTCAAATTTATATTTGGTCCCATGAAATATGTTTTCTATACTTGAAGAAAAACGAAAGCTAAATGTTTTATAAAATTGAATTTCTTCTAAGTATATGGGTTGATTAATTTGAAAAGGTCTTGAAAAGTTTTGAAGTATTGAAAAATACAGGAAGTTTATTTGATCTTAATCGTATTTCTGAAAATTTGGAAAAAGACCTATTTCATAATGTTTTAAAATTTTTTAGTACTTTAGTAATTACAGAAAGATTTGGGTCAAAACTATAAATATTGAGAAAAGACTAAAGCGGCTAGCCAGTTATAGAAAGTGGTTAACTGGTTTGCTTTCCAAAGGCAAAGTGGCAAAGCTTGCTTGGACAAAGTGGCTATCTGATTTACTTAAAAGCCTAAAGGTAACATGTCATGTCAGCAAAGTAGCTAGTTAGTTTAGCGAAGCAGCTAGCCGATTTAGTGCTGATTTTCAGTTTTATGTCTCTAATGGCTAGTTTTCTGAAATTTCTAGATAAGCCCCACTCTAAATCTTCTTCTAAGGTTGGTAAACTAAAACTTGATATTTCTAAATACTCTTGAGCTTTCACTTACTTATCCATATAAACTCATACATACCTGAGCTATCACTTACTTATACAATCTTATGAGAAGTGTTCTTTGTAAATTTTATTTAATATTTCAATTCAGCATTTATAAGTGTGGAAAATACTTGGATGAAGAGGTGTGGGATCTACGTTTTATTGTAAAAGTTTATTGACACATTTGAAGTTAATTGTACTCATTTCGAAACCTTGAGATATAAGGCTCATCGTTAAAGGAATCCTCAAGCTTGGATTGTTTTGAGGAATTGATATAGGCGAGTTTACAGAACTACGTAAAACTGTTGTGTTTATTTGTTCTACCCTTACCTCTCTAATTTACTTGTTGTGTTTGTTGTTATTGGATTGTGGTAGTTGGTGCTGTGGATTATGGTTTTTATTGTTGTGGAAAATTTTAAAACCCAATTTACTCTCCTCTTAGGTTGTTTAGCTAAATTTTCAATTTTTTTGCTCAATTAGCAAATATTTCGTTGTCTCATTATTTAATCCATGTTTTCAGCCTCTTTGTGCGTGGAGCAGATTTTTTTTTTTCACCTCTCGGAGTAGATTTTTGGAATATACTTTAATAGCTCCTTACAGGCATTAGACCGAACTTTAAGGTCATGACAAGACTTCTTATGATGGATTTAGTAGTATTAAAAAGAAAAAAAAATGGCTGTTTACTTTAAAGTGTGTTGATAAATTAACCATAAAGGTGTGACACACACACACACTTATATATGATGATTTTTCTCCAAGAATCAGTCTTTAAACTATGGAGTGGTAATTGGTGTAGAGAAAGATGAGAGAAATTTACCCTCTCTCTCTACCCATTCACTCTCTCTTTTCTTTTTTCTTCTTTATTTCTCTCATCTTTCTCTATACTTAGTATTTATGTAAACTATAAACATGGGCGGAACTATGTGGGTGCCCGGGCCACCTCCCACAATTTCAAAAAAATTTTTTTACATACTTCAAAATTTTAAAATTATAAATAATTAAAAAAGAAAACACATGGGCCACCCATGTTTTTTTTACTTTTATTTCTTCTTTATAATTTAAAGCAAATAAAGAAAACTTTTTTGACTTTTAACAACTACTTCCCTAACCTTACGCCTCTTGCTCCTGCCTTTGCAAAGCCGCCTATCAACCTGCATCTGTTCATTGCTTTGGATCTTACTCTCTGCATCTGCTTGGATCCGGCTGATCATTATATTTTCAGTTTAAAGGTATGAAGCATCATGATACACAATCAGTTTAATTTATTTGTGAAAATTTGTAAGAAGATTAGAGCTTTTGAGTTTTTTTTGTTTTCTAGAAGATGAGCCTTAGTGTATTAAATATGAGTTATGACTTTAATTAATTTGTGTACTACGTTTACCACATATAATATATTAGAAATTAGATAGCAACCTAGAAAACAGATCAGATTTTATGCCCATAATCTCTTCTATTTTTTAATAAAAAATCTAAAGACATATTTATATAATGTTGGGATTTTTTTTTTAATCACAAGGTTGACTGGCTGAGATTTTTTTCTTTTTAATCACAAGGCAGGGATTTTGCCATCTTTAATCGTTTTTAAAGACAATAGACAAGTGATAGTATGAACGAATTGGTGCTTGGCTGCTTGCCTTCATGTAATATTATTAAATTATTTACAAGACTCTTATTTATTATTTGTAAGTAAGATATGTTCATTGTTAATTTTCATTGTTGGATTATAATGATTGTTATTTTAATTCTTACAGATGAAAAAGCAAACGATTGATAAATTCTTCAAGAGAAAAAATCTAGAAAGTACTCAAGCAGATACATAATTACCATCAGTATCTAATCCTAAACCCCCAATTTCTGAAAATCGGCCAACAAAATCTTCAAGAGTTGAAATTAATGAAGTTGATGTTAATTCTTTAGAGCGTGATCCAGGATTACGTCATCAAATATGGAGCTATCCTGTTAATCAACAGGATAAAATTCGACGAGCTTATATTCGAGCAGGTCCATACCAACCTGTACATTCAAAAAACCCGCAGTCTGGAGATAATGGTTGCGGCTTTCAAAGTTCATGGTATTCTCTATTTCCCACTTGGTTGGAATATTCTATTGCAAATGGTGCTGATTTTTGTTTACCATGTCTTTTTATAAACCACCTAGGCATAAATGAGCAAAAGCTTTCACGGTATATGGTTTTAGAACTTGAGGGAAAGTGAGAGGTAAAAAATGTGCTTTTCTAATCCATGTGGGCACTGATCCTGACTCTGCTCGTAAACTTGCTGAAAAATCATGTGTGGATTTGATGAATCAATCTCAACATATTCAACATGTTTTTCATAAGTATACTACTCAAGATGTTGCCGATAATCGACTGCGGCTTAAGTTTTTAATTACAGCAGCTCGGCATCTTGCACTTCAAGGTTCTGCTTTTAGAGGCCATGATGAAAGTGAGTCTTCAGATAATCGTGGGAATTTTCTTGAACTATTGGAAGTATTGGTTGAAGATAATGACACATTTGTTGATCTTATATCAAAAGCTCCTAGAAATGCAATTTATACATCACCAAAGATTCAAAAATTTTTTTTGCACATTTATTCAATGAAAGTCAGAAGACAATTGAGAAGAAAGTGGGGGTGCAAAGTTTTGCATAATTGTTGATGAAGCTCGCGATGAGTCAAAGAAAGAACAAATAGCATTAGTTTTGAGATTTGTTGATAAGGATGGAATTGTTAGAGAACGGTTTTTTGGGCTAGTTCATGTCTCTGAGACTTCAGCACAAACCTTGAAAAAAGAGATATATTATGTATTGTCTAATCACACTTTAGACATTCAAAACGTCCGAGGCCAAGGATACGATGGTGCAAGTAATATGCGAGGTGAATGAAATGGTTTACAAGCTTTGATTTTAAAAGATTGTCCATATGCTTATTATATTCACTGTTTAGTACATCGGTTACAATTAGCATTAATTGCAGCATCTCGAGTGGTAATTCCTGTGCATCAATTTTTTGCAAAATTAACTTCTGTTGTGAATAGTGTTGGTGTATCTTGCAAGCGTAATGATGAGCTGAAACGTGCTAAAGCTAATGAAATTGCACATATGCTTGCTCTTGATGAACTTGAGACTGGTAAAGGGCTTAATCAAATTGGGACCTTACAACGGACTGGTGAAACTCGACGGGGTTCTCATTTCAAATCAGTTTCTAGTTTGATAAATATGTTTAGTGCAACATGTGAAGTTTTAATTAATATTGTGGAGGATGGAGTCACATATGCATCACGGGGAGATGCAGACGCAGCTTATGAAGCGATAACTTCATTTGAATTTGTCTTTGTTTTACATCTCATGAAAAATATCATGGCGATCACTGATTTGCTTTCTCAAGCTTTACAATGTCAATCACAGGACATTCTTAATGCCATGCGCCTTGTTTCATCCACTAAAGCACTTTTGCAGAAAATGAGAGATGAAGAATGGCAAAATTTGCTGGAGAATATGATTTCTTTTTGTAAGGCACGCAATATTGACATTCCAGATATGAATTCTCGTTATATTGCAAGGCAAGGTAGAGCTCATAATCAAGAAGATAACTTTACTATGGAGCAGCATTATCGGGTAAATATTTTTTATGCAGCAATAGATTCTCAATTGCAAGAATTAAATATTCGATTTAATGATAGCTCAGTAGAGTTGCTTATGCTTAGCTCAGCCTTGGATCCTCGAGAAGGATATAATTCTTTTAAAATTGATGATATTTGTCAATTGGTTGATAAGTTTTATCAAAATGACTTCACAGATAATGAAAAGATATATCTAAGTGGGCAGCTTGATCATTATAATCATAATGTTGTTCAAGATCCAGAGTTTAAAAATTTATCATCTCTTTCTGATTCATGTCAATGGTTGGTGCGAATTAGAAGATCATCAATATATCCACTTGTCTACAGAATAATTGTGTTGGTGCTTACTCTTCCAGTTTCTACAGCAACTACTGAACGATCTTTTTCAACCATGCGTATTGTCAAGACTAGACTTTGCAACAAAATGGATGATGATTTCCTCACAGACATATTGATCACATACATTAAGAGAGATATTGCCAAAAAGATTAGCATGGAATCAGTCATAGATGATTTTAGGGATATGAAAGAACTTAAAGTTCGCTTTTAATATATGTTAAATTATGTAGTACAAGATACAATTATTTTATATTTTCATGTAATTTGAGACTTGAATGATACCTTATTTTCATTTTTCTTTCACGATCCTTTTGTGCATGTTCATTATTTTTAATTTAAACTTCAAATTTTGGATTACGAATTAGTTGCTGGCTAAAATTTGAGCTTGTGACATATTTCGGCAACCCCTGAACTTGTGACAATGAAAAGAAGATCGAATAGAATACTTTATAATAATCATTAATAATAAGATGATGACCAAATCCATAAATTGGAGAACTATCCATGCTTGCAGTTAAATGAAAATCATTATTAGCAAGTTCTCGCTGGGATTCTTTTAAACTTTCCTTTTGATCTATGTGTTATAGAAAGCAAGTCGTTGAGAATTACGCAAGGCAATCAAACCATTACATGAGCCAATAACTTGAGCGTCACCTCCAACTCCATTAGATAGTATCCAAATTCCAAAGGGAAAGGGTGGCTCAGTTTCAACTATAGCTAAAAGAGTAATTAAAGACGATGCAAACCTTTCAGAACAAGGCTGAAATTAGACTTGGTGGCAATGGAATGCTTGATGAAATCTTGGCCGTCGATTTCGATTATGCAATAACAGTGTACGCTTTGGAAACACAACTGGAACGTACGTAGAAGACTCTTGACTGGTTGCTTGAAGAAAATCTGTGACGATATCAAGTTCAAAGTTGTATCTTTTCGTACATTTTTGGTTCGGTTTTTGGCCTGCTGCTTGTGCTTTGTCTGTTTCTAATTTTCTATTTTGAAGGGTGAAAAAAAAAATTGCAGAGTTTAGTAGTGTGACGCGCTGGGCAATCTTCCTTGTTAATTTTCCATGTTGGTGATTCGATTGTGATTTGTTTTTGCCAGGCGCAAAGTAGGCAACCAGAATACCAGATAATGTAAATCAAATTTGAGATGAAACGGTTACTGTCGATTTAGGGTCACCGGAGAAAGCTCTCGAGTCTCCTCTAATTCACGAGTCTTCCCGTCAGGTCTTTTTCAGATCTACTCCTCCAATGGGCAATGGCTTGACTCACAAACTTTGAAACCAAAAGAACCCGGGCCTACCCTCACAGAAGAAGAGGTCGGAATAGGAAGGCCTACTTCAGTACACTGTCTTTTCAATTTTATTTTTTTTTATTTTTTTTAAATTTATGCTGCTTCAAGAGTCGAGACTTCCAAATGCTGGATTTTCAAAGTCACATCTGCTGGATACTGGAAATCTGGAATTATTTTAAGAGAAGTTGCCAGGTTGTGACCTTTTTTCTCCTTTTTTTTTTTTTTTTTTTGGTTTTTACTCTTTTCCGTTGATAACGATATTCACACCTTCCTGTATTTCTAAAAGAAAGAAAATTATCGTCAAATCATATTCTGTTACACAAGGCCTTAACATTATTTACATTACCTTTTTCTTATCACTAACAATATATAAATATGTCCCCGACTTTTAGTACCTCTACCAGCCCAATGATAATGGTATGACTCTGCTCCAGCATCCAGCGTCCTTGAATAAAGAAATATTAACCAAAATTCAGTTTCATTTCCCTTGTAAAATGAACATGAGCTCGAAAAGATAAACAAAACAACATAATGTTATTGAAATCTACCTGAAAATCAATCAATCAAAAGCCAGATTTTATTTTGGACTAATTGCTGCAATTTTGAGTCACACAGAAAGCATCTTCATGGTATGTTTCACCAAGCAGTCGATCTATATGCTTTTGCGAACAACGCTCGCATTATTTCTCAAAGCATTTCAATTTAAGTATCACTGACAAACTGATTTAAAGTTAGCACCTCATAAACTAATCGAATGCTGAACTCAGAATCATGGAAGAGAAACTATCTTTAAAACTACTCTATACTAATTCACATAAACTGGTGAACAACGAATCCATCCTGGATGAAATAAATTTGTTTGAGCCATTCATGTAAGCGGTACAATCTTCCAAAGTCATTATATTTATTGCCTTTTATTGCAATACTTATACAAGTCAAAGGTTCACTCTAGACAACTTAAAAACTTAAAATAAAAGCAGAGTTAGGCAAAGTAAAAGCAAAGAAAACCCTGTGCAATTCTTCTAACACAAGTATGATATGTGTTAAAAACATTCTTCTATACCATTTCCCTTGAACTTTGTGTTATTGCCATATGCTTGACTAACATGTCATCCTGAAAAAGTTTTAATAGTGACAACCAGATAAATTGCTTCAGTGATATAGTGAGAAGGAATAAGAAGCAGTCCTTCAATCAGAATACTTTCTAATTTGATATGCCAACATTTAGGCATACGACACCACTTGGATTCAGGTAAATTGAGAAACACCCCTTGCACATTAATAAGCAAGCATCAAATTAAAGATTATGACACAGTGTGTGAACTGACCTCTCTTCTCACTTTCTTTGTATTCTGTATCTTTGGTTAATTGATCATAAAACCAGTTTAAATCCCTTTGACAGGAAATCATCCCTGCAAGAAGCACACAAGGCAAATGATGAATAAGCATAGTAGTCCCTCACTCAAATTAAAATTTATAGAAACTAAAGCTCTGCATAACCAGAGAAGTTAAGGAAGCCCATACTTAAAATTAAGAAAATAGCTTGAACAGAAAAGTGAAAGTGAATATGTTCTATTACCTCTTCTTCCTACATTGTGTGTTCTTTTCCTTTTGCTCCTGCAGCTTCTTCAGAATAATTCCATGACTACCATTATCAAGGGGAATGAGGCTTTCCACACATATGCAAGCCACAAATGAATCCGGACCACCATCTATCTTCACGGTCTTCAGTTTTTTCCTTTTCCAATCATACCATACAAGCTTCTCACCATTCACTTCCAAGAGAACCTTATCACCACCATCCTCATTTAAACAAATTAAAGGTCGCAAAAACCTAAAAGAACTTATTGATCTACACCGATCAATTGAAAACATCTTACTCCAGGATTCCTTCAACCCATATTCTTTCATCACCCACACATCAACTTTCACTAAATCATAATTACACATCAAACACAGATGCCCTTCCAGCGCACCCACGTCCAACACAAAATCTTTCTCATGAGCACCATAGTTGGGCTGTGGCAACGAACGAAACTCCTCAAGACCAAGATCAAAAGCCACAATCAAATCACCAATTCCAAACTCTGGCCTACGAGGAGACACCCAATGTACAGCCCCATTAACATACACACCATAGCCTCTTCTATGCAAAAGATGGAAGTAAAATTGAAACATAAAGCGAAGATACTTGGGCAATTTCTTAACCGTTGTCCAAGATTTATTTTTTAAACTAAAAACCTTAACTTCATACTCAACAAAACAACCAAGATTATCGTCTTCATCTTTCTTAAACTGAACCATCCTCACAACTTTATAATCATCGCCAGCAAGATCATGACCGAAACCATAAAAGACGAAACCACGAATACAAGATTTTTCAGGTAAATCAATATATTCAACGGGTAACTTAAACAGCTGTCTAGTAGCGGGATTAAACAGAGCGATATCTTGATCAGAATTAGATAAAGCAAGCAAGCCGTTGCATGAACCAAAAACTTCCGTACCAGTCCAAATGCTTTCTGGGTAGTGATTAAAAGGGATAGCTTTATCGAGTGAATCAAGCCCAACGGAATAAAGATGCAAACCTTTGAGAATCAGACTGAGGTGGGATTTGGTTGCAACTGAATTGTTCAATTGAAGCTTGATGAAATCTGGATCGTCGATTATTGAACATAGCGGTCTTGATAGACAGCGGAAGCGCAACAGAGTTTGCACCGGTAATTGATACAGAGTACCGGTAACAACATCTAGGGGTACTTTGGACATTTTCCGAAAATTAGGGTTTGGTGAAATGAAAGCAAATTAAGGGAAATCAGGAGGAAATGTGCAGAAGGAACGAAGGCACAGGAGAGAGTGTTACTTTATATTTTATTTGTCATATGGCGATGGGTGGAGAATGGAGATGGTGAACGTGTGAAGTGTGTGCGATAAGGTATGTACATATGGGTCGGGTCGGGTCGGTGGGCCCTATTTTTTGGAGTCCGTGTTCTGCCTGTACATTTTTATTTGTTAGTCCAAGACACTTTCTGCTCTTTTGAGAGATTGATTCTTGTTTTGTTTGAGAAGAAACTCCGAATCAAATTTGGAATTAATCTACGATTAAACGAGAATCTTTTGCTTTAATTAGTTAGTGCTTGTTCATGTTAATGACCTGACAGACTTCTGACTCTGTACGTGCTACACAATTTTTTTTTTTTAAAGTCACGCAATTTTGATCGAAACACCGTATTAAAAATCCGGCCGCAGTAGTTTGAATTCTCATAAAATAATTTTTTTTTTAATTAAAATTGAGTGGAGATAATTTTTTCTCTTATAAAATATAAATAATAGACATCCTTAGAATAATATTAGTGAGAGATAATTTGAGTAGTACTTAATGAAAATTAATGTAAATTAATTTCAGTCATAGTCTGATTTGTAAATATCAGTTATAATCTCATGAATATGAATTATAAGTATGAGCAATAGTTTCATGTAATAAAAAAAAATTCAAAAAAATATTATTAATAAGTTTTAAGCATCTTCCCTGAGGTTTGATATATTTACACTTAGATTGTGAATTTGTCCATCTTATTACATACCTCCCCTACCGTTAGTAGTTCCATCCATTGACCGTTCGTGGACCAATGAAATGTCCAAAATACCCCTAATGCCAAAAAGGCTATACACATGTATAATTTATTATCCAATATTTGGCGTCAAACAATAACAAAAAAATATTAACAACAAAAACTAAAAGTTAAAAACTATTATGGATCCATGTAGGAAAATCCTTGTCTTGGCAAAAATAATTGTAAATAATGAGGACTTTAAAAGATTGAAATAAAAGATGCCAAGAGGTAAGAGAACAGCAAAGCAATTCATCTTTTTTTTTTTTTTTTTTTAGGAGTTATGTATAAATTTACAAGGCAAAGTTGGCTATCTATAGCCAAATCTCATTGGCCATTTGTGTGTTTGGAAGTGGAAGAACAAAACCTATGTTTAGAGTTGCATTTTGCATAATGTAGTGCAGTGCATTATTAAATAATGCACAATCAACAATTGTACAATTAGGGGTAGACAAATAAGTTGACCCAACCCAATTCAAAAAATTTGGGTTCGAATCGGACGCCAATGAAGACTCCAACCTAATCTGGTTGGATTTGGGCCAAACCGATCCAATTTGAAACACCATGCACACAGAAAGCATCTATAACATAAATTTTGATCTGATCCGATCCGAACTATATTCGAATCGGATCTAATCGGATTACAAGTTAGGATTGAGTTTAGATTACTTTTTTCCCAACCTGACCAATCCGAACCCCATTGGGTTGATTCGAATCCGATACGAACCCGAATTTACCTACCCCTATGTACAATGAAGATAAATAAATAACGGTTGAAGTGGGGAGAGATAATAATTATAATAGAAATCTCAATGATCTACTATATGAGAAAGCCAGACCAGAAGAATTGACATAAAATAAAGAAACTCCATATCCTTCAACTTCATTGCCCACCAAAGCATTGCTTTTTTCACCACTTTCAACCCTCGTTGGAATAGCACTATTTTTGTATCCCTTCACCATTGTCAAATCCCAATCAGTAATAGTATTTTCTCGAGACCCTTCTAATTGTTGTTATTCATTATTATCATCATCATCATTCAAAACCCAACCAAATGCAGGCCACCCGCCTTGCCTCTTAATATTCTCAACAAGATCCAATCTTCCAACACCCATTAACTTTTTCTTGATTGGTAACGCCTTTGGATTTCCAAAGTTCCTTATGAACTCTAAAATCTCAGCTTTCATAGCTAGATCTCCTTCATTATCCAAATCTTTCTTACATCTTCTTACAAACGCATCACATATACTACAAGAATCCCTCTAATTCTTCTTTCTCACCTTAAAAAATCATAAAAATGACCCAACTTTTTGTCTCTTATTTGCAATTGCAACAATCTTGCTTTCATGTTCTTTTTTCGGGTTAAAAGCAAAAGCACAAGAAGGAAAAGTATGAGTATTCAAATATGGGAGCGAATAAGGCAAGAAACAATATAAAGCAATGATGATTGAGACCATGAATCCATGATGGTTTAGACATTTCGTCGAATATTTGACCATATGTTGTCATAGAATTAAATTATACATCCAAATTCTTTCGAGTTCTAATACCAGTCACATCAGATATTGGATGCCGTCGATACTCATTGTATGGCACCTCTTTGCCACTACCCAAGCTTGTCCCGTTCATAGCTTAATTGAAATTGGTGATGACTAATGTCTTGTAATGGTTACAGTAGCTTCTTTTCCAGAGCTTCAGTTGTTTGTAAATGGTGTTTAGTAAATTAAAAGTAAACATCAAAATGATAACTTTGGTTTCATGGAAGAGAAACTACAGTAATTACATGTTGGGTATTGAACTGGAACATGTCATAGAGTTTCAGTGGGTTTTGTCCATGAAATTTTGTTTAGTTTTTAATTTTTTTTTTTTTGAATTTAAAATGAGCTTTTACAAGTTTAACCTCCTATATTAATGTTATACGTACATTTATACTGACGACATGGGAGGCATGTGAAAATATTGAAAAATTTACAATTTAAGTATAAATACATCAAATGTTAGAGGAGGTTCCAAAAAATTACCCTAAAAAATAAGTACATATTTTTTCAAAAAAGGAAAAAGACATGTCGTTTGCCAAGAAAACTATAGAACGACTTGTTAAGTCAGTTTAGACTTTAGAAGCTAGAATGACAATCGACAGTCACGCGATCGCAAAAATGAAAATGAAATGCAAGTTCAATAGTTCACCAGCAAAAAGCAAAAGAAAACTCGGCACTGGCTGCCTGTTTTGCCTTGTTTACCAACACCAATAGTATGAATATGTATGCTCACCTCACTGCAATCGCTGGAAAACAAAAATTAAATCCCATTCCACTCAAAAATATTGATTCCTTATCCACTGAAAATTATGTATTGCTTAAACTAAAAAGTCATGATGAAGTCACATAATTTATTATGTGTATATTTCAACCAATCATATTAATTTGCATACATACATGCTAATCAGTAAATAATTAAAGAACAATGCTTCTATGTATGTATGTATGTATATATATATATATATTGTCATTATCTAATAAGAGCATCTTTACTTTATCAAAGTAAGAATGTATACTAAAATACAAAAATTTATAGATTTTAATACATTAGAGACTATATTTTTTTATCTGTTAGTAGCATACTCATTTTGTTAAAATGAGAATGTCATCACTAGAGAACTATATATATATATATATATATATAATTCATGATATACTCTATTAAAATGCTAATATCAAGTTTGGGCTATTTGCACCAAACTTGATATAGTCTTAGCACTGTAAATAATAATACTTCTGCACCAAACTCAGTATAGTCTATTAAAGTATTAATTTTCTCCAGACTCTCAAATGGATGCCTTAAAAGTAAATTGATATTTGATTATTAGATTTACTGTTGCCTTAATCTAATATGGTGAGTGGAGTGGTCATGGCCTATCAAGAAAGAAGAGGTAGGAAGAAGTACAGTAGAAAGAACATTCGTTTGAAAACAAGTTAAATAAGAGAGAGAAAACATTTATGAAGAGAGATGAGAAAAAAATAGTAATTAAATTAAATTCATAACATTTAATCCTCACCCTTCTTCAATGTGTTTTAATCTTATGTTTAAAAATTTGCGTTTGAATTTATGTTAAAAAATATGTCCTTTAAACCTGCCTTATAAATATATATGTATATAGAGAGAGAGTTATAAATATAAAATTATAATTTAATGTATTAGAAGATGAGTTTTTTTTTTTAATAAGGAATAACTTATTTTAATAAAATAGAAGATTCTTGTTGGAACATTAATATTTACATTAACAATACGAATATTTACATTACATATACACCTTCTTCTATATGAGCTTACGGTCCGGGTTAGTAGCGTAATATTGCTCCTCAGGGCGGCGCGGCACTTAGAAAATTTGAAAGTCATGGGAAAGAGGAAACATAATTAATTTGAATTTGTCACGAAATTTATGTAACACACCATCTTAGCTATCAATAATGCAGAGTGCAGAGGACAGAATGCTTAATTATTTATTCACATGACATGCTTTAATTAATTTGTTCACTCTGTTTCCGCTTTCTCAAAGTCTCTCTCTATCTCTCAGTCACTATTAATTCAGTAACCATAACCAGCGGCAGTGAACACAATCGACTTGAGTCTTGCTCTCACTCACATGTACACATCGATCATTTTCACACCAAACGTACGTCACGAGGACTGTTTTGTAATTGGTTAAGCAGATCTGTAATTTTCCCTGAAGCCTTCCATATATTAATATAACCATGACCATGCATGGAGAAGCGCCCGCATGCACGGGTAGCTTGAGAGAAGTAGTTGGTAAACACACACTTTTACTCAACAGTTGAGTCATTAACAGACACACCGCAATCCTTCTTTTGTAGTTCTATCCAATTTCCCACCAAGATAATCATAAAAGATTAAATTATATATATATATTGAACTATATATGTTCAACAAAAGGGAAAGAACTCAATATGGTGGTGCTAACAATGAAGGGAAGCACTCATTAGACACGCAAATACACAATAAAGCATCTTTTCTTGTATCATCATCTTATCAATCATAGGAATTGCTATAATTCCCATACGGGGTGCCCCTGTGTTTGTTACGGAGACTTGACTCAGAAAAATCACCACAATTCCAAGAGTTTGCAGCTATTGAACATCCCTCTCTGTCCCAAAAACATAAGCACCTGCAATATCCAAAATTTGTCAATATACATGTATCAAGAAACAGCAAATAATTAATGTTGCAATAAGATTATTTACCAAGTGTAGGCATTAGAAAGGACAGAGCAGCAATGCCAGCAATCTTAAGGGGCAGCCCTGTCTTGATCATATCTTTAATTTCAATGTGCCCAGTTGTGAACCCAACAATATTTGAAGGGGTTCCAGTAGGCAACAAGAAAGCAAATTGTGCTCCAATTGCTCCAGGAACCATAAGAAGCAATGGATGAACATGCATAGTTTTTGCTATTTGGATCAGAAGTGGAACAAGGAGAGTTGTTGTGGCATTATTTGATGAGATGAACTCAGTAATAACCGCGCTAATCAGACAGACAATAGGTGCAATGGCTAAATATGGCGCGCCCTCCAGGAAATCCAATGCTTTTGATAGATCATCAGCAAGACCACTAGTCCTGACTCCATCGGCTATAGCAAAGCCAGCCCCTAAAAGCAATATAATGTTCCAAGGTAGCTTCTTGCATTTGTTCCAATCCATCAATTTTTCTCCCTTTTGCTTCAAGCTAGGAATTATGAACAACAATGTTGCCATCACAACCTATATATGCGTGTGTATAAATATATATTAATAATACAGTTAAAAATCATTTAAAAGCTTGATTGAACATGCCTCATTTAATTATGTTCTCAAATGATAAATAAAAGACCAAAGAGTACTCACACTAGCAGTTCCATCACCGGCACGGTCATTGAAGAGTGCTCCCCAACCTGGAATGTCATCTGTTATTGATCTTGTCATCCACAATGCTATTAGCATCTGCATCATTCATCTTAAATTAACTTGAAGACATTTCCAATAACAGTATTCACATCAGGTAAAAGAAAAAAAAATTACAGCTCTGCTCACCCCAAATACAGCTAGTACCATCTTTTCAGCAAAAGCCATTGGACCTGCCAAAAAAACACCAGACAATAAAATTAAGCCATTGAACATTAATTAGCTGTAGCTGATGATACGTGTTTCATTAATTGGGCAGGCAGCAGGGTCTTACCCAACATGTCAAGCTCTCTCTTTAGATGTGCTTTGTCCAAATACTGGGAGAGAGCCGGCCCAGATCCCCTTGAACAGTAGAACAAGCACAAAATAGCCCACAAAGCAAGGAAAATCACTAAAGCCAAAGGGAACCCAAAACAGAACCACGTACTGAAGCTGATTGGGTCTGCTTCTGGAAAATAGGTCTTCCACATGCCCACCAAAATTAGATTAACACCTGTTCCAGTAAGTGTGCTCATCCCTCCTACAGCTGCAGAGTATGTGACTCCGAGCACCACAGCTTTGCAATACTTGCTAACGAGGGTTGATTGAAGGGGACCCTCTGGCAAGTTCTGTAAGATCCCAGTGGCCACTGGCATCATCATCACTGCTGCTGCCACGTTATGCATCCACATGCTCACAAATGCTGTCGTGCCACATATCCCAAGAAGCAGCAGGGGCGGATTCAGTGGCTCTCCACAGAATAGGATAGTTATCTGTAGTTATTATTATTATTATTATATATATATATAGTATAGGATTGTCAACAAATAATTAATTCATCTTCATCACTGATAATTTTTCCAAATAAGAAATCGTAACAATTAATGACGTGATATGATGTATTATGGGAACTTACATTTAAGGCCAATCTTCTATGAATGTTGTAGTGCTCAACGGCAAGGACAAGAATAAAACTGCCAAGAACAAGGGCAATAACATCATCCATGTAAGAATGAGCAACAGTATCAGCAGAAGTGATACCAAACAGAGGAAACAGAAACAGAGGTGCCATAGAGGTAATGGGCATGGGCACGGCTTCTGTGAGCCACCAAGCGAAGACCCAAGCAAGAACACCCAACATGTTCCTGCTTGTCTCCTGCCCATCGAGCTTCACACATACACATATAGCAGCGCACAGGAGAGGTCCTAGGAGGATGTAGAAATTGTTTGGTGTGAAAATGGTTTTGATTATGAAATGGGAGCTTGGCGACCGTTGGATTTGACCATGGGTAGGTAGAAGTGGGGACTTGATGTCACCAGAATTTGGATGAGCTTCGTGGTCACCGTTCATTTCGCAGTGATCACACACAAGAAACGCGAGAAAATTGAAGGTGTTGCTCGAAAATGGAGGTTGCTGCATGCCTTGGCCTTTTTATATGCCAAATGTGAAGAAGAAGTAGAGGTAGACAACTTCTCTTTCCCCGTTTGTTTTCTTGTGCGCAGTTCGTTACCTTTCAATTTTGATGGATCCAATGATAGACGGCCAAGTGGGCACCAAACCTCCACGATTTTAATTTGACAATATACTCCAGCGTTGTAAGAATTGAACAAGTCATCATTAAATATTTTATCATGGACTGATGTGGAATTTTGGATAGAGCACCGATGTTTAAATTAAAGTTTGATAAAAATATACTCAAAATAATACTGTTTTCGTTGATTTTTTAAATAAATTTAAAACAACATTAATTATTATTTTGAGTGAATTTTTTATCTATGCGTAGATTCTCTATCTAATATATATATATGGATGGGTTGAGAGTTAAGAGTCGTGGAGAGAAGATAAAGAATATGAAGTCGAGGCAATCTGATTCAGATTTTTTTCCCTTTTTTTTTTTTTTAAATACATATATATACCACAGATCTGCTGGAGTTGAAAATGATGTATGTTTTACACGTGGGCAAAATTTAATTTACAAATTTGCTTGATGACGAAGATTTAGCTTCCGTATCAGCTTGGTTAAGCATTAATCAAGAGCCTACCGAGGTTTCCTATAAATCATAATACTGTATGTAATCATCAAATGAGGTCTGAGGTTCATATTTAATTAATAAATAAAATGACAAGAGGGAGAGCCCAACACCACAATCTAATCCAATTATTGCTCGACTGTCAGACCACACTAATTTGTAAACCTTGTTCATAATTCCACGTGTCAGAGGATCTTTTTTTTGGGGTCAATAATGCAACATATGGGCCAAAACGTGGGCCCCACCCATCAATAGACCTGTTGGGTCATGTGTCTTGTCTTTCGCCAATCTTCTCACATTATGGCCGGTTATAAAAAAAAAAAAAAAAAAAAAAAAACACCAGCAGAGGTGATGACTACGATTTGCATCCTTTTTTTCTTCGAATTTGCCCATTTTCTGGCTTAATCTAGCTTATGTCCCTTTATATTCAATTATTTTTTTTTTTCATTGGTAAGCAAGAAAAGAAACAGCACATTAAATCAATCTGGTTGTTTAATTTAGAGAGTCGTCAACATAAGCAACTCAAAGACAGAGAACAATTAAGAGTTGAGAGTTTGGAGTCCACACTCCTGCATAGGCGGCCGCTCGATTAAATATTTAATGCCAGCTACAACTTACCACTTCAATTTTTATTTTCCTTTTCGAGTATTTTAAGTAGACTTTAATTTTACCAAGAAATTAAGAGATGTGCTCGAATGTGTGACGTAATGATGGTTATGCATGCATGCATGGATATACAATTTAAACGATTTTATTGTCACGATCCCGCAGCGAAGGGGCTGTGCCTGAGACATAATTTTTCTCGATTTTTTACCTTACAATTATTGTCTGCCTGCATCATACTCTATCCGATAATATGCCACGTAATGGCTATTATCGCCGTCCTAGACAAGTGGATGTTAGTTTATTAGTTAATGTTCCTGATTCTAGATGTTGTTGCATTTTCAAATGACAACCAAAGCATTCCAATTGAAGGCAGCCATTTAATTTAAATGGCTTGTCCGGTTGTTGAATTCTAAGTAATGTGATTAAAAACAAGACACGACACGTCTGAGGACTGAGAACATCATTCAATAAAAAAAGATTTTGATCAATTTTTTTATAAAGCGCAAAAAACGTAATTCTACAAAGATTTGGACAATTAAAAAATATTTTTAAATAAAATACTTAAAAAATAAGTATTTAATAAAGCACCAAAGGCATAGTTTTACATAAAATAAGTTAGATACTTAGAAAATACTTCTAAGTGAAATGTTTAAAGGGTGAATCTTCAATAAAGTGCTAAAGGTGTAATTTTATAAACGAAGAGTAATACTACATATCCCAAATTTTTTGTTCCAAATAACCATCCCAAATGATTTGGCATTCATTAATTAGTTACAATTAATTTACTTGAATTTGAAAATAACATATCAACCAATTAATGAATACCAAATCATTTGGAATAAAAAATTTGAGATATGCAGTATTATTGATAAAAGAATGACTTGGTTCTATTCTTCAATAAGAATAACCTAGGTACTTAGAAAATACTTTTAAGTAAAATGCCCAAAGACATAATCTTCAATTAAGCACTAGAAACATAATTCTATAAAGAACTACCTAAATTCATTTTTTACGAAGAATAACCTAGGTACTTAAAAAAATAGTTCTAAATAAACGCCCAAAGGCAAGAATCGAGAAAATAACAAAGGGAGTGATTCTACAAAATTGACCTAGGTCTATTCCTTACAAAAATGACGTGTACATAAAAAATACTCCTAATAAAGCGCATAGAACAACATTCTACGAAATGAGCCTATAAGTGAACAAACATTCTACGAAATGAGCCTACAGGTCAAAAATACATTATACTCATTTAGCCTACGAGCTAATAAATATTTTAAGAAATACTTACGAGTGGGTAAATATACATTTTACGTATTACACCTATGAGCCAACAAACATTCTTTGGAATGCACCATGGGCACATACATATTCTATGGTATGAGCCTATGGACTAACAAATATTCTATGAAATGTGCCTACGGGCAAATATACATTTTACAAAATACACTCACAAGCCAACAAACATTCTACGGAATGCACTCATTGGCATATAAACATTCTATAAAATGAGCCTATGGGCTAATAAACATTCTACGGAATGCACATACGGACAAATATATATTCAAAAAAATGAGCCAACTGGTCAATAAACATTTTACAAAATGTGCCTACAGGCGAATGCCGTAAAATCAATCCTCTCTATAAGAAACCAACATAAAGGCCAAAGTCAAGCACAATGCTATTAAATGTCAAGAGCCCAAAAAAACATGACAAGTGTCCAATAAATATTTGTCATTAACAAGTATTGACATATATAGATATGTTTCTCCATGCAACTTGACTGCCACATGACTCCTCCAATCAACTCAAGTTGCCTATATAAAGGCCAAGACCTCCCCTCTCCATTTGAAGGTAAGATGAATAAAAGGTACAAAATGTTACTCATCTCACTCTAAAATTCTATCTCTAGAAATTGAATAAAAAAGTGTTGATTTGAGCATCATAAGATTATCACCGACACATCGGCCCCCATTGATTATTATTTCATTTTACAGAATAATTAACCACAATAAGATGTGTGATTTGAGACACTAGCCTTAACAACAGTTTGATTTAGAAGAAAATTCGGAACACAAATCAACTACTGTACATTGATCAATAATTTGTATCACGAATATCAGTCGTTCACCAGAATGTTAATACTATTAGAATATTTAATAGATTTTAAGTAAAATGGTCATTTTACCCATCAGTTCCTAGGTATTTTCTTTACTTGGCACCATAAATAATAAAATAAAATTAAAAAGAAATATAAAATATCAAAATCTAGCAAGCTCTTAGTTTTAAAACAAAATCCACAAATGATTTTGATCCCTAACCACAATTTATATCAAAGCATTCATCAGCCATATAAAACCAAAAACAAAATAAATACATCTCACTATCTTCTTCTTTATCTTCTCTCTTTATTAATTTTTAGGGCTCACAAAATCAACATAGAATTGTATCAAATCTCTCATCACTAAATCCTTCAACCATTTACAGTAATTGATAAAAACATGTATTAAGCTATAAAGACCGACCATTGACGAGTCTTGTGGTGGTTCCAGTTATCTATGAGGCTAGCAGAAGTGGCAATGGCAGCAACGATCAGCAGCATTTCTGCCTATGACATTAAAAATTGGGTGTTTATGAAATCAAATTTAAGGAATGGATTGATTAGGTTTAAGAATTAGGGTTTTTGGTAATTTGTGGATTGAGTTTGATTATATAAATTTGTGAAGGTAATTTAAATTTTTTAATTAAGGAAGAAAATTAGAGTGTTAAGTATATTTATTTAAATGATGAGGTTATTTGCACATGAATGATGCGTTTATCAATTGGCAATCAGAATGGATATGAATCAGAATGAGTTAGAATCGAAAGCATAAATAAGTTGTTTACTTAAGCCGTATAAATCAGAATCGGAATAGATTGTATTCCTATTGATGTGTTTACTTTGCCTAAAAATTGAAATGGATTGTTTTAAGTTATTAAAATGCCATCAGTTAAATAATAATAATAATTGTGATTTATTATTATTAACAAATATTGTTAATAGTACTAACAACAACAATAATGAAAATAACAATAATAATAATGAAAATAACAATAATAGTAATCATTATTGTTGTTGTTACTATTATTATTATTTTTTTCATTATTTTTAACAAGAAGGATAAGAGTAAGAATAAGAACAATAACAATCATGTAATAATATAATAATATTCTAATTAAGGACAAAAGTAGAATTATTAAATTTGGGTGGGGTAAAATGGTGAGTTAACCACATGTTTCATTATCATTCCTCCTCCTATCTTAACAAATAAACACCATTAATCATTCCTATTTTGGATTTCAATTCCTCAATCCTACAAATAAACACATCATAAAACCTACTTTGAACACTCACAATTTAGTAAATTTTATATTACTAAAATATTCATAAAATAATTTACCGTAAAGAATAATAATACATTATAATTGTTTGACACTCATTAAAATTTACCTGGTGTTAAATCTATATATCTTTTATCTTGATATGAATCTAACTTTCATTAAATAAAAAAACAGTATTAATTTTAAAAATTCATTGAAATAGAGAAGTAAATATGTAAATGAATGCATAAAAAGGTTTTTTTTTTCTGTGTTTTTTCCTTTGTAAATTAATTGTTTCCACTTCACCTACACTCCTCTAAAATATGTCTGCAGTATCTTTTCATTCTTCCTCCAATGACCTCAATTAATTACAGTGGTGGAGAGCTAACAACTACATCTTTTTTCTTTTTCTTTTTCTTTTTCTTTTTCTTTTTTCCCCCTATGTATAGAAACTAGTGATGAATTGAAAAAGAAAAAGAATTCATCAATCGTTCTATTTTAGAACAGAAAAAAAATTAATTATAGTTTTTTTTTCCACAGAGGATGATTATTTTTTAGAAGAAAGAAGAAGAAAGTTGTTAGGTTTAGTAATTAATTTTATGGGCAATGGAGAGAAAAATAAATTACTTATTGCAGATATTTAATTGAGGATTACTTATGGTACTTGTAAGTGTGTGCAGAGTAAATATTAAAGTTTAAGCAAAGATGGTTGGTGTGAGTGGTTCGGCACTCTCACTTCTTAAGAGAGGTCAGGGGTTCAAGTCCCGCTCTCGTATGGAATCACCACTTTGGCCAGCACTTTACCCCTTACAGGCCGACCCGGTGCAAGCAGGGATTAGTCTGAGTTGTGGTATGGGCTTAAAGGTGCCTCCTATAGTTGGGGCTCACCCAGGACCACCTCGTGGTTCAAACAAAAAAAAAGAGTAAATATTAAAGTTTTAAAATTATTGAATGAGCGAGTAAAGAAAAAGAGTGTCTAAAGTATTATTTAAAGTGCAAATAGTTATTTTTTTATCATATTAAAAAAGAGTGCCTTTAATTGAATATTAGTTACAAAAAATAGTTATTTTTTTATCATATTAAATATTAAAATTATAATTATCACGTCATTAATTATAAGCTGTAGTTACCATTTTGGTGGACAATTGATATAAATCGTAAACTTAAGGTGAAAAATTAAATAAATTCAAATTTTTGTAGCATTTTTTATAAAAAGATAAACTAAAGGTAGATGACTGATAATTTCTCAAGATTAAATGTAAAATCTAAGTGGAAGAGTGTTGTGGGGAAAGATTCCAGCTACATACCCAGCAACATTCCAACCCAAACTCAGCAAACCAATCTATGCAGAATCATAATGTGATGTGATCAAATAAACAGACAAATTAAGTTTCATTAGTTAAGTAAATCTTATATTGGAAGTTGATGGATTTAAATTTAATTAATTAATTAAATTACCTTAGTTAATGATTTCCAGAAAGTAACATCATTGTGGCAGAGGGATGTGCATAGAATCTTGATCTAAACCTCCCAAACTTAAGAACTCAAACTGTACCAAGCTTCATCCAAGAGAGCAATTATCCCAATAGCTTTCTGCAAATAAATTTATAAAGGCGTAAGGCCCATTTGTAATTGAAGGCATATCTAGAAACACAACAAAATTTATTAAACTAATAATCATAATAAGCACGCAGATCATGTACATATTACTTTCTTAATTACCATCAGAAAAAGAATTGACTTTTGCTCATTTGCTCATTAAATATGATTTCCTTTGAACAGATATTCAAAGGGACAATGCTTGCTTAAAAGATTTTATTACGTTTCAACACGTAAAAAGTTGATATCATTCATAGAACATAATGGTAAACCTGTGTCTAAGACATAATGGTAAAAGAACATGCTAAATTATCACGATACACGAGTAACCTCAGTTACAGAAAACCACCATTTACTTTGTGGTTCCATATGACATTAATTCTAGCACTTTTGAGTTCTTAAGTGTAATAACATACTCCCCATGATCAAAGTAAGATGAAAACCAGATATGCAAAGAGAACCGCCACCATAAACGTATGGTGGGTGGGGAAAGGATTCCCGGAATTGGTGAAGTATTGCAAAATAATTATAAACAAAAAATAGGCTAAAGTAGATAAAACTTCTGTGAGAAGGAACAGATGAATACCTTCTCAATCAAATCTAAAACATCTTGATTGTCTATAAATTCAATGTAGCTCCAATTAATCTCTTCTCTCCTATACTCTTCTTGCTCCATTTTAAAAACATGCTGAAAGAAATGGGGTGAAATATAAGATAGCACCACATATCCTTACTGAAAGTACAAGCTCACCCTACAATACAACATTGAGTACCTCATTAAAATGTTGCTGCAACTTCTCATTAGCAAAATTAATGCAGAATTGCTCAAAACTGCAGAAAAGAAGATTTTAATCAATCAATAAAAGAAAGGAATATGATAGCCAAAGTGTGCTGTAAAGATACTGCAAAGAAGTTAATGGAAAAGCTATGATGTGTAACCATATGAATCACATGATGTTAAGAACAAGAAAATATGTCGAAATTCTTGAAGAATGTGCTTGATTCAAACAACACAAGCCAACATTTATTAGTATTGGTCTTTCACATTACAATTTCTGAAGCTATTGTAAAGGCCATTCAAAGAAATTAATAAGGAATTTCATACACCATAAACATCTCTGTTTCAATATTCTCATGAGAATTTGTCATATTTCAGGCAACAATATCCTCTCTTGTTGCCCCCTATTTTGGTACAATCTAGTGCATCTCTGTTTGGTCATTTGTTCTTCAATTCCACCATTTCTGTTTGAACAAGAATATTTCACGCCAATACCCCAAAAAAGTCCAGAAACAACAAATTATAACTCGGAGCGTTGGCACATTGGCCGAAAATCACATCCAATGATATTCAAAAGTTTACCATGCACAAAACAGAGACAAAAAATTAGAGAACATTACATGTTCAACATGACACAATATATTGTAACAGCTAAACCCTTTCGTGGCGAGAGATTTCTTGATATTAAAATGTCTACCATGCACATTACAAGTTCAACAGGATATATTAACAGCTGATCCTTTTAGTGGAGAGAAACTTTTTGATAAGCCAAATTCTGGACATAAGGACAATCAAGGTATTATCATCACAAAGTTATTTAATAAATAAATGGTTATAAATTTCTTTATAATAAATAAAATATTCCCCAAAAAAAAAATACGGTTGTTTTGATAAAAAGAAAATATTTAAAGCTTTCAAAGCCATAAATGTCTAGAACCCCAATCTGCATCTGGGAGTTCATATCTTGTCCGACAGATCTAATATACCCAAACGAAACATTAATATACCCAATATACCCATACACAAAATTAATATGCAAATTAATCGTTATTGTTAATACTAATATTATTTTTAGAAAAGAATAATAAAACATCTTAATATTTTCTTTCAGTGATGTGATTAGAATATGCAGTGTTTAATTAGATAAAATAGCAAATTACTTTTGCGCAAAAATGGTATCAACCAAAAAGAGGAGAGGAGTGATAAAAGCTACTTTCAGCTAACAAAAAGAACACAGATCAAAGCATATCCTAAGCTATTAAAAATACCAAAAACTTGCTTAGGATATACTCAAAATGGATCCAGACTAATAAAACACTCACCATAACAAATCCAAAACATAAATCTCAAGCACTCGCCCCAAAATAAGATAAAAATTAAAAAATTAACATGGAAGAAAATAAGAAGAAAAGAACAAATATTTAAAATTGGTGGCTTATAGTGAAATTTCAAAGCCCTATAGCAAATTCAATGCCCATTAGGCAAGCCTATAAACAATCCAGGCAAATTACAACATCCATGGGTTTTGACAAGACAAAAAGTCAATTGAAATCATACCAATTCAAAGACACAAGAAATCGAGAAGTTGCAGATGTGACCATCGCCATCGCCAGCGGCTGATCCGTGCCGGAAATGGCCACCGAAAGCTCACACCTCCAGTTTGTGACAACTGCACAACTAGCATTAAACACGATTTGCTGCCACTGTACTGCTTTTTGTGATCACCACACATCGCCAGCCCATGCTGTGGCCTCGCGTGCGACCACACCAGCCACGAGCACTGCTACACTTTCGCTGAATCAAGAAACGCAGCCCGATTGCAAAACTTCCGCCACGCTTTCGCCATGGTGGCTGTGGATGTAAGCATCTACCTAGGTCGATTGAGAGTGGCCGTAAGGAGGCTAGGGTTTCAAGTGGTTTTATGAGAGGAGTTTGGTGAGAGAATGGGTGGAGCCTCGACACTTGGAAAAAAAATCGAGGGTTTCTTTTTAGTTTCAACTTTTTATTTCTATTTTATAATAAAAAAATTTTAAATATTTAATATTTTTAAATTTATAAGGAAAATGTGGTCGTACCAACTCACGTGAAAAGACAATATTTCTTGATTCCCATGATATTTTATTTTAAATAATATCTTAAAATTTTGGTAAAAAAAAGCACTCAAATTAAGTTAACATTTAAATTTTATCATGAATTCTTGATGTAATATATTTTATCATAAAGTCGTCATTTATTCTTGACATAATTTATTTCTATCACGAGTCTATCATTAGTCTGTAATGAATACTTAATAGATACAAAATTTACCACGACTCTATCATGCTTTTATGACATACGCCATTTTTCTCTTTAATCATCACAAAGTCATTCGTCATTTTTATTGTCGCTTTTAACAGAATAGATATAAAAAGTTATATTTACCACCAAATATCAAGATTTGAAAATTAAATAAAACTAAATTGTCCGAAGCATATTGTATATTGGATTGCCGAGTTGAATATATGGAATCCATAATCCAATAAGGATTCCGATACTGAAAGTGTTGACGCTAATTTTTTGGTCAACTTAGAGAATTAAATACGGGAACCATATAATAAATGGAACACAAAGAATTTATGTGGTTCAACACTTGGCCTACGTATACAGGAGCCAAAAGAATAATTTTTCTACTATTCAATCGAGAATTACAACTGAGAGAATTTTTTTTATATCTATTAACATGCTTGTGTCTTTCATACTTAGAGCTCTCTATTTATAATATAATTTTTTTTGTATCAAAGTCGGTTGACTATTCCTTATTGGAGTCATCTTTCTCTACTTAAATAAAATTATACTAAGAATCTGTATTTACTTCCTTTTTTTAAGTAGGTTTGCTTCTGAACTTTTCTTCTAAATTTTCGATTATTTTTTACTTGCTCTTTATGCTCTATTGTTTCATGGGCCTTGCTTTTTGTTTCCTATATCTAGCTTTATGTGACTTTATTTTTGTGTCCTACGTGCTCATTTATCTTCTTCTTCGTGATCTTTAGTCAAGCTTCTAAGTTTGGTCAAACTTTCTTTTTTTAATTCATTATTCTTCACGTGGGCTCCATTCATTTATGCAAGTGATGCAATCCTTTTTTGCTTCCATTTCATGCCCATAATTTCCTCACGTGCTCTCTTTTTCATTTCGTCACATGGTCTCTTTTTTCTTTTTTTCTATTTCCTCACATGCTTCTTTTTTTCCATGCAAGTAATTTCCTCACGTGGGCTCACTTTCTCTTCTTTTCTACATGCTCTCTTTTTCTCTTCCTTCATGCTCTTGGTCAAACTTCCAAGCTAAACATTCTCTCACGTGCTCTTTTTCATGCTCTTAGTCAAGCTTTCAAGTTTTGGTCAAGTTTCTAAATTCCTCACAACAGAAAGTGTGGGAACATATTTTGGGAATTCATCAATCGGCTCAACCCCACCTCTAAAATCTTGATATTTTGTAAGATGAAAGTGCGTCTCTCTCTATCTTTGGTTTGCCCGAAATGAAATCTAAAAATTCATCTAATTTGTCTTCTAACTTCCGCACCCAAATTCGCCCATCAGCAGCTTCCAGCAGACAATGCCGTGCAAACCTCTTGTTAAAGCACCGCTCGTAGAAGCCGCCTGAAGTAGCGCCACCGTGCTAATGGCTGGGTCTCATTTCAAGGACTTAGAAGATGTATTTGCAGTCCAACGTTGTTTTCATTGCGTGGTGTATTTTTTTAGATTACAATACAATTACTCTACTTGAATTAGTGGAATAATTACAATATTAATTGTAAAATTTATATCTATTTGTAGTTAATATTGTAAATTTTATTTGATCGAGTTGCTTGATATTTTGTTGGTGCGTTATGTGTTGGACTCCTGTTTCAACAAATTGTACAGCAGGACGTTGCTCGCAAAAATTCTAACAATCATCCTCAAGAGCCATCTATATGCTACAAGGAAAGATCCTTTAAAATTCGGCAATTGCAAAGTATGGATGTCTTCATCTTAGACCTCAATTCATTAAGATTCAACATGCCCCTTCACCTGAGTACACAAACATTTAATTTCATAAAACCCCTGTCAACAAATTATTAGCATATTACAAGCTCTAGATATCAAATAAACCTAAACCGAAAACTGGATTCCTTGCAAATTCATCCAACGGCTTGAAACGGATTTCCGCACTTTTGTTGAAGTATAAGAACCTTTATTAAAAAAAGCAATATACATGCATATATAGGAACATAATCGGGTTACATTATAATCAATCCAAAGGTTGAGAATAATGCTGACGTGAATTTTTTTTTCTTTGAAATAACTAAATAATATATCTTCTTTTTTTTTTTAATAATGATAGAGTCACAAACGATTTTGTGCAAATTAGTGAGTACAAATAGATGTGGACCTGAAGATTAACTAAAAAGTAATAACAATTATTTTTTTTCAATTAGGTGGACTCATAATGGATTTATACAATTAATCTCCTTATGCCATATCAATTTGTAATTTGTAATCATACTCTATGTGAGAACTGATTCAATTTGGTTTGTGGACCTAGATGCAATTGACGAAGAATTTATGGGCTTTAGTGTAGATTGACTTCAGTTGAGGGTTATTTTGCAAATATTTGCTGATGTGGCAAAAGCGTTAGAAGGTTGTTATTTTTGTTCCAGATTTTTTTTCTCAGAAACACCGGTATAAAAAGGATGATGCACGGCACCTAGTGTTACATGGTTTTCTTTCTCTTGTTTCTTGATGATTTTGGATGATTCTTGTTTCTTTGGAATCAGTGTAATTTCATCTGTAATCCTTGATTTGTTTCACGTCAAATTGATCAATAAAAGTATGCTAGTTTTTCTTTCAATTGTTGAAGCTTGGTTACTGGTTCTTTTTAATTCTTGATTCTGTTTTGATTCATTTTTGTTCTTGATCTTGCATCTTGGTTAAGATTCACTTTCATTGTGTTGTTGTGATCGATTTATTCATACTATGAAACTCTACAAGTGGTATATAGAGCCTAGCTGATATTTGGCAAAGATATCTCTTCCCAAACCAGAGACTGAGAAGTTCACAATGAAATAAATTGTTAAATAATTTTGTAAATTTTTAGTCATGGAATCAAAATATTGTTAAATAATTTTGTAAATTTTTAGTCATCGAATCAAAATTCCTATCTTCTCAAAGAAGAATTTATATTCCTTACCACGGTAAATATTGAATTTATGTGGAGATTAATATCCGGTCAATTTATTCCAATCAAATAAAATAAATTGTTAGTCCTTCCTCAGTTGTACAACTGAAAGCAGTCTTCTCCCTCGCCAAATGTAAGTGGAGTAGGCATTCCTCGAATATTAGCGAGGGTTAAAATTTGGGCAGTACTTTATGGAAATTAATGTATACTAGTCTTAATAATAGTCTGATTTGTAAATATCAATTAGAGTCTCATACTATATGAGTTGTAGTCTTAAACAATAGTCTCAAGTTTAAAAAAAATAAATAAAATAAAATAAATGGTTGAAGATTTTAAATTCACCTCCTCTCCTGTCAACAAACATAGCCTAAATTGAATGTGTTGTAATTTGAACTGAAACCGAAAAAAAAATTTATAAATACATTATCCGCAATGCACTGAATTGTCAGTGAATTTCTTCTACAATGCCTCATCACTAGAATTTAATATGCAAAAAATAAGGTCTGCAATTAAGAAAAAAGATAAATTGATTTATTTATTAATTGTAGCTAGCTTGCACTTGCTTTTATAAAATATTATGGAAAATAATGTTTATTTAAAAAGAAAATGGTTCTCAGAAATCTCCTGGCAGCAAGGCAACAATGATCATTATATCTTGCGAAAGGCTCTTTATTACAATACACTTCGATAAATAAATATTTAATTTGTTAATAATTTTGATAGTGTATTAAATTAATAATTTCACTAATGCAAAAGATAATAATTTTTTTAAAATCTTTTAAGACTTGATGAAAATATAAATTAATAATCAATCAAATATAAAAATTAAGAATGAATAAAATATAAAATTCATGACATTAAAGACTTTTTTTCTTATAACTTCAATTATCTACATTCAACTCTTTGCAAAAATATTCATCTAAAATTGTTTATTTTTTATTTATTTCTAAATTGAACTCAACCTTGTCCTTAATTGTTTTTTATAAATTTAAAGTTATTATTGCTTGAGATGCATTTTTTATAAAAATATTTGATAAAACAAAACCGCCATATTAATCATGATCATCATCAACATAGGAATCCACTACCCTTGAATAATCTCTTCAACAAGAAGCGATTTCGTCATTGTATCATTTTCACTAGAAATAGCTTCATGCAATTCATGGACTTGCAACGTCCAAAACAATTCGCAATGGTTGATGTCAAAAAATCTCTTTATAAGTTAAAAAATATTTATTTATCAATATATTAATAAATTATTCATTTATTAGGTTTGTCAAAATAATATTTTTCTCTTGCGCCAATAATATTAATTTATAAAAATTTTACTTGTATATGTATAATAAGATTAAATTGTATCACCGTTGTATGAATTTGCGAACAATAACCAACATTTTTCTTTGTCGAAAGTTTCAGGGCGATGAATGCTGTGAAAGGTCAACTCCCATACTCTAGAACATCTTCGTCTCTATATTTATGTGATTATGACAAATTCTTTTATTAGATGGAAATAACTCATTCCACCAATTTTTATTTATTCTCCGAACATCATCCACGAGACTGGCTGAAATGCTAATGCTTGCTTGTGTCGTGAATTTGTGAGAGGAGCATGCTTTCCTCTTCCTGTGTGCTCATGTTGTGTACTGGTCGACTTTTGTCACGAATCGACAAATTTTGACGTGCATCCAAGTCTTTCAGCAACAACCATCGCCGCTTATATATTTGGCACTCAATTTTCTTCAAACTCCAGCATCATCGCCTTTCCCGGTATCCATAGCAATAGCACCAAGTACGTGCTTTGAAAGCACCACAAACAACATAAACTTTCAAAATTTTTTTTTTTCACTCAATCAAAATAATCTATTATCAAATAAATAATTATGAAAAATCACCCAAACCAAAACAACTTGGAAACCCTAAAATTTTACCCGCTAGTCATCATCGTCGACGCCGCGTCGATCAGCAGCAGGCTACGACCCTTCGCGCCGCGAGCAGCTTCACGAACCGGCATCGCGCTCCTGCCTCATATTTCCACCGAGAACGGGCACTATTGGTGGTTGTGTTCGCTGCGGTCTAGCCATTGGCTATGTGACCCTTGTGACGTCGATGGATGGGAAAAGCGAAAAACCCCCTTTGCTGTTGAGCCTGAATAGAGAAGGAAGAAATTGAGCGCTTGCTGTGGGGCAGGAAGAAAAAACAATTTTTGTTTATCCATCGCTCGAATTTAATATTCCATATAATGTTCCAGACAAAGAGGATCACATTCAAGGCTCCCCTAATTTTCTTATCCTCCTTATCTAAATTAGATATTATTATTTTATTATTTTCCTGCATCAGGATCACTGTCCAGTGGTAAATGCTTAGGTGCGCTAAAGCACATACGTTCTCCTACGAACTGAACACTCGCATCCTGCCACACCAAGAATGCGGGTCCCATTAAACTGCCACGCATATGATAAGACTACACAACATCACGCCAGTGGCCATCAAAGCACCACTGGTTGTCACGTGTACCCCCTTTTCAAATCAGACAAAGCGTGCAGTGTCGGTGCATTAAAACTCGCCGTGTATAAAACGAAACAAAGGCGGAGTATTCAATCAAAAACCGGAAGACGCGCTCTTGATTTGAACGGTTACCAAAACAAAGAAAATGAACCAACGTTGTTGTTGTTTTATGATTCTCTTTCTCTCCACGGTCCCTCTCATGGCCGCCGGCGACCGTAAAGGAGCGCTGGTTGGGGGATGGAAGCCGATAGAGGACCCGAAGGACCCGCACGTGATAGAGATCGGGCAGTTCGCGGTGACGGAGTACAACAAACAGTCAAAGCACGAGCTGAAGTTCGTGAGCGTGGAGAAGGGCGAGACTCAGGTGGTTTCCGGCACCAATTACCGGCTGATCTTGGTCGCCAAGGACGGAACTTCGACCAAGAAGTTTGAAGCTGTCGTTTGGGAGAAGCCATGGGAGCATTTCAAGGCTCTCACTTCGTTTAAGCCTATTGTTAAATAGGGTGTTTAACTAATAACAATGCATGTAATCTCAGAATGATAATTAAAGTTATTGTTATGTGAGCGATGATATTACTTTACTGTTCATGAATCATTATTGAGAGAATAAAGGTGATGGGTGAGTGAGTCTTTCAGATTATAATTTTCCATTTTCTTTTTTAATTGTTGTTGTTGATGATTATTACTTATAATTTTACATGCGTTCCGCCCTGATCTCTGATTTTTATTTTGATTAATGGGTGAAAGTGACGTGATAACTGATACATAAGCATTTGATTGGAGCTATTGCCCGGCGATCAACGATGGTTGACCTGCTACAAAACTGCTGATGACCGGATGGGCATTACCCGCCGTTTAGAGGCTCCGTTATAGTTTTTATAGCTTTTTAAATACAGGTTTAAGAAGATTAATGGGGCTTGAGATTTTATTAAAAGAAATTAGTTGTTTGGTTGCTTAAGGTGTGTTTTTATTAAATGTCGTAAAATTATTTTAATCCATAAATGAATATTAGGAAAAATGTAAAATAACATTATAAAATAAACGGAAGATATTTTAGATTAATCAGTTCTAAATAAAATCTTACAATTTTTCCTTTTAAAATTTTAAATTTTGAATCTTTGTTAACAGTGATTAAGTAGTTTATTTAATCTAAAAATTTTACTTAAAATTTAACCAGTTAATATATAAAAATTTTATAAAGCAATTTCAACTATTAGATAAGTCATACTATATATGTAATTAGAGATGCTTATTTTTTTTAACTTAATGACTTAATTGATTGCATTTTAGTTAGTTGAATCATTAAATCTCTTTGTTTTTTTCAACTTAGGGGTTGTTTGTTTTTTTTACTTAATTGACTTAATTTCAATAAATTAAGTCATTGAGGGGTTGTTTGATTTTTTGACTGAATGCTTAAAAGAATTCAGTTTCACCATTCAGTTATTTTATAGGTATGTATTTTTTAACTGAATACTCAAAATTAACCAATTTTCGTTTAATTTAATTAAGTAAAAAATTATAACTTAACGTTGAATTAAAAAAAATTTTGAATAAGTTAATTTTAATTTTTTCAATAATACCCTAACAATATCCAATTATTTCCCACAAATAAAACCCTATATTCTAACAGCGTTCTTTTAAGTTTGACGCTATATTCTTCCTCTTTTCTTTCAAGTTCTTATATTACCAAATATTTTGAGTTAATAATAAGATTGCTAAAGGAAATTAATTCTAGGTACTTGTTTATTGTTCACATTCCCTAATTAAGTTTTAATTATATGCTTTATTTTCTTTAATTTTTAAAGCTCCCAGATACTGTAGTAATTGAAATTTCATTGAAATCTCTGTGAGTTATTGGTGTACTAGTTAAAAGATTATGAAATTGCTTATGGTCTCCTTTATTTACATGAAAATAATGCACATTCATTGCTTCCTAAAATCTGCAATTTGTTTAATTATTTTATGATTATTGCGATTATTATCCAAGTGAATCAAATTTGGCATGAAATTTTCTGTTCAAAATTTGTAGGCATTTCTTTGCATGAAATTTTTTTAAATTTTTTGGTTTGCTCATGATTAAAGCAATTCCTTACTAACTTCTAACTTCCATTAACAAAGTGTGAAAGAATAATTATCATTTTTTTTCCTCTTTTAATGTGAAGGAATCCACTGTGCTCTACAATTGTGGACCATTATATGGCTAGCTTGGTCCTCTTTATTTCAATATTTTAGATTGATAAAATTAAGTAGAACAATGAATTAGAGTTATATATCCCCCTCTTTGTAATGAATTAAAGCAATTTAGTTTGATGCTTGATTGTTTTGGTGGTTGTTTAATTTATTTTCAATACATGTTTATCTTGGTATATGGAGGAGTTAATCACTTCAATATTAATGGAGACGTGGCTTAATATTATTTAGAAGTACTGAGCAGTCCTTTGTCTTAAATTTTGCTAGAAATTTTTCGTTTAACATTCTGTGCTAGAAAAGATTTTTATGTAACTATTATCTATTATTAGTTTCATACTGTTAATCCTAAATATAATTACATGTCACGTTACTTAATTCAACTTTATACTAGAGTTAAAAGAATATTATTTTTATTGATTTAAATTTATAAGTATGGTACTTGGATGCCAACAGGCTTGTAGCCCATTGGTAATCAAGGCGCTCGAGTCCCAATTATGGTTGTGGTTTAAAATTTCCTTAATTAAATATGATTGAGTGAAATTAGTTTGTATATAATCTTTCTCCCTTGCGAAATACGAGTGGAGCCAATACGTCTCTCCACTATTTGTGAGGGTTATTTGTCTGAACAAGTATTTCATATAATTTAATGTAATATTATAGTTCCAGTGTATTTATCTTTTAAAATTGTAATATTGTAGTCCCAGTGTATTTATCTGCTGAAATAATAGTTATAAATGTATGATCAGTAACCTGATGTATAATCAGTTCAAAAAAAAAATTCAAGACTCTAATATATTTGTCTGCTAAAATAGTAGTTATAAATATCTGATATATAATCAATAACCTAATATATAATCAGTTTAAAAAAAAAAGTATGGGGCTGGACTAGAACCCGATTGAAAATTTTCCTTCCTTAAATAATTTCCTTTTATTTATTTATTTTTTTTAAAAAAAGAAAATTGTAAAATTCATCCACTTCTGAGGAAGAGGAAATACGAAGGGACAAAAAATTGTGTGGGCCCTGGACATCAAACTTTAATATGGCCACGTGGGGCTTGTGAAAAAAGTCTTTGGATTGGCTTTGACATGTCTATCCATTTTAAGGTCCATGAGCGTTATTAACACGCAGTAGCCAATAGCCGAATCAATCCACCGTTTAGATAATTAAGGTACGGTGACTTTTAAATTAGTGTTGTTGTGCAAAAAACTTATAATTATAAAATAAAAATTTATAATATACGGTTAATATAATTTTTAAATAATTATTTTGATAAAATTATTAAAATATATAATAATTTTTTATTATATAAATATAAAATTAAATTAATTTAATTTTTAAACTACAACAACTAATAAATACTTTAGTATTATAACTTAAAAATATAATTATCGAACTTTATTTCCAAGTAGCGCAAGGCCATTAGCATATGAAGTTGAAAAAGTGGAAAACGTTTTTCCGCAGGCATGTGGTGGATATGTGGTGTGGCTTTTTCTTCTTTTTCCCAAAATGGTTTGTGAAGAGCGTTAAATTGTTTAGTGGGTGGCGAAGCCGAGCATGTGATCGTGAAGGTGGAAAGGAGCATTAGCTTGGCTGTACTGCAAACGCAAGTTGGCCATCACAAACAATTGATAATAATCAAAATAAGAAAATTTGTGGACATGAAGATTGGAGAACATAATGCCTGCCTCATAGTCATAGATTAATATAGATATTGATTTTTTTTTTTTATATAAATGGAGAGATAGATTTTGAGAGAAAATAAATTAATTTGATTGGTTAATGAAATTCAAATTTTGATTATACACATTTTTTTTGGTAATTTTCTATGATCATGCATCATTTTATCAATGTCTATGACTCTACAATGAAAGCAGAAGATATTTAATCCCATCATCGTCGGCATGACATGGAGTCACACTGTAACTGCCGTTGATTGATAATTGATTGACTAAAATCGAAAACGACACAGCACAGTTTTTCAGTAAATAAAAATCTTTAAAAAAATCCATTGAAACACATGAACAGTCTCTTTCTCCCTGCAGACTGTGACAACAATTCCGAAAACAAAATTAAATTCGAAAGCTGAAACCCTAAGCCTAATTAGAAGAAGAAGATACACAATAGGAATCTGTGCATCAAAGCCGAACGCTGAGGCTCTCTCAGCCTCGGCGAGTCGATCGGTCCGGCGCCTCTCGAGCTCAGCCAGTTCAAGTTCAATTAACGAATTAGATCCTGACACAAAGATGAAAGGACTTTTCAAATCCAAGCCTCGTACTCCCGTCGACATCGTCCGCCAAACTCGGGATCTTCTTATTTACGCCAATCGCAGTTCAGATGTTCGTGAATCGAAGCGCGAAGACAAGGTTTTTAAATTTCTTACCCATTTTTGTTCTCTGGGAAAATACTTATGCGTGAAATTGGGGATTGCCTGAATTAGTTAGTGATGAGTGTTTTGAGAGTTAATTTGCGATTTTGATATCTGGATTTGTGAAAACAAGCTGAATCTTTGTCAAAGTTTGTAACTTTTTCTTATTTACTTATTTTAAAAAGTCTACCTTCATTTTTACTGTGGATTGGCCACAATGGCATGGGATTTGACCTACAGATTGAATTTTCTGACGTTGAATTTTAGTAGCTTTGCTGTGACTGCATTTTGACTAGAGGCTGCTTGATTTAGTCATACCTTTAGCGTTTGGGATCCAGTTATATGTTTAATAGCCTTGGCCGATTTTTTGGATGTGATGGTTTGGAGATATTGCACTGACAAATTACTTGAAAGAAAGTTTCATTGTGTATAGAGGTACGAGGTCATGAGTTGAATTGTTAAAGATATCTGCCATGCTTTGAATTGTTTTGAAATTGTTTAATCAAATGGTTGGATGATTGGATCCGTGAATAATGACTCTTCATAATCAAATAGTTGATCCTTCTCCTCTTTTCATTGCCCAAACTAGACTTCCAAGTTAACCTTCTCTTTTTTGTAGATGGCAGAGTTATGTAAAAACATCAGGGAGTTAAAGTCAATACTTTATGGCAATAGTGAATCTGAGCCTGTTTCAGAGGCATGTGCACAATTGACTGCAGAGTTCTTCAGGGAAAACACATTACGTCTTTTGATAACTTGTCTTCCAAAGTTGAACCTGGAGGTAAGCATTATATTGTTAAGTAGAACTACCTCCCAGATTGCCTTTAGTTTTTTCATTAATTTCTTGTATTCCAGTTAAGATTTCAACTTTGTAATGCACGTGTCATCAATAATGTCGTCAAGTTTCACTGCTGAGGTTCAGTTACAAAATACAATGCAGTAAGACACGGCTGTATTTTGCAGGCGAGGAAAGATGCCACTCAGGTTGTTGCTAATTTGCAGAGGCAACAAGTTCACTCAAAGTTGATTGCCTCTGACTACTTAGAAGCAAACATAGATCTTTTGGATATTCTGATTGCAGGGTAAAGCCAAAATTATAAGATATTTTAAGGCTGTTGGGATGCCATGTTATACCATTATGTTTGTACCTGGTGTGTTTTAATTGTTGAAAGCTGTTTCTGTAGTTATGAAAACACAGACATGGCTTTACATTATGGTGCTATGCTTAGGGAGTGTATTCGTCATCAGAGTGTTGCGAGGTGAGTAAGTTAATTAGATTGTACTATTCATTTCATCACTTGACGTGTTTACAGAAATGTGATCCTTTATTTTCGATTGAAATACTGAATTGCAATCATGGAATTGATTCAAATCATATGCCGAGAAATTTGTTTCAAAGTTGAAAATGTTGGGTGACAATAAAGCAATGGGCACATTGCAGGCAGTTTTCTTCTAGTGCCTGTGCTGATATCCTAGACTTCCTTTTTGTGATGATGTCATTTTAAAAAATTGAGTTAAGGTTTAATTTTTTGGAGCCATTTGTCTGTCAAAGTTGTTAGTATATTGATTGATGAGGGTTTTCTAAATGATGTGTATTCACCCTTTTGTTCTAATGGTATAACATAGCTCTTTCAGTTAAGATTTTCAAATTGGTTGATTTCATGATCATTATTTGTTCATAGGCTTCATGTGAATGTCTTAACTTCTCTGGTTTGATTTACAGGTATGTGTTGGAATCCCAGCACATGAAGAAGTTTTTTGACTATATACAGCTTCCAAATTTTGACATTGCTGCAGATGCTGCTGCAACTTTTAAGGTATATACTTAAATAAGAAGTGATAAAGGATCTCTCTCTCTCTGTGATTTTGCCATTAGTTATATATTTTAATAGGAACAACTAAGCTGCAAGTGAAACTTGGTTTTTGTTATTCATCTTGCAGTCCGTTGAAGTTATATTTTCAATTGTTGCTTTAGTTATTCGTTTAATGGTTTTCTAAACTTTATTCGGTTTTGTGGCTGTTGATATATTTTATTCTATATGATTTCTATCCAGCTTTACTTTGGACTTTTAAGTTATGCTTATGCAAGTGTGAGTGTGACGCTCTTGTATACTTTATTGCAGGAACTGTTGACAAGGCACAAATCCACCGTCGCCGAATTTCTTTCTAAGAATTATGACTGGGTAAGTGTTGCTTTTATATTTTTCTATTGTACATACATATGTGTGTGTTGATGCCCACATGAACCCTAGATGAAACGGGTGTTTTGCATTATGCAATGCCCTTCGGTTCTGAATTCATACGAAAGGTAGATGAAGGTAATTTAACGAGACGAATAGGATGTACAAATTAACACCTGGTACTATCTATGGTGATGCATATATTCTGCAAACTATGATATATGTTAAACAGAATTGCTTTTGATAAGTATAAAATTTGAAGGTACGATTTGTTTCATTCCAATTTGTGTGTTCCAATTTGATTCTGCTTTGATCTTGCTTGTTTTAAGTTTTCTGCTTTGAATTTTCTTATATTTGCAATAGCAGAGTTGGCCATATGTACACGTTCTTGATTAATGCACATCATGGTACTTAAATTTTTACATCTCAATCATATATGATATATTTCTAAACTTCTTCTTGTTGCTTTTTCCTATTGAGCAGAGCTTAATATGTTCAAATCCTCTGCTGTTTTCAGTTTTTTGCAGAATATAACTCAAAACTGTTGGAATCTTCCAATTACATTACCAGACGACAAGCTGTCAAGGTGGGAAAACTATGAGCAAGTCAATGGATCACTATCGGTATTTGACTTTTGAATAAGAAAATGAAATGAAAACTAGGCCGGAGCTTTTGCATATGTGACTTCTGAAAATTAGTTTTAACTAACACAATAGTTCTTCATTTTTGGCTGTGGATAGAATTACAAGGTGTTTTAATTGAAGTTACAAATTTCAGAAGGTTTAACAAAGATTGTTATTATCACTTTGTTATTTTTGAAATGGAATATGGCAATAGTGGAATTTATGGTTGGTTGTTTTGGGAGTTGTACTGTTTATTAATAAAGGTTGCGTTACTTGTTACAGCTGTTGGGAGACATATTACTGGATCGCTCAAATTCAGTTGTGATGACAAGATATGTAAGCTCAAGGGAAAATTTGAGGATACTCATGAATCTTCTTAGAGTAAGATACTTTCCTAGAATGCATGTGGAACATATCATTTTCTTGGCTTATCAAAAATTGCAGGGGACTGAACCACTTAACGTTTGATAAACTATCCTTCCATAGAGTTTGTGGTAGCCACCTATTTGATGCCCAACGAGCCATAATTGACTAATAAACTTGTTTATTGATTGAAGTAAAAGCTTTGATGTGTTAAATGCTTCCCTCTTTTAGGAATCTAGCAAGAGTATCCAGATAGAAGCATTTCATGTTTTCAAGGTAGTTCCTATTCTGGTTACTGTGTACATTGTGAATTTATAGTTTTAAGGTATCATATATTCATATGTGTAAATTTATACATACATGTACGTCGTACAGCTGTTTGCTGCGAATCAAAACAAGCCTCCTGACATAGTAAGCATACTCGTTGCCAACAGAAGCAAGCTTCTACGGTTATTTGCTGATTTCAAAACCGATAAAGGTAGAAGGTGTTTCATTTCTATAAATATAACAACATGCTTGAAGATGGTACTTGAGACTTTGTTGACAATTACAAGTTTTCTTTGATACAGAGGATGAACAGTTCGAGGCAGACAAAGCTCAGGTTGTGAAGGAAATTGCTGCTCTTGAGCCAAGAGACCGCCCATGAGGAAGCTTGTTGTATCACTCAAGTGGCAATCTTATTGTGTTATTTTACATAATTTAAATGTGAATCATATAGCGGTCACAGTAGTCAAATAATTGGCTAAGTAAGATGTTTATTTCCCATCCTATGTACTCATATTCCCGCCTTTCTTGTAGTTATTACTTATATATTATAAACTTGTGTTGAAAAAAGAAAAAAAAATGAAGAACAAAAAATTCGTATAAGAAATTAGTTAAATGGCATACTTGGTTTAATTGCAGTACATTAATTACATTCGTATTTACACAATCTTTGATGTGAGTCAGAAGCTATGCTCTCTGCGTACGGTCCAGGTCGCCTTCTTGGATATTAGCCACCTTACCTAGGAGTTTAATGTGACTTGACATGGACGGGGGGCATATTTATAATTTACTGTTGGGTCCTGTGTTTAAGTTAAATGGAGTTAAAATAAATTAATAAACACCAGAGAGTTAATAAAGACTTAAAAGAGAGGAGGAGGCAAGGCAAGAAGCTTCCTCAACTTGGGTCTTGGGAAGGAATGCCACTGATTTTGGCATTTGGCATTTGCGCTGTCTTGCCCCAAACCCAACAAAACAAGACAAGATGCGTTGGCATATTCCACGAATCAATGCGTAAAAGCAATCATCGGACTTCGAGGTTAAACGACACCGTATCCGTATGATGGAGAGAGCTTTTCAGTGATTCTTCCAAGTATGCGCATCAAAGGGCAACTGCGTGACATGATGAATCTTGTACGTAAAAATAAACAAACATACAAACGCATGTATCGGATTGGATTGGTTTGATGGTTTATTTTTGCTACGTAAATCAAATATCAAACAAAAAGGAAATATAGCTCAAAAACGAAGCACAACCTGACCCTGTCATTACCACCACCACCACCATCAGTCTATCAGCTGACTGTGCCTTCTCTTCTCATTCTTCTTTTTAATCTTTTAATCCTGTATAATAAAATATATTCATATGGCACAAAATGGTAACCCCCCCGTATTCTTCTTTTTCTTTTCTTTTTCAATAAATCTTGGATTTCGTTTTCAATGCACTTTCTTTGTTATTTACTAATTTCTTTTGGATTTTAGATTCGCTTGCAAAGTTCTTGGACACTGCAATTGATGCAGCTAAGAGGGCTGGCGAGGTCGGTTCAGTTCAAAATCAAATTTTCTTTCATTTTCACTTTATTGTCTTTATTTTATTATTTATTTTGGAATTGGTGTTATGTACAGATAATCCGTAATGGATTCTATCAAACCAAAAATGTGGAGCATAAAGGCCAGGTATTTCTTTTTCTTTTTCACGAAAATTGGAATTTGTAATTCTTTTATAACTCAGGCAATTGTATTCATGTACATTGATGCAGTACTTATAGGTGGCTATTTAATTTTGAGTTCTGCCCAAGTGAATCAAATTATAGTTCTAGAACTGAAGCTAATAAAGCTATGGGAGAACTGGATAGTAATTGTCAGTTTAAGACCAAAATTTGCTTGAGATGTATTCTATGATCATATCGGCATAAATGTTCACGACTCGTTGGGAGCGATATGTTTGTTGTCCTTGGATGTGCAGAAAGATTTTAGCTTTCTGCGGGAGCAATTCACTAGAATTGTATGTATATCTTAGTTTTAATTCTTATTTGAAATCTATGGTCATCGTGGATTTAAATTTTTGTTCTCTTAGACATCACAAACTACATCAAAAATCCAGATACTACTTTTTGTTTCTCTTAATTTGTTGTTTCCTGGTGACTAAACAAGTGCCTTTGGTAGCCTATGGGGATATGAAGGAACTTAACCCATGTGGTGTGGAATTGCTCCTTATTTTCCCCATCTATATGCAGTTTATCAAAAAAAATCTCTTAGTTGAGATGGAAATTTAGCATTCAAGTTTCAATATGAAATGGACAAGCATCAGATAATATTTTGTTTAATATAAATGATGATATCTACTGATCATTGGCAGATGTAATGCTGACATGCAGGTGGATTTGGTCACAGAAACTGATAAAGCATGTGAGGATCTCATATTTAATCATCTCAAGCAGCAATTTCCCGCACATAAGGTTGTCTCCTATATCTCCGTTGTTTAGCTTGTATATCTAACATAATTTGCGTTATTTATCAACTTAGTTTCTTGTCTCCTTCAAATGGATTCCCCTCTCCCCCCTCTCTTTCTGAACTTGTTTTAATTGATCACATCTTAGTTCATTGGAGAAGAAACTACTGCTGCTTGTGGTGCCACAGAGTTGACTGATGAACCCACTTGGATTGTCGATCCTCTTGATGGAACAACTAACTTTGTGCATGGGTAAATATTGCATTTAACTGGTTGGTTATTGACTTGTTTTTTAATTATTAGTTAATTTCATTTTTCACATTATTGCATATTTCTAGGTTTCCTTTTGTGTGTATCTCTATCGGTCTTACAATTGGAAAGATTCCTACTGTCGGGGTTGTCTACAATCCAATAATGGATGAGGTGAGAATTCTATACTCCCCATAAGGTCTAAAATGAATGGTTAAACGCCATTTTATTGAGGGCTTGCGATTGTGGATAGTAGCACATGAGATATAACTGCTAACTGGCATGGGCGGTTTCTGGTATCTTAATGTTTGTTTAGGGGGACCCTGCTGTGAACAAATCATGTGCTCTGCTTTCTCTCAGCTTTATGCTATCATTACCTTTCAAATGAAAAATAGACATTCTAAATTATTAACTTGCTCCAGTGACCAGAATTTATATTGTGTTCATGAGTTTTACCAGCCAATGGAAGTGTAAACTTTGAATTCGTTACATGTAGCTTTTTACTGGAATCCGTGGACAAGGCGCATTTTTGAATGGAAAACCTATAAAAGGTGATTTCCACCATACATGATGTCCTATTTTTCTTTTCTTTATCGTTTATCAATTCCTCCAAGAATGCATGCTTATGTTTTGAAAATTTGCAGTATCAACTCAAACTGAACTAGTGAAGTCTCTCCTTGCAACAGAGGTATGCAATTGTTTGATACGTGTCTGGTTTCTTGTCTCTTATTCATTAATTATTTGTCGTGCTGAGGATAGCCATCAATTTTATGATGATATTTCTGTCTGAACTATAGAAGTAAACTGACAACTACGTAAGGAGCTTGTAATTAACTGGAAATTTTATGTTACTGAGAGCAGGCTGGAACAAAACGTGATAAACCAACTCTGGATGCTTCTACAAATAGAATCAATAGCTTGCTATTCAAGGTAAAATCAAGGATCATTGTATTTTTTACAGATTCGCAAATTCTGTCTCCATAAATGTTATCTCAGTTGATCTTTTTACCAGGTGAGATCCCTTCGAATGAGTGGCTCCTGTGCATTGAATCTTTGTGGAATTGCATGCGGAAGGCTTGATCTGTTTTATGAACTCGGATTTGGAGGTCCATGGTATGCATGTACTTTTATCTTCTTTTCTTAGTTATGTGAAGTACATAAGAGTTGTGTCCTGTCTTGTACTCAGGGATGTGGCAGCTGGTGTTGTGATTGTCGAAGAAGCTGGAGGAGTTGTTTATGATCCGTAAGTATAAACATCTTTGTCTCAAAAGTTCTGTAAGACCTTGTAGCTTGATGGGAATAATAGTCTGAAATTGTGATTACCCTCTTTTTTAAGTTAATGTTTTACTTTAATAATTATTACTTTTCAGTTATTTTTCTTTGCGATCTGTGATTTGGAAGTGGGCAATGGTGCAATGCCATAAATGTTACAAAACTACATGATTTCTTAAGAGCACTCTTTTTCTTTTTCTTTTTAAGAAAAAAAATGAAGAACTAGCAAGATATTTTAGATATGTTTCAGAGCTTGGATGTATTAATTTTGTAAACTGATCAAGCTGTTGTGTATCAGATCTGGTAAGGATTTTGACATCACAGCTCAGAGAGTTGCAGCTTCGAACCCTCACGTCAAGGATGCTTTTATTGAGGCTTTGAAACAATCAGAATGAGCAAGCATCAATAACTTCCAGATATAATCTTGAAGTTATTAATTAATTATGGTCGAGATAAATCTACTTTCTCTGAGCAGCAATAAGATATGTACTCTTTATTTGATCCCACTGTGAGGTTTTTTAAACATAGAATCATTTGTAATAGTAATTTAATGAATTTTCAAATTGGCCTTAAGCCTCCCAAATCATATGTATAAAGTTTGCAATAAAACGGATGTAGAAAATCTCAAGGAGCAACTAGCATATTACATCCAGACAACAATTTTTACGACCATCTCGTGAAAGAACAACATCAAATCCTCAACTGCAGGACACCACTGACAAATCTGTAACAACAAAAAACAAACGACCACTGACAAATCCTCAACTGTAGGACGCCACTGACAAATCTGTAACAACAAAAAGCAAACGACCACTGATAAATCCTCAACTGCAGGACACCACTGACAAATCTGTAACAACAAAAAGCAAATGACCAAATCCTCAACTGTAGGACACCACTGACAAATCTGTAACAACAAAAAGCAAACGACCACCACAGGTACATATGTAATGGTACAAATTTATCTAAACCCGGTGCCTACTATTGTACCCATTTGATCCATTAACGGATTGTGACATCTTGTCACCATTCCCCGACTTTTTCCTCTTGATGACCAAAACCCATGTAAATATTTCCAAAACCACGGCAATGCAAGCCAGAACAATGATACAGCCAGTGTATGCTTGCTTCCATTTATTATCGGGTTTCAAGATGTTGAATCCTCTGTATATGTTGATTATACTGAGAATGATAGTAGCATACCCAACTGAATGGTGGTAGAAATTCCAGTAGATTCTGTATTTATGATCTGGTTTTGGCCTCAGAAGCAAAGCAAACGCCTGAACAAGCAAAATCATTCATTTCTTAGTACAAGTAAAAACACAAATTAGTTGATGATAGCTTGCTTATCAATTAAATTAATTGGGTATGTTTATTTATAACAGCTGATGCTGCTGCACTTTTTAACATGTGAACTCAAGGGACAATTTGAGGATACCTGAAGTGTTCCAAGGCAGAAAATAAGGATGCCTATTGTTCTGTGGGTTGTTAGTACAACGCCAGCGGATTCACTGCCGAGTTTGATACCAGTAGCCCATCCGGCAACACCAACAATGTAGGCTGAAAATTGGCAAGACACATGTAGGTAAAACCATGCAGGTCCTGCAGATTTGAATACCTTCAAGTACCTTGCTATTATGACTCCAATGGGCATCAAGAGACCCCAGCTAACAGCATTTAGCACTCCATGAATCTGAACATTTAATTTATCAAAAGATAACTTGAAGATAACAAAGCAATCCAAAATATTTATGATCAAATGAAACCTCTGAATAAAATAAATAAAATTTGAAAAACTCACTCACATTTCTATTCCTGAGTTTAGAGTTTGCAGCTCCACCAGCAGAAGTAGCAGTTTGGCCAGAAACAAGATTCAATGACCCCATGGATTGAACATTAGGTCCAGTTGTACTATGAATTGTTGGTGCATTTCCTGAGAGTGGACCTTGTTGCCAAACTTGGTGCAAAGTAGTAGTTCCATTCTCAAGTCCCAAGGTAGCAAAAATGATCATCTCGTTATTTGCATAAGTTGCTGTTAAATCCGAGACATCGAAAGCAAGTTTTCCCTCTGCCAAAGCCGTTTGATATTGAGTGATTGGTGATGTATAAGCTCTAATTTTTCCATCGGGTTGTCGGTATGCGACAAGTGCCTGTGAACCAACCATACCTTGCTCTGTGGGATTAACAGCCCATGAAACCCACTGAGAAGATGAAACCCTTGTTTGCCTATAACCAATCTCAAGCTTTCCTGATGATGAATCATAATTATAATGAATATAAGAGTTCAAAACAGGAAGATCATTGCATGATTTAAACACCCGGTTGCTCGAAAAGCTATATTTGCTACAAGTTTGTGCATATGATGATGATGATGATGATAAAATCATGCACATCAAAAGGGACCAACGTCCCAACACAATCCTGAAAATTCTCTCTGCCATATATAATAAAATGCTGATAAAGTCCCTCCAAATAACAACAAATTAAAGGGACTCTATCTCAGAATCAGAAATGTGCAAATTGATTAATCAATCAAGAAGGAAGGAAAAATTATTCCTAATAATATTTAATTTTGTTATTAATATCATTAGAAATGTTATACAACGTGTGGCAATAAAACGTAATGCTAATAATAAGAAAGAATGTTGGGATGGTTAATATAAAGGTAGTGGGTTAGGTTGTTGTGGCTTTTCTGTTTGGGAAGGTTCCATTCATTAGGGAGTTGTTTCCTATTTTTGTACATAATTGATTATTGTTGTCCTATTTTTGTATGTAATTAATTACCTAGGGAACCATACTTGTTTATAAGTTTTTGTTTCGACTTTCAATTCCCCTGTTTTTTTTTCCCCTACCAGCCTGTGCCAACTTCATCCATTCATTTCTAACTCTTCAACTGCATTTCCTAAAATATTTTGAACCTCTAAGAATACCTAATTTTTAATGGGTTATTTCGAGAGGGAGAGAGCATTGTTTTTTTAAGTAACAACTAACAATGCTTTTAATATCCTTTAATTTCCATATTTATTTTATAGTCGCATATAGAGCTGGTAACATTTGATACGACCCGATTAACTGACAAGAACACAACATGAATAAATGAGTATGGGTCATCAAATTTAACACAATTATTAAATGAGCAGAGTCGACACGATTTTTTTCGTGCCAGGTTTGGGTTAAAGTTCTTGACCCATTTACCTGACTAATGACACGATTATATTTGATATTTTAAATTAATTTATAGATTTTGTCATTAAAACTCAAATATTGAACATGATTCTTTTTTTTTTTTTTGGAGAATGGACATATACATATGTTTCATTTTTAAAATTTTATATAGATTTGGAATTTCAGTAGTGTAAATGTGTAATATTTTGGGGAGAGAGAGAGAGAGAGAGAGTGTGTGTGTGTGTATAACATTATGTAAATGTCTAATGTAAGTTTTGTTAAATATATAGATATTAAGTTAAGCATGTTATTGGATAACCTGTCTATTTTCCGTGTCGGGTTTGGATCTTAATATTTTGACACGATTATTAAATGGACTGTGTTTGGGTCGACCTAAATTTGACACGACACGAAGCTGACACGACAGGAACACGATCTGGTGACCCATTTTGCCAACTCTAGTCACATACATATAAAAGATGATGACATTCAAGTGTGAGCGTCCTCATTTTTTTCAATGCTGACACGCTTTAAAACTGTGCGATTTAAGAGAGTTAAGTTTTAACTCTCTTAAACCTCACGGTTTAAAAACGTGTCCGCATGAAAAAAAAATGAGGGCTCCTGCAGTAGAGAATGACTATATATATACAACCCCCCCCCCCCCCCCCGCCCAAATAACTAATGCTTACTTATACACTATTGGATGATGATGAGAAAGGCTGACGTTTTAGCTTCTTAATCGAATATAGGACCAAAATTATCTTTTACCTTTGATTTTTTAACTGCGACTAATAAAGTTTATGGAAAAGTAGCTGGTTGATGTAAAAATTAAAACTTGAGATGGTAAAAGATATTATTAAAAACTCATGGTGAATATTTGCACTTTCGATATTCTTAAAGTAATTGGGAGATAATTTCCCTCCAACTATTAAAAAATTCAAATAATTATTGTCATAGACATGTTTGATCTATATAATTCATTAAACCGACTTGTCATACATTTATGAAAATCTAGATTTGAGGACATTCAGGATCCTAATCAAAATTTTCAAATGTCTCGAATCCTAACTCGAATACTAAATCGAGATAAAATTTTGTCTTAAATCCCGTCCCAAATGGATTAAGATTCGGAATTCCAATTAGGATTCAGGAAATTCTGCCAACCTTAATCATTAATGAAACCAAATCAGTAATAAAACAAGAAAGTTGATGGTTTTGTTAGACCAAAAATTAAATGGACTCAAAGAGAGCTCATCTAAATATAGTCCCTATAAAGCCCATGAAGGGATTGACAAAATCACCTAAGATAAAATCTCATAGGTTTCGAGGCTTCTAGGTTACAAAGTTCTTAGGAGAACTGCCTAGGATAAACCTCCAAAGTTCCTAAGTTCCAAGATTCATAGGACAAACCACCTAGGATAAACATCATAGGTTCCTAGGTTATAAGGTTACTAGAACAAACTATTTAGGATGAAACCTTCTAGGTTCTTATATTCCTAACCTCTGATATTCCTAGGTTTCTAAGACATATCACCTAAGATAAACCTCATAGGTTCCAACACTCCAAGATTTCAAGGATCCTAGAATCTTAGGATAAACCTCCAAAGGTTCCAAGATTCCTAGGATTTGAAGTCAAATCATTTAGGATAAACCTCACAAGTTCGACGGACAAATTACCTAGGATAAACCTCATAGGTTCTAAGGTTTCTATGATCCCAATATCTTAGGAAAAACAACCTAAGATTAAAATACTTCATTCTACAATTCGAAGACAATGTTATATGTCCACGTGTCACTCAACATGGGCACAAGAAGACAAATGTCATCAAGTGTTACAAGAACAACGATACTTATCATCAAAGCAACTATGACTCAAGTTAAATCTATTATGCCTATAAATATGTCCCCTATTCTCATTCGAAGCAAAAAATATTCAAGAGTGGAAATGCTAACTTTCTCTCTATAGATTTCTCCTTCTAAATTCATATTTCCAAAAATCCAGTGATTGACTTGACTATCAGAGGGTTTATATAGACAAAGTCGGCCCTTTGATCGTTTTCTTGAGTTTGTAGAGCATCATATGACAAAGTCATCCTCATCCCCTAAAAAAATAAACTCATAAAAAAATTCAGAAGCTCATTAAGATCGGCCCAAATGAGAAATTCATTATTGTTTGATTCAATAAATAGGGAGCTTGATCGTAAAAGGACCATCCTTAGTTGAAATTACCACCTACTAAGTTTGAATAAAATTTACATCAACAAATTCCATGCTATAAGATGATAAGATTAGATGCGGCTCTAAGACAGATTGATTGAGAGTGGGATATTAGTGACTTTACCTCATGATTAATATATATAATTTTGGGTGGCTGTAATTAAATTTTAATGTTTAATTATGTAATTACTTATGAGGTCACTAACATATATTCAAGCTTCATCGATCATTCCACTAATCATTAATTGTTTACTAATACAAAAGCAAAGCTGATCGAATGATGATAACTAGGTTTAAACACAATTAACGTTCAAAATTTAAGCACATCTTAGCATCAAATTTTATATTTCAATTCTAAGTTTTAATGACTAATTTAAGGTTATCGACAACAGAAGTTAATAATTAGGATTATAGACATATCGAAAGGTGCGTGTGTTATTATTTTTATTTGCAGAGAAAATTAATGTGGAGTTTTTGGAGCGTAAGCATGATATTAAGTTATTAAAAATACACACATGTTAACAAGTTATATTGTCACCATCTGTTTTTTAATTTGTATTATTTTTAGGCAAGGGCTATGGTGGATTTGCTCTACTATAAATAATGAATTATAACCACATATACAAAGTGATAAATAGTAAAAAATACGTTATAACTTTAATTATGCTGTTATAAAAGAGTGTTCCACTGTGGAACGGTTCCAACGTAGTCGGACCCTTATTTTTAATCTTCCCTTTCAACTCCCCCACTTGCCACTTGATGGACCTTAAACGGTTAAATCTGGCTAGGGTTTTCAAGAACTGACTAACAGACAGACATGTCAACTTTGCTCCCTTTTTTTTTCTTTGAAGGAAAATCAATTTAAGTTAAGTGGTGGTTCATAGATAGCGGAGAGAGTAGGCCAATTTCATTAAGTTATACTGCATTGTCTATAATAGTAATTTAACTTATGGAAACTTTTGTAATGAAAATTTTTAATGAATAAGTGATTGTGTAGAGTATATAATGAGCTTATTCTAGAAAAAGAAATTTCACAAGGAGTTTTGAGGGGTGCCAATAGCACCACTCTTACGTATTTGGTGAGGTATTTGCCACACCTCCACATTAACCCAATCAAACTAATAACCAAACCCTAGGTTAGACTATTGGCACCCTTCTAATAACCCTTTTTCTTATTTAATCCTATTAAATATTTAAAAATAATATAAATTTCTATTAACACCATTGTCAATGACAAAAATAACTTTAATTAAATCTATTTCTCATGAAACCCCATTCTTTCAATTTTCTTTAAAATTGCTCAACTTCAAACCCCACATCTAGGGTTTTTTGTTTCTCTTGCTGTAAGACATTTTCCTCCCCCATCTCTCTACCATGATTTTTTTTTCCCCTCTTTTACTCTTCAACTCCCAATTTTCAATGAGTTCATTTGTTTCTAATTTTCAACTCCCAAGTCCTACAATGAAGGAATCCTCTGTAATGTTTTAGTAAATTTCAATTGCAATCTTGGATAACAAAAGAAAATACATGCACGGAAAAATCTTTGACGAAGAAAAGAGTTTGTGTTTTACAGGGTTTAACTGGACGTCTTTATGTCAACTAATGTAATATCGACAAAGACTAAAATTGTAAAATACTCAAAGGGGTGTTAATAGGTTTTCAAAGGGGCACCAATAGTCCTACTCCCAAACCCTCGATGTGATGGCTTTGTGTTTTGGCCCAATAAATCACTTGACCAAATCTTGAGAATGCAATCAAGGCCTTGATGATCCATGACAAAAATATTTTTGAATGTTGCATCCTAACCCTATGGTGTGAACGGGTCCAAACCATAGATTATTGCACCATGAACCAAAATTTTTTTATCTATCATGAATCAACTTTGAACCAACCCACATCCATGATCTTCTTCAAATTATTGTTATTTATCTTCTTCACTCATGAGACTATGGTTCAAAGGGCGAAGCTATTTTTGGGCAAAGATTATGGCATAGCCCCGCAAAAATTTAGCAAACCTTTTTAATGTTTTTTTTTAATTATAATACTACAGTTGTAATTTCACAAAATCATCATGTAGTATTTACAGAAAAGATCATAGTTATATTTACAAATTTGTCACAACATTACTTATAAATTTATCACTTATTTGATTTTTAATTCTTCGAAGTTGAAGTCTGATTATGGTATTCGATCTCACAGTCTGAGCATTGTTAGATAATTAAAAAAATCAACAAATATAATCATTTAACAGTATTAAGTTGTGGGGCATAGTGCTCATAGAATACTGTAATCACATATTTGAAGTTGATGATTTTTCTTGTTAAATGAACTTTATCCACAAGGTATTTCTCAAATCTGAAAGTGTTAATTTGATGTATGGGTTTGATTTAACGACTTTACTTTTAGAAATTTTTTTTTTTTCAATACTTGAAAATAATTTTGTCTACCCTGGCCTTGGGAAAAAATTTCTAGCTTCGCCCTTGATTCAAACTTTATACCTTTTCTTACTACTTATCAGTTAAACTAACACCTACAATTTTTATTAATAAATACATATCTTAAGAAAGACTCTTAATATTAAAAAAACTTGCATACTCTTCTTGGGTTATAGACCATCATACATACATATATATATATATATATATATATATATATTAGATTTAGTTTATTAAATGAAGCAGATGAATTCCTATCTTTTTATACATGCATTGCATTTGCTTCATCTTGGACGCACGCTGGAGCTGAAAGAAAGCAAGCATTGGGTTTAGGTGCCAACCAGAGGCTTGCAATATACAAAGAATCTTGCGTTGTTTACCACCAAATTTCATGAAATCCTAGCTGTGGCCCTAACTTACCCTAAAGCTGTCTCCTTTTCTTCATATTTTTATTCCCTTTTCCTGTCATCATGCCCCATTATTTTCATTATGATGATTATTTCTCAACTTTAATATCGTCTTTTTGAAGTACTTATCCACCACTATATATTCACATTCACAACTGCTCCCACTTCATGAAATATTATAATTTAGAGCCATTTTATTTCGTCACCTATATATATTGGCACTATAATTTTGCTTAATTATGAGCAAAGATTCTTGGTTTTTGTTCTTCTTTTTTTTTTCCTTCCCTATCATTTTTGTAGAATGAATTTTACCATCAAGATCCGCAAGTAAAAAATTAAAAATGATAGTGAAAAAAGGTTTGGGTGGCCATCGCTTGTGGGTCTTGATGGTAAAGTTAATTATGTATAAACATAATATTAGGAGAGGTAAAACTAATAATCAAATTGAATTCGAATTGAATCTTAAACGAATTAGATTAAAACTCTGTTGATTCAGAGTTGATTCGTTTATTAAACAAATTGAAATCTCAGGATTCAGATTCAATTCGTTTAATTCTTTTATTAGAATTAATAAACGAATTGAATCGAATCTACTATCTAGATTCGTTTATTCTATAATAAATGAATTCATAACGAATTAAATTAAATATGAATTCATTTACAATCATATTCTAAATATATAATTAATAAACAAAAATTAATTAAATAATCCAAACCATATTCTAAAATTAAAATATACAATCATCCAAATACGATTGTATATTTGTAGATATAAACCAAAGTGATTTCTTTAATTCTATTCATATTTGTATTCGTCACTTTGAAAATAAGAATTCCAACACATAAATAAATAAATATAATGATATTAACATATCCCAACATTGATAATAGTCATTGTAATATTTTAAAATATCAAATATATAGCAAATTTATGATATTGTTAAGAAAATAATAATTAAATCTACAAAATCAAGAAAAATAAGTAAAATAAAACCAAGTACGATTTCCGGTTCCAGGAGATGATTACAGGAGCCACCAACAATGTTATCTATGTGACCATTTTCGGTTCTAAGAGATGATTACAGGGCAATGAGCACATTACAAAATAAAACCAAGTACCATTTCCAAACAACCAAAATTAAAAAAAAAAAAAAAAACAAAAGCAAAAACTTACACAATTTTTTTTTTTTAAAGAGACAAAAAGCAACAAAACCTCGTATAAAGAATTGAGAGCGATTTATATATATTGGGGGAAGAGTCCATCCAAAACCATTTCCATAATTACGAACTTATGCTCAGATTTTCCTCAAGAAACCATTTATCTTTAGGTACACACCCCCAACAACACAAACAAACGTAACACCAAAAATACTGTAAAATTTACTTAGTGTTTTACCTCTTTTCTCCTCTCCAAAGATGAAAATACTCATTTTTCCCTTTTCCCAGTTATTTTTCATTTACACTTACAAAGGTGAGCAAAACCACAGCCTTTAAAAAATAAAAAATAAAAAAAAAAACCTCCTATACCTCCAATTTACCCTCCCTCAAACAAGAATGTGCAAAAATAAAGATGCTACCCAGAAAACTTCAATATTACCTTAGTTTTGGTTGTGATCCAAATGACAATAATGGTTGAACAAGCCTTTGAGGTTATGGGCTAGCCAGTAACGTAGTCTAGGATCAACCAATCAAGAGAAATTGAAAAAGAAAATTGCAGAGATCAAGAGAAGAGACTAAGGGTCTGTTTGGGTTAGCTTTTGCTTTTGTTTCTACTTAAAAGTAAAAGCTCTAGCTTATTTTTGCTGTTTGGATGACTATAGTAAAAGATTTTTTTTTTTTAATGAGAAACTCTTTTTGAAGTGTTTGGATGACCATCTAAAAAAGACATTTTAATAATTATAAAGTCATTAATACCCTTAAATAATTCCGTATAATCAAACCATGAGATTTCTGTATACATACACACACACACACATTAAAAAATTAAAAAAAAGATGCAAATCAAAGTATGAGATTACAAAAAAAATTCTTACTTGAAAGAAGATTGGTGTGGTGATTGTGTTTCTTCTGTTGTTGTTTATTTATTTATTTTTTTTGAGTTGAACAATGAAGAGGCAAAACAAGAAAAATGCGTTAGAAATAGGGTTTAAGGGTTTGGATATGGATGTAATATTTATTTGTTTATTTGTTAATTTAAGGTTAGTTTAAGAATTATGAAAAGTATAATAAATGAGAAAATAGTTTGTTAAAAGGTCTTTTGACCTTTTATTAAACGAATCATAAACAAATAAACGAATCAATATCCTCAAATCCGAATCAATTTGTTTAATTAGCGAATCGAATCAAATTCACCTATTTATTAAACGAATCAATTTTATCAAATTCCAAGTCATTTAATTCGCATCGAATCGAATAAATGAATCCAGACCCAGATTGCCACCCCTACATAATATTACAGTTCTTGTCACGAAGTTAAGCTCAAGATTTTCCAAGGCAACATTAATTATACAAATAATTGTGAGGCCATGAACTTAAAAGTCCGGGACAAAGATGTTTTGGAAACTCTAATGAGAAAATAATATTGTAGGCAATGAACTTATTTATTAACTTGTACCTAGATTTAAACTTATCAGGAAATTGAAGTGACGTGAAATTAAATCAACTATACAGTCCAACAATCGAGTAGTTGTCGATGTTTTAAATACACAAAAGTGGATTTAATTAGCTAGGTTGACATTTGTGTGGGTTATATAGTTCATAATATTTCGCATTCACTTAATTGCTAAATATTTATTGGAATTGGTCACGAAATGTTGAGAGAGACATCAATTAATCAAAAAGCATATTAGTTTTCTTCCATTGCCAAGGTTACATCTTTAGAGAATCATAGTGCTTTCATGTTTTGTGGGTCATCCATCCTTATCCAAATAGCCTTGGAAAAAAAAGAAAAGCCTAAATAAGGAGAATGTTACAATTGAACTTTTAGGGACCGACGTTCATATTTTATATATAAAATACAAATTTAAGTAGTACTATGGTTATTTTGTAATTTTTAACGCCACAGCATTTCACTATATATAATATACAGATATACACGTACACAGCCTGATTTTACCGTAAATGTGTTGCTCGAATTTCGTATTTCGGAAGTGGACGCAAATTAAATGAACTTGTAAATGTAACATTCCACTGACATTTTAGGTTGGTAATGGTGGGTGAAATTTGAGCAAATTTATGCGTTGCCCTTTTAATATAAGCTTAATTGATTGGATACTTGTCTTCAAATGAAGCGAAGCAATTAATTCACAAGTCGTGATACCGACCACAAATATCATCGTGCTAAACCTGCAAAAAGCGATCATCATCATTCTCATAAACTCAGTTTCAAGGTAAATGTCAATGTTGTCAAATAAAAGGCTAATCCTAATTACTTTATTTCCCACTTTATGGGATATCAAAAAGTGCTTATTTTGCCGAGTCACAACATTATTCAAATGTTTTTTTTGTTTTAATACGTTGCTTCGTGATCCTCCTTTAAGCAAAGTGTTTAGGGTTAAAAAGTTTGTCAAATACGCGTGAACGTAAGTGGTGTAATCATTGGTGATGTCAAATAAACTGATAATGTTATTGTTATATTAGAGAGGCGCGATCCGTTTACACATAAATCAATTACTTAAATATTTAGGTTAGATGTAATTAATGTTCATATAATCAAATTTCAAAAAAGAAAAGAAAGGAAAAAACAAAAAAAAAAAAAAAAAGAAGAAGAAAAGAAGACACTGGACAGTTATTTTAACAATCTGTATCAGTATTTTGTGCCTGACTTATCTTGTAAGGTATTCATCAATACTGGATAATTCACCGAAAAGAATGAAACTCGAATAAATTAAATAAATTTAAAAGGAAAAAAAAAAGCATGCATAAGTAATAAATGAAGCAACTAAAATCTAAATAATTTATACATACATAGTCGCGTTCTTGCATGCACTAGGAGGGTACTGCATTTGCACCGTCGTCGCAGACAATCATGTTAAAAAAAAGAAAATTATAAAAGGATATATAGATGCTGCTTGTCGTATGAAATAGCTACCTTATTAAAAATAAAAAATTAATAAAACTAAGTAGGGACAAACGCGATCTTTATAATCTATAATTAGAATGTGTCGTTCACAGCATGTTCCGAATTAAATCGTATTAAAAGCATTAAATATTAACAATGATCATATATTACTCATCAGCATTAAATAATTTATAATTAACAACAATCCATTCATGTACATTGGCAAGTGGTTGTCCCAACGTACATGACAAATTGTAGCAAATCAAAGCGTAAGCATTTAGAGAAGATTATCGAAAAATTATTATGCTTTCTTAAGTTGATAATATAAATGTCTTTACCAAAATGCTGAATGAACAAGGATGTATATGATTGAGAGGCTTAAAAACCCCATTGAACCAGAGAGCTCTTCAACCTCTCATACCAGGCCCTTGGAGCCTGTTTTAAGCCATAGAGTGCCTTGTTAAGCTTACAGATATATGCGGGATATTGGGGGTCTATAAAGCCTTTAGGCTGATGCATGAAAACATCATTTGTAAGCACACCATTAAGGAAAGCATTGTTTACATCCAACTGTCTTATGGGCCAATGGTTCATAACAGCCAAACTGAGAACTAATCTAACTGTACAGGGCTTCACTACTAGACTAAAAGTTTCAAAGAAATCAACTCTATGAGTCTGGTGGAAGCCTTTGGCAACCAAGCGAGCCTTGTACTTAGAAATACTACCATAAGGAAGATACTTAACTCTATAAACCCGCTTATTGCCCACTATTTTGGTAGCTATTTCAGGAGGAACTAATGTCCAGGTGCAGTTTCTTTGTAAAGCCTCAAACTCTTCCTTCATAGCAGAAAACCACCTGGAATCTTGAAGAGCTGCTTTAACAGTAACTGGCTCAATGTCTTTAGTGACTGCTAGATAGGTTTTGGGTTTGAAGATATCAGATTTTGCTCTGGTAGTCATGGGATGAATAGATTGGACAGGATGAATAGGGTGAGAAGGTTGTGGTGAGGAAGTTGAAGTGTGTGATAAGGGTGAAGGTTGTGTTGATGAATAAGAGGATGCAGGAGACAAAACTGGAGCAGAGGGAGCTGGTGATGAATCTCTATTACTACTATCAGCAAGTGTAGAATTGTGAAAGAATGAGACTTGTGTAGAAGATAGAGACGGATTGGTTGAGACCAGATCAGAAGATTTGGTGGAGAAAAACTCAGAATAAGGAAATTCAGTTTCATTAAAAGTAACATGTCTAGCAACATAGACTTTTCTAGACTTAGCCAAGCACTTGTACCCTTTGTGAAGTGGACTATAACCAATGAAGATACATTTTTCAGTATGAAAATCAAGTTTGTGCTGATTGTATGGTTTAAGTAAAGGAAAACAGGAGTAACCAAACACCCTAGGAAAAAGATAATCTGGTAATTGTTTGTGTAACTTTTGAAAGGGAGAGAGATTTCCTAAAACAGGAGTTGGCATTCTATTAATGAGATAAATGGATGTGTGGAAAGCTTCCCACCAAAAGGAAAGGGATAAAGAGGATTGAGGTAGAAGAGTAAGTCTAGTCTCAACAATGTGCCTGTGTTTTCTTTCAACAACTCCATTTTGATGATGAGTATATGCACAACTAAATCTAAACTAAATGCCGTCTTGTTGAAGGAAAAACTTAAATGCCAAAAATTCACCCCATGTCTAATTGTATAGCTTTGATAGGTAAGGAAAATTATTTTTCAACAAGAAGTTTAAAATGTTTAAATGTGTCAGAAGCTTCTGACTTGAGTGAAAGAGGGAATATCTGGGTGTATCTTATAAAGTCATCAACAAAAGAAATATAGTATTTGTAGCCATCCATAGAAAATGCAGAAGCTGGTCCCCATAGATTAGTATATATCAGTTCAAGAGGTGATCTAGATTTAATATCAGTAGTAGGAAAATGAAACTGATGCATTTTGCCATATTGACAGGCAGTACAAAAACCAAAATCAAAATTGGAAACATTGTGCAAGGGAAGATTTCTTATTATTGCTTGCAAAGCATGCTTGTTTAGATGCCCAAATCTGTTATGTAACAAGTTTATAGACATATTGCCTGAAATAAGAAAGCTTTCAGGTTGAGTACAGGAATTGTGAAAATTTGAGATGACTTTATGAGAACTTGAGTTGACAGACAACATAGACTCAAATGTTGGACTATTAAACTTCGTTAAAGAGTTTACACTTTGTTTATTGGAAAGAAAAGACAACATAGAGCTAGGCCTTGACCATTGATCTTCAGAGTAATTAGGAGAAGAATCTTGTGACAGTAGTTGATAAAGACCACCTTTAGCAATCCCTTTTGCCAACAAGGTTCCCTCTATCTTGTCCTTTATAAAGCACAAATTAGAGCAAAATTCAATAGTTATGTTGTTGTCTAGGAGGAGTTTGGAAATGCTAATAAGGTTCTTAGTGATTTTAGGCACACACAAGACATTGGTTAAAGTCAAAGAAGCTCTTAAAGCAGTGCAAAGACAAGTGTAGCTAGTATGTGTTATATTAAGTCCATCACCATTACTAACTAATAGTAATTGAGAGCCAGAATAAGGTTTACCTTCAGTCAAGTTTTGAACATTGTTGGTAAAGTGACGAGTAACTCCACTGTCTAAGTACCAGCCCCAATATGCTACTCCTTATGTATTAGTCAAATAAGCAACTTTTGAGCCTGGATTTTGATATGAAAACTGATTCTGAGGTGGTGGATTTGGAATGAAATTCCTATTAAACCTATCCTTGCATTTAGTTGCTGTATGATTGTGTTTAAAGCAAATTTGACAGATGATGGCTCCTCTTCCACCTCCTCTTCCAGAACCATAAGAACCATTACCAAAACCACCATTATTGTTACCAAAGCCACCAGAAAATCCTCCTCTTCCTTGGTTTCCATTCCACTTGTTTTCAGTAGCTTGTCCCACATATCCACCTCTTTTTGAACCATAACCTCCTCCAAATCCTCCTATAATATGAAAATTCCCATTCCAGTTACCATTATTATTCTTATTCACATAATTTCCATTTCTAGTCCAGTTTGCTTGAGTACTTATGTTCCAGCCAGCATTATTACCATTTTTCTTATGATTATTCCCTACCTGAGCTACATTAGCCATGTAATTCAACTTAACTTCTTTGCTAGTATTAGATTGAGCACGTTCTAATCTAGCCTCGTGAGTTAACAACATGGAGTAAGCCTCATTGACACTCATCTTAAGAACATTTGCCTCAATATACACCACAACAGGATAGTAAGCTTGACCTAATCTAGAGATCAGGTGTGTGATAAAATCAAGAGAATTCATTGGACTAACAGCAATAGCCAATTCATCAGTAACAGATCTTAACTTCTTAAAATATTCAGTAATTGACATAGATCCTTTCTTCAAGTTATTCAACATCATCTTAAGATGTACTTTCTTGGCAGCAGTCTCAAAGCCAAATTGTTCTTCTAAACTAATCCAAAGTTCATTAGAGGTTTTAGAAGTTACCACAAGACTGAGTATCTCAACATTAATGGAGGACAGAAGCCAGCTTAGCAACATTTGATCCTGCTTCTTCCAAACAGCATAAGCAGGATTTTCTTGAGCCACTGCATCAGAATTTGTTGAATCAACAGGAAGAAATTGATTTGGACAAGTTCGTGATCCATCAAGAAGACTCTTAAGCTCATTTGCACGAACAGAAAAGACAATTTGTGATTTCCACATTGTGTAGTTGGATCTATCAAGTTTAATTAGAGTAGTGAATGTAAATGATGAAATTGAAGGTGAAATGTTTGTATTCAAGCTTACTGAAGCCATAAGAGTGTTTGATTTCAGGCTCTGATACCAAATTAGAGCTTAATTTATAATCGAGTACTGTTTGGTAACTGAGAAAAATACAGAGGAAAGTTAAAAGCAGAGGAAAAAAATTACTAGAGAAGAAATATTTTCCATTCACACTAAACTAAGTTTTACAAGCCTTATTTATACAAAGCAATTGTCCAAAATTACAATTAAAATTATAAAATATTTTTTTTTATTATTTATCACTCCGTGTGTATCACTCTAATCCATTATTTACGGTATAACAAATCTACCGTAGCCCTTATGTGTACAAGGGCCAGATTATGTTAAAATTGTTCTGGGGCGAAACTCTCTCAAAATTAACCCATCAGTGCTAGGAGTCTAGGACTGACTCACCCTCTCACTCTCAGTTAGACACGTGTCCATTATTTTGTTTTAAAATTCATCAGTACACGTGTCTTGTCTTGTCTTTTTGATTTATGCTTCTTCCACTTTTATATTACCCAATTTGCTTAAAATATTTACGGTTAAATTGTTTGACTGGGCTGGGCTCCCCATCCACCCAAGCTCAAATATCGAACGGTGAAACAGTCTGTATGCCGTACGCTTACATTTTAGTTGATCCAAGCTGGCTTCGCCGCACGTGTCATCCATGCCAGAACTTACCCAACTGTAACTGAAATTTGGCGTAAACACCGAAGCAGCAAAATCCTTACACAGGAGTCGAGACTCCTCTCTCTAGTCTCTTCACTCCAGCGTGCAGTTAAACTTAAAACCACTCACTTTACTTTTATCTCTCCACTAGGGACATTTACGTAAAAGTACATGAAACATACCCCACACCACACATGGCTGTGACCACAGTCACATCAACAACGCTTCCCACCGTCGGATTTCGATTGAAAGGAAGAGTTATTTTGTGGTGGGGCTCACCTGACATAGCCTGATCTGACCATGTGTTTGTGCACGCTGTGACGATTATCATCTCAGCTCCTCGTCATTCTAGCATCTCCCAGATTCCCAAAAGCACATAGCAAATGGGATAATAACACCTGACTCCTTGATTATTGATAAATCACAAATAAAGATGTAATTTACATCTACTGTAAAGGAGGGTCCCTGTGTGTGTTGATTGGTCAATAAGACAATAACTCAATATGGTCCCGTCTCCCATCCCGCCACACCACCGTTGCACCACATAAACATAAGGCAGGCACTAGTGTGATAATATTACAAACTATTATCCATTTATTTGTGATTTCAAAACAGTTACGGACCTGGGTGTTGTTGTTACTGCCACAGCTATCCAACTTTAAATCTATAGCTTCGGCTTCCTCGGTTCTTCTTCAAACTCTTGTCTTTCTTTCATTTTTTTTTTGTTTGGGTTAAAAATTTCACCATGAAACTCACTTGAAATCAAAAGATCTTTGATACCGAAATAAAGAAGTTGTTTTTGGTTCTGGCCTGGTTGGTATTTGTTTTGTCTTCGTTGTTTTGAAAATGGTTTCTTTAGAAGATTCTCGTTCGGCTTCAAATCGTCCCCCTTTGAGACAAAACTTGCACACTCCACCTTCAGACTCTTCAATAAAAATCCATCGAAGTGTCGGACGATCGATGCGTACGATACGCTCAAACCTCTACCAAACCGATAATAGCTGTTCTTTCATCTCGGTTCCCGATAACTCGGGCTGCTTGTCCGAGAATCTTACCGAATCGGTCATCGATATGAGGCTCGGTGAGCTCGCATCCAAAACCAACGACGTCAAATCAGTGAAATCCAATATCTCGGAAGACGATTACTTGAATGTTTCTCAAGCCTTTAGCGATTTCTCGGTCTGTAGCAGCGATATTTCGGGCGAGTTACAGCGACTCGCCAGCTTACCATCTCCCAAGAATATTCTCCGTCAACCCAATGAAAATAACAGCCAAGCCGAATTGGAACCGGAGCCGGAGCCGTGTTTGGGCTTCCTTCAAAGGGAAAACTTTTCAACCGAAATAATCGAAAGCATCTCGCCGGAAGATCTTCAACCGACAGTCAAGATCTGCATCGACGGCTTGCAATCTTCATCCGTGGCCGTTAAAAGATCAGCAGCGGCGAAGCTTAGACTTTTAGCAAAAAATCGGTCCGATAATCGGGTGTTAATCGGAGAATCGGGTGCTGTACCGGCCTTAATCCCTCTTCTTAAGTGTAGCGACCCGTGGACTCAGGAACATGCAGTGACGGCTTTGTTGAACCTTTCACTGCATGAAAATAACAAGACCCTTATCACAAATGCCGGGGCCGTAAAGTCTTTAGTGTATGTTCTGAAAACCGGAACCGAAACTTCAAAGCAAAACGCAGCTTGTGCTTTGATGAGTCTAGCTTTGGTAGAAGAGAACAAGAGCTCAATTGGTGCATGTGGGGCAATACCACCCTTGGTGTCACTGTTGATATGTGGTTCAAGTAGAGGGAAAAAGGATGCCTTGACGACTTTGTACAAGCTTTGTTCATTGAAACAAAATAAAGAGAGGGCAGTGAGTGCCGGTGCGGTGAGGCCTTTGGTTGGGATGTTGGCGGGGCAAGGCGAGGGAATGGCGGAGAAGGCCATGGTTGTGTTGAGTTTATTGGCCGGGATTGCGGAGGGGAGAGAAGCTATTGTTGAGGAAAATGGGATTGCTGCTCTTGTGGAGGCTATTGAAGATGGGAGTGTTAAGGGGAAGGAATTTGCCGTGTTGACTTTGTTGCAGTTGTGTGCTGAGAGTGTGAAGAACAGGGGATTGCTGGTTAGAGAAGGAGGGATTCCCCCGCTGGTTGCCCTCTCCCAAACTGGGAGTGTGAGAGCTAAGCATAAGGTTAGAGAATTCACTTTTTTACTTAATCTATACTGTGTATTTGGTGTGCCTATGATTCTTTATCTGCAGCATTCTTCTCAATTTTTAGATACCCAAAAAGAGATTGACAACTATATTTACAATGAATTGAATTACGTTGATGATTTTGAATTTGATCGTTTGTTTTAACTTGACAGTGTGCTAGATTTTCTTGCTGCTGTTAATTTGGTTGAATTGCTCGTTCATCCATTGCTTCTGTCCTGTATCTTAATTTTAATGATTTTTGTTTTGCAGGCTGAGACGCTTCTTGGTTATCTGAGAGAACCAAGACAAGAGGTTCCATCATCAAGTCCTTAAGAGAATGCATAGTTTAATTACTTTAGAAAGGTAATTATCCTAAGTGGTTGTTTTGATGTATATAGAGGGAGTGTTTTGGTGGTTTGTACAGTGTGGTTGAGAAATTTGGAAGAATGATTTGTAGAATTGAGAATGTTAGGGGAAGACTAGCCAGTAAAAAACTGACCTTTTTGATGTATGATTTTAACTGAGTTTTGGGGGTTTTTTTTTTTTTTTTTTTTTAACCCCCCTGTTATTGACTTGTGTTTTGGCTTGTGGGTTTTGGGTGTGATGAGATTTGGGTTATTTTCCTTTAATTTTGTTCTGGGTTGACCCAAATTCTGTTAAATATGTTTACTGATTGTCTGGTTTTACCTAGTAAAGATGAAGATAATGCTACTGCCACGATCATTTTATGTGTTGTGACTGCCGTGCCCGTGCATCTGAAAGTTTTGTTGGTACAACTGATAAACACTTCTAACAATAGAATTTGACATGACAGCTGAGGGGTTTGATTTGATTCTCATTATTGACCGACAGACCGTCATTCATTCCATTTCCATTGCACAGCAGCGGCCAGCGGGCCCTTATTTGATGCCAAAATTACTCAGTGTTGCACTTTTGAACATTTCTGTATTTCATCTTTCTTCAGCCATTGAAGGCTGAATGTACATAAGCAGAAGGAGAATTTCTTGGCGTATGCGATTGAGATGCAAAGTGTCAGACAGTGGAATGGTGGGGCCGCTGGATCTGCTTGCTAGTATTTGGTGTAAAGTAATTCACTTGCCCTCACCAACTGCGGTCTGCTTGCTTGCCCTAATCCTACTCTATTTGATAGTTGTTATATTTAATTTAGCTAAAGCCCACCAACGGGTTTACGAAATCATAACCCCACCTGGATTTATTCAAATTTGGTTGGACTACGACTATATATGTATGTATATGACCTTTATTTTTTCCTTCTTTTGTCGTTATTAATCATGCCTTAGCTGGCATAGCAACCTATGTTTTGTCATTCAGCGTGAATGCTTTCAAATTCAGTCAGCCTTCATTTTCAATTAGACCAAAGTGTCGGTGTCGTCTGTTTATGCCATGCCTTTAGTGTAGTTGTTGATGATCGGCGGGGTTGCTATTCTTCGACTGAGTGGTTTATGTTTATTTTTATTTTGCAAGCAACAACATTAATATATATGTTAACAATAAGGCCTTACATGCTCATCCTGTCTAACACTGTAGCAGCCGGGGAGCTTTGCTTGTCACATTTTCCAATTTTTTTCTTTTAATTTTTTACATCTTTAACCTGTATGTTTAACAAATGTAAATAAAAGCTTGCTGGCTATATTCCTAGCTTACCAAAACTTAGTACTTCCTCTCTCCAATCGCCCACCAACCTACAACACCAAATATCTCCACACTTGAAAAGAGGCAACACATTACTAGACAAAACCAAGAAGCATGTCCTTGAGCAAAGCTAACACTCAAGCGATCGCCTATGCAATGCTCATTCCATCACACAAACGCAATTGTTTAGGATCGTAAAAACATTAATGCATAAAAGCTGGTACAGTCATTGGAGAAGATGTATTAGAAGAGCTCAAGCATGCATCGCAGACTTCTTGGACGACTTCTTAAATGCACTGGGTTTGAAGCCTGTTTCCAACATCTTTTCGACCTCCTCAAATGGCAACCCTTTGGTTTCCGGTACCAGCAAGTAAATGGCAATAAGTCCGAGCAATGCAAACCCGGCAAACAGAAGGAAAGTCCCGGCAGAACCAAGAGCTTCGGTGAGTGTCAAGAATGTCAAACTCACTATGAGATTCGATGTCCAGTTTGAAACAGCGGCAATTCCTCCTCCAACACCTCTGTACCTCAGTGGATAAATCTCAGAGTTGACAATCCACGGGGCAGTTCCCATACCTGGTGAATAAGTTATGATGTACGCTCCGAGGAAGACCACCGCAAGCCATCCGAAGCTACTAGGGCAACCACTCTTGAAATATGTCCGGTGTTCATCACCACATAAGGCATCGGTAGACTTCTCATCAATCAAGCACGCTCCAGGAAGATACTGATCATAGAACAGAACAATTAAATCAACCAATAAGGTGAAATGAATATTCCACTTGTGTATGAATAAACAAATATTAAATCAATGGGTTGATGTAAGGGCTTTACTTCATTTCCTTTATGAGCACAGAAGCCACACTTTGCTTTCAAACAATCCATACAGTTCCAGCTTTTTGCATTTCCAGCAGTTATGTAAGCTTGACATGTATTGTTCCCTCCAAAGTGAGAAGTTTCGATCTGACTGATAGATGGGGCATGAATAGCTGCTTGGAAGAACACAATAGCTAACGTTACAAGGCAGGTGATGATTCCAAACATTGAAATAATCATCAACCTTCTTCTTCCGTATTTGTCAACAAAAGCCATGCTAACAATGGAGCCAAGAGCATTGAGACCAGAAGTCACCAGAGAAAGAGCAAGAGCTGTGCTCTTTGAGGCAAATCCAGCAAATTGCACTATGGTTGGACTGTAATACATGACAGTGTTGATACCCACAAACTGCTGAGCCACTTGAACTGTGATACCAGCATACAGTCCTCTCCTTACAATTTTGTTGCCGAAAGCTCCCTTTAGTCTAGAAATCAAGTCTTTGCCAATAAGACCTTCCTCAGCTTTTTCATTTTCAACAGATTGTTTCAAGAGATTCACCTCCTCATCGACTTGATCAGCGGGGTAAATTTTCTCCAAGATGGCCCTGGCCTCGTCAACTTTGTTCTGAATTTTTTTTTTTTTTAAAAAAGCCAAAAACATTCCAAAAGTTGCATCTAAAACTGAGAATATACAAACTCAAATTTATTTGGAAGAGGTAATAAGAAAGAACCCATAAACATACAACAAACACACAAAAAATGAAATTTGAAGCATGAAAGGTATCATAATGCACCTGTCTGTAAAGCCATCTTGGAGACTCAGGAAGCATTATCACGAGGACAAATTGAATAACAGCCGGCAGGCCTGCTACCCCAAGCATCCAACGCCAGGTTCCAGGTGCCTAAAACAGAAACATAGAAATGGGTTAGAGATGTGTCAATTCGTAGAAGCACAAGGAGTGAGTATTGAGTAGTGACTGACCTTGGTGAAGGCCAAGTTGATTAAGTATGCAAGGAATTGGCCTCCAGTAATGAGAAATCCGTTGGTGCTAACTAGAGCACCTCTAATTTTAGCAGGGGATGCTTCTGAAATGTAAAGAGGAGCAGTCATTGAAGCCATTCCAACCCCAAGACCAACGAAAATTCTTCCAAGGATAATCACCCAGGGCTGAGGTGCAATTGCCATGACTACTGCACCAAGGAAGAACAAAACGTCTGCCGCTAGAATTGAAATCTTCCTCCCAAACCGATCATTAATCCATCCCCCAATCCCAGCCCCAAAAATAGCACCCGCAACCGCCATACTCACTAGCAGTTCCTGTAGCCATGTTTTCTTGTCAACATCACGAAAGTCCTCCTTAATATAAAGTAGGGCACCAGATATAACTCCTAGAACTCAGACACAAAATTCATAGGTTAATTATTTACCGATCCGAGACCAAATCGTGTGTGTGTGTATACACAAATTTACATAAAATAATAATAATGATAATAATATATGTTACTACCTGTATCATAACCAAACAAGAGGCCTCCAATGCCAGCTGATAATGCAAGCTTCATAATGTAAGGAGTCGTCCATATTATATTCCAGCATTCTGTAAATTCAGTCTTATTCGCTTTCGTAATTCCTCCTTCGACCATCTTTACTAATTACCTTTATACAAACTAGAGAACAAAACTTTGACCTGCAACAAAAGTTTAAGAGTTTTATAAGACATTTTCACAAGCCTAAATTCTTTGAAGAATGAATCGCTTTTAAAAAAGAAAAAAAAAAGAAATTATATACCTCAAAATTAAATACCCTAACAGTAAAAGGATAACCTTATCGTATGATTGATTTTTCATAGGCATTGAGAATAATTATGATCATGAAAGCTGAAGACAATTTTATTTTAGAGATAGACATAAGCCAATTTTTGTTTCAAGCAAAAAAAAAAAAAAAAAAAAACTTTGAAATGTTTGTATTCAAATAAAATTGAAACTAGTTTAAACTTACAAACTTTAAACAAAGAATGTTGAAAATTCATGGATGGACCTATTTCTTTAATTTTTTCATGGAGGCACTCTTATCAAAACCTGACGCTTCAGGCTTCACCATAAAGAATTTATCTAGAATACAAAATTTCTGGAATGGATAAACTGAAAAATCAAACAACAGATCATTACTATCCGCATTATTGTTTATTAATTACACTCAAGGCCCGAGGGGATCATAAAGGAATTATCGTACGCAGATTGTACGGTGTTGTGGTTCATCAGAGACTCTGACCCACAATTACATTAACATTCCTTAAAATTTTTAAGAAATATTATTTACACTAGAAAGATTTTGGATTAATATAATCATACCGTTACCTGCCTAATACCTATGAGGGCTCTTTTCTGGTTTCTAGTTTTGTACTTGAGTCTTGACTTGCATTTGTACGTGTGTCTGACTCTGTGTGTGTGTGTAATAATTATAATACTAATGATGATAAAGTCTCTATCACTATCAGACGTGACGTAAGCTATATTAAAAACTTACAGGAAAAAAAGGGGAAAAAAAATTGCAGTGCCAGTGCACACATATTATCACACAGCGCTGCTATTTCATGAAACGAGACGAATAAGGAAAAATTGAAAAGAACCCATGAGAATAGACGTACGAAAGAGGAGTGAAACTTTTGAGTTTCAGAAACCTGCGATACTCTTTGTGTTGTAAAGTAACCAAGAGCTTTGTTTTTGTTGTATGTATAGGTCAAGCGATCGAGCCGGCACCTCGGCTCGATGATAACAGCACACCCACACGGCGCAGGTAGGTCTGGGATTATATGGTACCTGATTAAATGTACAACACAAAATGGAATATGACATCAACCTCGTTTATATATTACAACTTGATTGCCAAATTTGGATACCAACTCAGAGTTTCATTTTGAGAGGCTCAACTTTTTTTCTCTCTTCGACAGTCTGTTGGTTTTCTAATTATAGATTCATCTTCTTTTTGGATGAATGATATTATCATTATCTATCTGAGTGTCATCTTTATCTGTAATCTATTTTGGGATTTAGAGAATTTTCTTTCCTTTTTTTTTTAAAAAAAATCATTATCCATTACTCATTAATGGAAAATATATACATGTATAATGAAACGGTCATTTGAGGCTCAACTTATTTTTCTCTTGGACAATCAGCTGGTTTTCTAATTATAGATTCATCTTTTTTCTGGATGAAGGATGTTATCATTATCTATCTGTGTCATCTGTATCTGTTCTGGTATTTGTGAGAATTTTCTTTCCTTCTTTTTTCCAATTATTATCCATTACTCATTAACGGAAAAATATATATATATATAATGAAATCGTACTTTTTTTTTTTAATTTGTCAAGAATGGGATCTTTCGGACCAGTACCTGAAACTGGCGCCTTAGACCAACTCGGCCATCTTGACTAAGGGGCTTCATAAACTTTATTTGAACCATAAAGAATTCAAACAAAAAACACAAGTTCTTTGAAAAGTCACCTTGATCAATTGCAGCAAGATAATTAAAAAACAAAAAAAGAAAAGAAATAGATGTAAAACAAGCATAACTTTTTTTTTTTAGGCTGATTATACATCAGGTTACTGATCATACATCATATATATACAACTGTTATTTCAGCAGACAAATACACAGGGACTATAATATTACATTTTAATTCTATGAAACACTTGCCCAGATGAATTAACCCTTACATTGAAGGGACTTATTGTCTCCACTCGCATTTTGCGAGGGAAAAATTCTATTTACAAATTAATTTCCTCAATCATGCTTAATTGAGGAAATTTTGAGCCCCAATCATACTAAGGCCTCGAACCAAGGAAGGAAATTTTGTCTCCTTCCTATGTTAAAATTAGTAAAACAAGCGTAACTTGAACCTATCGACATGATCAAACACACTAAGGTTAGTATGTAGTGAAAATGTTTATTATTTTTCACCATTTTTCTTTTAAATTAACACAAATCTTCCCATCATTGTTTTCAAAACTTATTCTATAATTTCTCTTGTATTCTACTTAATTAGTAGAACACATTAAGACATCTGTAGACACTACGAAGAGACTATTTTTAACTTGAATTGAGCTTTTGACATCCCTCAAATTTTCTTATAGAACTTCTCATCTAAAGATATTTCATAAAAAAACAAAAAATTAAAAAACTAAAATATTATCTAATGACACCATAATGATTCCAAAATTATTCTCAACATATGTTCTCTGCTCTCTTTTTCCTTTTTTTTTTTGATAAACCTGCAGGGTAAAGATCTCCGCCTCCACGGCTCCATCTCTTATCGCTATCAAGATTATAGAGGGGCACTATTTGGTTTGGTTTGGTTCGAGTAATTTTACTCTATATATTTTACAAAAAACGATATAATAGTAATATAGTACTACTGCAAAAAGATATAATAGTAATATAGTATTACTGCAACAATAATCATAAATTCTCAAACAACAAAAATTATAATAAAGTCCAACAATAGTCTAAAAATCTACCACAAATTACAATAGAAACCTCACATCAATGTTTCATTACCACTGAACACTCTCTCAATCACCACTTCTTGATTCTTCAATTTCTATATCCACAACACCTTCATTATCTCTTAAAATGAGCAGTTAGCCAAGCACCAATGATTAAACAAAATAAAATAGAGTGTATGATAATCACATGTATTAACTAACAAATAAAAGCATTAGCTTCACTACCTAAATATTCTTGACCACGTGAACGAAAGTTAAACAAATCAAAATTGTGCAGTAATACAGTTTGATTCTTTTCGGACTAAACAGAACCAAATGCCCACCCTACAAGATTAGCTTAAAAAGAATATAAAATACAAATCCAGGATGATACTTCTTCCCATTGTATATATATTGCGGAGTTGTGATATTCGCAGGTATTTTAGTTTGCAAATGTTGCCATAATGCAATGAGTGAGATGGTACAACCGGGGATGGAGGCAGTTGGGGTTCATCCTTGTGTTGTTATGCCAATATATTTTAATTTGACTAATTTGATTTGTGATGTTTGAAGATAAAAGGGATTTGTATGAATTGGATTTGTAGAGATAAACATTTGATCGTAAATTTTTTGAAAATATTTTTTTATTTCATTTTATAATTCCCTAAATTATATGTAAAACGAGGACATATAGTGTGTAAAAGTTAATTAAAAAGAAATTATTTATTGATTTAATTATACATGTATTTGTCTTTTATTGTAATTTTAATTAAAGTTAAAATTTAAACTCATGCATAGAGGGGTTTTATGACTTTTGAGAGTGCGTGAGAAGCACCATTTTTGTTTAGGAGGAAGTTGAATTCTCATTATTTATTGGGATAAAAGATTTTTGAAAGTCCAACTGATCATATTGGCCTCATAGCCTACAATTATATAATGAATTAATGTGTTGAGCTATTCGCACCCCTTAATCGATCTCATAAAACCCCTATTTTAATAAAATTTGATTTATGATTAAATACAAAATAGACTTAAGCCCACTCATATTATTTTTTCTCTCTTCAATTTATTTAATTTGTAGTTATATGTATGATAATTTTGTATATATATGTACAATTTTGTTTTGCATACAGTAAGAGTTTGAGCAGAAGAATAAAGATAAGATATTGAGACTGCAAAATAAATTTAAGAGTGGGAAGATTATTGAAAACTAAAAGATTTACAATGAAATAAGTGTTTATTAACAACTGCTGAAGAAATTAGCAGCTGCTTCTCACTCCTTTTCTCCTTGCTTCTTCGGTGGGAATGAATTCTCAGATTAAGCACGCTGTCGTTGTGAAAGTCATGGGCTGCACTGGTTACTCAGGTGAGAGTCAAGTTTTTAGATGATCAGAACCTATTCATCATGAGAAACATGAAGGGACCCGTCTGGGGAGGGGATATCCTCATTCCTCAGTTTGTTCCCGATTAAGAGAGAAGATAAAGGCTTGAGGGGTCCGTTTCATAATTTTCATTGGAATCTAGAGTTCGTGGGTGTTGTTTCAGTAGGCTAGTGAATAGCAATGCTATGAGTTTTCACTACTTGGTATTGGCTTTTATGAAAATAAAAATAAAAAGTGTATTTTTGACATTAAGGGAAAGAAAGAGTTTTAACATAATTTTAGAGATGTCTCGATAATTTATCTATGCGTGGGGCTATTTGAACCTGCCAATTTTTTCTTTACACTTTTTTCCTAATTAAAAATTTTATCATCTAAATAATTTTTAATAAATTATTTAATTAATTATTTCTGCTATTTTTCATCTCAATTTCACAAATTCTCATTAATTCATTCACATATACTCTTTGAGCTGCAAATAATTGATACATAAATTACCCATTATTTAAAAAATTCTTATTAGCCATGAAAGTTAATAAATATTAATAAATTAATTTTAATTAAACACAAAATTTAATGAGTATCAAGAAAAAAAAATTCTTGCATATATAAAACACGAAATAGAGATTCCCAAATCAATACAGGCCTTTTTCAATTCTATTTATTTTAACACTAAAAATACATTTTTTTTTCTTTTCTTTTTTTTTTTTTAGGGTCATTGTTCAGAAGCCAACATCAATACTCGGTTAATCTTAAATCCACATAAACATTAAAATCCTAAATCAAGATTTGATTTCAAAAAATTTACCTAGATCTATTCCTAATTTGAGAAATCCGGATCTGATCCAATAAAATATTTACATCCTAAGCACCTACATCTACCATTACAAGCGCTACTTATGACTTTTCTCTCGGACAACTCCACCACACAGTATTGTTCCCTCTTGACTCCTCCTCGATTTGTGGCCAGCATGGGATTCAGCCCTCTCACAGTCACACTCTCGCTCTCTTTGATTACCGCATTCAAGATTGATCACTGGAAAGGATTTGAGAGAAAACAAACAATACATAGCGTGGGTTCGAACAGAGAGAAACAGTAAATGAGTTTAATTAGAATTAAAATGCTTGTCCTTAAAATGTAATTGCATAAGGAAAGGGGATGTTATGAGGATAATGTAAGGGTGTGAAAAACACTACTCTACAAGAAAAGAAAAAAAATGTTATTTGCAGATGATAAATACTTGAACATAAAGATAAAATGGTGAATATTTTTTACTTTTTAGTGATCATGTAGAATTTTATGTGTAATGTCATGTGTAAATAGCATTACTCAAAGAACAAAATTCACATATGCACGATATATATGGGCATTTATTTGTGCATCCACATTGAAGCAAATAAGCCGTAGAGAAAGAGAGGCAGGCAATGCTGTTGGGTCGCTGCTTCTGTACAGCAGAAAAGCACCTAACTTCAACAGTCTTAAGTGTCTAACAATTATATATGCTGAGCGGTCACTGCAGAGCACAACTTTAATGTAGAAAAAAGAAAACTAGCAGCAGCTGGAATTGAATTGGATGGATGGACAATGCAATGCCATGTGTATGTGCCACAGCCTGCTCTAGGCTCTAGCTGCTTGCTGGACGAGGCAGAGCAACGCACTACCACTGCCCACTGGTGAGTGGTGTGGTGGCCATTATTTCCATGCCCTGCAATTTGCAAGATGATAAACAATCAATGAGAGAGAGAGAGAGACTCTCTTCCACTTGCTGCATTAGACTATGGCATTGGTCCCTAACATCATTTTAAGGCTCTTGCAATCGTCAGCATTTGCGCCCGCACTTTGGTTGTTTCTTTCCGTAAGTGCAACGAAAATTCATTAGATCGATGATACGTTTGTTCTTGCAAAAAAGTCATTTTCACTCTTAGGGTTTGATGCAATAGTCCATTTTATCCTTATTTTTTAAACAATTATTCATTTCATCCTTACTTTTCAAATAATAGCCCAAAACACCCTTATTTTAATTAACTGTTAATTTACTGTGTAATTCATTGAGGGTAAAATAGAATTTTCAATTATGAATATACAAACTATTTTAATATAAAAATCTCAAACACAATTAAATAACATCTGACTTTCTGCATAACTTTAAAATTTAAGGATAACTTAACGAATAAACAATAATAACACTAAATAATATGTAAAATTTATATTTAGGACAAAATAAAAAAAAAACATAGATTTAACGGGCACTAGAGTAATTTTTTTTCTTTTAACTTATTCTGACTTTAATATAGTCAAGATAAATAAATAAATAATCAATTAGTATTGTTATTTTACTAAAAGTAAACACAGACTCCTTCATTTACTTAAAAAACAACACACACTAAAGATATAAAAATACAGATTTAAAATACTACAGAATAATTTAATGAACACGCACACGCATACACACACACACATATATTATATATTCTTTAATGTTATTTTTGTTGGATTAAGTTATTCGTCAATTTGAAATTTATGCAGAAAGTTAGATATTATTTAATTGTGTTTGAAAGTTTCATTTTAAAATAGTTTGTATATTTTTAATTGAAAATCTTATTTTGCCCTCAATGAATTACACAGTAAATTAACAGTTAATAAACGGAAGGGTGTTTTGGGCATTTGTTTGAAAAGTAAGAATAAAATGAGTAATTTTTTAAAAAACAAGGATGAAATGAGCTATTGCATCAAATCTTAGGGATGAAAATGGCTTTTTCCCTTCTTCTTGTGATATGGACATGTGCGTGTATATATATATATATATTATATTTTTAGGTTATGTCTCCTTTTACAGTTTTAGTTTACTTCGGTTTGATTTCAATTATGCTCTTCATCTTTGTCGTGCTAAAGTGAACTAATTGGATTCTTTTTTAAACTATGATTCCTGACCCCTTGCATTCGTGTGAACTCATTGTATCAGTCAATTTGTTAGAAGATCTATCTCGTGTGGTACTGCAAAGGAAACCCGGAATCATCCTCTTGAAGTTCAAGAGGCATCTTCCATTCACATGGATACAATCATGTCATATGAAAACCAAAATAGGAATTAATAATTTGATTGTTATATCTTAAAAATTTGAAATCACTTGAATTCCTGAATAATCTAATCTCCTGAGTATAACCCTAAAATTGATGATTGGTTAATTAGTGTGCACAATCGCCAAAAAATTGAAAATTCTCAGTGTTTGGGCCGTAGAAGAGAAGGTCCATTAAATGAACTCAAGCCCAATAATAGCAACGGCTTGTCTTGTTATTGTTGTTTACTCTCCCCGACTCCCTCTCCGGCTCTTGGGTTCTCTGGCTGGCTGGCTGGCTGGCTTGCTTCAATTACATTTATCTCATCGAAATCGAACCCTCAATTTCTCAGAAGAACCGTTAGAAAACCGCGTCATTGTATTTCTGCTCTCCAGAACCAACCCGATATTAAGTCACTTCATTTTCATCATCAGATCCATTTATACTGTTCTCATTTCATCACAAATCTGAGATACAAGGGACAGGGAGCCACCTCTGCGTCATTAACCTGTGCGTTTCATTCATTCATCCCAATTTTTTAGCAGTATTTTCTATAAGTGCTTATACGTTCTGTAGTTTAATATCTGTTAAATGTTTCTTCTTCTTCTTCTTTTTTTGAAATTTTTTGGCTTTTTTTTTATGTGAGTAAATTTTTCTGGGTTTGTTATTTTTATCGTAAATGTTTTGTTTGAAACGGAGGATGTATTAGTGCTCACTATGCGGTGCTAGTGAATTTTGTGTAGTAAATGAGGTGGTTTCAGTTATTTTTCCGGAGAATGTATGTGTGGTGTTTTAAGTTAGTGCTTTTGTTGAACAAAAGTGTCACTTGGTATATAAATGTTTTAATATATTTGATTGCAATGTTTTCTTGTGATTATTGATTGGTATTTTTTGGAAGTCAAATATAGTGTATGTGAGTATTATCATTGATACTCTTTTTCAGTCAGTTGATAGGATTGTTTATTGATCCATAGGCATCTTTATTGATTTATCATAGTTGTACGCAATATGTTAATAAATGAATTTAGGGAACATATATGATATTCGGTTGGAATTTTGAATCACCCTTTCATGATCTGTATAATTACTAAAGTTGAGAGAGAGCCTTACTATGCCAAGTGTTGAACTCCACTTACATAAACTAGTCTTTTTATTAGAATTTACTGTTTTTCTTTGTGTTTTCATTTTGAATAATAATCTAGTGGGCGACAGTGACACGCCACGTGCTGCTGTCCGATTAATCAACAGTTTCAACACTATTCACAACGAGTCACATAATTCTTCTACCTGTCCAGGTGCTCACCATATCATCTTCCTAAATGTAAATAGGTAGCCTGGTGGCTTTGTTCATATGCTGTTAGGGTTTTAATTTATGCACATATATTTAAAGCTCTATCTCTTATGAGGCAGCATCTTTATCGAATGGCATGTTTTTCAAGGTAGCAAAAGCAATCAAACCACTCTTGATGTTGAATGGCATTCTTGTTTTATCACGAAGTCATAATCTCTTGTATGGCCACCCTTGATCGGGGTCAGAAAATTTTCATTAGCCGTTCTCTTTATTGAGGACCGCAGTAATGGCTACTAAGAATTTTCTGAGTTCTTTCATTTTTTAGTGCTATTTGTTTATTCTGTACTTTGTTATGCACGGAAATTCCAATAAAGCCTAACATGGTTAGGTTGCTAAATTGGTTCCTTGATCCAAAATTGTTTTCAAGGCTAAATTGTTACATTGGTTTCATCTGAGTCTTCTAGTACCTCATGGCTTTGTTTTCCCTTTGCCGAGGATGATCTAACTATTATATTTAATTCCAGGCTGACAAAGGAGCGTACCAACTGGGAAGGAGAGCTGAAGTGGGGTCTGTTAGTGGTAGAAGGGAAAGAAGTCATTTTAGCCGAGGAATAAAGTGACAATCTTTAAGGGGCTAGAAGGTTTTAGAGCATGTAGGAAGCTTTTGTGTGTAATATGCAAGCTGTATTTGCAGCAAACATGTATGACAAAGTACATATTTGCATAGACACAATCTCCATTTTTGAGTTTCTGGCACTGTCCACTTAATTACTTTTGAATGTATTCCTCCATTGTAGGTTTTCAGTTCCTGATGTTGCTTGAAGCAGCGGGAACCTTAGACCCTGTGTCGCTTTGGAAGGCAAGATTGGAGTTTGACATATTGTCCTGATAGATTTGCACACAAGTGTAAGGAAGCAGAGGATGGTTTAGAAGTTACTAGTTTTGATTGTACTGCTCAATACTACATTCAGAAGAAAGGTATTTTCTGAGATTCTGCCCATGTTGCATCTAAGTAATCATTGAACTGCAGCTTTTTTTACTTCATACAGCTTACCTGCCTTTAAAGTTTATTTTTCCAACTGTCTTTATTCTTTTCTTTGCATAGGTGGAGTTTGATATTTCTTTGCTATTAGTTGGTCCCTGAAAAGATCTGCAACCCAGAAGTCTATTTATTTGCCAATATGGATCAATAGTGTAAGAATTCTGTGAAAGTAGAAAATGGCCTTTTATTCTGAGGAGGACAGAGCTGAGGATTATCTTTTCAAAGTTGTTCTAATTGGTGATTCAGCTGTTGGGAAATCAAATTTGCTTGCTAGATTTGCAAGAGATGAGTTCTACCCGAATTCAAAATCAACTATAGGAGTGGAGTTCCAAACCCAAAAGATGGATATCAATGGAAAGGAAGTTAAGGCACAGATCTGGGACACAGCAGGTCAGGAACGGTTCAGGGCTGTTACATCTGCATACTATCGGGGTGCAGTTGGAGCTCTTCTGGTCTATGACATTAGTAGACGACAGACATTTGATAGCATTGGCAGATGGCTTAATGAACTTCACAGTAAGGAACTTTACCTATCCTTGGCTATAAGAAGAAAATTTTTGGCTCTTTGTTCTCTTCTTGCCTCTTGGTAAAGGAAACATTTTATCATTGTTTTTCCTTCCATATTGATATTACTGTTTTGTTGTACGTTTAATATGAAGGCTGTAAAAAAAAGGAAAGGGAGCGAGGGGGGGGGGGGGGGGGGAGAAAAGAACAACTTATAATGCAAAAATGCCATGAATTGAATGATTGACTTGTATTGTTCATTATTGGAACAGCTCACTCAGACATGAATGTAGTAACCATACTTGTGGGCAACAAGTCAGATCTCAAAGACGCCAGGGAGGTAACTACTGCAGAAGGCAAGGCCTTGGCAGAGGCACAGGGTTTATTTTTCATGGAAACTTCGGCTCTTGACTCCTCAAATGTTACTGCTGCCTTTCAGACTGTCGTTACAGAGATCTACAATATACTAAGCCGGAAAGTTATGATATCTCAAGAGCTGAAGCAAAAGGATTCTTCCTCATTCAACGGGAAGACGGTAGTTTTAGAAGGAGGGAAGAACGAAGCAGATGCGGAGCCCAAAAAAGCTGGGTGTTGTTCATCTTAAAGATGCTTGCTCAAGCTCAACATCTGATCTCTGTGCTGCCCAAATACTCTTAGCTCAAACATGCCACCGAAATTCCCTGGCTTCTTCTTCTCCATGTGTTTAATCTCATTTCTTTTATTTTTAAACAAAATTTTTTTTGTTGTTGCATGGACTGGTTAGTTATGGTTGAAGGAGGAGGATTAGCAAATGTAAATGACCTCAAGGGGATCGGAGAAGTGATTATATGGATACACAACTTTTAGATTCCAAGTGTCTTTGTTATGTATTTATAGTTATTTGACTTTGCTATCTTGTGCTAATAATTTTTGCCTCGTATCAAATGGCATCAAGAGCAGCAAATCCAAGTGGCCTATGAGGGTTTTTTTTTTTTTTTCGTCGGTTAGTGCCAATAGCCCCTGAACTAGAATTAAATTTATATAATAATTACTTGTTTTTATTATTGTATAATTTCTTTCTGTTCTTAATAATATATATAATATAAAAAATAATGAATATTTACACAGCTAAAAGTAGAAATTCTGACGTAGAAATTGCATGGAAAAATAAAAATGAAATGAACAGGCAAAGACAAAATTATTAGAACAGAGACGCAGCAGCATAGGATTTGGTGGCTGGTGCTCATAAATTAGATCAACATTTGCGACGCAAGTAAGTGGTAACAGTTTCTCCAAAAAAAAAAAAAAAAAAAAGTAAGTGGTAACAGTCATCAGCAAACAGGCAATTGCCACTTGGAATGAACACAATGACAAAATTACCCACTCAAACAAAGTAAAGTACATAGCTAGAGCTAGGGCTAGGGAATTGGGATGAGATCATCAAATTCTTCGATGGTGGCAAATGAAAATAGAAGAAGACCCATTTGATTGATCAAGTCGAACAACATAGTCATAACATAAGAAAGAGAAGCAAAATTTTGTTAGTCAAAGGTCAAATAAAACTTGAGAATCTTGTGAATGGGGCGGCTATTCATAGAATCGTTGAGTGGGCCTCGGATCTTCAAGTGCAAGAGTTGCAAAGTCGACTCGGCATCTCCCGATCACATCGTTTCCAAGGCTTTTCAAGGCCGTTTCGGCCGTGCTTATCTTTTCCGATCTGTGTAATACTAATTTCTCCAACCTCCCCAATTTTTTTATTATTATTAATTTATTAATTTTTTTTATTTATTTATTTTTAATTGTATGTATCATTATGTTTTTGGGGGCACGGCAGGGTAAATGTGTCTCTTGGGCCCAGAGAAGAGCGGCTTCTCGTCAGTGGATTGCATACCGTTAATGACATTTATTGCAGCTCCTGTCAGCAATTACTCGGTTGGAGATATGTAAGTTTCGTCTTCTCTTCTCATTGATTCAACTGGGATCCATTCTCCTGGATATTACAAGTTTTGAATTTGATGTTACCCTCTTTCATGTGTTTTTTATTTTTATTTTTTTTATGTTTTAAGTAAATTTAATTACAATGCATCAACTTGAGAAATCTAATGGAAAATTTGAGACATGCTACAGACCAAAGTACCAAGTACCATACCAAAAAATAAAATAAAATAAAATTCATGCAGATTTGGGGGGCAATCAGTATTGATGTGTAGATTTAATGTGATGGCATATTTGGTATTCTTACAACGATTCAGATTCCTGTAAATGCACCTCTTATTATTGGGGAAAGAGGTTTTATGGTTGTAGGGTTTGAGTAACTGATTTACTACTACCACAGGACATATTCAAACTATTCTTTGATATGCATCAACAGCCAACACATAGGATTACTCTTTCGCGCGCACCCTAGTTTATTATAAATGTTTTGTTTTTCAGCATAAATTAATATCGTTTTGTTTATTTGGAAACAACTATTGCATTTGTAATTTGTAGTTTTTCTATGTTTAAAGTGATGTCGCTTTTCACTTGAAGCTAGCTAATGTTGTTTTCATCATTTTTTGGTCTTTTGTTAAAATGCCAATGACTCCAGGAGAAAGCCTATGAAGAGAGCCAGAAGTATAAGGAAGGGATGTACATTCTGGAAAAGGAACGAATGTTGAAGGCAGGTTGGTGATGTGATGTTCTATGGATATAAATATATTAATTAAATATATTGGAAGAAGCCAATCTTTTTGTATACTGAACATTTTTTTTTTCTCTCTTTTAAAGAAAGAAAGAATTGAACGGATCTTATCTTGTTAGTAGACATTGTAGGCTGTCATGTTCGCAGCTGCTGCAACTTCAATTTAACGAATATAACTTTTGGATTACTCCCTAGTTTTTTTCATGTGCTGCTACTTTCTGGGCAATGTTGCTTCTGCCTGCCCCTCTGAGTTATTGATGAAGTTACTCTATTTTGGGGGTGTGTGAGAATTTGTTTATCAAAATGGTGTTTTAAATTTATGTGTTCTTCTTATTCTGATAAGTTGGTCCTTGAATGCCAATGGAGAATTACTGTCAGATTTGAAACCAGAAAGGATAACAATGGATGCTTGCCTTTAAAGGAAAGGGCCCCCAAATCGTTAAGAACATGCTTGGTCCCATCCCGGCCCACCCAACACATGCTAGCTGAAGTTGAAATTCATTTTCTTCCCAGAAAGCTTTGGACAAGGGGTTAGAATAACCACGTACATGTTCATGGATTAAGAGCAATTTGTCATTGTTAAAACACATGCTAGCTGATTCAGGTCAAACCGTAAACAAGTGATCTCTCTCTCTCTCTCTCTCTCTCTCTCTCTCTATTTTGTGGTTGCATTTTAGTTTCAGTGCAGTGAAGTATGTCCGGGTCCCCGATTTCCTTTCAATCAAAAACTATTCTTTGCAACATAGTCTTGGCCTCTTGGGTCTTGTGTACCTCTTGTATTTAATTAACATACATCAATATTTAGTGTTGTTTATGTGAAATTGATTCGAAGAGTTGAGTGCAACTTTTGTATGTGATGTTGATGTAACATATCATGACCTTATATTTGATTGATTTCCAACAAATATCTTTTTCTACAGTCTTATCTTTCTATTCAGCAATAAATACATGCATTAGATTGCCATCAGTAAGACTATGATCTCATTAGTCGTTGATGCATTTTTCACCTTTTATTTTACTGAATAGCTCCACCTCTTACTAATAATACATGTATTACATCCAGGTCGACATCCAGCCACTGCCATTTGTATTAGGATACCTCTAGAGGTATCTGAAAAGGCACAAGATACCCCCAAAAGATAAAATTGTCATCTGATTTATGCTCCTATTGAAATTGATTTGGCTCCAAACATTGGATTCGCCAAATAGGAACTTTTTTATTTACCAGAAACTAAGAGCTTCAGATTCATTCTTTACCCAAAAGGCCATTTTAAGACCATGATGGTTTTTATTTGAGCATTTTCTTGGGAAAAAGAAAAATAACATCCTTACTGTTAAAAACAAAAACGAAGAATCGTTGAAATAAAAAGCTTAAAAGTTGCTGACATTGTTCGCCATGTGAAGGAATCACTATGTAGTAACTTGTTCCCTTGAGAATTTTCACACCAATAAATCAACCAACATTTCATAGTCTGTAAAATACAGAACTCACAAGAAGGGAATGAAATACTGACAAGAACCAGCAGTTTGCTGGAAATTATACAGGAAGAATAATTAAAACAAAAGGTTGTATAGCTGTGTCACCACAGGTGCATGATACAGTAATTCTCGTATACCCGGCAATCTACATCTTAATCAAATCCCAAGAAGAAAACCTATATAAAGAAATCTCAAGCCCAAACCTTACATGGAAACCTTGTAACTGCTCTCTATACTTTTCATCAAACAATCGAAACCAATTAGCTCTAATCATATTTTCATATAAACTGATATATCTCAATGACGAAAATGTAAGAAATCCAGTCATTCACCTGACTTATGATACCAGATATACTTCCACCTACAATGACATTTCAGCATCCATCTCATTATCCTTCTAGGCGGCAATTCCTAAAAAACCGAGGACCCAAGATGTAAATACACTATTTAATACGAACAAGCATTTTCATATCAAAGCAAATAAGAAAAGACCAAAAAAAAAAATTAGGAGTTCCACCAGTTTGAACAAATATTATGTGTTGTAGCCTAAAACTTCAGAGACTGCTATTATGCTCAAAAACATGGAAAAGAACATAGAATTTATACAAGGGCGAACCAGAACAAAATTAAATAAACAGCTATAAGGAGATTTGATTAACTTTTTCAAAAGAATGAATAAAGTATAATAGAAATAAAGTATCATAGAAAATAACATCTTACCTCTATTTGCTTGTCTATCAGTTACACTATAACCACCAACGTAACCAGCAGAGCTTTTGGTCATAACATCTGAAGCCGTAGGTCCAAGACCAAAACCAAAGGAGCCTGACCCTTCTAGCTCTGAAGATGAAGGTCGCCAAGTGGAATCACCATAAAATGAACCACTTTCATAAATATCCCCATAAGCTTCATCATAACCACCTTTTGTTGAAGATGCTGGTGTGACAGTTGTCATACTGTTTCTTCCATATCCTACAGCTCCTGAACCAACACCCAGATCTCCATTGCCATACCTAAGATTGCCACTACTATAAACAATACCAGAACCTCCACTGTGAACAGGATCAGGAGAGGAATCCCAAAGTGCCCCAAGGCTACCAAGAGAACCCATTCCTGAAGCCCCACTTCCTGAGCCCAAAAACGCATTAGAGTTTGCAGTGTTCAAAGCATAATTAAGATTCCCATTTCCCCATAAATTCCTGCTTGGTGAACTCAGGACAGAACTGTTTCCTCCGTTACCAACACCATAGCCAACCGGGCTGCTATACCTGTTCGAATTTCCACCAAATGAAAGGTTCAGACCACGACCATAGCTGAGATTAGGAATAAGGTTTGCACCTCCTCCATGACTTGGGCTCAAATTTGGCTCAAAGTTGAGTCCCATACCATAACCAGGACCAATTGGAGAAAATCCACTACGCCCAATGGTAACTGGACTATATCTACCATCAATTCTAATTCCATACCCACCAACAGAACTTGGATTATAACTCTGAGTGTAACCATTAAGGAAGCTACTGACTCTACTCTGACCATAATTATATGTGCCTAACTGGTTCCGGCTTGGCCCAGGAGATAATTCTTTGGGGACAGCCCGTTTGACCTCAACCATTTTACCATTGAGTTCATGAAAGGTTTTGAGCAACACTTTATCCACTGCTTCCTCTGAATCATAAGTAATGAATCCAAAACCTCGAGGCCTTTGAGTGTTGTGGTCATACATCACCACAACATCTGTGATAATCCCAAACTGATCAAAATACTTCTTAAAGTCACTCTCTGTGACTGTGGATGCTAAACCTCCTACAAATATCTTCTTTGTGCGGGCAGGACCGGGTGACCCATGAATGCTACTATTGTTTCTGTTCTGAATGTTCTGCTCATCCCTAGGAACAGCTTTCTTTGCCTCAACCTAGTGACCAGAAGCTATAAAATGAAAAAATGAACTAGAATAGAACTTCACATTCAAATATCCATCACTCAAAGTTCTATGTTTTAATTTGCACGGTACAAGGTTGTTGCTCAAAAATAACACTCTACATAAAATATACAGATCTCTGCTCCTACATTCCTGAAATTATGTCATTCTAATTTCTTTGGATGCTGGAGCTGCATTAAGATAGGATTAGGCTACTGGGGAGGGATAGAAATATTTTTTATAAACAAAAAAAAAAAATTATATTGTTCTTTAAGAATTCTATTTTAAAATCTTTTATTACACATGCCTAGTCTAATTGAAGTAAGTCTCAAAAGACTGATCAGCAGCTCAACATACTGCTTAGTGAACATTGATAAATGACAATGTGCTCAAGATAATCTTTTGCCAGCCTATCATAATCAAAGTATCAAAACATTAAGTACACAAAAGATTCTACCTCGACTACAATACTTTATGGCCCTATGGCTCCTTTTGATTTGTGTCCATGATTTTTCCTTTTTCATCATTGCATAAGTCATTAACTACAACTTCACTTAGCCAACAGAAAATTTATAATAAGACTACTCCGACGCATAGACCCATGCTATATGAAGGACAGTCTGTTCTAACTGTTTTATTAAAGTCATTCCAAGACTGACAGAAGAATCTCCTATCAGTGATTAATTTGGCAAAAAAAGCACTTTGAAATTGTCAATGTTCAGGAATATTCACATGCCATATTTCTTTCCAGAAATACCTTGCATCTTACTTGTGTTGTTCTTACTCAAAGTTGACATGTTACCAATCAAACATTACCATATATAGTAAAAGACCCTCATAACACTAAACAGGATTACATCAAACTCATTTTTTAAAGGGAAAAAAAAAAGACTATCACAGAACCAGAAGAAATGCAATACTATTGGCCTGAATTAAAAGATTTTAAGAGAATTTAAATGTTTAAACTTACAGTTCTACCATCTATCATGTGCTTCTGCGTAACAACTCTTTCTGCAACAGCAGGATCAGCAAAAACAATAAAACCGAAACCACGGGCACGGCCCGTGGCCCGATCCTTCATAATCACAGCTTCCAGAACTTCTCCAAAAGCCTGGAAATAATCTCTAAGACGGTCCTCATTGGTATCCCAAGAAATCCCACCGATGAACAGCTTACCAAGCTCCATTTCCATTCTACAAAATCAAATATTCCACCAATCAAAAAGGCATAACGCAAACATCCACATGATCATCTTATCATATAAAAAGAAAAAATAAGTCTTACTATTTAGAAATCAAACAATACACTGGATCTAACTAACACAATTCAATATTGACTTGCCTTGCATTTCAAACAACATAGAACTCAATATTGTGGTAAAAAAAGATCATCCAATACAAAAACTCATAATGCGGATAAAACAAAGAGAGTACCTTGAAAACAAAAAAACAAAAAGCAAAGCTTGGATATTATTATCGATATAAAAGAACAAAAGGGCAATCCAGGATTCAATCCAATAACATCGAACCGTTCACCGATCAAATATCAATCAACCCAGAACCCAGGATTCCTAAAAACAAAGCCAAAAAAAAAAAATTAATAAAATTGGTATCAAAGAATTAAAAAAAAAGATCAAGTTTTTGATGAAGAAACATGAAAAAGCAAAGATTTCGTAAGAGAAAAATTACCAAAGAGAGAGAACCTATATGGGAAAGTGGGAGAATCTAAGATCTAAGAGGAGGCATAATAAGAAGTGAGGGCGAGAGGCCCTCTGTCTCTCTGTCTCTCTTTTCTTTTATGTTGTGTTACTTTGATATTTTTATGCAAAGAATGGATTTTTATTGTGTGTGTTGATGAGATAGAGAGAGAGAATTGAGTTGGATCAAAATTTAGAAATGATTAATATTTATATTATTTAGCGTTGCCTTTGGCTATCCTCTCGTGCAAGAGAAAAAGAGTGCTACAAAGCTAGGAGCCTAGAACTCGAAGATGGAAGATGGTGACTTTGTACTGTTTTGTGAGTTTGGTTTTAATATATATTGGTTAAATTAACAATATGCCTTTTTTTTTTTATTTTCTTGTAAGGAATTTTTTTTTTTGTATTACATGATATTAATGTTAAGATTATAATTTATATTACATAAAAATATTATTAATATTTATAATTAGATAATTATTAAGATTAATTTACATTAAATCTTATATAATACTACTTATATTTTTATCTTTTCTAATATTGACTCTCTTTAATATTCAAAAAATATCTACTCAATATACATATCAAATAAGAAAAAATTACCCACACTCAAATTAAAAAAAAAATTAAATCTCACAATATTTTTATAAGAGTTCGGTCCACTATCCTTACTATGAAAGTGGTTCGGGCCACTCGGCAAAAGACCATTATTTTCTTTTTTAACATTTTGCATTCACATGGGTCTAGGTAGTTTTATTGCTTTATGTTTTCTTTGGAATTTTACCATTGGCAATTTATCTTCTTCCAATACATCACCTTTTAAAGTAATGACTTTCAGGATCTTGTTTAAATTCTGGATCTTGTTTGCTGTGGTACGTGGAGGTGATTTTAATAAAGTGTTGGAACCGAATGAAAAGGTTGGGGGACGGATTCATTGTTTGGATGCTATGGCAGATTTTCGACAGGCACAATGTGATTGCGATTTGGTTGATATGGGTTGTTCCGGCTATCCTTTTACATGGTCTAAACAGCGATTTAGCTCGACAAATTTAATTAAAGAATGACTCAATAGGTTTTTATGTTCTTATAGTTGGCAGGATTTGAATCTCTTTGCATCTGTTTCGCATTTGTCTTTATGGGCTCATTATCTTGTGTTGCTTCATGTTTAGGATCAATTTATGAGTGGGCTGAATAGAAGACAAGTTAGGCCTAGATTTCACTATGAGGCTTTTTGGAAAGGGCATGATGGGTGTAAGGATATTGTTAAGGAATGTTGGCAAACTAATGAGTACCTGCAATCTGATCAGGTGTGGATTTTTAAGCAGAGGGTGTCATGAATGGTGGTGGCATTATATAATTAGAGTTCTCAGGTATTTGGAGGTAGGCGTCGAAAAATTGATTCGCTAGTATTTCAATTGGGTTGTTTGAAGCAGAACTTTGGTCGCTTTGATGATGGATTTATGATACGGGAGTTAGAGAATAAGATTGATGGGTTGCTTTATGATGGGGAGACGTATTGGAAACAATGGTCAAGGGTTCAATGGTTAACAGAGGGTGATCAGAATACATGTTTCTTTATGATCGAGCCTTTACAAGGAAGACAAAATACCATTCGGGGTTTGAAAGATAATAAGGGGAACTGGGTTACTGTTTTAAGCGGGATTGAAGATATTATTTGTAATTATTATTCTAATATTTTTACTTCTTTGTGCCCTAATCAAACTCAAATGGCAACGGTAATTCAGTATCTCTGTCTACGAGTGTTTGATGTTATGAATGATGATTTGAATTTGCCTTTTACTAAGGAGGAGATTCAATTTGCAGTCATGCAGATGCATAGCACCTGGGAAGGATGGCTTATCACCTACTTTTTTTGTCAAGATCACTGGAGTGTGGTGGGTAAGCAAGTGATTTTTACATGTCTTTATATTTTAAATGATGCTATGGATGTGTCTAATTTGAACCATACTGCTACTGTTCTTATTCCAAAGATTAAAGATCCACAGCATGTGTCTGATTATAGGCCTATTAGTCTATGTAATGTCATATATAGGATTATAGCTAAAGATTGCAAATCAACTAAAGGTAATATTACACGATGTCATATCTTGTCATCAAAGTGTATTTATTCCTGGTAGGCTTATTACTAATATTATGATCTTGAGGTATGAGTGTTTACATAAATTAAGATCTTGTAAATCAGGGAAAAGTATGATTATGGCTTTAAAGCTAGATACTAATAAGGCATACGACAGGGTTGAGTGGGTTTTTCTTGAGCAAGTTATGATTAGATTGGGCTTTTCATAGAGGTGGGTTCAATTAATTTTAGCCCGTATCACTAGTACTACCTTTTCTTTTATGGTTAATGGCGAGGTTCGGGGTTTGGTGCATCCTCAAAAGGGCTTGCGGTAAGGATGTCCATTGTCACCTTACTTATTTATCTTATGTGCAGAGGCGTTTTCTTCACTGATTAATGCTACAGAGACTGCGAATCTTGTTCAAGGAGTACGTTTTTCAAATAATTTAATGGTGTCTCATTTGTTTTTTTGTAGATGATAGTCTTATTTTCTGCAGAGCTGCCACTAGTGATTGTCGAATCTTAAAGGAGATTTTTTATATTTATTATGCTGCATCTAGACAGTGTTTTAATATTGCAAAGTCCCAATGTTATTTAATCCAAATGTATGTGTCGTAGTTCATAGAGAGGTGGCAGAAATTTCGGCTTTATTGTAGTGCCTATTTATGAGCGATATTTAAGGTTGCTGACTATAGTGGGATGGAAAAAGAACGAGTTTTTTCAAGAGCTTCAACACTGTGTATTATAGAAGTTGTGTAGGTGGTCGGCACAATGTTTCTCAAGAGAGGTAAAGAGGTGTTAATTAAAGCGGTGACCCAAGCAGTTCCTACCTATGTAATGGGTGTTTTCCATTTACCAATGCACAATCGATGGTTCCTAACCCAATTTCCTTCCATGATATGATATGGGAAATTTTTTATTGACATTAGTATCTGTTTAGTCATTCGCAGAAGTAGCTCTTTCAAAAGCACAAAAATAAAAATCTAATAACTTTCATTTGCTGAAAAATGAACTGCAATGAGAATAAGAGGAATTCGATGGATCAGACATAGCGCATGTATCACTCTTCGTTATTGCTTTAATCTATTATATTTTGTTAGCTAGACTTTCTCGTATCTGGCACCCAAGCATATAGGATTAGATCGCTAAGGAAAGCCTTTGCTTTATGATGAATTACAAAGAAAATTTACGGCTTTTTGGTGGGAACAACGAGCCAGCAATAGAAGATTCATTGGTTGGTTGGGGGTTGTATAAGTCGGCCTAAAAAATTGGTGGTCTTGGGTTTAGGGATTTGGGCTGTTTTAATCAAGCAACGTTGGCTAAACAAGAGTGGCGGCTACTGCTATATGATGATTCTTTAGTGGAACGTGTGTTAAAGGCTCGCTGTTTTCGTAGATGTTCTTTTTTATAAGCAGATTTGGGAAGCAATCCATCGTATATTTGGCGTAGTTTGATATGGGGCAGAGAGTTGTTAATGAAGGGGCTTCGATGGAGTGTGGGATACGGAAGGAATGTTAGAATCTATAGTAGTAACTGGCTGCCACATCTTATTACTTTTATACCCATCTCCCCTGCAACTTTACCTACTGATTCTATAATTGCATAGTTGATTTTAGATGGGAATTATTGGAATGTACCTATTCCATGACAACATTTTTCAACAGATTTTAAAGATAAATTAACTTCTGCATTAGCCTTACGAGGACATAATTTTATGGCATTATGACAGGCAAGGTGAGTATTCCGTGAAGTCAAGCTATAAATTGGCTGTGCAGTTACGTGACTCAAAGTGTGTTGTGCCTTCCAGCGAAGATTCGTGTGGGTGGCAAGCTGTTTGGAAGTTAAATGTTCCTCCCAATGTATGAATTTTTATTTGGCGAGCACTGTTAAATATTTTGCCTACAATGAAAAAACTAAAGTAAAAAAGAGTTGTACCAGATTCTGTATGTCGTACGTGTGGCTATTTGGAGAAGACGGTGATGCATGTTTTGGTGGGATGTGATAGGGCACAAGAGGTGTGGAAATTTCACTATGTTTTAGGAGTTAATTTTGCAGAATAATTATGATCTGTGGGGGCCTTTTGAATATGCCAGATCTGTGCTTACAAATGCTAAATTGTCTCTATTTGTGTTCACTTTGTGGGGGCATTTGGAAAGCTCGTAATAGACGCTAGTATAAGAATGTTAAAGTAGTGCCATCACTTCTAGTTGCACTAATTGAGGGTATGTTCCAATCTTTTGTTTCTATGCAATCTGTTAGTGAACGCTATGAGCAACCTACCGGTGTTTTACGTGTTGAGAAATGGGAGGTGCCTCCATTAGGATGGTATAAATTAAATATGGATGCAGCTGTGGATATAGCGAATGGTAGGGTGGGTTATGGAGTCGTAATTTGTAATAGTGATGGTCATGTTATGGCTGTGCGGGTTGATCAGAGTGTTTTTTCAGATGATGTGGATATTGCAAAGGCTGAAGCTCTTTGCTTTGCCGTATAGTTCATTAGTGAGACTAGTTTGTCTCCATTAGCGGTGGAGTCAAACTCATTATGGGTTACTCAATTTGTTACAGGCACATGTCATACATGTACTGAGTTATTTTGGATTACTTCAAAGGTACATATGCTAATTTCAAAGCGGCAAAACTTCAAACTTCATCATATTCCAAGATGTTGTAATCATGCAATGTATTAGCTAAATTTGCTCTTTTAAGTGTTCTAGAATTTAATCTTTGACATATAATAGCCGCTTTTATTAAAAAAAAATAATGACTATTTTTTTTTCCAAGCAATATTTGGATGATTGTGGCTTAAAAAGGTGATTTTGAGTGATCAGCTTCAAAAATTACGAGAAATTCAGGTCAACCGTAGACTAATGTGCTCCTATGATTAGTGTTTCTTCTATTCTCAGATACTCAAAAATGGATTGTTGTATTGTAATTGTTTAGAGCAAGTCCTTATCGCCCACGAATCCAAAAAATTGAAGTTCAAAGTATTCGCGTTATGTTCGAAAAGTTATAAGTTATTTCTACATTTAAATGTGACATTTTTCATGGTCATTGACTGTATACTTTTAAATGTAGCTTGGGGATAAAAGAAAAAAGAAAAAAAAAGGTGGTTAGCCTAGATTTTACTTGTTCAAGTATATCCAACCACATGTGTGATACTTATTTCATAGAGAGCTATTTTGTAATTGAAACTAATAAAATGGATGAATGCAAAATAAGGAAATGTAAGTTACATCTTCAGACTCGTCATTCACACAATTAAAAAAAGAGTGAGATTATTTACTCTCTAAATTTTATTCAATGCACTCTAATTTTTAATAAAAATATTATTAAGGACAATTCAATTTAACTTAATAAAATATTATTATTCTTGACACCATTTAACACACACCCAATTTAATAATCATAATAAACCCTATAATTTTCTTCAATATCAAATCTAAATTCATCATTTGTAAAAGAAAATATAAAGGTTCAATACCTAATAAGCCGCCGACTACAGAAATTGAAAAATAATTTTTATTTGTGCAAAAAAAAAAAAAAGTAACATTATTTTGTTTATAAAAAAAAGAAATGTAAGAACTTATGGTTCTGCTCTGGTGCGGGATTCTCTTTTGCATCAACATGTGAAAGACTTTGTGGACAGCAATGGTTGTTGGAATTGGAGTTTATTTTCTCATCTCTTGCCCAACTCGATCATCTTACGAATTGCCTCTATTCTCCCTCCTCATGCTGGAAGAGGGGACAATTATATTTATTGGGCTGGTTCTAGCAATGGCAGGTTCACTGTGAAATCTGCCTATTCTCTTTTGGCTTCTCCTCATCAGCACCCGGTTGACCAAATTTGGAGCAATGCATGGGATTGGAAAGGACCTCAATGTGTCCGTATTTTTATATAGCCGGTCCTCCATGAGCGCCTTAAAACAAAGGTTGAACTTGCCTGCCTCATTTTCAGATTAATATCCTTTGTGATCGATGTGGCAGAACTCATGAGGATATTTTAATGCTCTTCGGGATTGCATGTTAGTTAAGAAGGTTTGGCGTCTTTTGGTTCATGCTCATCTTTGGCAGCAATTTTTTAAATTACCTTTGAGGGAGTGGATGATTCAAAATCTACGGAGATGTACAACTGGTACTTTGGCTTTGTCGTGGCTTACTTTGTTTGGAGTAGCAATCTGGAAGTTATGGCATTAGAGGAATAAGTTTTGTTTCTCTAGTGCATTATGGGATAGTACAACAGTTTATAATGACATTCATACTGCTGCTATTGAGATTGTTCACGTCTCTAACAGCCCCTTGCTTAATTTTCCCCGGCGAATTGAAAAGCTAGTTGGTTGGACGGCCCCTTCGTGGCCTTATTGTAAACTAAATTCGGATGGTGCGAGGAAATCCTAGGGATTGGCTGGAGCTGGTGGTGTTATTCGTGACCATAGAGGTCGTTGGCTGATTGGTTTTTCGATGAACATTGGTATATGCTTGACTCCCATGGCTGAACTTTGGGGCTTGTATCAAGGGTTGCTGCTAGCTTGGCAGAGTGGTTTTCGGCGTGTTGAAGTGGAAGTGGACAGCCAATGTGTATTCCAATTGGTTTCTCATCCTACTGGTCAAGCTTATGAGTATTCTTCTCTGCTCCTTGCTATCCAAGCCTTGCTTGGGAAACAGTGGCATATCAACATTCGCCATATTTATAGAGAGGTTAATCAAGCTGTAGATTTCATGGCCAATTATGCTTTCCTACATCCTTTGGGGCTACATATTTTTTCTTCCCCTCCGCCTGAGTTAGCTAATATTTTAGTTCATGATATGTAAGGGGTTTTGTATCCCCGACCCGCTCCGGTTTAGCTTTGTTTTGGAGCCCTTTATGTATAAAAATAAAATAAAACTATAAGTTTCAAAACGAAGAAAAAGAAAAAGAAATCATCAGCATATTGTGTTGCATAAGGATTATCAATTAGAAATACAAATTGGAGAAATTTGTATTTCTCTTTTAAAGAAAATTTATTTCATTTGAAGCGATGAGAGAGATATTTTGTTAAAGAGAGATTTGAATATCTTTTTAACAACAATAGAATTATATATAATACAGTTCTTTTTTCTTAATAAAGATATAGATGACTGTTTTAGTATTTGAAAGAGTGTGTAGAGTAAAAATAAATTTTTAAAATGTATTAAATAAGTGTACTGAATAAAATAGTGTTGAAAGTAAAATTTAGTGTGCAAATAGCCACCCGTAGAAAAGATATTCGTATTAATTAGAAATAAAATCGAAATGTTTTCAAATCCACATGAAATGGTCAAATCATGTCTTATTTAAGAAAATTTCTGGTTTTACAAATGAATTATGATATACTCCATCATTTTGATATTTACAAAATCTCCCATCTATATATATAAGGAAGAATAACTTACCAATCATAAACATATTAATTTCAACGACAAAGAAATTAGCTTGTGATTACGTACAGGAACAATGAACTTTTTGAATTGCAACCTAGTTAATACAACTATATTGCTTTATTTGGAGGCAAGAAATGAATTTGATTATCAAAATAAAAATATACAGCCTTACAATAATCACTTTTAAATAAGAACTTGTCAATAATATTGGTACCTTAGAATAATGTTTAAAGTTGATAGGTGGAACTAAATCGAAGAAAAAAGAAAAGAAAAGAAAAAAAAGAGCAATGAGTGGAGTTTTGCATCAAATGTGAGAGAACAGATAAGATGGGCATTACAAAAATGGGTTTGTTTGCAAACTTTTGAGTATAAAAGTTAAGAAAAAGTGGGAGGGATGTGTGAAAGACGGAAGGGATTGCTTGTGTTTCCACTCATCCAAAGAACACAAAAACAGCAACAACTAAGATTAGATTAGATGGATCAACACAGGCACAGCATTACACATTTGTGGATTCTATATTCGATGACCGATATTGGTTGCCTCTTCTAGATAATTATTTGGCAATACAAAATCACCTCCCAAGTCCCAAGCTCCTCAATTTTATGATTTAATACAAAAAGTTTCTCGTGCCCTATAGCCAGGTCAAATTATTTTGTCTTCCTTGTTGATGGAAATTATGAAAATCAGTCGGCCATAAATTTTTTATTAGAATAAGATTAATGAGTAGGTAAATGTTGAACTATTTAATTGCTGTAATGCTTGGAATCAAATAGATGTGGATTATAAAGTAGTCGTTATGATCCTTTGAAAGATGTTGTAGGTCATCGTAAAACACTAACTCGAAGCCAGTGAAATACCTTAGCCAGATAGCCACCGATCATGTCTCATATGGCCAGCTGAAAATGTACATTACAACTAGTGCAATTGAACTAGTCATGCATATATATAAACATAATGGGATTTGAGGTCAAGGTTTAGCCCCAAATATAAGAAGAAATATTTTTAAGACTCACTAATATGCTTGCGTTAATTATATAAAATAAAATAAATATATATAGAATAATTCTCTAATAAGGAAATCTTTATTAGAGAATAACTCTATACATATATATGTATAATGAGATTTTTTTTTCCATTGATATTATAAGCAGAATATAATTCTTATTACATGAGAATACTACTGATATTTACAATCAGATTATTATTAGGACTAGTTTACAACATTAAATTATATGGAGCACTGTCCAGATTTTACCTCTACTCAATTATACAATATAACTGAGGAATGAATTACTCTCACAATATTTTTGTGGGAGTTCCAACTGCTGCTCTCACAGTCCTAACCACTCAACCAATATAATAACCAATATAATGAGGTTTAATTGATAGATATAGGGTTCGTTTGGTGCAGCTGCACTACCACAGTGCAGCTGCTTCACTCCCTATATCGTAAGAGAATTGGTCATTCATTTATTAAAGTTCTTCAATTTCTTAATATATTGTTTTATGGAAATGGCCTGCAAAAAGCTTCGGTGGTATTCTATTATTGTCTCTAATTTGTTTGGTGGATGTAAAAACCAAATAAATGAATAGATTAACTTGATTTGCTTGTTAAAATATATTTTTATTAGTAATCGAGTAGTTTTTAAATAGTTTTTTTTAATTGATTATGAATCTTGAGAGACTAAACACAAAATCAAGCTTTATGAGTGAGTGTTTAAGCAATAGTTAATGCTTTTTTTTTAAAGTTAATATATTGACCTAGATTAACACAAGTGGTCAATTAGAGAGCATTTAATTTTTTTTCAAATACATACATAAACATGATTAAAAATGCACATGGAAGATAATAATTATGTGGGAAGTGGTTCATATGGCTCCTGGATTCCCACCATCTTTCAGTCAAAAGGCTTATTTCATGGCAACCAATTGATTAAGTGGGAGACCAAATGCTTGTAGATACAGTACTTAAGAGTAAATTCCATAATATAGGTATAAGATCCTATATCAATCTAAAATCTTTGACATAGGACAAACTCTCTTATAAATTGGTTGAATATTATAATACATTTACTGTATAAAAAGAATGTAAATGATGATTTCATATTACTTACGGAACTCTATCAAAATTTCGGGTTGTTTTATTTATTTATAAAAAGATAGGCATCTGACCCTCTTACTATTTTGTGGTGTATGTCTGTGTTTTAGTGTTGGAGAGAATGAATGTAAAGACAAATGCTAAGTTACAATACATATAACTTACTCCTCTTACATAAACAGCGCATAAACAATCAGGTACTGTTTATATGAGAAGGGGTAAGTTACATGTATTGTAACTTAGTAGGCTCTAAATGTAAAATACCGTCATTATTTGTTATAATTATGAAGGTATGCTCAGAGCTAATAATTTACATTATTCTCACACATTGATCAGAAAGAATTACGTTAAATAGATATGCCTATGGGGTGCTATATGACAACTTTTAAACACACTCGACTGGCTAGCAGAACTCAGAGAAATAACCATGACGGTAAATTTTTTGTAATATGAAATTGTACGGTCCCTACATGACGTGATTCGGATTACTGGAATATAATGAATGATGTTTTGTACTGCAATCAAATTTTTTTTGTACACTCTCAAGTCATCTCTGGGGCCGGATAGGCTAAAAAAACAAAAAAGCGTAAACCCTACCCTCGCTCTTACAGCACTGGAGCACCTTCAAATCCTTAAACCCTAAAATTAGCCGAAGCATACCAAAATTGCTCACGTTGAAAGGCAAAACCTAAAACCCTAATCTCTCTCTAACTAAATGTTAACTATTTCAAGAATGAAGTCTCTAATAGCCCCGCCATTTTCATTGACACCCATCTCTCTTTACCTCTCAAAGGCCACAACTTTTGCCTCAAAATCCAATTTTTTTAATCCCACAACGTCTCTTCAGAACCCTAAATTTATCCACACAATGGTTTCGCCCAGATCCCCTCTTTTCTCCTTACAAAATCGAAAGTTGCATTCGGAGGCCTCTGTTTCTTCACCGTCAGGTGAAATTCACGTGATCGTAGGACCCATGTTTGCCGGGAAAACGACCACGCTTCTTCGAAGAATTCAAGCTGAGACCCAAAAGGGCAGGTTTGTTGCTCCTCTTTTATTTTATTCCTGTTTTATTCAATGGGTTTGCTTGGGGTTTGACTATATTATTTGTGGGATTTGTTTAAATGTTTGGTTGTGTTTATCAATAGGTACTGTTGTGGGAATGTATCAATTTTATTCCCTAAAGTTTGATTGTTCTGAATTCCAAGTTTTTATTGAATTTAGTTTGATGGACTGGAATTGCAAATATGTTTATGTTCTATGATCGAATGGGATTGTCACTGCTGAGATGTTCCCAGCTTTCAGGCCAATCTACGTAAGAATGTCATCCATTTGGATAAAACAATAAGGGGCCTTTGTTTTTCGGGGAGATTAAGTGAAGCTATTGGATTATTATGGCGAACCGGATTGCAAGTGGATAAGGGGACGTATGCTCTTTTGTTGCAAGAGTGCATATTCACAAAAGAATATAGAAAAGGGAGAAGAATTCATGCTCAAATGGTTATTGTTGGGTATGTTCCCAATGAATATATCAAATCCAAATTGTTGATATTGTATGCAAAATATGGGGATCTAGTAACTGCTCATGTTCTGTTTGATAAGCTGCAGCTAAAAAGTTTGATTTCTTGGAATGCTATGATTGCTGGATATGTGCAAAAAGGCTTTGAGGAAGTTGGACTGGATTATTATTACAAGATGAGAGAAAATGGTTTGAGACCAGACCAGTATACGTTTGCATCAGTTTTCAGAGCCTGTGCCACCTTGGCCACATTGGATTACGGGAAACGAGCCCATGGTGTCATGATTAAGTGTGATATTAGAGAAAATGTTGTAGTTAATAGTGCTCTTATAGATATGTACTTCAAATGTAGTAGTATCTCTGATGGGCGTCAAGTATTTGATAAATTGTCAAATAGAAATGTTGTTACCTGGACTGCTTTGATATCTGGGTACGGACAGCATGGAAGAGTGGTAGAGGTTTTCCAATTATTTCATAGAATGACAAGTGAAGGTTTCAGACCAAATTACGTTACTTTTCTTGCTGTGCTTTCTGCTTGCGGCCGAGGAGGTTTTGTCAATAAAGGCTGGGATTACTTCTCATCCATGTTGAGGGATTATGGAATCCAACCTAGAGGGAAACATTATGCAGCCATAGTTGATCTTTTGGGACGTGCTGGGAGGTTACAAGAGGCTTATGAGTATGTTCTGAGTTCACCTTGTAAGGAACACTCTGTAGCATGGGGTGCTTTGCTTGGGGCATGTAGAATTCATGGAGACATTGACCTGGTGAAGGTGGCAGCTAAGAAGTACTTTGAATTGGACCCAGAAAATGCTGGGAAGTATGTGGTCTTGTCTAATGCATATGCCAATGTTGGGTCCTGGGACAATGTTGAGGAGGTCAGGGGGTTGATGAGGGATTTAGGGGTGGTCAAGGAGCCTGGTTATAGCAGGATTGAAGTTTTAGGGATGGTCCACTTCTTCGTAATGGGCGATAAATCTCATAAACATTCTAAGGAGATCAATCAGATGATTAAGGAAATAACATGCATTTTAAAGGATGCCGGCTGTGTTCTTGATTTAAATGGGAACTAGTCCTAGTTTTTGCACTTACTATTTCCTTTTTTGCAGAAATGTAGCAGTAATAAAATCCAATAAGGATACAAGATATGGGTTAGATTCCATAGTTACACATGATGGGGTGAAATTGCCATGTTGTTCGTTGACCAACTTGTCATCATTCAGACAAAAATTCGGTTCTGATGCTTATGATCAGGTAATTCAATGTGAAAATTGATGATCTGTGTCATGAAAAATGATACTCCGTAAATACTTAATTATTAGTCCGATTTCTATGAAAGTAAGTAATTTCCAATTGTTTTTCTCAAAAATAAAAAATACAAAATCCCAATTGTAAATGTATAGTTCCTCTGTACTAGGTTAATGGACGCTGCAATTTGTTAAAAAAAAAATGGACTAATGAACGCTGTAAAATATAAGGCACATCACGTATGGCAGAAGGCTGCCATCGATTTTTATAAATTTTGTTTGTGATTATATTTTTGTTGAAGCCTTCCATGTACGTGTACACCTTTTTTAAATGTCTACTCACGTCCAATACATGGTGACAGGTAGATGTGATCGGCATTGATGAGGCTCAGTTCTTTGAAGACCTTTATGACTTCTGCCGTGAAGCTGCTGATCATGATGGAAAAACTGTGGTAGTTGCTGGACTGGATGGTGACTATTTGAGGTATGTGAAGGTACTTTCCTCTCGTTGCCTGTCTCATTTATAAGTGTTTTATTGGGGTTTTGATGGCGGGAAATGTTGTTGCAGAAGGAGCTTTGGTTCTGTGATTGATATAATTCCGCTTGCTGATTCTGTAACCAAATTAACTGCTCGATGCGAGTTCTGTGGGAAGCGTGCTTTCTTCACCTTAAGAAAGACTGAGGAGACACAGACGGAATTGATCGGAGGGTCTGATATCTATATGCCTGTGTGCCGGCAGCACTATGTCAGTGGGCAAGTAGTTGTAGAAGCTGCAAGAATTGTGCTAGAGTCTCAGAAGGTTCAGTGTGGCTCCTACGTGTAACACACAAAATACTCTGATCAATTATGTACACATAGCCAGCCCCTGTAATTGGATACTGTACAAATTGTATCATTTTTTTTGTTTTTGGTTGTTTATCCTATTGGACTTGCTTGTTTATTGTGTGCATAATCAAAGCATGAAGTTATTGTCTAGTTCACACATGTTAGAACAAAAACAAGAACGGAGTTTGCACGCTGAACTAATCTTTTCAGGAAAATCTTCTAGTAAAGCGCTTTTGGCTCGCGAGTCGCAATCTTCGATAATCCCCGTTGGTTTCTCTTTCTCCCCAAATCCCAATATCAGCTATTAGCGGCCCCAAAAGACAACAATTTGCTTTCATTGAGAGTCGAACTCAAGACCTCCCGCTTACTAAACGGGTGCTCTAACCAACTGAGCTATGAAAGCTTGATTGCTTGCGTGTTCTTTTCATTTAAAAATTAAGCACTTTCATTTTTAGCGTCTCATCTTCTCTACAGAAGCGAAAGAGCAGATGGTCCAACTACATGGCCTTTTCAATGTACACACTGGTCTTGCATTTTAACAAGGCAGAGGAGGCCTTGTTCCTTATCACAATGAAGTGAAGTGGTAAAATCATATCGTTGATGAACCCAGCGCATCCCCGAACACAAATACTAGTTCATTACCAAAACAACAGGAACTACATCCAAAGTGTACAGTACTTTAAGAAGAAACAATGCTCTGCTTCGAAAGAGACAAATAAGACACTACATGGCGACAACATCTACCTACAACACCGCCATCAGAAATTTTGGCCATGACTGACCTGTATCCTCTTGTACAAAAGTTATAAACTTATCTCACACTACTTACAAGAGCAAATGGAAGAACCGCGAACTAATCGTGCTTACAAATTAACCGGCACAATTCTATGAATAAACGACGACTGGTCTAGTTCTTGGATTATGTTACGCTCAGTCATCTGAAATCCCTTTAGCAATCAAATTGTAGACATTCCTTCCAAATCCTACCTTGAGAGCATCATCATTTAGATATTTGTGACTGCAAAATGTTTCCATTCCGTAAAATGGACAGTAGAAGAAATCAGAAAGACTGCATTCAGTATATGATCTTCAAAGCTATAATCAAAGATCACATGCAAACTACCTTTGTAACCCTTAATGCTCTTTGGATCACAAAGTTCCCATATATATGCCTGGCAAGGCGTAAAAATTGATGGTCGCTGATCTTCAGAATATCATCAACAACATAGTGTGCCATCCCTGGAGACTTGAGGCATTTCTCTACTAAATGACTGCCACATCTTAGCAATGAGAGTTCTTCAAACTTTCCTTTGAACAGAGAGCATATCTTTTTAGAATATTTAGATCACCAAGTCCTAAGACATGCTGCACAACATAGTTCCTGGGGGGAAAAAATCCATGAATTAAGCAATAGATTATGCTAAGAAATCATTTTTTGAACAACTTCATTCATAAATTACGCAACACATAGTTAAGGAAGAGTGATCTTTACCCTGATGGATCCTTTGAGAGGAACACTGCATGACTAGTAATTAAATCTAGAAGTTGTCCTCTTCGTGGACCTCTCGTTTCGTTAATGAAATTGTTTAAGGAGACACATCCTCTAACATGGGTGGCTAGCTCTTGAAAGTGGTTCGTGTCTGCTAGCCTGCTAGATATAGGACCTACTGCCAAACACAGCAAATTATCTTCTTGATGCGTAATTCTAAAAGATTGTTAAATGTGACATTCATTAAAGTGAAGATGACCTCATTTTGCTGTTCATCAAGTGTCTCCAAACACTTGATTATAACAAACGATGCTTTTTTATTAAACATCATGTCTTTTAATCTTCTGTATACAGCGGAAATCACAAGAGAAATGCAGGGTGATCCAACTAGCACTTTGATCAGCTTCTGCATTGACCATGCACTGCCCAAACAAGAAACTGACGTTAGTCCAGAAAAGCAGAAAATGAACAAAAGATGAGTGACGACTGGTATTTAGGATGATTACCCATTTTTATAGACGGATGCCTTGTAAAATAATTCAGATTGTGAGGTTATCTTCAGTGTAATCCGTCCCAGCTGATTCATGCTGCATGATTGAATGAGCTTAGCAAACAGATGACATCCATATCCATCAATCATCAGATCAAATGGGTACCTATACACCGCCTCAAATATCTTGTATGTAATTGTTGAGTCTTTTCCGGATAACATTTTCTGAAGGGACAGAGAGCCACCTTCAGTCTTTCCTAGCAGAATGATATCATAATCTGGCAGCACTGCCATAAATTCCAGGACCAGCAGATGTATTAAGATTTGCAAGTCCAATCCCTCTGTTCAAGTTCAGCCCTCTTCCTCCCTCTAATATGCTGGCCAAACCAAACGGGTTCTCTTGATTCCCCCAAATAGACATGGACGGGACTCCAGAACCAAAATTTCCCGTCAGTCTTTAGATAATTTTCAGCATACCCTTTCATATACCTGTTTGAAGGCATAGACTGCTGGTTCCTCGAAGAATCACCTGCAGAGACTATCACATAAATTCCATACAAAAATCAATTCTTGACACACACACACACACAGAGATACATGCATATATAAATATGAACGTGAAAATCAAGTCTTTACCCACATTTACATACCAACAGATACATACAAACATCAATATGCACATAAAAATCAAACCTTTACCGACATTTATGTTTATGAAGACAGATATGCGCATGCAAAAGGGAAGCAAACGCATATATACGTGTGTGGGTCTCCCATTTGAAGATCGGCAAAAAAAGTACATGTATTCAGATACATACATACATAATATGCATGTACATATGGACGCTGAGACATGAGACTACCTATACCCTCGCTCGAGATAAGATCAGCCCATATACTTGGAGAGAAATATGGAGTTGTCGCAGGAATGGAACTTTGCTCGTGTAATCTTGTTGTTGAAGGGCCAATAATGGAAGGCAAAGTAGGAGAAACTCTGTTACCCAGAGAAAGTTTCATCAAAAAAAGCAGGGAGCTTTCAAGGTCTGAATCAAAAGGAGGCGGTGATCTTGAGTTAGATATTAAGTGAAGTCGAGTTGAGATGACGGAATACTACCAATGAGTCTACAAAGGAACTTGCAAAGCAAGAAACAAGAAGAACAAGTTACAACACAATCACAAACACTAACACGATGAATCTGACATAAGGCTGTGGATATTTGTTTATAATATAAACAAACAACTATTACAGTTGTTACATGGAAATTTTAGTTTTCTTTTATTATTATCATTATAATGGACAAGGAACCTCTCCAATTCCTTTTTTCCTGCTACTTTATTCTAGTCTTTTAAATTTAATAAAAAAATGACTTAACTGTAAATAAAATGAAAAAAATTAAAATTTAAAATTCAATAAAGTGAAAGGAAATTTCCTTTTCTTTTACCATCAGGAATAGAATCAATTAACAAAGAAAATAAAATCAGTATTTGATTTAGAGTAGAATTACAGTTCGAAATTTATTGTTTCTTTTACTTTCCTTTAGAGGAGATGAAGGCAACAATTTTCAGTGCAATTTTCTAAACGAATGCTAAAGAAATTTCTTTTTGGCTGGACAATGTCTGAATCAATAATGTTATATTTATTTAGTTGGAATACTTAATTTGTATCTCAATTGGTGTGATCCGTTGAATAAAAACATTAAACGAAAAGTTCATACAAAATGAGCACCTAGAAGGCATGAATCATTCATGTATCCTTCTAAATTATATGTATCCGAAGGATTAATTTGAAAAGGTAAAGTAGTTCCAAGTCGAAAGAGAAAAGACTAGCTTGTTTCGCTTTAGATTCACATGTTCAAGATTTATCTTATAAGTTAAAAGAATGATAGATAAGAATGGTTAGGTATGACAAGATTGACTCACATGATAGTTAATTATTAAGATTCTAAAATAATGGGGATATTATAAGTAAATAGAAGAGTAAATAGAAGAATAAGAAAAATAAGTCAAATATTTATTTACTTATCTATATAATAAATAGAAAGTAAAAAAATAAGTCATATTCTAAAAGACTTTTCAAATAAAAAATAAATTATATTATTTTAATCAAATTTTTTCTTCAACTAAAATAGTACTAATTATAACACTTCTTTTTCTAAAAAAATAATGAGATAAAAAATAATATAATACTAAATTAAAGACTTCAAAAGACTTTCTTAAAATTCATCAAATGAGATGATGCTTCTCTCTTTTTATTATAGTTAATATATATATATATATATATAGAACTTGTAAAATAATGGGGATATTTGGCATGTGTCAATTCTGATGCAATTCTCAGCCTTTGAATCCTTGATTTAAATCTAATGGCGAAGATTCAGCCTAAAAAAAAATACATTTAATAAACCTACTCATAAAATTTTAAGTCGTTAAATAGTTTTCATCAAAATTAAAATTGTATTTTTTTATTTATTAGTGTATTAAAAATTATATTTTTTTATTTGTTAGTGGCACTTCATTAAAAAGTTATATATATATATTATTGAACTAGTAAAATAATGGGGATAGTTGAAATCCTATGGACCTATTCTATTCCAATAAATTAGCATTGTGTCCATTCTGACGCAATTCTCAGCTCTTGAATCCACTTGATTTAAATCTATTGGTGAAGATTCATAAAAAAAAAAAAAGAGTACATTTAATAATTGTACTTCTCAAATTTTAAGTCGTTAAACAGTTCCCACTTCCCACCAAAATGACTATATATTCGCGAGTTATTTTACATCAAACATAGTGCAGCTTTTAAATTATTGTAATTAGGACTTGTTTGTAATAGAGGTGTTGTAGCTTTTAAATTATAATTACTGTAAAAAAAAAATTATAACTATGCAACAAAAATTAATAGTATATAATAAATATAATTTTTAAATAATAATTTTGACAAAAGTATTAAAGATTATCTATATACAAGTAAAAAATTATATCAACATAACTTCTAAGTGACAGCAATTAATGTTTACCAAATATTATAGTATTGTAACTTTTAAACTACAGCTGTCCAACCTCAATATCAAACGCACCCTTAAAATTATATTTAGCATATGTTATTTTTTTTGAGATATATATTAAATTTGGAATATTAGTATAATATCAATCTTTTTTTATAAATTTAGTAATTAAAAGATTATGTCATCTTCCGTATAACAACATTAGTGTTATATGCACTAACTTATCCCGAGGAAAACGCAACTATGATGCTAGCCAGCAGCCTACCATTAATTAAAGAATGATGGTAACAAATATAAAGCAAGAACCAAAAAAAACTGTCAAGTTAGAAAATTTTTCTATTTGCTTGAAAACAATTGTGTTATAAGTACATCCTAAAATTTCTGTGACTTGAGAAGAGACTATAATGTGTTCCGGGATTTTGAAGAATTCTTTTTCCCCATCAGCGTCTTTCCCTTGCCCAAGTCAAAATCAAGCTCCAGATTGTGGCCTTTCCAGTATCAACAATGCTCTTTCGTTGTATCAGCCATAGCGTGCTTCACCCTACAAGATTATAGAATAATAAAGTAAAACAACAGAGTAAGCAAAGAGAAGAAGTTTCCTAATGTAGTAAGCTATGTTAGCCATCAGGCATTGCTGGCTTCGGAGTGAATTACTTTAGATGCATTATGAATTTGCCAGTACCCTGAAATATCTCTTTTTGTAAGGAGAATAAGTTTAAGTATATTCACAGGAAGCAAAATTAAGCTGGTTATAAATGCTATTCTATTCTCTCCATGATTTTCAGATTTGGAAAGAACAGTAGTTTCTAAACATTAACGAAAGACATCCATTATTTTACAAGTTCAGCCGGAGAAAATATTGCAGGGCCATGAATGCAAAAAAGTTGTAACAATGAAACATCCAGAACATACAACTTACAGCCATAAGCCACAATATGTAAATTATGAATAGAGGTTCAAAAAGATGTATGCACAATGAATGACTTATATTCTGAAACCACTGGATAACACACAATTAGAACAGAGGAACCGAGGGGGACTCAATATTAGCAGCCTGAATTTCATTGTCTCCACAACTCAAATATTGTCAACCCACATTCACTTTCCCTTTTCTTGCAACGCCTTCAGTTTTTACCTTGTAAAACAATATAATTGTTCATGCATCTCTTCACTAATGTGATTAACGGCTAATCTATACGAATTAACTCTCAATTTTTTATGCACAGAACTAAGATACAGTTGACTAGTTTGTCAAATCCAATTGAAAAACTTACATGTCCCAATAATTAATGGTTATGTCCATGCCCTTAACTATTCAAAACTGATCTAACACAGAGAAAAATAGATACATCTAAGTTGTGAAAGACCTGCCCATAAATCACATCATAAATTAGAAAATGAAAAATCTCCAGTGTTGAAAAGAAAACAAAGAAGGGCAAAAACCTTTAATAGAGTTTACTGATGCCAATATGATGTTTCAAGTCAACTACTTCATTCATGAAGTAGAGAGGAAATTAATATCCTGTAAGCAACTTACACATGTTCATTCAAGAAACTATTGGGAGAAGCTAATTGTTATCCTCATATGCTGTAGACTGTAGTTCACAAAAGAGAGACTCATCCTGAAACGTAATACAAAAACTTATGAATCATTTGGGAAATTAACTGAAAATCAACCAAAAGTGCAACATAAAAAGCAACCATTTGGAAAATTACATCACAAAGAAAATCTTAATTCTCTGCAAGACTATTTATCTTCAACTCAAACTCAAAGAAAAAATGCTTCAAACTATCCCTATGAGAATGTTGCGATTAAGAACAATTGTACATGAATATGTCATACCTTCTACTTGGCTTGCTGGTTTTGACTTGCAGTCTCTTTAACGATAGAATTTAATGACCGTGCAAGATGTTTGACACGATTCAATCGCAACCCTTTTGGTGATACACCTGAACAACAATCCAAAATAAGGGAACTAACAACATAAATTATCATGAACTCAATGTCAATAAACTTACCACTGGATTCTTTAATCTTTATTGTCACATCTACTGCTACTTTATGATTGTTGATCACAGTATCATTCATTGATCTTGCAAGCTGTTTTAATCGACTCAACCTTAACTGCCCAGAAAACTTGGCTAACTTATGAGCTGGAACTTCCAAACCTACATAAATAGGAAGAAGAGGTTACATATGTGATTATTTTCATTATTCAAAAAAAAAAACTCTAAAAATGGACAGAAACTCACTCTCAGGCTTTGCAAAAAGATGGGATCCAAAATCAAGATCTGAAGAAACAGAAGGTAATGCCATAAGTTGATTAGTTGAAGTTGTGGCTTGAGATTGAGGATGACCCAAAGCTAACTTAGCATTTTCAGCTCTTAATCTCCTAAGTTGATAATTTTTTCGACGTCTGGCTAGATGCTTTTCCCTTTCTTCAACACTCATAGACTGTCTTCTCTGCCTATCCCTTAAACGCCTTCGTTCCCTTTCTTGCTCCTTCTGCAATTTTCTCTCTTCTTCCATATTCACTCACATTCAACCAATTTAACAAAGTTCTTTAACTTCAAATTCTGCAGTACCAAAAACAAAAAAACAAAAACAAAAACACACACACATACATACACAAACTTTAGCGTTTCGTCAATCTCACAAACGGCAAAGATTCAATTTTTAAACAAGAAAAAAATATCCATCATTTGACACAATGATCAAACAAAAAAAATAAATAAATAAAACCCCACACGAGTATGTGATTGTAACATGTAAAATAATCACCTAAATCTCGTGAACGTTGCATTTCCTGATCATTCATGACTAGATAAAACTGAAACTGAATGAAACAGAAACATGAAGGTTCAAACTAGATTGAGCGAAAAGAAAAAGGAAAAAAAAAAAACTGAACTTTTGTCGTGGGTAAGTAAAATGACATAGAAGAATTACCTCGGATGGAGGGTTTGATTGTATTGATGTAGTAAATACACATGCATCATCGAACCCAGCTGTTGGTGCGTGTCTTTGGTCTGGTCAGTGGTGGCGATGACTTAAATTCCTTTTTCTTTTTTCAGTTTTCTATGAATATTTTTTAACTGTTTTGGCAGCAAATTTCGCCAAATCAGTATTTGACACCAATGTCGTGCTGTAATTGCTCTTCTTTGCGTTTTGATTGTGATTTTGAGAAACCAACCTGCAGTTTAGAGCCAAAACGATGTCGTTTAGGTTAATTATAGATAGGCTGTTATATATATATATAGTTGGCAAGCAAATTTATAGACATCCACTTTATTAATTTCAAATTAAAAGACAAAATCCTCAATCCATAACAGATAATTGGTACAATTCAAGTACCTTAACTAATCTTTGTAAAGAAGCAAGAGGCATGAGACACAATTGCATTCAGTCATCTGGTGTTGAAGAATTTTGAGCAATTGCAATCAATCTTGAACTCTCTTAGGATTAGTCGGTTCCATTTCTATTTTTCGATGGGAACCTCTTAATAGAGTATGATCGTGATTTGTAGATTTTTCAACAGAAAAATTTTGTAAGTTCAGTAAAACTCAGACCTGTCTGCTTTATCATATTCCAACGTGGACATTTACAGTAATGTTGAAATTCTATCTGATGAGATTTGACAGCTACTCTCCGTTCTATTACGTTACAACTAACAAATATCACTATAGACTCGTGCTCTAAAAGCTACAACAATAACAGTGGCGGTTAATTTTACAGAGTTTCTATAATGGTTTTTCACCTCCATGCGGAAGAGCTGGCCATAGCTCTGTTTCTCCAGCCAAGATAGAGAGCCCCATCATTCTCTTCAACTCTATAGTTACTATTGTAGTCTTTCAATACATCCCTCACAGCATTTGTCACCGAAGGACTCAATCGATATGGAGTAAATCCGGCCATCATAAAACGTGATCTCCACTTCCCGAGAAGTTCATGCCGTTCCACCCTTTCAATCCCCTCACAAGCTATCATGTTGACTATGTCCCGGGCCACACAGTGCTGCTCTGCGCTGATACGCTGCTTGTCATCCCTTGGACGAGCCACATCAATGCACTCAAACATAGCTGTATAATAATCCAGCGTCTCAAGGAACCTGTGAAAGAATGGAGATGTATTGGTTTTGGACTCTTGTTCAACAAGGGTCACAACTTTGGGTGACAGGCTTTTAACCAGTCTCAAGAGCCTGTCTCTATGATTCTCAGTACTCACACTCTCATCGGGCATGTGGTGCAGCACAAAAGGAAAATTCACCACCACAGCTTCCCCAGGTTGAACCCTTAGATGTTGTCGTTCAACCTCACAACCAGTCATGGCAGTATCATGGAATTCAAATGGCACATTGCAGGATGCAGCAACCTCCGACAGTCTCTTACCTACAATATCAAGTCCTCCACCCCGAGCATGGGTTGATTGGGAATCATCAATCCCAGTTATGCGGACAACTGGGGGTCCACCAGGCCGTTTTGCAAGAGCATGGAGGAGGAACATCCACTGGGTGCCCTGAGCAATCTGGAAATCAATGATGTGAATTATAGGTTCATTCTCCACTGCTTCCCCAATGACGACATTTGCTGACCTGTAAGCAAACTTCCAATATGGACAAATCTGAAAGAGTACGCTCATGTAAGACATCAGCTCTGAGCTCGGCGGTTGTTCACACTTCAAGGCTTTGTAGATTTTACTCCCTGAAAACTCCAACCTTGCTCTAAGCCCTTCCAACATGTACGCACCCAGCCGTTCAATTGGCTCCCCAGACACTGATACCATTTGCTCCAACACATGCATTAAACCTGCTGCAGTTGATATATCACCATCAGATACGGCTTGAGCACAGAAAATTAGCACCTGTTTCAAGTCCAATCTGGGGATCATTTCCATCAGCTGATCCCAGTTCCAACTTACTGCAGAAGTGTCTTGGTGGGTGCCGCTCTTAAAGCAACAGCTGCAGCTGTCAATGATATCTGATTCAGGCCCCAATAAGGATATTTCCAGTTCTCTCAGTTTGTTCCTCAGTTCGTTGCCCTCGTCAACAATGGAAGATCCGCTCATGGGCGATCCATAGGCATTGTCAGGAGAATGGTGAGGATCTGACTGGCATGACTGAGAACCTTGTGAAGAAAAGGGACTCCGATGAGATGAAATGCTGACAGCAGAAGGGGAGTCATAAGTAAAACCAGTAGTTGCTGTGGATGAATCCAGGGTATAGAACTGCTCCTTGTAGGTTTGAAAGGACATACTGGTTCCTTGACTGCTAACATCTGAGCATATATTGTTGTCCAAAATTTGGATATGAGACAAACAATAGGGTTCAATCCCTTGCACAGGTTGGCGATAAATCCTTTGGTCACTGGCTGCACTTTGGTGTTTCTGAGATGTTTGCATCTATAATTCACGCACCACTTAGAACGCAAAGAATGACTAGCAGGAGTATATCAGCGGCTTCCAATGGAAATGCTTCTTTTATTAGGCAAGATTGCTTATTCGTGAACAAGTAACATGCCACCAATCAGCATATCTTGATAAACAGTAGGATATCCAAATAAGTTATAGAACTGCCATATCTGGGGGAAAAAAATGTAAAGAAGAATTAGAGACTATACAAAGTCTTGGCAGTCTGATGTTACGGTGTAATTTAAGTAATTTAAAAAAGAAAACAGAAAGCAAGAACAAGCAAGTATCATGGGAACGTTCAAGTAGAACAGAATTCTATTACAAAAAGGTATAGCAAACAAGTTGACCAAGCATTAAGAAACAAGACTTTTCTCTAAAACAGGGAACTGACTCAGCATGCAATAAGATGGCAATCGAAAGGAGAACCTACGATCAAAAGATGGCAGAAGAAACAGTTTCTTCTAAGCAATTCTTCAATCATTTAAAATAATCACCTAAAACATCAAAGAAAAAGTTGATTCCCAGAACCAGATTGGCAAAAAGTTGAAACCAAGGGCGAAACTTAGCAGCCAAATAATTAAAAAGTCAACTTTCATTATAAACAACTTAAGTTAATGTACAAAATTAAAGCTTGCGGTTCTGATTCAACTCGTCGACCAATAGAAAAAACTGAAGCTTCCAAGTATAAGGGTGACGGGAAAAAGGCTCTTTAAAGGTTAAAAAGTACACGCAGTCGGCAAACCGACATACGAATTCAAGAGAAAGGAAAAAGAAAAAATACCAGTCCCGGTGCGGTGTCAAAGAATAAAATTTTACATTGAATATGGAAAATAACAATAATATCGAATTATATGTCACCAGATTCAAAGGGCATCTAACGTTTTACTATGACAAATAGCTAGAGATATAATATGTAGATCAAAACAATTTACCACTCAGATTAACAGCTGCTGAGATTGAGATTTAAGTTTCAAAGCAAGAGCAAGAAACCGACCAAGCCTTTATGCGTTAAATTTTATGAACCCAACAAAATAAATATCAAAGCTCAACAACAAGAAAATCCTAAACAAATAGATAAGCCAAAAGGATTCATTGTTAGGAATATTAATTAAAACAGCCCTCTATTCCCATATCATAAATAATAACGTTTGACCTCAAATTTAACTCCAATTATTTAAAAAAAAAATTAAGCCAAATCTACTTCCATCATATATTATTTATTATTCATTCATAAAACAAACCGAAACAAAACTTAAACTTGAACAAAAACCCATATTAAAAACATATGTATTGTTATTGAAGTTCAGTTCTTTGCATACCTTTTAATTAGAGTCAAGATCGAAATTTGAACCTGAAGCTTTGAGAATCTTAATCTTCTCTTCTTTTTTCAGAGTAACTCAACGAACTAAGCGTGTTGAGCTGGGTATGTTGTCTTGTCTCTCCCAAACTAAAATGATCCCAAAGAGGCTTGCTTAGTGTAATTTATATATAGTTACATATCTCAATATCAGCTATAAATGCCCCCGAATGCTTGTTAATTTACACTAATGCCCTTCTTGCTAGATTTTTGAAACACGTATGCTATAAACTAAAATAATAAATAATAATAATAATTGCTGGTGCTAGGATTAATTATAATTTGTATTTGTAGTCTACTGACTACCGACCGAGATAGCGCGTGCGTGTGCGGTCGGTGGGTCAGTGTAGTCAAGTTACTAATCTTAATTAGTTGACGTAGAAAATTCTTTTCCTAGCTTTCAAGTACCAACGAAAGTACTCACTCACTTGGTCTTTCTAATAATAAATAATAATGTACATTTACTTAAGTCTAGGATAATAATTATGGGAAATTTTTAGTCTTAAAAAAAAAAACACTATGCGTCATATATGACTGATGATATTGATTAATGTGGAGCAATTTCCAATTAGTAGCTTCTAATAATTAGCATGATACATTAATTTATATTACAACACTAGAACGTGAAGAAAAAAATCAATATGAAAATCAACCAAATACAACACAAATTAATTGTAGGGGCAAAAAAAAAAAAAAAGCCCTTGTACTTGAATTAATATTTGATTTAATTTAAGTTTACTGTGCAAATTCTCATCTTTTTCTCGTGGCTTGTGCCAACAAAACAAAAGTGGGTCAATTAAACACAACTGGAGCTTGCGTGCATAATTAATTTTTTTGACCTCCGTCAATACTCTCTAATTAAGCTCCAGAAGTTTGCAGGAAATTAATTAAGTTAATTGGGATGTTGTTAATCTAGAGTTTTAATAACGAGACAAAATTTGAAAAGCTGCCAACATTAATAATAATAAAAACAGTTAAATGGTCAACAGTTTCGTTACGTTCGTCTTTTAGATCCTTAACACGGCGAAATTGGGCTTTTCCAGCACACGGTTTCTTTGACGACACTACAAACAATGTTATTCTTGTTAATATTATAAAACATTAGGGCAATTCTGGGATAATGCTTTTACCCGGACACAGCCTGCTCGTTCTTCGAAGCAGCTTAATTCTATTTCTTCTACTTTAGTTAGCCGGCATTTTTCTTTTTTTTCCTCCTCAAATTCATTAATTTTTTTCTTAATTACCTTTCTTTTTCTCTCGGTGACGTGGCCATGAGCATCTTCCGCTCCACTTCAACTCTATTACTCTGTGCTCTTGACCATGGTCTTACTGTGAGACCTAGTCGGTCATTTTCATTGTACGTCAATTATGATGACTTTTGGAACGGCCCCCCAAATTTTATCGATCAGAATCAGAAAACTCTCCCGCGTGGATTAAAACGAGTGAAAATCTATGTAGTCCACCTATCAGACCATGCCACGTCAAATATTGTGGGTCCTACTTAGTGACATCAAATAGTACGGCAAAGTAGTTGTGCCCGGCCAGGTACGCTGTTTGTTTGTAGGGTGGTAATTAATAATAGGTGCTACGCGTAACACGTGAAATGAGAATTTTCTTTCTTTTTTTTTTTTTTTTTTTTGAGAACAAATAAAAAAAAATTCGTGTTGAATATTATTGACCAAATAATGTAAATACCAAATTTTATTGGATTATTATTGCTTCACTATTTTAAAAATTATAAAATATCAAATAACTGTAATAAGTATTATAGTTAATTATTTTATTATTTTATCTTTACAAAATATATCACATTATTTTGGGAGCTTTGACCTAATTGCATATATATATATATATATATATATATATATATATATATATATATATATATATAATTTAGTGGCATAGTCGGTTTTAAAATCAGCAGAAGTAAATTAATTTACTTAAAAGAATTTGATTTTTCACAAGTACTTCTAAATAATTTTAGATTTAACATACTTTTTAAAGTAATTTTGATGATGAAAATATATTTTTGAACTTATTTTTTGTAAATTATTCAAAGCTGGCAAGACAAATCACAAATTTTATAAGGGTAAATACAATTTTTAGTGGTAATTTAGAAAAAAAAAATTTAAGACAAGCAGGGGCAGCCGTCCTTTGTGATTATTAGTTTGTACTTCTTTTTTGTCTTCGTCAGCTCATCACAATTGGTGTATTCCAGTGCTCTTGACTTGATAACAATTCACTGAAAGTCCATAGTGCATTTTTTGCAAGTGAATAATAAACCCTCCTTAGTCGTAACTCATAAGCCTATTATAATAGTAGTTAGAGCTACTTTATCTTTGTAATTTTCCACTCTCACTGCCTCTTTGTTAAATCGATCAATATAATCTTCCAATGACTCATCATTCTATTGTTTAACCAACAAAAGGTGAGTCGAAGGAAGCTAATGGTCCTAACTCTCACAAATTAATTAACAAATATCTAACTTAGCTGACTGAACGAAGTTATCGAGCATGGCTTCAGCTTTCTGTACCACATATACACTGTTCCTATGAGCGTCAGAGAGAAAACCCTACACATAGATACTTCTCTTGCTCTTTGCAGTTCCATCCATGACCTATAGGTCTTTAGGTGCTTAATTGGATTTCTTTGTCCTCCATTCAACTTATTTGGGGCATTTTGAACTTTGAAGGAAATGGTGCCTCTAATATGTCCCTGGTGAAGGGAGATTCCACTTCTTCCAAGAGTGGTCCAGCAGAACTATTCTCTGAGCCATCTATCCTCTCCTTGAGTTTCCTTAATTTTGCTTCAAAGTATGTTGAGTCAGCACAAGACTCTTCTTCCTCATGCTTTATGGACTGACATCTTTCATTCAACCTCTTATGCAAGTCCTATCTGAACTCCAACACTTGTCAAAGGTCGTCACCCTATGATTACTACGGCTTGCATGGGTTCTAGCTCTTATAACAATGTTGCCATCTTAAGAAGGCCTTCGCAAGCCACAATGAGACCTTTCGATTTGTTGATCCTATTGTTGCAGCTCAACTGATGGAGCAGGCCCACGGCTCATTTGGTTTTCTATGTATTAAAGCACCATGTTCATTTTTTCTGTCAAATCAACCATTTATTGTGTAAATGGTAGTTGTAGGCAATGTTACTATGCTGCCTCCTTGGTAGGCTTGGGACCTGTGGCAACCCATGGCTTTGACGACTTTATTGGCTTCGTTAACTCATGATTTTATGGTAATTGGTTTTAATGGTGACTAACTATACCATTCCCATAGACGGCGCCAATTTGTTGACATTAATTTCTGGTCAACTAAAAAAATAAATAAGTTGGGTGATATAATAAATGAGACATAAGGAGTTTACATGGTTCAACACTTGACCTATGTTTACAGACAGAGAAATAGTAATTTCATCATTCAATAATGAGTACAATGGAGTTTTTTTTCCCCAGCTATTTGTTTGTGTCCCCCTTTTTGTGTATAAAGGACACTCTGTTTATAATATAATTTAGTTAACCCAAATCCCATATAACAATTCCTTTTGATAATCTTTAAATTATAACAACTCATTGTTGTTAATTTTATGCAATAGATGTCAGTGCGCAAGTGGACACAGCAAGTAATAATGTGATGAGTATTGAGATCATCCCCACAGAGATTAATATTATCATACTTGCTACAACAATTTATTCAGTGCAATTTTTAAGACTTTAATAAATTCTAATTTAACTCAATGAAATAACTTAAAAATTTAAATAACTAATTAAGCAACAAACTAAAAGATAATAAAGGAAAACAAATGTCAAATATAAGAGAACAATCAATCGCTAAGGTGTAGTTGGGGATCTAAACTAACTTAATGACTATTGACTTGTTTGACAAATTCTAGTTCAGTTGCTACAGCATCAACTACAACACTAGGCAGAATCCTAATGTATCCTCAGCTGTCGTCTATTGGATATCTTATATCTATATGCTTCCTAATAGTAATCAGTTGTTAAGCCAACATCTAAATATAGCATTATACGCTATTATAATCTATTAACCCTACAAGGTGAATCTCTATGTCTAGTTCTTCACTAATTCTAGATCAAGCATGACCCTATTCAAGTTGATAATAAATCAACTAAGGAAACTTGATCTAAAACCAAATATTGCTTTGATTTGTTCCACTAAGTAGTCCTTTTTTAGGATCTAACCTAACTTGTATCCACTAAATGGGTGATCAGCCGAAATTGGGATTTGAATTAAGCACAATCAAAACAAAATATTGCAGCAAACACAGAGCAGCAATAATATAAATCAATTCATCATTAAGTTTGTTTAAAACCCAACTACATAAAAATTTAGTTCATACTCAGTAAAGAATTAAAAACTAGAATTGGTTCAGCCATCGAATTCAACATCCAAAAAATTAAAATAAGAAATAGAAAAATCTAAGGGCAAAAGTTGAATCCCAAGGAGTTGCTCTTGATTATGTTGCGATCTGCACTTTTTCTCCACTAAACTCCGTTGTTGCAGCCCTTGAACTCTTCTTCGTCCTTGCTTTTCCTTATTGTGACAGGTTGTGTGTGTTTATAACGGCCACACCCGATTCAATTACCAAATCAGTTGTTTTGTAGCCCTCTGAGCTTGAATATGAGCTCAAAGCAGTTTGCTCTTCCCGTTGTTAGTGCTAGTTCGATTTCATATTTTGAATTTTTTCATAGAAAGCACCCTTTTTGATTGATACATGAAAAAAATCGGAAAGAGAAAGACCTATTACTACATGTTAGCGAAGGCGACCAAGCTACGCAACCAGGTTCGGAAGCCTTTTTTGTACATTTACTCATCAGCGGGATACGATACCCGCGAAAGGCTAAACTTCATTTCCCTCCCCTTGGGCCTTTTCTTCTCTAATTATAGTATTCTAGGAATATATATCATTATCTTTTTCTAATCACGAAAGATCTTTTTCTTTGAATTAATGCATGCCACGTCTGTCCTATTTTGTCCACCAAATAATAATCAGCCGCAGAAAATTTAGTTGCTTAACCCGCGCACATTTACATCTGTTCTGTTTTTGCGTGCTACAGGAGTTGCTGCAGCAATGATTGTCGTAGTAATTTCTACAACATCTTTTCTACTTCAGACTTGATTTATCTTTTCTGTAAATCAGCTCTTTTTCATTCTCTGCAGCTCTGTTGTTGTAGCAACCATCTCCATAACCTAAGCCGTTTTTGGTTACCTACAATAACGCACAAAATTAGAGCATAAAATGACCTTAAACATATTAAATTATTATAACTAAACTTAAATAAATACTTATACAAAATATAACTAAAAATAGGATAAAAATACATCATAACTCTCTAAGTAATACTAATTTAAGCCCAAAAGTGCCATGATAACTCCATTTCATAGAGTTATCACTCATTCTGATAATTGTTATCATCTAATTAGAGTTTTATCAATAATCAACATTTAGCTCTCTAACAGTTTCTCCTTCTCAAATCCAAATTGAGCTTTTAGATTCTTCTTATTTTAATGACCATAAATAAAATCTTATTGGGATTGAATAAGGCTTTCAGCTGGATCTCGACGGCTAGAATCCAGTAGCTGGGCTTACTTACTTGGTTCTCATATCTAGGCTTTAGAAGTCATTATTGTTATTTTTATGCAATAAGGTGTCAATGCGCAAGTGTACACAACAAGTAATAAAGTAATAAGTATTCAAGATTGTATCCACAAGGATTAATGTTATCAGACTTGCTATAACAATTTATTCAATGCAATTTTTAAGACTTTAATAAAATTTAAATTAAATAAATGATTTAAGAATTCAATAAAATTAAATAAAGACTAAACAAAAAGATAATAAAAGAAACAAACGTCCAACACAAGGAAATAATCAATGGCTAATAGGTAGTTGGGGATGTAAACTCACTTAATGATTATTAACTATTTTACAATTTACGTACAGTTGCTACATCATCGACTACAGCACTGAGCAAATTCCTGATGTATCCTCATCTTTCACATGTTGGATATCTTATATCTATATGCAACATAACAGTGATCAATTGCTAAGTCAATATCTAAATATAGCATTATACGTACTTTGATCTATTAACCCTACAAGGTGAATTCCTATGTTTAGTTCATCACTAATCTTAGATCAAGCATGGCCTGATTCAAGTTGATAACAAATCAACTAAGGAAAAACCCGATCTAAAACCAAGTACTGCTCTGATTCTTTCCACTAAGTCATCCCTGTTGAGGATCAAACCTAATTTGTATTCACTAAATGGGTGATCAGCCGAAATAGGAAATTAAATTAAGCATAATCAAAATAAAATACTGTAGCAGACGCAGAACAACATTAATGTAAGTCAAATCATCATTAAGCTTGTTTAAAACCCAATTGCATAAAAATTCAGTTCATAATTAATAAATAAATAAAAATAAGATTATGTTCAGCCATTGAAAACATCTAGAAAAACAAAACAAGAAATAAAAATATAAAGACAAGAGTTGTTGCACGAGACGCCCTCTTGAAAACGTTGTGATATAAACTCCCTCTCTTCTTAACTCCTTTTGCCTTCTTCTCTTTATTTGCTTAGGGTTTTTGGTGTGTTATGGCTGTCCCCAAGCAACCTCCTTTTCTTTCTAAAAAACGTGCTCCTTTTATATCTTTAGGTTTTCCAAAATGGCAAGTAGATCTCCATGTATTCTTAGGACTCTAAGAAATAATCTTTGACTATTATTAGGATTTTATATATCTTTATCTTTTTCTAATTATGGAAGATATTTTCCTTTAGATTAATGCATGCCACGTTTGCCATATTTTATCCTCCAAATAATAATCATCCGCCGCAAATTGAGTTGCTTAACCTGTACACATTCGCATTTGTCCGATTTTTGCGTGCTCCAGGGTTTGCTGCAGCAATCATTGCTGTAGCAACTTCTGCCTTCCTGTAGCATCTTCTTTGCTTCAGACTTGATTTATCTTTTCTGCACATCAGCTCTTTGTCATTCTCTGAAACTCTGTTGTTGCAGCATCCATCAATACAATCTGACCTATTTGGTTACCTACAATAATGCACTTAATAAGAGCACATAATGATCTAAAACATATAAAATTAATAAAACCAAACTTAAATAAATACTCATGCAAAATACAACTAAAAATTAAATAAAAACTCATCATTAACTCTCTAAGTAATATTAATTTAAGCCTAAAAATACCATGATAACTCTCATTTCATAGAGTTATCAATCATCCTCTCCAGCAGTCGTACTCTCCTGCTACCATTCTCTCTAGTTGTCATACTCTCCTAGAGCCATGCTCTCCTATAGCCATGCTATCCAGCTACTGTACTCTCCTTTTGCTGTGCTCTCCAACTTCTAGGCTCTCCATTTTTTTATTATATATTATGATCCTGTTGCAGGATTCATAGCACCAATGTTTCTTTTTTTTTCATATTTCTAATAACAACACACACACACACACAAACTGATGAAGACATCCTCATTTTAACGAATTGAAGATGTTACTAATATATATATATATATATATATACACTAATAGATGGAAAAAAAACACAATCTCTAATGTATTGAAATCTATAATTTTTTTGGTATTTTAGTAGCACCATCACTTCAACAAAGTAAAGATATCCCGATTACAAATTGATTATATATATTATCCATTTTAAGTGTTCATTTAGTATATGATTATGTTACCCTAAAAAGGTACTATATCCCATAATTTGAACACAGTTAAATAATTAAAAATCAATAAAATTTAATAAATCCGATGATTTAGTTGTATCCAAAATGTGAGGCATGGTGCTCCATAGCCTTCTCTTTGAATAATTCGGATGTTAATCACTTTTAAGTTTTAATAGAAAGGCCTAACATTCCTATATATCTATTTACGGTGAAATAATTTTCTTATTAATTTTTCTAGCTTATAAAATTTAGTGTTCATAATATTTTTTTATTATAGTGTACACGTGTCCGAATGATAATTTTAACTTCTACGCGGTAAATCTGTCCTGGCGGTTATCTGCTGGAATGCCTCTTTTATGTTGAAGATGTGGATTAAAGGAGTGAAGAAAAAGGAGAATCTTGGTGCTTCTCTTTTATGCTTTTGATATATGAATTATGTATGACCCACCATCATGATCTTATCCTGAATGCCTCATCACGAGCTCAAAGTTACAAAAAGAAGGGAAAAAATAAATAAATAAATAAAGCAATGGGCAAAGTATAGCTGGTAAAAGGATTGATTGAGATTAAGATTAGATTAAAGAACGCTTCTTATCTAATAGTATAGGCTAGAGCTGTGCTGTGTGCACAAGGCTCTTTGAAAGTAATGTTTTAGAAAATTGCATTTCACTGGCTAATCAATTTAGTGACACTCTGTCGCTATTGTGTAATGATGCGTTGGTTGCTACACAGGTTTGAATAAAAAGATTAGGTTGCTTGTATACGTGACAGATACAATACATGGCCATATGAGCAAAAACTATACACAATATTAGCTTTTTGCGTAATTTCACTTGAAAACATCATTGTGAGTCGTGATTCTCACCTCCATTCATTTTATTTGTACCCACAATAACATTTGAGTCATGACCATGGGAAGTCCTCACAGGCATGCGATGGGATTGGGACCTAGGGCCGCAAGAAGTGTCATGGGCGCGTCATTTATGCGGGGGTAGGGAAACAAAGATGAATGGGATTGCATGGGACCCAAGTGAAAAAATTTTAATATTGTCTGAAGCAGAAGCAGCAACGCTTTCAATTTCATCTTTAATATGTATCGTGTACGCGGACGTGCGTGGAACAATCAGAGTCTCTCATTCTCTTACTTTATTACGCCAGAGAATAAAGACCAAAAAGCAGCTTGAAACACAGGCCGCTGCTGCTGCTGGTGGGATGATGAAGTCATAATCACAATATTGCTAGCTTCTTTTCCTGGAAAAGGGAAGAAAGAAACAAGACAAAGGAAAGGCACTGACTTGGAAACACGAGATCAATTTTGAGACAGTGGAACGTGAACAGTGTCTCAGCGGGAGTGAGTCTTTTTGAATAATTGCCGTCTTCAAAGTCATGATCTTCTTTCAAACAGCAACAATGATATTTTCATATTTTGTGCTTAGTGGCTGGCGCTCTAACACTCGCACTCATTTGACAACCTTCCTGTTGTGCTGTGAGTGGAGTGTAGACTGAGACATGCCATGTCAAAAGAAAAAAGTTTTCCACTAGTATGGATTTCTAGTGCAGTCCTTTCGGCTTTAGTGCTAGGTAAAGCCAACACAAGCTATAGCAAGATTTTCTGACCAAACACAGCTGAGTCAAATGCTTAACAGCTGAAACTACAAGCCAACCCAAATCCAAGGTCCACCGTTGAAGCCTAGCCCATCACAAGATGAAAAAAACTAGTCTCCACCTATCTATTTCTTCATTTTCAGTCTGCATAAAGCTGCAACTTCTGATTGTTCAAGAACAGGCTGAAATGAAAAGCCAGTCTTAGCTGGATTCCAGCATGGCAAAACCAAAGCTCATTTCACATTTTTTAGTTTGAGGAGCGGGAGGATGAATGATACTTAGCCAGGAAGACTTCTTCAGCATGCAGTAAGAAGATGGTATTTTGTTGAGTGGTTCTGAGTTCTGACTTTTGACTGGAAGACTCATGCCATGCCTTGACCTAAAATGACATAAGGTAAAACTCTTAACATTCATCTGCGGATTGTGTCCTTGCAACCATATTAATAACAGATAGAAGATCCTCTTCAACAGTTATCAAACACACAACACCTACAAGACCAACCCTTCAATCCTATGTCCCTGTGACATTTATTCTTCTAATACGTTTGGTCAATATCTACAGACCTGTCTTGTATCAAATCCATTACAACACAGGATGAGTACCCAACTTTTTGAGGCAGAAGCTAAACTGCCTTGGTTTACCACTCCAAAACAAATGAAAGCAGATAAGGTTAAAAAGGGCAGAGCAGAGGGTCTCCAAAATATTACAAGTGAATAAGGAAGCAAACTTCTTACTTCTCCACAACTTGTTAAATGGCTCTTAGCAGTTTGGAAGCCATCCCGGACAATCATAGCATATAATGCAAATACTACAAGTCTACAACTATGTAACATGGCATCATACTAGGTGTGCTTGTAAGCAAAGAAATTATTGAATGACTGCTGTATATACAAAAAGAAAAAAATCCCTCAGGCCTTTCTGAAGCCAAGTTAGATAATGCAAATAACTGTAAGTCTCATATGGAAAAGGAGAAATTATTGCCAATGAGGGTTAAAAGAAACTATTACAAAGATGAAATAGAAAGAGAATACATTGGGTCAAATCCCTGTTTAAAATGAGGACTGTCTCTGTCCATGATGAACAAACTATATACTATTACATTCCAAGGTAGGTTCAATATATGATATTCGTCAGCATCAATAGGAAAAATCATCCTTCACTTGGTTCATCCTTCACTTGGTTGAGTTATATATCTTGATATTCAAAGGCATGCTGCTGATGTTCTTTCACCAACAGCAAAACGAAGTACTAAGCCCACAGGTATTTAAGTGAGATGTTCATACTGAGGAGTTTCCACATCTTAGGAAAGAGAAAAGGAGCAAATACAAGGCGAGGTGGCAGGGTCTACGGACATGGCTGACAGTAGATAGCTGTGACATCTACTGACCAAAAACAAATAAGACAAAATCCTATTCAACCATGGCATCACCAAAATCAAGCTGTTCTAGATCTCCAGCTTCATAATGCTACCCCTCTGCCAGCCAAAGATTTCAAATGAAAAAAAGGCCAACTCCAAGTTGGAATTGTTGGCATGATTGTGAGGTTTTAGGATGTTGAATTTTAAGTTCATACACAGATTAAGTTGTTTGAAAAGCATATAAACTGATTGATGGACTAAAAACTTCAGAGAGAAAGTTAACACTTGTACACTAAGAATATCCATACTCCCTCCTTCCAGCTCCAAAATAAATCTACATCAGCTTGGTAATTCTGACACAATATCCTAGAAATAATTAGTTGAACTTTTGATTAAGAAATGGTGAAAACATACCACATTATGTCTACGGTCGGTACTGTCCTCATTTCAATCAACCAAGACAGGTCCATTCTCATATCAAGAGATAAAATCAGAAGATGTAAACTAAAATTTGGTCACCCTTCTCAACACTTTTTATACACTACATAATATCAAAGGGTTCTATTTATGCCTGCAAAAACACATTCCAAGTAACTACAGAACAGCTATAACTGTAGCCTAAACTTATGCAATTGTAAAAAGAAAAGGCCATAAAACACTCACGGTAGCTCCATTCAGTAAATTTGGATCAAACCATTCAATGGATCTACATTGTCTTCACTGACAGGCATCACAATTCAATAAAACACAAAGTTTAAAGAGAAAATTCCCGCAGTTAACATATTATTAACAACAAAGTAAAAACTAACACAAGCAAAACAAAACAATACTAATTGGAAAACCCATGCTTCTGGTAACGTGCCACCTCACCCTCATTAGGGAAAAAACCCATGAGCCGACCCGCGGAGTTCTGGTAGGCGTACATAAACCCACCCATCAACCCGATCAATCCACCTGTCACCATCGACGGCCCTTTGAGGCCCGGCTTTATCCCTGCATCGATATTAATAAAGTTAAAAATCCAAACTTAATGACGGAGATAGTGGAGGTGAAGAGAGATAATACCGGAGAGGTAGCCAACGACGACGGAGACGCCGGTGATGGTGGAGAAACGGAGGTAATCGAGGGTGTTGAAGTTGCCGACCACCGCGGTGAATGGTGGGTTTCGATCTATAACTGGGTATTGTGGCTTCTCCGAGGCTGTGATGTCTGTGTTCATTCTGTTGCTGCTACTAGTGTGAATCGATTGTCGCTGCTCGCTGTTCCGTGGCATTTTCAAGTTTCAACGCCTGAATGGGAATTCGGATATGGGCTGATTTTGGGCTTCACGCATTGGGTCATAATTGGACTTTTTGTGATTGGTGTCGCTTTTGCTGTATCACAGAATTGCGAATGTTGTGTGCTTTTCGTTTAGAATTAAATTACAGACTATTTAATTTTAACGTGTTAACCATCTGTTGGTGCTGTCAAATTAGTCATTTCGTGTTTTGCAGCTCCATGGTGGGGCCAGTACTTTCTACAATATTTGTGAGATCCCTCACGAAAATTTTGGTTTAACAGTAGATTTTTCTCTAGTAAGGGTATATTAGGGTGCGTGTGGTATTATTTTTTATATAGTATTTTTTATTTTGTTTTATAGAACAAGAATGATTAGTTTTTGATAAAAATAAAAATAAGTTTGGTAGCTTGTTTTTAAACTAATTTCAGAAAATGAGGTTGATAGTTTGTCTGAAAAAATAAAAATAATGAAAATTTATTTAGTATATATTTTTAAAAAAATTATATTTCAATATATATATATATATATATATATATCTAATTTTAATACATTTTAAAATAAAAAATTAGTCAAAATTTAAGAAAAATATCATTGTTGATTTTGTAAATTTCCAAGTTTTTAAAGAAATTAATTTGTATTTATATGATTTATGAGAATTTTAAAACTTATTTATTGATTGTTACATTTATTTCTATTAATTAAGCTAAATTTATTTTTTATTAATAATATATTTTGTTTATTTTTTTTATTAATGTATGCATTGCATTTTTTTCATTACAAATTTATTATATTAAAATAAACCATTTATATAACTGACACGTGAGACCTACTAAATTTTAGTGGTAATTATTGCATTACAGATGTGGAATCTATAATGACAAAAAATAAAAAGATTAAGTGAAAACTAATAATTTTTTTATTTTTGTATTTTTTGTTTATAGTTCAAAAATGCATCCACCGAACAAGTTTTACACTTTTATATTTTCATAAGACAAAAAATAGTTAGGAAAAAATGATATCAAACGCACCTTTAGTTTTCATTGTCATATAATCATTCGTTTAATAATATTAATAAGAGAAACTCTTTGTAAACCACAATATCACACCAATACGTCTGGACCCACACACCCTTAATTTTCATAGTCATGTAATCATTTGTTTAATATTAATAAGAGAGACTCTTTGTAAAACAGAGTATCACACCAATTCGTCTTGACTCACATGCTTTTTGTACATTGTTCCCCATTGATTGATATGTCATATGTATACAGTTAATTATATATCGATCATATGATTTTTCAAATATTTTTTTTTAAAATACACCAATACCTTTTTTTTTAAATACACAAATAACTTTTTATTCTTAGTATAAGTTTACAAAATATATCACTCCTCTACTTCTATCTTAGACTCTTAAAAAATATCTCTTCTACTCATATTTCATAAAGGAGAAGACCGCTTCCACTTAATTGAGAGAAGAATTAAATTTCCATATTGTACAACACATCATTTCCATGAAACTCACTGTTTTGCCGGCAAAAATCTATCTAATACATTTTTAGCTTAGCTTATTGTTACGATCACATCTTGATTTTTTTTTATATGACTACTTACTAAACAAAATAGGCTTATAGGTGATTATTAGATAAATTAATTTTTTTTTAAAAAAAATCTCAATTATACAATATGAATATATGATCTGCTTCCAAAAAGTAGAAGAAGAGAAAAAAAAAATCTACTTTTAAAGATTGCATCTCAAATAATATGGCACTTAACATATTAATCATTTATTTGTATTGTGAAATTATAATCTCATTATTTTTTTAATACGACGGAAAATTTTGAAATACTCAATAGAACTAATGGTATCAGCTTTGTATTTGGTCTAGCTAATATAACTAATCATCTACGTAAGTCAAATGCACGATGTTTTTAACCATATCTTGTATGGAAAAACGACTTGCCGTCTCTTTTACTTATTGATGATTTGAAGGAAGAAAAGGAACAACTGCATAAACTGAAACATATTTTACACATATAGGATGTGAAACAACTTGAGCTTCTCTATTAGATTACTTTCCCATAACCAGGGCCCAGTGAAGTATGTTGGCATATTCGGAAAAGAATTTAGTTTCTTTGATTGATAAATCTCAAAATGATCATTGATTTTAATTAATTATAATATATAAATATAAGCTTAATTAGTTAGGAGTTGCAAGACATGAAATCGTCTAGAGTGTGTGCACTGTTTATATTTTTTAATTTGCTCTAACCCAGTGCAAATATAATGGTTACTATGGTTAAAGCAGAAATCTCAATTGCACGCGTTGTCTAAAACCATTCATTCATTCATTCATTATATTTTTGCTACTCCCCAAATCTAATCCAATCTCAAAAACTTCGAAGTCTCATATATATATATACATGAATATATTAAAGGCAGTAATGGCGGTTGTGTTGGATATAAGAAGCATCCAATCTATCAGTATTTGCATCTGCAGCTTTCATTTCAGCATGCCATTCCCCTCCAAAAGCTTGAAGACAAAAGCACTTATACTCGAGAGTCGAGAGAGAATGTTGGTATTCTTGTCTTTGTCAATTCATATTATTGTTGTTCAATCAAAGCATTAAAACTTCCCCACTTCTAACCTTTGTCTTTTTCCTCATCACACCGCCCCCACCAATGCTTTAATTTTTCTGCTTTTTCCCTCTCAGTTCAAAAAGCAAAGCAGATTTTTTAAAGATGATTTAAATATATTATAGAGAATGACTAGAGTATAGTTTTACTATTGTTTAGTACAACAATTTCTTTCAATCTCTCTCTCTCTCTCTCTATATATATATATATATATTTTCTGTTGAGCTCCAAATTTCAATTCTAACCTTGAACTTTTTGTGGGTGTAGTGTGTAACAAAAATTTTGAAACTTTAATACGATGAGTGTTGCATCAAATAAAATTGTATTATAAATATATGCTCTTAATTAAATAATTGAAATAGCATATGTACAAACCCAACACCACCCCCCCCTCCCCCAATAAGGCCCCCATCATCTCCAAAGCAAAAAGGAGCTTTTGGGGACAAAGCTGACAGAGCATCATCCAACTTATTATTCTTCCAAACACACCCTTCCATGTGCTAGTTTCTAACAATTCTTTTGGCTTTTTCTTGAGACCCTTTTCTTCAGTAGCATTGCTTTTGCCTCTTCTCTCACATACCCTAACCCAAAGTAGTCTAAGATTGGCCGCTTAGCTTTTTCCTTTTGGACTTTGCACCTTAGCTGCCGATTCCCATTCCTTCCTTCAATTTTTTTAAATCGTTTAGAATTCTTTCGATGGACTAAATACTCTTGAAATAATTGAAAAACAAACAAATACTAGCCCTACCAACATACTATTATATAACCACTAAGAGTCATTCAACTCTCCAGCACCTCAAAGGCCAATGCTAATAGAATTTGATCTTCATTTTCTCCAATGGGTAGGGAAAGCAATGATCCAATTGTCACTCAATCGTCCATTGCTTTATTGCAAGAGAGATTTAGGCAATTGCAGAGAGTTAAGGAGATGAGAGAAGAAAGGGAGCTCCACCTTCACAAAATGGTAGTGGAGCCTAAACTATTTTGCCCCACCATGCAATATGATTGTTATGAGACATCGTCAAGGTTCTTCTTTCACTTCCTTCCAACAAGAACATCAACATCATCACCTCAAGTTTCACTCTTGCTTTGGTCTAACTCACAGAGCAAGCAGCAGGTGCATGATGATCATTTTCAGATTCAGTGCGTGGAAACTCCCCCTTTGCTGCCGACGTCAGAGACAGTACCTGCTGCTGCTGAAGCACCATCTCTGCATGCCACTGCTAAAAAATTTGAAACGCCTAATCATCATGATGATGTTGATACTTCTCTTCATCTATAAACTTAACAATCGTATACTTTTTCCCCCATCGGTACGTAATTAATGATAACAATATTGGAAGAGTTGCTGTATTGTCAATATTAATTGGTAGATGTGAATGCCCTGCCTGAGCCTGATGGTGTATTTTTATTTGCTTGAAGTAGCCAATCCTGAGCTCCAGAGTACTCAGACATATTATTGATCAGTGAAGTAAGATTATTTTTCTTAGTAAGCTTGTGTCTCTACACATAAACTCCATTTAGATTGGATGATAAGTTTTCTTGAGCAAAAAGACTTTTGGTGCAGTTACTTCACTTCATAGAATTAAGAATTAGAAGCAAAATATTTTAAGAGAGAGAAGGTCTACTCTATATATTAATGATGTTGAATCAAGTTATGCCTACAAAAAACCTATATATGAAACTTGGGGTAATATTATTTATTATAAATGAATCATTATTCATGATTGAAGCATCGTATGATATTAATATGCACCATCAAGATTCAAGAGGAACTGAAGAAAAAGAACCTTGTTCCTTTAATCGTTAAGATAGAGGCTTGATGCATTCAGGTTCACTAAATGTAACTTTCAGGTTCAGCCGTTCAGGACTGAATTCATGAGCAAAGCCCAAGTCATTTGTTTTACTACATATTAATCTTCATCTGATTTTTTTCCCCTTCTAATATATATATTCCTTCTCTAGCAGACCCCTTATTTTTTTTTTTTTTTATATGGACACGCTTTTAAGTCGGAGTTTAAACAAGTTAAGTTTTAATTCTCTTAAACTGCACAGTTTTAATGCGGAATCATTAGAAATTTAACAAAATTTTAGTATTTTACTGAATCGTTGTCTATAAATCTAAAATTAACGGTGTTTTTACATATCAATAAAATTTTTAGAATCAGAATAAATAAAATCGCTTGCTTGCCAATTGAAGGTTTGGAGTCCTAATGAAAATTGTATGAGTCCCGTAATTTTGGGAATCGTTACTGAAATTCTAATTCTCAAGAGAGGGTTAGGAATTAGAGAACTAACTCTTTTTGCTCCCAACTAAATTTCCTAATTTTTATTTTACTCTCGATTTAAATAATCATTAAAAAAATACAAAAATGGATGAAAATCAAACCTAAATCCCATATTCATCTCAACAAATTCGGAACTAGCAACATTGCAGTAGCATCGTAGTGTCGAGCCACCACCAGCAGTTGAACCATCGACAGCCGTCGTGTCGTGTTGTGGACGTTGAACTAGCAGCAACAGCAACCGTCGCATCGCCAACCGCCATCGATTCGAATTGACGATGATTATTATTATTATTATTGAAAAAAGAATAATAATTAATTAATATTAAATTAATTATACTATTAATGTTAACAATAATATTATTAATAACAATAATTTTTTTAATAATAATAATAATCAAAATTTAAAATTATAATTATAATTATAGTTAATTAAATACTTTTTAAACTTTAATAATTTATAATAACCTAAACTTATTTCGATTATAATTCTAAGATAAAATAAATACTTTAATAACAATATGATTTATTCTAATTCTTAATAGTAAAGTAAGCACTTTATCGCGATTCTCATCTCATTTCGATTTCAGTCCAGCTTAATAATTACGGAAGCATCGCAGAGATGACTCTGCTCCTCTGTTTTCAGATTTCTCAGGCACCGCGATTGATGATTTTTTTTCTCTCCCCTCTCTCTTCAAAGTGCCACGTATTGCAGTTTGCAGCAGGTGCCATTGAATTAAGCTACGCAATTGGATTGAATTGCTTCGATATAAAACAATATTGGCATACAAGGAGCAACAATATAACTAAAAACTGATGAAACATGGTAATGTATCAAGTTATACAAAGATCGTGTGTGTGTATATATATTTAACTGATAAAAAAATGGCATTACTTTCTCATACCTCAAAACTGATAGGCTTACTAATTAACCCTTTACTCAATTTCTAGAAGAATAATACATGATGTGAAAACGAATCTAAAAACCAATGGCACCAGAAAGGAGAGAGAGGAAGGGGAGACCAAAAACAAAAAGGTGTGGGCACCATAGCGAGCCAAGAGCTGATGGGATTACAAAAAGCACTGGCTTTCTGAGATGCCGCTTTAATTTCAGACCCTCTATACTTCTTTGAGACATCCAGCCGAGGTTTACACTCAGAACAGCAAAACTCAGCAGTTTCGAGTCTCAAGAGGATCTATTGACTTTTATTGTATGTTAATGCTATGCAGATTACAGATGGCTTGTAGGGTTTCGTAAGCACCACCGGCCATCTAATATATGTTAAGAAGATAATGGGCCGGGTCGGGTCATTTTGGGGCACTACTTTTTTAAAAGCTGAGACATGGGCTTAGGCCTTTTTTGGTTATCACAGCGTCCGGTCCAGAGGAATATTGTGCCATTGGCTTCCTTTGTTTTGCCGAAAATAAAAAGTAAGCACATAGCATTGCACATGATACAGGTGACAGGTCCCCAGTTTTATTTGTATTGTCAAATTCTATTTCTATGAAGGAATAGTAGGGTCCCTTTATTTCTTGTCTTTTATTTTGATCAAATTCAGGCACATGAAGTTCTCATAAATGGCGATAAAGAAAAAAGAAAATTGACTGGATCCAGATAAAAAAAGCAGTATATATCTTGTTCAAGTTTGCTTAGGAATAGGGCAATCTAGAGTCTCTCATTGCAAAAGCCAAAAGAGATCTTAATTACAGGATCTTGCGCCTGCCTCTCTCTTTCTGTGCAAATACCAAACAACCACTAGCCGTTGAAACAATTAATTTATTGGGGCTGATAAAATTCTTGCACTCTGTTTAGGATAAATTGGAACAAACATGAAAATTAAGTATTGCAAGCTGTGCTTCTTTATTATCACTGATGTTGATATTGAATAATGCAGACTACATACACAATACATTCATTGTTCCTTCAAGAACAAGGGTGGTTTTGCTATGCCATTGCCACTTGCCAGTCAAAAAACAAAAGACTACCGTTATCTTAAGATCCAAGGAACAAATAGAGACTAGTGGAATCTAAGCTTTGGGAAAAGCCAACAACTCTTCTTTTTTCCTTTCTTCTTCATATACAGATACTTGATAAATATAGAGCAAGCAAACTATTTGGAGATGCAATGTCCAGTCTCCAGTGCTTGTAAGTATAAGACATACAGACGATAACTAGCTTCTGGAACTTCCAATGTCATCTGCTTTGTTAAGAATTTTACTGCCTTTCCTTATTGTTATTTCTATTCTGCAAACATCAGGTAACGCGATCTACAATCATAGCTTTAGTTAATGGATGGTACCAAATAGCAATTTGTTAATTTATGCATTATAATCAGATGGGCAATTCATGGAATGGTGCATAGCTGACGGACAAACCCCAGACGATGAGCTGCAAAGGGCACTTGATTGGGCTTGTGGAAAAGGAGGTGCTGATTGTAGCAAGGTACAAGCAAACCAACCTTGTTATTTTCCCAACACTTTGAGGGACCATGCCTCTTATGCTTTCAATGATTACTACCAAAAGTTCAAGCGTCGAGGAGCAACTTGCTACTTCCATGCTGCTGCAATGATCACTGATCTTGACCCAAGTAAGGAAGCAGTCTCTAATAAACTCATCTGATCAGCTTATATCTACATCATAACAATTCTCTTTCTATATATATATATTTCCCAGTAGACATATCATATCATTTATCTAGATCGCATGCTGTTTTAAAATTTGATACATTCCATAACTTCTCTTTTATCTGTGATGGCAGGTCATCATTCTTGCAAATTCGAATATCGTCCATGAATTTCCAGTACTGAAGTTTCTCTGCTTTATTGATAGATCTTAAAATCTGATGAAAATTTTAGTAGTAACATTATCATTATGGAAAGTGTATTTTCAGTTTTGCTTGCGAATTGCAGTGGCTTATTTGGTCTTGGTCTCACTCAACGTATTGGAATAGTATTTTCTGCGCCAGGTGTTTTATTCAATAACCAATTACAAGAGATCTAATTCGATTAATTAGTAGTAAGAATATATCAATTCACCAAACAGCTTATCGATTCACCAACACTCTTGATATACAACTTCGGCCTCTCATACAAGATTAAGATTGAAATTAAAATTAAACGGGATCATCTGATTGTCCATATCCATTCATGCTGATCGGGCTCTGTCTCTGCAGCATTGCTAGAATTACAAACAATGTTGCTGCACACTGCACAGAGCCAGAGATCCTTGCCCAATGAAGGGCTAATACATATTTCATTTTTCACTCTTCTTCTTATGCAACAACTTGCTCATATCTTTCATTAATTTCCCATGAATTGTGAGCTATCTTACAGCAGGGCTGCATGGATACCGATAGACATAGCGATAGTTGTTCTGAGGAGATACGAGACTGTCAATTTTCATTGCCATATCATCACGAGAAATAAAAACAATGTGCAGTTATCTTATGCATTTATAGAAGATGGGGAGTCTCATCGTTGTCAACATTATTAATTCATTCATAACCATATATATTTAGTCTTAGAGAGCAAATGCGCGATTTGCTATCGTATGGTTCACATTAATTTTAAGGGCTGGTGAGTATCATATAAGACAGTGAGTCAGTGACCTACTATCCCGGTCAACTGAACTTCAATTTTGTCTATGAAATTTCTTCTACATTTTTCTTGCTTTCTCTTCACCAATTCAGTTATCATTCACGGCCATATATTGGTGAAATGCAACACATATGTATGCGGTGACCAAAGTATGGCCAATGTGACAATACAATTCAAGGTGTGTTTGGAATTGAGGTGCTGTAGCTTTTAAGCTACGGTTGTTGTGGGAAAAAAACTGTAATTATGAAACAAAAGCTAATAATATGTAGTAAATATAATTTTTAAATAATAATTTTGATAAAATTACTAAAGATATAATAAATTTATTATCATATAAGTGAAAAATCATATTAATATAGCTTCCAAGCTACAGCAACTAGTGTTTACCAAATACTTTAGTGCTGTAGCTGCCCAACCTCAATCCCAAACACACCCTCAATCACCTTCCATACGCAACACACCTCCCAAGCCCCATCTTTGGTCTTTTGAAAACATTTACAGTTGGGTTGTGTCAAGTAATTATTCCTTGATTGGACTTTTTTTTTTTGAACTGTTTATACATCATGTTACTGATTATACATCAGATATTTACAACTACTCTTTCAATAGATAAATACACTAGGACTATAATATTACATTAAATTTTATGAAACATTTGCCCAAACAAATAACCCTCACAAATATTGGAGGAAAGTATTGATTCCGTTCATATTTCGCAAGGGAGAAAGACTATATACAAATTAATTTCACTCAATCAATTAAGGTAATTTTGAGCCCCAACCATAGCTGAGACTCGAACCAAGAAAACTTAAGTGCCTTGGTTACTTATGGGCTACAAGCCCATTGGCTTCCTTGACTGGACTTAGGTAGCGTTTATTTTTTGGATTTGAGTAGGAATCCTGAGGAGTGAAAATCTGGGATTGGGAGTGTAGAGTGGGAGTGAGAGTAGGTTGTTTACTTACACTGGAATGGGAGTATGGTATTGGAATCAAAATCCAATTAATATATTTACTTTGTCTTGGATTTGGAGTAATATTAACATTATTATATTCATACTATTGATTTTGATGATAACAAACTATGTGTGTCTTTATCAAAGAAGTTGGAGTGTTCAAAATTGGATAAATCTTTCAAGCCGTACATTGATTTTCAAGCGTTTAACATTCTGGAATAAACGAAATTTCGAATTTATAAAACGGCAATTCGAATTCATCTTGGAATCAAATGGAGTTTCGAATTTCAACAAGTGGTAATCCGGATTCATTGGGAAGCTCTCTAGAATCAAACGGAGTTCCGGATTTCAACAAGTGGCAATTCGGATTTTTAAATATTCAAATTTTAGCTACAACAGTAAAATCAAGCGGAAATCCGGTTAGAGTATACGGCAATCCAGTTATGGGCAAAAAGTCAATAACGGCTAATTTTTCTCTCCAACTATAAAAATGTTTATTCAAACTCAAATCAACGGACATCCACAACAATTATCATTGAGCTATCTTCTACATCTTGAGCTTACATTTGTAATCATACACATTGTGTGAGGGAACATCATTGTAAACTTCAATTCAGTACCAAAGTTGAGTGATTGTAAGTGTGGGAAACACTTGGGTTAAGAGATTTGGGATAATATCTTGTTGTAAAGGTTGATTGACACCTTGAAAGTCAATTGCAGACGTTGATTGACACGTTGAAGCCTTGGATTGTAAAGCTTGGATAGTGAAATCCTCAAACCTTGTGTTCTTGGAGGCGTAGACGTAGACGGAGTTGCCGAACCACGTAAAAACTCTTGTGTTTATTCTCTCTATCCCTTATCTCTTTATTTATTCATTGCTTAAATTTACATTTATCAATTTGCTTAAGACATTAGTTTGAATTGATTTGTTTTATTAATTGCATAATTTTAGAAACCCATTTCACCCCCCTCTTGGGTTGCACACTTAGAATTTCAAGTAAATGGTTTCAAATTACAGTTTTACCCTTATTTAAAGAATTGTAGTTTTTAATTACAAAATTAATAAAAAAATATATATGAAAAATAAAATATTTATTTTATTATATTTGTAAATTAGTAATTATTATTATTAATATTCTTTATTATGTAAATCACAATTTTTTATTAATTTTAATTTTATTTATGTAAATTAAAAATTATTGATAAGAGCAACACAAATAAAACATTATTATTAATAATATAGTACAAAATTAATATTTTCTGAGAATAAACTATTTATTATTATTAATATTAAATAAATATAATACTATTATTTTTAAATAAGTATATTTCTATGAATGTATTATTATTATTATTATTATTATTATTATTATTTAACTTAGAATCAATATAAATTATTATTTTTAACTAAGTATAATAATATTATATTTAAATAATTTTAATATTATTATCGTTAGTAAATGTAATTTTATAAAATAATATAATAATATTATTTAAATAAATATGATATTATTTATTTTATTTTATTAAATTTAATTATTAAAAGGAGTAAAAAAAAGAAGAAGGGCACCTCCTCTCATGGGAGTGAGAATCTCATTCCCATTATAAAATTAGGTGGGACTTACGGAGTGAGATTCCTACTCTCTCTTAAAATATGCAAGCAAATACTAAATTCATGCCCCCTCACTTACACTTCAATAAGTAAACTCATCGTTAATTAATGTGATTTAAACATAAAATTTATAGGAAAAAGATAATCTAAGAAGTAAATTGTCTAAACAAAATATATAGTTTAATGGGAGCTGCTAAGTTACACTACAATGTAACTTAGCATAATCTTACTTTAATTTAGATTTTAATTTAGATTCTGACAGATTGTAGTAGTGGTAATTATTGGATAAAGAAGGTTAAATTTCATGGGTAACAACACAATTACTGCATTTATTTAATTATTTTCTGTAATAAATTAATCAATGCAAAATATAGTGCATGATGAGGCATTCATTAAGACAATGACAAATAATGGACTGCTTATGGGAGAGTGGAAATTCATGTAAATTATATAAAAGATGACAATAGGCAGAACCTTTCCCACAACTAATAATAATATATACTTTGATCATTGACGAACTGGAATTTTGCATCACGACCCAAGGATAGACTGAGCATTGATTAGTGGAATTAAGTAGGTGGAAATGGCTTGAAGTACTCAATCCGTGGCATCATTTCATTGTAGCCCATTGGTAATCAAGGATTTTGAGTGCCTTGGTTCGAGTTTCAGTTATGATTGGGGTTAAATTTTCACAATTAAGTATGATTGAGGAAATTAATTTGTAAATAATATTTTTTTTTCGCAAAATACGAGTAGAGACAAAAGTCTTTTCAATGTAAGAGTTAATTCGTCTGGACAAATGTTTCATAGAATTTGATATAATATTATAGTCTCAGTATATTTATCGATTGAAATAACAATTATATATATTTGATATATGATTAATAATTTGATGTATAAAAAAAAAAAAAAAAAGGGGGTAATGGAAATAGCTTGAATTTATCAATCCGCGGCACCATTTCACTTGCTCTTCAATATATTGAGCATGCTTTTGGTGCTTTGGAATTGCTAAATGAAGGTGCGTACAGACTGGCAAAAGAGAAAAGTCGCATTCTATCTCATTAACACCAAGCATCTCCGAAAACTTCTTCAAATAATACCGTTCTTCTCTCACCTAAGGTCGAGAATAAATAATTTTAAATTATAATGTTATTATAGTTTTTAATTATAAAATTAAAAATATATATTTTTAAAAAATAAAATATTTATTTTATTTTGTTATATTTATAAATATATAATAATTATTAATATTTTTAATTATGTAAATTATAATTTTTTATTAATTTTATTTTTAATTATGTAAATTAAAAATTATTGATAAGAAAACACAAATGAAATATTATTATTAATAATATAGTACAAAATTAATATTTTCTTATAATAAATTATTTATTATTACTAATTATTAATATTAAATAAATACAATACTATTATTTTTAAATAAATATAATAATATTATACTTTCAAATAAAGATAGTATATAGTGATATTGTTAATTTATATTATTATTATTATTATATTATTATTATTTTTAACTAAAAATAATAATATTATTTAAATACATATAATATTATTTTTTATTTTATTACATATATTTATATTAAATTAATAAAAAATAATAAAAAAAAGAAAAGATGGGAGTGGATTCTCACTCTTCTATTAAAATGTGCAAAAAATTCTATTGCATAAGAGTGTAAACATTGCATAAGAGTGTTATCAAAAAATTCTTCAAATAATATTTTATTTCTCTCACTCAATATAGAAGAGTGGCATTTTCCTCTTCAAACAAATATTATATTACTTTGGATATCATTTTGAGGAAAGAGAAGTACTATAACTACATTATTGGGAAAATGGATGGTAATTAAATTTTATTAGAGAAGAGTTTGATTAAAATAATAAAAATTTATTTTTATTCAAAGAGTTTTTTAAAAAAAATTTATTTTTTTTACTCTTTTATTTACCACACAAGTAAATAAATAAGTATTTGAAGAAAAAAATTAGGTGAGTCTATGAATAATACTCTAAACAGTGATTTCTGCTTTTTTGAATTAATAATACAATTTTATTTTTTGTATCATTATTATTAAAAAAAAGTAAATACAATAGTTATATAATTAAAAAAATAGAGAGTAGTTAAATTTAATCAGATAAAAATTTTATAAAAATAATATAAATTTATTTCTATTTCTAAAGAAATTTTTTATCACATAAATATAAGTAAATAAATATTTAAAAAATAAATAACCCTTTGCAACCTATTTTAAATAAATGACCCACCACTTTAGACAAAACCACCAGCACCAAAGCATGCCACTTTAATCATTTCATCAGCCTTTTCTTTCTTTTATTATGTGGGATTGCTTTTGTTTCACGTTTAACCTTTAAACAAGGTCATGTTTTTTATTTGGTAACGAGGCTTTTGTTCTTTCTAGTATAGTGTGGAGAGAAATGGGTCATTATAAATTCTGCCAATGCCATCATCTTTAACTTTTTAGACTTTAAGGCACCTATTTTACCTTATCTGACACCTTCCTTGGGACAACAAACTGTGGCCTTTTCCCAGAAAAAAGAGCCCTAAAATGTTTTAGCTCAAGTCTTCTCTTTCATATTTAATGTTCCTTCAATTAAGAGTGAGTTGCCCTTTGTCTGTGGGGAGTGGAGCTCCCAAGTCCTACCTCTCACCACTTGGCACTGTCACAGCCTTTTCATGAGTAGGCATAGCAGTGCTTCACCACAAGTATTTTTTAATATTAAATGGAAAAAATTGTTTTGTTGGGTGTCTATTTAAGAAGTGGAACTTGGTAGTTGATGTTGGGTAAAGCTTCGGAGCTTTCTCTGGTTTTGAGAGCTGTGTCCCGAACTCTTCTATTCTCCTTCTGTTCAGATTTCTTGCACTAAGTGTTAAATCTTTGGGAAAAAAGAGGAAAAATGAGTTACTTGGGTGTTGGTGTTAGTCCAGGGAATGTGCCAGGGTATCATGGCACCGTAATGAAGGTTGTTGATAGGAGAATAAGGCTTGTGGAGTTGGTTTTCAGGTGTGTGATCTGTGGTTTAGGTGTTCTTGCTGCTGTTCTTGTTGGGACTGATACCCAAGTCAAAGAAATCTTCTCAATTCAAAAGAAAGCTAAATTTACAGACATGAAAGCTCTTGTGTAAGCTTCTAAACTTTCTTAAAATCCTGAGCTTTTAGTTTAATTATGTACCTTAGGCTAAGCATTTGTATGTTTCTTGTGTTCTTACTCTTGTATAATGCAGGTTTTTGGTGGTAGCAAATGGAATAGCTGCAGCCTACTCTTTGGTGCAAGGGGTGCGCTGTATTGTTGCTATGCTTAAGGGAAGTGTGCTATTTAACAAGCCTTTAGCCTGGGCAATTTTCTCTGGAGATCAGGTAATATTTGATTAGTGCTAATTTTGATTGATGTTCTCTTTCGATTACTCAACAGCTGAAATTCCTTTGTTGTTCATGAGTTGGTTGTTACTGATAATTGAGTGCTTCATATGGTGATTATAGCATGAAATCTAAAGAATGGTACAGCTTAATTGGTCTTATGAGGATAAACGATTGAAGATTAAACGAATAATATCATTGTTGTCCCAAATTGGAAGGGAACCATAATATAAGATGTACAGATTGTCATAGAAAACAAAAGTAGACTTGGATGGCCGTCCACCGAGTAGGGCAGCATTGATTCAGTGTGATGGTTGTGGTACCATGTAATATGTTTAGAAGGTTGTGGCTCTCCTTGATTTTAGGTGTTAGCAGCAGAGGTATTAGGCAAATTGGTGCATGTTGAAATCATGCGCATTCTTTGATTTACCAGGTGGGGGGACAGAATTGCGAAGGCAAATCTGGGACAGTTTATGAGCCTTGAGTTTTTAGGTGAAGGCAGACTATATTTGTTTGGTTGTTGGATATGGGATATTACAAGTTGTAGTTTACTACAACACCTCCCTTTCTCTGATCAGCTGCCTGGTCAGGGGCTGGCTCCTTTAATTTGGAATGTCTAGAGTGTGAAGTTTGTGAATTTATCATTATTGTTAGAGCCTTTTGATGTCATGGACTTTCATTTGCAGTATGTTGTTCAAAATAAAATTTATGACATTGCTTGATTTATGTGATAAATTGATGTCATTAATAATAGATTAAGCTAGTCTAAGAAGTAAAGACAGAAGCAAGTATCCCATTTGTTTTAACCAATAACCATATGTACTGCATGGATCAACTTGTTTGTGCTTGTGCAGATGATGGCATACTTGACGGTAGCTGCTGTGGCAGCTGCTGCACAATCGGCAGTGTTTGCGAAGCTGGGACAACCAGAATTACAATGGATGAAGATATGCAACATGTATGGGAAATTCTGCAACCAAGTTGGGGAGGGAATTGCGACAGCTCTATTGGTTAGCATAAGTATGGTGGTTATGTCTTGTATATCTGCTTTCAGTCTCTTCCGCTTGTATGGTGGCAGCAAGGCCAAAAATGGTGCAAGGTGGTAAGACATTTTAACTCACTGAGCATACTTTGCTCGGTTGGGTGTTATCCATGGAGGTTAAGCTGGTGTATTTTGATGCTGACGTTATGAATGAATGATAAATAAGAAGATGATGATGAAGAAAAGTGAACTACATATGTGACCCTATCCCAAGCTAGTAGCAGCTACTTGATAATAAAACAATTAATGCAGAGTTTTTTTTGTAGATTATATTAATATTTTATAATACACAGCTTTGTTTCTTGCACTTTGATCAGTTCGTCGTCCATGCAATGTTGGAAATCAATAAATAGTACCAGCAGTTACGGTCATAAAATCTGCGAAAGACATAATAGCAATCATTTTAGCAAGATTGAATGCAAAAGAGCAAAGTGTCACGGGTGAGTTTTGCGCGCAGCAAATTCGTGTGGCATTTAAGTAACTTCTAGCACACAAGTTGTTAAGAAAGTCTTAAGAACTTCTCAAGTTAGTTAGGCAAGAACACTTGCAAGGATGCTAGAGAGAAGCAAGAGCAATATGGCCAAATATAATTTTATTACTTGAAAGAAGGTGATTACAAGAGAGCTTTACAAGAGCTTGTGTGTTGTGTGTGCTGGAATGTGTTAGGCAAAATAGTGGTGAGCACCCCTATTTATAGTTATTGAGGATTTATGTGTAAAATACTCTAGCAAGTTGGCAACTTGTACAAATATCTCTTAAGACTTAAATGCTAAAGTCTAGAAAACTTTAGGCTATTTACAATTACAGAGAATTCTAGAATGCAGGCTAGATTGCTAAGCGCACACGCCTTAGACAGCCCAATTACTAAGTGCATCCATGCTAAGCGCACCCGACGAGCTAGTTATGTAAGGTGGCCCAGTGCTGAGCGTGCTCTGCTGAGCGCATCCCATGTGAACACTGAGCGAACCCCTTCTAAATACATCCTGCCTCTACAAGTACTTTTACTAAGCGAACCCGTGTGTAACAAATTAGCCTCCGTTTGTGGGAGATTTGAGAGGCCTGTGACAATCCTCCCCTACCTATGTTCGCGACGTCCTCGTCGCGCTCTCGTGCTTATGCCTTTGGATGTGTTCTACGAACAGCCATAGGTCTTTTTTGCGTTCCCATGTTACTTCGCTCTAAGGGAGGTTCTTCCACTTCACCAAGTACTCATTGTATGCTGGTACGCCCCTTCTTCCTTTATTCGATCGGTGATGATGTACTCTACATCCTTGTTAAACGCAGTGACAACGACTGTTGGGGCGTGACTTGATTCTCCGTGACTTGGGTCTCCCTTGTCTCCGTGATATGGCTTGAGGAGGCTCACGTGGAAGACCTGATGAATCTTGAGTCTTGGTGGAAGTTGAAGTTGGTACGAGACGTTGCCCACACGTTGTACTACTCAGAATGGCCCTTCGTATCTCCGTACTAACCCCTTGTGGACTTTCCACAAAGTTTTAAACTGTTGGGGCAAGAGCATAATCATGACTTGGTCGCCTTCCTTGTATTCGACGTGGCGTCTCCTTATGTCAACCCATTTTTTCATCTTTCGTGCGGCTTTGTCGAGATATGCTCGCGTGATGTCTACTTCCTCTACCATTTGCAGGCGAGCTTGTGAGTCATTGGGCTTTTTCCTCCATATGTCGAGGCTATGGCATTGGGAGTCATGGGCTGAAATCCTATTATGATCTCGAATGGACTCTTGCCCGTAGCCTCGCTCCGCTGTAGGCTATATGAGAATTAGGCAACATCTAGCAACTTGGCCCAATCTTGCTGATGAGCGCTCACGTAATGCCTTAGATACATCTTGAGAAAGCTATTTATGCGCTCGGTCTGCCCATCCGTTTGTGGGTGGAAACTTGTTGAGAACTTGAGGTGGGTCCCCAACATCTTGAAGAGTTCCGTCCAAAAACGGCCTGTGAACCGTGGGTCTCGATTGCTCACAATACTTTTTGGAACTCCCAAAGCTTTACTATGTGCTTGATGAAGAGACGGGTAGTTTCATCCACTTTGCAATCGGGTGGTGCGGCGATGAATGTCGCGTATTTACTGTAGCGGTCGACTACGACCATAATGCTCCTGCACCCTTGGGACTTGGGTAAAGCCGTTATGAAGTCCATGGAGACACTCTCACACGACCTTGATGCTAGTGACAGGGGCTCCAACAATCCTGCCGGAAGTTAGTGATCCGCTTTGTCTTGTTGGCACACAAGACAAGTCCGCACGTAGGCCTCAATGACTTCCCGTATGTGAGGCCAAAAGTACGAGGCTTGTACTAGTGCGGTCTTGCGCTCCACTCTGGGGTGACCAGCCTACTTCGAGTCGTGGCACTCCTTGATGACTTCTTTGAGTAAGTTTCCCTACCTAGGCACGAATAGCCGATCTCCTTTGGTGAGGAGGATGCCTTCCTCTTGCCAAAATCGCCTTGTCTTAACCTCGAGCACCTTCCCCAACAAGTCTTTTGCAAGAGGGTCTTGTTGAAGACCTTCCTTGATTCGTGAGACAAGGTCGGACTTCGATTGGCTCATGCTTAGCGTTGCCAACTCCGCCTTGTAACTTAGTGCATCCGCAACGAAGTTGGCTTTCCCCGGCTTGTATTCAAGCCAATAGTCAAATTTTGCAAGAAAGTCTTGCCACTTTGCTTACTTGGGGCTCAACTTCTTTTGCGTTTAGAAATAGCTTGTGGCTACGTTGTCTGTTAGGATCACAAAACGTGAGCCAAGCAAGTAGTGTCGCCACACTCGTAGGCAATGGATGATGGCAGTTATTTGCTTCTCTTGCATGGTGTAGCGGCACTCCATTTCATTTAGCTTTTGACTCTCGAACGCTATAGGGTGGCCTTCTTGCATAAATACTCCGCCAATGGCAAAGTCGGAGGCATCCGTGTGAATTTCAAAAGGCTTAGTGTGGTTCGAAAGAGCGAGGACAAGTTCCTCAAAGATTGCTTTCTTCAACTTTTCGAATGCGTTTTGGCACTCCTCGGACCAATGCCACGTCCGATTCGTCTTGGCTGAGTAGCCTTTGATGAAGCGCCGGTAGTAATTCTCCAATCCAAGGAATGATCGTAGTTCGGGTACCTTGGTGGGAGGTTCCCGCTCAAGGATGGCCTTCACCTTAGCGTTCTCTCTCATGAGTTTCCCGTCCGCTATCTTGTGTCCGAGGAACTCTACTTCCCGTTGGGCGAATAAGCACTTCTCCAACTTGAGGTAGAGTTCGTTCTCTCGTAGTACTTAGAGAACTTGTCATAAAAATTGGGTATGCTCTTCAGGTGTGGATACACCACAATGTTATTCAAGTACACCACGACAAAGCGGTCGAGGAAATATTGGAGAACTTTGTTCATAAAGGTGAAAAATGTAGCCAGTGCATTGGTGAGGCCAAAATGCATGACAAGGAATTCAAAGGAACCGTACCTGGTCATGCACGTTGTTTTTTGCTTATCTCCCTTGGCGATGTGCACTTAGTAGTACCCGGATCGCAAGTCCAGCTTGGTAAAGTACTGCGCTTTGTCAAGTTAGTCAAAAAAATCCGCTATCAAGGGAATTGGATACTTATTCCTGATAGTGATCTTGTTGAGTGCTCTATAGTCAATGCACATCCATAGTGAGCCGTCTTTCTTCTTTTAGAAAAGAACGGGTGCACCAAATTGAGCCTTGGATGGGCGGATGTAGTCTGCATCCAACAAATCATTGAGTTGTTTTCGCAATTCTTCGAGCTCGGTTGGCGCCATACAGTAGGGCGCCAAGGCTGGAGGTTTAGTGCCTTGTTCCAACTCGATCTCATGATCCACCTCTTTCCTAGATGGGAGCTTCTTTGGAAGCTTCGGAGGCATGACGTCCTTAAACTCATCGAGGACTCTTTGTATGCGTGGAGGGACTTGGCTTGGAGCATCTCCGTAATCTTCTCCCTCGTTAAGGTCGCGGATGGAGACCAAGAAGCTTGGGTCATTCTTGAATGCCTTTTTGAATTGCATGGCTGAAAGAGTCTTGTCCTCGGACTTAGCGCATTCCGTAGGAACCATGCATGCCAGACTCCCATCGAAAATGCTTAGGGAATATATGGCTAGTAGTAGGAAGGCATGGACTCGATCAAAAAATTCATGCCGAGGACCATCTTCAAGTCGTCTATTGGCATAATGGAAAGGTCGATCTTTCCGCTCCACGTCCCGAGTGTCGTGTACACGTTTTGTGCGGTGCTCGCAGTGGGCTTAACGGGTGAGTTCACCGCCTTCATGCTGCCTCCTTCTTTGGTCACCTTGAGGCCTAGGCGCTTGGCCTCGTCTTCCGAAATGAAGTTGTGCGTCGCTCCGATGTCTAGCAACTCACGCACGGCTTGACCGTTGATGTGCGCACTCATGTACATAAGCCCTTTTCTTATAGGTACTGGCAGCTGGCTCTTGAGCGCACCGAGGCGTTGGAGCGAACCCATGCTGGGCCGAGGTTCCTCCGTCGTTGGTGTGAAATTGCCCTTGAGCTTGACAGCGAGAGCATTGAGCGACTTCTTCTTTGGACAATCATGAACCCAATGTGGACCGTTGCATATGAAGCATGGGCTGCTAGGCTTGGGTGGCTGGCTCTTTCCTTCCGCTTTACTTTGCCCCGACTTACCGCTAGGAGGCTTTTTCTGCCCTTACTCCTTTCGGTTATGGCCTTTGTCCTTTCAACCCTCTCCCTCACCTTTGCCTTTATTAGGCCTCTTGTCCTTGAGCTAGGCGGAATAATCGGTAAGTGATTCTGCAATGGCAATGGCGTCATCGAGGGATTGAACGCCCCGCCTATCTAGTTCTGCCTTGGCCCAATCTTTGAGGCCATCTTGGAAGTAGAATAGGGAGTCTTTGTCGGACATGTCGCTTATCTCAAGCATAAAGGTAATCGCGAGCGCTACCCGTTTCCTTGAGACGACGTAGGTGCGCTCGTGCTTCCTTCTCCGCGTTGCTTGGAGTAAAGTGCTTACGGAGTTCTTGTTCGAAATCTACCCATGTGTCAATGATGCAGATGCCCTTGCCCATCTCACCATGCTTCCGCCACCACCATAGTTGTGCAGCACCTCGTAAATATGTGAGTGCAGTGCCCACCTTTGATGCCTTATCTCGTACGCCCATGGCATCAAAGTATTATTCTAGCCTAAAGAGGAAGTTTTCCACGACAGTGGCATTGCGTGTGCCGTCATAGGTGTCGGGCTTTAGCACGTCGATGCATCGCGCATCACTCGAGCTTGAGGAAGCCGAACTAGATGTGAGTGGGCGCTGGTGCGTGTCCGAACGGACTTCCTCCACCTCCACACGGATTACTCGTAGCTCACTTTGCATGAAGCTACGCAGTTGCAGCAGTTCATCTCCTAATGCTCGAAACTCCCTTCGTAGGGTGTCGGCTTGGTCATGGATGAGGGCTTTCGTTGCGACAGTGAAGTCGGCATATTCGCCCTTAGACCATCCACCCTTACCTCCAAGTTGTCGAAGGTGTCCTAGACAGTGGACATGGATGTTTCGAGCGTGGCCACTCGAGGCTCCAATTCATTGATCGAGGCTGCCTTGGACTTTCTGCTGAACTTTTCTTGTGTGCGTCCCTCCTCACAGCCACGAACTTGCTCCGAAGGATCCACACCAACTACGCCCTCTTGTGTAGTGCTAAAGATTGGCAAATTGGCCATTGCTCGTAAGCTAAATTGTACGGGTGCAAACCTTAGCACTGATACCACTTGTCACGGGATGAGTTTTGTGCGCAGCAAACCCGTGCAGCACTTAAGCAACTTCTAGCACACTAGTTGCTAAGTTAGCCTTAAGAACTTCTCAAGCTAGCTAGGCAAGAACACTTGCAAGGATGCTAAAGAGAAGTAAGAATAATATGGCCAAATATAATTTGATTACTTGAAAGAAGGTGATTACAAGAGAGCTTTACAAGAGCTTGTGTGTTGTGTGTGCTGGAATGTGTTAGGCAAAATGGTGGTGAACACCCCTATTTATAGTTGTTGAGGGTTTATGTGTAGAATACTCTAGCAAGTTGGCAACTTGTAGAAATGAAGAAAGATAAAAAGGCTCATTTCAAAGTTTCAACATATACATTATACAATAAAGATTTACAAAGACTTTTTAGTTTTTAACAACACAATACACACGCACGCATAATGCATTTTTCATAACAGACAGTTAACAAAATAAGAGTTTGCCCCAAATTTTGAAATTTGAACACTCCACTTCTATACAAAGTTTGTCAATTTCCTATTTTTCTCAAGTATTTTACAATTAAATGAAAATCCTGCTTCATAATTCAGAATGTTATCATTTTTTGAACTACAAATTCATAGCCGTAATCCATGTTGCAAACTGATCATATATATTATGAGTCTATGAATATATTTTTCAAGAAGTGAGGAAAATTAGAAGAAGAAAACTGGGATCCTCCTGGGATCCTCCTATGTTGCAACATGCAACACTTTTTATCCTCATTGGTAATTGTCGTTGGATATGAAGAGACTCCATCTAACGGTTGAAAGAAGAAAGTGGAATGTAGAAAAAAATAATGGAAAATTAAATAACACAAAACAGCAAAAATTTGGTGATTGAATTTGTGTTGAGAGGACATCGTCGAAATCATAGCAAAAACCCTAAAATTGCTCGAAGTTTGTTGAACACATAGTAAAATCAGATCATGAAATTAATTCCCAATGAAATAGTGGTCATGTGAGGCTGAAGTAAATTTGAAATAGCAGCAGAGAAGTCGAAGAAGAATATATTACTGTGGCTAGCAACTCCGGCCGAAATTGGGCAAAGGTCAAACTTATAAGATATGGGCAAATGTAATTATATGGAAAAGGAGTGGAAAAAAAGTCTGTTTGATCTATTGATGACCGTTCGATCGGACGCAGGAGGTAAGTTCTGATAAGAAATTATAAATTTCTTTTGTAAGATCTAATGGTGGGTATCCTTATGATGGAAGAATCAGAGAAGGGAAGAATGCTAACAAGGAAGCATTGTTTAATTTATATGTAACAAGCGCAGGGTAGAAGAAGTAAAGGCAATTAATTTATTGGAGAAGAAATCGAATAAGGGGCTTACATATAGAAATCAAATATGCGTGATTTATTGTATACTCTTTTGGTGAACAATCATGGAGTGAGGATATTGGGTTTATGAATTGTAATTTTGACCTGCAACTGGACTGCAGCTGGTAGATGTAAACACAGATTTACTTTGTAATGAAAGCAACCATGTTGAAATGGACCCAATTGAGAATGATCCAGTATCTTAAAATAAAATGAATCGGGAGGGAAAGCAGCAGAATATGTTGGTGAGAAGAATTAAATTTCAATTCAGATGTCAACCCTCAATTGTTCTTCTTCCTCATCCACTGTTTCTAAACGCCGTTTCCTCAAATACAATTATTTTAAGTACTTAACCGGGTTCAACAGTTGTCAGTACATACTTTCTTTTTCTACTGACTCATATCAACTATTAGATGGACTCCCTTCACATCCAACGACAACTACGAATGAGGACAAAAAGTGTTGTATGTTGCAATTGTTGCAACATTGGCGCGTCCAGAAAAAAATAGAAAATCTTATAAGAGATTGATGATTAAAAAAACCACAAAAAATGTGAATGTGAATGTGATGTGGCCATAAAATGTTTTTTATGTATATATATATATATATATTTAAAGGATCTTAGATAATGTCTTGCCATTAACCAGGATTATGAACTTTAACAAATAAAGGATCTTAGATAGAAATATTTTTCTCAATGTATATAGTTTTTTTATTCTAACCATGTTAAATCAAGAATTCTTAATTAAAAAAAATTCACTCTCGACAAGAACATAATAGTCATTACAAGTATTTAGGACATGTTACATACAATACAAAGGATGGTGGTTAGTTATACAATTTGCCATTTATTAACAGAATAAGAAGATGAAGATATGCAGGGCATGGGGACACGCATTCTAATTGTGTGTGTGTGTGGCTCGCTGCTACTGGCTGCAGCCACGAATTGCGGAGCGAGTGTTGTGGATTGTGGTGGGCACGTGCTTTTATAATCTAAGGAATCAATAACGCACACGTCAGTAATCAGGATCACTTGGACTTGTGCTCTTTTTCCAGAGATCAGAAAAATCTCATTGGCTAACACAATCTCTTTGCCCACACTGAATTCCTCCTCAAAAATCCACACCGCCTTTGACCCGGCCGAACTTTTCCTTCGCTACAACACACGCACCTCAAAATCAAAACTCTCCTTGTGTGGTATCTTCTTCTGCCTCTCCGGCTTTTTTTTTTTTTAAATAATTAATCTGCCCCCTCCAAAAAAAAAACAAAAAAGAAAAAAAAATCCCTAAAATTGAGCTCTGAATTAATCGCCGTTTATTTTATCAATTCGGCGGATGCAGTGTTGAATTGAAGAAAGAGAAATGTCAGAGAAGTTCTCGCCTACGCTGAGAATCGGAGATCTTAGCGATTTTATAGCACCGTCACAGAATTGCGTTGTTTCTCTTAAAAAAGCTACCTTTAAAACCCCTGATAAGCCCCAGGTGCATATAAATGATATATCATTTTTTTTTTTGCGGTGTATAATTTTATTTTAAGCGATTTTAGTAGTTCCCTTTATTTCAATTTGTAATTTTTGTTTTCCTTATTGTCAAGGTTTCTACTTCTAGTAAGCAGCAGGCTGAACTGGTGAAAATCTCACTCAAGGATTGCTTAGCTTGCAGGTAATTGATTGTTTTATACATGTTCTGTTATGTTGCCCAGATGAAAAAGTTCATTGTTTTATGATATTTTTGGACATTGGTAGTGGATGCATTACGTCAGCGGAGACTGTCATGCTTGAGAAGCAGAGTTTGGATGAGTTCTTATCAAATATTGATAAAGGAAAGGCTGTTATTGTTTCCCTTTCTCCCCAATCGAGAGCTTCCCTTGCTGAACATTTTGGTATCTCTCCACTTCAGGTAAAATGGGGCTCAATTATTATTTGTTTTCTATAAGTTTTGTATGCTTCTCTTGGTTGAGGATTCTATCATCTTAGGCTTTTAGCTATTGGGTAGTTTCATTAGTCAAGGTGATGTTTAAGTTTTAAATGTCATGCAATTTTATTGAATGTCCATTGAAAGTTTTTGAATAATTAGTGATTCTTGTTATACTGCAAGTTAATGATTTAAGTGTGAAGTTGGCATTTTTTTGTAGCATCACAGTTGTTTGAAAAAATTTTCAGGTTTTCAAGAAACTTACAACATTCTTGAAGTTGCTTGGAGTGAAGACCATTTTTGATACAAGCTGCAGTAGAGACTTAACGCTTGTTGAAGCTTGCAATGAGTTTATTACTCGGTACAAACAAAGCCAAGAATCTGCTGATGAAAGGTCCAATTCATCCCTGCCCATGCTGTCATCGGCATGTCCAGGTATTTAAGTCTATCCCTGTTAGGCAACTAATGATAATCTCTGTACACCATAAAACCACAACAGCATCCATTGCATTATCAATGATCAATAGTTGTTGCTTATAAGGGTTATGGAAGGATGTTGTTCTGGTGAAAACTATTATGTGAAAATCTTTCTTTGATTTTAGGTTGGATATGCTATGCTGAAAAACAACTTGGCTCCTATATTCTTCCATATATTTCCTCTGTCAAGAGCCCCCAGCAGACAATTGGAGCTACCATCAAACACCATATTGGCCAAAAATTGGGTTTCGGGTAATTCTTTCGTTAAAGTTGGAGCCTTGAAGTAGTGTATTTGTGTTGTAAGGCATATTCTCTTATGAGTCGTAGGATTTTAGGAGGAATATAGTCTGCAAAGTTTTATTTTATTTGAATATACATGTTTAGGCATTAACACAAGTGAATCATTTGATTGGTGAATACTTGTGTAATAGGCCAGATGAAATTTACCATGTGACTGTGATGCCTTGCTATGATAAGAAGCTAGAGGCTGCCAGGGAAGACTTTGTTTTCCAATTGGATTCTCAAGAAGAAATCTATAGGGATGAAGGACTTCAGGTTCCAGAGGTTGATTCAGTCCTGACGACTGGGGAAGTTTTAGATTTGATACAGGTGAGATGAGGCTTTCATTAGTACTAATTTGTATAACCACTTTCACTGTAAATAGTTTCTTTGTGGTTCAAAACAATAACGATGTCTAACTTTGTACTACTTTATGTCAATTTATGCAGTTAAAAGCAATAAATTTTGAAGCATTAGAGGAATCTCCTCTTGATAGAATGTAAGCATTACAATAACTTCTTTAAGGCTCCATCCATGTGATGGCTAGAGTAGCTGACTAAAATAGAATCTGCTTTGGTGGTTCTGCAGGTTGACCAATGTTGATGACGAAGGACACCTTTATGGGGTCCCCGGAGGTTCTGGAGGTTATGCACAAACAGTATTCAGACATGCTGCTAAAACACTATTTGGAAAAGTTATTGAAGATCCTTTAGAATTTAAAACCATCAGAAACTCTGATTTCAGAGAGGTGGCCCTGGAAGTAAGTTTCCTTTTTAATTTTGATCGCATCTTGTTGGCATGTGAGAAGCTTGTCCTGGAAACTTAGGTTCTGTAATGGTTTCTGAGGAGCTTACTGGTTTTCCACTTAAGATAAGATGAACTATATATATAATCTTGCTTGCCTTAGCTACTTCTTCATGAACCTTATTGCGGTATTTTTATTCCATAGGATTGAAAAAATCTAGGGCACACATATGCACTGCATGTCATTTTGGTTATGACGTTGTGCTCCATCCCGTTATGTAGGTGGAAGGAAAAACGTTGTTGAAATTTGCCCTATGTTATGGCTTCCAGAACCTGCAAAACATTGTCAGGAAAGTGAAAATGCGAAAATGTGATTATCACTTTGTGGAGGTCATGGCATGCCCTTCAGGTCAATTTCCTTTTTAGTTTTTATTCATCAATGTAGAATCTGGCTGTTTGCTTTCTATGTCAAACCAAAAAGTTGGTGGATATTAACTCCTAAACAATTGATTAACAGGTTGCTTGAATGGTGGAGGTCAGATTAAGCCTAAGCCAGGGCAATCACCGAAGGAGTTGATTAAGACACTGGAAACCATCTATTCGGAAAATGTAAGTTGTCCTTCTGTTAGCATTGACATATTCATTATGCCTTGTGGTGTTCTAGGTCTGTTCATTTTCAAAACTAGAAAGGCTCTAGTTAATTCATAGTACCACGAACTTTAAGTTTCTTGATTGCATGGGTGCCACACAAGGGTGCAGGTTGGATCATGAAATTGCCACAATCATTATCTCAATTACTATATTACTGGTTATTCAAAATGGGGTCTATAGTAGGAAGATGCCTCACAGTATGTTTATGTGGATTTTTTGTTGGCCTGACGGCGTGGTGTACTTCACAGTGTACAATATTATTTAACTGTGCGATGTTTCAAGTGATGTGGTCGGAAACACTCTGGTAGTCGATATATATGCCATAAGCATGTAAAGCTGCTGTTGATTTTTTATGACTTGCATATCAGATTCATTTATGGAATATTCTTGTGAGATCTGCATGTAATTTGAGCTCTGGTGTGGTGCTGTGTTATTAACTGATTGCTCTCTAATAAATAATAGGTGATGGTAGCCGATCCTTTCAAAAATCCTCTAGTGAAAAGCTTATATGATGAGTGGCTTGAGCAACCTGGTTCAGAGAAAGCTAAAAAGCACATGCACACGGAATATCATCCTGTGGTGAAAAGTATCACCACTCAGTTGCATAATTGGTGAAAGCTTTTACCGTCCCAACACTTGATTGTATACAATTTTGGAACTTAAAAACTCTCTTCTTGTGCCCCATGCCGTCTCCACATTTTAGCAATTTCAGACATGGCACCACAGTGATGCTGGCCATTTTTTTTGTCAATCATGGGATTGCATTCGCAGGGGAGTCCAATTTTGATAGAGTAAACATCTATTTATTTACTTCTACGGTTTTCACTCATGTGCATACTCTGTATTAGAAATGTTACAGATAGAAGAAAGCATCGAGTTGGACACTGATGCCCCATGGTAATTTCATATTTTCATTTCCTTGTATTATTTTTTCTTTGTTGAACAGTCCAAATAAGGTTCCCTTTGCTCATGTACATAGCATTTATTTTGGAGCCTGATATTCTCATTTTTGTTTTGTATAATTGGATTTAGGGGGATTGTTGTGCTTGCTCTCGAAACAAAATAATTGTCCTTGTATGTGCCAATACTTACCTAGTGTTGGAGATTGGAGAATACTTGTATGTTTTATCATGATGACTGATGAGGGAAATGTACATGGTCAAAGCTAAAATGGATTTTCTGGGGTGAAGTGGATCATGTATCAGAGTGTTTTGGGTTAACTTTTATCTGATGAGTAATGAGCTCATTGACTGTTCAAGACTGCCAAATTAAGGATAACAGTGTATGGAGTTCTGTTTGATCCATGAATCTAGTAGTAGGCATTTGGTACTAAGATATCCATTTAAGATTGATGTTAGAGAGGATATAAATTGTCTACAATTATCTGTTAATTTAGAGAGGATATAAATTGTCTACAATTATCTGTTAAGTGATGATAGAAATAAGTAAATTAATATAAGAGTGATAAAAATGTGTTAAAACTACAAATAAAATAGATATTTATAAAAATAATATAAAATTTGTAAATTAATATTAAACTTTCATTAAACGAAAAATAGTTATTCATTTACTTTAATTAAAAAAAAGTCACTCATCAATCCAAATTAAAAAATAATTGTATTGAAAACAATTGAAATAAGTTTTATTGAACTGGTCTAACCATAAATTTTATATTCATTTAGGACATTTGCAATTATTTTTCATATTCTATCATGATATTGTTTACTACACTTGTTAATTAAGCAAAATTTTTTTCTTGATGTGGATCAAGGCAAAACAAAACAAATAGATATTCTTACATTACTAGACATATAAGATATATCAATAAAATTGGATTTAATTTTAAGTTTAATACATACTTGATGTAGTTTTAAACTTTACTTCTTACTTGTACTTAAAGATCATTTGGGATTGCCATTGAAAAGATTTAGAATGATGTAAAATCACCTTATCTTATAAACAGCTTTGAAAAACATGAAAATAATAGTTTTTCATAATCCAATTTTAAGAATAAGTTTTATCCACAATAAAATTTCATATTTATTATTACATGTATTACATAAACCCAAAACTATCACTATTCAATTTAGAAACAAAATTAGTAAATACTTAAGGTAATCATTATTATAATAAGTTTTTAAATTGCATTTGTAAATTTTATTATTTTTTACTAATTCTTATATTAATTTATTTATTTTGCCTTTCATTTATAAGTGTTAAGTTTCATTTACATAATTACTGTTCTATTTTATACTGAATATTGACTTACAAGCTTTATATTACATCTGTAAGTTTTTATCTTATTTACTAATAAAACTCCAATTTCTCACTCCTATATATTAATTTACTTGTTTTACCTTCTATTTATACATATTATGTTTCATTTACTTAATTGATGTTTTATTTTACACTTAATATTGATTTACAAGTTTTATGTTATATTTGTAGGTTTTTATTTTGTTTACCAATAATACACTAATTTACTACTCCTGTGTTAATCACTAGTTTTATCTTCTATTTACAAATCTTATGTTTTATCTACATAATTTATGTTTTTTCCTCAATTAATGTTGATTTACAAGTTTTATGTTACAATTGTAATTTTTTATTTTGTTTACCAATAACACATCAATTTATCACTCTTATGTTAATTTGCTTATTTTACCTTCCATTTACAAGTTCATGTTTCATTTATTCAATTGATGTTTTATTTTATATTTAATGTTAATTTTACACGTTTTATATTATATTTGTTGTTTTCTTTTTCACTAATAATACACTAATTTATCACTCCTCTGTTAATTTACTTTTTATCTTCCCATTTACAAGTCTTATGTTTTATTTTATACTTAATGTTAATTTACAATTTTATGTTACATTTGTAAATTTTTATTTTGTTTACCAATAATACATAAATTTATTACTTCTATGTTAATTTACTTGTTTTACCTTCTATTTATAAGTATTATGTTTATTTACAAAATTTATGTTTTATTTCACACTTCATGTTTATTTACAAATTTTATGTTACATTTATAAATTTTGTTTTGTTTACCAATAATACGTCAATTTACCATTCCTATGCTAATTTACTTGTTTTACCTCCCGTTTATAAGTCTTATTTTTTCATTTACTTAATTTATGTTTTATTTGACAACAAGTTTTATATTATATTTGTAAGTTTTTATTTTATTAACTATTGATACATCAATTTACCACTATTATATTAATTTACTTATTTTACCTTTTTTTTACAAGTATTATGTTCCATTTTACATAATTAATATTTTATTTTACACTTAATGATAATTTATAAGTTTTATGTTAAATTTATCAGTAATGCTACATATTCTAAATTTTTTGTCCCAAATAATTATTCTAAATAATTTGGCATTCATTAATTGGTTACAGTATATTATAAAACTACCTAATAAAATAAATTTATAACTCTATTTTTACTTTTATTTGTTATGGGTGTCACTTGAAGAGCTTCTTTCCTACAAATATATATATATGGAAAGAAATCGGGTTGATTTTGGAAAATTTATCGTGAGATACTAAATTTATGGCATTCCTTTTAATGGACCAAAAACGCCAATCTTAAAATTAAACACTAAACTAAAGCAAATAAAATCGTTAAAAAAGGAGGTGTTCAGTTTCGGACACGTAGTTACTAATTATATAATAGGGAAATTATCACTGCACCATCTCTGTTTTATCATATGTTCATCCAACCATCACAAAATTCTAACATATTCTCTGCACCACCTTTCTTTTTAATTTTGTATCAATTAGCCACTTCTACACTAATACCGTTAAAGAATTTAAACAAAATAAAAATTTTACCCTTGAATGAATTAAAAGACTATTTTATTCTATAAAATTTAAAAAAATATAAAAATTATAATTACGAAAATACCTTAAATTTAATTTTAAAAAATCCCAAAATCCAGCCGTGAAATCCCAAATTGAATGTATGATTTTAAGTTACGGTTAATGGTTTTATATAGTGATTGTCGTGAGTTTGAAGTTGATATTTTTATTTCTTTTAAAAATATATTTTCTAGACTTTATTGCTGATTTAGAGATTGTAGACTTTGAGAGTCAGATTTTCGTATTTCAAGGTTTCACGGCTAGATTTTGGGATTTTTTAAAATTAAATTTAACGTATTTTCGTATTATAATTTTTGTATTTTTTTAAATTTTATAGGATAAAATAGTCTTTTAATTCATTCAGGGGTAAAATTGTCATTTCATTTAAATTCTTTAACGGTGTTAGTGTAGAAGTGGCTAGTTGATACAAAATAAAAAAGAAAGGTAGTGCAGAGAACATGTTAAAATTTTATAATAATTAGATGAACATATGACAAAACAGAAATGGTGCAGTGATAATTTCCCAATATAATCAAACCAGGACAGAAGCCCATGTTTCCGCTTGTGAAAGCTAACACCTCCTCTTTGTCTTTGGTAGTACTGGAAAAATAGAAAAAAAAAAAAAAAAGCAACTTTTTACGGCTTTCATCTTCAATCTTGTAACCTTTACCCGGCAAAGCGATTTGGGAAAGATGGTAAATTTCTTTTATAAGCACTCCTCTCTCACTCTCTCACGAATTACTATTACCAATTCTTTTTATTCATTCAAGGCAGCAATTTTTTCCTTTTATACATATATACTTATTTTGGTTAATCTGTTTTTTCTGATCTTTCACGTTATGCGAATTTTTGTTTCCGTGTTACAGAGTTTAATGGATAATTCTGTAGTTATGATTGATGTCTTTGCATGTTGTTGATGTTGATTGAGCTGTTCCTGGTCTCTTTTTGTTTTGATATTTCTGTTAAGCAGTTTTCATATTATTATCTTGGGAAAATTTTGATGGGACTGACAGATGAGATGAGAAAACTTTATTATGTATGCATTATAATAATTACCGGTCATTTCCAATAGGATCTGCAATAAGTGTTTTCTGTTCTTTTTTTGTGTTGCTTGGACAGACTACATCGAAGCGGCTTGCAGAGAGGAAGAATGCAAGGTTTCAGAAGAACGTTACAAGGAGGGGATCAGTTCCTGAAACCTCTGTAAAGAAAGGATATGATTACCCAGTTGGCCCAATTCTGCTTGGCTTCTTCGTCTTCGTAGTTTTAGGATCATGTATGTTATTGTTCCTGTTAACTTTTTTAATTTGTTATCCCTTTTGGCTTGTGCTTCCAATTACCTAATTCATTTCCCCCTATATTGGCTGGCAGCTCTTTTTCAGATTATCAGGACAGCTACTAGTCGGGGCATGGCTTGAAGTTGGAGAGCTTGAAAAGTTCCCCCAGCAAGCAACACAATAATAAGATATCATGTGAATTAGCATGTTAGTAGATATTCATCATTTGTTCAGTACGTATAATAAAATCTGCACTTCAATAAAGCTTTTCCAGTTTTTGGCGTCTTGCACTGCAAATTCTTTTGCTGTGTTGGGGACGCTTTGTTTTGATTGTTGTAGTAGCTAGCTAGGTTTTGTACCAATGCTTGGTGAAGGCAGGGCTTGATGACATGGTGAACAAGTAAGCACCATGCCATCAAGACCGTAACGAGAGTTGGTTGGGGACGCTTTGTTTTGTGGGCTGCTTCTTTTTATTTATTTTTTTCGAACTTAAGAGCATAAAGTTTAATCTGATGCCATTAAAGCCAAGATTAGCAAAATATAAGAACTGTGTGTAAAATATGTAAGACGGTTTGAACTCTATGGAACACATATCAATTACATGCAATGCAAGCTTCTGATATTATTTTCAGACGCTGGTTTTCATTGTAGGCAATCATGGCTCCGTAGAGCACATTCCATAATACACAGCATCCAACTTACATGTAGCTGTATCCAGTTTGAACCCTTTATTGTGTGGAATGGATGAATAGCACCATATACATTAGTTCATTAATACATTAATACAGCGAGGAGCTATTGCCATGACTCTGAATCAAACACTGCTTTTGACTACTGGATATTGATGTAAAACCAAAAGAAGTAGGATGATAAAAGACAACAGGATGTAAAAGAAATGCATAAGAATCTAAACGACCGACAGACCAATTAAAACACTTTATGCAGCATTTGCTTCCCATATGTGCGTTTGCTTTCATCTGACCTGCGAATTGGTAGGACAATTCTGCTTCCTGCGTCTGAATTCTGGTTACAATCAGAACTTTTGGATAGTTTTCTGCTATGAGAATGAGAATTGAATCCAAAGTCACTGCCCGTTTCCACGCTGTTCATGCAAAAGCTTTCATCATCAAGTTCAGGAGAATCATAGCTCAATGCCTCAAATTCCTACAAGTACAAGATGCCATTTACTCAACTGATTATTGTGATTCTGGGAACAGATATCCTCTAAGAAAATAACAGGCACTCTCGATCTCGATCTGGATCTCAATCTCATTCTCATTGAGATAGTAAAGAAATTGCAAAGAAGAATTGCGTGCTTAATTAATTACCTTGGTGGTCTTTTTCTTGACACTAAATGGTGTTAGACAAGGATTCAAATCCTTGAGAAACATGTCGTCAGGACAGCCAGGGGTTGTTACATCCTCGGAGCTGAATTCCTGAATAAAATTTTGAGCAAAATATTAATTAAAACTCTCATCAAATTAAGCAGTTTGATAAAATATCGGCGGCTTGGCTTTGGGAACCATAAGACACACGATATGGATCCAAGGAAGAATTTTAAAATAATACCAAAGAATTAGCAGGCTCTTCATGATCATAAGACGGTGTCCTGGGGCAGCTTCCTTGACGCATGATCGTACCAGTCCTGGCCGAATATTTTTCTGCTTTTACCTGCAGCTTAAACAAATCAGTCAGAAAATTGAAAGGTCTCCCGATCCTCAGTTTAGTTTAGATGAAAGATGAATTTCACTGATGATTATTCATCATATATAGAATAGACGATAGGTAGAATACCTCAGCAAGATCTTGAGCAAGGCACTGAAGGTGCCCGGTGAGAGAAGTAACCTGCCTTTGGAGAGATGGGATGACTTGTTTCAGCTCAGAACCCTGCTTTTCTAGAAACTCTTGAAGATGAGAATTCATTGCATGATCTGGGAACAATATTGCACTCTTTAATGCCTTAATTTCTTCCCTCTGCTTCAAGCACAAGTTTTTCAGCTTCTCAACCTGCAAGCGCATGCATGTATATTTAATTTAGAATAAATGATTTTGATTGGCTGCATCTCTAGATTAGAAATTAGACAAGTAAAATTAAGGATGGGGAACTCAACTAATATTTATATATAACTCACTTCATTGTTCTTTTCTTGAAGCAGCGATTTAAGCTGGGAAATCTGAATGTCTTGCTCCTTATTAGCATTCAAAAGCTCTCTTTCACTTCTCAACACCATCGCCAAAGTCCTCGCATTCACATTATTATTACCGCATCCTCCCTTGACTTCCTTCAACGGCAACGCTTTCACTTCCGATTTCTTCTCGTTCTCAACTTTACCTCCAAACAACTTCCTCTGCAACCCACCAAAATTGCCGCCCTTTCTCGCCGCTTTCTTCAGATCCTCCGCTATCAAGTCCGACGGTATCACCAGCCCCACCGCCCGACTCGATGATGATGATTTTTTCTCCATAAACTTCTTCACCATGTTGGCCAAATTTCCGTTACTGTTCCTATTAGTCTTTGTGGCTGCCGTTGAGGGTTTTGATTTGATGATTGCGAGTGAAGATGAAGTGGGTTGTTTCTGGGGTTTAAGTTCGATACTGGAAGAAGCTGGATCTGACAAGTACGAGGATGTTGATGAGCGCGAATCGTATGAATTGTATCTTGTTGCCATTTTTGCAAGGTTTCTCTTTTTGTTTCACTTTAGCCTAGAGAGTAGAGACTAGAACAAGAAGAAGAAGAAGAAGAAGAAGAAGATTTGATTGAAGATTTTGTTTTTGTGATTGTGATGAATGATGATGCCTTGTCTGTGTTTTTCGAATTTGGGGTTTTGGTTTTATGTGACGTGGCCTCCGACCCACCGAGCGAAGAGGCGCTGTCTGAATTCTGAATTCAAATTTTGGTTTGGCGTGAAAGCCGCGGTATTACTATATCCTCTCTTTTTTTTTTTTTTTTCGCTCTCTCTCTCTCTCTCTTTTGTTTTTTATTTTGAATAAAAAAATGTTAATTGTCTTTTTCACTATCAACTCAAGATGTCAACCGGGTGGGTCGGATCATCCCCTAGACCCAGGCCTGTTTCGGCTTAGGCCCAACTGAAGCATGGGGTTGGATCAGATCAGGCCCCATTACCTGACCGGTCAACCCCATCCCATCGCATAGGTTTTGGATTTCAACCCTTCCTATTAATTTTTGTTGAGGTGAAGATGATTCATAATTTTATACCGTACATATTTGGGTAAATTCTATAATTTTGATGGACCGGCAGACTAACCGGCCATTCCCATAATTGTTTTATTGAGTAATATTAAAGAAAGAGAAAAGTGGGAGAATTTGTCTCTCTTTTACTCTACCCAACCCACTATTTTCTTTCTTTTTTAACACAAATTCTCTCATCTTTCTCGCCCTTTAGTATTTTTCTATTTTACTTGGAAATAAGGACTGAATGTTTGACTAGCTTTAGTTAAGAAAATGTGACAAAAAAAAGTAGCTCTATAATTTTGCACTACAATCAGTACATTTTCACAAACAGGATTTGGATTGATCCACTTTCTTTTGAACTTGTTACACCCATCTCACATCATAAATTGGCATCATGTGGCTACACAACTTATTCTTCCAACAAAGTGATTGCATCTCTCATGGAATATTATTGTAAGGAGTAGGAATCAGAAACAAGTCATTCTTTCTTCCGCAAACCACACCAAATTTTGCAGTCATATCAAGTTCATGTGGTTGCATCCCAGGAGGGAGCTGCCAATTAAAGAAATAGAGTAGTTTAGCCAATGGAAGCTCTACATTGGCTATACCAAAATTCATGCCCGGACAAATCCTTCGTCCTGATCCAAATGGTATGAATTCATAGTTAGTTCCCTTGTAATCCAGGGGATTTTCTATAAACCTTTCTGGAATAAAACTCTCAGGATTCTCCCAAAGTTGGGGATCTCTTGTTACTGCCCAAGCATTGAAAAGTATTTTGGTTTTTTCAGGAATTACGTAACCATCGACCTCAATTGGCTCCATGGTTTCTCTTGGGAGCAATAAGGGACCTGGAATCCTCAGTCTTAGAGCTTCTTTGATGACTGCCTTCATATAATGTAAATCCTGAATATCTGACTCATAGATTTCTTTCTTTCCCTTGAGCTTTTTTCTAATCTCAGCTTGTACCTTCTGCATCACTATAGGATTTCTCATCAACTCCGACATAGCCCATAGTGTTGTAGTTGATGAAGTGTCCGTCCCACCAGCAAATACACTCTGCAGATGATAACAATATGCATCGCACATATAAAGTTTTATTTTGAAAAAATATGATAAGCAATGAGAGACAACACACGAATAGAATCTACAAGTACTAGTTGGTGACTGTTGTGCTTCCATTTAATTTTGGAAGCACAGCAACCTAATTGTTTAATAATCTTACCCAGATGGCAGCTTTGATGTCTTGAGTAGTAATAGGAATTTCAAGTTCGCCAGACTTCTCAAGTCTTAGTAGAACATCAACTATGTCTTCCTTGTCTGATTCCTTACCATCGTATTCATTGCTCTTGGTTTTCTGAATATGCTCATCAATAATGACGTCCAGGATCTTGTCAGCTTCCGTTTGAATGCTCTTCAAAAAAGCTTTCTTCCCACTGAGTATAGGAATAAACCCTAGAGCAGGAAACATATCTGGCAAAGTACTGACAGCTCCTGCTGCCGCAACCATTTCTAGGGATAGCCTTATAAACTTATCTTGGTCTTTGCATCCGCTTCCAAATGCTGCTCTTGCCACAACAGAACTCGTGTAGTCGGATACTGCTTTGCTAAGATTCATTACAGTTCCTGCACGACCCGTAATGGATTCAACAAGCTTTCTGGATTGATCTTCACGAATATGATACAATGACTGGACTTTCTTGACACTGAACAGCTCCATTCTGCTTATTTTCCGAATTTGTCTCCAGTAACCACCATATGGAACAAATGCAATGTCTCTTCCAGCATCTTCCAGGACTCTGGCAACATATGGCACTGGCCTTTGTGAAATGGCCAGATCATTCTCCTTCATCAGCTCTTTAAAAATTTTAGCCGACGACGCGACGACTAGGGACATTTGTCCCAGTTGCAGATGCATCAAAGGTCCATATTTGTTGGCCAAGTCTGTAAGTGCACAGTAGGGCAAATCAACATTGAGCCCGATCAAATGATGTAGACTTCCAATAATTGGCAGCTTTGAAGGCCCTGGAGGCAATCTGATTATGATTTTATTACACGATTTTTTCCATCCCCATAGTAATCTTAACAAGAACATTAAAAAAACAAGGAGACTACTAACACTGAAGTAATCAAACTGTTGCTCCATCGCAACTGAAGAAATTAACTTTAGGAGAGATGGAGTGGAATTAATAAGTAGCTTTTTAGTCTTATGAGTCAAGAAGTGGGTACTTATACGTTCTTGAGGTTTTACAAAAGTCGAAAGAGGTGTGCTATAAAGTAAGTTTGCACTACAGTTTGTCAAAATTGTTGTGATATAAATTAAGCCGCAATTTAATTTGCATTTTTTGTGCTTTTATTTGTTCATTATTTCTGCGTGTAAAATAATAAAATTTAAGTATATATGTTACCACATTATATATGCTTGATCGTTTTATATAAAATATCTTGTAATAAGAGAGTTTGTGGCTATAATTTTACACGTTAATTAACTATATATTCCTATGGAGTCATCATACAACAACACAGTACTCTTTTGTATAAATGATGATTTTGTACAAATAATGGATGTGGTACTGGTATAACATAAATATATATATATAGTTGAATGAAAACATTGTTTGGCTCACATGATTTGATTTATTTATATTAATTTATATTTTAATTCAACCAATCATGTTATTCTAATTTGTAAAAGTTTATATTTATAATTAATAATACTCATTTTTAATTTATTTAAAAAATACATAACTACCAATTATATATAAAAGATATATATATATATATATATATATATATATATATATATATATATATATATATATATATATATATATGTTTCTAAAGGAATATTCAATACAAAAATAACATCGACATGACATGAATCCAAATCTCTGATATATCAAGAGTAGAGATTGGAATATCCACGACGTCGTTGTCGTTGATGATATTAATTACGTAAAATAACAATAAATTAGAGATGAAGATGAAAATAAAGCGAATGCATGCGGCAGCTTGTTGTAAATTGTAACATTGCATAGGAATTAAAAGCTCACTATCTTAAAAGCTGCTAGGTGATCATGAGATTGCTCCTGCATGCGTCCCAACTCCCAACCAACTAATCTATATATATATATATATATATATCCCTTAATTAAATGATAATATAGAATAATGCCCGCCATATATAATCATCGATGAGATTAAATTGTCTGATGAGAGATTTTTAAAATTAAACGACAATTTAAGGCGCATCAACTGATCGAGTGAGAGCTAGCTTCACCGAAGCCGTAATCGATCCTGCATGCGATCGAGTAGATAACACATGATCATCAAATTAACCTGATCAACAAGTTAAATAAATGGTGACTTACTAGTAATTGTACGAGCCAAATGCAAGAAATTTTTATGGTAATGAGAACAAAATTTCTCAAGTATATACATTTCTTGTACTTTGTTTTCTTGAGTGAATATCTCTATGCAATTATTTAACGCCTTCTTGTTCTGTTTTCGCTATTAGAGATGTGAAACAGGCTAATAAAGACATGTGAATCCAACAGTTTATTTCTTTCCAGCTAATATAAATTGAAGGGAGATAAAATATAATATATATTCAATTAGTTAATAATTAAGTTGGAGACCTGAAGAATCATAGTTTATATTTATTTCAAGGGAAGTCATGAAGTCAACACCAGTCACTAGCCTTTTCTACGTTCGCATGCAGCACGTTGTGATTAATGTATTAATTAATGCCATGCCAAAGCCAATTAGCCAAACGCCCAAAACCCAGTGCTAGTAGCTACTGCCTACTGCCTACTGATGATGATATCCGCCGCTATGATTTCTTTTCTTTTTCCATCTGGGGTAGTACGTACGCATCGCATAATTTTAGCCTCAAATAGAGGAATTTGGATGCATGAAATGAAAATCATTTTTAAAGCAGAAAAACATACTAAAACTAACACTCACTGAAAACATTTGAAAACATTGTTGTAATGGCATTTGTTTATTGGTCACCACAAAAATTTTTAATCTCTTGCATATAATTTTCCCTTGCTAAAATTAATCTACATATCACTTATCTTCCCTTACAGTTTTCATAATATCCAAAAATCCTCTTAGTACCAAAAATTTAAAAGAGAAGAAGGGTAAATAGATTGAGTATTTATCTTGGAAATATAGATTGTCTATTTATTATAAGAAAAATAATAAAAAATATAAGAAAAATATCTTATTATTAATTTTTTATTCACACTGAAGCATATATTTTCTTATTTTTAGTACTTAAATTTTTTATTTTAATTTCCATTGACATGATTTATTTAATTTATAATAAATTTGGATTAAAATGTATTTAAAAACTAGGGTAATACTATAAAATTATATTGCCATGAGAGTTATTGGCTATTATAAAAATAATCATTAATTTTAATAATGGAAAACTGACAATTTCCCTGTAATTTTCTTCAATTGTTTAATTCATTTCCGAGTACTATTTGTTAGTATTTTGTTATGGTACAATTTTTCTAATTTTCCAAATCTTATTTAGTTTACCCAAAAAAAAAAAACTCATTGTTCGTTTCTCTTCTCGAAACTCATTTTCTTGGAAGAAATTGTAGATTATAAAGATGAGTGTGCATATGTACATACTTGATATGTTACCACATAGGAATCAATCATTATATCTCACATTTTTCTCTCTTGCTTGCTTCGCCACCAATAACAAATTAACAATACCATCATGTCAAGTTCAAAAAACTTCAACATCAAACAACTGGTACGGTATGTCCTCTCACTCACACCTACGTGACTCTGGAGTCGTATGCATCTTATATACTTTGGGTTGGGCCCATCGAACTACGTTTAGGCTTTCTTTTGGGTCATATTATCCTTGCACTATAGCCCAAACCCAGATTCATCCTTGAAATAAAATTGAAGTGCGAACCGAAGAATTTCAAAAATTATTCTTTTTTATTATTTTCATCTCTCTATTTTTGACTTTTTGTTTTGGTATCCACAGGAAAGAATTACCGATAACTAAATATGACTTCTTCTTTTTTTAGGGTGAGTTTCCTTTGAGGGTTTAGAAGATTAGAATAAAAGAATGGAATTATGGGAACAAAATTTATATTTATTTGGTAAAATAAAATTTGAGAATGAGAATAAAATTTGTGAGTCCCACGTAATTTAAAAATAAGGAATAAAATTTTCATGGGGATTCTCATTCCTTGAACTGATATTTGTATTCTTTTAATTTTTTTACATTTCTCGAATTATTCTCAAATCACACGCTTAAATAAAAAGTCACTTACACTATTTAATATTATGTGTATTTGATAAATTAATTTTCAATCTCATTCCTCATTTCTATTTATTTTGCTAAGTAAACACATCAATACCATTTCAGCATATTCTTATTTTCATTTTTTTTTGTTAAATAAACATTGAAACCTCATTTTCATTCTTCGTTCTCATTACAATCTATTCTCATTCCTAATATATTTTTATTCTATCATATTCTCATTCTATCCTATTCTCGTCCCATCAAATAAACGCACCCTAGATGATTTATAAATTAAAATCATAGGGTAACGAGTCTATTCCGTCTTCACTAACTAAAGCAATAACGTTACTGTTCTCTAATTTGTGCTACATCAATGCTTTTTTTTTTTTTAATTTACTAATTACTTTTTAATTTCCACAGTTTCCATTGAGGTGGACCCAGAAAAAAAAAATGCAAAATTTTCTTGGCTGGTCAGTGGGCAACATTAATTTTCTTTCCGAACAAACACACAGACACTTTGTCACACTAACCTGAAAATCCAAACACAGTTGACCTGGTGCTTTATCACTATTTGGCGTATATGTCAATGACCAAACACTAGTTAACAAATAATAGTTTACAGCCCACTGTTACTTTTCGTCGCTGCAACTTGCAATCCAAATCCTTAGAAAGGTTAATAAAAAATCTCAGAAATTTGGATTTTGAAGTAAGCCCACTAATTTTCATCCAAAATTAGGAAACCCCATTATCTCCAATTTTCGTACTTATCTGAGAAATTTAGGGTTCTTTTTACTCAAAAATCTTTGTTTTTGTTTCTTCTGACTCAATAAATATATGCCAGTCGGGTCTGTTGGTTGTTTTTCTCATTGCATTCCAAATAATTCTAAACATTTACTTATAAACAGGCGCTCGTAATCGTAACCTCACTCAACTTGAGAAAAATATGGGGCGTTCTCGTGGGAACTTTCACGCCAATGATGAAGACCCCACTCAAAGGTTTGCTCTCTTTCTTTTTTCTTAAAATTGATTTCTTTAATGTTACAATCTTTGTTTTGTTTTCCTCTTCATTTGGTGTTGGTTGGCTGTGTCTGGAATTCCTGCCTTTTCGTTAGCTGATTGTTAATTTATGTGTAATGCTGAATGCTTTGAAGTTGAAGTGCTCCTACTCAAGTCTATATTTTGACTGTAAAACTTAATTTTTTTTCCTTTTTGGTTTTCAATAATTTTGAAAATTCTGCTTTTCGTGACTGACTGACTGACTTTTATGTTGTACATCCAAAATTTATGCGATTAATTGTTATTATTATTATTATTTTTTATTTTTACTGTTCTTGTTTCTACTGTTACTGGAACCATGAAGCATAATGTGTTTCTTATGCATTTTTATTTAATAGATAAATAGTTTAGGCTATTTTCAAAGTAAACATTGTTTTCCAACTTTCGCAATTACGCCACGTTGAATTTGTTCTGCCGGTATAACTTCTTGTCTCCAGTATAGTAATATTGCCCCAGAACCCTCACCAGTAGCCATGATACTCCGGAATCATTTTTTATAAGTTATCTGTGGCATGATTATGAAGCTTTTGTCTGATGCTCATTTTGTTCATGCAGATCAAGGAGAAAGAAGAATGTCTCCAGTGACAGTTCAGATTCTGCAGCTCCAGGTACTATATCAATTACCACTATCATTTCATTGTGAGATGAAATCTCCTGCCTGGGATCACTGAATTGAGTTGGAGTTCTCTCAAAGTGGCAATGTTCACGAGTTATCTCAAAGTGGCAATGTTCACGCATTCTCTGAGATAATTGTTATACCTGTGGTTTTTTGGCTTAAAAGGTTTGGATGGGGATGAGAAATGTCACCCGCTAAACACCAACACTTACCCCTATTATTAATTGAAGTCGGGTGAATATGTTGTACCTGTGGTTGCTTAAGTGCTTTGATCCTTTCTATATGTACATGTGACGGGGATAATTTTCTTTTTATTTATTTATTTACTTTTTGCAAACATTTATGACATTTTCCTTTCAATTATTTTGGAACCAGGTCAAGGAACAGGTGAAGGGAAGAGGGCTTTATACCACTGCAATTATTGCAACAAAGACATTACAGGGAAGATCCGTATTAAGTGTGCAGTTTGTCCTGATTTTGACCTATGTATAGAGTGCTTCTCTGTTGGCGCTGAGGTGCATCCTCATAAGAGCAATCACCCTTACAGGGTTATGGTGAGTAAGAATAATATTTTGTTTGATTTTCTTCTCTATTATTTCAAAAATTTCTTGCTTTTTTTTCCTTCTCGTCTACCTATCCTTTGCTACAGTTTTGTTTATTCAGTTGCATATTGCTGAATGCTGATGGTGAATATAGCCTTGTTTTGAGCTTATGCATTTTTATACCTCCTTTCAACAGGACAATCTATCTTTCCCACTTATATGCCCTGATTGGAATGCAGATGACGAAATATTGCTTCTAGAGGTATCTTTTTGGCGTTTTCGCTTTTAATGTCTTGAAGGAAGTACTATTCTAAATCTGCTGATGCAATATCTGGTTTGTGGAGTAACATGCAGCTTGTATTCAATTTTCTTGATTGTTGGAATTTTTTGCAATCTTTAGGGAATCGAAATGTATGGCTTGGGGAACTGGGCAGAAATTGCAGAACATGTTGGGACAAAGACCAAAGAACTTTGTATTGAACATTATACAAATGTGTACATGAACTCCCCATTCTTTCCTCTCCCGGTATAACATTTTCAGCAAAGCCAATTCTCTTTTTAGTTGTTGATTTTTGATAAATAATTAAGTTGTCAACAGTTTTTCCTCCCCAGGACATGTCTCATGTTGTCGGCAAAAACAGAAAGGAGCTCCTTGCTATGGCTAAAGGTCACGTCGATGATAAGAAAGGTTTTCTACATTATTTTTCATCCTTCTCCTTGGAGTTATATTTCTTTTCCTTTTTCCTTTTTTACTTTCATTGGTTGCTTGGTATATTGTCTTTATTCTGCATGGCAGGCAGCAGAGAGGTTACCATCTTACAGAAGCTAATACTGTATCCAGTTCTGAAAGACTGAGAATTAATTAGGATGAAAACTTACTGTTAGTGCACAGATGACTTTTGGTCATTTTGCATAATTACACTTCCTATTTATATGCCTAGTGTCTATTTTTGATAAAACTTCATTTCAGCAATTGCTTGTGGCTGTTGCAGGATCTAGCAAGCCTGGGGAACCAACAGTGAAGGAAGAATCTCGATTTTCTCCTTCAAGAGTCAAGTAGGGCTATCATTCTCGCCCATATACATGTGTTATCTTAGTTCATTTTGATGCTTTCTTATGTACTCGTATTAAAATAAATCTTATTCCAATTTTTATAATTTTTTTTTCCTTTAAGAATTGAAGAAATGCATAAAGGTGGACCCTCTGGCCGTGGTCTAAATGCAGGTAAGCATTAGTATTATCTTGATTGGCTGGTGCTAAATGTCTATTCAAATAATTTTATGGGTAACACAATTAGATTTTCTGCATACATGATGTTTATTATTGGCTGGGACCCGTAATCCAAATGGCTGTAATAATCGGAGCACCTATTTGTACTGTCTTTTATTTTGTGGCAGATCCTCAAACAGAGAGAAGTTCCAAGGGGAAGAAACCTGTCACTTCAGGGGATGATGGTCCATCCTTAGTTGAATTGAGTGGTTATAACAGCAAAAGACAAGAGTTTGATCCTGAGTATGACAATGATGCAGAGCAATTACTTGCTGAGATGGAATTCAAAGATGCTGACTCTGGGGAAGAGCGAGAAATTAAGCTGCGCGTGCTACGTATATATTCAAATAGGTATGCAATACGTACTCCTTTCTTACATGATTGGACTTTGCACTTTGATTGTTTCATTATTCTTAAATTCCTATTCATATTGTGAAATTGTGGTTAGATATAACATGGATGACAGAATGATCTCTCTGTGCATGGTTTATGGTTGCAACAGGCTTGATGAGAGGAAGCGTAGAAAGGATTTCATACTAGAAAGAAATTTGTTATACCCCAATCCTTTTGAGAAGGATTTGTCTCCTGAAGAGAGGGAGCTATGTCGGCGTTACAATGTCTTCATGCGTTTTCATTCAAAGGAAGAGCATGAGGATTTGCTTCAGACTGTTATTTCAGAGCACCGAACTCTGAAAAGAATTCAAGACCTTAAGGTATAATTCATGCTTCACACATGTTTCCTAAATTGGATATATCCAACTACCCTAAATATTATCATACACAAATGTTCCAGTTGAAGAAAACCGAAATTCCAATTATTTGTATAGGAAGCCCGAGCTGCTGGGTGCCGTACATCTGCTGAGGCAGATAGATACCTTGAACTGAAAAGGAGAAGGGAAGCTGAAGAAGCTTCTCGCAGAGCAAAAGAAGGTGGCCACACTGGCCCAAGCAGTCAGGGTGGAGCAAATGTGTTCATGGCTGCAGAGTCTGTTGGCAAAGATTCAAATTCAAGATCTTCAGTACAGGCTTCTTCAAGCCATGTAAATGATTTGCATATAATGGGATTTAATGAAACACAATTACTGTCCGAAGCTGTAAGTTTCTCATCTGTAGTTTTCTTTCTTTGTCCTCCGTAAAATGAACAGTTGTAAACTAGCTGGCATTGTTATTTTGGCAGGAGAAGCGCCTATGCTGTGAGATCAGGTTAGCTCCACCTCTATACCTTAGGATGCAAGAGGTTATGTCAAGGGAGATCTTCAGCGGCAATGTCAATAAGAAAGCTGATGCTCATCACTTGTTCAAGATTGAAACAAGCAAAATTGATAGAGTTTATGATATGCTTGTCAAAAAGGGGCTTGCTCCACCATGACAACCCTATCTATAGACTATATTCTATTGCTTATTTGCTTGTTCCAAATTGTAAATTAATTATTCCTCTTTGTATTCTTTGTCGTCACTCAGAAATGGAGAACAAAATTTCATTTCAATTCTATACATTTGCCTACGTTTACTTTTCATGAATCATGAGACAACTCCGTCCAATAACATTTAAAATGCAAACATGTCCTTTAATTCCTTAAATGTTGACATTTAATATTCTAAGAATACTCGCTTAATATCTTAATCCTACTTGATGTCACCTCACTTTGTTCAATTTTATCGAATTTCATTTTACCTTACCCCGATCTTTATTAAGTCTTGCCTTTTTTTTTTTTTTTTTGGTGGGTTTCTTTTTACTAAAGGGAAATTATCTGATAAAAAAAAAGTATATTACCAGAATAACCTTTAAAAAAAATTATTTGTAAAGAGTAAGGACCAAAAACACAAATAATCAAAACTAAATTAAAAAATCGAGTTGAGCTCTTCTCCGATACTACACAACCCAACACGTTTTCTCTCTCTCTCACTCTCGGCATTTAAGAGCTAATGATTGAAAGCCATTCCAAAAATAATAATTAATAATGTTCGTAACATTTCAAGAAAACTCTCCTATAAATTTTAATTTTTAAAAGTATGTGGTGTATTTTTAAAAAAAGAAAAATTCAAAAGAGGACCAAAGTTGTCTTCTCAAATCCACGATGACATGTAATGATTAATGAACATTAAAATGATTCAGTAAACTCATAATATAAATTCCATTTAAAAACGAACTCATAGTATAAATGATGCAGTAAGCTAGGGATAACAGAAATTTCCACAGGGACGGAGCTTCTCAGAAATTTTTTTTATTTGGAGAGGGTACATGGATAATTTTATATCTAATTTCTTATTCAGAAAAGTGACGAGAACAATTTTTTACTCGAATTTATTTTTGAAGAAGGGACAGGGATGAGCTGAAATCTTCATCCCATCCCCAATTCCCCATTTTAATTGTTAATTTTATTTTTATATTTTAGAATTATTAATGAATAAATAATAAAATTTAAATTATAAAATATTAAATATCAGTATAAATATCAAATATCAAAATATTTATACAAATATACTATGAAACTTTCGGGCCTAGTTAACTAGTTATAGTCTTGAATTACTATTTGATCACGTCTTATTCAAAAGATCTTAACCCAAAATTTTTGTTTTAAACTTTTCTTAAATAAAACAAAAATTTTTATTAAAAATATTAATTTCAATATTTATATTCATTTCATTTATTTTATTATTGATATGAAAGTAATTTTTTTTCATTTTATTATAAGATAATGAAGATTGACGAAGATAATTATGCTGATGATTTGTATGTTGTAGTATGATTTTTATAATGAATTAACGTCAATGTAAGATATATTATCAAACTCTACTTTTATTTAAATTTTTTATTTTAATATGATTAAATCCAATTCAGAAACTAAAAACATATCGGTTATTCCAGGATTTATTCAGAGATCAGAGACTCTCGAGAATCCCTTGTTATTATTCAGGGAATGGACGAGGATCTCCTTAAGTAATTCTGACGGGAATAAAGAGGAAACAAAAACTATGCAGATTATCAGGGATGGGTACGGAGATGTCCCCTCCCCGTTGCCATCCCTAGGTATGGCCGTATGCAAACAAGTGATAACGGGGTGCAAGTGATAGGGTTTATGCGAATAATAATCAGTGATACCACCGGCTTGTCAAAATATAAATAAAACAAAATTATTAAAACAAACAAGGAAAGAAACCACAGGAGAAATAAAAGTACATTGTTTGATTTATTTAACCGACAAAAACATCCTATAAAACAAAGCCTTTACGGTTAAACCTGACACCACTATGCTGTAAAGATGCATGGTGCCTATAAAGAAGTCGTCACAAGCATACAAACTTTGGTTGCAAATGCAATAAGCACTAAGCACCCACTGCAATTCACTGAGCTACTTCTGAGCTGATACCGACTCTATCAAAGCCTTTAAACCTAAACCCCTTTTATCCCAATTCTGTATTGCTGCTATACATCTGCCATTTCTCTAGTTAGAAAATTGGGAGTCATCAACTTGAGTAAATCACTATATCAACTCTTCCCTATCTTATATACAGAAACCAAAGAAACCACAATTTACCGTCCAGGTCAAAATTTGCCCACTGCAGCTGGCTATACCATCTTTCTATTATACAACTTAAACCACCCTTTCAAGGGCTTCTAACACAGCTTTCCTCTCATTTGCAGGTTCAGCACTATCCTCCAAAATCAACTCAGCTTTGTCATTAGAATCCTCATTGTAATCTCTACCTCCAAATTCCGTAATTTTATCTTCATCTTTGTGACAATGCAGCTTTCTCATATCACTTTCTTTTACATTTTTAAGGTCATCAATCACAACTAAACCAGCCAACTCTTGTTTACCTCCAACAGCTTCAACTTTGGAGGCTGCGAGGACTTCCTGCTCCAGCAATGCAGTATTGCCATCACCTAATGCTTCATTAATAGCAGACCACACTAAAGACTTCAAGCTAGATTTGACGTTCGCAGAAACATAGGAGAGAATGTTGGGATTTCCCCTCACATCAACCCATTTGCTGCCAACCCAATCTTTGGAAGCCCTTACATTTTGTCTTGGCACACTCAGGACCTTATCTTCACCTAAAAATCACATACAAAATCACATCATTCACAAAGATAAAAAATAACTGTGGAACAACGATGCATCAAATATTACAGTGGAGCATACCAGGGAGGTAAACTTGCAGGACATCATTTCCAGAAGCATCGACACCAATTACAACACCTTCCCACCATCCACCACTCCACCATGCATCAACAGGTGCTCCAACCTCGGAATTAAATCTTGCAGCATCAACTGGAGGACATGGCCGAATTGTCAGGCGACCTTGGCATCTCATGCCCAGTTTATCAGGAGCTGCCACCCTGGATGCAGGTACCCATTCCTACAAAATAAAGAAAAGAATAAAGATTTATTCTTTTCTTGGACACGTTTTATGATGTAAGAAGCATGGGGGTTAAAAAAAATTATCTAGATTTTGAGTCTAATCAATCTTTAGTATTTTATTATGATTTGTCTTGTTTTAGTAAAGCTTATTTGAGTCATAGCGTACATCTCGAGTACCCGAGAAAGGATAGCTCTCAAAGAGAGAAAACACTGGATCCACGACAAAGATAAACCCAAAAGAGAATAATATGAAATATTATTAAAGAAAAGTTTAAAAGGTTTGACAATAAATTAAGATAACAAGCCTATTTATACTAGTAGCTATTAAATTTTAATCCTTAAATAAGAGAAATAATCTAAAATCCTAACTAAACTAGGATTACAAATATGACTCAAATAAGCTTTTACTAAAACAAGATAAATCCTAATAAAATACTAAAGACTAATTAGACTCAAAATCTAGAATCCCTAATTTATTTTAACCCCTATGCTTCCTACATCATTTTAGGTGCAATTAGCTGCCACCCTCAATGCTGACTGCTCAAAAGATGGTATCACGGGCACTATCCAAGCCAACAAATCATTACTATTCTTAAAATAACCAAATGAGGCACCAAGATCGTAAGTTTACAAAATAGGCAATCATACTAACTATATTCAACTAGAAAATACTGCCTGTTAATACTTTGAGGCAGGTTGTCAAAGATTCACAGCTAGAAAAATTTCAACGCGTCCTTGTAAAATTCTAGAATAAAGTTCATACAGCATTTGCGTACCTCTAAATTTCCAGAACCATCAGCATCCTCCACATCATCATATTTAACTTTCAGAAGCTTCTGGGATGCTCGCATGACCTTACACCTGAACCAGCAGCCCCGAATGCCACTGTCTTGACAGAGGAGCTCTATTTTCTCATCCGTTTTGAAAGAGGTAGGACATTCTGATAGCGGTAAAACCACTTTAATGCCCATTGTTTTTCTTGACAACCTCAATTTAAACTTTGGGCATTTAAGTTCAGTACTTGTATTCTGATCCACAGGAGATGAATTTTTCACACCAAAACCACCTTCAAGTCCTTGCCCCTTACAAGTTCTACTTCTCTTAGTACTCACCCTTGCTGGACCATCAATAGTCAATTGTTTCTCATCTTCATTCTTCAGCTTATGGCACCTCGCCTTTTGCTTGGAGACAGCAGGTCCACCTAAAGCAGAGACAATTGCTTGACTAGAGTACCCTCGCAGTTTAGTAAGAGTGAAGGGTTTTACTTTATTATTTTTTATCTGCCTAAAGCACATGTAAATACTGGACGGTGACATGTGAGGAAAAACAGCCACACACTTCTCATAATGCCTGGGAGTCAAGACAGTTGCCAGGCCATCAACACACACTGCACTGATCACTTGAACATGAGCTGTGATGAAAACTTCTCTAGGATGTGGATTCAGATCAGGAATTACACCAATAAATTCCTTTCTGTGCTGAAACCACCGCAATTTCACCTTCTTCTGTCCCTTCTTGTCTTCATACATATCTTCCACGTATCCAAGGTGGTGACATTCTTCTTCAGCCGTAATAAATACAAAGGAATGAACCTGGCATCAGTCGGACAAAAAATGGAAGAAGCAATCAGATGCCAATGAGACATGTAACAGCACTAAAGTAAAAGTTTGCCAGAACATGTGGCAATAATAATTAATACATTGACTTACAGCTATCATAGTTCCATTCCTGCAAAAGGATGGGTAGTGCTTGAGCTGTTTAGCACAATTCCAAGCAACGCCAGACCACTCAATGTCTGAATTTTGAACTTTCAATTTTCTTGTTACCTGTATTTGCAGTGAAACCCCAATTATAGAAAGAACAAAAGTACTATATTTACATAACATAAATAACAACTGAAGAAGATAGATACCATGTGATCCGGTAAATAGGTTTGGTGATAAGTTAATCTAGATGTCAGAAGATGAAGAGATCCAAAATCTTGCGTTGAATCATTCACCTGTGAGTCTGTTATAAAAAAAATAGACTTAGCAAACCAAATTCACTGTAACAGCAGAGAGCAAGGGTTACTGAAAAAATGATACAACTTTTAAATCTTCCAACCACAATTCAGAATATAACTACATCTGCATGACAAATGTGGCAAGAAATGCCAAAAGTAGTTGTCCAGGTTTCAAGAAATGCCAAAAGTAGAGAATGTGGAGACACATATCATTCAATTTAGGGATCAAAAGGATGACATGCTTTCCATTACACAAGAAATGAATATAGCATGCAACAGGTTTCTAACCTTCAGGCAACTCTTTTAGGACATAAATCTTTACACAATTAAAATACCTGAAACTTGACAACAAGAAACGCGGAGCATAAGTGTGCCATCAGTCATGAGAAGAGAAAGTCATTAAGAAACCTATTGATTCAATCCAAACAAATTAACAAATTTGCTATATTTCCCATACTTGGAGAATTGTAACCACTTCTAATAGTAGACTTGCAAGCAATTAATATTCATGTTCTTGACATCTCAATGACTGCTGTTCCATTTCAGAAGCATATTCTAAATAATTTTTAGAGGCAGCAATAACCTATTTTGGTAAGTTTCAGCAATACAATTAAGAACCATGTTAGTCACTCTACAATCAAAAATAAACCTAGATAATTATGGATTCCACTAGGAAATCCGAAATATTCTACAGCGTTGAAAAATGCTCAGAATCTATTAACGTACATAAAGGTTTGACTCTTCCAAAGGAAGGCAGCAAATGCAGCAACATATGACATAACCTAGAGTGAAAGATTAATTTTCAAATCCACTTTGAAAAACAAACTGTTTGCAGTTAGTAACACACAACCCGGCATGCAATTCGTAATCATAAACCCAGCAGCTCAAGTACCACACTTCCAACATGTAGAAACGACAATAAATGTGACTATCCTGGTTTGAATTCTATTACAACAGCGAACTCTTATCGAATAATTCCATGCAAACTAATAATACACGAAAATTCTAGAAGAAGAATTATAAAAATTTGTAAATGCATACATTATTACATACTTGGAAATTCTAGTGGTGGTCGACACTTGGAGACCAATAAGGTTAACCAGTCTACAACTTCTCGTCTTGCTCGCCATTTCATGGACGCATTGATGGATCCTTCTGATCCATAAACATTTAAGAACTCATCTGAAACAACATACATCATGTGCCTTATACTTCTCTCAGTGCCTACAACTGCAAGCACTAAAGTCCCAGACTTATCCTTCAAGTAAAAGTGGACTACACGGCTTCCACGTTCATGGCATATTATGTGCTCTTCCCAAGAAACAAAACCATGGCCATTTGCAGACATCTTGATAATGAAGTGAGCCAGAAACAGGTCGAAGACAACCCCTTTTGCTACATTAGCTGAAAACAACCCAATTCAAGCCGTAAAGTGAGTGTTGGACACCAAACTAAACTAACCCAGTTTTAAGTACTCATCATATAAACAATCATACCCAGTTCATGAAACCCTAAGCTAATATTAAGAATCAAAAGATAAATAAATAAAAACCATAAACAAATTAGAGAAAAACTAACAAAGTAAACTGCACCATGGCTTTACTTCAAATTATCCCCCGCCAATAGCTAAAAACAAGCCGAAAGAGACAACAGGTGCGGTCTTAAAATCAACACTCAAGTAAAAAATAAATAAATAAAGAATACCTGGTCTAGTTTTATTTTTAAATGAGCAAGACCAAGCGAGTTCAATGAAGGACCCAGATGAGATGAGATTGCTTTATCAGTGCAGAACTAAAAATTAATGCAAAAAAAAAAAGGGAAAAAAAGCGTTTTTGCAGAAGAATTCCTCGCAAACAAAGTTTACATTTGAGATTTAGAGAGGGTTACAGGCCAAAGAGAGGTGGCCAGTGAAGAAAGTGGACGCCAAGGAAAACGTCAAAGAAGGGTAAAGATGGAATTTCAAGTTTCCAGAGGATTGCCTTTGTATGTGAGAATTAACATGAACCCTAATTAATATTTGTCAAGGGTTTAATTAGAGCACGTGGCAACCATTAGTAGTATAGATGACGATTTTTTATCACATTGTCACTTATTATGGTATGAATGAATGAACATGCATGCGTCATCAATAAATGAAAAATCTTATTATTTGATTTAGGGTGAGGGTACTTCTACTTTAAAACATACTATTTTTTTTTTTCGAATTATTACATCTCCATTCACGATGATCTAAATTTTAATGGGAATTTAAATATATACAATTGTCTTTTTGTGGTGCACCTCAAATATTTATCAAAACATAATTTAGAAATTTACTTAATTTCTATAATTAGCTAAGAGATATTTACCGGTAAATTATTCCATGAAAAATTGAACTCATGCTCTCGTGTACTTTCAAATATATTTTGAACATTTTAATTTTATCAAAAACTTAAATGACCAAAATATATTACATAGACAATTTACTATGATTACATAAATATTATTAATATTAACGCCCATTTTAAGTTACTCAACATACAATTAAAATCTAATATTTTTTCTTCACAATTTCAAATATACTTCATCATAAAATAGAAAATACATAAATTTAACAAATGTTCACAATGAATTTTGAAGATGTAAATGAGTGGGACTAGCACAAAAATATTGTAATTTAAACTCTTCCCAATTCACTAACATAGTTAGAAAAGTTATCAAGCACAGGTATAAGATTCAAGAAGAAAGGTAAAACCTCAAAATCAACAATCCATGAATAAATTAATGCGGCAAAAAAAAAATGGAATAAAGAAAATATGAGACAGCAATTTAAAATTGCTTTTATGTTAACCAAACCAACAGGCATCCATGGTTGTGCGACAAGATAAAATGACTAGACCATTCAGACTCTGTCATTAGTTATGAGGCTGAATAAAAGAAGAAACTCAAATAAATATTAACGATAAAAAAAAAGGAAAAGTTAAAAGAAAAATAAAGAAATTGAGATTCTTGATTTTCATGGGTGTAAAGCAACTTGATTGAGGATTATTTTAGTATTTACAAGAGCATTATGAATATTTAAAGTTCCTTTAATGAACGTTCCAAGTAATTAAAAAGATATTCAAAGTCTAATTTAAAATACAAATAATCATTGTATCCATTAAATCATCATTTTCTTCAACTCAATTGTTAAAAAAAAAAGGGTGTTATTTGTGTGTTTATATAAATTAAGTAATAACAATAATAAATTAATAATAATTCATCAAATTTTAACTAAATTTTTAATGAATATTGTGTGTGTATATATCAAAAATATGATTTGACATTTAGAATGCTCTCATTCACAGCAATAATCCTATAAGTTCATAATGCACGAGATTACTACTCGATAAGCTCTCTCAATCCAAGCCCACGGTCAATAGATTTGTACCCTCTCTGAGCCACATACATTAACAATTAACAGTTTAACTTCAGCATGCCATATGGCATATATATTAAATATTAATTAGAGAATAAGATAAGGTGAGGCCAGAAATCAAGCAAAAGGCCACAACCACCAATCACCAAGTCAATCTGACAGGCGGTGTTAAAGAGTTGTTGTTGATGATACAGATATACTAAAGCCTCAATTCTCTGAGCTCAAAAAAACATGAGAGCCAGTGCACTAAAATCTCAAAATTTCCTCCCAATTAGATTTAGATGCACCAATCTCACCAACCCAAATGCAAATCCTTCAATTTTCACCACCACGCCCATCAAAACCAAAACCAAAACCAATCCATGTAATAATCTTATTAGACTTAAACGTCCACTACTCCGTCTCCGTGAATGCGCACCACATGCACATTCAGACAAATCCACTAGAGAAGGAGAAGCCCTTGGGAGGTCTCCAAAAACAAAAAGCAGCCAAGTGTGCGCGCTGAAAGCTTTTACAGATGGGAATTCAAGGGTATTGGTAGTTGGAGCTATATCCGTAGGATTTGTGTTGCTGTTAATGGGGATGGATGACCCCAAGGCATTGGCTTTTGGTCCTCAGGGGCCACTGGTGGAAGAGTTTTGGGAAAATGTAAGGAGATATGCACTTTATGCTCTCACAGTGAGTACTGGTGCTCTCTACACAATCCTGCAGCCTATAATCGAGTTGCTCAAGAACCCCATCTCTGCAATTCTGCTTTTGCTCATATTGGGGGGCGCCATCTTCATTGTGTCCCAGGTACTTTCGGCTATGGTTGGTGTCACTGAATTTAGTTATGATTATGGATACTAGATTCATAGTAGTTTTCAATATGAATAAAGGGAAGATTATTGATTACTTTTTAGTTCGATTCCAATTTTAAGCTAGCTAGCTTTTTTGCTTTTATTTTAAATTTCATGGATAAAGAACCTTATCTTCTTCCTTCATTCGTTGGGTCGATGTATTTTGCCCAATGATTTGTTGTTATTGCAGTTATTATTAAAAGTGCAGTGTGCCGTGTGCGTTGTTTTTGCTTATTTATTGCCTTGCTATTATCATCATATCATTTTCCTATGCTAATTAATTAATGACCGCACGAGGAGGGGGTAGCAGCAGCACATTGAGCAGGGGGTCTGGGCCTAGGCCCTTTATCGGTTCGTAAATTTCCCTAGCCCGTTTACCTCGGCCCAGCCATGCAGGTTATCATAGGCGTTCGCATTGTTAAATGTTAAATCTCGTTTCTGTCCATGAACATGAACGAAGTCATTTTCCTTCTATTCATTGCACGTAGACGACAAGAGAAAACAGTAGCTAGGTAAGCCTATCCTATCAAGTTAACAACAACTGAACAACGTGCGTACATAAAAATAAAACAAAGCAAAGGCATGGAGGTGGAGGTGGATGTTTAGGCAGAGCAGCAAACAACAGATGAAACAGATAAAGGGTATTGGAAAGTATTAGCATACTGAAAATCGAGAGTTTGCCCAGGAGGAAGAGCCTCCCCATCATTGACGAGGCAATCGTCGTAGTAAATTCTCTTAAACACTTGTGGATTTACGAGACGGGCTGAGCTGAACCATCCGCAATTCACATGAATGTTGCAGATGCTGCAACCACCTGACTCTGACACACATGTACACGTGTTGAGGATTTGTACTGTGTATGCTGGTATTCCATTTGGAAGTGGAGCCGTTGACCCTTGATCTATAACTATGTCATCTTTTGAGCATGCTGTACCAATCCTATTTCCATCTGCATCTATATATATTTGCATGTTGTGTGTGTATGTATATATATATATATATATATATATATATATATCATTTTATCCATTAATTAACTATTACTGATCAGACTAACAAATGAAGAATAATGCGCATGCAGTAGGCTAATACTACGTAGTGATGAATGAATTTACCAGCAGCGGCAGAGTAGTGCAATAGCTTCCGATTGATATTGAAGGCAGTGCTAATTTCCTTGGAAATGAGCAGCTCTACTCTTTTAATGCCGGTGGCATCTCTCATAACAGCTTCCGCTTCCTCGTCCAATAACTCCACCGCCACCACTACTGCATGCATATTTAATCAATCAATGGTCATTAATTTCAAATTCTCAATAATAGATTAAGCGTGCTGGTGCTTCTACTAATTAAACCTAAACTCATCAATTACACCAGTAAATATTTAAGGATTTTGAACGAATCGATGCAAGTGCTTCTGGCTTCCACTGAACAAATTAAAGGAAACAATCAACCCACCACCTCCATCCGCCTGCGCAAGCATGCATGCGTGCTCATCTCGTCTATCTGTCTATCTATATCTATATATACTAATTAATTAAACACCTCCATTAATATGAGCGTACGGTTTAGTGTGCATCAATCTATTTGATGATTTCAATAATTAATAAATAAAGTTTTTAATTGCATATATAATTATATATAATAGTTAGTTATATCTATCTATCAATATTATATCCAGGAATTAATTTTCCTTAATTAATAATGTATGTGCTGGGATATAATTAATTGCATAATACTGTAAAATGATACAGCTAATTAATTGGACTTTTGCGATGAATCGTCCCTTGATCTTCACCTTGGGACAGAGCAACAAAGCAGGCAACGGCTGCATCAAGTCGCCTGTGGCTGGAATATTAATCTTTAAGTATATATCCACAACTAAAAAAATGAATTATTATTGCCATGAGTTTTTAACCATGCACGCATTATCTCATTCATGCTGATCATGCAACACAACATATTACACAGAGAGAGAGAGAGAGTGTGTGTGTGTGTTTTTAAGCTAATTAATTAAATTAAGATCATCATGTAATGATATTTACCGGAGGATATGGCGAGAAGAAGAACTATAACCAAAACCATGGCTCCAGAGGCCAATATTCCGCTTCTCCGTTGCACCATTTCTTGTCTCATTCTCGATTCTCAACCTCTTCCTCCTTGGCTCCTCCTACTACATATATCGATACACACGCACGCACGCTTCGACCTCACCTGCAAATTTAATTTTGTCCCAACTTCAATGTCGACATGAATATTGTAACCCCATGCATTTTGACTTCATAATAAAACTGTTCATCAGGAGAAAAAAAAAAAAAGGGAAAGAAAGAGAGAGAGACCATAAATATACGATAAATTTACTCAAAATTATTTAGATGGCAGAATATGACCTTCAAGAGTAACAAGAAGTGGATCTTTTGATCGATCGATAAATGACAACAAGTAGAAAATGGAGTAAAAATAATTAATATATTTATAGTTGCTTTGTGGGTGGAAGAAAACTTATTAGTCACTACTCACTTTCTACAGCATGCATACTAGGCCGGGCGTGCAAGTGCAACCAGCAAAGCAAATCTAAAATTCTAATTTGGAAGAGACGTGAATCCAAGGTAAGGGACTGAGGAGTTCTCTCCCCTTATTTATACAACACAATTAATATTTTAGTGAGAAAACAGTCAACAGGCCACGTGTACACAGACATGCTACTACAACTTAAAATTAATAATTTGTACAAGTATTAATTTGGGAAGTAGCAAACACTATTGATACAATGGATCCAAACCCCACTTTTTGTTTATATCCAGCCCAACCGTTAGATTTTAGTTACCTTAATCCAACGGCTGCGATTTTGAAAATGAAAGATAATGTGTAGTTTAGTACCGTGTAAATTTATTGTAGCAAATTTATCTTTACTCATTTGCCCCTTCTTTTGTTCTTCTTCCGCAGTTATATCCATCACCTGTCTCGGTTGGCCATGTACCCACCCAAGGAAATGGGTCTTCCATCATCCTCTCCATCGTCTCCATCATTTGTTGCACTGTTCTTACCGTCGGAAACCTATTCCACAACCCTGAAATAAAAAGGAAACGAAGTGAACTCTTTATCTAATAAATTAGAAAAAAAAAAAAGGACAACAATATTCAAGATTCATGATTTTAGCTATGTGCCTATTGGTGGAATAGGGGCAGCTCTTTAGCCTCTTTTTTGGGGTTATGTTTGATGCCTATGGTGCTTGCATGCTGTTAACTCGTTGCAAGTGACCAAGATTGTCTTGGCTTTCTCTAGCTACCAGGTCCTTGATTTCGTACAAATTAGTCAGGCATCTGTGTTGGTTTTAATCCAAGGCCATATTGCTGCAGGAGCATGCCAAAACACAGTGGAGACAGTTGAGGAGAAACGCCATAGACTTAGGTAACGTTTGTTTTTTTGTCTGAAATCTGAATAGATTTGAATTTTTCTGAAATCTGAATGGGTCTGAATACGAAAATCTTAATGACATATTTGTTTTTCTTTTTCTAATATTTGAATATAAGTGATATCTTATTTGTTTTTATAATAAAAAACATCTTAAACTTAGTTATTTGACATTTATGTCTTTGTCTATTAAAACTAAAAAAGGAATTAAATTTTATAGTTTAGGAAATAAGTTATTTTATAGAGATATTTTTGGAATATAATATTTACTTGCATTCAGACCTTTTTCCATTCAGATAAAAGTCACAAAAGTTTACTTTTTCTATTCAGATGTAAATGTCTGAAAATCAGTTATAAGTTACAAAAAACAAACAAGCATATTTTAAAAAAAGTCTAAAAGTAATAAAATTTCAGACTTTAGACATTTAACAAACAACCTCTTAGTCAATATTGATACTTATTTATTTGTTATTTTTCTGTTGTAAATATCTTTTATGTATATTTCAGTTACAAATGTATACATGATACTAGGAATTAGCTGGCACTTTTCTAAGAATTCAGTTAAACAATTTCTTTCAGCTGAACAATTTATTCTCTTGTATTATATATATTCAGTGAACTCAATGAGAAACTAGAGGATTTTTCCAAACGTAATATCAAACATGGTATATCAGAGCAACACTAAGACTGCTTTCCTTCAAACCACTACCATGACTATAAACAACACTTCCAGCACCTCTAATTCTACAATACCAAACCCAACAATTCACAACACGCTAATCTTCATCAACATCTGGGCTCAAGCCCCACTTACACTCACTTATCATGGAAACTCCAGTTCAACGCCCTCTTCGTAGGTTATGATCTTTTTTGCTATATGGATGGTTCAAAAACTTATCCCTCTGCTACTATCACTCAAGATAACATCACTACACCAAATCCAACTTATACCTTATGGGTTCGACAAGACCAATTAATCCTCAATGCTCTCACTAGCTCTCTCCCTCCTACGTACTATTGTCCCTTTCAGAGTTCAAGCCAATACCTCACAAGAAGCCTGGGCAATTTTAGCCAATACCTATGCTAAGCCATCTCGAGGACATATCAAACAAGTGAAAGGTCATCTAAAAAATCTTACCAAAGGATCTCCAAGTGTTACTGACTTTAATTCTTTATACACTAAAAGCCGGTGCTGATGAACTTGCTATCCTCGGAGCACCAATGGATAACGATGATCTCAGAGAAAAAGTACTTGATGGACTTGGAGATGAATACAAAGAACTAGTACGTGCGGTACAAGCTCGCGACACTTCAATTACTTTTGGTGAACTCTATGAAAATATCTTGAATTTTGAAGCATCTCTTCAAGGAGCCAAATCTGAACTAGCACATGTTCCTACATGGCTGCATCTGCTAATCCTCCAAAATCGCACCAAAATAGGCCAGTGTTCGTCACTTAAATCCAACAATAGGAATACAGGTTGGTATTCGTCGCCCACTTACGAGAATCGCTCCCCCGCATCAAACAATGCCGGGCTAAATTCTTCTCCTTGTAATCGATCTTCTCCACGACCTTACCTTGATTTTTGCAAAATCTGTGGCATTCAGGGTCACAACTCACAAGAAATATCTTTCAATCCGTCTTGTACTAATCCAACCATCCAATACTCCAAGGGGCTATTGCTCAACTCACCAACACCATGGCAGCCTCGAGCTCATGTTGCTGTAAATATTGCTTCTAACACTCCATAATGGCTTCTTGACATTGGTGTTTCTCACCATGTCACTTCTGACTTGAGCAACTTATCTCTTCATGCACCAGACATCGACTCTGACAACATCATGATTAGAGATGGCACGGGTCTCCAAATTACTCAAAGCTTAAAGTCTTTGGTTGTCTATGTTACCCTAATTAGCTTAGACCATATTCCTCTCACAAGCTTGACAGTCATTCTAAAACATGTGTGTTTCTCGGATACTCTCTCACTCAAAGTGCTTATCTATGTTTTGATCATTCCATGTCAAAATTTTTTGTGTTCGTCATGTTAAGTTTGTTGAATTGATGTTTCATTTTGTTTCTCTTTCTAGTCAATCACCACATCCACAAACCAACACAATTGAGACATGGATCCCTCTAAGTACTACAGTCACATTAGTCCCAAATCAAGTACTGCCACTCTCCTCACTGTCTAATGCATCAACTTCACAGCTGCCCTTGTGTAATGCTCCTTCAATTATGACCATCACCACTAAATCTGCACCTACAACTTTACCTCAACAGCCACCTCCATCAACTTTACCTCTATAGAGACTTGTATCTCAATATCACCAAACTTGTAGCGAAAAAACTCATGTCCCTCATTATCCTAACTTACCTCCACTTCTGCCTTCCTTTCGCCAAGCACTAATTCATAAAATGACTAGTAGAGCCAAAAATAATTTCCGCAAACCAGTTTGCAAATTAAAACTCTCCACTAAACTTTCGCCCTCTATTAATCTTGAACCCACCACTGTGACCTAAGCCCTCAAGGATCCGAAATGGCATCGAGCCATGTCTAAAGAATATGATGCTCTAGTTCAGAATGGGACATGGGAGCTAGTACCATCTGGTTTCTAGTCAAAATATTGTTGGTTTTAAGTGGATTTTTAGAGCTAAACGTCATTATGATAGTTCTATTGATAGGTTTAAAGCCCGTTTACTGGCCAAAGGATTTCATCAACAAATAGAAGTTGATTATCATGATATTTTCAATCCCATTGTAAAAACCACCACTGTTCGACTTGTTCTTAATCTCGCTATTAGTTGTGGGTGGCCTCTCCGTCAACTTAATGCCAACAATGCCTTCCTACAAGGTCGTCTCTCAGAGGATGTATATATGAGTCAATCACCAGGTTTTGTTGATCTTGATTTTCCATCTCATGCATGTAAGATGTTTTATTATTATTATATCTCAAGTGCGGATGCCACATATTTTAAAATCCGGATTCACTGTATATAGCATATGATGTATTAGTTAATTGAACAAAAAATAATAAACACACTAATACACTATATAGTGTATACAACGAACTTGCCTTTTAAAATATGCGAACATTTACACTAGAATAACTTTATATACACATATTTTAGAATCCTCTTTTAATAAAGGATCATTTACTTTAATTAATAAGACCAAATATAAAAAAAAATATTATCATACAATATTAAAAAAATACAAAATATATAAATACATTTTTTTTCTTTTAGTTTAGAGATTCCTTATTAAAAATTTACATTATAAGTGTATATGCCACATCCTTGATGCAAATTCCTAAATTTCCATATATTGGCGGTATTTTGCTTTGTTAAGGGGTAAATCCTTTTGGGAAATCTCACCTTTCCCTTTCCTCTCTATTTTTTTGAAATATTACCCACTTAATCATGTACCTTAAAGGTGTGTTTGGTTGGAGAATTAAAAGTTGGAATTTGATTTTTTTTTTTAAATTTTATCCTAGTCTCATGTTTAGTGCTGCCAAGAGCATTAAGATTACATTATCCTAGGCCCACAAGACAATGATAATTTTGTAAAGGAAATTATTCCAAGGGGGGCTATGGGATTAGTTAGTTTAAGATAATATTGATAAGTCAATTAAACATAATAATTTATAAATATTAAAATTATAGTAATATGTGATAAATGTAATAAAAATATTGATTTTAATAATGTAAATAATAAATTATTTAAAAATTATTTTTAATTTAACATTAAATTATAATTATATTTTAATTTATTTAATTATTAAATATTGTTATAATTTTATAAATTAATATTCAAAAATATAAATTTTTAAAAAATAATAGATTACTGAATAAAAAAAATATAAACATTAGAAATATATTTAAAAAATAAAAATATTATTTAAATTATGATTTATATTTCATTAATATCATTGAGGTTGATTTGCATAATTAATAATAAAAAATTTTAGTTTATAATAATATTAACAAAATAATAATAATAATAATAATAATAATAATAATAATAACTTGTAAATTGTAATATTATAATATAAGACATGATTATTAATATTTCAATCCAATCTTACACCAAACACAACATAATATTATATATAATTCAGTGTTATCCAATCCAATCCTATTTTATCTAATCCGATCTGATCCGATCCAATCCAATTCAATCCGGCATACCAAATGAACACAACGGTTAGAATGAATATGTTAAAATAGTTCGTTTACTATTTTGTCCTTGAATCAACATAATTCATCATACTATAAACTAATGAATAAAAAAAATAAAAAAGTTAATATTAAAAATTTTGTTGAGTGCTCGTAGACTTGGTAACTTGTAATTTTTAGGTTTGCAAAAATTCTTATATTATTTTTAATTTTTTTGTGAGAGTTTATTCTTTAGGCTTTTAATATTTCAATGAAGAAAAGAGGAATATTTTTTATGGTTTATTAGCGTATATTTGTATTAAGTTGAAATTATGTTGTATAGTTGCCAGCAATATTTTTAATGGGTTAGTTGCAATTCGTATTGAAACAAAATATATGATATTAAATTTATTTAGTTTTTAGTTTATTCATTTATTTATAAGATAAATATGTTGATTCAGGGATAAAATAGTAAAAAAAGCTATAAGATGTTAGTGTTAGTTTTAACATCTTCAATCTAACAGAGGGTTTACATGACCATTTTTTGAAATATCCAAGGGGAAATGGGTAATAACTAACAACTAATGACTAAAATATCATGGTGTCGTAAGGTATTTTATGGTTTATTATTAAGGTGATAATATTTTCTCCCCATTATCTTTGTAAATCCATCCTACTCCCAAGAAATAATTACAATAAGTTTACATTATCTTTAAAAAATTGCAAATAAAAAAGAAGTTTGGAGATTTAATCAAAGGAAAATTATTAGCCATCCACCCAAAAATTACATTATTATCAAAATTACCACAAAAATTTAAATTTGTTCAATTTTTCATCCATTGTTTTCAATATGCATCAATTGTACATGAAAAGATAGAATTACCTTGCAAAATAACTACCACTATAATTTGTATTTATTTTTTGTTTTGTTATTCTGTAAGGGTAATTATGTCTTTTTAGTGGATGATTGATATAAATTGCATATATTGGGTGCAAAATTGAATAACTTCAAACCTTTGTAGTATCTTTTATAATGGGGTAAATTTAAGTAGATGACTGATAATTTTTAATTATTTTTATAAAATGCAAATAAAGAAGAAGTTTGGAGATTTAATCAAATAAAATTAAATGCCTAAAGCATTAGCTACAAGAACTCATATTGTTTGGGGTAATTTGTTCATTTTATATTATTAGAGTAAAGTAGTCAAATAAAACGTATGTTACAGCAACCTTAATGATCAAAGGTACCTAAGTAAGAAAATCATAAGAATAATTTAATTTATTAATTATAAAAAAAATTTGTTGATTTGTATATTTTAAGAATAATCATAACTTATTATAATTATTTTTGAAAGTCGAGTGAATTTACAAAAATAGTGGGGTAAAAATATCCCCACCCTTATTATTAGTGTATATTTGAAGAGGCAGCCTTTAATTTACCCCCTACTTATAAAATGACAATTTTTAATTTACTTTTTAAAAATACGAGAACATTAATTTTATCTGTACTTATTATTAAGAAGATAACAAAAAAATATATCAACCCGCTCATTTTCCCTCGTCTTTTGAACACACTTTCAGATGGCAAATTAAAAATTGATATTCTAGTTGGGGAATTGGGGGTAAAAAGAAGTTTATCGGAGGGGAAATAGGAAATGGGAAATGGGCCGCCAGAGAACCCATTGGTTTACACTTTACTCTTAGTGATTAAGAGGTCAAATTGTTGCCATCTTAATTAGGGGTTTGACATCTTGGGAAAAAAACGACAGCAATCTAACCAAAATTGACGGCACATGCATTTAATTTTCCGAGTTTTCATATCAATATTTATGTCAAGAAGATTCAAGAGGAGAGTACTCTTGTTTGATCAATGGCAGCCACATAATTTAACTTAAGAGCACAGATGTAATAAAACACAAAATTGCTCAATTTAATCAAATTCCCAAGTACTCCTTATCATTATCCTCAAGGGTGGTTGAAAGAAACCCATTATTGATTAGAATGAAATACATGCATTTATTAGGCATGCCCCTAGGTAGTTACCTTATCCTCGAATGCATAAAGCCAATCAATTAATAATTCAATTTATGGGATTAGATATTAGTTATGTAATGATATGTATGAAATTTCTGTGTCTCGTTCTGTTTTGTCTTAGTCTTTATTAGGTCTTATTGTACTAAATAATAATAATAATAATAATTTAATTTATCTTCACTTGATCAGCTCTAAGGCCATTCCCATTCAATATTTTCTTTTTAGCCATATTGAGGAGTACAATTCTGCAAAAATCAAAATCAATAATTAATCCTCTAAAAAAAATCAAAAATTAATCTTATGTAGAATGCCACTCACCATTATTGACGTCAAAGAGGCAAATTAATTGAGGGGAAGGGGAAAGGGGCCAGGCCCATTGACAATGCTTTCTTTAACACGCAACTCAATTATGTATGTATCGTGTATGTATTTTGAGAAATGATCAAGAGAGAATGTCATTTTCACGTACACGGAAGTGGACAAATAACCACTCCAAAATTTGAGCGGCCTATCTATGCATTCCATATACCCATTTTAAGATAACCATTAATACAAGCAAGCATTATTTAATTTCACCATAATTAATATAATTTTTAAAGCCAATCATTTTTTTTTTCATTTTTGCTTAATTCATGAAATCACTAATCACGCAGTTTTGTCGTTCACTATTACGGGGTCTATATAAATGCACAAAAGCTTTAATTAAGCTTCAGAAAGAGGGTAAACAAGAAGAGAGAGTGAGATGGCTCTGAGGTGGGTTCTTCATACAGCATGTCATGTACTAGGGCATCAAAACGACAACAAAATGGAGTGTATGGATGTTGTGGGATACCAAAACGATTATCATCAGCAAGTTCAAGCAAATGGAGTCATGAAGAGCTCATCAAATTCAAAGGTCAGCAATGGATTATCACAAAATGTTGAAGCTTGTGCCTCTGGGTTTCAACTGCCTCTTCATTATCCTCGATACTCGAAGGCTGATTATGAGAAGATGGAGGACTGGAAGCTTGACATGCTTCTCAGAGAATATGGCCTAACTTTCCAGGGAACTCTTGAGGACAAGAGAGCATTTGCAATGGGAGCATTCTTATGGCCAGATCAATATTAATTTATAACCAGCTTTTGGTTTTGATTTGATATATCCTTAAAGTATGATTGTCGTTTAATTATATTTAATTACGCTTGTGTTTATCATAAGGTACATATGGTTTTGTTATTTTTGTTTATGTAACATGGTCTTTCTCTTAAATAAAAAAGTGACTTACTTAAAGAAGAAAATTAAAAAAAAAAACTGATTGTACTTGTATTACTTTTTCTGTAATATGTGTGCATGCAAGTGTGTGTATATATATTCCTTCTTATGTTATAAGTTTCAGTTCTGATTTTTTGTTTCAAGGCATCATATGATTTAAATGAAGTTAGATTAAGTTAAAAAGTATTTTTGTGAAAAAGATCATGTTTTAGTATACATCTTAAAATTTTATCCCAATATTTCATCCTAAATAACATAACATTCATTAAGTGGGAGTGAAATAATGTAATTAATTAACTCACTTAGAAGAAAAATTCATCTTAATGAATGACATATCATACACCATGTCGTTTGAGATGAGATTTGGGATAAAGTTTTAAAATATGTAACAATACTATTTCCCTTTGGCAGCGATACATATTACAAATATTAGTGGTGTGTAAATATTAACTAAGAAATTAAGTTTCACTGGAAAAAAATAATAATAATAATGCTTTACTTTTACACAAGCAATTTGTAGTGCTCCAACGTTTATTCACTTGAAAGAATTATAGATTCAAATCTTCAATGATCGATTAGCCAAAAAGTGTGATCTGAATTGAAGTTAAGTATTCGAATGGTTCTTGATGTTATGGCTAGAAACATCAGAAGTAAGCATGCAGAATATGTGTTAAATTATAAATCCGTCAAAAGATTAATATCTTTGCCTTTTCATTTATTATTTTTGAATCAACATTATAATGTCCTTTTCGTGTCAAAAATTTGTATTTTAGTAATAATATATATTTAAGACTATGGTTAAGTTAGAGTTACTCACGTCTTATTAATCACACGATTAAAGTAATAAATAATAAAAAAAAAGTTATTATTGTTATCATGTGATTATTAAAGTGTGCTATAAGGTAAAGTAATTTTAACATAGTCGAACTCTATATTTAAATATCTTTTTCATCAATAATAGTATAGTGTGTTAGTATGAAAATGACATGGACATTAGTCAATTGAGTGGACATGTAAAATTATAGTCCTAGGATCGCAATAATCAAAGTAAGTTTACTAGCTATATATGGCACACAAAAATTACCAATAAATTAAATTCAACAAATAATTGGGATGGTTTTGTTTCTTTCTTGATACTAGTCTAATTTAATGACATTACGTACACCAACAGTTTCTTGACAAAAAAGAAAGGTAACCTGGATTAGCTAGCTAGGTTGCTTCAAAATTGAACCGGAAAAACTTCGCTTGTATTGTAGGATACTGCATGTGTGACAAGAGGCGTTATTTGAGGGGGGCGCCTAGAAATTTAAGTTCAAAATTGCTTGTTTTTGACATTTCATACATGTAAAGAATTAGAATTCTCTGTTAATATTAATAGTTTGATACATACAGTACAAGGAAAACAAAATAAAATAAAAGGGTTTTCTTATTGGAATGTCCGATGAGCTGCATGCGTGCGTCTCAATCGTGTAGCTTTTTAATTAAGATAATGCGAATATATTATATAATATCGGGCCTAATATTTGCTGAGCTGGCGACAGAAGATCTGAATAATGCAATTAAAAATGGCCAACCGATCAGGCAGCATGTGGCGCGGCACGAGCACGGCATGAATACATTTTGATGGGGCACACGGCACAGCATGACACGCTCGTGGATTGGGTCGGGCTTAAAAATTTAGGCACGTGGGCCTTAAAAGTATGAAACGATTAAAGATAGGCTAAAGCACGGCAAGTGAAAAAGCACGCAATAAGCACGTTTCACTTTTAAAAGAACGTACATTTAAATTTAATGATTTTACAAGTAACCTGAAATTGAATCTTTTAATATATTTTTTTTGTTAGCGTAAGTTTTTTAAATTCATTTAACTCTTAGTTTAAAAAAAACACTGTAATTGTTTTGTGTTTATAATTTATTAAATGAATAGCTAATATCATGATTTTTGTAAATAAAATTATAAATATTAGGGCAATTATCAGTCGTATACCCATAAGTAACACTTTTATCAATTTTGCTACAACACTTTTCATATGTATCATTCGTATACCCTAAGATGTCAAAATGTATATGGAGTCCACCTTTCCGTTACGTGCCGTTAGAATGTTAACGGAAATGTGGCAAAATGACCATTTTACCCTTGAAACAAAGGAGAACTGTGATAAACAATGACATGTGAAGTGAAATTAACGGATGACATGTCATTTTACGTTAATATTAACGGACAACATGTCATTTGAATTTAATATTATCGGATGACATGTCATTTAAATAGCCGACAATAAAAAAATGTTATATAAGTGAAATTAACGGACGATATGCCGTTTCAGGTTAATGTTAGAGGACGCCATGTCGTTTAATTTTAATATTATTGGATGACCTGTCGTGTATATGTACGACACAAAATGTTATATAAGTTAAATTAGCTGACGACGTGTCGTTTAATTTTAATATTATTGGATGACCTGTCGTGTATATGTACGACACAAAATGTTATATAAATTAAATTACCGAACGACACCAAAAAAAAAAATTAAACAAGAGGAAACACGCACAACACATATGACCAGACCTCTTATTCTCTTCACACAGACAATAAAAAAGCAACATGCAAGCCCGTAGCGCGCTCGCACACGCACAGTAATTTCCCTTAAAGAGATTATTAGTCATACAAGTTAGGGGGCTACCTCTGTGTCTACCGTGCCATCTCCGATCATGAGTGTTGTCGCTGTGGTGGTATGCTACCAACTTTCCCGTTGCTTTTTTGTTGTGTGTGTGTGAAGATAAGAAGGGAAGAAGAGGTTCGGTCGTGTGTGTTATGCGTGTTTCCTCTTGTTTAGCAATTTTTTTTAGTGTCGTCCAAATAAACGACATATCATTCGATAACATTATCGTAAAATGCCATGTCGTCCATTGATATTAAAGTAAACGACATGTCGTTTGTTAATTTCACTTAAATAAGAATTTTTAATTTCTTTCATATAAACGACATGTCATCCGATAATATGAAAGTAAACTGACATGTCATTTGGTAATATGAACATTAAACGACATATCGTTCATTAATTTCACTTAAATAAGACGGCATATCGTTTTTTTCACAGCTGCTCCTATATTAAAAAACCACACTACTCTGACGTCAGCATATTCTAACAGCACGTAACGGAAAGGTGGACTTTAGATACATTTTGACATCTTAGGATATACGAGTGATACATATGAAAAATATTGTAGCAAAATTGATAAAAGTGTCACTTATGGGTATACGAATGACAATTTCCCTAAATATTATGATTTTATATTGTACGTAATAATATTATTATAAACTATGATCTATAACTCTATATAAGTTTAAGTTAACAATTAAGTTAATCGTTGAGAAAAATTTATTGTTTTTATTGTTATTGTTAAGTAAAAAGAATTATAATACCATAGGATCTAACTTAATAGTTAGTGTTATATTATCTTATTATTATTAGTTTATCATTATTAAACATGGGATTGAGTTTTGAACTTTTGATTTTATTGAGTTTGACTAAAGGTATAAGAACTCAAATAAAATACATAAAATTAAAAAAAATATGCTAATAACTTAACATGCCTTCTTAAAAAAAAAAAAAAAAAAAAAATTATCGTACTTTTTTTTTTTAGGCACAGCACGTGTACTAAGTCAGACCCAAACAAAAAAAATTAAACACAACACACTAAAAAATAAATAACAGACACGACAGTACGCATGGACCATCCTGCCGGCTCAGGCCGATGGCCACCTTTAAATGCAACACACGGTACGCAAAAACGAAAAGAAATGCAATTTCAATTCATATCTCCCATTAGACGGGTGGAGCCCACAAGTAATTTCAATTTGAATTTGCAGGCTCACTTTACTGTGGGATTGATTGTGGATTTGTGGTGGCGAACAATGATAAGCACAGCTAGAAACTTCCATGAGGATTGATTGGAATCGAGGGGTAAATTTGTTTGTTGTAAAATGAATTTTAATACTGACAACAGAAAAAGAAATTCTTTGATTTTCTGGCCACAATTGCTGTCAGAGTTCCATTTCATGGTGGAGAGAAAGTCACTGAGGGCATATTTGTAATTTCATGTATAGCCCATGAAACTGCGGTAGGTTTTTATTTTAGGACACTATAAAGACTAAAGAGGGTGCCTTCGTGTCATGTGCACTCAAAACCCCGAATGCAAAGAGACCGACCCAGTTGAAAGCACTCACACCCAAATTAAACAAGACAACCAAAAGTCCCAAGACCAAGACATAATGGATGAGTACAAGGAGTTGGAGCTTCAAGCTTTTGACAAGTACAGCCTGAACAAGAATCACTTCCTCAAAAGGACTTTGCAACTTGTTGTCTCAGTCTCCATATTTTCTATGATTCTTTGCTACTCCTCAGGCTTTCCTCAACCCTTCCTTTCCTCATTCTTCACCCACACTCTCGAGAGTAAGTACGTGTTCCTCATTTGCAATGGAATCCTTGCTTTTCTTGCGAAAACCGGCTTGGCCTCTTGCAGCGGTACTTCGACATCAGCTTCTGCTTACGTTGCTGGTGATGGTGATGATGATTCTCAGCGTCTTTCAGCTTCTGATTTATTGCGAGATCAGCTGAAAGCATCCGTTGATGTTAATAATGAACTTCCTCCCGCGGCAAATGGTGCACTTGTAGCTGAAGCTGAACAAGAACAAGAACAAAGAGAATTATTTGTAGAAGAAGTAACACAAGAGAAACAAAACGACCAAGTTCAAGTCAGAGAAGGCACTCAAGTTTCGATGCTAGAAGACGAAGAACCTCTGATAGCAGAAGAAGAACCAATAGCACAAGCAGTAAATGAACCAAGTACGGATGAATTTAACAAGAAAATTGAAGAGTTTATAAGGAAAATGAAGGAAGAAATCAGGATTGAAGCTCAACAACGGCTTATTGCGGTATAACAGTCATTAATCTAAAATCAACAATTGCCAATCTGCTTTCTTTCCTTGCAGCTAGTTACACCTTCATGTTTTATCTTATAATTAGTCCTTTCTATTGTTGTCTGTTTGTAGAATTTTGATCCCTTCTTCTATGTCATTTTGTTTCTCTGAACCTCAAAAGATTTCTTTGGAAAGTTTAATGTGCATGCCTTGTAAACATTTCTTTCATGCTATATTTCTAACTACTTTTGCAATTAGCACTTCTTTAATAATTGTCTGTTGTTTTACTTCAAATTACATTAGCTAGATTACAAATTGAGTACCCATTATGAGTTGACAAGTTGATACTTGATTTCCTTGAATTGCAGTGAGAATCAAAATTATACCTACTATTACTTTGGATGATTCACGGCTTGAATTTTATGGAAAATACTAGAAAGAACGGCTTTATACGTTTAAAAAAGAAAAAAAAAATACATGAAGATTTGCTCACTACGATTCAATTATAATAACCAATTGTTCAAATCATTATATTTTCACACTGAAGATCAGAATGAAAACTAGTGTAATAAAGATACCTCTGCAAAGAAATATACCTGTGCAAAGAACATCTCCACTAACAAATATTGTTGTGCACATATACGATTTGAGCTTAACTAGATATCTCTTTGCCTCTTTCGTGTCATCCTTAATTTGATTCTTCCAATAGATATTGTGATGAATTTTCTGTTAAGATCCGTAGATTATAGAATGGAATCCTCCAGATCTAAACCTCAAACTCCAGAGAAACCCAACCCTATAATACATGAACCCAAAAAAAAAAAAAAATACAAGCACAAAATAAATTGATAGATTCCAAATAAATTAGAAAAGAAAAAGTTTGTTTGACAGTGGCAAAAATGAGAGCAAATCTTTATATGAAGACATAAATCTTTTTCAAATGAATGATTTTGCAAGACTCACAAAGATATGCACGCACTGAAAATAATAAAGAAGAACCAGGTTCTAAAGCCTATGCAAATTTCCAGGATTTGCTAATATCTTAATCAGGTATTAGAGCTCTTAAACCAGATTTAATACACCCCTTTCATTAAACAAACATATCTTAATCCATGGACAAAAAATATAATTATACCAAATGACCATCACCAACTTTCCATGTGCTTCCATGAAGCCAAACATGCCCCTATGGCCCTATCATGAACACCACAAGCTTTTGCTCATAATGCAATTTATTATAGCAGCCCGATGCTTTAGCAAAATGTGGGTTCATCCCAGGTTTCTTTAGTTTCGACCCTGGGACAGAGATATTAACAAAGCTTGTTTGAGATATACAAAATATGATCATGGTCATGGACACCAAAAAAAATTCAATTATAGAAGCATAATGCAAATTCTGAGAATGATAGTTTTTGGCAAGCTAAAGGACAATGAACATTATATATTTGACAGCAGATAAGTATTGCCATTTGTCATGAACCACTTTGTACAGATTGAAAACCTACCAGTCGATTAGGTTCTTACACTTATGTGGCTAGAGCTTTGCAGCTTTGTTTATTGATCTCTTTTGACAATATTTTATTTACAAATATCAGGGATATGGATCATGGTCACTTTATTATCGAGATTGAATTTGAATCATATCAAATGCATACCTGCAAAAAGTTGCAGGGAGTTGTGGAGGGGAGAAATAGAAAGGCTTCAACATCGCCAACTTGAAGAAACAAGTTCCATCCTGTCTGCAAATGGTGACAATTAAATTAGTCAACCATGCAACACTTGAAAAAGAAAAGTGTTCAATCATAAAAAGTAATGTAATGCTGATAGTACAAATATCAGTACAATTTTGCCCAAAACTTTAGAACTACAAAAATAGAAAATCATCCAGGTGGGTGAAAGCTAATCACTTTTTCTTTTTCTTTTTCTTTTTTCAGATTACAGTAAAAGCTAATCACGTGGTAACACTGAAATATGACAATATCATTTTGGTACACATGTTATGCCTTATTGCCATTCAATTTTTTGTTCCTGCAGATGCATAATTCAATACCAAATGGCTCAAGTTGGTAAAACTGAAACTTTATGGAGTTAAATTATTCATAGAAATGGCAAGTTGGCAGCGACCATTACCAAGTCAAAATGCCAAGCTGCTCCTCTATCAATTGGATCCTGAAGCTCATTTGGAACAAAACCTGTAAAATGGTGAAAACCTGCATCACAAAAGCTCAAGTGAAAAATACTTGCCGATAAATTTACAAAAGGTTGTGTGTAGCATATCCATCAGAAATTTTTGCCCAAGTTTTTAAACCAATAAACTTGTACTTAGCCTTGACCTTTAGAAACAGTAGACTACCTACAGCTGCCTGACTTCAACACTCTAAAGGGCAGAGAGCAGTACCTCCATATAATTACTATCCTAACTAAAGTGACTTATGTCCATACTATCTTACCATTAATTTCGCATCTGGAATACAGTGGTATCCTTAAAGTAACAAACATCTACGGAGATCATGAAGCCACTCCACAACATTCAGGATGTATAATATTTGACAGATAATTCTTGAAACAAATTGAGAAAACAAAAGTAATACATGATTACTTGCTGGACATTCCTTTATTCAACTTTCATCTACTTTCCCTTTGAATCAAAACAAGTAGCTTTTGTACAGTCAACTCCTGGACCACTACAATTAGGTTCTCCACACGAACTGAATCGAAGCATAATGAAGTATGCATGAAAAATCATTATACTTTAAAACATTATCCAAGCACATACTAAAAGCTGGTAAAATCAAAAGCGCAAGAGCATAATGAATTAAATTCACTTCTCTTCATTAATCCAAAAACATATCTAGAAACACACATTGGAAATTTACTAAAGTACACCACCTTAATAGAGCCCTATCCCAATCCAACAATCTTTGGAGCCTCTACTACCCTTTCACAATAGAAACCAGAATAACGGGTTGGCAGCAGGATGATAATATGTCTACTATTTCCTTCTATGTAGCCCCTCCCAATATATACATGTGTCTGTTTGAAACAAACTATGAGAATGCACTCATTCTAACCCTGCTGGCATCGCCAGATAACATTTTCATTTAACCATCTAAGTTTTTCACCAATTGGGTGATCACTTATCTATTTGCAACCATCCACACTTTCCATCGCAATAAAATCAATCAGTTGGTGAAAGAGTAAAATCCATAGCAATTCCATCACTCGCTGGCATATCTCTAACGTCATTAAGAAGTCTCGTAAGCTCTTTTGTTAATTCTTTACGAATAAAATCAGACCTCTCTTTTGTTACTGATGATTCTGCAAATAGACTTTCAGTAAGGGAATGAAATTCTTGAAGCCATTCTTCGTTCTGCTGAGCATCATGATCATAAAAAAAGCCTAAAGAGCTTTCACGCCGCCATCTTCTAGGAAAGTATTTCTCAGGAAGTTGAAAGTAGTTATTTGCAATGAAAACACGAAAAGCATGTCTGCAGGGTGTTCCTGAAGACTCAAATTCCTTACAAGAACAATGAAGCTGTTCATCATCTGGTATCCATATAACACGACGCTCTCCATCCATCTTCTTGAAATGGTGTACAACATATGTTCCATTACCCAATTCAGATGCACCATACTGCAAAGCTAGAACCAATTCACGTTGAAAAGCATTGAAGGCGAAAGGTGTAAGAGTCCTACGAGCTTGCTCTTCAACGGGGATGCATGTTTTCATATGCATATACTGCATCTCTTGACGTGGCTGGTTTTGTAGATTGGAAAAGAGACCAACCTGCAAGAATTCCAAGCAAAACTATAAACAATCTACACATGAAAATCAGTTCAAGCATTGCCGGAAAATGAAGAAAATGATATACCTGCTCAAAAAAGCTACGTAAACATGTTTGAGCAGCAAAAATTCCTTTCAAGAATGCATCTACAGACTTTGAATAAGCTGGCGTTGCCATCCGAGCAAGAAAATAGCCTCTTATGTAGGATAGTGCCCAAGATGTCCGGATAGAATAAAGTAAATCAATGTGCTTATCTGAACCAAGTCCAAACATGGAAACCATTTGACTCCATTGGAGTTCAAAATCTTCTGTACTCTCCACATGGCATAATGCATCAAACTCAGATTTGAATTCTGAAAACTGAGATCCCAGCGAGAGGGAGAACCAGCCAGAAAACTTGGGGAGAATATTACATACAGACATTACATGTCTAGTGTTCGGTAATGCACTTCTTATAGCATCTCTAAGCCCAGGATCAAGATCAGTTAGAATTGTCTTCGGACATCTTCCTTTCATAAAACGAACAAAGGTCTGCAACAGAAAGCCAAGATATAAAATTGCAAAATAGAAGATATACGAAAACACATTTAGTTTAAAAGGTTTTGGCAGAAAACCTGCAAGGCCCAAGCAAAGGAACGGAGTGTTTCATCCTGCAACAGAGCTACACCAAACAATATTGTTCTTCCGTTGCTGTCAATCCCAAGCCATGCTCCAAAAATCAGACCATAAGTTATAGACCGATAAGTTGTGTCAAAATAAACCACATCACCTAACATGGTGTATGCATGAATAGAGTCAGGAAAAGACCAGGCAATGTTCTCAACTTTATTGTTCTCATCGACTGTAAAATCATAAACAAAGTATTCATCTGTCTGGTTCGTAGCCTTGCAGATGTCTAGTAGTTCCATTGTGTCAGTCTCCCTTTTCTCAGTAAGTAAAGCATCATTTTCTTGAACCGCTCTTCTACGGTTTTGAACAAAGTTCCTGACATCCCTCTCCAGGAAAGGCAACTGTCCACCTTGAATCCCTCTCTCCAACTCCAACACCTTTACTATACGATGTATTGGAAACCCAGCTTTGGAAAGTAATAGAATTCTCTCTTGATCAGCCTCCTGAATCTTCCTGTAAGCAGGCAAGAATCTCACTTGATCACTTTCCAAAAGTTCATGATTATGAACATTACTAAATTGCACAACAAACCATTGAGAAACCCCTTCAACTACTTCCTTCGACAAGTACATCTTTGCATCGCATCCACACCGCACGGACTTCCTATCCCGATGGTGTTCACCACCAGGCTTCTTCCTCATAGGAGCAAACCCCGAACGATAACAAACAAAATCACGTTTATATACACCCAATTGGGGGCTCAATCTTGACCTTTCTTTCCTAACAGAGAACCCACTTTTTCTAGCAAAATTACCATAATACTCAAATGCATCATCATCACTTTTAAACACCATTCCTACGTAGGGCACAACCATAGATTCATTCAATGAATTTTCATCATTTTCAGCCAATTGAGATGCTACTGATGTCTCTTCAGAATCTCCTTCATGTGAAACATAACATTTCCAGTCTCCACATGGACATTGTTGCCTCCTCATCCATATATTTTTTGACGTAAGCAATGCCATCAAATCACACTATATATACACCTCTTTACAACCAAAGTTACTCAAATATCGAAGTCCCCCACTAGCATGCACTATAAACCCTTGAAAACAAAAAATTAAATTAAATTAAATTAAGAAGAATACATTGAAAAGGGTTAATTTGTTGTATCAAATAATTAACTTTAAGCATACCCATTAGAGCTAAGAGTTATTTATGCAACTAGGAATCAAATTTAATTGAGTTTTGTGTTCAAACTTACAGTAAAATAAAAACAAAGAGAGAAAATAAAAAAACTAAAAAAACAAAGAAAGGGCTTAAATTTTGATAAAATGAAGGTTTGCAAATGATTACATGAAATAACCAGCAGAGAAAGGAAAACTACTTACCAGTGAAAGAGACGGAAGGGCTTAAACCCTTGCTCTTGCAGTCTTGCTTGCTGCTGCTTCTTCAGCTCCTAAATTTCTTTTGTTTATAGGGATAATTATTTCAGGCTCCCTGATTTTTAAACAAATTCCATATAAAAACATATAACTTGAATTTTTTACAGGTTACGAAGCCATTAATCAAATCAATTACATAATATGTAGTTAACTGTTGTTTTACTTTAAATATATTGAACAAATAAATAAAATTCTTAGGTAAGCCGGTTTTGAAAAAAGTATGATTGTCAACTTTTCTTTTTTTTTAAATAATTCTAGCGCTAAGGATACAATACTTCTGCTAAGCTGGATTACAGGCTAGTAATTGAATAGGTATAATACAAAGACTAATGAGCTTGATATATAGATGGTGATTTGTTCTCATTTATTCATTCTACCGATCTTCGGGTGAAGTCAGAGTAAAGATTGTATCAGTTGATATATTTGGGTTAATTGAACGATCAATACCTAGAGGTTAAAGAGAATTCTTTTTAGTTGCAGATAAATTTATGTGTTTTTACCTGTATATTGTGTACTGTGTACTGTGTACTCCGTGTATGATGATATGTCTTGATGATGGTTTTGAGGGTATAGGGAATTGGATGTGAGTGGATGCTATTACCCATTGAGTAATACTCATCACACTCCTTTAATATCTTTATAAAACCCCATTTTTGTAATCATAGTTTTATGGCTAGGAGAAATTATGTTAAAGAACAAATCGTGAATCCTAAGTTCCTAACTATCTTTAAATGATTAAACCCTAATATATGATATAAATACTTTTTTTTATAAATTCATAATAATCTTGACTCGATGAAGAAACAAATTACTTTTGAAATAATATGTTTACCATCTGATTGTGAAGTATCTAAATTATTATTTATTTTATTTCTCAATCTCCGAAGTGAATGTGATTACAAATAGTGATTATTATTTATAGCCAATGAAGCATACCAATTGGTCGTGCATTTAGCAACACACTTAGGTGTTGTATGCATAATACCTTGTGAATGATTAGCGTAATGCACAATTTATAATATGTTATAAGAGGTGTGATACACACATTACAAACCATGTACCTACTTTTGTAATTCACTTCCTAAAGTCATTAGTGTGAAACACATAATATTTATTCTAGAGGGTAGTAAAACTCTATTGGAATATTTTGTCATTTTTTATAATTTTCATCAAAGAAATAGCTATAAATATAAAAAGGTGGGGTTTTTAAAATGACGTTAGATGCTCTGCTTAACCCATTTCGTTTACGGGTTGGGCCAGCTTGTCCATTCAACTGTTTCATATTTTCTTGGGCGGCCCACTCTTGAATTTGAAAGAAATAGTTGTGAGGAAAAACGACTTGAAATCGTGGTATGTTTCGGGTTTATATTGTCTTGGGCACCGTTTGATATAGTTTTTCAAATAGAGCTTATTGAAGTAAAACTTTTATAAATAGAACTTTTACTAAAAAAATTTTAGTTATTTGATTATCAATGAGAGCTTTTATAAAAACTTATAAAATTATTTTAATAGACAAGTTATTTAAAGTTATGTTGTGAAATGAATGAAATAAGATTTTGGAATAAGTAAAGGATATTTTAGATTTAATACTTTAAAAAAGTTTTTCAACCTCTACTCCCAAAAGTCCAAATTATGAACTTTTGTTAGTAGAGGCAAAATAGCTTATTTATTCTTCAAAAGCTCTACTTAAAAAACAATCAAACAACAACAAAAATTTTGAAAAGAGTTTATGGGATTTATTCTTATAGGAAGTTTCAATTGACGACAATTTCCTTGTACGTACGTTGGTCTCATGTTTGATACGATCAATATTAAAACTATGAAAACAAGATTACATTGTTTTGACAATATGTTATGAGAAGGCAATTAAAGATGTATACAGATGGAGGGAAATAGTTACAGTGGTTCAAATATATTTAATTTGTGAGCCTGTGTGTGTGCTCGCGTGTGTGTATATATATATATATATATGTTTCTAAGATTGAGATTGAGAGATAATGAACCAACCTCATTTATTAATTTATTGATATTTGTTACTGTTAGTGTGGCCCAAGCCAATAGGTTCGGGTCGCCCTGCTCCTGCCACATAATCTAGGAGTCCTTCACCAGCCCTTTCACCATGAGCTTCAGTTGCCAGCTGAGGAAGGCCACCAAAGGCGATTATTAACAGCAAGAACACGGTGGTTGATGCGAGAAGAGGCCAAAAATATGCCAGAATGGTGACCATACGGGGGGCACCATATGACAATAAGCCGAGAATCAATGAACCAACTATCGCTACACTAAATTGGTATCTGTATTGCATAAGCTTTTGCGTAATGTCCATGGTTTAGAAGAAGAGTATTACAACAACTGATCAGTACTACTGAAAGGTGATTATCATCAGCCCTCTCTCTCTCTCTCTCTCTCTCTCTCTCTTTAAGTAGTAGCACTTTTCTTTTTTTTTTTTGAATGCTGAAGATGGTGCACCATTCCAAATGTATTTTATTTATTTATTATTGTTTATGTTCAAAGCTTGCTTTGTCATTCTCTCTAAAAGTTTCCTAAGTAGCTAGATTCCTCTTGTTTCCTAAACAATCCACCCCCTGGTTTTGCCCATGTTTCTCTAATTACTGAAACACCCTTCTTCTTTTGACAAGCCAAGATTAACGTTGTTGCTAGATATCAACCACCACACAGAGACAGAGTTAAAGTTGTTGCCACGCATGATACAATTGAATTTGTGTTTTGGAAATGCACTTTTTGTAGTAGTGTTTCAAAACAAATTTTGGGCAGCGGGCGGTGAGCATTTTTGGTGCAATGGCAGAATAGTCATTGCAAGCAGACCGATGGAATGTTTTGGTATATATTCTTTGTCCACTTCTTGAATCGGAAGGCTACTTTTCCATTTTTCATGTAATGAAGAGTAAGGAAAGGCATAACTTCTTTTGTCTTCATTCTTCAATGTATGTGCTACCTTACCGTATCAGTTTCATCAACACATTGGCTCATCAGTGAAGAAAATGTGATTCATCGATCTTATTCTTTCATATGTTAAAGTTAATTAAAGCTATGGAAATTAAAGTATAACTTTGTGGGAGGATTTCTGATACCCATTCATTTATAATTTCTTATTCTTCCACTAGTGGATTTTTAGACTTAACTACTATGCTCTTGAAAGATAATTTAAGAACTTTTCCACCAAAAAAAAAAAAATCTACTCATCTAAAATTCTACACTCATAAATATTAAAAGAAAATCTACTCCACCCATGTCATTGGGGAGTTCGCTACCATTACTCAATTTTCTAATGCATTAGAGAAGTGGGGGGTGGTCAGGAATTTTATGAAGTGCTTATGCTTTAGTTTTAGTTATGCTCTCTCTTTTAAAGCTTTAATAAAATAAAAAGCTGGACCAACTGTTCCTGTGTAATCCACCCGAGCCCAACAGTTTACAGAACTTGTAGGCTCGCACGTAAATGGGCCCTTGAGCCTGACAGCAACCCATAACAGAGAGTTTATATTGAAACCATTACGCACAAAACACTGTTTTGGGTAGGTACGATTTTGAGTGAGCCGCTGAAAATGTCGAAACATTCCTAGTGGATTAAGTATGAAACTTCGGATACTTTATTTTCAAGTACTTACCCACCCAAAAACAACCCAGGGCACAAAATGAAGACAATTCCTTCAAAAATTAGCTTGAACCCACTTCCCATCACTTTCATCCAAACAAAATGGATTCTGAAGAATTCAATTAAGTTATAATTAACATGATATAAAACTCCTACAATCTAAGCTTAATTAAATCAAAAACTCCTCTTGACACTTTTGGTGCTCTCTGGGTCTGGTCATAGCCCTTATGATTTCTTTATTTCTAAGGCCCAATTGGGTGTTGTTGGTAGCGAAAGTAGACTCTTCCATTCTATTTGTCCTCAAAATAATTATATTTAAGAATTTGCCAAATGGCTAATAAGTGTTTGAATAAGCACATAGTAGCTGGACAGCTTCATCTAATTTTCTTCTATTCATTCATCATATATACTTTAAAGCAAAGATGTGAAGCGTTCTCAGTAGATTTTTTTTATTTTTTTTATTTTAAAGTTTGTTCTTGAAAGCCACTTTAGTTTGTCTCTTTCATGTAAGAGTCATCAACACCTCATTTTCATTTGTTTAGGTTCAAAAGTATGCTTGAGTGACGCCCACTAAGTTAATTTAAAGGCATGGTTTATGCAAGATTTAGCGCTTAAGAAAAACTTGATTAGTTAGTCTGAAATAAAAATTTCAAGATGGTTTTCTTTTTTATCTTGAATAAAAGCAGATATACATATCTTTCATTGACACTATCTTTGACAAAGAATCTTTCTAGGCATTCATTGCACTAGACTTGTTTTCTATTTAATATTTATGGTCCAAGTTATATAAATAAATAAACCATATGAGAATCAAATGACACTTATGGCAGTCACCAAACAAAAGAGAAAGGGCCTCAATTGATCAAATGGGTATGTAAAATTATGTGTAAAATTCCGCTTCTCCGGCTTTGGTTGGCCAGTTTTGAGGCCAACAAATGGCATATATATCAACCAATACACTTTTGGGGTACGTTTGTTGAATAATCCAAATGTATTTGCACAACTGGATTAGGTGAACGAATAGGTGGTGATGGTGTTACAAAAAATGACACTTAATATTTGCAATCAGAACCGTTGAGCAGAATAATTTATTTGTTTAAAATTTACAAGAGATAATGTTTTAGGCTTATCATTTCAGTTAAGAAACTAACAAGTTTTAAAATCAATATCATGATCACAAAAGAAAGTAACCGTTACTGTCAAAATGAAATAGCCGGCTTGGCCGGTTCTTATGAAATGTAACCATCGATATTGCTTCAGAGTAAGGGAAGAGCCTCCCTCTCTTTGCGGTCAATTCCTTGAAGGAATGGACTCTCTCTATCTTTCACACAAAACCCTCTTATAAACCCCAGCTTCTTCTTCTTCTTCATGCCATATTTTCGTGCAGTGTACTGAGATAGCCAAAAGATGGTTGGTTTTGATGAACTGAAACTTGGTGGAGTTGAAGAGCTCTCCCTTGCTCATCCTGATCCTGTTGTTTTAGAACTCAATCGTTTACAAAATCAGCTTAAAGGTTTTTCTCTTGTTCATAGTTCATGCTTTATGACTATTTTGTTTTTGAGCTGGGCTCCAACTTCCATGCACGTGCTTACTATTTTACATTATTCCAGAAAAGGATAGGGAGCTTGGGGATGCTCAGGGTGAAATCAAGGCGCTAAGAGCAACTGAAGTTCTGAAAAATAAGGCTATAGAGGAGGTACTCAGAATTTCTATGCAAGCAAATTTAGTAGTTTCAATTTGATATCCATATATGCACATCTAATAGTCGCATAGATACATCAGTATTGTGGAATCCAACGAGATGCTCTACAGCATGAAAATAAATAAATATACATATAAATGCATATAGGCTACTAATTAACTTTGGCCAAAATGTTTGTGTTTATGGTAAATTTAGTTTTGATTCTTTATTTTCTGCTTATACAGCTCAGAAATGAGGTTGGTAAGCTAGATGGGAAACTCAGAGTCACCCAAAATGTCCTGGAACATAGGGTAGGTCAAGGTCTAGCTGATACCTTTTGGAATTTGAAATTATTTTCGAGGCTTAACTTGTGAGGATATATTTTTCTGACATGATACATTGCAGAATCTTGAAATAAAAAAGGCAACAAGCGAGAAGAGAGATGCATTAGCTGCACAGTATGCTGCAGAAGCAACTCTTAGAAGGGTGCATGCAAATCTTAAAGATGATGATTCAGTACCTATTGAGTCTGTCATTGCTCCGCTGGAGGCAGGGATTAAAATGTATAAAAAGGAGATTGCTGCACTTCAAGAGGACAAGAAGGCTTTGGAACGTCACACTAAGGCAAAAGAGATAGCTCTGCTCGAGGCAGAGAAGATCCTGCGAAGTGCTTTGGAAAGAGCTTTGATTGTTGAGGAGGTTCAAAATCTAAACTTTGAGTTGAAGAGACAAATTGAGATATGCCAGGCATGATTTCCGGACTGAACCCATCACATTTGATGTACGTAGTAAGACTTTTGAATTATTAGCCAATTTGACATTACCATTATGCAGGAAGAGAACAAAATCCTTGAGAAAACCAATCGCCAAAAGGTCTTGGAGGTTGAAAAGCTTAGCGAAACCATTAAAGAACTTGAGGAAGCTGTTCTGGCAGGTGGGTCTGCAGCTAATGCTATTCGTGACTATCAGCGACAAATTACTGAACTAAATGTAGGTGCCATGCTTCTGTGTTGTGATTTTCAGTTCTGGATATCAGGTCTATTCAATGATCTTGTAAACTTAACATTTTCAGGAGGAGAAAAGGACCCTGGAGAGGGAGCTCGCCAGAGTTAAAGTTTCAGCAAACCGAGTAGCAACCGTGGTGGCTAATGAATGGAAGGATGAAAATGACAAAGTAATGCCTGTCAAGCAATGGCTGGAAGAGAGAAGATTGCTGCAGGTATTTCCCTTGTTGTAAAAGGTTCTTGGAACCCAATTCCTAATTTATTTATTTATTATTATTATTTTTTTTTTGCCATTTAGATATTCTAAAAGTTTCTTGGGCTTCTACGATATGTCTAGGCTGAGATGCAAAGATTAAAAGACAAGCTGGCTATATCAGAAAGAACAGCCAAGGCGGAAGCACAACTGAAGGTTAAATTCGATTCCTTTATTATGTTATATCTACAATAAGTTTGTCCTAATATTTTCACAGTCAGTGGAGTTTTCTGTGCTAATTTGAATTAATTTTAGGAAAAAATGAAGCTAAGGCTGAAGACTCTGGAAGAAGGCTTAAAGCACGTGTCAAGTTTCTTGGGCAGTCCTAATACATTTTGCGGGTCACCTAAAACAGAAAAATCCTGTAACATTATTTTGGGGTTCTTAACAGCTAACGGTGGATTAAGGAAGAGATCAACATCACAGCCAAGGGCTTCTACTATCAGTAGAAACTCTCTATTGCAGCAGCCAAACTCAGAAAATGGAACAGTGGATGGTAATGCTACTGGAGGACTAAAGCGAGCCGATAGCTTCAAAAAGAAATATGCTTCTGGAGAAAACGTGCTGAGGAAAAGCATATGGCCATCGAAAAATAAGGTTGTTGATAGCAGTTGTGGGAAGGAAAATACTCAAGTGAAGGAGAACAAAGACAATAATGTTGATAAGTTTAAAATTGGTGTCACAGACGTCTCAGTAGAAGTCAAAAATAAAGTTGGTGGCAATGACCATGAAGTTTCTCAGAACAAGGGAAATCCCAACCCTGACAAAGAAGATGTGGTTTCTGGGTTTCTGTATGACAGACTACAAAAGGAAGTCATACATTTGAGGAAGTTTTGCGAGTCTAAAGACAGTTGTTTGAGTGCTAAAGATGAAGAAATCAAGGTTTGAAGTGTTGTTTCAATTATATCTTCTTTCTCACCTAAGTAGTTAAAGCATGAGGTATTAATTGTCTAAACTTCCTTTCATTTCAGATGCTCATGAAGAAGGTTGATGCATTGACAAAAGCCACTGAAGCTGAGTCCAAGAAAATTAAGAGAGAAGCAGCAGCTAGAGAAAAGGAAGCTATGTCTGCGAAACTGGATGACACCAGAAAAATCAGAAGCACAAGCTCTTCTAGAAGGTCGGTGAAACATCCATTTAAGTTTAAATGTCCTTTTTTTTTCCTTTCTTAAATTTCTTTTGTTCTCTGTTGTTTTCTCTAACATTCTGGATGGTTTAAATTGCAGCAGGGTAAACAAAGCACCTTGAAGCTTCCGTTGGAAGGTTGCATGCTTCAGGAATTCGTTTAATTCATTTCTGCTGATTTTTCATTGTAAATAAGGATTATTTTACAAATTGTTGGATAGTTGAATAAGTTATGACTAAAAGAAGATTGTGAGAGAGTGAGTAGCTGACAGTGCGATTTCATAGGAGTGTGTTGAATTGTGTTTTCAAATGATTGTGTATGCAATATGATTTCTGTCGATTATTTGAGTAAAATATGACTTGTTTGTTATACATAGACCAAATGATTTGAGTTCAGAAACAATTTTCCTGAGAAGAAATTTTCCATCGTACCAGATCAAACTACGCCCCGGAGTAATTGCGTATACGTTATGCTGAATCCATTTCGTGGCATTCGCATGTTAAGATTTAAACAATACGAGCATTAGTTTTCCTAGAAATAAAGAGCAACACTAGAAACAATCTCAGGATTATTATAACCACAAAATAATCCTCAATTACAGCTAAAAAATTGCTATAATGGAGGAAGTAGATCGAAGCAATGACACAATTAAATAAAAAAAAATACACCCTCCTGCTCCTGAGCAGCTACTTTCTACAATCTAGCGAACCATACAATAATTCATCAACGGCATTGTGACGAGGAAAAGCTGATTAAAAATTGGGCACTTCCGGAATGGAAGCTAAAGATGGATGCCATTTCCTACACTGTTTCATAAAATTATCAGAAAATTGAACAGAAACTTTTCCACACTGGAACTTGTTTGCACTTGTCAGCAGTAACTCCAACTGCTGCCTTGTGATCACAATCTTCACCCTCTCCTTTTTAACCTCCTTTGCCTCAAGCTTGGTATCTCGAGGCAATGGTGAATACGCCTTATCACGATGCTTTTGCAACTCTTTTTCTCTACCAGTCAAAGGAATAACTCTTACTTTCTTGTGGGAATTGCAGGACAGAATTGGCACCAACTTTCCCATTTTGCATTCATCATTTGAGTTTTTATTCTTAGCAATTTATATTGATGCTTTTAATTTGTTTTCACGTTGACGGCAACCTAACGTGCAAAGTGGAAACCCACATGATGATTCATTATGAATTAGTGAAGAATTTTATTCTAAAGAAATGCCAAGTACATACTTCGGTTTGCTAAGTAACATTATTTACAGGGTTCTGAATAAGCAAGTCAATGAGGGGACTGTTTACAAGTTTGTATTAACTAAGAATAATAGATGATGTGGAATATATAATAACATTGTTTATATCCACAAGGTCAAATGTCTGTGCACTGTTCATTGTACTTTGCCCTTTGAGAAGTATTTAATAATTCGGAAGTCAAATTTCTGTCGGTTTTTTTAGGCTACCAAAAAGTCAAAGTTTTTGCATTTTGTTCTCTTCAATTATTGCATTTTTTTAATTTTCTTTCCTTAAAAAATGCTAATAATTTGAGAGCTTGGGTGGCGATGTTTGGCTCAATGGCCATTTGAAGTGCAAATCAATAATGCTTTCACAATTAGCGCTAGTAAGCTTCCTATCGTTAGCAGTTAGCACTGACCGATTATTTTCAATACAACTTCACAAATCCAGTAGCAAATAAGAAATTTACATTTCCATAATTCCATCAGCTCTGTATATAAAAATTCAAAGTACAAACAAAAGTTATGGTCTAATAGAACAAAAATTCTCTCTCTATCAAGAGAAATATTGCCCAGAACATTAAAAAAAGGGAGTTTGAGATGGTGAACACGTCATTGCTAAGCATACAGGCTGATTCTGGAATGCCAGACACTTACTAGGCAGTTACCTCGGCAGTAACTGATACCAGTGAGCTTCTAGACTCCAACCATGACTTGGCTGCAGCCTCTGTAGTCAAAAACCAGCCAACCTTGTCTGGGGAATCATGAAAAGGAGCATTTAATTCCTTCAAATGTGACTCGAGAACACTTGCTAATCCTTTGTCTGAGTACTTGTGTTTCCCGTGCCCAGTATTGATACCAAGTAATGGCGGAAACTCTTCTCCAGATTCCAGCGCTTTCGACAGGTCATTTATCCAAATATGTAATGCGGTCAGTGCTGCTCCAAGCGAGAGACTCTTCAGATGTAAAGACCACTGAGTCGGAGACCTGGATTGTATATCTGTGTAAATCTCCAGTGTAAGCCCCAGTTCTAAAAGCGTACATGCGTTTTCCAACAGGTTAAGATTGACACACAGATCAATTAAGCAATTGCAGTAAGCCTTTTTGACATCATTGCTAATTGAATTAAAGAGTTCAGTTGCTTCCTTTTTGAAATCCCCTTCAGTGCCTTGCTCCTCCAATAGAAGCTTAACCACATACCCAAGCTTTGAACTGGACTTCTCAACACATTCAACAAGCTTACCAAGCTCCTCCTTCCGGGTTTGAGTCAGCACATTCAGAAGACAGCCGCAGAACCGATCGTCAGGAGTTATGCCCAACTCTGGCAGTCTGTTGAGTGCCCTCACAACATCATCAGTGCGCTGGGCCTTTCCATAGCATTGGATAAGTGATGTTAGAATAAAGAGATTAGGCTCAAAGCCCGCTTCCAACATCTCGTTCAACATGGCCTCTGCCTCAGAGACCTTCCCGCTGCATGAACATATGGTAATCAAGGAAGAAAATGTCCAACTGTCAGGCTGGCAATTTTCAAAACTCTTCATGTCTTCAAATATCTCAAAAGCTTCATCAGTGTACCCTACGTCAGCACACATGGCCAAGAGTGTATTATAAAGAGTCACACTCAACTGCATTCCCTTATCCTTCATCTCTCTATAAACAGAAAGAGCATCCTCACCATATCTGGCCCTCCCATAAGCCCGCAACAGAGATGCATACGTGTTCCAATTTGGGGAAAGTCCATTGTTGGTCATCTCTTTGTAAATAGTCTTCACCTTCCAAGGCCTCTTGGCTCTTCCCATTGTGTCCAACAAATTGTTATATGTAATTATATTCGGCTTAACACCTATCGCCTTCATTTCTTCATAAACATTCAAGCACCCATCAAAATTACCCGACATCCCATGGATCTTAATCAAAGTAGAAAAAGTATTAGGATCAATACGCCATTTCTCATTCCTTGCCCTATCATACAAACCAAAAGCCATTTCCACATTACCAGCCCTCCCGTATGAATCAATCATAGACGTGTAAGTAACTGCATCAGGATCACATCCAAAACTAGGCATCCTCTCAAACCACTCAACAGCCTTGTTAGGCAAATTATTCATCCTAGCACAACTAATCAAAGTCGAAAATGTAACATTATCTGGCTTAACACCACGGTCAAGCATTTCATCAAACAACTTCTCGGCTTTATCCAAATCTCTACACTTTCTAAACACTTTCATAGTCACGTTGTAAAGAATCACTTCTTTACTAGCTTTCAATTTCTTAGTAAAATATGTCAACGCAAGCAATACGGTATCTGGGTTGGTCATGTTATTAAGAACAATCACACAATCTTGCTCTAAGAAATCATCACCTAAACAACGCAAAACACTAAAAACATCATCTTCAGTCGCACTACAAGAATCCAAATCTGCAGCAAGTTTAACAAGAGAAGTGTACCTCGTATCATAAGATTTTTCCTTCAACTTGGAAGCTCTTGGACTTTTGGGATTGACCCAGATGTAGCTTTTAGAAGAAGAACCAGTTTTTCCATGTGGGTATTGAGGAGTTTGCGAATGCTTTGTAGGGTTTGAGCTCTGGGTTTCTTGCAATGAAACGCGGCGTTTTTGGAGAGAGGTTTTGGAGTGAAATGAGGGAGAGTCGTTGCGTTGAAAAGAGAAAGTGAAGGTTCTTCTTCCGAGCTTTGGAGTTGAAAAGAGAGAACAAGTTGAGTAGCAGAGATTGGAAGCCATTGTTCGACACTCAGCTGAGGCCGAGTTATACCGTCTCTCTCTGGGCACTAACAATGGCACCACCCTTATCAACAACAGGCGAGAAATTGGATTGGGCTTATTCAAGCAGGCTATGTGGATTGGGCTTACATGATGAGCCCAAATAACAAAATTGGGCTAAGTAGCCCGGGGCCCAGTAAATTGAGTGAAAGGACTCCCAGTCTGCCCTCGTCAAGCTGTTGAGTATTTAAATCATGTTCCAACTTAATTAAAAATATCAATGGCTTCGTGAATTTCTTCATTAAAAAAAAAAAAATTTCAATGTGTTGTTGAATAGTGATGATGCACATGGACATGAGTGAGTGACCGAGTACGAGGCAGGTAATAGCCTTAGCCTAGGCATTATTAACCAATGATAACCAACCAGATGCACCAACCCTGCCGCGGATAACATGAAATGGAAGTAGCTAGCAAGCATTATTAGCGCATATATATATATATATATATAATCATTCTCAAGTGCGGATGTCTTTATTTTTTTTTTAATGCAAACACACTTTAAAACCGCGCGGTTTAAGAGAGTTAATTTTTAATGAACTCTAAAATCGTGCAGTTTAAAATAGTTAAAACTTAACTCTTTTAAACCTCGCAGTTTTAAAGTGTGTCCACATGAAAAAAAAAAATGAGGGCGCCCGCATTAGAGAATGACTATATATATATATATATATATATATATATGGGGGAGGATCAATGGACCCTTAAAATTACACTTATTTTTACACTGATTAATAGGAGAGAGAAAATATAAGAGGAAAAATATTTTGGGTGTGGTCCATATATATATCACATCCATTAATTTACTTAAATCTAAGAACTAATAAATGAGTGTAAAAAAAATATAATTTAAGGGTCCATTGATTCTCTCCTTTTATATATATATATATATAATATGATATCGATTTCTTTAATTTGGCTTTAATGTCCATTAATTTATACATCTACCTCTAATTCGACTTCTACTTGTACTCCACCACAATGGAGTATGCATGCCATTAAAATTTCCAATTAAGTCATTTTCAGCATTAAAAGAGAGGACCACGATGATGTGGAAATGTTACCCACCAGCCATATATGATATATGGAGCTGTCATCATTGTTTCATTATCCATTATTCCAATTACCCTTAGCCCCCGTGACTTTCAGTTTTCTGTACATTCAATAAGTTTGTTTTTTAATTCTCGTAACTCCGTCGTCTCTACTTTTTTTCTTTTGGTATTCAAAGAAGTGAAGGAAAATTAAAAGATTTGTGTAAAAACCCCTTATCATGAGCTATATATAAATTGAACAGTGAACACTTCGTATATGTCTATACAGAGAGAGAGAGAGAGAGAGAGAGAGAGAGGCAGGGAGAAAACCGACAAATTATGAAACGATCAACATCAAGAAAAGTATAAAACGCAACAAAATATTAGATTATGAATAATAATAATAATAGAAATACATGACATGCACAAATATAATATCATGCAGTAGCAATTAATTAATATGATTCATATGATTGCGCAAGCTGAAGGATTTTCTTCCGAGAGACAATCAGAACGGTATCCGTAATACTTGCTGCTGCCACCCCAACTATCATAAACTGGCCTTCCGTAATAACCGTCGTAACATATTATCAGTGGCGGTCCGTCACGGTAACAAGGGCCCCCCCGGTGCCCCCCATAACACTCGGGGCAGCATACCCCGAATGGGTAATAAGGGGGCGGGTAACCCGGTACCACCGGGTCCGGAAGTTTGGGTGATGCTGGTGGGCCAACCTTAGGTTCTTTCTTTTTATCTGGCTGATCTTTCTCTTTTTTCTTCTCAGGCTCAGGCACCTTATCTTTAGGTTTCGACTCTGCTTCTTTTTCTTTTTTCTTCTCAGTCTCAGTTACTTCTTTCTTCTTTTCCGGCTCCTTCTGATCAGCAGGCTCCTTCTTCTTCTTCTTCTGATCATCAGGTGATTTGATTTCAACGCTCTTGATTACACCATCACCCTTGCAGCATATCTTGTCCCTCATCTTTTCGGGACAGCAGCAAACGACTTTGATTGTCACTGTGTTTTGCTTCTCATCGTATATCTGGTCTTGTATTTCTCTTGTTCACAAAATTCAACACAACATACATATATATATACGACCCTTAGCTTACTGATCATCGATAACATTCATTTTTCATTTTTACAATATATGTGTGTGTGTAGGCATAGCAGAGAAATTCAATTAAATTACTTACGAGGGAATTTGCATAGTACTTTCTTGACTTTCTTATAGCACTTTGAGCACTGAAGATCAACCTTCAGCACCATTGTTGTAACCTGCAGGAAATTAAAGTGATCATCGTAGCCAGAGATATTAAATTAAATTAAATGGGGAATGATCAATTTGCAAACCTTGTCAGGCATGGTCTTGTGTCTTGTGATCGGATCTGAACACTCGGCTATTGATGATTAATCGTTTGACGTTATATTATTGAATGAAATGACAACAGATATATTCTAAGTGGGAGCCTTCAAAAGTCTTGTAAATTAAGCCAAAAACTATATACATCTTAAGAAGATGTCACACTCACATTCACATACATATGCAGTGTTAGTTGTCAAAGCAAACAAATTTGGGGTCGTCAGACATGTAGGTAGAATATTAGGTATACATATCGCAAGTTTCTTCTTAGTACAACTGTTAAAATTTAGAACACCGCTACTCCTTTAATTATCCTTTAATTTCAGATTTCTTTTTTATTTTTTATTTTTTTGTACATTAAATTTAATTTTTAATCAATCTCTCATTATATAGTGAGTCAATCACAGTTCAGTCGTCGTCCTCCGAATATTCTAATTAACTTATATAAAATTTTTAACCTTCAATTTACCGCACTTATAAATTTTTCTGAAAGAGTTTATTTACTCACATCCTTTCGGCTTTTAACAATCTTTTACGATTTTTTTTTTCTACCTTTAAAGTCAGTTTTTTGAAAAAAGGAAAAAGTCGACATCTTTTTCGTTATAACCTAAATATTTAATAGCCACGAGTTAATAAAAAGTCAAGGACTAGAACCTTCTCAAGGAGCTCCAATTTCAAACCAAAGATAGATGGGAAATTCAATATTTTATTGAATAAGTCATAATTGTAAGCAGGTAATCAAATGTATATAATTGATTATTTAATTTTGTCTACTTAACCATCTGTCTTGTTCTGCATCTTCTTCATGTTTTTTTCTTCTTTTTTTTCCTGATTGGCTAAATATGTTAAATATTCGAATAATCCAAATTATAATTTATCTTAGTTAGAAAAGAATCCAAATCCGATGCCACACAGACGGGCTAAATCTGTCAGCGTAATCTTGGATTTAAAGCAAGAATCTTCATGCAAGGAAGGAAATCAACAAGATTGAGAATATGAGAAGAATAATCTCATGAAATCATTGCATAATTATGTAATAATTCTTACCATGTGGAGTGTCGTGCACTGCATATAAATCGCAGAGCTCTTGTACAAAGAAATACAGAAAATAAGAAATCACTCTTCTAGTACAACTCTGTCTAGCTATTTAATTTCTTTAGAATTTTAACTATCTTCACCATTAGCATCCTGTCTTCCTGTGATCGAGCGTCAGTAGTAATTGATGTGGAAATCTTAGCCAATCATTAACGTAAGTTAGTTTTCTTATACACTACTTTTAGTTAAGTTTATGTAGAGGCTGTTATACGATGTTCAAAGAATAAAACAATGCGTGCATTAAGTAAGTTTTTTCGCCCTCAAGTAGACTGGATAAAGGTCAATACGGATGGTTTTTTTGAAGGAAAATTAATCCTGGTCCTTCGGCGTGCAGGACTATTTTTCGTTGTTATGAAGGCTCCTAACTTCGAGAATTTCACTATTTTTAGGGCAACAAATAGCCTTCTGTGCATAACTTTTGGCAGTTGATCATGCTGTGAGAAGGGTTTCAAAGAATTTGTGGTTGGAATTAATGCGACACAATGTTGGTTATTTTGCTTCTTTTGAACCCTTCTTTGCGATATATATTTGCCTATACCTTTCGTGGAAACAATAGTGTGGCGGATAAATTGGCTATTGCAAAGATTTTTCCTGTTTGGAATCACACGTCGGGTGACATTAGGAAGCTTTCTCAGAAAGGATGCTAATGGACTTCCTAATTATAGATTTCATTAATTTTTATAAATTTTGTATTTAGGATTAAACACAATGAAGATTTGTTTATTTAGTGGAGGAACGATGAGGTAAGCCATTGATAGGTTCAGCAATATGGAGAGTTGGGGAAGCTTATCTAGAGTGCTAGGTGAAGCTCAAAAGAGATCATTAGGAAAACGAAGGATAGCTCATGTGAGCTTACATATGAATATGATTTGGACTTCAAATTGTAAATATAGTAAAATAAACACAAATTTAGAGAGCATACATAGACAAACACAAATTTAAAGAGCATACATTAAACTATATGGTTTGGTCTTTGGCCTACATTCACGTGAGCAATGCATCTCCAATCCACTATATAAATAAGAGATTACATGAGATTTTTACATTATCAGAAATACATAACATGAACTAGATGTCTATATATAGAGATGCGGCTGTTGTTAAAGATAGAGATGGTGAATAAATATATAGAGCCAGAGTGATGACAATATACGGTGGAGGAAATGATGAAGATGAAGTATAGAAAATGGGAGAAATAGTCTCCAAAAAACAAAAAGTGGGCGATGATCCAGGAAGGAGGTAGAGGAGTGGAAAGTTCCCTCTCCATTTTCAAAAATATGGCATTTATGTAGCAGAGACTAGTGGTAAGGAGAGTGGATAAAATTTTAGAGTTCGACGTCATGCTTAAGTTAAAAAAATGAGAGAATATTTTTAGACTATATGTTACATTTAAGAAAAGGAATAAAATTACTCTTTCCATGAATATCTTTCAAGCATCCTATCTAGACCATAAATTTTAAAGCTCATGTATTGAAGTAAATTATTGCACATGACATCTTTATATTGCTCCAAATATTGTGTCTACATACTGTATCGTCTATGTGTCCTTTATTTATAGGTCCGGAAATCATCCCGAACACTAATACGGATATTCATCACTTAGCAATGGAATGAAATATCGAGATAATTTAGTTACATTTAGTATTTTTGTTTGGATTTACTAATATATTTTCCTGCTTTATACCACCCCACAAAATAGGAAAGAAGGAAATAAATGAATCTAATCTATTTGGGTTGGGTTCCCAGAGGCCCGATCCAGTTAAATACTTCACGAAATTTGTATTAAAAGGTCGCGGAGACAAAAAAAAAAAAAATTAGTAGCAATTAAACCATAGGAGTAAAACCTCCTCAAAGGATCACTCAAATATTAAAATCACCGAATGGGATTTCATTAAAGTAATTGAACAATTTTCTAATTAAGTTAGCACATGGATTTGAACTGGAAATGCATGCATGACCATGTGTATGTGCTCAATCCAATTGGATTTAGATGGGTACCGACCAACAAGGCAGCAGCTTAATAATTAATAGTAAGGAATTTAGAATTTTGTATACACATATTCCTTTCCATCTCGGCATGCATCTGCTTTCATCTCCGCCTTCATTTTCCTTCTAATATATAGTCAAGTACACTAACTATATATAACAAAAGTGAAATGATGCGCTGATTTTTGTTCAATGTAGCAACTAGCATATATAAGATTCGTGTGTAAAGTTTATACATAAAGCAAAAATTTAACACTTAAGAGTCAGTTTGATAATGTTTTAGCTTTTAAAATTATTATTGTTAATTGTGTTGTATTAATAATCAGTTGTGAAAAGAATTAATTAAATAATTAGTAAAATTTATTTTTAAAAATGTTGACAATATGGTGGAAGAAATGATAGAGATGAAAAATAGAAAATGGAAGAAATAGCCTCCAAAAAATAAAGAGTGGATGATGATCCAAGAAGAGGTAGAGGAGCCCCAAATGGAAAGGTCACTCTATTTAAAAAAAATATGGCATTAATGTGACAGAGGCTAGTGGTAAGAAAATTTGATAAAATTTTAACATTAGATGTCAGGTAAAAAAAATGAGAAAACATTTTTAGGTTATATATCACATTTAAGAAAAGGAATAAAATTATATATATATATATATATATATATTACTATTCTTTCCACAAATATCGTCTTATCTTGACCATAAATTTTAAAGAAAAAAAAATAAATGAATCTAATTCATTTGGGTTGGGTTTCCAGATGCCCGATCCAGTTAAACACTTCACGAACTTTTGTATTAAAGGGGCCTCATTGGGAACCCGTCGCCCGTCGCGGAGACAAATTTTCCATTCCCATCATCACCGGTTGTATATTAACTAACATATTGCCAATAATTTTACTGTATTTGAAAGTCGACTCAAATATTAAAATCACCGAAGGGGAGTTCATTATAATAATTGAACAATTTTCTAATTAAGTTAGCACATGGATTTGAATTGGAAATGCATGCATGACCATGTGTATGTGCTTAATTCAATTGGATTTAGATGGGCACCGACCAACAATGCAGCAACTTAATAATTAATAATAAGGAATTTAGAATTTGTATATACATATGATTCCTTTCCATCTAGGCATGCATCTGCCTTCATTTTCCTGTTAATTTATAGTTTACTTAGTTAAATACACTAACTATATATAACAAAAGTGAAATGATGCGCTGATTTTTGTTCAATGTAGCAACTAGCATATATAAGATTCGCGTGTAAAGTATACAGAGAGGGTCCATGCATGCCAAATAACAAGCGAAAATTTAATACCTAGGCTAGATTGGTAAAGTTGTAGTTTTTAAAATTATTGTTGTTAAATGTTCTGAAGTAATAATTATTTGTGAACAGAATCAGTTAAATATTTGGTAAATTTATTTTTAAAAGTATCGTGGATTTTAAAAGCAGTCATATGTATTTAGTAAATTTTATTGTTCAATTGCAGTAAGAATATAAATGACTGAAATGAATATAATGATAAATAAAATTTACTTACACATTTATAAATATGTAAATAAATAATTTTTTATTGTGTACATATAATAATTTATAACCAAATTAAATATTTTTATATTATTAATTTTATTTTTTATTTGTTATCTTAATATAATTGGTAATAATAACAATTTCTTTAAATGTAATGATTTTATTTTCTAATTGATAAGGATAATTTTAGATTGGGAAAAAGACAGTGAGCCCCCTAACATTTGGGAAAAGGGACATAAAACCCCTTAACGTTTTAAAAAAGATATATAACCCCCTTTCCGTTAGTAAATTCTATTAGTTTTAACATCAAATTTATTTTCAATCTATAATTACTATATATCCTTATGATAAATAAATCAATATATTAATTTAAGACACGTCATCGATGACGTGTATAATGAAATCAATAATTTTTTATTTAAAACTTAAAATTGAGATGCAATTACCTTTTGCCCAAATTATTCACTTTAAATTATTACTAATCAAACCAAATTTCATTAAACCCTTTTTCTTTGAAAAATCAAAACCACTGCACTAGATTGACATGACGGCAATGTCTATAGTGAGAGATAGAGTTCAATCTGTTCTCAACCAGAAGTTTTGGTTAGTACCCATGCTCATCATATTGCAATTTTTTATTTTATTTTTTTATTTTTTTTTGTAATTTTTATTATAAAAATAAATATAAATGAATTCATTATCATGAAAATATTCTATGTTCAAACATTGAACAAGAATTATAGGATTTGTTTTTAGGCTTCTTAATATATAAATTTTTTATTTTTGGGATTTTGGGTATGTGGGTGACTGGGTTGTTTGTCGTGGTACTTTGTTTTGGTGTTGAAAATTAGTGGATCTTTAATAGTTTATTTTGGTTTTCAGATGAGTGCTAATGAATTGGTTAATATTTATTGTACATTTGATTAAGAAATCGATTTTTTTTTTTCAATGGTTGGTCAAAAGAACTATTCCAGCACATGGTAGCTAGATGACAATTGCTCGGTTTTTCTCCATCCTAGGGTTGATATTGATCATCAAGTTTTTATATTATTCTTTACATTTGACTTTAAAATCTAATACAATTAATCTTCTATGTCTCCTTCTTCTTCCTTATGTTAGCAATGTGCATTTCATTCTTAACATTATCAATGAAATGCTCGTACTAATGTGCAAAATTGCAGATGGCAAATCGAACGAATTTGATGCAGACAAATTATTATATTGATTTATTTATCATAAGGACATAATAGTAATTATAGATTGAAAATAAATTTGTTGTTAAAACTAACGGAAAAGGGGTTATATATCTTTTTTTGAAATATTAAAGGGATTTATGTCCCTTTTCCTAAATGTTAGGGGGCTCACTATTCTTTTCCCTTTTAGATTTTTATAAAATTTGTGAGGATATATATGAAATTGTATTAAGTATAAAACTAAGGTAGTGTTTGTTTTTTTGTGTGAAATCTGAATGGGTTTGAATTTCGCTGAAGTTTGATTGGGTTTGAATTTAGCTGAGGTTTGAATTTAGCTGAAGTTTGAATAGGTCTGCATACATATATCTAAATGACATGTTTGTTTATCTTTTTTCAATATCTGAATGTAAGTGTTAAGTTTTGTTTTTCAAAAGAAAACATCTGAAATATGATATTTTGACATAAATAACCTCATAAATATTAACAGTACTTATATGTACTGGATAAACACATGACAAGTTATAAATAAATTATTTGATTAGTAAATTTTTTTATAATGTTTACCTTAACAAAGCATAAGAAATATAATATATCTCTAACACATGTATTTTTTTAATTAATATATGATACTTTTAATGTTTTTTTAGTATTTTATATTGATATTTTTTCTTGTTAATTACATAGGTCAATCAAGAATTATTTAATCATTTGAATTAAAATTAATGTATTAAATGAAATTCAAAATCTATCATAAAAATAGTAAATATAAATACAAATAGATAGACATATTATAAAACACATTCACCTAAAGTTATATTATGCTTAAATTATCATTCACAAAAAAAAAAATTGAATACACGTATATAAAAAAAAGGGGATAAATAAAAAAATAACAAAAGGATAATTTATATAATAGGAAATAAATTTATTTAATATGGGTTTTAATGAGAGAAAATATTAAAGTTTCAATCAGATAAAAGTCAAAATATTTAACTTTTTCCATTTAGACATAAACATCTTATAACCAGACATAAGTGATAGAAAACAAACAAAATAAAAACTGTAAATATATCAAAATAATTAAGATTCAGACTTCAGACAAAAAACAAACAATCTCTAATTCTCAAAATAAATTTTTTTAAAAAATTACACATTCCTTTTCAAATTATGTTATAGTTTATAGGATGAAGTGAACTTGCCAAATGTGATTTTTAAAAAAATTACTAAACAATAAAATTAATTTTTAATTTTTTAAAATTACTTTTAAACCTCTCAAATGCTGAAAAGACCCTAGTATCAATCAATATCGGAAGGGGAATATTGTCTACTGATTTTAGTTGTTGTGCTGTGTTTTAATTTCTCCATTCATTTTATTTAATTTCGGATAAATAATGGCTGTAGCCTCCCCATGGCATATTTTCAAGCTCGGCCAGGACCAATCAAGCGTAATCCGTCGCCAAACAAATTATTGTCAATTTGATGCAACAAGCTGGGACCAAACTACACATTACCCCACATTGCTTTTCTTGTACTTGCGTAATGTTTCCTTTTCTTGCCATAGAAGCGTGTTCGAAATGGTTTCCTTTTCCTTACTTTAATTTCTTACTAATTTTTTCTTTCAATAATATTAGGAATCCCAATATTTGAGTCCCACCTTAAGTTATAATACTATGTGTTACTCATATATTAGATGATATATTTTACAATTAGTAAAATTACCTAACCACTATCCAATGGATGAATGCTACATCAATATATTGTGATACCTAACATTACTCTTTTTCTTTTAAAAAAAAAAAGAATTAACCCCTTAACAATTAACCCCTTCAAAATTTTTAATTTGTTTGTTAAATATCTGAAGTCTGAAATTTTATTACTTTTAGACATTTTTTAAAATATGCTTGTTTGTCTTTTGTAACTTATGACCGATTTTCAAACATGTACGTCTGAATAGAAAAAGTAAACTTTTGTGACTTTTATTTGAATGGAAAAATGTCTGAATGACAAGTAAATATTATATTCTAAAAATATCTCTATAAAATAACTTATTTCTTAAACTATAAAATCTAATCATTTTTTTTGTTTTAATCTATAAGGACATAAATGTCAAATAACCAAGTTTAAGATTTTTTTTTTATTATAAAAACAAACAAGTTGCACTTATATTCATATATTATAAAAAGAAAAACAAACATGTCATTCAAATTTTCGTATTCAGACCCATTCAGACTTTAGAAAAATTCAAACCCAATCAGATTTCAGATAGAAAAACAAACGCTACCTAAGTTAGTTAAAATATTTACACAACCATAAAAGGACAGTAGTTATTGTTGGGATTATGTGCTCTTTAAAGCATATTGATTTTCTGATTAATAAAATATTTGAGGTATTTATTCAGATATCTTAATTGCATAAATATTTTGAAAAAGGTCCATTTAATTATATTATATGTATTTATGTGATCATCATATGGATTCACAGAAGACATAAATACAAGTTATCTTATGATTAAATAAATTGAGTTCGCAGTTGATAAATAGAATTGGGCGCTCTATTTATGTTTAGACTGTAGTAAATTCATCGAATGATTTGTCTTGATCATGTATGAATTTATTGATGTAGTTTGACTACATTGAACTGGATCACATATGAGATTTAATTAACCTTGAAATGATATCGACTTATTAAATCTCATAGGCATTGATTTTATTGCAATCTCAATCTTGAGTTAATTATAGTTTCATGTTTATGATTGTCATTTCATTTGAGTTACCAATGGGCACGACATACATTTGTAGTCAAGATTACCCGGTATCTTGGTGAATGTAATTATAAGCAGTGAGATTATAGATTAACAAAATAGAATTTGTACAACACATCTCTTGACGGATTTTTTGTACTTGATCAGAGAATTCTCTCAAGCGAGTGTGTCAACATAATTAGTATGTTGAAAATGATCATTAGAGAAAGCGAGGTAAGTGTCAAGGAACAAGATGTAATTAAATTGATTGGACAATTGAGATATCAATTTAATTAGCGATGTGGTACAAAGGATTGTTCAAGAAAGAAATCAATGTGGCATGGGTCCAATTATTATTCGAGAACACTATCCTAGATAGCATACAATTATGGAGGTCAGTTCCAATCTTTTAGTGGAGTAGATTTGGAATTAAATAATTGGGCTAGTTTAATTATAAGCCTAATTATTGTAGCCACTATTGTATGTACCCATATGATCCCGGGTTAGCTCATTTAATTAACTGCACCATTCTTTTGGGTTGATAAGCAAGATAACTAGCTATTTGGGTTAAAAGCCTAAATATATTATTTGGTGGGAGACTCTATTTAATATGCTTATGTGTAAGGGGCCTTATGTTATTTTACAAGGTGGGCCCCTATAACAAGAATAAGTGTAACGTGGGCTTTATTATTTTTTAATTTAAATCAAATATTTTGATTTAATAGAATTAAAAAATAAGCTCTGGGCTTTCACCAATATAGGATATAAAAAGACTTTTTTTTTTCAAAAGAATAGAGGAGCCACAATATACGAGAGAAAAGAAATTTTTCTCTCTAACTTTAAGAGAAAAATTTTCTCTTGCTAGTTGCTTTCCAAAGTAATAAAAAAAAAGGCGCCCACACGCTCAAGTGCGAGATCAAACTTGAGTCATAACCCTAAGATCATTGGTGACGGATCGTGATCTAACAGAATTGATGGTGACGATTCGTGACTTGGGAGCGGGATTACTTTTACGAAAAAGCAAAGGTACGATTTCTAGATTATAGTAATTCTATATATTGTATGAGAAATGCGATCCTAATATTTCCGCTGCAAAAACTTTTTCAAACCAACAGTTATATCCTGATATATCTTTATTAATTATTTTTTTCATGTTAAAAATCTACTTGTTTACTTACAACAGATTTTTCACATTGACTATTGCATTTGCTCTTCCGTAAGCTGTTACAACGGGGAATTCTATGGAGTATAGGGTCTGGGCAGGATGTTCGTATTATCGAGATAATTGGGTTCCTCGACCTATGCTGTTTAAACCTATTTCGCCAGTTTCCTTGAGAGATGATGCTAGGGTAGCTGAGTTGCTCGAGGATGGAAATGTGTGGAATATGGATATGTTACACCGGCAATTTTCGGCTGCGGATATCCATTATATCGTCAAGATTAGGTTGCCTTCGCAGCCTCTTCAAGATCGTATTATGTGGTATTTTGATCATAAAGGGGAATTTTCTGTTAAGTCCAGGTATTATGTCGCACAGGGATGGAAGAACCTGTCATGTGCTACAACATCTGCTGGTTCCTCTCATCAGTGGTCCTTAATTTGGAAATTGAATGTTCCATCTAAAGTCAGAATTTTTCTTTAGCGTGCACTTTATGATTTGCTTCCTACTATGTCTAATCTTATGTTGAAAAGGGTTGTTGCTGATTCAAGGTGTAAAATGTGCGGCAGCCCTGTTGAGTCAGTTTTGCACACTTTATTTGTATGTGAGCATGCTTCTGATGTGTGGAATTTATCTCTCTTTGCTGGATATGTTTTGCCTAGTCGTTTTTCTTGTTTATGCGATGTTTGGGACAATGTGTGTTCTGTTTTTTCATCAGCTGAGCTTCATTTATTTGTTTTGATTATGTGGGGGATTTGGAGGCATAGAAATAAAATTTTGTATGCTGGTGCTGGTGCTTGTCCTTCTTTTGTAATATATTCTGCTCAAGGTCTGTCTGATGCTATTCTTAACCAACCCTTCACGTGTGCGAATATTTCTTTCCCAATTGTTTCCCCTATAACTTGGGCACCACCTCAAGTGGGTTGGTTTAAGCTTAATTGTGATGCAGCTGTTAATACTCAGCGGGGAATGTTTAGTTATGGGGCTGTGATTCGAAATCATGAAGGTTTAATTATGTTAGCAGGGGCTGACATTGGAGTTTATTCTGATTCTGTGAATGTGGCTGAGACGGAAGCCTTACGCTTTGGTTTACGACTCGCAAGAGAAGCTAGTTTGTCTCCGATGATCGTAGAGTCAGATTCGTTGTATGTTATTCAGCTCATTAAAGGGCATCAAAGTACGAGGACTGCTCTTTTTTGGATTATAGTGGATATACAACAACTTGTCCTACCAAAGCATGACTTCAGGATTCAATATATCTCAAGGAATTACAATCAAGCTGCAGATGGTTTAGCTAAATATACACTTCGTCTTTGTAGCTCTTTTATTTTGCTTGAAGAATTTCCACAAGAACTAAATTGTTATCTTGGAGATGTTTTTATCCTGATTTAATGAATATTCTTATTTTCAAACTTTCGATATCAATCATTCTCATTAATCATTTGCGGTAACCTTATTGGCTAGCTTAAATCACTGACACGTGTCTTAAAAGATAAATATAAAAAGACAGCTCAATCAAATATTCAAATTTGAGTAAATTGAACGCCTTTGCTATTAGCATTTTTAGGCTGTGAAACTAAGTCGAGGACTTGATCGAACTAAATTTGAAATTTATTCAGGACTCAAATGATGCATTTTAAAAATCTCTAGTCTCCAAAATTTCATTCTACAAACAAGAAGTACTACTCACCTTTTAAAAAAGCATAAATAAAATTACATGACTGCGACTCAAGCGCACTAGATATATCTTTAACAGGAGCAGTGAGCACATCACTAAAATAATAAGAAAGGGCATACACGTATGCACGATCCGAAAGTGAAGAAAAGGTTAGGAATCGGAAATGCATAATTAGTTGAAAAGGCAATCAATATTAATGGAAACCTCTTATTAAATATAATTGAAAAATTAATTGTAGGATCAACAAATTGAACAACGGATCCACCATGCAACCTTGTTTTATTTAGCTTTGATTTTCCTTCCTACGAAGTCTACATTATTATTATTATTATTATTATTATTAATGATTAAATCAACAACATACAAGAGGCAACTAAAAGAGAAGGACATGATCACCGACGATCACCATTCACGATCATTGATGGGTGGCGGTAGGCAGTGGCATGGATTGGATTTATATATATGATATGATATGAATTTACATGATTGTGCAAGGCGCTGTTGGATTTTCTTCACAGATGTAATCTGAGCAACGACTCCTGTAATAAACTCTACTACCGCAGCCGCCACCCCAACTGTCATACACTGGCCTTCCACAGTACCCATCATAATGCCTGACTTGCCCATAGCCAAGCTCGTAACACGGTCCCCTACCGTGCCCGTCATAACATTCCCTGCAGCACAGCCCGACCGGTGGGCCCGGAACTGGAGCCGGTGCCGGTGGTGGTGGTGGTGGTGATGGTGATGGTTTTGGTGGCTCGACAAATGTAACTTTAGGCTTTTCTGGCTCTTTGGGTTTCTCAGGTTCTTTTGGAGGCTTCTCAGGTTCTTTTGGAGGCTTCTCAGGCTCTTTAGGAGGCTTCTCAGGTTCTTTTGGGGGCTTCTCAGGCTCCTTAGTAGGCTTCTCAGGCTCTTTGGGTTTCTCAGGTTCTTTTGGAGGCTTCTCTGGCTCTTTGGGTTTTTCAGGCTGTTTTGGCTTCTCGGGTTCTTTGGGTTTCTCAGGCTCTTTAGGCTTCTTCTGATCAGGTGGTGGTGGTTTAGGCTTTTCAGGTTCCAGGATTTCAATACTCTTGATTGAACCTTCACCTTTGCAGCATAGCTTGTCCCTGATTCTTTCAGGATTGCAGCACACTACTTTTATTCTCACCGTATTCGTCTTCTCATCGAATACCTGGTCTTGTATTTCTCTTGGTCATAAAGTTTTCAACACATGCATCATATATGTAGATATACATATCTTAGCTCACTGATCCATAATCAACCATTTTTATTCACAAATACAAAATACAAAACTCTACGACTAATTAATTATTAAAGTGATCGGAGCTAGAGACACTTACGAGGGAATTTGCAAAGTACTTTCTTGACTTTCTTGTAGCACTTTGAGCACTGAAGGTCAACCTTCAGCACCATTATCGTAACCTTCTGTAAAGATCACAGAGATAATTAATTAATGAATGAATGATTTGTAGCCATCACTAATATTTAGTATTTCACAGGCCAGGGAGTGGGACACATTTTAATTATTAATTTCTGAAATGAAAGAATTAATCAACAGCAGCAGCAACTCTCTCTCTCTCTCTCAATCATCATGAGATGCACCACACAAATTTAACCAAAAGGGCAATTTACAAACCTTCTCCCCCATTTACAGCTGCGATGCGAGTGCCGCTGCGATCTGAACCTCAGAAAATGAGATACTGATAATATTATCTGGAGAATGTGAGAGGTATATATGAAAAGGGTCTCATAAATGAAGCCAATTTGAAGCTTATATACGTAGCAGGGAGGAAAACGTAAGAGTTTGTATTCCCGTACGCTTACAACCAATCATCTGCCGACAAGTCTTATCGGACGTTGAATTTCATGTTGTCATCAAGATTGTCGTTATGTAGAAAGAGTAGTTGCTTGCTTCTCATTTATGATTGCTGACTCTCCAATCTTCCATTGCATTTGCATTTGCATTTGCATGTGCTGGCTTTGATTTGATTGACGCAGCCCATCATCACCCTCCCTCCCCTTTCTTTCTTTTAATCACTCAATAGTCCGGAGATTATTAGTTTTAAAAATGCTTCACTTGAATCCTCCCTAATAAATTCCTAATTACATTCTATTTGTTTGATCAAAGTTGACCATTTTAAGAGTTAACAAGCACTTTTAGTCCTACAAATGGTTGTCTTTCAATAATGCATAACACATTTCAAGGTGAGTGTTAAACATGGTTAGCAAATATTTTATGCCTTATTTTATTTTATTTGGTTTCTAACGAAAAATTTCATGTCTTATTCATTTGAGTAATAGTCATATTCTTACATAATTAGAAAAACATTAATTAAAAAAAAAAAAAGAGGAAAAATAAACTTTTAAATCAGTAATCTGGTGGAGGCGGGAATGTAATGAAGCACTAAAATATAATTAGGATTAGGAGAGTTTTAAGTGATAGGATGCAACCGCGGTCTTTGGGCTACTTTCTAAAAGCAACAAGGACTCAAGGTGATAAATACCCTACCTATACAACCTATGCAACAATTACACATCATCGATCGTTCCTTAATCTATAATCATGGGCCACGCACCCCTCACATGGCAACCGTACACGTGTCCCGAGACCTGGTGCCGCGGATCATGTATTCATTCATCCACAACAACTCTGGCCTCTCAAAGTCAAAGTCGGTGTGAGATGCTCGACAATCACAGTAACATAGTCGTTTGATGAAATGATTTCATCGACCTGCCGTTAATTGCAATTTCCATCAAACGAATCCAATCATCGCATAAACAAAGGGCCCCACCCCGTGATCAATGTCAGCTTTTGGGAAGTTTAAGCAATCCCCGTCAGCATAGCTCCAAAGCTAAGCTAGCTCCCACAGGGTTGTGGGGCTGCCTGACATATAACTAATGCCTACATTGGCCGCATTATCTAATTGAATTAAAAAGATAATGTTATTAATTTACACTAACCACTGATTCTAAATTTTAATTTGTGTAATAATGGCAACGCCAGCCAGAGATATACAATGAATTTAGTAAGACTTTGGAAGTGTCGGCAGGCGATTGGTGGTTGCGACTTGCGAGAGATTAAAGTTATAAACTTTCAAAAAGCAAGTATCCTTAATCTCTTGTTGGTTAGGTAGATTTTGGGGATTTTATTTTTTTGGCTTTGCCCTTTCGGGACAAAATATCGATTCTATCAAACATAAACCTACTCTAAAAAAAAAAAAAAAAAAAAAAAAAACAACCATAAACCTGTCATTTCAGTCTTCTTTAAACGAAACCGTATTTTCGAGAGAGTGTGAAATTTTGTTTATGATAACAACAATAGATTAAATTAAAATTGATAGAAATAATTTGTTATCAGTTGAAACCTATTACACGCTCAATAGATCACTTTATTTAATCTGGTTATATATACCAATAATTAAGAAAAAAAATTTAGAAAAATTTACCCATATTATATATATATATATATATATAATTTGTTATCAGTTGAAACCTATTACACGCTCAATAGATCACTTTATTTAATCTGGTTATATATACCAATAATTAAGAAAAAAAATTTAGAAAAATTTACCCATATTATATATATATATATATATATATATATATATATATATATATATATATATATATATATATACAAGGGCCAAAATGAAGATTTTATACCTAAAACTCATAATATTATCATATATTTATATAAAAACTTAATAATTCTACAGAAGCGTACCGGTGCCACAACATCTTCTGGCCATGCATATATACCTCTGCACCTAACAATAATAATAATATTAATAATAATTCTTTAGTGATGGCATCTTTATTTTAAAGTGAGGATGCAAATAACACATAAAAAATACATATTTCAATATACTAATAGAAAGAAAAACACAATCTCTAATATATTGAAATCTTTATTTTTTTATATTTTAGTGTGCATCATCACTAGAGAATGGCAATATATATATATATATATATATATATATATATGTGTGTGTGTGTGTGTGTGTGTGTGTGTGTGTGTGTGTGTGTGTGTGTGTGTGTGTGAGTCATTATCTTCTAAAGAATTTCTTAGTTTAAAATGGTAAGGGATAAGTTGAAAGATTAGAAAGACACAAATTTTAATATACTACAAGATAAAATAAAATATATTGGAGTATATATTTTTATTTTATTTTACTTATCCCTTATTTTAATAAAGCAAATATCTTTATTAAAAAATCACTATAAATTAAAAATCATAAAATTACTCTCATAATTAGGATGGATGGAAGCCCTTTGTGAATTTTAAAGTAACTGCAGCTATTTAGGAGGTGGGCTAGAGAGCTAGCCGGCGTATTCAAATAATATTTATAATTAGGAAATAGAACTGTGCTTCGCGCGACTTCGAAAAAAGAATTTAGAAGAATTTTATTAACTTTTGCTTGGTATTTTGTTCATTATACATTCCAATTAGATTTAGGGTGATTTTCATTAATTTTTTCTTTTATATTAATTATTTTAACCGCCAAGTACTGTTGTTTATTATACTACGTCTGTGAGAAGATGTTTGCGCTGCTTAGAACATATTTTCTAAATAATATGAAGGAACGTATTTTTAACGGTTTTTTTTTTCAACAAATATTGGATGTATTCATTGAAAAAAAAATAAAAAATTAGGTAACAACTAATGCGCTTAAAACAAAAAGGTATCAGCAACGTCATGGACTGATGATAGTCTAGAAGATGAGAAAGACTAACTGAATCTTTATGATAATTTTTATGTTAATTGTTATTTTAATCAAGTAATAAAATAGTAGGTTTTAATTAATATATTTGTTTCTGTTGATGAATTTCTTTATTAATTTAGTTTACCTTTTAACTCACCGTTACTAACTAAATATTGCATCTCAAATCGTTTTTGCTGTCGGCCAATTTCTGAATGAACGACTATGTAATTTTTAGTACAAATTTACATTTATTTTTATTCTATGATCAGTGAAATAATCACAATTTATTGTTTAATCAATTAGAGAGTCACTAATAAATTGTTTGTACAAAAGTGTGATGGTTGTATCATCGATTCATCATTACTAAAACTAACTTATGCAGAGCAGTCATATTGGAATATACCTAAAACGTGATTATTTGACATTAGAAATTATGTACAAATTAATATGTATATAATATTAAATAAATTATATTAGTAATTACAAAACCAGTGAATTATAGGTAAATTATTTTACCTATAATAACCAGTGAATTAAAAACTGAAGCAAGAACCAGATAGATTCTTATTGAAATTTCACTTGAACAATGCTTTTGTATGTACAAAGCAACCATTATGCACGGTTGCTTCTTGCTGTGAATAAAATTCAAGAAATGAACAAAATTATATCAATTCTCTTTATTGTTTTTCCATTTTCTCATCAATAGATTTGATGACATCCAACAACTTATCCTTTTGCAATGGCTTTGTTAGATGAAAGTCCATTCCAGCATCAACAATCTTGCTTGCTACCCCAGCAATTGCATGAGCTGTTAATGCTATTATTGAAATGTGAACATCATATTGTTCTTCCTCTTTCCTTATCAAATGAAGTAGATTCGATGTTTAGTAGTATTGATTAGCACAAATACACAAATTAAGACCGAGCAATTCAAATTTCAATCTAATTATTTTAAACCAAAAAGGTATAAAGATTGATTTACGTTAAGAAAATGAGAGCAACTATTAAAAGAAACATCTATTAATTATAACTAAAAAAGAAGAAAATAATTACAAAAGATTAAAAGAAAATAATTACAACATCCATAAGAATCCTTCCTGTCACACATCTTGCTTCTGCTTCTTAGTTTGTTAACGTACAATTCTTTTTGTTTAAAATAGCAACCTAAGAATTGCTTTTACAATGTGGCGATTGAAATGATCATCAATTTATAGAAGCATACATTTGAGATCGCTGATATTCTCTTCATCAAACTTTAATGTTGTGGGGTGGGGATAACATGAATAAAAAATATTATCTTTTATTTGTATTATCGGATCAATACTAATAATAATGATGATGATGGCAATAATACTAATAATTATTATTTATTAATTTTTAATAGTAATAAAATAATAATTATTCTTATTATAATAACTGTAATAGCCATAATGGTAATAATATTTGATATTATTAATTATATATTAATATTGTCAATAATATACTGCTTAATTTAAAATAACACACTACATAAAAGATATATAATTTGTTAAAAGATATAACTAACCTAAAAAATAAATATAAAAAACTATCAAACAAACTGTAATAAAATATTATTACAATTATTAAACCTTCCATAATTATTATTAATAATAATTTATCTCATTCATTTCTGTAAGCACAAATTAAAAACTCAAAAGATAATAGCTATATACCTGTATTAAGTACTTTAACCAATTTAAATAAAAATCATTAATAATTGTTAATTATAATTATCCATATTGATTATGTGATTTTTAATTAAAGTAAAGCAAATTAATAATTGTTAATTATCCAATTTAAATTATTATTATTACAATTATTAAACCTTCTTTAATTATTATTAATAATAATTTATCTCATTCATTTCTGTAAGCACAAATTAAAAACTCAAAAGATAATGGTAATATACCTGTATTAATAATTAAACCAATGCTGCAATTATGAAATAATAATAATTTATTTCTGTATGCTTTTTCATAGCACAAAAATCCCATAAACCAAAACTCAAAATCATCCACAGTCAATACTTCAATGTACTTTTGCTCTGGCTTGTTCACATTCTCACTTTCGTAGATACTTTTGATCTTCTTTATTGGTACAACACCTGTAAATGTGAATCATATATGTCAATAAAATTTGCATGATCTAACATGATTTGATTCCATCTAATAGAAAAATCAATGCCGATTAAAAGGTGAGATCTCAACCCCATTACGTAGTAAAAAATTTGGTCCGTAGGAAATTTAAACAAAGGTTCGCAACTTTGCCAAAAACCGGAGTGAGAATTGAAACGAAACTTCAAATTACTTAAATTTCAAAAAAGGATTGTGTGTATATATATATATAAGATTTTATGTGAGATGAGTGTATCACGTCATCTACACACTAATTTCATCAATTTTTATCACGTCAACATTGACTGTATCATCCACAAACTATGATAGCAACTTCATATTTTCTCAAGGAAAAAGATTTTAAAAAATCATTAAATTTACCTTGTACGGTGTTCTTATTAGTTCTCCGGTGGAGGAAGAGTAAGAGATTGATCTTTCACTGCAAAAAGCAATTTTTTCAGTAGAAATAAAAAGAAGTCCAGCAATTGGACCACGTGTTGTTGATAAGTAGCATTGCGAGGCCTTAAAAAATTCTTCCCCTTCCGTCAAACCAAAATTCTGCTTGAATATATTTTCTCTCCTCCCAAGCTCAACTTACCTATCACTGTTTCAGAAAATTTTGGGCCAATTTTCACTGCAAATTAATTTGTTCAGAAAATTCATTCAATTTTTTCCTAGCTATATGATTTAATTATTTACGTAAATTAAAAATTTTTTTTGGAAAGAAACTGATTACCGTGATCTCGAATTCTGCAAGCGAAGTTACCGCCTTTGCTCTGAATACATTTCCTCTGACCCATTTCTGTATCTTCTGCATCTGCATTGATATTGAGGTGAGTCATTATTTATCTTGCTATGAAGACATCTATATTGTTGTACATGCAATAATGCTGTAAAAGATGAGTCTATTCTTTATAAAGTTTGAATATGCACCCTTTAAAAGGACTAAATATACATATTGAGTGTAATTGCTGTACAAATAGGGGTATCAAACATAATTAAACATTTCTTTAATTAAATGGGCAAAAGCTTACTTATTCATATTTTTGTTGAGGGAAGATGAAGGAACTTCCTTTCTATATTGATAAAGTGTGTGCTATTACTTAATTAGATCACTTAATTGTTGAGGGAAGATGAAGGACTCTAAAAGTTAAGGGGGGAAAAAACAGTCTATTCATTAAATTAATAATGTTTTTGTTGAGGGAAGATGAGGGAACTTCCTTTCTATATTGATAAATTGTGTGCTATTACTTAATTAGATCACTTAATTGTTGAGGGAAGATGAAGGACTCTAAAAGTTAAGTAAAAAAAAAAACAGTCCATTCATTAAATTATTAATATTTTTGTTAAGGGAATATGAAGGACAAAAAGGTAAAAAATGGTAAAAAAATAGTGAAAAGCCATAAATTTATGAGATAATAGATAATTAGCAAAGAAGAAGAATGGTGACGCCCATCACCTCTAACCCCAGCATTATATACAGATAGATTCATTATTTAGGCCCAGCCCAACTTTTGTTTCTGGGCCTCACATGCAATAGGCTACTAGGCTGGCCGTAATTAATGATCTGAGCTTCGGACTCAGCTAGTTAAATTAAATGCCCTCAGCAACCCGCGCCGCAAACACAAACATTGCCGAGCAGGAGCTGCAGGCTCAGGCTGCAGCATAGCTGTTGGTCCTGAACCAGTGTAGAAGGAAAACCAGTACATAAACGTTGACTAGTCTACTTTATGCACATTCAAAAGTTTCTGATAAATTAAAATTAATTAATTATAATGTACTGTCGAGTGCAATTTCAGTTTCAGTTTTCAACAATTAATTAATACCGACATCGGAAGGCGAAGCAATCATATTATTATGGAATAGATCTTATGCTTTTGCGGAACCGTCATGGATTTAATTTGCTTTCAGCTTTCAGGAATCAGGGTTCTAGTTATCATCCTTATCATCATTCATCTCATTTCAGAATCAACTTTTGATCCTCGGAAAAGTCATGCAGCTGCTGTTTCCTTTTCGTCCTTTTTCCATGTTCCATTCTATTGCATACATACGAATTAAATATATAATTTGATCAACGTTTCCCAAGAAAGAAGGCATGTTTATTTTTTAATATATATATATTGGTTATACACCTATTACGTTTTCTATCTGGTTTTAACAAGAGATGCTCAGTGCCATATTAATTAATTTCGGTGCATGCATGATTAATTAAAAATTCTTTCATATTGATTTGCGCTTTCACTTTGGGTGAAGGTAAGTTCGAGGCTCAAGTTGTTTACATAAGGACAAGAAATCAATCACCTTTTCTTCTGTATTTTTCCCTACCCTTTTTTCATATATCTAATGTCACTCCAATATAATGAAGTGATGATAATGTATATCGCGACGCATGTCACTCAATGAATGGTTAAAAATGGAAAATGGATCCCATCTGATGCGATGCGATGCCTGCTCCAGAACTTTTCAAGATACTTGATAGCCATCCCAGGCTGAGGCTGTGACCATAGTATCAATCCGGCTTGGAATCCAAATCGGTGGGGTGGGCTCCATTCCAAAGAATTATTCACGAATCATCTAGTGACAGCCATGTTTCTATCCATCCATCCATCCATCACAAACGCTTGTCTTTTTTATTCTTTCATATTTAATTCACAGCCATTACTCATTAGATTTCAGCCTTTGTTTTGCATGATAATCTTATTTATGAAGATTTCATGCAATTTTGATCAAAAGATAATTATCATTTGTCAATGACGACCCATCTACGCCAATGTAATTACTAATTAGTGTCAATATCAATAAAGAGAGAAAGAAAGAGAGGGGGGGGGGGGGTGTGGTGATAGTATCTTGCATCATGACGAAAGAATAATGTGAAAGAAGATTTCTTTGTTCTTGCTATGCTAGCCATGCAAAAGAAAACCTTATCACGATCTTTCTGGAACTTTTATTATATTATTAGCTCTATTCTAAAAGCAATAAGCGCTTTTCGAGAGAATCAACCAAATTTATGGTACGTTATCTCTTACAGCTTTTGCCTCAATATTAGGAGAGATACTCTATATATTACAACATGACTTCCCCGTAACTAATGCTCTCGTTAAGTAAATTAACTTCAATTGATTTATGATTTGAAACAAAAATTATTGCCATGATGTAAACATGCCTAATAATTTGAGTGGTATGCATGAATCATGATATATCTATGAATTCATATTATGACCATCTTGTCCTAATTAAGCCTTTAATACAAATTACAAACAGTAGCTAGCTAGCGTGTCATTTTGGGAAAAGATGAAGGGCATTTAAGGAGACGGTGAGTCAGCCTTAAGGATCCTGGTCCTGCATTAAACAAGTCCACGTCAGATTTGCAGAATTCCACGTTCCGTTTAAATTATGTTCACTCCCCACAAAAACAATGCGAATTAGAGAGAGAGAGAGAGAGAGAGAGAGAGAGTTTGAAGCAAGAGTAAAGAGCTGCTCCTGCTCATCATCAATTTGCTCATACACAACTACTCCTCAGCCTCAGGGCTCAGAGCCTCAGGCTCAGCTTGAGCTTGTTTGTTTTAGCATCATCACAAACATTATGGGTGAGGTAAGTCAGTGTAATATTATTAATTCTCACAAATAGATTCTTTGTTTTATCTGCTTTTATATATATATATGTAAGTTGTGCCCTCGTAGTCGAAGATCTGATCAAATTTGTTGTTCATTTTTCTTTCACGTAAGTGTTGTTGTACTTTTTGTTGTTCTTTTTGTTTTAATTAGGTAGTAGCTCAAAATATTTGATATATATTTGTACTATTTTTGTATGTGTGGTATGAAATCAAAGGAGAACAAAGAGGAGCAAAAGAAAGAAGAAACCAAAGAGGAGAAGAAGGAAGAAGAGAAGAAAGAAGAAGAGCCTCCTGAGATCGTACTCAAAGTTGATATGCATTGTGAAGCTTGTGCTAGAAAAGTTGCTAGAGCCTTGAAAGGATTTGAAGGTCTCTCTATCTACCGCCCATCTAATTTTAATTTTAATTTTAATATCTAGCTATGTTTAACCTTATTTTAAAAATAAAAATATATCACGTGTATATACTAATTAAATACTGTCCAAAATTTCTAGTATAAATATGTAACAATTACTTCTCATATATATCTCACCGACACCTACCACCAAAAAATAAAAAAGAAAGAAAGAAAGAAAGAAAGAAAGAAAAAACAAAGTGTGTGTCATGGTATTTGTAATATTAAATAAATTATTAGAGATTATAATAAAGAAGGTTATTAACTAATTAAAATTAATGTTGTGTGGCAGGAGTGGATAATGTTACTGCGGATAGCAAGGCGAGTAAAGTGGTGGTAAAAGGAAAGACAGCAGACCCGATAAAGGTGTGTGAGAGGCTACAAAAGAAAAGCGGTAGGAAAGTGGAGTTGATTTCGCCTTTGCCAAAGCCACCTCCACCTGATGCTGATGATCAGGAGAAAAAGGAACAACGGAAAGAAGAGAAAAAGGATGAGGTAATTATTATTTAAACTTCAAATCTTTTTTGATTATAGGATGATTTGGAAATTTAAAAAAAAAAGGTAAATGGTGAATCTTGTCACCCGTGGCTGGTGGCTGTGGCTGAGCTGAAATGAAAATAACAAAACAAGGCAGTTCCGTTCTATTTTTTTTATAAAGGCACGTATTACAAGGTAAGTGGACACTGAGTGCTGACACTGTCTAGGGTTTTGACCCCACAGTTCCCCAACTTGATGCACTCTGCAACCTGCATCTGCATGGCCATGGGGTTCACGGGTTGTTAATTTCTCATTTCTCCAAATTTCATACAAGAAAACAAAATTGCCCCACAACATTTTACCCCACCACTCACCACTATAGCTAGTAAGTCTTATAAATATTAATACCATCTCTGTCTCATATGCATATATTGCAGTAATTGAAATGTTTCTACTGAAAATATAGTTGGATTATTTGAGACTAAATTATAAACTGGATCTATCCTTTTTTATATATAATGGGCTCCCAACCACAACTAATTGGTAGAATGTTTAATGGATGGTGGTTTCCAATTTTGTTTAATTAAATATTAACTTTATAAATTGGGAAGATTTACATTTTACAGATTACAAGGAGTGAAAGCATTAATTAACTGTTGTGTGACTAGTAGATATATACCATATAGGTTTCTCGAGTCGAGGCAGCTTGTCTTGTTTTTGCCACTTTCGGCCGTCTCATTTTATTGGGCGTTGAGCCATTTGGCTTCTTATGTTTTAACCCTAGAAAAAATGATCATTAGAATTAGATATGGCCCTCCCCAAATGAGGCCACTCGAGGGAGAATCTAAAATACATAAGAGATAAGAGGTAATATAATTTAAGTATGACATGTGTATTTGAATTTAATGCAATCACTATTTACATGATGGTTTTTTAAAATAACTGCATACATGTCATAACATAATTTACTTATTGTATGACTGACATAATACCTTTGATGTATTCTAGAATTTCTCCTACTTTAGACTTCAGTCTTCAGAATTATTTGTCTAATCAGATTCACAGAACCAGTAATCAACTTTGACTTTGTTACTTTCTTTTAAATCTTTGCATGCGACTTTCTGCATGCTTACTATGTCCTTTACTTTTGGTGGCAGCCTCCTGCTGCTATAACAGTGGTCTTGAATGTTCGGATGCACTGTGAAGCATGCGCTCAAGGTTTACGGAAACGTATACGAAAGATTCAAGGTATATATTTTCATTCGCACTCTCATTTCCAACTGATACTACAAAATACATTACTCATTCAACTTAATGTGTTAATATTACTGTAGGTGTGGAATGTGTGGAAACAAACCTAGCCAGCGGCCAGGTAATTGTAAAGGGTGTAGTTGATCCTGCGAAGCTAGTAAATGATGTGTACAAGAAAACAAGAAAGCAAGCTTCCATTGTGAAGGATGAAGAAAAGAAACAAGAAGAGAAGAAAGAGGAGGAGAAGAAAGACGGCGGCGAAGAAGCCAAGGTAGATGAAGAAAAGAATAAGCAGCAGCTTGATTTTAATATCAAGAGAAGTGAGTATTGGGCAACCAAGTACTACTCGGAGTATGCTTATCCCTCTCAAATTTTCAGTGATGAGAATCCAAATGCTTGCTCTGTTATGTGACCACCAATATAATTTGCTGTGCTTACTTTTGATGTCTTTAATCTTGTTTAGCTATGCAATATATATTAACAATATGCATTAATTAATTCCATGCAATTTTCTATGTTGATATCTATATAGATATGTACGCTAATAAGATGTGAGTACGTATGTGAGCTGAGACTCAAATTGATCTGGGTTTAATGGTGCCATCTTTCATATCGGCATTTATTTGTGGTTGCGAATCATCTTTAAGTTGTAGTTGTAACCTATGTGCATGTTAATTTCCTCTTTAGCTAATACAAGTGCAGAGCTATGTAATTGGCTAATAGCAATACATTCTGAAAAGCTGGCTGTACTATGACGATATTATTTTATGCTTCTTAATATTTACAATTGCTTTTCCAACGACGGCTTCTGCCCTTTATTAAAGCGTGGGAATGATTTTTATAATATTGTAAATGTGTTTTACAACATATTTTCGCAATTTAATAAAGTGCTGGAGCTCTCATAGAAAAATTTATGATTAACTAAGCCAACTTAAAATTAACAAGAGACCTCCTTGCTAATTTTGATGTTTCGATCACTATAAGCGGGCGATATAGTTCTAATATTTCTTTGAAATACTCATGGAGAATGACATATCCCATTAAGAATTTCTTTTCACACTTGAGTTCATAATAAATTTTTTAATACTCATTTCATCTGCTACATTAGAATATTAAAAAAAAAATTAATCGGCAAATGCAATCTTTTTCACGTGCTAATTAAGTATTGATACCCTTTACAAATTAAAATTAGTGAAGTTATTTATTAAAGGTTATATTTACCCTCTAACAATATACTTTTTCAGCTATAGTGTTTTGACACTCAAGATGACAAGGATATAAAAATTTATCAAATATCCAAGTGATAAAAAGGTTACTATGAATATACATGCAGCTACAGCCTACAAACTTAGGACTTGGAATTTGCAAATTTATTACTGTGTTGGTTGGCGCTTCTATTTCCTTAACCTTAAGGTATAAGGTTTGATTCTTTGAGTAAATTTTAGAGTTTAAGGGCCAGTTTGATAATGTTGTAGCTTTTAAAATAATTGTTGTTAGCTGTGCTGTAGAAATAATCAGCTGTGGAAATAATCAATTAAGTGTTTGGTAAATTTTATTTGCAGAAGTACTGTGAATTTTGAAAGCAGTTATAGGTGTTTAAGGGCCAAATTAAGGGGTTATTTGTTTTTATGTCTGAAGTCTTAATTTAACTTAATTTAAGATGTTTTGATATTTTGACTTGTTTGTTTTTGTAGTTGAAGTCTTATTGTAAGACATTTTTATTTGAATAGAAAAAGTAAAATTTCCTGAATTTTATCCAAGTGATAAAATGTCTGAATAGAAAATTAATTTTTTTCTCATAAATAACCTTATTAAATGGATTTATTTCCTACGTATGTATTAGATGTCATATTAGAATTTTCTTTGATTTTAAATTTTACTTGGTATTAAATACTTAGCATACATTCAATTTGAGTTTTAAACAAATTTTTTTATTATTAGATAACAATTTTTTTATATATAAATATTATTTTAAATTGTAAAAAAATAATGTTATCAAAATTATTTTTCATAAATTATATATCAAATGCTTACCTTTTAAACATTTATAACATATAGAAACTATTGTACTAGAAAACATTCTAAATATATACTTATTTGAATTTCAAGTATATATAATACTTTCACGGTCATAAGCGTAAAAATATTAGAATCAAGATGTTTTAAGCTTAAAAAACGAACAACTTACAACTTATATTCAGATGTCAAAAAATAAAAAACAAACATATTATTCAGACACATGCATTCAGACTCATTAAGACTTCAGTAACATTCAAACATATTCAGATTTCAGATAAAAAAGCAAACACTATCTAATACTTCAGACATAAAAACAAATAACTCCTACGAAGACCGCTTCTAACTATTGTAGCTAGACCTTGACCTCTTCTTCAACCTTGATAAGCATAACAATCTAGGAAAATCCAATTAAAAAAAATTCTAGTAAAAAGATTAGTTCGACAATGATTAATATGTTATTAGCCCAAGTGAAATTGATTTGGCTTTTGTTTGTAATGTTGTTGGTGACGGTTTTAAGATGGTGGTAACAAGTAGTGGTCCTTGAGAGTACTGTGGGTGTGGCATTAGTAGTATTCAAAGGCCTGCGTTTCCACAGAATGCGCACTTATTGCAGGCCGCCGTGAAGCCATAAGTGAATAAACAAAAATTGACTGGCTAGCCTTTTCCAAAAGCAGGACCTAATTTGTCATTGTTTGTCTCAAGTAATTGGAATGATCTTTCTGAAAAGAGATTCCGATAAGAAGAATTAATAAGAAAGTCCACACTGCCCATCAATGATGTCGAGCAAGAATCCAAGAGAGAGATCAATGAAATATGAACTCTTTTGGTTAGAACTCAATTCTACCAATCGACCAAGACAAGTAATGAGCGATATTAAGTGATTGATTTGTTCTTGTGTCAGTGGCCTTCATAAACTTTGAATAATTTAGCTTAATTAATGATGTGGTTCTTGCTTGCTTGCTTGCTACCCTTCTTTCTTTCATATATATTTTAGCCATCGATCCAGTGGCCAGTGCTCTAAATTAATTAAGGTTTAGCGAAAATATCTACCAAAAGTGATTGTCCTAGCTGGTTCCAAGAGTCACTTGTCAATGTGTGGACTACTCCTAGCACATAAAATATATATGATGTAAAAATAGTTAGGCACGTTTAAATTTTGTTATTTGTTCCCATAGTTGACCCAAATTTAGAGTGAACCACCTCATTAATTTGGCTAAACAAGAATTGGTTATCAACTTAATTACCTACCTACAGGCACCGGGCAGGTGTCCGTATGCTTCAATTGGCCGACCCACATTCATATTTTTCGTGGAATCTCCCCCACTTCACTACCGCAGAAAGATTTAAGAGTATTATTAATGAAAATAATTTGTAAGAGAACCAAGCGCACTATAATTATATTTTGGGCCTTTCAAATGAACCAAGCGCAATCGGTGGGTTTTTTTTTTTTTTTTTTTTTTTGCTATTGTTACTTTTGTTTATAATTATGATTTGGGTAGAAAGGGGCTGTTCGATGATGTGAAATTATTGCTCTTATCAATACAAAAAAATCAGAAAATGAAGGATAGTGGGGGAGAATGATAGAGAGCAAAGACTAAAGAAAAGAAAGGGTAAAATTTAAAAATTTAAGTTATTTAAGTAAGTATTTTAGACATCAATAGGTCTTTATTTTAGTGGGAGAGTACTTATTGTGAGAGAGAAATATTCGAACCCCCGTAAAAGTAATTATGAGAGTTTAATTTCTTTCTTTAATTATGAAATAGTTGAGTAGAAATAATCTTCTCTCTTACGACCTCGAATATTAGAGAGGGATAAAATCTGCGCAGTGCTATATAAGAATTAATGTTAACTTATTTTAATAATTGTTACGAGTTGTAATCTGAACAATAATCTTATACAATAAAAAAAAAGTGAGAATTTTAGACATGAATGAAAAAAAATAAAAATTAATAAGAGAAATTAAAGTGGTCAAATATCACTACTCTTCTATTAATTTAATAACGGTGGCTAAGGCCCACCTCACAACCCAATTAGAGTTCAAACAGATTCATTGTGATAAAATCTTTCATACTAATTATGAGAGCCCTTCTCAACCGAAAAAAAATTATGAGAGCCATGATTAGTATTAAAAGAAGATGATTAATTTCATGCCTTAAAAAAGTGAACTTCCGGTAGTACAAACTGGTAATTAATTTTAACATGACCCTTGATAAAATTTATCGAAAGCCTTGGTCACGCATTCGCTTTTTTTAATTGAATTGATTTTTTTTTTTTTTAATTCAAGAGAGGCTTCCAACAATATAATAGCATAAATCCTGGAGGGGATAGTGTGTGTGTATATATATATATCTTTAGGGCAGTCGCGTAATGACACCTCTAAAGTCTATACAATAATAAATACACTAAAGAATTATAAATAAGTAGAGATAATCAAGGAACAGAATAAATAAAGTATTCACTTGCACGCCCGCGTGTTGATTATGCCATGGTTTTGCCCACAACATTCTCTGAACGAAAACTAGAAATTCGAAATTCCCCCGTCTTCTTCTTCTTTTTTTTTTTTTTGGGCCAAGAATATATATATACACACACACACCATTTTGATTGAGACATTCAATTAACTACGATTCACACACTATAACTAAATCCAAAGTGTAGCATGTGGTTCTAAGAAACCTCATCGTTTTTTTTTTTTTTTTTTTTTTTAACTTGCAAAGTACTTTGTACTTCCTGTTTAATTTTAGCTAGCTTCTTTTCAATCCATAAAAGTGGAAAAAAAAAAAAAACAAATTTTGTTTCTAGCAGCTGGAGGCTAGTAAATAGTATGTTATCTCCATAGTTATCCAAGTACTTGCTTAGGCCTTTATAGCAGATATAGTTTATGATGATATAATATGCAGTGGTATATATCAGATCTCTAAAAGATAAGACTCACATGAAAATGGAACGCAAGAATCGATCCAAGTGTCTAGTTGATCTGCACTTGTCTTGTCATTTTGGCAATTCAAAGAAGAAGGCTCAATTTGCTGCTTTTGTAAATGATGACGAAAGAAAAGAGAGTCAACACTCGCTCTCGACTCACCAATGTCGAATCTCGGGTCCCTCCACCATGGAAAAAACAAATGATCGGTTTCTAATTCTCCATCTGCCTCAATGTTTTTCGTTTTGCTAAGGTCTTTGCTCTGCCTTGGCCCCACCACTCGACCATGAACACATATTCATTTCTTTCTTTTCAATTCATATGAGACCATCAAAAGTTTTAACACTTGATCGCAAAATTCTTTAATTAAATGAAAAATATTTAATGTTACATATATATATATATATTTCTGTAAAAGAACGATTGGATTTTTTTTTTTTTAACCAAAATAAAAAGAAACAAACTCTAAGCAATTAATCCCACTAAGATTCGACTGCTTATCATACAAAGTCTCATATGTATATTATAATAATGCTATTACAAAACTTTAGTTCGTACACGGAATGATGTGATGTCAATTGTCATGCAGTCGAGTTCCTAGGTCTCTTATGTTAAATTGGTAACTAAATCTCGTTAAATAAATAAATATATAAAAAGATACTCAAACAATTATCTAAATTCAACTTTTTATTAAATATACATCTACCTCATCCTTAATGTTAAAGATATATACGTACATGATTATACAAATCAAATAAAGTAAGAAATATATTCTATAATTACAATTTTCCTAATGGAGCTATACTATTATAGATATAATAATAACTGAAAGAGATATGTCTCGATAAAGTATTATTTGTGTTTTTTTATAGGTAATTTATATACATATGCCAATAAAAATCTTCTTAAAATTAATAAAAAAAAACTTAAATTAAATTAATAATCATTCATTTATCAATAAATTACCAAAAACTTAAATTAATAAATTATTAATCTATTGATAAATAAATAACTTCTTTAAAAGAATTTTTTTTTTCATAATCCCAATAATATTATTGTTTAGAGATTTTACTGCATAGAACATGATTGAAAAATGAATCTAGAAATGCTAAATTAATATTATATCTAATCAATTCATAATGGAACATTTAAGTAATTATTGATCAACAAAGCAAGTTACCACATAGCATGGTCGCCACGTGGATCCCATTATCCTTGTCTCTTCCAAAGAAAACATGAGAAGGACACGAGTTTTGGTCCTTCGTGGCAAACCGGACAGGGTAGTGGGACCTATCCTGTCCTACGTGGACGAGTCAAAGTGGATCCCACAATCAGAAAGCACATGTGAAGCCACGGTGTCTTTTGTTCAAACCGAGAAGCAAGTGTGTCAGTCGCGGCTGAGCACACGCGTTGGAAAGTTGGCACTTTTTAATTATGAGCAGCAGCGATTACCACTTTCCAATATTTCCTACAAATCACTTCGTTTTACCAATTAACCCTTTCTCTTAATTCAGATTAAAGAGTGACGAATTTGCCCTTTTAATTTCTAAAAACAGTTCCCAGACAAGCAAGGATTAAATCATATATTGACAGACGTGCAAATTTGATGTCACCAAAATGTCAGGCAGCCGCAAGCAATTAGCTGATTTAGGAGACTTCAAATGATTAACACATTATAATTAAACTAGTATGATTTGATTTTTTCTTTTGAATATTACAATATAATTAATTATACTGATATAGCTAAAACAGTTATAATAAGTGTTTTTTTTTTATATTGAATTTCAAATAATACAAAAACTAATTTTTTTTAATCATTGAGTTAGTACTGAAAATAAATCTTTATAAATGATATAAAATTTTTTTTGTCAATTCATATTATTTTATGTCAATTAATTTAAACAATATCTAAATCCTATTCGAATAAAATAATCCAAATTATTTAACCTATATATCAAATTGAATGTTATTATAATTGCTTGTTGAGTGGAATGTGAATTAATTAGGAGCATTGTAATTTTAATTTGTATTGATTCTCTATGGAAAGTGTTTCCTCCAGATAACATAGTCGAGATAATACCTAAATGATTCATGAATTCAATAATTTAGAAAGAAAGGTTGTTATCAAGAATCAAGATAGAGTGACAAATTAACGAGACTAGTATCAACTAACATGCGGGCATTTTCCAAATGAGGGCATTATTGTCATTACAGAACTCCGCACTTTACTCAGCTGTCATCAGAACTCCGTAGACGAACCAATAGGTAAACTCAGTTGACAAGGCAGAACAAAAGGGTCAAGAAATATTGCCAAGTTCGTAAAATAAATAAAAATTAAAGGGCATCGTGGTCCTAAAAGATCAACCTTATTTCACACACACACATACTCATACAGACACGCGTATGTATGCAATACGTCTATATATACATATGTGTGTGTGTGTGCAACCTGGTAAGTAACCAGACACTCATCAAGCCAATTAGCGAAGTACCAAATATTGTCACACATGTAAGTGGGTACTTACAGGTAAGTTCTTGTCTTAAAGATAAGAAACTGTAGTTGTTATCATTTTCTTAGCAGTATTCTTTTCTCTTGAGTGTTGAGCAACAATGGCGACCAAGAATCAGACAGACAGTAGTGAAAAACCAAACGGAGACTCAACAGAAGAGAGATGCCCGATTGAAGAAGTTGCCTTGATTGTGCCTGAAACTGACGACCCAACGATGCCAGTGATGACTTTTCGTGCATGGTTTCTCGGGTTAACTTCATGCACGTTGCTAATCTTCCTCAACACATTCTTCACATACCGTACGCAGCCGCTCACCATTTCAGCAATCCTCATGCAAATTGCTGTGCTCCCAATTGGCAAGTTCATGGCCAGGACTCTTCCCAACAAGGAGTTTCAGGTTTTTGGTTGGAGCTTTAGCCTGAATCCTGGACCGTTTAATATTAAAGAGCATGTGATCATCACCATCTTTGCTAACTGCGGGGTGTCTTTTGGTGGGGGTGATGCCTACTCCATTGGTGCCATAACTGTTATGAAAGCTTATTATAAGCAAAGCTTGAATTTTTTTTGTGGGCTACTTATAGTCTTGACTACTCAGGTTATTTTCTAAAAAATTAACTCTAATTATTTGCAATTTTTATTTATTATTGTTTTTTTTTTCGGTGGGAAAAGTAATGTGAGTTTTGGAGGTGTATATATATATATATATATATGCAGATATTGGGATATGGATGGGCTGGGATGCTGAGGAGGTACCTGGTTGATCCGGCGGAGATGTGGTGGCCTTCAAATCTTGCTCAGGTTTCTCTATTCAGGTCTGTGTGCCTTTCACGTTTTCCTTCTGTTCGGGTAATTTTCTAAATTATTATTTCCGTTTGGTTCACGAGAAAATGTTAGAAAAGAAAGCAAGAAAGAGATCGAACTTTTGGAATTTTAGATTTTTCCACGAGTGGGACCCGAAACTACAAAAAGCATTGCTTCCTTCTTACATAATTTGAGTTAGTTGAGTTTTCAATTCTTTGTGGGGTTAAAGCTACATTGAAAAATGACCGAATAATTTTATTCTCATTATTTTGTAATTTGTAAATAAGTTCCACAAAATTTTATTCAGTTTTCAAAATCAAAATGTATGTTCCCTGGCGATAATTCTTTTTTGTCTCTCGGATGGCTATGCTATAATAATATACTACTTTAGAATTTTTACCTGACTATATTCCAAGAAGATCATGGATGAAGCTAAAAAGAATTGGGTAAAAGTAATTGAACAAATATGATTAGCTTCTTGTTTTGCATTCCACTGAGAATAATTCATATTTAATCATGCAAATAACTTTGTTGTTACAGAGCACTTCACGAAAAGGAATCAAAAAGCAAAGGATTAACGCGGATGCAATTTTTCCTAATTGTATTGGCAGCAAGCTTTGTTTATTATACACTTCCTGGCTACCTGTTCCCGATCTTGACATTCTTCTCATGGGTTTGCTGGGCATGGCCTCACAGTATAACAGCACAGCAAATTGGTTCCGGCTACCATGGACTTGGTATTGGTGCATTTACACTTGACTGGGCCGGGATTTCGGCTTACCATGGCAGTCCCCTGGTGACACCATGGACATCTATTGTCAATGTTGGGGTTGGCTTTGTTATGTTCATCTACATAATTGTCCCTCTGTGTTACTGGAAGTTCGACACTTTTGATGCTCGAAAGTTCCCAATATTCTCTAATCAGCTGTTCACTTCTAGCGGGCATAAATATGATACCACCAAGATCTTGACACCACAGTATGATCTAAATATTGCTGCTTATAACAGTTATGGGAAGCTCTACCTTAGCCCTTTGTTTGCCTTGTCAATTGGATCAGGATTTGCAAGATTTACGGCGACCCTCACTCATGTGGCTCTATTTCATGGAAGGTAGGTTTCTCTGTTACTCCCTTGTAAGTGCTTTGTGCTAAAAGTCCTGATCAATGAAATTAAATTGATTTCTATTGTGTAGTGCTATTCTAGAGCAGAGCAGATCGGCAATGAAGAATATGAAATTGGATGTCCATGCAAGACTGATGAAAAGTTACAAACAAGTGCCTCAATGGTGGTTCTATGTACTGTTGATTTTAAGCATTGGCCTTTCTCTATTGATGTCTTTTGTATGGAAAGATGAAGTGCAACTGCAATGGTGGGGTATGCTCTTTGCCTTTGCTCTAGCTTGGATTGTTACCCTTCCCATTGGAGTCATTCAAGCAACTACCAACCAGGTAACAAACCAAATCTTGACATTTTTTCGAGTTTTATTGTAGTAGAGCTGTAACGACAAAAGATTAACATCTTAATGTTCTTGTGCTGACTTTGCAGCAACCTGGATATGATATCATAGCACAATTCATGATTGGGTATGTTCTACCGGGAAAACCGATTGCAAATCTGCTTTTCAAGATTTACGGACGAATCAGTACCATTCATGCTCTATCTTTCTTATCAGACCTTAAACTTGGGCACTACATGAAAATTCCTCCACGGTGCATGTACACTGCTCAGGTTCTTGTAGCTCAAAATCTTGCATCTTTGTAGTTTTGGTAACTTATCGACAAAAAGATACTAATTTTGCTTTCTCTTTTCTCAGTTGGTTGGTACTTTAGTTGCTGGTGTGGTGAACCTTGGAGTTGCATGGTGGATGTTGGAGAGCGTTGAGAACATTTGTGATGTCGAATCACTTCATCCCGACAGCCAATGGACTTGCCCCAAGTACAGAGTAACATTCGATGCTTCAGTAATATGGGGTCTGATTGGACCAAGACGGCTGTTTGGTCCTGGAGGAATGTACCGAAATTTGGTATGGCTATTCCTCATAGGAGCCCTCTTGCCAGTTCCTGTTTGGGTACTGAGCAAAATGTTCCCCGAAAAGAAATGGATTCCTTTGATAAACATTCCCGTTATATCCTATGGCTTTGCTGGAATGCCACCAGCCACTCCCACCAATATAGCAAGCTGGCTTATTACCGGAATGATCTTCAACTACTTTGTGTTCCGATACCACAAGCGTTGGTGGCAGAAGTATAACTATGTTTTGTCAGCAGCTCTGGACGCTGGAACAGCTTTCATGGGTGTTCTGTTGTTCTTTGCTTTGCAAAATAATGACATAAATTTGAAGTGGTGGGGCACTCATGTTGATCACTGTCCTTTGGCTACATGTCCAACCGCGCCTGGAATTGCAGTTGAAGGATGCCCCGTTTTTAAGTAGTCATGTATGTAGCAATTGAAGGTTAAAAATATTGAGCAGTTGTAAGGGAAACAATGTTGGGTAGGCTAACCTTTGCTACGCTATTTTGTTCATATTTATTTTACTGTTGTTGAAAGACAAGGTACTTTGTGAGATTGATGGCGGAATTTTACTACTATAAGTGGGTACCTTCTAGTAGCTAACAGTATAAATAATAATCTTAGTCCTGTTTCTTATTCGATTATGTGCTGGTTTGCATAACAAATCCACATCCTTTTGTCCTGAAGATTGGGAGAACAAACGTATAACCATTTTATGGAAGCCCTTGTAAGTTTCTCCTGTGACCTAACTAAAGTGACTATCAGCCTGAGTATTGCAGGAAATCAACAAACCACATACAATATTATTTGGATTTAAAAAAAAATTGACAAAACGCTATCAAAATTAACTATAGCATTGCATGATGTTAGATGAGAAAGACAAAATGATCAGTTAACACTGTAACACCATGCAATATTATAGTTCATTTTGTCAACATTTAGCCTTAGCATTTTTCCAATGAGGAAGATGAAGAGAAATCCAGGACACACATCCCTCATGGTCCCCTCCACATTTATCTCCAAAAGTGGTGAGAAATGGATGAAAATGAGAAACACAAGTCATTAAGCTCAATCTACAATCCGGGTAGTGGATTCCCACGCTATCATTATTTTCTTTATTTCGATTTCTCTGGACTCATTAATAACTGGAAGAGAACTATAACTTTAATTCTCAATTCTTCCCCACATCTCCTAAAAATTTCACCTCAAACCCTAACAAATATCAGTTGCTAAACAAGACTGCTGCAATATCATGCGTTAACCTACAGTTATGGGAATACCAAGGCAGCTATGAATCGAGGGGTTACGGTCCAACAATCTAGGACTATATTATTACCTACATATAGAGATTAAAATTTTGACAATATTTCTCAACCATATGATGACTCCTCACTACTTTTAAGTCAGTTGTATAATTTCTTGCACAAGACAGTAAAAGATGTGAAAAGAACAAATAAATAAGTTGTTGGATCATGGCCATCAAATATTTGCATTACTTTCAAGTTCCTTGCTACTTTACCCATTCTCATAGAACCTACCTCTCCATAATTATATTAACTACATATAGGGATTGAAGACTATAAAGTCATCGTAGGTATAGTATACTATCACCTCTGCATAGACTTATAGAGCACCACTGTCACATACTTGGCTAAAAATCGATGTGTTGAACCAAGTGCCACCACAGATGGGCCACTTTTCCCTTTTTGCATGTAGAGATGGTTAAGGACCACATGTTGAGGTCTTGACAAAGGAGGTGGAATTTCCATATATGATGCAGGCACATTGAGCAGTGTCATTTGAAGGTGTGGAGGAACCAATGGTGGTTCCTTTGCAAAATCCTCAGCAGTCAGTTGCAGGTTGTTGTAGCTCGTCTCTGGAGACTGAGGAGGCTCGAAACTAGATATGCTTTCAAGGTCATCTGGAACATATTCCTGCACAATAAATCAACAAGATGATTACTCAAATCTGTTTGTCAAGCAAGAACTCTTACTTTCTGCTACATGCCTAACAAATTGTGTTTGTCTACCATAACCTAGAAATATCATAAAATCTTTAAAAAACATTAAAATTCTCTTTCAGACCTTTGCTCAAATCACAGGAGCTGAAAATTTCCTATGAAAGTATGACCAGAAGAAGGTATTTGCTTCTAATACTAGAGTATATAGAAGAAAACTCAAAAAATCATAAATGAAAACTTCCACGCAATTTAACCGCCCCCCCCCCCCCAAAAAAAAAATCATAACTATAAATAGTTGGGCACTTTTGTAGATCGTCATGTTGAAAGTATTGCAAGAGCAAGGTAAAAAGGAAAGTCTGAAAAGGAAGTGCGGCAGTGGCAGTCAAGAGAACTGAACAGGTTATGTTTGATGTATGAATCCAGATAGAATTAGATTTCTAAAAGTTTCAGTGTATCTTCGCTGTTGAGAGCTCTCTAGAGATAGCTTCACAAATTCTTTCATTTTAACTTGAGAAGTTCTGATACTCATAGGAATTCAAATAACACCGATAGCTGCATTCAAATCCTAAAAGAGAATGACATGTTAATGGAGATGCTCTAAGCTGCAACTATGAAACATGCATACTTCATAAAGGGGAATAAAAGTAATATTTACCTGCAAGTCTAAGATGTTGTAAGCATTGCCATCATCATCTTGGGTCGAAGGCAAGTCTGGGGCGTACTTCCATAGTCCATCAACAAGAAATCTATACTGATAAACACCTGATGGCAGTACTTTCATAATAGTGAAGTCTTTCCCTGATCTCTGCAAGGGAATTCTAGTCAACAGCATAAAAGGTTATAAGTATGACATTTTGATGTAAGTTCATAGTGGACAAACAAAGAATGAAACGAGTTTCTTAAAAATAATATATAGAAAGCATAAATCTTCACCTCGTTTTCCAGTTATCCCATGATCCCTCAACTGCTACTTCCTGGCCATCGTGGCTCCAGGTGATCATCGTTGGAATTCCTACCTCATCACCTATGTCCTCGAAACCAGGAGAAGTTTGCATCCAGGATGGATTAGGAATTTGCATCTCATCAGGTCTTTGCAATGGAACCACTGGGACCTGGAAATTAGTTATAGAAACAAGCATCGACATGAGCACACATTCTCCTTAGCACTCCAGCTAGCAACCATGTTCTTTCTTACATTCAGCAAAATCAAAAGTTAGGAACTTTCTTCCAAATTGACACAAAAATGCCTCATTTCATATCATATGAGCCTCTGACCATCACGATACATAATGATCATGCACCACTTCATAGATCCAAACCCAAATCGACAGTCTCAGTATTGTTTATAAGACAAAGTAACCAGTGAAGAAAAAATTCCTCCGACTCAGGCTGTCGGGCACTCTAAAATTCTTACGAAATCTACTAGAAATTAGATCAAACAACAGTTGAGCATAACAAGAAATAAAAGATGCAGCATGAAGCACAAAAGGTGTCAAATTTGATAGTGTCTGGGGAATTCTAAAGCAGGGGATTCAATAGAACTCCTCAAACAAACTGATACCAATAAAAAAGCACTTTTTTTTTTGTGGAAATTGATAAAATGACTCCTCTCGACCTCCAAACAATAGAACAATAATCAACAATCAAAACATATGAAAATAAAAACTTGATCATAAAGCCAGCATAAGAAATACAAATCCTTTCAACTTTAAAAAAAAAAATACCCATTTCAATCAAATCATAAAAAAGAGATAGTAATGGCAATAAAAAACAAACCTGAGGAGTGAACATGAGAGGAGAGTGAGTGGCTCTAGGGCTATGAGGAGGTGATTGACCCATCAATCCATCAGGCACAATTATGCCCTCTTCTTGAACACTATTGTTACTTTCTCCTTCTTCAACCCCAGATGGACTATTACTTCCATCTTCTCTTGCATTCACATTCCCCATTATTATTATTATTACTAAACTAATTGAACAAATTTTGTAAAAAAAAAAAAGAAAAGAAAAGAAAAAACCCCAATTGTAATATCCCTTTATCACTCCCTCATGATTCAGTTCAAATCAATATCAGTTTAATTGAGGAAAAGAAAAGAAATATATAGATGGCAAAAATGAAAGTGAAATGTAAATTATTAGAGTAATAATATGAATAAACTCCGGTGAATTTGGAAGATCGAATGGTGGCCCAAATCCAATGACTGAGATTGGGATGTTGGATGCATGCATCTATCTATCATGTAATATTGTTGGGTTTAAGCGGAGGTAGAGATGCTATGCAGTTATATGTTTGTTTGTGTATTGTCACGTCATTCTTTGACACAGTCTTTTCCCATACTATTTATTAGCTTTGCCCTTTCTTTTACTTCTTCCTGTGCTTCAAGTTTTCGTAGAAAAGACCAACAGGCCTTTGTCCTAACGGGGAGGACTTACTCTCACATACTGTGAGTAGGGGTGGGTATTTAACCCGATTCGATTTGATCTTACTTAAAAAAATTAAGTTTAGATCAGATTTAAATAAGATATATAATCCGATCGGATTGATTTTGCTTTAATCTGAAACTTGATCTAATCTGAAAATTTTCAAATCGGATCGTTAATATATATTCGAGTTTAATTCAGATTACATTTCTTTTAACTCGAACCCGACCCGAACCTGAATTTGCCCACCGCTAATTGTGAGAGTACTTATCTCTCATATATTGTGAGAACACTTATTCTCGCATGTTGTGATAGTAGTTGTTCTCACACATTATGAGAGTAAGTATTCAAATCATAAAAATAATTATGAGAGTTTAATTTCCTTCCTCAATTATGAAATAGTTGAGTGGAGGTAGTTTTCTCCCTTACGAAATGTGAGTAGAATAGGTGCCCCTCAAATATTAGAGAAGGTCAAAATCTAGACAGTGCTACATAAGAATTAATGTTAACTTGTCTCAGTAATTATCTGATTGTAAATATCAGTAATAGTCTAATGTAATATGAATTGTAATTTAAACAATAATTTCATGTAATTCAAAAAAAAAAGTTTTTGTAGAAAAGGGAAACATAAATAATTATCATAATTGTTATTAATATTGATAATATATAACTTTTTCCACGTCATAAATTTTCATGTTTAGTTTTTCACAACTGTATAAAGAGGGACATTATCATCTTATGAAGATGCATCTCAATATTTTTAAGCATTATTCATATCTTATATGATAATGTGTGATTGCACTATATTTATTGATATGTTAGCACTGTATTTATTGATATGTTCTATACATTAAACAACACACTGCACCACACATACTCTTGACATGATTTCTAAGATTGACATCATATCCATCCGTCTAAATATTCTTGAATTTGAGTTTATGTATTTGAGAATAATAATTAGAATGACAATACTTACTAAAAATGGATACAAAAATTAGAATCTCAACTAATGTTATATGTTTTTAGTGGATTTTGGAGTGTGCAAGTTGAGAGGGGAAAACCGATTAAGAACAATAAAATTTGTTTTGGGTGGAACACAAGGTACCTTGTGTAGTCGGGGTGTGCTTGCTGTTTTGGTCTTTGTTTTGATGGAAGAAAAGTGGGAAAGGGTGAGGGTGGTGAGGGGTGGTGACTTGGACTTAGAGAGTTTGAAAAAGATGGTTTGGGCCTGCAAAATAACAAACGGGATCACAGGTGGAGCCGAGGGTGGCCGGCGACTATACTCCGACGCTGAAGTTAGAGTTGGGTAATTTAGGGTTCAAGAGCTTGCAAGCTCTCTGTAATGGAGGCTCAAGGTAAAAGATGACATTTTCCTCTATGTGTGTACGTGAGTTGTTATTATTTGAAAATAAATTATGAACATATTTATTAGATTACTCGAATTACCTAGCCACCTGGTGTTATTTAACTGGCGTACCTTGCTAACGAGGCGAAAATACTCTTGTTTTCATTCATATTATTGTTAGAATATTTGGAATATGCGTGGAGAGCAAGTTTGGAGATCATATACATGTCATACTTAGAGGAGTGGTCCCGTGTACCTCTGCTATAATCGTTAGTAATTTGTGGGTGTGGCAGGTGGTCCCAACTATCATAGCAGCAAACTTTTTCGAATATCTGCAGGCGTGGCAGGTGGCTATCCCCTGCCTATCAACATAATATTTTTTAGTTGATTTCTTATTTTTTATGACCGATTTGGCGAATCTTTTTTAGACAATATCTTCTTCATCACCTGACACATTTTTCTAGATATTCTCTTTATCTTTTTACAGTCGCTCGGGGTACCTCGGGAGTACTAGGGTACCTTGGGTACCCGACCTAAGCCATCATCATCTTGATCATCTTTTCCCTTACGCGGGATACCTCAAGTACCTCTGGAACACCTAGGTATCTGGGGTATCCTGACTAAACTAGCACTGTTTCGATGATCTTCTCTATCACGCAGAGTACCTCATGTACTACTAGAATATTTGGGTACCCGGGGTACCCTAACTAACTCAGCATTTTCTCGGTATTTTTATCACTGCAAGCTTCATATTGACACGTGGCATTTTGTTATCTAGTTTGCTAATTCTTCCCCAAACATGATATATGACTTAGAATTATGTAGATTATCATATTTTAGGTGATTATTTATTTTATCATTTTATGCATATGTGATGAATTATACGAGAGCTGTTATGAAATAATTATAATTATATGGATGTTCATCAAGCATACTATTTATCTCCCCACTATCAACCTTTTAGCTTTCCATAACTCCCATGATCTCCCTAAATTAGGGATCATTATTTCTTGTATTATGATCTATTTTATTACTTCATAATCATTGTATCACTATAAAAGGAGGCCTTTGCTTCTTGTTTGTAGACACTTGAGATTGAATAAAATTCCTCTCTAGACAATTGTGTCTCTTATTTGTTTTCTCTCTTTCTCTTGATCTATTGTTGTGCTCCTAATTGATAAATTTTATAACACGTTATCAGCACGAGCCTCTAGCCACAAGAGATTGATTTTTGTCCTCTTTAAAATAAGGTAATATCTCTCCTTTGATCTTACTCTTAAAAGTATAAATTGAACTATCTTGATTTTGTCTAAAATCATATTTATATTTATATATGCATTTTGATTATTTAGAATAATGCATCAAGGTATTCATACTTTTATTATCATTACTTATATTGTTATTGTTTACTCTAATATTCAATTGCTATTATATATTTTGTACTCTTGGAATTAAAAATTTTACCTTGAAATGTGAATATTAAAATCCTTGGAGGTTGAATATTATAAACAATGAAAGTAAATTAAGAATGTATCTCTGAAGGATTGCATTATATATATAATAAAAATTTTCTTTCGATATCTATTCCTGAAGAACTAATATCAAAATTATTATGTTATTCACCAATATCTTATTCATGAAGGTTTCACTATATGTCCCTAAAGGACTATACAAATATTATAAGTTCATGTAAATGTCATGTAAGACTATACAAATTTTCTTCTCCATATCCCCCAGAAGGAGTTACAAAATGAATATTACAAGGCATATTGCTTCCTTGAAAAATTTGAAGGAAAAATAACATAATATATGAAAAAGTTCAAGGATTGAATTATCATGGTGATTTATTTTATCTCCTTAAAGGAATGAAAATTGAATATCCAAATAGATAATTTGTTTCTTTGAAACAATTTAAAGGAAATATGAGACTATCAAAAGATTGAATAAAAGCTTATATATGATTTTCTTGTTTTTATATGTATATAAGGAGAAAATCATCAAAAATAAATATAAAGAGAATATGTGATATGTGTAAATATTTTATAGCTCATTTATGCTCCTGCAGTAGCAAATTGAGATTATCAATATGTATATTAAAGCAATTGTTTCTCTTTATATATGAACAAAATATTAAGCTTTTGATATATGTAATTGGTCTCATCTCAATAGTGATGTGTTTTCATTCCTTGAAGCGAATGGTCATTTGATAATTGTGAGATTAGTGCTAGACATCTCATTATTAAAGTTATCAACATTACAATTATCACCATTTAAGTATTAATGATTGCAATATATATATTGCACCACCCGAAGTGGATCAATTTAAAAATCAAAATAATTTGTGATGAACTAGAAGTTCAATAAGTCTAGAGTTTCTTACATAGCTTGAAATGATGAATTTGCAATGGTAAATTTGCAAATGAGGCTAATATTATGATAAAATTACAGAAAATTCATAATAATTTTAATCAAAGAGCCAGAAGATTCTCTTGATTATTGATTTTTATTTAAATCAAGTGAAGATGAATTTATAGAAATAATTTATTATTTGTTATGATTCACCATTATTTATGCTTAAATATTTTGTAACATATTTTATGAAGAAGTCATCCCATCATGAGGGGGAGAAAAGTTATACGTGATGGATGGTTTGATTTTATTATGTATTACTTTATCTCATCTTAATATTGATGTAAATTAGTTTGAACTTGAAGTTCAAAATTATTATTGTACAATGCGCATCATTAATCAATTAATAAATAACGTCGTTGATATAGAGAATGATAAAATGTCATATCAAAAATACCCAAATGTGGGTTGATGTCCTTGAAGGACGAAATGGTGATACAAAAATAAATATATGAATGCCTGAAGCATGTGATAGATCAATTGGTGCAAAAATTTAATTCCCAGGAAGTTGAAATGAAATAATTTGGTGCTCCTGAAGAGACCATATTTGCATGTATAGCAAAATATTTGATCTATATTAAATTATTAAATGTATTGTCCCTGAAGAGACATAATATACCAACTAGAAAATGAATCTCAAATACCCCTGAAGAGGTAAATGGTGAGAAATAAAAAGATTCAAATTGCCATGTAAAAGACATGCGTGCACATTGAAAAAAAAAAAAAAAAGAGATCTTTAGCCCTTGGAGAGGTATATGTATTAGAAGCTTAAAAAAATCTCAATTGGGCATAGATATTGAAAATAAGAAATATTTAATTAATGTTGGTACTTGGTGCAAGAGAAAAAATTAAAATTGACATAATATTTTTATCAATAAAATTTAATTGTTATGATAAAATTTTCAGAATCCTGAATCACAAAATGTGAAGATCATCAAATTATATGATTGGCCAAATTTTCTTAAATATTCGGACGTGCAGTCCATACATTATAGAACGTGAAATTAATTAGCAAAATTTAAAGAATTTGGACTTGTAGTCCATACGCCTGAAGTCATAAAATTTAATTTTGAACTATAGTATATCAAAATGGAAGAATTTACGTATTTATCCTTGAAGGATAAAATACTTGAAACAAGTACTTAAAGCACTAAATAAAAAAAAAACTTGCACCTTATATATTCTTAATAAAGCTATAATCATACTCGTATATATTATAGCAATCTAGACTTATCAAAGTGTAATCACTTGAGTGAAAATTTGTTATAACTGACAAATGTCATTATCCATTTTGCTATGTGATTTTACTAAAGCTAGAAATTAAATTTGCAATCTTTGCAAAATGAGTTAATGATTTCATCACGAAAAGACTCCTGAAGAGCTTATGAATTTATTTCTTTTAAGAATAAAATTCAAGATGAAAGATTTTAAAATGAAAGAATTCCTTTCAATTTATGAATTGAAATTTATCAAGTGGAATGCTGATATTATTGAAATACTAGAAGTATTTCTTATTTAAAAATTTATATACTTTAAAATTTGTAATATATGTCTTGGTCCCGAAGAACCATATTTTATTGCAACTTATGACTATAAAGGCATTGAAAAATTACTTAATTGTAAATTAAATTATGTTCAGCATAAACTTGAAAATATCAAAATAGAGTGAAAAGCATATCATACTTTTTCCTTGACATGGATGCTAAAGCTTAGTTTTATTCAAGAAGAATATCAAAATTATGAAGATGTATACATGACGATATTCTTCAATCAAAATGATGGTATCTCCAATTTATTTTATATATTTAAGCTTTTAAAAAATGGTGTTGATCCTGCAAATTGTTTCACCAAATTAATTTAGTTACAATAAATTATGAATAATATTTGAAGCACCCATGTCATTTTGAGGGGGAGCATATTTAACACAGGGAGTTATTGATATAGAGGACTACATGCACTGTACTTTTTTTTTCCTTCACTAGGTTTTTGTCCCATTGGGTTTTTCCTAGTAAGGTTTTAATGAGGCAGTTTGCACCTCCTTAAGAACAAATGAATAGTGTACTCTTTTTCCTTCGCTAGTCCTTTTCCCATATGGTTTTTACTAGCAAAGATTTTAATGAGGCATATTCTTTGTAAGATGAACATCCAAGGGGGAGTGTTATGAAATAATTATAATTATGTGGATGTTCATCAAGCATACTATTTATCTCCCCACTATCAACCTTTTAGCTTCCATAACTCCCATGATCTCCCTAAATTAGGGATCATTATTTCTTGTATTATGATCTATTTTATTACTTCATAATCATTGTATCACTATAAAAGGAGGCCTTTGCTTCTTGTTTGTACACACTTGAGATTGAATAAAATTCCTCTCTAGACAATTGTGTCTCTTATTTGTTTTCTCTTTTTCTCTTGATCTATTGTTGTGTTCCTAATTGATAAATTTTATAACAAGAGCTACAATGTATGCATATGGATGGCATATATCAATTGACATACATACAAATTTGAAAATGGAAAATGGAAAGCAATGTTAGTGCTAAAGCTTTTTTTATTCAGAAGATCAGTCTAATCCTGGATCTCTTAATCCTTAATAGCAGGATAATTAATAAAAGTAGACTTTTTGATACCCCTCAAAATTTCTCATAAATTAAAACCCCTCTTTAATTGAAATTATTTAAATAACTTGAAATAAATTCATTCATTTTTTATTTTGAATGGAAATTTAATTAAACACATATATAAATTATTATTTTCACAAACTTTTTACGTGACTCTGTTTCATAATTTATATTTATATTTATATTTTAAATTTTAATTGACCGAATTTTTAGAAAATTATATGAGTTTAGAGTTATAAAAATAGAAATTATATAATAAGAAAAAATTTAAGATAAATTTAATATTTAAAAAATTTTATGCAATTTAAATTTTTTTTTTTGGGTAAAATTTTATAGGAAGAAAGTTAATTTTAGTTTATGAATTTATATCAATTTAAATGAGTATTTTAAGAAAGAAATTTAGGGGTGTTAAAAGTTATACTTAATTAATCCCAGAAGAAGCCCAGCTTTGAGGCCCAGGCCCAGAAGATAAAAAAGGATCCACGTGACTTTGTTGTAATTTGTACGACGAGGCATCCGAATCATAAAACTCATTTTCTCTGCGGCAATCAAGCAAACAGGCAGCAGAAGCCATTGCATTTGCATAGGTGAGTTCCCACTTTCCTCGTGAGCCAGCTGGGCTACCTTAGACTTTTTCATAGAATTTTCCTAGACCTAGAGGCTAGAACTGGGTTTTAGTTATGTATTCTCATTCCTCAATGCTTTTTAAGTTGGTGTTGTTTTTTTGTTTGCTTTAATCTGTTTTCTTTGTATTTATTTGATTTCTGGGAATGAAATTTTAATGCCATCTTGCTATAGCCTCAGCCTATAAATATAAATATAAATGTAGGCTCTAAATTGAATAAATAATACGAGTCCTAAAGATTATAACTTTCTTTGAATATGTATGTAATGGCAGTAATGCTAATGCAATGTAAAACACCATTATTAATAATTCCCTGTACATTGTCATGTCATGTCATGTCACTTTCTGGGTGTTGTTCTTTTTTAATCCAAGAATTTTCCTAGAAGTTTCCTTGGTTGGTGTTGGCGGAATATATATATATAAATCAATATTGCCGTTTATATATATATATATTACCAACATAGTACATGGCATGCCATTTTGAAACTTCTCCAGGATTTTCAATACTCGTCTTAAAATTATGCATTCTCTACACTTTGGAGGGTTTGAACTTATCTGTAAATTCAATGGTTGGTGTTTTTCCTCTGATTATATTGTTGCTTTCTATTATTTTAATTTGCTGTGGTTTGCATATGCGCCTTTAATCTAAGTCTTCTGTGGTGTGGTTTGATTTCAGCTACTCTGAATATGCAAAGCATTAAAGAAACAGTCTTGAGGTATGTTAGGGTGAGGAGATTCAATGAACCTTACTGGTCCTACACTGGGAGCAGGAATGTTCTCAAGCAACCTAGTCGGCAGATGTGTGCATCAACCAGTGCCAATCCTGATGAAATAATGTATCAAGTGATTGCTCTGGTTAAGAAATTTGACAAAACTGATGCTCATAAGGTAATTAATTGACGGCCTCTCTGCCATTTTCCATGATGCAATTTAATTAGGCTGTTTTTTAGAGTATGCTGCTTCCTGGTTTGTTTGAAAATTGAAATGGGCAGGAAACGTTATGTGTGTGATATGATTACCAGGTCACTGAAACAGCTGATTTCCAAAAAGATCTGAACCTGGACAGTTTAGACAGGGTGGAGCTTGTCATGGCTTTTGAGGAAGAGTTCTCCATTGAAATCCCTGAAGAGAAAGCAGATAAGCTTACGTGCTGTGCTGATGTTGCAAGATACATTGCTTCTGAAGCCGGTGAAAAGGAATGATAAGCACTAATTAATGTTGCTTTTAATTTAAATGAGCCTATTAGATGGTTTGATTTTGAATTTCGGGTTGCTTAATTTCCTGTTATTGTGGATGTAAAGGATGCCGAATCCATATTAGTATAACTCTTCCTGTTGTTGATTTTTCCTCTTGTCAGTGCAGTGCTTTGGTTGTTGATTACCTTCTGTTATCCATTCTTATTTTAACTCAAAGTTTGCATTGTAATAACATGCCACTATACATATACATCTTCACCGGAACTTGGTGTGCGACATTTATTATCAGCACTGAAAAGTGAAAACACCACTCTCCAAGGCTCGCATCAATTGTATCAAAACATCATAATTTACATACATGCAGTACCTGCCACTGCCAATAATGTTCTTCTTCCCTTTTCCAATATATACTTAAAAAACTAATAGCTAGAGTGGGATAGAATAGAACTCTATATTCATATTGTGACTGAAGCGCCATCGATGAGCCATCGTGCCGTCGTATACCAATCTGCTTGTTTCACCGTGTTTATATGTCTACCATGCAATCTGTTTGTCGCTGATTCCTTTACCAGCGCATGCCCGTAAAGGTTTCGATGTCCAATGCAAGAACCTTATTCTTCCAGCTGCGTAAGTGCGGATGCCATTTCCAACCGAGGATAATTTTAGTCCTTTGTGCTTCTTGACATAAGCTGGTTGACACTGCGAGTTCTTGGGTAGGCGAACAGCTTTCACTGAACATGTCTTGTCCAAGTTGGGAGTTGAATGTAGGTGTGAAGGAAGATCGATCATAAAATCTCCATATTCGTCTGTAAATGTTTGAGTCTTTGATATTATCTTTCTATGCCTGTTATGGCAGTATACACTCACCAAAGCACCTGCAAAAATTTAAAATTAAACCAGACGATGACGCTTGTGATTGTAAATAGGTTGAGATTTCCTTAATTAGAGATGTAATAAACTGTCAAATTCATTTCAAATACCATGTAATTGTCCAATTTTAATGCAAAATTTTTTTTTTTAATTTCCAGGTCTTAAAAGCGCAATAATTATTAAAATAATGATGTGACTCTTGCAATCAGGGAGTTTCATTTTTGGTATCAACGAGGACGAACCAAAATGAAAAATTAACCAACCATTTGATCTACTCACTTAAAAAGGACTTTATACTTTAATGACATAATAATATAAAAAGCAGCTTCTTGATTGGTTCATAGCAATTCAAGTTAAAACATAAGTTCCTACGAAACACCGTACGTTGCTTCATTTTGCAGCAGCTTGAAAGTTATAAATTAAGTAATGGCGACTTTTCACCAATACTTGCAATGACGATTCGCCTAAACCTTGAAGGTTCTTTGATGACAAGATTTAATTGTCATTTGACAAGACGCTTAAGTACGGAAATACGCAGATAATAAGGCACTTGTAAAATTGTAAATAGGATTTAAAGCCACTTAATTTCTTTTCTACTTAAAGTTTTGCTAAATCACATGTATAATTGAGCATCATGAATATATATGCACGTGTGTGTGTGTGTGTAAGAGTGTGTTTTTAATTAGGGATCTCTGATTTTATTAAAGTCAGAGATAAGTTAAAAAAAAAACACAAATTTTAATACGTTATAGAATAAAATATAGTGAATTAGAGTTTGTATTTTTTTTTATTTTTTAATTTATCCCTGAGTTTAATATAGTCAAAATCTTTGATTAGAGCATTTCTAATATATATATACACACACAACTTGCTTAACATTGATCTAAATTAAAGTGGTGCTAAAATATATACATATACATATATATTTGATCTCAACAAGGCATCGAAAAGAGGTGCAAAAATATCTATCGATAATATAGAATTAAAGCTAGCATGGGGAATCGGGATGACTTCAATTTAAAATGAAGAAATAAATAAAAGAAAGCATGTATAGAGATATATATAGAACATGCATGCATGCAAGAGTGTGTACACTAATAATTATAGGTTATACTTTGTCACGGATGTTCATATATAGAAAGAGAAGATCAGAAGTATAGAAGATGATCAACAAACCTCATGAAAGTGATTATTTACCTGTAATTGGCCATGCACGGAGCTGATCTTGGCTATGCAAACAAGCCTCACAAAGAACGGAGCCGGTGACTAGCACTGTTGACAATTTCTCCTCTCCGTAACCAGCCATTTGAATCAACTCTTCTCTAGTCGACAACTCGTGTAACGAGTTCATCTCCTCTTCCGCCATTGAAGCCTGAAGAAGAAAGATGATTATAATCATCAAGTAGCTCATCATCATCACAAGATTGCTGCCGCTGCCCCAAAAGTAGCTCATCTTCTTTGCGTTTCTAGTTTAATTTGTTTGCAATAATCCTTGTATTACGTGTATATGTTTATATAAGCTAGCTAGGTTGGTTAATACTTTTCATATGAGAGAGACAACGTGTGTGTATATGCATAAAAGAGAGAGGCTATCCACTTTTGGTTTTAATTTATTTATAGTTTTAATTTGCTTCTAGTTACATTCATACCCCTAGTAGTTTGACTCAAGAAAAGTAGGGGCTTTTGAATATTAAACAATAAAGAAAGGGTATACAAGTCTTAATAAGTAGTAGAATTAGAAGGTGGAAGTTGGATTGGAAGTTAAATGTAGGTAGGTAGCCTACCCTTATCGTCTACGTATTGTTGTTTCTTAACATAATGAATTAATTAATCACACAAAACATTCGTTTACCAAAGCTAAAATTGATAATTGATAATTGATAATGTCCACCATATTCATGCACTAACAACATATAAATACACGTCTCATAATCTTTATCTTTGCCGGGAAGAACAAGCACTTTCTTCCCATTCCCATTTTCAAGCCTGCCCCAACTATCCCATCTGCAAATAATCTTTGTACAAAACTTTTATCTTCTTTTTCTATTTTTTTTTTCCTTTTAAGGTGGGTAATCCATTTTCAGACTTTTATACCAATACTATATAAAAGTATTAATTAATAAATTAGTGTTGAAATATCACAGATGGCAAAAGATCAAGTGGGTAGAGTAAAATTGGGGAATTTCGTGGATGTGTGATCTAATTGAGTGAAGAACATTTTAACAGATATGTGGGGAGTCATGCCTTTGTCCATGGCCCCATTGAAAGCATACTTTGTACCACAATTTATATCTTGGCCATCAAATAACAAGAAGCTAGCCCTTTTTAAAATGATTCACTAATTAACTTCTTATAAAGACTGAAACTTTGGGTTCTTATAAAGACTGGATAATTAACACTTTCATACGCTAATTAATTAATTAATTATCTGCGGACATGCTAAAACTTTGAGCTTTTAAGGAGATTTTTTGGGGTGATTACTAATATTCTTCGAGGGCTAGCTGACCAAGGAGTATTTGCTTTTTAAATTTTAGTTTATATATAGTCTTTCTCTAATGAGGACATGCATTCTCACTTTAACAAAGTGAGAATGTCCTTATTAGAGAATTATATATATAGAGGGTATCCTCATTTTAAGAAAACACAAATTTCAATACACTAATAGTCAAAAAAAAATATATAGTCTCCAATATATATATATATATATAACAAAAAGATATTTAAATATCATAAAATATGATAAATTGTTACCCTTCTGCTACATTTATTTATCAGAAATCGGAATGGGCTGGAATCAGAATGAATTGAAATGGTAATGAGCTAGAATAATAATGGGAGATAGGAATCAGAATAAGTTGTTTACTTAAGCTGAAGTAATTGGAATTAGAATGGGTTGGAATCTAATTAATGTGTTTATTTTATTTTAATTAATGTGTTTCAAGTTACTAAAATACCCTTAATTAATTATAAAAAATTATTATTATTATTATTTGTGATTATTATTATTATAAAAAAGATATTAATTAAAACAATAATATTTGTTGGTGCAAATGTTGTCCTAACTTATTAAAGGTGTTTTAAACCAAAGATGACCCCTTAGGTGGTGGGCTTTCCTTTGTTGGACCCGAAGATGATGAATTTATTTTTTGGCCTAACCCTAATGGGCTTTTGAATTTTGTCTTAGGAGTCCACTTCCTTAGGAGATGAGGATGTCTTTGTCCATAGGTGCTCTGCAAACACAATAAAACAATCAGAGGGTCAGGTTTGCTGGTGTAAACCCTCCAACGATCAAGTCAGTCACAGGATTTTCAGAAATAAGAATTCGGAGAGAGAAAGTCAGCATTTCCCCTCTTGAGTTCGTTTTTTTCTTATCTTTTAGTGAGAATGGGAAGCATATTTATAGGCGAAATTGATTTGACTTTAGTCTTAGTTAGAACAATGACAAATGTCATTATTCTTATAACATCTGGCGACACTTGTCTTCTTGCATTCATGTTGATTGACACATGGATATGCAAGCTTGGTTACAGATTAAATGAAGAAACGTATTTACCTTAGGTTGTTTTTACTAAGATTATGTGATCATAAGAACCTTGGAACCTATGAGATTTATTCTAGGTGGTTTTTCTTAAGATAGGAGCTTAGGACCTCGAAACCTTTTGGGCTTTGAAATCTTTCCTCCTATGAGGATTATCCTAGGTAATTTGTCTTAGGATAAAATCCTAGGTTCTTGAAATCCTTTTGGCCTTTAATGTCCTATTACATAGGAGGATTATCCTAGGTAGTATGTCTTAAGATAAGATCCTAGGCCCTCGAAATCCTTTTGAGCTTTGATGTCCTACTACCTAGAAGGATTATCCTAGGTGGTTTGTTCACCACTTCATGGACTTTATAAGAACTAAATTTATTTAGGCATAATTGGGCCTATTCTATTTTTTGTCCAACAAAATTAATAAAATTTAATAATAGTAATAATAATAAAATCAGTAAAAATAAATGTTAATAATGATAATATTAATAAAAATAATAATATCAATAATTAATAATAATTAAAATAATAAAGTTAATGTAATTTAATAATAATAATAATAATAATATTACTAATATTGACATTAACGATAGTAATAATAACAATTAAAATAATAAAATTAAATAAATTTTCAATCATAATAATAATGTCATTATTTTTTTTAATATTATTTTATTAAAATGTATTATTTTATTTATTATATTATATTATTTATTATTATTTAAATGTCATTATTATTATTATTTTATTTATTTTTATTTTTATTATTTAAAAGTCATTATTATTATTATCATCATCATCATCATCAATTATCAAAAGACCTATTTGTAAATAACACAAAATTTTTGGTTATGTTCATAATTCTGCAGGAACTAAAATGTAAAAATGACAAAAATTCATTAAGGGCATTTTGGAAATATTAAAATATTAATGGGGTAGAACTAGAAATTCAGGGAATGTGAGTCCCATTCCCAAGCCCTCAGAAGAGAATCACAACTCGATGAATCATTCTCAAATTTGTGAAAGACCCACGAAACACATTCTTATTCCCAACGTCAATTTAAAAAGTAAACAAGTTATTCATTCTAATTTCCTCATTTCGATTCTCATTCCAAGTAAGTAAATACAGCATTAATATTATGAGTATGATGGTTAATATTTTTATTCTCTTACAAATTCATTTTGAAAAAAAATCTAAAATAAATTTTAAAATATTCACTGTACTTTTTGTTTGAAAAAGATTTTTGTCATTTATTGATATTATTCAAATTCATCAAGGATAAAATTAGTATAATATTGTCACTTCCATTAAGATTACTCTCGAAGCATAGGACGCAGGAGTGCCGCACGGGGACGTAACCTCTCATCCCGTGACAAAACGCTACTAGTATCTCCTTGCTATTTGAAAGAAGTGATGATAAAATGCTGGTTGTGCTTGTTCCTTCAAGGCTTCAAGCAACTTTGTTTGAAGAAAGGGAAATGCAGGCGGATACCGGATAGAGAAGCCATACCATACCAAACCATACCATGAAAATAATTAAATATATTCAAAGGCTGCCAAACATCAATTAATTAGGCCATCTATTACCCTAGATTATTTACATTACACCAAGGACGATATGGGGAATATATATATATATATATGAGGTGTAGACATCTTATTTATTAATTTTTTTAATACAGACACGTTGATAAACCGCGTGGCTTAATAGAATTAATTTTCAATAAACTATAAAGTTGTGCGGTTTAATAACATTAAAAATTTACTATATTAAGCACAATAATTTAACAACATATCCGCATGATAAAAAAATAAGGACGCCTACATTAGAAAAAAATTACACACACGCGCACGCGCGCCCACACACACACACGCACGCACGCACGCGCGCACACACACACACAATAATCCACTACTACACACATATAAAATAATCCACTACTTTAATTTATTTATTCAAGAAAGATACGTAGCAGTAAATCGATAAACGCTGGGCAAACCACAACAAGGCTGAACTGAAGCTATTATATTTATCATCTTCTATTATAATCATTAATCCGCAATCAAATTCCAGAAAGAATGATAGTACAAAAGAATGAACAAGAGATTTATACATGCATGTGCGCGCGTTTCCCTTGTGTAGAAAGGCAGTACATCATGCACTAATAGTTTATTTCACCATCTAGAAAGGGAATATTTAACTTATAATAATAAAAGAATACAAGAATCAAATTCAATAGTATGGTTGACGTTTTAGCTTTTCCTAACTGCGAGCAGCACTGAATAAGTAGTGTGTTTAAAACAAACTGTTTATGAAATATCAAATCGGTATCCCTGCCGGAGTATGATTCCAAGGGCTAATAATTAGATACGACTGCCTTTGAGGTCCACACCATTCAAGTACAAGTAGTGCTTTTTATCCGAGAAAGCTGATGTGGTGGGCACGGAAGAAAATCCATGATACCTCCCCAAGTCTACTTTTGCCGAGCATATGTCAACTATGTACTTTAGAAGTTCCTGTTTTTGGACATATGGTTGTGCTGTATATTCTTCCAATGGCATCCACTGTAGGCAGTTTGAAACAGCAATGTTAGAGCTGTTCACAGGCTGGCGCTAGTGCTAGTGCTATTATGGTTGCATCTCAGAGCTAACGCTTATACAATATTATGTTAATGTTTGAAAGTTTGAAGCAGAAGTTTTACCTGAGCTGCCTCTATCTCAGATTCCTGTTTCTGGATGTCAAAGGAAAGGGGTCGCAACATGCACAAAAAGAATAAATCTGACTTTTCAAAGAATGACTGATGGCTTTGTCTGGAAAGAATGAGAAGAACTTAAATTTCAAAAGTGATGCGGATAGAACTTTCAGCTCTAAGAATATAGACTGGAAATTTAAATTGATTTTTCGTCATTTATATATGATGCATTCAGGTATTTCGTTACTCTGCAGTACCTAAACCATTTTTTCCCCCCCTGAAAGCTACCCAACTAAAACCACCTAGAGAGCACATCTGTAGAAGTAATTTTGTTTAACAAGAGGACATTATGTTCCTTTGCCCTTCCAAATAAAAGAATGCAAAAAGCAAATGACATCTTTGCATCATTGCCTGACCACAATGGCATACAGGCAAGGACATGTAAACTTAAACTGGAAAATTATACACAACAGTGGTTCTGATTCTACATAAAAAATTTGTTTTAGAAAAATAACATACCTGAATGCAAGTACTTCAACAAATTCTGTGTCAATCTGAATAAGCAAAAACCAGTAACTTTAGAATCGAATGAGACTAGGCCAGCTCAAGGGGAAAACAGGTAATAACTTGTTTTCAGCAAAATATAATACAGATGTGCGCAATTAATACTTACTGATGTCTCTTCTTTGACTTCTCTTACAGCTGCCACACAGATATCCTCCCCCTGTAACACAGAAAACTCAGCTAGTAGAGAAAATATACACTACATGTTATCAGTAATGAAATGCTAGTTCTGACATACGTACCTCATCAACAACTCCAGTAGGAAACTTCCATATACCTGTCCCCCGGAATCTCCCACTATTTTCTTGGACCACAAGAACCTACCATCGAAATATGCAAACCCAGATTTTTTAAGAAATGAATGAAGCCACTGTGAAAATCAAATATATTGAGAGACCTCCAGCACAAATTTATAGATTAAATTCAGTTCCTCTCCGAAAAAGCATGCGATAGAGAGTATTCTTTTATGAGTTTAACCAAAAAGGGTGCTCATTCAAATTAAAAATGCCATCAAGAAGAAAGGTTTTAGAAGAACACAAATGTATAATTCAAAAACTAAGGAGAATCCTTTTTTTTTTTTTTAAAGAAAAATAGGTAACGGGGTGGGCAAAGCCGAAATTCATTTTTTAGCGCCTTAACTCCCTCAAGATTTAAACCCAAGTGACCAGCTAAATAAAGTTGTTTGATAACCACTAGGCCACACCTTTGGGGGGAAGGAAAATCTAGCTGCTAATCCAAAAAGTTTAGAATATATACTGGATTTGTCTTGTTTCCTACTACTGAAATAAGCCATGCATAAAATCAGCGCAGGTTTCAGGAACGAATTTGGACGCTTAAAATGATCAACAGGTTGATTAAATCTGTTTCAGTTAGAAACCCATTTGTACTAGACCAAGCAACATTATTAACTAGACTACATCACTAGTGTTACAAGTGAAATTCACAGCACTTGGGAAGCAGAGCTGTGAAAAAACAGGAAAGTGGAGACGTGAAACCAAACATAATTAAATTAAACAGATGCGGAGCAATGGCCTTGAGGCCTAACGGCATATGCCTTGTTGCATCTGCAAGGAGGTTGTAAGACCTGCTAAAACCCTGGAAAAGGATGTAAGAGAGTGGAGCACACTATCACCTTGTGCAGCCCAAAAATTGGACCAAATGAAGGGAGAAGAAAATCCCAAGACTACAAAGATGAAGGGGACGATCATTATATGTGCATAAGAGCTTTCTATTTACTTGCAATGTCCTCAACTTCACAGCAGAAAGAAAGCCAGGATCTGCAGTGTTAAAATTCAATAATATACCTCTCTCTTTCCATTCATGACGAATGCACCAACTCCCACCCGGTGAGAGGCGTTTGCAGGAAGAGTATTAGGGCCTCCAGGAATCCAATATACAAGCATCAAATAATTTGGCTCTGCATGGTGGAACCAAAATCCTTCCTGATGGGCAATACAACACAATAGTTAATGCCCCGGTGGGACTAAACCAAATAACATAAATGGCAGAATCAAACTTCAAAATCAGCACAAGTCTATCAGAAGCCACAATATTCAAATTTGATAAAAACAGACAGACCTTAACTGCAGGTTCGACAAGATTGGCTAGCTCAATGGGTAGCTTGATCCAAACACCCCTTTTGCCCTACAATTACAAAACAGAATAGATAATCACACAGCTGAAATGACAAAAATATCAATCATATAAATGACCCCGCATAATTTGCAATAATATGCAATCATCTAGAGATAATTATAATTCAATAATCAGTTCACTTGCGTTACCACCTGCTGCCTCCACTGTGAGATGGAGGATTTGAGCAGTGAAGCAAAGAGCTGAGAATCCATGGGCTCGTTCATTTGAACAACAACACCTCCATAATTATCATTGGTTCCATTTAGAACTTGGTTTGCAGTTGCAGATGATGAATTCACTGAAGCTGACATGGCTCTAATATTGAAACAACCTAGAATAACAACAAACAAGCTGACGCATCAACTAAAATATTTCAAAATTTCCAGAAATCATAAAGTCAGAATTACCTGTTACACGATCTTGTCTTGCAGCAAAGGTGTTCCTAGCAGACAACAAGAAGAAGAAGCTGCGATTATATGGCAATATAACTCTAGAAACCGCTTTCATCATATTTACATAAATTTAAGATTATATATTTACACACACACACACATATACATATATTTGAAGTGAAGAATGGAATCGCGACCCTTAATCGCCGCCCTTGAACGTTGATTCTTCCGTTGATTTTCAACCAACGCCCGACGTCTAAAATAAATGGGACTGGACCCTGAATCCCTTGTGTTTACTTCGAAAACTCGCTACTAATTCATATTTGTTTACACAAATCTTATTGTAGAATTCCTTTAATAAATCTATTAATTTCACTTTTATATTTGGATAACATTAAGATAAATAAATGCCTCACAAGTGAATTCCAGGAGTATATATATATATATAATAGTTGAATCATTGAATTTGTAAATAAATTTTTAATAAATCTAATAATCTGGTCAAACTTTGAACGTATTGTTTAGAATTCGACACAAATTCAACCTACCAACCAATTTAGATTTATCGCGGAAGGGATCCAAATGAAAGACAATTACAAGCTGTATTCTTACTGTAATTCTATTAAAAGTGAGGGGCTTGATGTGATTACCGAAGTTTAGCATCGTTGATGAGATCGATAAAAGGACAAAAGGCAAAGAACTAGGCCACGATATTTAACATTCGAAAGCGTGGGTCCTCTCTCTCACCGAAAAAAAAAACAAAAAAAGGAACGAACGAAAGGATTCCCAAACTGCCACGTCAGATCAGTGGCAGAACCAGTAAATATCGAAAGGAACGGGGAGCAAATGGTAACTATGATGCAAATCCATTTTACCTCTTCTTTCTACAATGGATTTACTATGAACATTTCATTTTCACCTTCGCTTCTAAAAAATTATAAACATAAAAAAAAAAAAAATTACTTTACCGCAAAAATGGAAATACTAACCGGCGACCGGGAAAGCGAGTTCCCGCAACAAATAACGCCGTTTCCGGAGTCAATAGATCAACCGCCAGTACTTGAGTCAGCGAATGTGCCGCTGCAGAAGCTGCGTCCGATCAGGAGGTCTCCGGCGGAGGATCCGCCGAGTTTTGAGACGGCTGCTGACAAGTCTTTAAAATTCGGCTCGGGTTCAGTGGCGGAGAGTTTGGGTCCGAAGTCTATGTGGTTTGATACGGAGGACGAGTCTAGGTACGTTATTTTGCGAGTATTTTTTTATAATTTGGGAACCAAAAAAAGAAGGTTTTTTTTTCATTGTTTAATTTTTATTAGTTTTATATGGTAAAGGTTAGAATTTTTGTTAATTTATATGGAAAAAGGTGTTTGCTTTTGTAAAGCATATAAAGGTAGAAAGGCAGCCGAAATGGTGGTGTATGCGAAAAAGAAAATAGAGGGGGGGGTGGCATTTTTAGATAATTTTGATTTTTGAATGTGAAAATTGGGGAAAATGAGGAGAGGTTTTAACTTTCTGATTTTGTAATTTTAGAAATGTGATGAATTTTGGTTTATTTGGGTTATTTTTAGTTATAGTTAAAGTGTGGATTGTGGTAAAATTGTCATGGGGTTGTGAGTTGTGAATGCAGTAGTTTATTAGTATTGGGGATGCAATTGTGGAAGTGTTTGTTTTTTGGTTTGAAGATGCATTTTTAAGAGTGAAGGCAAAAGGGATTTAGCTATGAAGTGGGGAAGAGAGGCTGTGGATAGTAGATTAACTGTTTTATGGGATTGTTATTAGATTATAATAATTCAATTGTATTCATTCATTAATTATATGAGTTGACTGCATAAACTGTTTCCTTGTGTGGTTGCTCTCTCTGCTGTATTATACTGGCCTATAAATAATAAATTCTGTTACTAGTATCTCAAACTCATCTTCATTTCTTGAAAAGTCAAATTGAAGGATTCTTCTCTGTTTCCAGTTCAACTTCAGACAGTGATATTCCTGTGGATTTATTCACTGAGATCAAAGAACCTGGAAATCAAAAGAGGAAAAGGAAGACTAGGGTGAAGATCGAGACTTTTTTAGAAAGTTTGGTGACGAAAATAATGGATAAACAAGAGCAGATGAATAAGCAGTTGATAGATATGATAGCAAAGAGGGAGAGGGAAAGAGTAATCAGAGAAGAAGCTTGGAAGCAGCAAGAGATGCAGAGGATGAAAAGGGATGAGGAGATAAGAGCCCAGGAGACAGCTCGTAGCATAGCTCTCATTTCCTTCATCCAGAATTTTTTAGGCCATGAGGTTCAACTTCCTCAACCAGCACCAGTCTTAAGTATGGAAGAAAATGGAAGCAAAGATGGTGGAAATCATGCTGAAAACAACATCATGCATAATGCAAATAACAGAAAGTGGCCAGAAGCCTGTGATCCTAATAGAAGATGGCCAGAGGCTGAAATACAGGCCCTTATAATGCTTCGAACTACTTTGGAACATCAATTTCATGGTGTGGGTTCCAAATTCTCCTTATGGGAGAAGATATCTGATGGGATGCTGAGGATGGGCTACTATCGGAGTGCAAAGAAGTGTAAGGAGAAATGGGAAAACATGAACAAATACTTCAGAAAATCCATGGAAAATGGGAAGAAGCATCTTGACAAAAGTAAGACATGTCAATATTTTCATGAATTGGAGGTGTATAGGAATGGACTCGTTAATCCAGGAAATGTCACAAACTTCCCTAACTTTGAAAATGTTTCCGAGAGTGATGCCTCAAACTTTACAAATCATGAGATTGCTGCCAAGGTTGAGGATTAAACATGAAGAACCTCTGACATATTTTAGCACAAGAGAAGTGACCTAAAGATGATGGTGAGAGCTAAATATGGTAGGCACCTAACATCTTAGTGTCTTTGCCTTGTAGTTACATATCCTTTGCAATCAGTATGTATTATTCATTGACCTTTGACTATGTGGTTTTATCATCTCTTTGGATGAATGCATAGAAAGTTTTTTGCAATTATTTGCCCTACAAAACTGTCAAATGATATGTGGCTTCCATATAGCAAGAAGAATGAGGATTGAGGACTATCAGAAATTTGAATAAAAGAATCTCTGACATTCCATCTTGTTATTGTCCGCTAGACTTTGGCAATTGGCACGCTATAGACTATGCACGAGTGAATTCGCCCTATTATTATTATTATTTTTTTTTTTTTTAAAGTAAAAGAAGTGTCTTAGATTTGATTGTAGGGCCATGCTACGTTACATCAACTCGAAATTAGATTTTCGTAGGACTCAATAAAATTAGATTTTCGTAGGACTCAATTATTGGTTGTCAAACAATTAAGAGACTAATTTTTTATCAATTACCGAAGACTAATTTTGAGTCGGCATTAAGTTTAGGTTGCGTTTAGGGCAGCCGCGCTGTGTTGTTTTTATGGAAAAGGAAAATGCTATAATCCCCGGGTCAAACTCCGAAAGTAAGTGAAACGACGCCGTTCAACTTAACCCAAAACGCGCCCGTTTCATTCTGTAAACGCTCAGTGCACGCTGCCAAAAATCAGAACCCATTCGCAGCCTCCATTCACTGCCATTCTCCTTTCTTCATCATCGTTCCCCTTTCTCGTTTCCACTCTGCCATTCGACTAAAATTTCCATTCACAGCCACCATCACGCACGCATAGCTACCGTCAACGCCACCACAGCCAACGTGAGACAACCACAGCCACTTAGAAAGCGGGGCAGCAAACTTGATCCAGACAGCACGAAACGGCATCGCGCAATTTGTTTTGGAACCACGAAGCACGAATCCATGGCCAACGTGACAGTTCCGCACCTGAGGTAATACTTCGATATTTGCTGATTCAAGTTTTGGGTGGTTTAGTTTATAAATTTTGCATCGAAAAATGCTATTTTGTGTTTACAGTATCTTAATTTACTGGGTATGGGTCAGAGGAGTTATAAAATTTTGGTGACATATGATTTGGTTCATGCTCTGCTACTATATGTACACGGTGATTGGTCTTAGAAACTGGGTTGATGAATTGATGATCGAAGGATTTGATGTTAACCTAAGGGATCTCTTTTATCCTCTCTTGACCCTCGTATCCGAATGCTTTTAGTAATTTGGTTTGAAATTGTGTTGGTTTGAGTTGTAGTAATGCTGCTCAAGTACTGACTTATTAAAGAACTGGACATGTCTTTTTGAATTATGCTATGTATGTCTCTTGAACATGTTTGAAAATGCCAATGTTAGTCTCTGTTAGAAAAACAATAGTACCTTAAACATTATTCGATTGTCTGAGGCCTATTTGAGAAAACGATTCATTTGGATGGGTGATGAAGATTGTGAAACTGCTGCCGCAATAAAGTTTACAAGAAACCTTATAATTGTATATTCTTGTAGTTAAAGATGCAAATGTCAAAGAATTTGAGTTGTAGAAATTAACACTGAGAGCTAGATGTAAATTAGGTAAAACAGGTGGACATTCTGAGAAAGAACTTGGTACACAAATAGTTAAAATTGTCGGTCAATAGTTAGATCATCAATCCTATATATGTTGTGATTTCATTTCATTGAGATGAATTTTTTTGTGAATCAGATTTTAGATCATCAAGCCTAAGGTTGGGATGTGTTGTGGAATGATTGACATTGGAATGGACTCACATATAAACTAATTTCTAAGCTGAATCAGGCTGTTTTTGATAAATGCAATGTTGGGATTCAGGCCTTGATGAATCAGACTCTTTTTTTTTTTTTTTTGGGTGCAGTTTCAGTAGTCTATTAATCACAATGTCATCCAGCATAAGTGAGAATCAAAACTCGTTGCAAATATGTACCGGATGCATAAAAAACTTGAGCATATGCGAGAGTGTGAAGTGCAGAGGTGATTGTCGGACGACGAACTTCAAAGGAGACAGACACCACGATATGATTTTATTAAAATACTCGTAATTGTTGTATTATATATGTTTTCTATTCAAGTATTATTTGTAAGTTGTTTTAATCTGTACTATATAACTGGAAAAGAATTGTTGACATATGTAATCACATTTTCCTGTGAAATATAAATTTTTGAGTCGTTTGACTTAATTGAGTTAGAAATTAAATTCAAATTGTGTTGTTTAATGTTGGAAGAATGTCGTGGCACCTAAATATAATCTCATTAAGCCCACAATTTTTTTTTGAGAAGAAAGTAGCCCTTTCGATTAACTAACAGAATCAAACATACATAGTACATCAGCTGGGAACTCAGCTTGCCATATTACAGTTTCTGAGCTTCTCAAAGCTCTTTTAGCTAAAGAGTGAGCAGTGGTATTGCATTGTCTTGACACATGCTGAAATGTTATTGACTGGTAATTTTGCTTGCTTCTGAGTATTTCTGAGATGGTCCACTAAATCTCTGCCCTACTGCTGGCCTTGTTGTTTGCTAAATCCGCTACTAGTTTGCAATCTATTTCAATGATCACCTTGGCAATGTTTGCTTCCTTTGCCACTTCTATCCCAAATTCAACAGCTCCCAAATTCAACAGCTTGAGCTTCTGCTATTGAGGCATCTCTCTGAAACTTCTTGCTTCTCACTGCTGCAATTATCACCTGGCCTGAGGAGTCTCTTATGGCAACTCCTAACCCTGCAGTCTACTAATCTACCTGAATTGCCGCACCAACATTTACTTTTACCATGTTGATTGGAGGTGGACTCCATTTTTTCAGCTTCCCATTCTTGTCATTATTTTGCTCTTCTTGTTCCTTCGCCTGCATTTTCTGATATTCATCCATAATTGCCGTAGCCTTGGCAACTGAAACCATAGAATCAGGTTTCTTTCCCTAAAAAATGAATTTGTTTCTTGTATTCCAGGTTAAAAGATACAAATGACTAAAGAATAGTATAAATACAAATTGCATTTATATATGTAAATTAATTGCACTCAACAACTGACAAAACCAAATACATAAAAACATAAGTTTGTTGATTCATCAAGCTAACTTCAACTGACTTTGTAATATTCAAACATTTCACCAGGATTATTAAAACACATCCCAACCTTAGGCTTGGCAACTTTTTCCACCAATTCCTCATTATTTTCTTCAAAATCAACCTCCAGTAAATCCTGCAATTCCTCTACTTCATCAACCTCATCCACTTGCTTCAATTTATCCATTACTCCTTCAAATTAAAATAATTCAAAAAATTACTAATTAATAATCCTAAATTCATTAAATGGACTGTGGGTTGTAAAATCATTCTAATTAAGCTAAAAATTCACATCCCGTATATTAACCATGTAGTGTCTTCAAATAGGTTGTTAATAATATAGTATGAAAGGTACAGCTGAAGTTTAAGGTCAAATATACAAACGATTCCTTCGAAATAAAATTTGCTTCACAGCTGTTAATAAATATGCCAATATTAGCTAGGGATGGATCAATACATATGCCGAAATAGCAAAAAAGGAAGAAAAAAAGAGGAAAAGGAAAAGATCATTACCCATTATATTAACTTAATTTAACAACAGTGGCAATATCATCATCAGCTGTTAATAAAATTTGCTTCACATAATAAAACAATAAAATTCAAGCTTTAATAGAATAAAACAACAGTGGCTTACCTTCCTAGTTGGGAAGCAAATTGACTTAGATTTTCCAGCGCGAATAAGTTCACTAAAAAAAAAAAAAATCTTAAAGCAAGGCTGGCGTGAAGATTTTCCACCATCAAGAACCATGATCTGTTTTGCTTTCTCAAAGCAAAGCTCGCATGACCAGCGCTTCGGAAAAAAAAAAAAATAGCGTTAAAACGGCGTCGTTGCGTGAAAGTGGCAAATGTCTCGCGTGAAAGTGGCTCCTCAAAACGTCGTCGTTTCCTCAAATTCGGGGTTTGACCCGGGGCAAATAGCAGAACTCTATGGAAAATCATGAAAATAAAGGGAATGAAGACAGCGTTACTTCCCCCAAATAACGTACCTATAAATAACGTAACTTAGTAGCTGCCTGGATTGTGTTATGGACTCTCTTTATGCTCACAAGTGAAGTTTACGAGGCCCAGCAGTACGGCTCATAAATATGTCGGTGTGTAAGGGCATAATTGTTGTACTGGCCTTAAAAATGCAACTATGAGGGCATTGCGGCGCTCCTGCGGAACCAGATTTTAAATAATTTGTGCGAATGAGAGCTTGTATGAATGAATCTGTTAGAATCGGTGTCTGATGTTAATTACATGTATCAACGTCCCAAGTAAAACTAGATTTTCATAGATAATTATAAATTACCATTTGACAAATAATTTCCGTTGCATTGGTTTTTTCTTTTATTTATACAGCAAGATACATAATTGTTCCATTATGGGGTTATCCAGTTTCACTTAAGGCAATAAAGCCTTCAAAAAGAGAATTCACGGGCAAATACAAAACAAGCAAAAAGTAACGAAGATAAATAAACCATCTGTTTTATTGCGGGTGAAAGACTAAATTCAAATTCAATAATATATAAACATGCATGCAAAATTCAGAAACAAACTCCACGTACACATTTACATGTCCTTCCCCAATGGAGACAAGAGAAAAATGAATCGAGCATTGCTATGATCTCATCACTTGGAAGCATAAGAAAGATATAAATAAATGGCGACCAAAACTGCAGGGAAGATGAGAAAAATGAAAAAAGGAGGAGGTGTCAATGGACCCATTATTAGTGGACCAAAAAGGATCACAGCGGCCACAATCAGCATCACCATTACTGAACCAAAACCGCACCCATATTCATCCATCTTTGATCTTTCCCCAAGACAAGTTAATTAAATATATGGGGAATTAATCTGTGAGTGGTGTTTTTTAACACGAGAGTGAAGAGCCACCACTTAGGGAATCTTTGAGATGTGAATGAATCCACACACACACACACACATATATATACATATAGACACTAGTGTGCATGGTGTTGCTTGGCAAAGGATGCAACTAATCGGGCAACAACGATGCGTGCAATTTATACTTCATTCGACGTGACTTTTGCGGTCTTGGGCTAACGTTTCGCCTGTTGGTGTTAATAACCATATCCCATATATAAAAAGTGCTGTTATTTGGATGATATTACTTTTAGTGAGGCAGTCTTCTTGCACTTTAGCTTAACGTTTGTTAGTGAGATTGATTTGATTTGTCTTTGCTGATTGTCAATTCCGATTCAATTATATGTGGTGCCAAAATAGATTTTACAATATTATAATTTTTAATATATATATATAATTATTTTATAATGAAGATATCTTTATTTTTAACAACTTGAGAATGCTACTAACAAAAAAAAAAAAATTCAATACACTAACAGGCCAACAAAAAAAAAAAGAATCTCTAATGTATTAAAAAATATATGTTTTTTTTTAATTTTATTGACACTCCTAGTAACAAAATGAGAATGTCGTCGTTTGATAATAACCATGTATATATACGTGTGTGTGTGTGTGTGTGTGTAAATATTCCAATTAGAGATCTCTGACTTTATTAAAGTAAGGGATAAGTTAAAAGATTAAAAAAAAACACATACTTCAATGCATTGTATTTTACATACTTCAATGCGTTGTATTTTGTCTTATAGTGTATTGAAATATGTGTTTTTTGGTCTTTTAGCTTATCCCCGACTTTATTAAAGTCAGGGATCCTTAATTTTTGTGTGTGTATATATATAATCTTTATCTAGTGAGGACATCTGCATTTTATCAAAGTGGGGATGTCGGTAAAAAAATTAAAAAAATATAAATTTCAATACATTAGAGACTGTATTTTTTTAAATTTTACTAATAAAATAAGAATGCCTAACAAGATAATAGTTATATGTATATGTGTGTGTACATACACATATATGTATGTATATATATATATATATATAGTATTGATCTAGTTCAAAATCCTAAACTTTGTTAAAATCCAAAAAAACTATTAAATCACATGGTTTCATAATGTTAATAGCAGTACACTGTTAAATCAGGCGGATAATTTTCTCGAATTTTAACAAAATTTAGAATTCTAACTAAAACATTCATATATATATATATATATATATATATATATATATAACGAGGAGGTGATGGGCAAGCAATTAAAGGAGAAATTAATATGCCATTTCGCTACTTTCAAATAAAAAAAAAAAAAGGCCATTTCGCTGAAATGCACAAGGGTCGGGACATCTTGATAGACCAACAGCTATAGGCAGCCTAGTGATTAGTACCAGCAATTGCAAGCCTCCTCGTTCACATCGCCCTCACTTGCCACGTGCTGCCAATTTTTGTCTACTATAAATGTCCACTGTTGCCAAGTATTTGCAGCTCTGTGGGTGAGGCTTTCTTTCAATTCCAAAACCAATTTTATTTATTTCTTTAAAGATTTCTCATAATCATAGATAGAGTCTAACTAATTCTTGACCAAGAGTCCAAGTGAGATGGAAAGTGGAGGCTTCCATGGCTACCGCCAGCAGCTCCCCAACGCAAGCCCTGGTAATGTTGCTTTTTGTTTAATTTTGAGTTCCGAGCCCTTCTCTTGCATGAAAATGAATAATTTTGACAAGGTTTCATGTTAATTTTCTTTTAATTACCCAAGTTTTGACTTGTGACTTGCTTGAAACTGCAAAATCCTTGATATTGATAATGCCCCATTCTTCAGCTGATTCTCTATCCATCTTCCATATGTTGTAAATTTTATAAAATTCTCAGATGTGTACCTTTGCATGTTGCAAAATGCAAATTCGAGGCTAACTTAGACATTGGTGTGTAGCCACAAATTCGTATTTTAAAATGTTGGTTTTTAAATAATCAGCCTGCCTGTTGTTACTTGTTAGAAGTGTCTGTGTGTGTGTATATATATATATATATATAGTACTGATCTACTCTAAGATTTTGTTACACTGACAATAAAAGATAAACTTTAATACAAATTAAAAAAGTTTTTAACGTAATAAAATTTATATTTTTTATGTTTAATTTTCTCAGAAATATTTTTGTGTCTATATATATATATGATAACAAGTCAGACATTCTCTCAATTAATTTCTCTTTAATTATAGGTGCGTTTGGGATTGAGGCTGGGCAGTTGTAGCTTAAAAGCTACAGCACTAAAGTCTTTGATAAACACTAGCTGCTGTAGTTTGGAAATTATATTAATATGAGTTTTTATTTGTACGGTAAAAAAATTTATTATATTTTTAATAATTTTGTTAAAATTATTATTTAAAAAATATATTTATTACGTATTATAAACTTTTATTTCATAGTTACAATTTTTTTCTGCAGAAACTATAATTTAAAAATTATAGCACCTCAATCCCAAACGAACCTTTTATAAATATCAGATGTCTTAATTTGTTTATAATATATTTATCTTGTTTGTTTGTGAACACTAATTAACACAAGTTGATCAGTGCTAGCTAGCTCTCACATTCGCTTGTAGTGCTGCAAAATTAAGATACCAGACATGGCAGTGTACGTAGTACAGTCAAAGTGGAAGGGAAATGGGTGATGAAATCTTGTAAACGTACACTTAGCAGGGGACTGTGTACACGTGGCACGCATCGTGCATGCAACATGTGACTCCTCATGAAACAAGTGGCATCCATGCAATTTTATTTTATTTTTCCTTATTTACCCACTTTATTTCTATCCTTAAATTTCTCCAACTCCGTCCTCTACTTGTTGGCTAGCTTTTATTTGTATTTTTAATTTCCTAAGCTAACTAGCTTTGTTTTACAAACTTCTAGCTAAGGCTGGCCAGCTCCTTGCATGAACATTTATTAGTTAGCCTTCAATAAAACCAATTATAGTGCACATAGAAGCCAGTTAATTATATTTCTTTAATTAATTAATTACTTAAAAGGATTTCTCAGACCAACTCGACTGGTAGTGGCAGGTGATTATGACAGTCGTAGGTACGTAGTAGCGCTTCTCTCGAAGCTCTGATGTGCCTATAACACAAGAGAACAAAATTAATTAATTATCTAGCTGATGCCATTGAACATTTAAACTATAGATAACAAAGAGCTTCAGATACTGTCCTTAATTTTGTTTTTTAGATATTTATAATTACGTGTAGAAAATTAATTATTAATTAATAATGGGGTGTTCTCTTTTTCTTTTGTTTTAGCAGCAGGGCCGGGATTAGGGTTGAAGTTAGCAGAGACGAACATGAGACTAGCATCAGGTCATGAGATTAATCAAACCAATAATAATAACCACACAAATTATGAAGACAACGAATGCACGGTGAGGGAACAAGACCGTTTCATGCCAATTGCTAATGTGATAAGAATCATGCGCAAAATCCTTCCCCAGCATGCCAAAATCTCAGACGACGCAAAGGAAACAATTCAGGAATGCGTGTCGGAGTACATCAGCTTCATAACCGGCGAAGCCAACGAGCGTTGCCAGCGCGAGCAACGCAAGACCATTACTGCTGAGGACGTGCTTTGGGCAATGAGCAAGCTGGGCTTCGATGATTACATTGAGCCACTCACTATTTACCTCCACCGCTACCGTGAAACGGAAGGGGAGCGGGGTTCAATCAGAGGTGAGCCTCCGTTGGTCAAGAGGCCGCCGCTTGAGTTTCCTACATTGGGTGTTGCAGCATTTGCGGCCCCAGCAGCAGCTTTCCACCATATGGGACTGGGACATGGCTTTTTTGGAGCTGCAACTGCTGCTGCCATGGGGACTTACTTCGCCAACAACGATCCTTCCAAAAATAATATTGCGGCGGGGTCATCACAGCCTGCCGTGGCTAATGGTGAAACTTATGCTCACAACAAATGAGACAGTGCTGATCAGATGAAACGCTAGCTGCATTAACCTATCTACCTAGACCTGCTAATTAATGTGACAATAACCACCTACTTCGTTTCCTGTTCGTGAGAGAAAAGTTTGGTGTTTTAACTGTTTTTCTTTTCTCTTCTTTTTTATTTTGAGTTTTGGACCACCCCCCCCAACAAAAAAAAAATATTGTGATGAACATTTTCTTGCTGTTAGACATAGACTTTTATGATGTTGTAGGTGGCGAACGCTATACAAATAACTATCACTAAGTTTGAACATAACATAAAACATACAAATCTAAATATAATACAAAATCTGAAATCCAATTTGACAGGCCCTACACTCAGGCAAGGTGCCAAAGTTATTCAGTACTAGAAAATGCATCAAAAGATCCTTCCCTTGCCAACTATCGACATGATTACATTCACATTTGACACTGGTGGGGCAAGCCGCAATCCATACATAAGGGAAGTTACAAACTCAGATTGAAAGAATCAATTTCATTAGTTAATTTTATTCAGTAGCAACATAGAAGACATGGTTAAAATGAAACGCCAAAATTCTTTCAGCTGGTCAGCTCTTCTAGCTATCAGAAGCAGGCTTCAATACACTGCTTTTTGCTCTCAGATTCACTGTCTTTCTCTTCGCAATCTTCCTCATCTTCTTCTCCTTGGGGTTCTCCTGAATCAGCTTCACATCTTTTCCTTTGAGGAATTACTTGAAAGAAAGAAGCCTTCCAATCCCTTGTTTCCAGGAACTTGAGGAGTATCTCTAGCACTTGGTTCACCGTTAAAACCTGCACTCAGAAGAGCAGTAAACAAATAATCAGAAACCAATTTTCAAAATTTGCAAGCTCTAGCTGTCCGAGAGATAAAAATAACCAGCCCCATGAACTTATTGGAAAAGATTCCTACATGGCAGGTTAAAAGAACAAGTGACTGCAGCATTAGCTTACTTATTTCTCACAATCAAACCTCAGGCATCGAGTGAGGCCATAAAAGTTAGACTGGCTTTAAATAAAAATAAAAATAGAGTTTGAATTACAAAAAAACAAGTGTGCAGTCTGCATTAAAGTTATATGACCTTTCCTCTCATTTAATCTGGTTAGATGATCAATAAGATCTGTAGTTTTCATCAACCAGAATCAGATTGAGGGAATGAAAGATCCAAGACCAAAGGTTACCTGAGAGCTCGACATCTTTAAGTAATTTCCTATGGGTAGTTTGCCCGTTTGAATTCCCTGCTCTTGAGCTTTCTTCATGGTTATACCTTTCCAGCGATTCCTATCCACCAAGCCACCAACAATATAAAATTTCTTTGGATCAAGGTCATCCAGAACTGTATCGGAATCAGCTGTCAGATACACAAGATTCTCCTTATGGTCTTCCAATGCTTCAATGTATGATCGATTTTCCTTCTCAATTATCCATTTATCAAATCCCGGAAGCCTCTGCAATTGGCTTTCCATATCTCCCTTGCACCCAGTCAACCACAAATGTGCAGGTGACGAACATTTTCCATTTACAGCATAACAGTACATAATCTGCAGGGTTTCATTCAAAGCAAACGAGTTTGGAATTGAGTCGTTTTCCATATTACATTTTAGAGGTACTGTAGGCTATTTAATTCTCTGGTGGTTGCCGGGAAATGAAATACTAATTTTCAACTATAATAATAAGCGGGTGTGGTGTGTGGTCGGTAAACATGAACTGCCAAGTAAAAGTTAGTTATCAAGAACTTGGTTGCGGCATTTTAACAAACATGACTGTAAACAAATGGTACCTGTTGAACGAGGCTTTGAATTTCAGCACAAGTCATGAGATGAGAGAATTCAAGATCAATGATGATGTTTTGTCCGTTTTCTTTAGCTTTTGTGAGTCTCTGGATCTTGTGTTCTCTCACCTCTGACCGCTTCTCCATTCTCTCTTTCCTTTGACCTTTCCTCTCCTCGATCAACTTTGACCTCTCCTCCTCCGACAAACTGGCCAGCTTCTCCTCCCATTCCCTTCGTTTTCGCTCTCCTTCTCTCTTCTTCTCCGCTTTCATCTTCGCTTTCTTCTCGGCTTTTCTCGCTTCGTATCTCAGCTGCTTCAACCGCTTCTTTTGGGCCCTCTTTGATAGACCGCTCGGCTGTGAATTCACTTGCACTTTGGTGATATTTTCGGTGCCTTCGCCGTTTTCTTCTACGCTCTCCATTGTTTTTGCAGAGCCTCTGCTTATCTCTCTCTGTAAATCCCAATATCAGGGGTTTTTGCTGAGGGTTTTGTTTTGCCCTTTGGGATTGGGGAACTGGAAATAGGAAGAACAACGACGTCGTTCTGAACCCTTTTTCACTTTTTTCTTTTTATTATTTAATTCAGACGAGCGACGATTCTTATTAGTTTGCCCCCCGAGCACTTCATTAGCTGAGTATAGTTGTATAATGAATTTACTGATCAGTAATTGAAATGAATTAGAATTTAATGAACTAGAATTAAAATTAAATTGAATAATGAGAATTATAATAATTATGTTATTATTAATGTATTTATTTTATCTTAAAATTAAAATAAATTACAATAATGTACAACAAAATATCAAACACAACCTAAGGGTACTGGTGTTATTGATGTAACGATAGGGGTATTCGTTAATAGATACCTTGCATCATGACTACATGAGCCCGGTCGACTAGTCGTGCACATCCAGATATATGATAATTGATGTATCGTCCTAGTAGTGATGTTTGCACCAGTATCCTCGTAGGCTTTCTTTTTTATTTTTCTTCCTCATTACTTTTCTCTGTTCTCATTTATGCCCCTTATAAAACAGTGTCGTTTTTGCTTCTTCTTCTTTTTTTAATTTACACGAGACTATTACTCAAATTATAACTCGTGTTATATGAGAATATTATTAATATTTACAATCAGACAAGTATGAGAGTAAGTGTTACTATATTTATGTAATATGATTATTTAACATTTATGTCATGTTAGTAAAAAAAAAAAAATTATCTCTGCACCACCTTTCTTTTATCATATGTACATCTAACCACCACAAAATTTTAATATATTTTTTGCACCACATTTGTTTTTAAACTTGTATCAATCAATCACTTTGACACTAAAAATAACTATTTTACCCTTAAATGAATTAAAAAACTATTTTACTCTACAAACTTTTGAAAATATATTTTAATTTATTTAGGAGTAAAATAATTATTTTATAGTGTGAAAATAGTTGATTGATACAAGTTTAGAAATAAATGTGGTGCAAATAACATGTCAAAATTTTCTGGTAGTTAAATGTACATATGACAAAAGAAATGTGGTACAGTGGTAATTTTTCAAAAAAAATAGGTCTTATAGTTTAGGAAATATAAATATTTAATATATATATTTTTGGAATATAATATTTATTTATCATTCAAATATTTTTTCATTTGTATAAAGGTCATAAAAATTCACTTTCTCTATTCAAATATAAATGTACGAAAATTACATATAAATTACAAAAAAAAAGGAGCAAATTGAATAAAAAAATCTGAAATTAATAAAATTTTAATTTTAAAATATTTAACAAATAAGCCGTGGTAATGGAGTGACTTGCCATTTACCAAATTATTGGCGAAAGTTTTATTTAAGGAAAAATCAGCTAGGAGAAAGTGCCCGTGTCATAATAAACAAGTTTTTTTTTTTTTTTTGGTTCAAAGAAAGTTAGTTATATTACTCCCAAAGCTTACCGAGTTATTGAGACTCTTCCAAAGAGAAGAGGGAAAAAAAAATTTATTACTGAAAGATTTCAATTGAAAAATGCACGTACATGCAATATTCAGATTGCACGCCAAGTAATAACGCCTGGCAATTTATTTTCTGATATTGGCCAAATAATTTTTAAGGATTATGGTTATTTCTTCCACAAGCTGGCACAAATAGTACTAATTGTCTCAAAATTAACTTTTATTATGACGCGTGCTCGAAGGTGCCGAGACTTTCCAAATTATCCTTGAAAAGTTTTAATTCATTATTTCAAGAGGCATATGAAAACAAACGTAAATTCTATTTTTAGTCGTCCCAATGAATTTATGACGAAATTAGTTATTTCTCTCATAAATTGAAGCATATCCAACACTAAATATCCTAATTTTTCCTTTTAATTTCCCACGTGCTCAAAAGTGATGATATTTACCAAATTATTCACGAGAGTTTATTTTAAGAAGAAATTTCAGTCAATAGAATCCGCAAATGTGATAATTCAAATTTGAGCGCTTGATAATTACCTTAAAAATTTTTCAATATCGGCCACATATCGGCAACAACGGAACTAGACAATTTACTTAGAGGGGGTTATTCTTAATAATAATACGTCAATATATAACAATATGATACTAAAATGAATTTAATAAAAATAATGACAATAGTTATAATAATAGTCTCAATTTCAATAATTTGAATAGAAACAAAAATATAGGACTTGAATTAATCAAAGGTTTAACAAGGACTCTTCAAATTCTAATTCACAGATTCACTAAATTTATTTATTTATTTTTTTTTTGTATACAAGACAAAACAACACTATATAATATAGACAAAACAAATTGATGATGATGAATAATATACATTTTACTGTATAAACAAACAAAGGAAACTAAAACTTAACAAAAATAACCATCTTTAATGATAATTATGAGTAAAAAGATTAGGAACTAAGAATACCTGTTGAAATTAATTGGAAGAAGATTTGAAATTTGTATTCTTTATCTTGAAGACTTGCAAACATGAAATATCGTTAGATTCTTGTCGGTTTTATGAATTGGAAAAGAAATTAATGAGTCAAATTGTTTTTTAGATTAAAATAGGGATTTTGAAGAGCCAAAAAAGAAAGTAGGTTTTTTTTCTGTTTATAATAGGACAAAGTTTAATTTGGGCCTTTATAAAATAAATTATGCTTAAATAAATATTATTAACATTAAGATTAATCATACAATGAATAAGTAATTGAATTTAAGAGAAAATTTTTAGTTGGGGAGGACTCCAACCTAGGGGTAGCAAAAATATCCGTCTGGACCAGACAGGACCAAACTCGGGTAATGCAGGCTGGATAATACCGGGATCGAAGATGAGGCCGGACGGGTCCCAAGTATTACTTGAAAAGCCCGGGTCTGGGTTGGAACCCGAATTTAAAAAAAAATTATTATAAAAGATATTATTTTTAATAATTATATTTATTTAATCTATTTATTATATATAGTTTAAATTTTAAACATTTAAAGATCATATTTTAATGTCTAATTTCATTAAAATAAATTAAAAAATTAAAAAAATATAAAATAAATTTAAAAATTAAAAAAATTATAAAATAAATTAAGAAAATACATATATAATATTATAAAAATATAAAAATATAAAAATTCAGGCTTCAAAACCCGGCCCAGGTGCCTGGCTTTAAAAGCCTAGACCGAATGGCCAAAAAATATACTTGAATCTGGACCTAGATTTTACCAACTCTACTCCAAACCCTTCTGTGTCACTGCATACTAGAGCATACATAATATTGATTATGCTAAAATTTTCATTTACTATGTCAGGCGCTCCATGGACTAAAGTAGTCATGCTTAACAAATTATTTTTGATCTTTTATTTCAAGAAAATTCAATTAGAAGAAAGCAAGCACGTGGGAATTCAAGTTGCTGTTATAATAAATCCTTATGTGAAAACCATCACATATAAACCTAGGAACATTCATGTTAAATCACCAAGAATCAATAACATAATATGCGGAAGCGTATCTAAATCCATAACGCTGAATCCCCTCTGGATCTGTATGGTTGGCCTTCCAGATCAGCACGTATATCCTAGAGAGCCCTTTAATTCTCTCTGTGCACTCTATCTGATGATGGGATGTCAGAAAGAATAGAACGATATGTGTGACGCGGGAATTTTATTATTACCACTTATATAGACAACTTATCCTGTTGTCACTAGGTATTCCTAATTATGCCCATCATAGAATTAGAATATCATTAGGTCTCTACACATTAAAGGCCCACATCCTATTGATACATTAAAGCCTATATTACTGAAAACCTTATTAGATTACTTTTAATTGGGCTTAACCTTATATGACAGTCCACAACACATAATTATTCACATATAAGCCTAACATTGGATTAAGGATCCAACATTATTGGATTAAATAATCCAACAGTTACGCCGTAATTTAACCTTCAAAATTATCTCTTAAATACTTACTACTAAATTATCTAAAACAATTTCTTGTAATCAGCTACTTGTTTGGAAGAAGTGGAAAAGACTTGCCAAATTATTGTATACTAAAATAATTTATTTCAACAAAATCAGTGTTAAAAAAAAAACGCACATGTAAAAATTTAAATTTCACACGACATAATAATTTTCAAAATTATCGATTATGAAAAACTCATAAAAAATTGTAAGAAACTATTATCGAATTCCTTTAAAGATTATAGGTGACATTCATGATATTGATCTATTAGTGCAATGTACATGTATTATGAGAATCTTCTATGAAAGTTTTACAAGTACAAAAATTATTAGCATATCTAAGAAATTATTACGCATATATTTAAATTTATTCACGGTGCCACTTAATTAATTAACGTCACCGCAACAGTCAACAGAGGATTATAATGAAAAAAAACCATGAGCACGGGGAGCCACAAGATAAATAATAAGTAATCGAGGAGCACGAGAGCAAAAACGGAGATATAAAAATAAAAGCTAGACACTTGAGGAGTAGATTTCACTTGCATTTAGAGCTCATTTCGCTTTGCTGTTCGAAAACGCTCTCACGAGTCACGACTCACAACTCACGACCTGTGAGAGAGAGATTTACAAAAAGAAATAAATAAAAAAAAAAACCACGAAACCCTCCTCTTCTGTTCTAAAGGCTCGGTGTGATGTGAAAGAAAGATTTGTAAATTCAGCTTTCAGTTGTCAATTAAACGACAAACCGTTTTGTTGAAAACGTAAGAATGGGTGAAAAGCTGGAGCAGCAGCTGAAAGAAGTTGGATCGAAGCTCGAGACGCCTCCTTCCACCAAAGACGGTCTTGTTAAGCTCTTAAAGGTTTGCATTCTTTATTTCTCAGCTAATTGTTTATATATACACACACACACACACACACACACATATATAGTTCAAATATTATTTGTTTGGGTAATTAGCTGGCGATAGTTAGCCAGGTAGTCAGTTAATTCAGTTTCTGTTTGGCTGCTGAGGGCTGAGGTAGTCGTTCAGATTGAACGAATGGGAGGAATCGTTTGAGTTTGTTGTAGTTGTTGTTTCTGTTTTCGTTGAAGAAGGTGAAGCCTTCGTCTTAGGGTTAGTGAGAAGTATAGCTTATGGTGAATTTTTCCAATTTCGAGGGTTGAATCTGACAATTTGACGGTAGTTAGAGGGAATTTTCAAATTGGGCTCGTTTCATGTGTCTTGTTGATTTAACAGAGATGATTGGTTGTGTTTGTGCTGGGAATATTTGAGGAAATTAAATCGACTTAGGGATTTGTCTATTGGTCTGAGGGATTCTTTAGTCACTCAGATGTATGTTTTATTGGACTGTCATTGCTAAAACTCTAATAACTGTACCTATGCTATACTCATGTTTGTACTGTTATTCCATTATACTCACACATCAATTGGACACCTGAAACTAGTGCAATTATTTATTTTTGTCCAATGATAGCATCCTGATTCTGTTACTTGGCAATGTTCTGCATTATCCTCTTCTCAACTTGCAGCAAGCTGCGACATGTCTTTCAGAATTGAACCAATCACCACCGGCTTCAATATTAGAGGCTATGCAGCCTTTTCTTAACGCAATTGTCCAGCCAATGCTGCTGAAGCATCAAGATAAAGATGTCAAGCTTCTAGTTGCAACATGTATTTGTGAAATAACCAGAATTACTGCACCTGAAGCTCCCTATAGTGACGACGTTCTCAAGGTGCATTTCTTGCACCAAGGTCAACTGGTTAATGGAATTGATTTATTCATTTCTTAAACACCAATGAATTTCAGATTAATTCCTGTTCTGTTGGTTTTGGCAGGATATTTTTCAGTTGATTGTGGGAACTTTTAGTGGGTTAAAGGATACCGGTGGTCCATCATTTGGAAGGAGAGTTGTCATTCTGGAGACTCTTGCAAAATATAGGTCATGTGTCGTGATGTTGGATCTTGAATGTGATGAACTGGTGAATGAAATGTACAGTACTTTTTTTGCTGTTGCCAGGTTTGTTTAAATCCATTATTCGTTTATATTTATCATAATTTAGTTTGTGGAAAGTGCTTCATTTTGGAATACCTTTTACTGACTCTTCTGATTTAATAAATCCGTATTAGCTTTTTCCCTGAAAAATAATATCTCCCATTTTGATAACTACTGCTCCGGAATCTTCTTGTATGCAGTGAGGATCATCCAGAAAGCGTTCTATCGTCAATGCAAACAATCATGATTGTTCTTTTAGAAGAAAGTGAGGATATTCAAGAAGATCTTTTAGTTGTTATATTGTCTGCGTTAGGTCGTAACAAAAATGTAAGCATTTTATATATTTACAGGATAATGAAAATGATTGTGTTGCTTTTCTACAGTGGGATCCGTTTTGTCTCTTTGTCATTTTATTGATGTGTTTGTTCTGTTACTTTGAGAGAGAACTCATTTTCTGGTACTTCTAATGGCAGGATACTGCAAGGAGGCTTGCAATGAATGTTATAGAGCACTGTGCAGGAAAACTTGAAGCTGGAATAAAACAGTTCCTTGTGTCATCAATGTCAGGAGATAGCAGGCCAGCACACAGTCATATTGACTACCATGAAGTAATTTATGATGTATATCGTTGTGCTCCTCAGATATTATCTGGAGTGGTGCCATACCTCACAGGAGAGTTGTTGGTAATTGCTGATTTTTTGGTTAACTTGTCTGACTGAAATACTTTTACTTGCTTATTTTGTATAACGATTCAATCAGAATCTTAATATTATGATCATCACGTGATGATTGAGTTCTTAGTATAGAAGTTTCAACATCTGCAGACCGATCAATTAGACACTCGTTTAAAAGCAGTGGGATTAGTTGGAGATCTATTTGCTCTGCCTGGATCTGCCAAGAGCGAAACGTTTCACTCAGTATTTTCGGAGTTCTTGAAAAGGTTGACCGATAGAATAGTTGCAGTACGCATGTCTGTCCTTGAGCATGTCAAGAGCTGTTTGCTGACAGATCCCTCTAGAACCGAGGCTCCTCAAATTCTAAGTAAGTGCATGAATTTGTCTACAGATTAATGTAACTGCTACTCTGCTAATTTTCTTCTTGTTCAACTTTTCTAGCCGCCCTCTGTGATCGTCTTCTAGACTTTGATGAAAATGTTCGAAAGCAAGTTGTTGCTGTTATTTGTGATGTGGCATGTCATGCTCTAAATTCCATGCCAGTTGAGACTGTAAAACTGGTTGCGGAGCGTCTTCGAGATAAATCTGTATGCATACTATTTCCCTTTGCATTTTTTGTGCTCATTTGTTTCTTAACTATTTGGTTGATTTAAACAAAAGTGATTGCTTTTGTTTCCCGAAATTTCAGGTACTTGTTAAAAAGTATACTATGGAGAGACTGGCTGACATTTTCAGGGGATGCTGCCTGAGGAACTTTAATGGATCCATCAATCAGAATGAATTTGAATGGATTCCTGGGAAGATTTTGAGATGTTTATATGACAAAGACTTCAGGTAAAATTTAAGTTCACGTGCTCACAGATTTATTATTTTTGCATCCAAGTTTCGTTTTTTAATGGGCAAGGAGAATTTGGGATGGTCTGCAATTGTTTACCTTTGTGAATCCTCGTACTTCTTTTCTGATATTCAAGGTTTAATGGTTTTGAGGATTGATTCATTGAATTCTGCATATCTAATTTGTTTAATTCCTAAAATTGTGATCTCAAAGGCTCTGATGTTCTGCAATGATTCTTCATCTTATTACAATTTTGAGTTTCTTACGGAAAGAAAAAAAGGAGAAGGCCCTGATGTTTTAGTTTGTTGAATTTAAAAACCTGCTAGCATAAAGAAGTAGAGGAAAAAGCGTTACATTTGCTGTTTTGTTTGTTAAAATAGGAAAACACTGAAGACAGTTGGTGGAAATTAAAACATTTATAATTTCTTGCTCTTCTATGGATTTATTTTTAGAATATTCTCATTTGTTTTCAACATGGTAATCCATTCTACAGATCAGATACAATTGAATCAGTTCTCTGTGGGTCCTTGTTCCCGACCGTTTTCTCTGTTAAAGATAGAGTTAGACATTGGGTGAGAATTTTCTCAGGATTTGACAGAGTTGAGATGAAGGCTCTTGAGAAGATACTTGAGCAAAAACAAAGGTGCATGATAATTGCTTGGTTTTGTAATCAGGCATCATATGACTATTGTTGAACCTCTCAACTTTCAATTTTATTTGATGGATTGTGCACTGATTTTCAGGGGATTTCCTCTTGGATTGCAGGTTGCAGCAAGAGATGCAGAGATATCTCTCCCTTAGGCAGATGCATCAGGTTTGCGCCCTTTGGACGTTGCATGGCTGATACTGAAGAGAAAATGTTGAACTGTTACATAGCTTATGTGAATTAAAGTAATTGATCCCATTCAAATGCAGGATGGTGATGCCCCTGAGATCCAGAAAAAAATTTTGATCTGCTTTCGGGTGATGTCTCGTTCATTTGCTGAGCCTGCTAAGGCTGAGGAGAATTTTCTAATTCTTGATCAATTGAAAGATGCTAATGTCTGGAAGATTTTAATGAATCTACTTGATCCAAACACTAGCTTTCATCAAGCTTGTGCTGGTCGGGTAAGCAATATGATACCGACAGATCCATATAATTTCCCAGATCAGTTTTTAAAGTAACTGGGATAGGAATTTCATTGGCTCTATGTCTACCATGTTGTGGGCACCATAATTGTTGCCTTGAACAACCTTTTGCTACTTCCCCAATTCTACAGCTACTAATGCTGTCTTTATCTAGATACCATCCATTCTAACATATTACTTACGTGGTTTAATGTAATTTTATTTTGATAATGGAGTTTGTTTTGTGGATTGATTTTGTCAGTATATATTTTCCTGTTTTGCAGGATGATTTGCTTCGAATACTTGGCGAGAAACACCGACTATATGATTTCCTGAGCACTCTCTCCGTGAAGTGTTCTTACTTACTTTTTAACAAGGAGCATTTAAAAGAAATTCTTCTCGAGGTTGCAGCACAAAAATCTTCTGCAAATGCACAATTTCTGCAGTCTTGCATGGATATACTGGGGGTAAAAACATGTTCCCTGCATTTTGTTTTTCTGATATACTAGATACTTGTTTTTATTCATACAAATTCCCTTTGTTAGTTGTCATGTTACTGCTCTTGCAATTTGTCGGCATCACTTATGTGATTTATTTTTATTATCTTTTTTTTCAAGCACATCTTTTCTCATCTGTATTGAAACACTCATTTATGATATCATATGCCTTATGTTGCTCATAATTTCACACTACTCATGTAGTTTGAAGCAACTGCAACTCATTTCTTTTTGCTATTTATTTTTTCACGATTGCTTAATTGTGGTATTTGATGACACAACATTCTTGCATGAATCTTTCATGCTGTCCTCTTCCTTTTGTCCACAATAGCAAATTCAAAACCCTGTTTTTAAATGTTATAGTGATTAACTTTCAGATTCTTGCACGCTTCAGTCCATTGTTGCTGGGTGGCACTGAAGAGGAACTGGTAAATCTACTGAAAGATGAAAATGAAATAATAAAGGAAGGTATTTTGCATGTTTTAGCAAAGGCTGGTGGGACCATTCGGGAACAACTTGCAGCAACATCAAGGTACAACTCTTGAATTTATTGACTTCTAAGTGCCTGTTCTAGACCCTTATCATCTGCTTTTTAATTACCTGCAGTTCCGTAGACCTTTTATTGGAAAGGCTCTGCTTAGAAGGTAGTCGACGACAAGCCAAGTATGCCGTACATGCACTAGCAGCAATAACAAAGGACGATGGGCTTAAATCTCTCTCTGTTTTATACAAGGTTTTATATTTTTCTTTCTTGAATGACCATATAATTAATATTCAATTGAACCACCCTTACAATTGCTGTACGTGTATGATATATGCAAAACATGACGTTTCTTGCCCAATTTCAGAGGCTTGTGGACATGTTGGAGGAGAAGACTCATTTACCTGCTGTATTACAATCTCTGGGATGTATAGCACAGACTGCAATGCCAGTTTTTGAAACTAGAGAGAGTGAAATTGAAGAATTTATAAAAAGCAAGATCCTCAGATGCAGTAATGTATGTTTTCCAAGATTCATTGGACTCCCTTTGCAACTTTTTTTTCATAGTTTTATGCAAAGGTATATTTCTCTGTTTCAGAAAATGAAAGATGATACAAAGGCATGTTGGGATGACAGAAGTGAACTTTGTTTATTGAAGGTGTGTCATTTTAATTCAGTTTTATAATAACTTTTTTTCAAGTCAATAAAGATTGCTATAGTTTTCTGTTCCATAAAATTTTTATTTTCTATTATTATAAGTAACTGATAAAATTTTGATTAAGGCAGTTCCTTGATGGATCATCCGTAAAGTGGGTTACACCTGAATTTTACTTTTTGTCTGGTGTTGCAGATATATGGTATGAAAACACTAGTGAAGAGCTACTTGCCTGTGAAAGATGCCCATATTCGTCCTGGTATTGATGACCTTCTGGGAATCCTAAAAAGCATGCTTTCTTATGGCGAAATGTCAGAAGATATAGAATCGAGGTGATTTAGTCACATAGGAGTATCTCCGCTCTTTGAACTATACTGTATTCCAGCACGTTTGTTGATTCATTTATAATGTACAAGTATTTGCTGTGTTGCAGTTCGGTTGATAAAGCACATTTGAGGCTTGCTTCAGCAAAGGCAGTTCTTCGTTTGTCGAAGCTATGGGACCATAAGATACCTGTTGATGTCTTCCACCTAACCTTGACGACACCGGAGGTAAGGCCATTAAGATTTTTCTGTCCCGGCATCTGATATTGTTGATTCAAATGATCACTTTTCTCATATATAAATGCTTTCTTTTGTCATTCTTTTTGGGTTGTGTAGATTTCTTTCCCTCAAGCTAAGAAACTGTTCCTGAGCAAAGTTCATCAATATGTTAAGGACCGTCTTTTGGATGCAAAATATGCATGTGCCTTCTTATTTAGTATAACAGAATCAAAGTCCTCTGAGCTTGAAGAGGTATATATACTAGACTTAATTGGTTAAAAGTAATTCTCCATGTTCGAGGCGGGTGTATTTTACACTTTTCATTGTGGTGGGATTTCGAAACTATTTTGTCTGAAAATTTCACATCCCATTTGAAATGGCAGGAGAAACAGAACCTGGCTGACATCATTCAGATGCATCACCAGATGAAGGCACGTCAGATCTCCGTGCAATCTGATGCAAATTCCTTTACAACATATCCTGAATACATTATCCCGTATTTGGTCCATACTTTTGCTCATCATTCGTGTCCCAATGTAGCCGAATGCAAGGATGTCAAGGCATTTGAACTAGTATACCGGTATGCATTTTATTGTCTTGAATGTACTTTTATGAGCTATTGTATGTTGATCTCTTGGTAATTGGTGAAAATGGAAATTGATCATTCCTACTGATTGCTGTCATTTTCCTTTTTATTCAGTCGATTGTACATCATTATTTTTATGCTGATCCATAAAGATGAAGATTTCAAGTCAGAAGCTAGTAACAAGGAGAGCATTTCTGTAATAATCTCGATCTTTCATAGTATTAAGTGCTCAGAAGACATAGTTGATGCATCAAAGTCAAAGGTTTGGGAAGATACTTCTTTATGTTTGCGATTGTTGATTATTAAATTTAAGCATGTAAACAACCACAAGGACGCAGGGAGTAGATAAAGCCGAACTTATATAAGAATTTTTTTGAATTCCAGAATTCACATGCTATTTGTGACCTTGGCTTGTCGATCACCAAGCGCTTATCCCAAAAGGAGGATGATTTACAAGGGGTGTTTTCATCTGTTTCTCTGCCCTCAATGCTGTATAAGCCATATGAAAAGAAAGAAGGCGATGATTCTCTGGTAAGTTCGCTCCTGACTGAATTTCATTTCCCCCTTGCTTCATTTTACAGGATTAGATTTTTTTTTTTAAATTAAAAATTACTGTTGTATATTAGGTTGGATGTCATGAATTTTATCATATTTCCTATGTATTTTCTCTGTATCAACTTGTTTAGTTCTTGTCACTTGTTCAATCTTCAGTGGCCTTCAAATTATCTCTGTAATCCTCCAGAAGGAAATGAGTTTTTATGTGGCAGTTTAGAGTTAACAACTATATACCCATTGTGAGATGCTAATAATTGATTAATTCTTCTTTTTTTAAAAAATAATAATAAAACTAACTTCTATATTATTATTATTATTTCCATGTAAATGGTCATGCTTTTAATACGATATCATGCATGTTAACATTGCATGGTTTTGACAGGCAAGTGAAAGGCAAACTTGGTTGGCTGATGAGAGTGTCTTGACTCATTTTGAATCGCTTAAGTTAGAGACTCATGAAATGGTGAGTTCTCTGACTTAACAATGCTCTTGGCTACATGGATATATTTGACGCATTTTATATTTTTCTCTAATCTTTTGTGCACTTTGATCACATTAGGTTGGTTCAGAAATTGCCAGGGATGAGGCTCTGGATGACTTAGAAAAAGATGGAAATGAAGTGCCTTTGGGGAAAATGATACAGCGATTAAAATCTCAGGGAGGCAAGGGTGGAAAGGCTAAGAAGAAAAAGTCTTCACCAGCTGAAGTGAAAGATACTGAAAATGATGTTGATATTCTGAAAATGGTTAGGGAGATAAATTTGGATAATCGGAGGTTATTAAATAAGTTTGAATCAAGCAATGGTCATAAACATTTTCCAAGTAAGCAAACAAAAGTTGATCTTGAGAATGAAGAAAGTAAAAAAAGAAAAGCTACTGATGTGACATCTATTCCAGTACCCAAGCGTCGAAGGTCATTGTCTGCTCATGGTGGTTTCCGAACTCCGAAAAGTAATTCGAAGGCTTCTTTAAGAGCTTCAGGAGATGGTTCACATCATGCTGGAGTTTCCTCATTCCAGTCCAGTGACATGGATGACGACATTTCTGAATCAGAAGGTAAAATATCTACAAAGAAAAAAATGTTTACAAGCAATGAGTCAGATTCGTTTGCAACACGCTTTCAAGGGAGCAGAAGCTTCTCATCAAAACGTAAAGGGAAATCTGCTGATTTCGGTCATGATAATGAGGCAGATGAAGTTGGAGAAGCAGATGAAGGTGATCTGAAGGTGAGCATTTACTCTGTTCAATTTGCTTGGGAGATAAATTCACTCCCATATCATGTGGTTGTTAGTACTTCTATTATGAACTCATTTACAGTATCTTCAGAATTCTGACATGCTTTCGAAGTCTCCTGTTGGATCTGCCAAGAAGCGCAAAAGAAGAAGCATCGCAGGATTGGGAAAGGTGAGCAATTCCATGTACTTAATTGTCAACATGATATTGGACTGTTGGTTCCTCATTCAAGCTCATCTTTTTGATAGTAAACAGAATCTGATGAAAATATGAAAAGATGAGCTTGAAGTGGACTAGGTGTCCACAAGAAAGGGGAAGAGAAAGGGGGGGGGGGGGGTTGAACTCTCTCTCAACTGGGGTATCTGATGACAGTCAAAATTCTCATTTAACCTCATCTATGGTACACAAGGAAAAATCCTTACTAAAATGCGTTCTATAGCTAATACACAAATCAGGAATGTGAATCTTGATCCTTGTTGCGTGATTTAGAGATGATTATTGTAATTAACAACGGTATGATCTAGTCATTTTTTATATCTTTTACTCAGTTGTTGACTGCTATTTTTCTTTCTTGATCTTTTTTGCCATGGTTTTCCTGTGATTATTTAGTTTGAGGTTTGATATGCAGAATGGTGCTCAAATATTTTTCTCCTCTCACATATGTTTGAACAAGGTTTGGGGTTGAATTCATTATTTTCTTCCCCTTCTATTTTCTTTTTCTAGTCCCTGGCGTAATCTTCTTTCTTGTCCATGCCCATTTTAACAAATTGGTGATACCTTTTGTCTTTTAGTGGGGCTTTTTTCAAATCAATGCTGAGAATTAAATTTCTATACTTTGAACACTTTTTACTTTGCAGCGACTTTAAAAATTTTTATTCTAAAAGCTCACGGTTAATTGCTGGAGGGACTCCCTCTTGACTCTCATAGTGTATGATCCATGGCAGTGTTTTAGCAAGTATAGTACTCTTATCATGTATTGCTGACTTTTTCAATAATTCTGCTCAGGATATACTGTCATTTCTCCTAGTTTTTTTTTTTTGTGCCTAAAATATGAGATCATCTATATCTTCCATGCAAACTGTAATTCTCTGACATTTTATTTGCTTTCTCTTCAGTGTACAACTAAGAATGCTGGAGTTAATATTGAAGACTTGATTGGTTACAGAATAAAAGTCTGGTGGCCCATGGATAAGCAGTGAGTATCAGATCAAGATATATTGGGTGGAAAAATGTATATAAACCAGTATAATGCAGAGGCTACGGATGCATTAATTTTGTGTCCATGCTTGTGTACATATAGAATTAGAATTTAGGATTTCTTCCAAGTAGAGATCTTTTAGGACATTAACCTCAGAAATTGACATTCACCAAAGTTTAGTTGCAATAATCTCAGCTGATGCTAACAATTCTATGTCTTGCTTTTCATCCATGTCTAATCACAATTACGTATGCATGTATGTGTTTGAGAATTTGAAAAAGATTTTTTAACCTTAATTTCCTTTTATGCATGGTTTTTAACCAATGTTTGTCATACGTTTAGTCAGACCAAACCTTTCTCATATCAAATTTGTCAATGCATCCTGTTATATTGTTTTCTAAAGAGCCAAATTTAAATATTTAATTTAGTGTTGCAGGCTTGTATCCTACTGCAACTGAAGCTTTATTTCCATTCATTCTTTTTTTGAGATACCAATATCATTTTTTCCCTTTTTTTTTTTCAAAAGAAAGTTTCTAGAAAGATAATTTGTTGATGTATCTTATTGCTAAATCAACAGGTTTTATGAAGGCACTATTAAATCTTATGACCCTATAAAAAAGAAGCATGTGGTAAGCTGCAATTTAGCGCACTCTCTCAGAGTTCTTATCTTGGGGCTACTTAATGCGAGTTATTTGTCTCTATTTTTCACATGATCCTTAAGATAATTCTTTCCGTTGACATGGATAGATATTATATGATGATGGAGATGTGGAAGTACTTCGTTTAGACAAAGAACGGTGGGAGCTTCTTGACAATGGTCGCAAGCCTACGAAGGTTTAAGATTCTCTTTTTTCAGCCTTTTTCCACAGTTTTTTTGAATGCAGCAATGATTGACATTATCCAAAGTTCTAATACCTTTTTCCTTTCCCTATCTATAGAAGTCAAAGTCGAATTCATTGAAGCGTGCCTCTTTAATAGAAGTGTAAGTGTTGTCTTTAAACGATCCATGCTCCCAAAAGTGGCAGTTTTATTTATTTTATTTTATTTTATTTTTTCTTGAAAGAGAACCGATGTCAATTATAGCACTGAGGTTATGGACTTCGTTTTCTATGTAACTTATTATTGCTCTTAGACAATAATATTTCATTCTCATTTTATACTTTAATTGTTTCTCAGATCTCCTGGGAAGAAAAATCAACTTTCAGGTGGTTCACGTCAAAATAAGAAATCAATGAAGTGAGTAACATTTAGCTTCTCAGATGCAACTGTGCTAGTCTATTACTACTTTGAAGTTTTAAATCAATTGGTCCTTGTTTTTTAGAGTTAAAGGGAAGAGAACTCCAAAGAAAAGCTTGAAGGATGGGCCAAAAGTTGCATCAAAGAGCTACTTTAGTGAAGACGAGGACAGTGAGAAAACTGATGTTTCAGATCCTAAACTGACTACTGTGTCAAAAGTTCTTAAAACGACTACAGGTTATTTGTTTCATCAGTTAGATATCACTGTCATTCTTTCAGTTGCATTGCAATAGAGGAAAAAAAAAAAGAGAGGCTGCTACGGGAAAGAAGAAATCCATGTCTTTTTGGTCATTTATTTTATTTTCTTTTGTTCGTCAGGTGATTCTCAAGGCAAACAAGCTGACATGGAGGATGAAAATCTCACTGACAAGGAGGAATCTGACAGGGAATTTAGGTTGGCTTCTGAAGAGAGGGATGTTGAAGATACAGAGGAGAACCCGAACAGTGAGGATGAGTCGGATGAAGTGGATAAGATGGATTCTGAAGAAAAACCTGCGGAAGAGGTGGGGACTGTTCCGCAAGCTGAAAAAAGTGAAGAAGAAGGCAAAGAAGAGGCTGAATCAAGTAAAGGCTCAAGAGAGGAAGCTAATGAAAATGACAAATCTGATTCTGAAGGGAATGAAGAAATTAATGGTGATGGGAGTAGGCCTATGAATCCAGAGAAATCTCAGAATGAATTGCCAAAGCCTCTTGATGCAGATGATGCTGAAATCTCTGATGATGAGCCTCTTGTACTTATGTCCAACTTTTCATTTTAGGCATATGAATATTACTAACCTGCAGCAGTGATTGAAATTTTAACTTGATTTTGGGCTTGTGCAGAGCAAGTGGAAGCTTAAAGTAGGAAAATCAGGCTCAAGGCGAGTAGGCTAAGCTGCTTGGGCTTGCTACCAAATTTCACATCAGAATATTCAAAGCTGTGGTGCTGTAGCATAGTCGTGATAGTTGGCAGAGGGTAGAAGGAGATGAATGCCATTTTTAACTCTGTAAACAAACTAATAAAAGCAGAAAATGTAAAAATAACCACCATAGGCATTCCAGCTGTTTAGGTAAGAATGTTAGTGTCTGTTAAAAAGATTTGGGGCGATGACCTTTTCAAGTGACCCTTTTAGCTTTAGATGTTGGGATTTGTACGTACTGACTTGTGGTGGGCGGGTGTAGGCAGTAGAGCATCTTTCTGATAGCCATGGCTGTTAAACTGGGTAGGCCAGATGTACATACGGTACAGCTACATATTGGTGATAGTTGTATGTTGGTTTATTCATGCTTGCTTGGTTTGGTACCTAGCATCGCATCCATCAAATGGTTTGACTGATTATTATTATTATTATTGTTGTTGTTGTTGTTGGGATTAATATTTGTCTGCTCCATTATTATCATCTTCCGCTTCTTTCTGTTTTGTTCTGTTCTGTATTAAATTTATGATGATATATCAATATCATATCGAATCTATTATCGGTATTATTAGTGGTGTGAAACTGAAAATGAGCTTTAGGCATCTGAGCCTGGGGAGGTGATAATGTTGTTTTATGCAAAGTGGAATGGAATTGGAAGTCAACAGAAAACGGGATCAAAGGCAAAAAGTGTCTGTGTGAATCAGCACGCGTTGAAATTGCATTTCTTTGAACCATCAGATTGCACGAGCGAGCACCTATCCTGAACATCTTTGAAAATCAAACAGAACAATAATGAACCCTAAACAGAAAGTAGGAAGGATGGATGGATCAACGACACGATTTTATTATTGTTAATGTCCCACACTGCGGCCCGGTGGATTTTAAAGTTGGGTCAAAAGTCAGACAGGAGACCAGTCAAAACAGAGACCAAGACTTCAGACATAGCCACTGGTCAACTCCTGAACACACGTGTCATCAGATTAATTTGTTTATGTTATTATTTTAAATCAAAAAAAAAAAAATGAAAAAGCGGATTCTTTGGTTTCTAAAACGGAGCTGAGCTGAGCTGAGCTGGAATAGCCGATAAAACCAGACAGATCAGAAACGAGCAAAGAAAGGAGATAACTATTAAATACCCATCCTCTTCTGTTAATGGTAAGCCTGCTTTATGATATTTTGGATTAGGTACTAGTTTCGTTGTGTTTGTGTAACTTGTGTTTGTTTTCATAAAAACCAGAAACGACTAGTACTGATCGGTTGCTTTCTTCCGGTTTTTGTCTGAAAATAGAACCAGTTAGTTTTGTCGGTAGTTTAATAACGCAGTCACGGAGGATAAGTTCGGTGAATTAAGTGGTTTCGAATTAGTGTCACTGGGTTATTTGTCCCAACTGCTAGAGTTATATCTTATTATTAACTAGTGAAAGATTGTTGCTCATTCACCTTTAACTTTCACAGTTGCTTGCTTCTTCTGTTTTCTCTTATTCTCCAAATCCACACAGCATAGTTTCTCCTTCTCTGCAGTAACAAGGTTTTCTCTCTCTCTCTCTCGCAATGTGATATTGTAATGAAAATTATATTTTATTATGTATTTGACCTGATGTGCTTGTGGTGTTCTCCAAATTTGAGAATTTATCTTGCGTGTAAACTTTGTAGGTATGCTTGATACTCGATGCGATATTGTTCTTCATTTCTTTCCTTTCTGTAGTAAAAAATTCATTATAAAAATTCTTCCTTTATCAAGAAATGCTTCATGTTATATATTCGATTGCTTCAATTAAAACCTTCTTTCGCCAATTGGGTAATTTTCTCTTTTTTCTTTTTTAATTTATTTATTTTGAACGGGGACAAACTTTCATGATACTTTCTTTTTCTAAATTCCTAATGTCTTTGTTTCCTAGTCCCTTTGTTTTCAATTGAAAACTTGAGATTGATTTCTGATATATTCCCTTTGCTTCATGTTTTGTTCTTTTCTTTGCAGTGATTGCCTAGTTCTTAAAGCGATCCGTCTTAGAATTTGCATTATGAGGCAACCATTTGGACAGCTAAAAGTCACTGTGGTGCAAGGGAAAAGGTTGGTGATCCGAGATTTCAAGAGCAGTGATCCTTATGTTGTACTCAAGTTGGGCAATCAGGTAATCTCAAGTTCTGCTCTTTTTATCATATGTTGTCTAGTGTTTACCTTTTCTTCAATAATAAAATGCTTGACAAGTTTTGCATTAGATAATGTATGCGAGTTTGCTGTCAGCAATGATAGATTTTTTTTTTTAAAAAAAAAACCTTTAATCATCCTACTTGTGTCTTTTATGACAGATGGCAAAGACTAAGGTTATCAACAGTTGCCTTAATCCTGTCTGGAATGAGGAGCATAGTTTGTCTCTCACAGAGCCAGTTGGAGTTCTGAGTTTGGTATGTTTATGCTCTGATATTCAGTGCATCTGATTCTTGATGATTTATGTGAATTACATATATCAAATCTGAAGTAGGAATTTGAGCAGTCTCATAATCTAGCTGAGATAGTTCTTTTTTCTGGACTAGCCTTTGTCAAATTGTGAATAGGATAAGTCATCCATAATATCTAGTAACTTGAAGCTGCTAATTGATCATATGGTTACTAAATGTAGTTTTTCCACATCTTACAAGCAGTGAATGACCAAATTCCACATTGTTGCAGGAAGTGTTTGATAAAGACCGATTCAAGGCAGATGACAAGATGGGGAAGGCCTACCTCAACCTTCAACCAATAATCTCTGCTGCAAGGTTGAGGCATGTTGTGCATGTCTCATCTGGAGAGACACCATTAAGGAAAATTATTCCAGATTCAGAAAACTGCCTAGCCAGGGAAAGCTCAATTATTTGTATAAATGGTGAAGTGGTGCAAAACGTTTGGTTAAGGCTCTGTGAAGTTGAGTCAGGGGAGATAGAACTAAAAATCAAGATAGTCGACACTCCTTCGAGATAAGATAGTGCAGTGCCCCAAGTAGTGTTAAGTGAACTGTATTGTTTGTAGTCTAGTCTTCTTGCTTCAGATTTATCAATAAGATTAATTTGTCTGTAATTTAGTCATTTAGTAAGTGTAATGTATAAGTGTAGCTGGTTTGAAATTGAAATTGAAATTGAAATTGAAATGATCTTCAAGTTTGATGAAAATGAATGGCATTTTCTGTAGCTTACTTGTGCAAGCAAGTTGAACTTTTGATGAGATGAGAGTGTTTTTGGTCTTCATTTTTGTGTCCTCTCATTTTTTCTTGATTGTCTCCTTGGAATTTGGATGCTGAAGCCTTTAATTTCATGTCGTGCTAGTGCTGGTGTTTTATGGAAAAATTATAAGGACCAGGAACCATAATGATTTACTGAGCGACAGTGTTCACTTTATACAGTAAGTGACAGTGTCGCGTAGCGCTATTTGATTAATCCATAACTTAGATATTATCTATGAAGAATTATAGAAAATTCTGTCACATGTCCAGGTATTCATCATAGGGTGGCCACTTATGTTCATTAGATCATTTTCTTTAATTTTAAGAGGAGATGAGTTTATATGCAAGCCAAAAGGGAGCATCTTTTCTTTTCTTTTCTTTTTTTTTTTTGATAAAAAGGAATAAAAATCACAAATATTGTTTCTCAAATTAGTTAGTATTTATTTTTTTCTTTAAAAAAAAAAAGGGAAATTGAAACAATACTAATCTTATTAAAAAATTTCAAAAAGAAAGAAGTGACACGAGTAAGCAAGAACAGGAGTCGCTTACTCCCTACTACTTGTTAATACCATAATACCATAAATAAGGTTGAGGTGGCCGTGGTGCGTAAATAGTAAATAGTTAATAATAATAGATTTGTTTGGAGTTTTTTAATTAAATATATTACATTTATTTTCTAAATTGAAGAATCGGAATTGAGAATCAGAATCATTGATAATGTTTATTTCACAAAATAAAAATGAGAATGAGAATCTTTTGAATGAGGCATAGAAACAAAATGAGATTAAAGAATGAGAGTTCGATTCTCAATGCGGGGTTGGGAATCAGATTCTCATTCCCAAATTTATCCCCAAAATTATCCGTTTTAACCCAATTGAATTTTCATGATTTCTAAATTGCCTTCAAATTTTATAAAAATACCTAGAATTTTTGTAATATTTGCAGATAAGTCCTTTATTGTTTATTATTACTAATAATATAATTATTATAAATAATATACTTATTATAATTATTATTTTAATAATAAGAACAATTATTATTATTGTTGTTGTTGTAGTTGTCGTTGTTATTAATGTCGTTATTTTTTATTTATTTTATTATTAATGTCATAATTACTATTGATATTATTAGTATTAAAATTAGTTTATTTTATTATTTTAATTATTATTATCATTATATGTCATTATTATTATTAATTTTATTATTGTAATTATTTTTTATTATTATTATCATTAATGTCATTATTATTATTAAAATTTAATTAATTTAATAATTATTATTGTCATTATTTATGATTATTTTTATTATAATAGATATAAATAATGCCAAGTACAACAACTAGCAAAGTGTTTTTTAGTAACTTGTAACAGTTCATTTCATTTCTAAGATAAAATAAATACATCAATGGAATACAACATATTTCAATTTCAATTCCTAACAACTTATTCTGATTTTGTTTCTCATTTTGATTTTAGTCTATTCCGATTTCAACAAATTCTAATTACCAATTAGTAAATGCACCATAAATCTTTTTCTCCATTGGGGGACAAAAGTAAAAAATAAAGTTGAGTAAATTGAGTGTGAGGTCAAGTAAGTCGAGAAAGTTGAATAAGTCAAGTACTAAGTTGTAAGTTAAGTTAAGAAAGACTCAGTTATAAAGTCGAGAAAGTTGAATGCGAAATTTAGTATGAAGTCGAAAAAATTGAGTAGAAACAAGTCGAGTAAGTTTATTATGAAGTCAAGTATAAAGTCGAGAAAAAATCAGGTTTGAAGTCGAGAAAGTGGAATAAGTCAATTGAGAAAATTAAGTGTACAATCGAGTAATTTTATAAACGATTTTGAATAAGGACATTTCAGTATTTTCCTCATGTTTTTGGGTATATTTGGTATTTTGCTAGAAATGGGGCATGACATGTCCGGTGCCATTTGCCCTTTCGTTTGTTCATGTTGCTGTTGTGCGATGAGTTTGAGGTTTAAAGGAGGGGAAGCGAAAGCGAACCCAGATGATGATGATGAGAAGAACCAGAAAAATCAAAGAATGGATGTGGATCTGGGAAATGGAAGTGAAGTTATTTATTTTTCAAGAATTATAAAAACGGAGGAATCTTGGAAATTCTTTGATTACCTCGACAATCAAATCCCTTGGAACAGACCCACCATTCGCGTCTTCGGTCGATCTTGCCTTCAGGTAGTCATTCATTATGATTATTATTATCACCAGCATCATTGTTTATCAAATATTATTATTATTATTACTACTCTGTTTGTTTGTTTGTTTTTTTTTTGGGGTAAGTCTGAGATTGAGAGCGGATGCCTTGCCTATAACTAGATTATGACTATGATTCTTCTGCTTTGGGAAATGGGAAGGGGTTTTTATTTGCTTAATTAGTAGTGATGGTTTTTGTTGTAGCTGTAGGTAGCCTGCATCAGTACTGTGAGTAGTATAACATTTACTCAAATTCATATTGAATGCTGCTATTATATAGTTGCATTTGCAGAATTTTGCTTTCTAAATGCAACCGCATGCTTTCTGGTGCAGCCTAGAGACACATGTTATGTTGCTAGTGAAGGAGTGACACAATTAATTTACAGCGGCTACAGGCCACATCCCTATTCTTGGGATGATTTTCCTCCCCTCAAGGACATTTTGGACACAGTAAGTCTCATATAATGAAATGTAACTGAACATCACCTCACATCACATTACATCACAATAACTCGACCCACTTCACTTCAGTTTATGTGTATCTACTATCTAATTTGTTTGTTTACCTACTTCTTGAAGGTCCTCAAAGTGCTTCCAGGGAGTAGATTTAACAGCTTATTATTGAATAGGTATAAAGGTGGCAAAGACTATGTAGGTTGGCATGCTGATGATGAGAAGCTTTATGGATCCACTCCCGAGATTGCCTCTGTTTCATTTGGATGTGAGCGTGACTTCTTGTTGAAGATTAAGCCAAGTAAATCGTCCCAAGGTCCAATATGAACATCTTCTCATCCTTAGAATGTTGTTACTTGTCATATAATTATTTATTTATTATTATTAAAGGTGTTTTGGCCCGCACAAAGTCATGAATGCGTTGAACCTGTTGTTCTGATTGATTGTATTTGTTGACCTTGAGGAAGCTTTGCATTTGCAGATAAGCTTTTACTAATTAACTAGCAGTAGAGCTATGATTCATGGATTTCTTTTGTGATCACTAGATAGAAGAACTGACGATGAACCTGTAAGCAAGCGTTTGAAGAAGAACAGCAACTTGGATCAGCACTCATTCATACTAAAGCATGGATCTATGTTGGTGATGAGAGGCTACACACAGCGGGATTGGATACACTCGGTGCCTAAGCGAGCAAAAGCAGAGGCTACTCGAATCAACCTCACCTTCAGGCATGTTCTGCAGTAGCCTAGGTCCCGGGATTAATGGAAAATTGTAGCTTTTTTTTTGGGGGGGCGGGCGGGGTTTGTGCGAATTAGGCATTAAAAGAGACTAAACTTTGTTAACAGCCAGAGCCAGCAACGAAAAAGTGAGATTTTGTAGCATTGTTTGCTGCTGTTGCCGTAACTGGTGATCTTGGATTCACTGAGAATGATTTATAATGTGACTCCCAGATTGATGTATTTAACTCAAGCTAAGCCGACAGATTACTTTGGATATGGACATCGTTTGGCTCAATTGTTGCTTTGCCCGCCTTCCTCCGCCTAAATGAATGATGCACGTACAGGTTCCAGAGACTCAACTGCCAATTGGTATCTCTCTCGTCTCAACTGACCTGCACTTATGCATGAAAAAAGTATCACTTAATAATGCCACATCATCTGCCAATCAATCGAGGTATAAATAAATAATAAATAAATTTTACAGGCCCATCACTATTTATTTCGCACAAAAATGTAAATTACCCATAAGATGGATGTTCAAATATAAGCGATTGCCAACACGTCACACTCGCGAGCATGATGTCAGCGATGAGTCATGTATTAATCTCTTGTTGCTCTTTCCAATGTAAGTGCGAAAGAATCAGCCAATCGACTGTGAGCTCATTACTAATTTAGCTAGAGTTTTAGTTATGGATAGGGTTTAAAATTAACTCGCAAATAATTTAATAATTTTTTTTTTTTATAAATTTTTTTATAATTAAATATAATTAAATAAAATTTATTTATAAATAATTATTTTTATCAAATATTAGTGAAGATAATAAATCTCTTTAATATAAAATTTAATATAATATTATAATTTAAATGTATTTATTTATTAAAATAATAATTATATATGACTTACGTATGATTAGTAATACGACGCATAATCAGCCTCACAAAAAAAAAATAAAAAAAAAGTGCGAAAGAATCGCTCATGATCCATTCATTACACACAAACACAACACGATTAATAATAACTAATAAGCAAAACTCGATCTCTCTTTCAAGTTTGAAGATTCTTTGAAGATATTAAGCATGGCGCCTTTAGAACCTTCAGAATCTATCAAAGCACGAGGTGGGTTCTTTTAGTTTTAATCCACCTCTGTTTTCTTTTACTTTCATTTTCTGTTTATTTTTTTTCCTTTCTTGCAGATGTTTGTATTGTGGGTATTGCACGCACACCAATGGGAGGCTTTCTTGGCTCGCTCTCATCTGTATCAGCTACAAAGCTGGGCTCCATTGCTATCGAGTGTAAAAAACACTGGCTTTAGTTTCCCTTTTGGATTCTGGCTTCAAAGTTTAGTTTCTTTTTTTTTTTTTCCTTAATGAATTCATTCATAGGTGCTCTTAAGAGGGCCAACGTGAAACCACTCCTTGTGCAAGAAGTCCTCTTTGGGAACGTTCTTAGCGCCAATTTAGGACAGGCTCCCGCTAGACAGGCCGCCTTAGGTGCTGGGATTCCTAATTCTGTTGTATGCACCACTATTAACAAAGTTTGTTCATCTGGGATGAAAGGTAAGATACTTTATTAGTTGAAATTTTCTCTTTTCTACAACTCTTATGTGGTTATATAGATTTGTGATTCGTGTTTTTTTTCTTTTCTTTTATTTTCTTTGGTAGCTGTAATGCTTGCAGCACAGAGTATTCAATTGGGTGTCAATGATATTGTTGTGGCGGGTGGCATGGAAAGCATGTCTAATGCGCCTAAGTATCTAGCAGAAGCGAGGTTTGCATGATTCTATCTTGGTCAAAAGAAGTCTCTTTATTTATTTATTATTATTTTTTTTGAAGATTGAAAAAAATTTGCAAATTGTCTATTTTGAAGCTAAGTGAGTTTATTGAATGAGCAATTGAAGGGTTATTGCTTCGATTCTGTGTCAGTCAATTCTAAGTTGGAAAAACAAAATGCTTCCACCGGTTTCTTTGTCTGAAGTTTGGCTTAGCTGGAATCAGTTACTAAACTAATCTTGATTTAGTTTAGTCTCCCCTTTTTCTTGTAAAACTGCTATATACTGAGATGATGCATCTTTTAAAAATTATAATATACTCTGTTTCTCTAGGGCCGTTCGTACTTTCATTATGCAGCTAGATGTTTATCTCAAAGAGAAGAAAAGGGAATTTTGTTTGGTCACTGTCTCATCTATTTGTGTAGTTACTCTGGCAGTTGCTTGCTAAGAATATATCACTGAACTTGATGTTTTAGCCTTTTCTGTTGTCCCTTCTGTAAAAACTTGAGGGAATATATCCGTACGTGACTCTTTTTTGCTAGCAGAAAGGGATCTCGACTGGGACACGATACTATTGTTGATGGCATGCTCAAAGATGGCCTGTGGGATGTCTATAATGACTTTGGGATGGGAGTGTGTGCAGAAATATGTGCTGATAAACATACCATAACAAGGGATGAGCAGGTAATATTCCCATATGGATTCTTACAACCGCCATCAATTATTTAGGATGCTGATTGGTATTTTAATTTACTTGATGTATTGTCTTTTGCAACCCACTGCTCATTATTACTCCCCATATTTATCCTTGATGGCCTTGTAGATTGTGCAGAATTATGCTTATCTGGATGATTTCTCTTTTGTTCCATCTGTGTTTTTTTTTTGGGGCAGGATTCATATGCTATTGAAAGCTTTGAGCGTGGGACTGCTGCACAAAATTCTGGTCTCTTTGCTTGGGAAATAGCTCCGGTACAATATTTAATTCTACTTCAGTTTATAGAAGGTTATATCCTTTGATGTAGTCTTTCATCAGTTCATGATTTTCTAATTGCAGGTTGAAATATCTATTGGAAGAGGGAAACCATCCATAATTGTTGATAAGGATGAAGGTTTGGAAAAGGTATAAACTCTACAGAATGGATGAGCATTTGGACTTAGATCTTACTCATTTTGCATCTTTCAATGTGTTTTAGAATTTAGTTTTCCACTTTAAGTTGTTTCCATAGCCACTGGTTTCTCAAGAATTGAGCCATTGGCCCCAGAAAATGCATACTATAGTTCTACATTTCAATTTTCTAGTTCTGATGGTTTCTTGAGTTTGAACAAGTGAAGAAGCCCTTGTATGTATATGTATCTATATATATAAATATAAATATAAATATATACAGTTATTCTTTAGTGTCGGCGCCCTCATTTTTTTCAATGCGGACACGTTGTTAAGCTATGCAGTTTAATAAAGTTAATTTTTTAATGCTATTAAACCGCACGGCTTTATATATATATATATATATATATATATATATATATATATATATATATATATATATATATATATATGCACGTATATATATTTTGGATATTTGTAACTATAATGAAATTTCTGATGCCATTCCATAAAATAGCGTTGGTATAAGCTAGTGTCATCATTTTCTTGTTACTAACAGCTCGTCAACTAACAAATGCCTAAGCATTGAACTATAATTGTTATTTCCTTACTTTTTGGTAATTTGTTATTTGCTTGAATGCTGAACATTTGCCTCTTCCTTTATTATATATATCTTGCCAGTTTGATGCTGCAAAGCTACGGAAGCTCAGACCAAGTTTTAAGGAAGGGGGTTCTGTTACCGCTGGCAATGCTTCTATCATAAGGTCCTCTCTCTCTCTTTATGGAGGCAATATATAGGCTTGCTGCTGGCTGAAATCCAGCGTATAGCCGGCTATTGCTGTCGGTGAAATGATCAACTTCATGTATCGAGCAAGTGACTTGAAACTGTACTCTGTCCTGAGTTTTGTGTTATTAAGAAATTCTTGGAACAAGATCTTCTGGCATATGTTAATGTTTTCTATCTATGGCTGCTTTTTGAATTGAACAAATCAAATTATGACCAATCTTTTCTAAGTTTGTTATATCTGAGTCAAATACGGCAATTCCGTCATACAATCTACATTACTCAAAAAGTAGTTATTCTGTTGTTGCTAAGGGGAATTTCTTATCAGTCGTGGGTTGGTGGTTTACTGTTGTGGTCAGTGATGGTGCAGCAGCACTTGTGCTGGTGAGTGGAGTGAAGGCACTTGAGCTTGGTTTGCAAGTAATAGCTAAGATTAGAGGATTTGCTGATGCAGCTCAGGTAGGTCAAAAAATATTTCTTGCATCATCTTGGTCTTGGGTGGATTTATCATTTATGTACTTGGTGCTGAAACAATTTTTTAATGGCAGGCTTCAGAGTGGTTTACAACTGCTCCATCCCTTGCAATACCAAAAGCCATAGCAAATGCTGGCTTGGAAGCTTCTCAGATTGATTACTATGAAATAAATGAAGCTTTTTCTGTAAGAAACCATGGTTCTACCTTGTGATGCTGCTAGTATCCAAAAGTTAGTTTATTACTGTTTCATGTTCTAACCTCTTTGCAGGTTGTAGCTATTGCCAATCAAAAACTGCTTGGTCTTGATCCTGTGAGTCTTTTACGATTTCTGTTTTGTGTTAATTTGTCATGCTTGAATTATTTTATTAGTTGCTAGCTGTTTCATTGTGCTTCTGTTAGGTCTATTGGTTGAAACTGAGGTATCATTATGTTTTCTTATTTATTTATAATTTTATGCTTTTCTGGTTAATGCAGGAACAGGTTAATGCGCATGGTGGAGCCGTATCTCTGGGACATCCGTTAGGGTGTAGTGGAGCTCGTATCTTAGTCACATTATTGGGGGTAATTTAAAAGGCTTATTACATTTTATCAATGCCATTATGTCTTTTTCTTATGATTCAGCCTAATACCAAGACATCCTGTATAAATTACTTGGATACAAAAGCAATCATCAGCTTCCAACCATTCCCTTCTTACTCCTCCGAGTGAAATCCATAAGGAGGCCTGTTTTTAATGAATGAAGAATGCATTATAATTATTTAGTTTTTCTGTAGTCCTTAGGAATCATCGAAAACGAGGTGTTATGGTGTTACAGGTACTGAGACATAAGAAGGGGAAGTATGGGGTTGGTGGCATCTGCAATGGTGGAGGGGGGGCATCTGCTCTTGTTTTTGAGCTCATGTAAGAATTTTAAATTTGGTAAGCATAAGCTTGATTCACCTATGAATTTTGCCATCCATTTAAAAAAGCGTAAATTAAAATGGTTTTACAAGGCACCAAATCTGATGATTTCTCTTTTATAATATGTTCTGAAGTTCTAGAGCTTCATGCGAAAGATAGTCGGATTTTTCGAGTAGCATCTAGCATAACATGCACTTCATGTCATTATGAGTCGTAATTATGCTCCCCTATAGTTTTATGAATTCTGATATATTGTAGATGACTCAATGCTGCCACTACTTTTCCTTGCAGTACTAGATGTTCGTCTCTTTTCTTCTAACTGAATAGCTTATAATTGTACTTAACTCCAAATTAGGAAACAATAAAGAGATAAGCAGAATAGTTTATTTTATATATATATATATGCGCATGGATCCTGCCGATTGGATTCAGTGTGACCCTAGCAAGTAGTAACAGCTAGAGTTTGGAAGATACTGCAGAATCAGAAAAGAAAATAAAATAAAATCCGAATCCTCATTCTGAAACCTAGACAATGGCTGGATTCTCTTCAAATCTAAGAGAGCACCGTACTGATTACCTGTTCTCAGAGTTTTTAATGCTGGTGTTGCTATGACTTAGTAGAATTAAAAAATGAGAAAGGATTTCATTCCATTTTTCTTTGATCATGGGTTAAACACTTTTGTGTTTTGCAGGCAAGCAGCTCGGGTGGGACATTCCAAGCTATGAATTGATGATGTATACTGACTGTGGAGCATCACCTCCTGTGCAATTCCCTTATCTCTTTGTTAAATTGTCTACTTGAATGAGAAAGCAAAAAAATTAAAAAGGGAAGTGTATCAGCTTGATCGACCACCAATCCCTGTAGCTCATCATGTAGAAATATGTGAAGAGTGAAGATCACTAAAAATAAGACCACTTCTTCTCTTATGACTTGATCTTATGTTAATGACTCTTGGCTGGCCGTAGCAAGCAATTTTGGTACGTCGTTGACTTGTGCTGTCGGAGCAAATCCTTTGAAGCACCTTCATTTGGCTTTTTGTATCGTTCCTTCAGATCTTCTTACATACACACCCCTGATACACAGTTCTTGTTAAATTTCTTCCCGCTAAGAGTTTCTGGCTCTTGTGTCACGGTGAAAGCACCCACCTAGACCCCCCTGTGCCACTGCAAGCCCCTCCATTGAACTCATTTCCTGGCATTGGCATCCCCATCTATAAAAATAATAATAAATAAATAATAATATTCATCAAGATTCATAACACTTAATTAATGTTGACTATGGCTAGGAATTAATTCATTAATTAAATAAGGTAGATCATGGAGTTAATTAGTAATTACCTCACTAAGGGTTAGTTTGGTCGTGAAGTAGGTTTTTAAAATAATTGTTATTAGTTGTGTTGTGATAATAATGAGTTGTGAAAAGAATTAATTAAACATTTGGTAAAATTTATTTTTAAAAGTATTGTGAGTTTTAAAAATAGTCGTATATGTTTAATAAATTTTATTGTTAAGTTGTTGTAAAAATGTAAATGATTAAATTTGATATGATGTTGAATAAAATTATTAAGACATTTATAAGGATTAGTAGTGTGGATGATTTGGAAGTTAAAATTGGAGGTCATGTATGGTTAGGCTCCGTTTGTATATTTGGGGGAACGTGGCGTATCTTAACCAAGCCTTTTACATGGGCTTGGTTTTTTGGTTTCATTGCTTGTTGCTTTCTTTGGTTCAATAATATTGTTTATCCAAGTGAGTTTTATGGTTCCACCGGCCCGAAGCTTCTCAAGCTCAAGCATTTACTTTTCTTGTTAGAGACCAACGTCTTTGGGTGTTATATATATATAATATTAATATTGTGTACATATAATAATTGATAACTAAATAAATATTTTATATTATTAATTTTATTTTTTATTTTGTTATCTCAATATAATTATTATTAATAATAATTTTATTTCTTAATTAATAAGGATAATTATGAATTTTTATATTATAGGAATTGTATTAAGTATAAAAGTGATTCTCAAAATAAAATTTTAAAAAGTAGGTTGTAAGATGGATTAATTTTGCCAAAAATTTAGCTTTTCAAAATTACTTTTGAACTTCTCAAAAGTAATCCCGACCGACCTAATAGTATATGCATGCTTTTGGTAAATTTTACAGCAAAAATAAATGCTAATAACAATGAATGGGGTTTTTACTTTAGATTTTTTTTCTCTTTTTTGGCCCAACTAATTAACCCATTACTCATCTTATATAATATAACTTCGTTTTCTGAAAGAAGAAAAAAAAAATTGAACTTTTTAATCGGGAATTTAATTTGAATCAATTCGATTCTGTCAAAAAAGATATCCAAAATTTTTTTGTTTATCAATTTGATTATCATACGATATTAGAGTTTTGGTAAATTAGAATCATCTTTGGTCACATTGGAAAAAGAAAAGGGAAAGAAAACGAATTTTCTTAAAAGGGAAGTTTATCAAAGAAATTTAATAATACATATAGCGTTAATAATTGGTAATAAAGAAATAAATAATAGTGAATTTGCATGAAAATAGTCTTATAAGAGGCTGGCAAGCATTGAAAGTCGGAGTGTCTCCCACCAAAATAGCACAACCCTAAACCCCTTACCTAATAATAATAATAATAACAACAATAAACATTTTCTCAATCAAAACAAAACCCAATAAAACTTGTTTTTTTTTTTTTTTTTGGTGTTTTATTCTTATTCTGGGTTCTTTCTTAACCAATATCATTCATCTATCATTGATTCTTTTCTTGTCTTGTGCAATTGGTGAGATATCTTCAACCATTATTATTATTATCCCATGCATGTTTGTGTTATTGATTCCATATAGACTGCAATGTTCATCTTACTTTCTTTCTCAGTCTCAGCTGCCAATCATTATTTGCGATCTCATGATATTTACATTTATATATACAATAGGATTCTCTATCTTATCTGTGATCAATTTAATTACGTAGACTTGATTTCGTTATTAATTAATGCATGACAATTAATTTGATTATCTAATTATATATATAGAGCTCTTTCGCCATCATTTGGATTCGATATCATGAGATCAAATTCACGCATACAAATGAATGATTATGTGATTTAACAATTTGCAGGTAATCAAGGTTCAAGATATAGATAAGAGAAATGTTGAATAATAATAATAATATCAGTGATCAAAAGGCTAAGGTTTCAGGTTCTCCCAAGGGAGAGGTGGGAGAGATTGATACCAGGGCACCGTTTCAATCAGTGAAGGCCGCTGTGAGCTTATTTGGTGAAGTTAAACTTGCTAATAATAAGAACAGACCCCTTGTCAGAAGGACTAGACTTTCTTCAGAGGTAGGCCAATATGCAATAATATCTCATTCTCATCTCGATCAAAAAATAATTATTGCCTGCCTCTGCGCGCAGAATGTGTTAGACAAGGAGACGCAGCTTCTCTTGGCCCAGAAAGAAATAGAAAGAACTAAGAAACTGTTAGAGAGCTCTGAAAGTACAAAAGCTCGAGCTCTTGGTGATCTTGAGAGGGCTAAGAGAACTATGCTGGAGTTAACCACCAAGCTCAAAGCTGTTAGGGACTCCAAGGAATCTGCAATGGCAGCTGCCGAACATGTCAAGAAGCAGGCCCAGCAACTCGAAGTGGCAAAATCCCAGAAAAATTTTGGAGGTATTGTTGTTGAAAGGAAACAGCAACTCGACATTGCCAGAGAGCACTACGCTATCACTGCTTCCGAAATTGATGCTGCGAAGCAAGAGCTCAACAAAATAAGACAGGATTTCGAAGCAACCTTGGAAGCCAAACACTCTGCCTTCCAACAGTCAGCAGAAGCACAGCGTTTGGCCAAAGTTAGCTCTGAAAGAGTTGCTGACCTCCGAAAGCAGCTTTCTGCTATGAAGGAAGGAATCAAACAAATCAAGCTCGCAGCTCAACAAGCCACTGACGAGCAGGCTAGGATTGTGTCCGAAAAAGACGCCCTCATGCAATCTTACAAAGCTGCTCAGGCAGCAGCTGAGAACAAATTGAACTCTTTGAAAAAGGAATATGATCCTCAACTGACTGAAAATCTTGAGGTTCAGGTCGCGCAGACAACTGAGGAGATCGAAGTTTTGCAGAAGCAGATGAAACAAGCTCATGCTGCTGAAATGGATTCTATGAGAGCTGTCACTACAGAGCTCAATAAGGCTACAAAGTCACTGCAGGAAGTTGCAGATGAAGAATGCTCTCTTCGGAACTTGGTGGCCTCCCTTAAGCTGGAATTCGAAGATGTGCAGAAGGAGTGTGCTGACCTGAAGGAAAAGGAAGCGGAAATGGAAGCCAGAAAGGGAGCTTTAAAGGAATCTATCGCAAAAGAATCTGCCGGACAATGTGAAGATAGCTTGAATGAGCATAAATTGGAGCTTGAAAAGCTATCATCAGAAACTGAAACTGCTATGAAAGAAGAAGCAGAGATTAAAGAAGAGGTTGAACACCTCAAGCAAGCAGCTGAAGCTGCCCGCATGCTGGCTAAGGAAGCAGAGAAGGATTTGCAACTTGCTCTCTCGGAGGTTGAACAAGCGAAAGCATCAGAGAGGAAAGCCCTTGATGAGTTAAATGTTTTGTCAATCAAGCCAGATTCTGCTTCCAAGATCACAATTACAAAGGAAGAATTTGACTCTTTGAATAAGGGGTCGCAGGAGTCAGTAGCCGTGGCTGAGAGAAAGTTGGCGGAAGCTGAAGCTCAGCTGTTAATCATCAATGCAAGCAAAAATGAAGCAGATAAAAGGTTGGAGGCAAATTTGACCGACGTTGAACAAATCAAGAGTGCGACAGAGGCTGCATTGAAATCAGCAGAAATGGCAGCGGCTGCACAAAGAATGGTTGAGGGTGAACTCCGGAGGTGGCGCCAGCAAGAAGAGCAAATCACTGTGCTTTAAGTTGATTCTAAGGTTCTAGATTATAAAAAATGACGTGAAAATCATTCTCATTCAATTCTAGGATTTTAAATCAAATTTCTCCTGCTCAGATGTTCAACGTACGAAGGAACAGGAGAAAATATTTGTATGCAAAGGGCATATTTGCAATTTTCGTTGTTTATTTTGCACCCCAATATGAATCTGAGAATCTTTATGTAAATGTTATAAAAAAACGAAACGAAAATCGAGCTTGCTATCTTGAGAGAGTACAGGACTGAAATTAAGTGGACATAATCTGTCTGTGTGACCCGTTTATGTGTTGTCTCACCCATCTTTGTAAGAAACTATCACAAGCAATATTGCTTTATTTAGGCATTAAACAAAAGAAAGGAAAATATTGCATTTCTAGCATAGTTCTAAGCACAAGGTACAAAGGGTGGCTCAATATGGAATATTTAATTGTTAGCAAAATGAACGATATAAGAAGAAATAATTGTGATTTCTGTCACATCCTACAGGATATCTGACTGCAGGAAGCTTCGAGCTGATTTTATAGCTCAAGCCATATTAGATACATCGCACTAGCTTCTCTTTAATGGAACTCACACTGAGATAATGTGGGCAACCACTGTTATCACGTACATTTATATTTATGAAAGTATAATCAAACAGCAAAACCACATATCTCACCTAAATGCAGTGGCATTGTGTTTCACATAAAAGAGACAACATGGAGGTCTCTAGCTTCAGCCGTCGTTGATTCGTACATCATCTAGGGTCTGGGATAGACCATTTCTGTTTTCAATCTTGTGCAACTCAGATTCTATGGTTTTGGCAATCTCAGTTCCTTCTGCAGCTGGCTCAGGCAGATCCACATGAAAAGAGCCCTGTTTGACTGGTTGAATAGGTTCACTGACCAATGATTGCTGCTTGATGTAGTTGTATAGCTGTTGATGAAAGGGATGGTCCAAGGAAAAACAGTTCTTGTTCTCTGAACAGCGAGATGATCCAGAGTCTTCTCTTCTACAGAAATGTGGGAGTGATTCAAAATCCATTATCTACAAGAAACATGCAAATACCAATGTCAGGATAATCATTCTGCAAAAGAAAAAGTAAACTGAAATATCCTGTATTAAGCCCCCAAATAAAAAACTCAGTAAATTCACTCTTGTATTTAAAAATGGGAAATCTACCTAAACTCCAGAAATAGGATTCTTTAATAGTTGTTCATGTTATGCCTTTACTTCCACATTTTCAACTAATGAAGGCTCACTTTTGTAATATTATAAGAAACTGTAAGAAAACCACCTTACCTTCAATAACTCATCTCGCCCAGAACCTGGCAAGACCTGAATCTTTTTCCTTGTCCTCTCCTGCAGAAGGGGCTTAACAACCTGTTATAAGTTTAAAGGTTATATCAGTGGCATGCCCAGCTCTAGTAAGATGGTTCAGGAGGGACCTGCAGAATGATATGATGGCCACCGAGAGACTACTTCACAAGGAACAATGCTTACCTTCGAACATGCGGAAAATATGTATGGCGCATTGGAACAATGCTTACCTTCCAACATGCGGAAAATATGTATGGCACATTCACAATATAATATGTATTTGTCTTCTCTGGGTAGTTCAAGTCATCAACGGTCGATATGATTGTCAATAACTGCATTAACATTAAACTCTCAGCCCCCCAACTACTAGGGATTCAGATACAGTTATCTCCAAATTATCGAAAAATCATTATACTGTTGGTCATATGTTTAAAGTGTGATAAATTATGCACATACTTGAGCCGCAAATCTAGCAAGTTGAGTACTGAAGTGATCTGAAATATTTGTTGATATCTATTTGTTTCTCAAAATGGAACATTTACAAGATAGTTTTCATGAATAGTAGAGGGCCAGACTACTAATGGGGTAAATAAGGAGATCGGGGCAAGTTGGGGTTAAATTAAACCAGCAGCGTAAACATTAGAAAGTCAAATCTACTATGCAAATACCTTTATCTGGCTTAATGCTGAAAGCTTCAGACCAGTCATATCTAAAACCTTCACACATGTGGTTATTGGTCGCCCATGCTTCGCTGATGCGGAAGGCTACAAGAAAAGTAAATGGGTCAAAAAATAACTACGAACTGTAAAATAGTTATACTTTAATACTCACCAAAATGACACGGTCCCTATATTCATTTATTTGAATATGTGACTGCACATAGTAGTGGACCTGTAATAGAAAAATGAAATGCTCAGAAATGTTACAGATTAACCTTCTTAATAAAAGAAAAAATGATAAAGCACTTGAGTTCATACAAGAAGATAAAATGGTAGAAAATGAAAACTCAAATTCTAGAACATGTTTCAATGAAAATGTTACAAACAAAGAAATTTATCATTATACTTACAGATGCTTTGTCAAACGTACTGAGCCCTACACCAACAGCATAGACTGGCAACCCCTGGAGAAGATGGCGGCGTTGTGAGAATACTTGAGAAGATATACTGTTCCTATCATAATTAGTTCCATAATATCCGCATACCACATAGATTCATAAGATTGCAAAATTAAGATTGATTTTGACAAAAAACAAAAAAAAGAATGGGCACCTCTCTTGAGTAACCTGACATTCCTATGAGCTGTGAATCACGCACTGCTCTGTACAATTCAGTAGGTACTATCGGTTTCTGATAAGAAGAAACAGCATCCAATTCAGAAATGTTAATGTTCAAAGACTTTAATAATAGTTTGCATTAAAATTTTATTCTGATAAGAATGCAACATAAATGAACATAAAATCAGAACATCATTCCAATCAGGCAATGACAGAACATTTCAATGATAACTAATAAGTAAAAAGCATCAACCTGATAATTTATCTTTGGAAATAATTCAAGTAAGAGATTGGTGAAAGACCTGAGAGAAACATAACTTACTGATAATATTTTGTCAATCTCATTCTGCACCCTCCAGTGCAAACAATCCATCAACTGAAAGATCATAAAAGCATCACCTCAATCATATTTTGTAATAGCAGATCATAATTAAATGCTCTGTTACATAAAAGGATTACATGTGAAGGAACTATAACCAACCATTTTATGTGCTTTGGAAACATTCCCATCTCTAGCTTTTAGAAAACGAACCAAAGTTTCTCTTGGATATCCTCGATGAATATTCTGCATATAGATATATATATAAACCATTTCTATCATTAACAAAATATGAATAATCACAACAATTGAGATTATACATTTTCTTTTCTCTAAAAAGGGAAAAAAGGATGACAGCATACAAGCGAAAGAATGATGAGACTATTACCCATTTTATCTTCAAATTATCAAACATGTCATACAAATCCAGTAATCATTTTCAAAGTAGTCTATTTTGCATGCAGACTATTTTGTAGCATAGAACATTCTGTCATATTACAGACTATTTTGTAGCATAGAACAGCCCCATCATTTTAAAGAATCATCAGACTATGATCCAAGCAGTATCCCAGTTTCCATGGAAAAGCAAACATCATCACTCTTCAAATGCACTAGATTCAGGTAGAGGAATACAGAACAATAGTGATTGGAAACAAGGGTTATTAACACCACAAGGTGAGGCTTAGCACTAAAATTGAGACACAGTGAACAAAATTAGTGACTGGTTTATAAAACTTGATATGAACTTGGTGGCAGCTAAAAAGACTATTTTCTGAAAGCAACTTCCAGAAAAGATAATTATTGCCACTTTCCATCGATCACTTCCAAAGAACAAACTCCAAAGCTTCCAGTGCAGATGGTCCTTCATAAATCATAACACCTCCACGGAGAGTTTATTTTCCAGTCCTCGACAACATAACAGAATCCATTCTCAGGCACTAATTTGTTATAGCACAGTCTAAGAGTGCAGATGAATTCATCTGAAATAATGTTCTCTTATATTGCTCATGGAAAGATCAGATAATGCCGTTAAAATTGACATTTTCTCTATTTATCTAGTTGCATCTAAAGCTGAAATTAATTTATACATCAAATGCATGTGGCATTGGATTGAATATCAAGTTTGTAGACAGATCACAGCCAAAAAAATGAAATAAAAGATAGAGAAGATGGCATCACCATGACAAATTCCACAAAACCCGAAAACCCAATAAGCTCCATAACTAAAAACCAGATTCGAAGATCAAACATTACATCTAAATTTGAGGAATCACAGTCTCTACTAGCCAAAAATTCAATTTCTGCAGTTGACATTTTCACTAAAATTAAACATTCGGGAAAATCGTAAAAGAAAAGGGCGGATCAACAGCTGATGCCACAACCGACACTCGCAATGCACATTTAATTCAGACACCCACCAAGCCTATCCCACATTTGACTCTTGTTCAGCAACAGATCCGACAAAATAAAGAGAAATACGGAAAAAATAAAATTGCATACCTGAAATGTAATCTTCAATGGCTCATCAACTGCCAATAAACAAGTAAATTAAGAAATTAAAAGAAAAAATGAAGAAGAAGAAGAAAATTGAGCAAGGATTTTGAAGTGGCAAAAAACGAATTTTGTATTTCTTTTTCTCTTTTTTTTTTTAGTAAAAAAAAAAAAAAGTATATATTATTATATGCGAAAAAGGAAAGTAAAGCTAAGAACCTTGATCCATCAGAGCTTGGAACTGAGTGATAGCTTCATGAGAAACGGTAACCATTTCCAGTAATCTCAGAAAAATAAATGGAAAATCTTTTGAGACTTATTAATATTATTAGCTTAAGAAATCCCTTTTCTACTCTTTTTCAGTTAACATTCACACCACTACAGATACAATACTAACTAAACTAAACTAAACTAAACTAAACTAGTTGTTTGTTTGTTTTTCATTTTCATTTTCTTTTTCTTTTTCTCTTAAAGAGAAAAAAAAAAAAAAAAGAAAAGGGGAAAAACTGGTAAGTGAAAGTAAGAGAGAAAAGTGAGTGACTACGGGTCAAGAAAGGCTGTTGATCGAAAAAAAGAAGAGGAAATGCGGAACTGATGATGCACAGAGACAGAGAGAGAGAGCGGTGGATAAAGACAACATTGCCATTAAATTTTGTTGTTGTTTTTACTGTTTACTTTTAGCGGTAAATAAATAACAAATACTAAATTTGGCGTTTGAAGGCGAAAAAAGTAAAAAGGAAGAAGCTTCGTACCTACAGAAGTAGTTAGTTCGGTATTTACCAATTTACCACCGGATTGGTTTGGAGAATGCAGATCTAGATTTTGATTGGTGGGTGCGGGTGTGCTTTGGCCAACTGGCCTCGCCTCGGCTTCGACATCCAATTGTTTTTTATTTTATGTATCTCTGTTTTTTTAAGGTACGAAATTTTGTTTTCATTTTTTTTTCTTTGGGTGGATGCTACTTAATAGTATAAATAAATAAAAATATTGCAATGAGCAACGTCGTCCATGCATGAGTAACAATAATATTATACACCAAACAAACAAAGTATACGAGACATGTAGTGTAGGAGATTTAAAAAGCAATAAAATAAATAAATAGATATCCAATGCACACAAAATGAATTTTAAAATTTTAAGTTTAGAATGGGATAAGTTAACATTCATTCTTATATAGTACTGTCCAGATTAATCCTCTTTAATATTTGAGGGACGCAGAAAAGACCACCTCCACTCAACTATTTTATAATTGAGGAAAGAATTAAACCCCATAATTATTTTTATAGGGGGTTCTTGCTCTCATAATATGTGAGAGCAAGTGCTCCCCCACTAGGTCAAAGGCCTATAAATTACTATTTGGATCTAAAATTACAAAAGAGGAGAGAGAAAAAGTGAATGAGAGAAATCAAATGACAGTTTTACGCTATTTTTCTTTCTATATCTGTGTTTTCTTTTATGAGAATTAAGGTAAGAAAGATGTAGGAGATTAATTTAAATGAAGGGCTTGGCAGTGGGGGGCAGCAGTTGGTTTGGTAATTAGAATTTAGAACAAGAAGACTTGTAATTTAGTTTAAGAAAAAGGGCATGTGAATTGTGAAAATGAGAGAGTTAAATCAAAGCACGTTGTTATTTGGTGACAAGGGTTAGAAGAAAGCTTCTGTCTGCTGCTGCTTTTCTTGCTTGGTTAGCTTTAAAAGAAATAAAAATAAAAATAAAAATAAAATAAAATAAAATCTATCTAGTATCCAGTACTTTTATTCGAATATAGAGTAGAGTGTAAGTATTGAGTGGTTTTGTAGTGCCTGCCAATATTGGCATGGCCTGATTGCTGATTGCCAGGTAAGCAGATTTCGATGAGTTCGCATCACATGGAACCGGCCCAACCCAACCCAGTTGAGACTTAAGATCAAGCCCATGTCCAAGTATCTCTAAAAGTAATCCATGTTTTTGAATTTAACATACTAGTTGTGTGGTTGGACGACTTACCACTGCCAGTTCTTTGTACTTTTACATACATACTACAAATGTATGTATGTATGTATGTATTATACGTATATTTATTAATAATACCCTTTTTTTTTTTAAATAATAAAAATAAACTTTAAAGTAACTGATCCTCGACCTCGAGTAGCAATTACTTCCATCAAAAGATTATTCCTTTTTCTTTATTCGAATATTCGTCTTATGTTTCATATGCCAGATAATCAATCATTGACTTGATTTTTTTTTGTTTTTGAAGATGGGATATTTTGTTAGAGAGGACTACATGTATGGTTGTTAACGTCATGACTGTGTCGTGGCTGAGTAGCCAACAGTGTTTTTATATTATATGTGTATATAAATTAAATTAAATTAAATTAAATGATATTCTCCTGTCATTTTGTTTATGACTTTTTAGACTTTCGGGGAAGCACCTGGAAAAGCCAAAGAGGATTTGGCAATTTACATCTCAAGTCAAGTCTCAACTGCTGCAAAGAAAATTAAATTGGACATTAAAATTATATATATATATATATATATATATATAGATGTCATGTATGTGTGAATAAAATGAAGAACTAATGGCATGAGTTTGATATGCTAAGTTTTTGTTTCTCGATCAGCTAGAAAAATGTCGGTATCGACAAGTACAACGGAGGGTAACCAAGCTAGTAGTGGAAATGAGTATCCAATTCCATTCATGAGCTGCATTAATAACATTTCTAGCTCATCAAGTACTTCAAGCAGAAGCAGCTGTAGTACGAGTATCATAAGTGAAATAGAAGAAGAAGAAGAAGAAGAAGAAGAAGAGAATTATAATTCCAACAGAAGCAGAAGCAATACTAGTCAACAACTGTTTGAGATCAATGATGGGAATGGGATGCCGATGCCATTGGCGCCGATCAAAGAAGAGATCGAAAGCAGTTTCTTTTCATTTGATGTTGTTAATGGGAATGGCACGCAAGAAGAAGACATCATTTATGTGGCCGTGGGCAAGAGTCAGTCCAGCATGGATGCACTTTCATGGACACTGAGGCATGCCGTTAATCCATCAACTTTGATTTTTCTCATTCATGTCTTCCCACAAGTCAAATACGTTCCTTCTCCGTGTAAGCTAATTACTCCTTAAACCTCACCTCTCAAACTCTCCCTCCCCAGTAAATCTCTCTCTCTTTCTCTTTCTCTATCTCTATCTCTTTTCTTTCGTCCTAATTTTCTAATTATTATTATTATTTTGCTAGTACTTACTGGCAAGATGTTAGAAATTAAAGTCTTTGGTTTGTTGGTTGGTCAAAAATGGCGTTTTGACTGACAATCTTACCGCACCCATGATTTCACTTTGGTCCATAGGACAAACAATAAAGTCAAGCCTTAATTGATGATCATTTTTCACTTTGATGCGTATGTAGTACGTACGTAATTTTCACATGAAACTTGCATGATTCTTGCAAGTTATTGTCTTGTTTGCCTGGAGAAAGCACCAGTGCTTTTGAGTTTTTAATTTATAGCAAGTATATATATGGATGTGTATGTCAACGTTCTAGTGTGATTAAGCTCATTTGATTTGATAAATTGATATTATGAGCCTGAGCCCTTGCAATTTTGTGTTGGTGATAATGCTGTATACAGTAGGCAAGTTACCAAGGAATCAAGTGAATCCAGAGCAACTAGAGACTTTTATGGCCCAAGAAAGAGGCAAGAGGAGACAACTCCTCCAAAAGTTTCTTGATGCATGCTCCAAATCTAAGGTGCTCAATTAATTTATTCAGCTGAAAATGCAACTTTCTTATTAACCCCCACACATCACTTCTTCTACTTGTGTGATTCAAGTAAATTGTTTTAATTTCAATCAAGAAAACTTTTTATGTGATGGTCAAACAGGTTATGGCAGATACTATGCTTATTGAGAGTGATTTGGTTGCCAAGGCTATTTTGGACCTCATTTCAATTCTTAACATCAGGAAACTAGTTGTCGGAACCACAAAATCCAGTCTAAGGTTTCATTTTCATTCCAGAAATTTCAATGGCATTGGCACCCCCATCTTGTTTTATTTCTCAATTCGTCTTCTTCTTCTTTTAAAATAAATTTTTACTAAGGAAATTGAAGTCCGGAAGAATAAGTGGGATGGCTGATCAGATACTGCAGAGTGCACCAGAGACTTGCGAGATCAAGGTAGTCTGTGAAGGAAAGGAAGTGATTGACCAGATGATTAATGACTCACCGTCTCCACGTAACGATGATCACAACAGTCCCGAGGCCTCACAAGAAAAAAATGAAATCCCTGATTCTTTCTCATGCATGTGCTTCAAGATCTAAATTCAGTTATTTGATTAACAACATATTTACCAGATAATAAATGCAACATTCCATTCCTGTTGGAGACTCGTTTTATTTCTTTCGGTGAGACGGAAAGAAAAAATGCCACCAACAACAATGATCGATGGCAGTTCGCTTTAACCTTGTACACAAGTATGTTGTTAACCAATTCAAGCAAACTTTCAATTGTCACTGTTGCATTATTACAAGTAGAATGTCTTTGATGGATGATACATCATATAAAGCTCTCCAAACTTCTTGATCACTTAACTTCAGAGCTACGGTACACAACAAACATAATACAGTCCATTAACAAATAGCTTTCCATAACAAAATATCTAAATCCTCTGTACAAGATACCGTTAACCTATAATTCTTGGAGGGGGGGAAAAAAAGAAAAGAAAAAGTCATTCAGTAATCTATCCACATCATATTTGAGACACCAATTTTGTTTCTAATACCCCCAGATAAGCTTAATTTCCAGTGCATATGCTATATTTTGAAGACTTTTTAAGCCCCTAAAAGCCGGAGTCTAAGCGACAACAACGGAATACAGATTTGAAACTGTTTACTAAGCAACAACCAAAAAACAAGCATACAATTCCTCATTATCTGTCAACAAGAAAAGACTTTATCCTCATCGTCAACAACCCTTGGGATGTTCAGAACAATTCTTTTCCTTAATAGAAACAATCTGCAAACTGCAATCAATACCGACTATCACTAAAAGAAATCAAACTCAAGATAATTATCAGAACCTTTCTGATTAGGTGCAACCATAGGAGGGGCCGTCTTTTCACTCGCTGAGGATGTTGGTGCTGGTATTCGCTCAATCTCGACTGGCTTTGGGATTTCAGGTGGGGTAGCACAGCGTATTAATGCCCAATTTACACCTTCAAAGAAAGGGTGTTGCTTAATTTCAGTTGCCCCTCGCTTATAAGCCAACCTATGCTGTGGCTCCTTTACAAGCAACCCCCTTATGAGGTCCCTCGCAGCAAAACTGACAACAGGTGATTCTGGAAACCTAAGAGGCTGACCCACAACATTGAATAATGTGGCTCGGTTACCAGATCCTTTAAAAGGGGTTTTACCAAATAAGAGTTCATACAGAAAGATCCCAAAAGTCCACCAATCAACAGCACTTCCATGACCTTCACCCTTGATGATTTCAGGGGCCAAATACTCGTGGGTTCCAACAAATGACATAGACCGGGCTTCCGTGGGCTCTGCTATGAGCTCGGGTAATGGGCTGACTTGGTTTCCAATTTCATTTTTTGGTTTTCTATCCTTCTTGGACTTGCTAGAAAAGAGGCGTGGTGAGAAGCAAGTAGGAGTGACACAGGATGGCTGAATGCAGGAAGGCTCAATGCATGCAGGCTGGACACAATAAACAGGATTCTTTCGTAATGGCTCAGCCTCAAGGGATGAGGTTTTGATAAGAGTTGGACTGACTGCACAGCGGAGGGAAAGATCAAAATCAGAGAGCATTATATGGCCATCTTCCCTCACGAGGACATTTTCTGGCTTAAGGTCACGGTAGATGATACCAAGCATGTGTAGATATTCAAGAGCTAGCAGGACCTCTGCCACATAGAACCTGGAGATGAAAATGCAAAAATGACAACAATCATTACAATAACATTCATAAAAATCACTTAAGCTCCACAGGCAACAAGTTAGCATTTGACCTTTCTACAACATATCATGAAAAGCAGCAAGTTGAAAGAAAAAGAAAAAATCAAAGTGGCGCCCCAATAACATCAAGTAATTGCAGTTACAAATGGAATGCCATCTAAATCTATTGGTCTGCCATTTTCTATCAACCATTTTATAGTACAAGAGCAGCATTCACAATGAAGTGTATCAAATTGTTTTTCGAGGGTACATAAAGATAATCAAAAGATCCTATACTATGAAGTTTCTTATTTCCACTGTGAGGTTATCTGCAGTAAATAGTTCTCCAACATCTGCACTCCAATGTGCACAGACATTTAGACCTCTTGAATATTTTATGTAGCAGAGAGATAATAATTTGATTGTTGCAGCAGATTCTTGAAGGGGAATGAACATGAGAATGCTTCAAAATTCAGATATTGTGTAAAATAACAGATCGCACATCGCTCAAGTGTCAAAAAAAAAGAGGTTAATATCAAAGGCTAGTCAACCAAAATAGGCATGGCATGGATTAAGAAACCAATTTTTTGTCAAAAGTTAGGTTATCATACCTGACTGCCTGCTCAGGAAAATATTTCCCTGGCTGCTTCTGCCTCAGAGTGTGCAAGTCTCCTCCAGGACAAAACTCCATTACCAAGCACGAGAACTTGTCTGTCTCAAAGTGAGTATAAAGTGTTGGAAGAAAGGGATGGTCCAGAGATTGCAATATCTCTCTCTCTGTCTGAGCCCGAAGGAGTTTTTTACGGCCCGCCAAAGAAGCTTTGTCCATTACCTTCATCGCAAAATAACACTTAGTTCCGCTCAACTCTGAAAGATAGACGCTCCCAATATCCCCACAACCCAACCTTTTCAGCAGTCTAAAATGGCTTAAACCCAAAACTCCATCTCTTGCTCTAACTGCTTGGATGGCTTCCCATCTCAAGTCATTGGCTTTGTGGGGCTTATTTATACTGCTACTGAAGCTGCTACATGTGCTCTCATCACTCACGTCACTGCTTGTGCTTCCTCTACACATACTGCTCTTGCCACTCTCAACATAATCAAGACGATCACTAATTTTGGCACTTCCACTAGTTTTTGCAAGACTGCTGGTGCCATCGCTAACTTTGGCAGAAACTGAACTGTTTTTAACACTTCCATACTCTGATGTTTTCTTTTCTTGATCAACAGAAACATCCTGTGAGCCTCTATTCTCGCTCACCACAGAATCTACATTAGATGCTTGTTCAAGACCAAGTGAGCAAGAATTGGATTTAAGTTGATTGATCAAAGAATCAATAGGACCCTTCTGATTCGAATTTGATGAAGTTTTACCTTGGGAAGCTTCTACAGCAACCTGCTTCGGGGTGTTATCAACTGATCTTGGTAATTGTTTCAGAGAAACTAGCTCTGATTTGTTTGTTTTTGATCCATTTAAAGGCAAAGACATAGCCTCATCTGCTCCAATCTTTTGAACACTAGCTGTTTTTTGCTGTTCTTTTGAGGAAGCTTTGGCAACAGCTTTTGAGGCCATAAGAGAATACAGAAATCTTACATATACATCAGATCAAACAAATGCAGCACTCAGTGTCCTCGGCAAAGCAATTATATCAGCAAATCAAAAGACTAACAAATTCTCTCCCAAATCTGCACGCAGCAACCAAATTTATCAGAGACATCAAACTAGGGTAAGACAGTATGCTGCAGTCCTATATAACAATATAGCTTTCTAAAATGCCCAGAAGAAAGGGAGAGAGGTTTCTCCATGCATATTTGAAACCTAAATTAAGAAAGAAAATCGAGAATATTCAACAGGTCGCATAAAAATCAGCTCATAACTAAATATAGACACCCAAGAGCCACTAAACTTAGAGACATCTTTTTCGATAAAGGGATCCAAGATGCAAACTTTGATAACCAAACCGAAGAAGAACTTATTAACACCCAAGAACTAAATACAGTTAATTTACCCCTATGAAATAAGAAGATTCAAGTACAGAATGAGCAGACCTTTTAGACATATAATACTGATACAACATCCTCCTCAATAGCGCAGTCAGTCCACAAAAGCACATCATACATACAAAATAATAATAATAATAATAATAAGAGATACAGAAGTAAGAACAAAATTGATTCAGGGATAGGATCACAATACACACACACGCACAAAATCAGCTAATTAAGTTAAGTCATAAAGCTAAATAATGCAGTTAAAAGACAAACCTGAGCTAGCTAATCTCAATCAGATAATGAAATATCATCACAATCGATAATACAAGCATGATCATCAAGGCTCAAGTTAACATAAAAATCAGATCTTGATCACATAAATCACATCTTTTTGTTTGGAACCAATACAGATCCAAAACAACAACCTACGCGCATACGCAGATACAAAAGCTAAAACAGAAGAACAAAAACCCATCAAGCAAAACATAACAAACTCCAAAAAAAAAAAAAACCTGATTTCAAGGATCAAAAGACTTCAGTGCTTTGCTCTTTCAATTTATTTCTAATATTTGGGGCGGTGAAAAAAAAGAAAAAGAAAGAAAGCTCTTTGAAAGCTGAATTATTTAATACAGATATACATAAACAAACTGTTGTTGGTATACAAAGAGAGAGAGAGAGAGTACAAAAAATGAGACAATGTGATGCTTGTGGTGGACTATTAGGCAAAGCACAGGCACAGAGAGAGGTCAAAGCAAAGCTTAAAGCCTTAAAGTTAAAGTTGAATTTGATTTTCTAACTTCTTGTTTTTTTCCCTAATTAAATAAATAAATAATTTTTTAGGCTACAAAAATTTGATTGGTTCTGTTTCTGACTTGTGAGCCTGACACCAGAGAAAAGAAAAAGAGGTTACGGGTTTGATGAGCATAGGTGGTCTGGTCCGGGCCGGTTCGGTCTCCCCGAGTCTGAGACTCGGAGGTCCTTTCCTTCACGCTTGCTCTGTCCGAATCTTTAAAAAAAAAAAATCTGCTGGAATTACCAAGCAGCCCCCTCCTCTACTCTATCTTCTTTCTATTTCATTTTAATTTCATTTTTTATGGGCATTTTAATTTCATTTAATTTAATTATTATTCTCTTTTTGCGATTCCCACTACTAAAATTATTATTATACTATTCAATAAATAAATATCACATTAATTTTCAATATATATTATATTTTTATTAAATTCTTTTTATTGAATCCAAAAAAAAAATCTCTCAATTTTATTATATTTACGGTGTGTTTACATTTTGGAGTAGAGTGGAGTAGGAGTGGGAATCAAGTGTTTACTTACCTAAAATAGGAGGAGAGTGGGAGTCCCACTCCGTGGGCTCCACTCATTTTTTGAGCCCACTCCCACTCCCACCTCTTCTCATTTTTTCCTTTTTTAAATTTAATATAATTAATATTTAATAAAATAAAATAAATAATATTATTATATTATTTTATAAAATTACATTTATTAAAAATAATAATATTAAACTTATTTAAATATAATATTGTCATATTTAGTTAAAAACAATAATTTAAATTGATACTAAGTTAATAATAATAATAATAATAATAATAGTATATTCATAGAAATTAACAATATTACTAGTTACTATCTTTATTTAAAAATATAATATTATTATAGATATTTAAAAATAATAATATTATATTTATTTAATATTAATAATTAATAATAATACTATCTTTATTTTTAATTTACATAATTAAAATTAAAATTAATAAAAATTGTGATTTATATAATTAAGAATATTAAAAATTATTATTAATTTACAAATATAATATATTTTATTATATTCAAATATATTTTTTATTAATTGTATAATTAAAAACTATTATTCTTTAAATAAAGGTAAAACTGTAATTTGAAATCATTTACTCCGAATCCAAGACAAAGTAAACATATAATTGGATTTTGATTCCGACTTCACATTCCCATTCCAGTGTAAGTAAACAACCTACTCCCACTCCCACTCCACACTCCCAATCCCAAAATTTCTACTTCTCAGAATTTTCACTCCAATCCAAAAAATAAACGATACATTAAGTTCTTTAAGAGATGGGGTTTACAGGTGGCCAAAAGTGTAGGTCTAGCTTCATTAATTATTGAAATTGATTCTCAAATAGTGGCTGATTTATTTAACTACAAGAAGGGCAATAAGAATGGATTATTTCATAAATCCAAGATTTTGTAATGCAATTGTTAACTTTATGGTGTATTTAGTTACCAGCAATCGAAATGGAAATTATGGAATTGGATTCAATGACGCGTTTACTTGTAAAATTAAGGCTTGGAATCAGAATGAAAATCGTGTGAGACCCACAAATTTGAGAATTATTCCCATAATTCTGATTTTCAAGAGGGGATTGCGAACCAGAACCTAAATCCCAAGAATGACTTTTTTGCCCTCAACTAAATTTTGTAAATCTTATTTTATTCTTGATTAAATAATAATTAAAAATTAAAAGTAATAAAATTAAAAGAAACCACATATTCATCTTCAGCTGATCAAATTTGAACCAGCGGCACTTATGGCGTCGAACCACCACCAACAGCCATTGCATTGAACCAGTAGCAGCGGCAGCCGTCGCATAATAGTAGCGGCCATCGCGGAAGTTGAACCAGTAGCAGCAGCCGTTGGGTCGGCACCAATTCAGATTTGATTATGATGATGATGTTAACGACGACGATGACGGCGATTATTATTATTAGTATATTAATGTTAATAATTATAATATTATTATTAACAATAATTAATAATAATAGTAATTTTTTTGAATAATAATAATAATCACAATAATTAAAATACAAAATAATAATTATGACAATAGTTATTTAAGGATACTTTAGTAACTTATAATAATCTAATTTATTCCGATTCTAATTCAAAGACAAAGTGAACACATCAATAACAATGCAATTCATTCCGATTCTCATTCCTATAGCTAAAGTAAACAATTTATTCTGAATTTCTTATTCTTCATTATGATTTCAGCCCATTTCCATCGTTGATTAGTTAACGCACCATTAGATCATTGTGAATTATGTTTGATTGTGTTCATTTCTAACAAAAATTGTGAATGTATTCATTTTGTTGAATAAATGAAAGTTATAGCTTCCTATAAAGAAAAGAAAAAAAAAAAGGTTGTTAAAAGAGATTTTTAAAAAAAGGTTGCATTATTTTCACAAAATCAATCTTTTCGTCCCATCAATGACAATTTCATTTTTTTTTTGTTGATTTGTTTGTTTCTTGCCCCTTTTCTTTTAACGACCCTCGATTATTATTTTAATTTGTTAACCATTTTATTTGTAACAAAAAAACAAATCTTATAAAACAGAATATTTTTTTTTTTTAAAGGTTATCCAACAGGTATTCGTATATAAAGTTTTCTGGTGAATTCCTTGAAAAAGAATTGAAAGATGATAGCATAATTATTTGCATACAAATGGGAACCATCAATTTTTAAAGATATAAGATCAAATTTTATTTTATTTTAAAAATATATAGAGAGAGATAATTAATTATTGACAATTCGAAAGTTCCAGCCTTTTAGCCTATAGGAGGAGGAGCTCTCAAGTTTTGAGTAGCCACACGCATTACTGCCCTGTAAAATGGTTGCAAATTAATAAAAATGCATGGTGAAGGTGAGTGCAATGAACAAGCATGACTCTAGCAATTATGGGTTTCTGCTGTAGGGAAAAAATTATGCCTCAAGGCACAAGGATAGAATGACAAAGTCCCATCAATTGTGCCGACATTAGGATTGTTGATTAACCTAAATTGGCTAAGTAATTAATTACTTACTTTGCTAGCTATGACTATGACTACGAGTATGAGATGGACAAATAAAATCAAGAGAGAGAGACTGATTGTTACGTGCGTAATTATCTTGTGGCCATCACTTATTAAGTAAAATTTTTGTAAGTTATTAAATTTTAAAATTGTAATTCCGTTAACTCTGTTAATGAAAACATGACGTCAGCATACCATCATAAGAGTAATATTATTATTTAATTAAAAAATAAATATTTAATTAATTATATTCTATTTTTTAAAAATAAATATTTAATTATATAAACAATATCGTTTTTGTTTAAAAATAAAAAAAATCAAATAATACAAAAGTGGTCCACTGTAATTATTGTATTATAAGGGTAAAATAGTCTTTACGCAGAAAACCACTAACGACAGTTAACTTTTTTAAAGGAAAAGTGGTTGGAGGATATTTCTTTGAAAAGTAGGTGGTTTACAGATACAATCTTAAAATTTGGTGGTTTACAGAAGTTTCACTTAATAAGTGGTGATCACCAGATAATTACCCTTGTTATATAGATCATTATGTATTGAAATGTTTGGATAAGAGATTTCTTAATTTATAAAAGTTAAAAGGTAAATTAAAAGATTAAAAAAATAAATATTATAATATAATATATTTTATCTCTTGGTGTATTGAAATATGTGTTTTTTTCTTTTGATTTATTTCTTACTTTATGAAAATAATGAATATTCCTTATTAAATAATGCTTCATTATATTGGACTTTGTTAAAATAATGGAAAGCTATTAATTGATATGATTTAATAGTGCAATGATATTACATTAATAAATCATATAGCTTAATAGTTTTTCCGGACTTTAACAAATCAAGGATCTGGATTGGAACATACATACACATTTGAGGACATTTTTATTTTAACAAAGTAAGGATTTCACTAACAAATATGCTCTCTCTCTCTCTCTCTCTCTCTCTCTCTCTCTCTCTCTCTCTCTGCACACACACACACACACACACACACACACATATATATATGAGTACTGATCTGGTCAAAGATCCTGGATTTTATCAAAGCCTAAAAAAATTATTAAGCCATATGGTTTAATAGTATTATGTCATTACACTATTAAACCATGTGGCTTAATAGCTTTTTCATAGTTTAACAAATCCAGGATCCTTGATACACGCGCACGCATGCACGAAGGTTAAGTTATTAAGGGGCAAGGCCAACTAAAATTTGGCATAATTTTTTAGGGTTTTTTTTAATGTAATGCTATAAACTAGCTATCATCGTTATATTTCACAAAATTGCCTCAATATTATTTATAAGTTTATCACTTAATTTGTTTTAGAATCTGGCTACTATCATTTTCCCTAATCCATCTTATTTTAGAAATCATTTTTCTGTGTGAATTAGACACAATAAAGGGAGAAGAAATGATTTAATAGCTCTGAAACTTGATATTAGCAAAGCCTATGATAGAGTAGAGTGGGGTTTTCTAGAGTATGTTATGAGAAGATTAGGATTCACATAAAGATGGGTGCTTTTAATTATGAATTGTATTACAACACCTTCGTTCTCAATAATCATTAATGGGGTTGTAAAATGTTTGATCTAACCTTAGAGGGGGCTGAGACAAGGGGTGTCAACTTTCACCTTACTTGTTTATTATGTGTGTAGAAGTTTTCTCTAATCTTCAAATATAGACAAAAAGATAGAAAATGATTCATGGGCTCAAGTTTGATAAACAAGTGAATGTTTCACGTCTGTTGTTTGCTTATGACAATCTCATTTTTACCAGAGCCTCTGTCGAAGATTATAGAAACTTAAAGGTAATTTTTTACTATTATGTAGTGCTCAAGACAGATCTTTAACTATGAGAAGTCTTCAGTGCTCTTCAATGGAAAGCTTCAAGCTGAGCAAATAACAGCTATAAAAAAAAATCTTCTAATTGAATATGGTGTATAGATATGAAAAATATTTAGGATTACCATCTATGATTAGAAGGAGGAAGATGAGTTTCTTTCGTAATGTGAAGCTTAAAGTCTTGAGCAAGATCTCAAATTGGCAACACAAATTCTTCTCAAGTGGAGGAAATAAGTGCTGATAAAGGCTATGGCTTAGGCTGTCCCTGCTTATGCAATGAGTGTTTTCAAAGTTCCATTGATTATGTATAAGGACATTTAGAAGGCAATTGCTAGGTTATAGTGGGGCGCAAAAGAAAGATAAGCATGGTATTCATTGGGTAATATGGGAAAGAATGAGTCATGCCAAGCATAGAGAAGGGTTGGTTTCAGAGACATATCCAGTTTCAATCGAGCTTTGGTAGCTAAGTAGAGCTGCAAAATCATTGAACATCTAGAATCTTTAGTGGCAAAGGTTCTCAAGGCAAGATATTTTTAACACTCTAACTTTCTCAATGCAAATACAGGTACTAATCCATCCTACATATGGAGAAGTATACTTTAGGGTAGATAGATCATTCAAAAAGGGACAAGGTGGAGAATTGGTACCAAGGAAAATATGCAAGTCTATAAAAGTAATTGGCTGCCACGACCAACTACTTTTAAGCCAATATCAGCAAGAACTCTCGCTGTTGATGTTAAGGTAGCAGACTTAAGAGATTTATAAGGAAGTGGAAAATAAATATAATTCAAGAAAATTTTATGCAAGAGGGTGTTGATATTATATTGAAGATTCCTCTACCAGGGAAACCATCAGTGGAAGAACTTTGTTAGCATTATGATAAGCTTGGGAAGTACTTAGTCAAGAGTAGCTACCAAGTAGCTTTGAAAGCAACGTTTCCAAATGCGCCAAGTGGCTCAAGCCTGGAACATATTCAATGGAATGCTATATGGAAGCTTGACCTCCCTGAAAAGATAAGGATCTTTATGTAGAGAGCAGCAAATAACCTACTACCAATTGCAAAAAATAATGGGAAAAGAAGGTGGTGCCATCCCTTATCTGTCAAAGATGTAAACATGGAATGAAAACAACTCATGCACTTATAGAGTATAAAGCTGCTTGAAAGATTTGGCAGCATTCCCCCTTAGCTACTTTGGAGACATCAGCCACTCCATGCTAGAATGTATTAGATGCTTTGCTTTATACATCAAGGCAACTGAGCAAGGGAGAAACTGAACTTCAGATTGCTTATTGGTGGGTTACATGGTATGCAAGAAACCATTTCCTATTCAAAGGCAAAAAGTTGGATCCATTAATTCTAGCAGCAAAAGCTGAAGCTGTAATGGAAGCATTTAGAAAAACAAAAGATCTGGGCAACAACAAAAGGAGATAATAGAAGTGGGAAAGTAAAATAATAACATGCCCCTCCCACTTAAAAAGTGTTAATTTAATATTATGATTTGATTTAACGGTTTTGGTTTATTGTTTTTACTTAAAAAATTAATCTATATATATATATATATAATATTAAAGATATCGAGTAAAGTAACCCTATATATAGAAATAATAAGAAATGTGTGCTTGTGTTTGGGCAGGGTACTGATGTTATCGTCCATTAAATTAAAATAATTTATAACAAAATATTGGAGTTGCATGTATAATTTGCACTGAAGATTGAATATTAATTGATTACGTTGGTGTGGTCAGGTTAGCTTAGGTTATATATCCCATTTTAAGGTGAGGAAACTTAATTCTAGTGATGGCTAACGGCCCAGGCGGCACGTGTCCGTATAGCATGGCACAGGACGAGCACGTTTCAGTGGAGCATGTGGCGCGGTAAGGCACACATGCGGGCTGGGCTGGGTTTAGAAATTTAGGCACGTAGGCCTTAAAAACACTGTATGAATAGAGATGGGTTAAAGCACGGTATGTGAAAAGGTCCGCAATAAGCACGTTTCACTTTTTAAGGAAAGTAAATTTATAATTTATAATTTTATAAATAACTTGAAATTGAATCTTTTAATATATTTCGTTAGCATAAGTTTCTTAAATTCATTTAATTCTTAGTTTAAAAAAACTCTAATTATGTTATGTTTATAATTTATTAAATGAACAGATGATATCATGATTTTGATAAATAAAATTATAAATATCATGATTTTATAAAATGTATATATTAATATTATTATGGACTTTGAATTATGACTCTATGTAACTTCAAGTAAATAATTAAGTTAATCGTTAAGAAAAATTTATTATTATTGTTGTTAAGTATTAAAGACACATGGACTAAAAAAAGTACAGAGAATTAAAAAAAGTACGCCAACAACTTGGCATACCCTCTTAAAAATAAAAAAAAAATAAAAAAATTTTATCATGCTTTTTTTCTTAGGCACAGCATGCGTGGGCACGACACGTGTGCCGGCCGGACCTAAGCAAAAGAAATTAGGCACGACACGACACGACACAAAATACATAATAGACACGGCACGCCACGACTACGAACATACATAAGTCTTCTTTTAATGCCCGGATGCATAGGCCTTCCTTTGATGGCCGGGACGGCCCGTTGGCCATCTCTACTTAATTCTATATCATTTGGAAAGGGGGAGGGAAACGCTACTACTTAAAACTTTGGAAATTACTTTAATTACTATATTATATGTGTTGTGGCAACATAAGCCAAGCAGGGCCCAAAACCGGCCCTTGAATGCTGAATGCATGCATGCCAATGTTTTGATGGGACAAGGCATCCCATTTGATTCGCTCAATGTCTCAATTAATAATTTAATATAAATACAACACACTAACATAAGCACCTAGCTAGTTGTGTAACTCAAGTGTGAGTGTGAGAGCAATTCCTAGCCTGCAGCGTGAATTATATTTTGGGAGCAAATTAAGCTGATCATTTCAGGTTTGGTTTCATAGACATAGAGATCTGGCGAATACATTCAAGCGAAGGGATTTTACACAACTGTATGATATATGATGAGGTCCCAATTGTTAATATGAAATCGATCTGTCATTTATTGTAAGAAAAAGCAAGTTTGGTATTTGAATTCATTAAATTCGTTTGTGCTGTGAACAACTCTAAATTGTTGGTTGGAGTCACAATCCCAGTGTTGGCGAATGGCGACCCACAGGCCAGGCCAGTGGCCACAACCACATGGCTGGCTCGCTATCATCAGAATTCATTCACATTCAGAAAGAGCTGTTGAAGTAAGTGGCTGATCTAGTGCCTCTTTGATTAATTTTGACGACCACCGTATCTTACATAATTTTAATCTTTAGGTTTTGGCTGGTACAAAACCTACAAATTGCTAATTCCAACTTCTAAGAAGCAACAAAATTAATTTACCAAAAGAAATTACTTACTGCGCAGCAATGCAAACTTAATAAATCGGAAAAGGGGGCAATATAATAATCTAATTAATTGGAAGCTGACACACAAATTAAAATATATCTGTCTATATATATAAAAGAGAGAGTAATATAGGGTAGATTCAAGAGATACAATTTTATACACAAATTTAGACACAAAATTATGACCATTAAATTAGAGATAATCAAGGATTAAGATTAGAGATGACATGATTTTTTTTAATTTTAAAAATTAATAAATTAATACAGTGAGTCCCCACATAATAATAAATTATTGCCCAACTTTCTCTCTCTTATTTAATGTATTCTCTCTTTTTCAATTTTAAATTATTATTATTATTCTTATCTTATTAAATTATTTCCCTAATTTTTTACAGTACAATTATTATGCTTATCTAATTAAATTATTTCCCTGATTTTTTTATGGTAGAACTGCATCATATCTCAGCATTGTGATTTAAAATTGTCTTATGCTTGGAAATTTATATTGTATTGCAAAAATTTTATAACTAAGTATAAAACTCTGCTACAAAACAAAATAGTTTGTCTCTTGCAAAAGGATATTTTAATATTGAAACATGTTCATAAAAAAAAAATCCCAAAGTACAAAGTACAAGAAAAAAAAAATAGAATCTAATCAATAAAAGAACTCCACTCCAAAATTTGAGCACCAGAGAAAATGCTATCAACTTATTTTTACCTTCCTCACACAGCTACAAAAATATCAAAATAAATTGTGTTATATACCCAATAATAATGATTCAAAATAATAATTAATGCACTATTTGTTCTATTTTTCTAAAGAACGAAATGTATTTTATTAAAAAATAAAAAGGATAAAAATGTATATATTTTAACAAGACTAAATCATACATGCTGTAACAAACTACCTTCCTTCTACAGTTCTACACTAAACATTTTATCTATTAAAATTAGCTAACAAACAATATCGAGAATAAAAAAACGTGATAAGAAATTAAACTTACAAAATTAATGCTCAGCATCACCATTCAGAGCTTAATCCATTTTTGATTTCTCATCAAGGCCTGCAATTTTGATGGAAACAAATTAACAAAAACTAAAAAGACAATATTAAAATTGATAATGAAACAAAAAAAAAAAAGGAATAAATAATTATTACCTGGGTTATTTCACTAAATTTTCTTTCTTTTTAGATTTCTTGGGGTTGGAGTTTTTGATTTGTTCTTGTGTATACAAAGAGTGTTTTTTTTTTATAAGAGAGAGACGGCTAATTGCTGAAGTGAGAAAGAAATAATACATTAAATAAGAGAGAGAATATGGGCAATAATTTATTATTATATGGGGACCCATTGCATTAATTTGTAAGCTTTTAGAATTAAAAAAAGCATTAAAAAAAGCCATGTCATCTCTAATCTCAGATTATATCTAATCTAATGGTCATAATTTTGTGTCTAAACTTGTGTCTAAAATTGTGTCTCTTGAACCTATCCCATATATAAATATAGATATATATAAGGGGCAACTGGCAAGGAAGCAGCATCTACCAGGACCCAGCAGGCAGCAGCCCTGTTTTAGTTTTTTCTTCCCCAGGCTACTGTGCGTTGTTTGATGGGCTTAAACCAATCAAATGAGAGCTTTTGCTTTTCATATGCACTACTATTCTTAAATAACTTACACATTTAGGGTGCGTTTGGCACACTGTATTGTATTATGCTGTATTATATTAGTATTGTATTATAATAATGTTGTACAGTATTTGGTGCTATACTGTATTAGATTAATTTTATGTTATATTATATTTGGTGCTACACTGTACTGTATTAATTTTTAGTAATACTATATTAATTTTTTGTAATTAGTTTATATTATATATTTAGAAAATAATATTTATTAGTTATATTAAATTATTTTAAAATAATTAATTTTTATATATTGATTATTATAATATAATTAAATAATGTAATATTATATTATATTTTTATATACTATTTAAGTATTTATTATTAGTTATATTAAATTATAAATTTATTAATTTATATTAATAATTATAAATAAAAAATAATATTATATTAAATTAAAAAGTTATATTTATTTATTATTATTATAAAGTAAAAATTTAATTAATTTTTATATATTGATTATTATAGTATAATTAAATAATGTAATATTATATTATATTTTTATATACTACTTAAGTATTTATTATTAGTTATATTAAATTATAAATTTATTAATTTATATTAATAATTATAAATAAAAAATAATATTATATTAAATTAAAAAGTTATATTTATTTATTATTATTATAAAGTAAAAATTTAATTAATTTTTATATATTGATTATTATAGTATAATTAAATAATGTAATATTATATTATATTTTTATATACTACTTAAGTATTTATTATTAGTTATATTAAATTATAAATTTATTAGTAAATTATAATATATAAATAAAAAATATAATATAATAATATTGAATAATAAATTATTAATTTATATTAATAATTATAATAAAAAAATAAAAAAAATTAATATTATATAATATTATATTAAATTATAAAGTTATATTTAATTATTATTATTATAAAGTTAATAAAAAAAAAAGAAGAAGGCAAGCTAATGCGGCAGCAGCCGCATAATAATGCTCCATAATTCACAAATTTTCCCCCCCAAACATAGTATAGGAATTAAAATAATGTGAACAGTGCCCTAATACACCATAATGCTGGGTGCCAAACACACCCTTATAATATAATATATGCACAGATTGAATATGCTATATATTAATTAATTTATTAAGAAGAGATCTAGTAAATATATAATATAATTCAGAGAAAATTAAAACAAAGGATATATCCGCTAATATATGTATAATAATTTTTCAATGAAGGATTCCTTAAGTTATTAAAGGGATAAATACTCGTTTAGTCTCTGTATTTTTTTTAAAATATCTTAAAATATTCGTACTATTAAATATGTTATAATTTTTAGTGAGTAAAAGTGTAAAATAGAAAAAAAAATTACTTTTTGAATCCATTTTTACATTCAACGTAGTTTTGTTAAACCCATCTTTCTCATGGTATTGCTTCATCTTCTAGATTTTGAATAACTACATATGAAATTTAATGAAATATTTAAGGAAAGCACAGGACTTTTGTGGAAATGGCATCAATGACCATGATAGCCTCCTTCTTCTGTAGTCCTAGCAAGGCTCGGTCAACGCTGGCCGGAGACTTGCTGTTGTTGCAAGTGTAGCAAAAGGAGCAAATGGTGAAGGAAAGGAGAAAAAGTTAGATTGAATATTGAGGCCAGCAATGGGAATGGGAGGAGAAGCTTGATGTATGCTATAGCGGCTGCATCTGTTTGCTCTGTTGCTAGAATTGGAATTGCAATGGCAGTAGAAGAGCCAAAAGTAGGCACCCCAAAAGCTAAGAAATTTTGTTTGTGTCACCATGCCTACTGCAAAAGTCTGTCACAAGTGAAGTGTGAATAGCTTCGAGCTTTGCTTCATTTTATGCAATGTATCATTTGGTGTCAAAATTGCTGTAATGTACAAATTATTGTGATCATCTTCTAATGAATACAAGTGGTGAAAACCTTCTTAAAAAAAATCAATGAAACATTTATTAAAGGTTTACAAATGAATTTAATGAGTGAAAATACTATTATTATAAAAATTGGGTTTAGAAGGATATATTGAGTATTTAAGTGGATTTATCGAATAAAATTTAAAATTTTAATATTTTTTTTTTATTACATGAGACTATTGCTCAAGATTACAACTCATATAGTATGAGACTTTAACTGATATTTACAAATCAGACTATTACTGAGACTAGTATACATTAATTTCTATGAAGTACTGTCCAGATTTTAACCCTTACTAATATTCGAGGGCCACTCACTCCACTCATATTTAGCGAGAGAGAAGACTATCTTCACTCAGTTGTAATACAACTGAAGAAGGATTAAATCCCCCCATAATGCTTTTATGGGGGGTCGAACAGCTGCTCTAACCACTCGGCCCACTTAAAATTTCAATATTTGAGGGTGTGTTTATTTAGTAAATGAGTTTATTGAGTAGTTTAATAAGTTCAAATAGCCCCACGTACATAATCATTTTATTAATATTCTGTTAAATTATCAACGATACATTTTGTTATCTTCAAGTAAAATTCTTCAAAGAAAAAATCACTTGTATACTTTTAAGAAAGCCTGAAAAACAAGTGGTTTGGTGAATAATTGTCCTAATCTGTGTGTACTTAAAATAATAACTATATTTATACACATACCAAGTTGCGAGCTCCAATCACACCATACCCACATGTTTGCATGAGCATATATCACTGTTGTCTGTATATTTTATATCTAAATATTTTTTCATATTGAATTATAAACTGCTGGACCCTGTTGCAGTATACATGTGGCTTTTGGTCCTCCTCATTGGATTTAGATTCGCTACTCATTTATCTTACCTTTAATTACCTTTTCTTAAAAAATTATTTATTTATATTATACTAGTAAGAGTTGCCGTATGCACAAGATTACTGCACGTGACATCCATCGCACATGACTATTAATGCTACTTTCCTCATTGAATAATGATATAGTATTACATATATGAAACAGTTAATCACATTGCACTACATGACTTGAAGAAGCTCTGTAAATTTATTTATATAATATTTTGAGGGGAGCCAATAGATCAAAATTGATCTTCTTGTGGAAATTAAAGAAAAAGAAAAATATTTTACAACTTTTTTTTCTTTTTTGGTTTTCTAGTAAGAAATGGAATATATTCTTTGTAGTTGTAGCTCTATGATCTAGATGGCTTAGGATGCTTAATGCTCGTGCTCTCGCTCGCCGTTTAACACGCTGCTCACGCTAATCGCTATGCAAAGCGGCTCCCATGTAAGCAGTAATTAAATTTGCATGCTTGCTATTGCAGACTCTTTCTTTTTCCTTTTCTTTTTTAATCAGAGAATTTTTTATTAAAACAAATTAAAAAAAAAAAAAGAGTACAAGACAAAACAAAATTACATGACAAATCAATACTTGTAATAACCACAAGCATCTTCAAACAAGTTCTTTCCACATGTAAAAATGGAGCAAGATAACCCTAAAATGGCCAAACTATCTGCAATTAGAATTTTCTTTTCAAAAAGTATGCGAACACTTAAATAGATTTGTCTAATCAAATGACAACAGTTGTTCCACCTAGTTTGAAGAGACTTTCTATAGCTTGAATTAATGATTGCGCTATGAAAGCCAAGCCAAGAACACCCACGAGAAGCACCATTAAATCCCCCGAAAAACAGCACCACAAGAAAGATTCACTAGAATTTCCTTTTGCGCGCGAGTCCATCACCATCGCTATTAATTTTAATCCATGAAATAATTGAAGAGTGCCAGAAAACTGTCATTAATATCTTAGGAGCCTGAGGTAAAGGCTTATGCAAATTCAGGACGTCATAATTAAATTGGAGCACCACCACCTACCATATACTACTACAAGCAGAACTTAAATGAATAAGATAAATAAGAGACCATAGCCTTAATTCTCAATGCTTGGTGCTGCCTTTAGTTCACCAGGCTGATGGATTAGTTTGGATATGCAGTCTCAAAATGGTGGTTCTCTCTATCCTCAGCTTATCTTTATTTTTAATTTAGGCATTCGTGATTTGAGTATTTGGAACAAAAGTCTATATATGGTCTTCTCTTCTTACACTAATTCATCCTAAGCCGTCAATTTATTTTGGTCCATAATAGATTGCCAACCGATGACCAAATTGCGTACTCGATCGTGGCCTTATCATTACTTCTGCTTGCTCTATTTGTTTAAGAAAGAAATCAAAGAATGATTGTTAACTAAGAAACTCTGAGGGATTTTGAGAGAAAACGATGATTCCAGAATCTTTTTTAGAAACTGAATATATGAAAAGGAAGCAGCTCTGTAGCTAGCTTTATATACAAGTGCAGCACACGTGAAGCTTGCTGCAATTTAATTAGCCAACTAACTAAAACTAATTACAATTATTTACAACTAATTATAACAACAAAATGCTAAAAGTCACGTGTGCAAGATTTTACATAACTACCAGGTGACAGCTGGCATGCCATGTCATCTACTTGAATCAACATGCTTCGATTGCTATTATCCTCTGCTCTGCTACTACTGCATTTGCTATGTTCCTGCACTTAACTGTTGTGCACATGTGAGCTTCCTTAACATCCCCTCTCAAGCTCAATGGTCTATTAATTACATTGAGCTTGGATCGAAAGTAACTGAATTTGGGATAAGATAAGGGCTTCGTAAGAACATCTGCAACTTGTTCATCAGTGGGAATACATCTCACTTCAAGCTCCTTATTAAGTACCTTATCTCTGATATAATGAACATCCAACTCAATATATTTAAACTTAGAATGGAACACTGGATTTCTAGTTAGGTCACCTGCACTCTGATTATCACACCAAAGGACAGGTGTTGGCAACTTTATGATATTTAATTCAGAGAATAAGGACTGAAGCCATGACAGTTCTGAGCTTGCAGCTGATAAAGCTCTATATTCACTCTCTGTGCTAGACTTTGCTATGATAGCTTGTTTCTTTGAGGACCAAGAGACTAAATTGTTCCCAAGATAGATGCAATAGGCTCCAATAGATTTCCTATCATCTAAATCACAAGCCCAATCTGCATCTAAGTAACCTGTCAGTCCAGCAGATTCAAGATTTTCTTCTTGTTGTATGTACAGACCATATGTAACAGTTGCTTGGAGATATCTTAGGACCTTTTTACAGGCTAACCAATGCTGAAGAGTAGGTGCACTGAGATACTGACTTAGCTTATTAACTGAATACGCAATGTCTGGTCTTGTCAAAATCAAATATTGTAATCCTCCAACAATGCTTCTGTAAAGAGTGGGGTTCTCAAATTCTTGCCCCATTGAGCCCTTAGCTGTTCTTTCCATCTTAAAACCTGTGCTACATGGAGTTTCTGTGCCTTTACAGTCTTGCATTGAAGCTTTAGCTAACAAATCTTTGATATATTTGTCTGAGAAAGATGCATCCCATGATCTGTATAGCAAACTTCTATGCCAAGGAAATAAGTCACTAAACTCAGATCCTTTAATGCAAAAACCTTACTAAGGTTTGCAATAAAAGATTCCAGCAAATCAGTGTTAGGTCCTGTGACTAATATGTCATCAACATAGATTAAGACAATGATTATACCATTTGAATCATGCCTGATGAACAATGAAGTATCAGCTTTGGAATTCATGAATTTCCAATCTGTAAGACAACCCTTTAGTTTCTCATACCAGGCTCTTGGAGCCTGTTTCAAGCCATAGAGAGCTTTGTGCAGTTTGTGTGCATATCCCCCTTCTGAAACAAAGCCTTCTGGCTGTTGCATATACACATCCTCACTAAGATCCCCAGAATGCATTATTGACATCGATTTGTCTAACATTCCAACCTTGCATAACAGCCAAGCTAATAATTACTCTGACAGTTGAAGACTTGACTACTGGGCTGAAGGTTTCTGAGTAATCCACCCCTGCTGTCTGGTGAAATCCCTTGGCAACCAAACAAGCTTTGTACTTAGAAATAGATCCATCAGTGTTGTATTTGGTTCGGAACACCCATTTGCCACCCACCAACTTATATTGTGGATCCATAGGCACAAGACTCCATGTGTTATTTTTAATGAGAGCAGTATATTCTACCTGCATAGCTTCCTTCCATTTAGGATCAGACAAGGCTTCATTGACAGTGGAAGGTTCCAGGCTATTGTGAGTTGAGATAAAGGCTTTTGGTTTGAAAATGCCAGCCTTGGCTCTGGTAAGCATAGGGTGAGTAGGAACAGAAGATTTGGAAGGTTGAATAGGTGAGGATATAGTTTGTACTGGTGAAGTAGGAAAGAAAGATGAAGGCAGAGGCATTTGTAAATGTGTGGAAGTATCAGGTGATGAAGTTGTGTGGACATTGTCATGTGAGTGGTGAGAAGAAGAATCATTATCTAATGTAACAGCTTCAAAAGGATGTAAATTGCTATTGAGAACAGAGATATTATAAAATTGAAGAGTATTGTCAGCAAAATCAAATGATTTAGATGGCATAGACTGTAAGAAACTAGGATCAGTGGAGTAAGGAAAAGATGTTTCATCAAAGAGAACATAACTGGCTACATAAATTTTTTCCGGATGAATGAAGACACTTGTAGCCTTTATGTAATGGACTATAACCTAAGAAGACACATTTAGAGGTGTGAAAATGAAACTTGTGATGATTGTAATCTCTTAAGAAAGGAAAACAAGAGCAACCAAAAGATTTCAGAAATTGGTAATCTGGTTTTTGAAGAAAAAGACACTCAAATGGAGACTTCATGGTAAGTACAGGAGTTGGTAATCTATTTATGATATAAGTTGCAGTGTGAAATGAATCCCACCAAAACTTGACAGGTAGTTTAGCATGTGCAAGAAGAGTAAGACCTAATTCAGTGATGTGTCTGTGTTTTCTTTCAACAAGACCATTTTGATTGTGTGTATAAGGACATGAATGCCTAAATTGAATTCCTTCTTCACTAAGAAAATGAACAAATGGCCTGTACTCACCACCCCAATCTGACTGAAGACACTTAATAGACTGATTCAACTGTTTTTGAACTTGTAATTTGAAGACTTTAAAAACTGATAAAGTTTCAGCCTTGGTTTTTAAAGGGAAAATCCAAGTGAATCTTGTAAAATCATCAACAAAACTGATATAGTATCTATATCCCTGAGTTGATAGAGTGGGGGCTGGACCCCATAAATCAGTATGTAAAATTTCCAAGGCATGTTTTGTTTTGGTTGCAGTGACTGAAAAATGAAGTTTATGCATTTTTCCCAACTTACAAGCATCACAAGAGTCAAACACCTTATTTCCATTGATATTTTTGAAAGAAGAACATGACTTGATTACATGATTCAACACCTTAGAATTTGGATGACCTAATCTTTGATGTAAAATCAAAGTACTCAACAGGCAACTAGAGTTTGTACAATTTGAAACTTCAGTATGTAAACAAGAGATACTGTTATTCTGGAAAGAAGAATCGAGAACTGAAAACATTGACAAAGGCTCATATGAGACACTTGACTTGACACCAGTGAAGCAACTTTGAGATGACTGAACAAGAGCAAAGGAAGTAGATTTATTTAAAGAAACCAGTAGCAACTTGTATAAACCTTTTTCAGCTTTACCCTGCAGAATGATTAAATTCTTCACCTTATCCTTCACATAACAAAATTTATTAGTAAATTCAATCACAACTTCATTATCTTTGGTTAATTGGGATATACTTATGAGGTTTTTGGTTATCTTTGGTACAAGTAAAATATTATTTAGTTTAAGTGCATAAGGTCTGGCAGAATTGTGCATCTTTAAAGTAGCAGTGCCTATGTGTGTTATGCTTAACCCAACACCATTACCAATAACAAGTTTAGAAGTACCTGTAAAAGGCTCTGTCACTTGCATATTGTTCATGTCGTTAGTGAGGTGGTGAGTAGCACCACTGTCAAGATACCAGTTGGTATCAATAGGAGCATCCATGTTGGCAAGATGAGCAGACTTTGGTCCTCTGTTTGGAGGTGGTCTATAAGCACCAAAAGTGATAAACTCTTCAAGTTTCCAGCAAATATTAGCAGTGTGTCCAGGCCTGAGACAGATCTGACAGGTTGGTTTAGAAACATTCCAATTAGGCTGAGGTTTAGGGTTGATAGGTGGCCTTCCATTATTAAAACTATTGTTTCCACCATTGTTATTCCAGTTTCCACCTCTTCCTTCTCTCTGATTTCCAGATTGAAAACCTCTGAACTGATTACTAGCATTCAGATTAGCACCTGCAGAATCAGAACTGCCATAGTTTCCCTTAAAATAACCACCATTTCCTGATCCAGTGTTGTAACTATAACCACCAAAACCTCTTCCAACTGATACATTTCCTTTCTTAGGTCCTCTATTCTGAGCAAAATTAGCCTCAAAATTATTTTTCACATCTATACCAGCAAGCATATGAGTTTGTTTTTCAATTCTGGCCTCTTGAGTAAAAAGCATTGAATAGACCTCATTTACATTCATTTTTCCAACTCCTACTTGACCAGTAATATATGTTGCAACAGAATTGTATTCTAGACCTAGGCCTGATAGTATATGTAGTATTAAATCATCACTACTCAGTGCACTGCCTGCTGCAGCCATGTTATCAGCTATATTTTTCATCTTAATGAAATAATCTGTGATTTTCATGTCATCTTTCCTAGTGGAGTTCATCATATATCTCAAATGCAAAAGCCTAGATTTAGATTGTGAGCCAAATTGTACCTCAACGGCTTTCCAAACCTCAAGTGATGTTTCCAGATTAAACACTAAACTGATAACACCTTCACTCATTGAGGACAGCAGCCAGCCAAGCAGCACTTGATCTTGAGATCTCCAAGTTATAAACTCTGGATTCTCAACAGATCTCAGATCATCACCAGCTCTTTGAGCAATATGAGATGGAGGTGGAGTGACAGATTCATCAATAAATTTCTCAAGTCTATTTCCACGAATAGATGCCAGAACCTGAGATCACCATATGAGATAGTTTGACTGCTCAAGCTTTATTGGTGTGTTAAAAGTAAAAGAGATATTTGATGAATTTGCAGCAGGCATTTGATTTGGATTAGAAGTAGATGCAAGATGCACAAATGCCATTTGTTTGGCTCTGATACCAAGAAAGAAATCAAAGAGTGTTTGTTAACTAAGAAACTCTGAGGGAATTTGAGAGAAAACGATGATTCCAGAATCTCTTTTAGAAACTGAATATATGAAAAGGAAGCAGCTCTGTAGCTAGCTTTATATACAAGTGCAGCACACGTGAAGCTTGCTGCAATTTAATTAGCCAGCTAACTAAAACTAATTACAATTATTTACAACTAATTATAACAACAAAATGCTAAAAGTCACGTGTGCAAGATTCTACATAATTGCCAGGTGACAGCTGGCATGCCATGTCATCTACTTGAATCAGCATGCTTCGATTGCTATTATCCTCTGCTCTGCTACTACTGCATTTGCTATGTTCCTGCACTCTGTTGTTACTGCACTCTGTTGTTACTGCACTTAATTGTTGTGCACATGTGAGCTTCCTTAACAGTTTACAAAATAATGAAACAGCCAGCCGCTTAGCCCCTAGATTGGTTTCTCGTATGCCCACAGGCGCAGCAGCTGTGTGCTTGGTTTTCGTCAATGTTTGCAGTTGCTTTCCTTCTGCATGCATGGTGACATTGAGCAGCTTTGGGAAGCTATCTTCAACACTAGCCTGCTTCATCACACAGCATCTCTTTGGAAATTAATTGGTTTGTCTCACTATAATTTATTTTCTCCGGTTTGAGAATTATAATTAGCTCTTCCATTCTGGTCCTAATCTCAAGCTTTGCATACTCTCTTGTTCCCAACCATCTGTTTCAGTCAATAGCTGCACTTTCCTTTGTTTGTTGGATGTGGAAAGATTCAGTCACAGCCCATCAGATAGGTGCTGGAATCCATGGCCTCCGTGTAGGCTCATTCGGTCTTGAGTGGTCAACTATTGCTTGCTTCTTAGGGACACCTTAGCCACCCCTAGATTTGCTGTAATCAATGTCATGTTTGGTTTTGTCATAATAGCATACATTATCAGGGGTGTCAAAAATACCTGCTTGGCTCGGACATGGGCAATGTGGTCCAAGCAATACTCGGCCTGGGAATGCGACTAGGCCACCCCCAGGCATCACTTGATAAGCCCAGAGTCTGGCCTGGAACCCGGATTTTATTAAAAAATATTAAAAAATATATTATTTTAAATAATTATATTTATTTGATCCATCTATTACATATATTTAAAATTTTAAACATTTAAGTTCATATTTTTATATTCAATTTCATTAAAATAAATTTAAAAATTATGAAATTACCCAAAAAAATAAAAAATATACATATATAATATTATAAAATATAAAATCGGGGCATAAAAATCCGAATTTAAAAAACCCGGCTTCAGTGTCTAAAAAATATATTTGGGTAGAGTCTGGGCATTGCCATACCAGGGCCCAGACTCGGATTTTGCCATCCCTGTACATTATAATCCTTATAGCTTACTGGACCAACTCCTATGAAGCCAAGCGGTTCCCATTTTCTCAACACATGTTTAATGTTTTGGACTCGAATGGACAGCCATACGATGTTTCACGTATATTAAATGAAACTACCTTTCAGTTCAATCAACAAGGATGTGATGGTTACTGCAAAATGAATCTGAGTATCTTCTTTGTATATGCTTATGTTCTAAGGTTTGCTACTTTGGCTGGCTGCTACTTTATCTCATGTTGCTCTCTTCAATGGGCAGGTACTTTACAATTTCCTTCTGATCTATCTATCAAAGAAAAATGAATATCAATGAACACGTATTTGAATGGTTTTTATTTGCAGAACTATTTGGCATCAAAACAAGGCATCACTCCAAGATAAGTATAGTGATGTTCACACGAGACTGATGAGAAAAAATTATGAGGCTGTCCCTCAGTGGTGGTCTTACGCTCTCCTGTTGCTAGTAATTGGACTTGCCATTCTTGCTTTGAAGGCTTTGGTGGACAGTTGCAACTCCCATGCTGGGGAATTTTACTAGCAGTTGCAGTGGCTTTCTTGTTCTTCCTCCCCATCAGCGTGATTACAGCTACCACAGACCAGGTTATTCTCACTTCTCAAATGTCGTACTTTTGGTCTCTTCGTTTCATCTGACTCACAGCCAGTGAAATCTTTGGGCAGCAACCTGGGTTAAATTCATCACTGAGCTCGTTATTGGGTATATCTATCCGGGGAAGCCTCTTGCAAATGTGGCTTTCAAGACCTATGGTTACATAAGCATGTCACAGGCAATTATGTTTCTCTCAGACTTCAAGCTAGGTCATTACATGAAAATTCCTCCAAAGTCCATGTTTCTTGTTCAGGTTGATTTATCATTAGCTAAAAGTATGCATGTCCGTTTGCTTGACGAAATTGAAACGAGATTAATAAGACCAGTGTGATGATATGAAGCTAAAATCTGAACTTGATAATTAAAATGACATGTCGGTTCAATGTTGTTGAAGGGTGAGACATGTTGTATGTCAGGTTTTAGTGAGCTGTATGACTAGCTTGTAAAGTCGGCTGTGTGGATTAGTGAAGCATGTGACTTATCACGTGATTCACTTAGCTAAACGGCAGGCGTTTGCTGCGTTTCAAGAATCAGATCAAATAAGCTTTTGAAATGCGTCGTTCAGCCATTTAAAAGGCTGTTAGAATCAGTTACACACGCGGGATAAAATTCTGGGTTCGTTTTGCTTAGAAACCCAGAAAACGTGAGCTGGCTAACAGGGGATAATTCCAGATCTTTATCTCCGTGTTTAAAAAGCTTAGTAGTCTGTTACTTGTAAAAATATATTCAGTTACACGTTCTCTTGAGATTGTATCTTTGAAACTCTGAAATTAGTAGAAGGTGGGTTCTCTTTCTACAGTGGATATAGGTCACAAAATGGCCGAACCACTATAAACCTTTGCTTGCAGAGTGTGTTTCTGTGTTGATTCTGAAATAACTTTGATTCTTTGATTAAGCATTCTGTAAAATCTTATTAAGATTGTTCTTCTTGAAATCTTTATCAGAGATTATTAGCCTTGGAGTAGTTCTTGGGGGGAATTCAAATTGGGCATTTTTCTAGTTTGATTCCAACAACCAAGATGAAAACTAACGCTTCTTTATTTATGGCTATAATGAAGCTAGCAGGACTGTTGTTGCATCCTCAGTCTACTTTGGCACAGCTTTGTGGCTGTTCACTTCAATAGATCATATCTGCCATCCGTCTTTATTGCCAGAGGGAGTCCATGGACATGTCCTGGAGATGATGTTTTCTATAATGCCCCTATAATTTGGGGTGTGGCTGGATCACTAAGAATGTTTGGTCGTCTTGGTTTATATTCTAAAATGAACTATTTCTCCCTCTTTGGTCTTCTTGCACCAGTACCAGTGTGGATCCTGTTGCGCATGTTCCCAAAAAATGGATAGCACTCATCAACATGCCAATTCTTATAGAAGCCACGGGAGCCATGCCACCAGCCAGGGCTGTGAACTACCTAATGTGGTGTAGGAATTTTCTTTAACTTGGCTGTTTCTTTAACTTTGTTGTTTATAGGAGACTCAAGGGATGGTGAGCTAGACACAATTACATTATCTCCGCTGGATTAGATGCTGCGGTTGCCTTCTTGACTATCCTTTGCTATTTTTCATTGCAAATCAATGACATCAATGGACCCAGCTGGTGGGGTTTGGAATTAGACGATCACTGTCCTTTAGCAAGTTGCCCCACTTCCCCTGGCATAGAAGCTGATGGCTGCCCTGTTTTCTAGTGAAATTATGAAATCTTTCATGGTTATATTGTGTGCAAGCATTGAACTTTCAAGTTTCAGGTCATAGTATATACAGAAGTCTCAACTCTTCATGTGTTCACCAAAAGAAAAATAATTGTACATGGAGAAAAATGAAACTTTATCATTTTTTTGAGAAACGGGATCTCAATCTCCTGTTAGTCTTGCTTCTCCTTTGAAATTCTCTTCAATTTGTTTAAGAATGTTCTCCTCTTCCACTTCAAGTTGTTCCATGGCTTTTTTGGAGGCAGCAACCAATTCTGGCTCAAAGATAGTGCTGTCGATGCATTTATTCACTGATCCAGAATCATTAGGTAAACTGTAGTAAGCCCCAGGAGAGTAAACCTGCCCTCCAACATGTAGAAATTTCTGAAGGCTTGCAGCATCTTGAAATTCGATGATTGTTGGCATTTTAAGTGATTCCAGCTCATTTGCCATGGCCTTTCTTCTAAACCCCTTGTCCAAATTTTGAGCAGCATACACAACTATATCTGATCCCTCTGTTGTTCTGGAGCTATTAGGACTATGGATAACTCCAGTGGTTTGTGGTCTTGAACTAGAAAAGATGTCCTCTTCAGTCGCAGTATTTTCTTCTACTTGAGATTCATCCGTTAAGGGTAATTGTTTTATTGCCTGTTCAGCATGCTCAAATGAATATGATGAAGATTTAGCGTGGTCAAGTTGCAAGAAACCTTCATCCTTGCCAGCAAAACCTGTCTGCTCTACCCTTGAAAAGTGAATTCTTTCTATCATTTCATCAAATTCCTCCACTGTGTGAAAGATCCAAGCACGAACTTTATCGCTTCTGCTCCTAATAGATCTCTCTTCCTTAATGTCATCAGAACTTTCGAGAGGATGAGAGGTCACCTCATGCTCTTGAAACAAATGCCAACTTTTAGATCGTATAGCTAAATCAGCATTAATGGATTCTGTAGGTTTTGCGAGAAGTGGAGATGGTGGTTGCATTTGTTTTCCCTTTTCTTGTTCAAGATTAGATGTCAATTTCCATGTGTCACTGGTTTCAGTTCTCCCAAGATGAACACCTGCTTTCAGCCATGAATTTGACTGTGAAGTAAAACTCCCCAATAGGGGTTGGCTAGCTACACTGCGACTACTGGTGATTCCATTTGCTTTCCTCTGCAATAGGTTCAGCTGTTCACGGAAACTCGTTGATCTTGACACTACTTTCGAAGAAATGCAACCCATTTTTATCAGATTAAGGTTAACCAGATCTTGACCTACAGCAAAATGATAAGAAATGATAATATGAGATCATTTAGCTAAATGCTTTCTGGTTGATTTCAGTGAAAATAGATTATGGCAGAATGAATGCATGAAGATATACAAATTATAATAATGGATGCAGCATATATTGACAAAACAGGGTCTGAGGTCATGAAGATTGTTATATATTCATTTGCTAGTGTATATAGACAGCACTCTATGTCTCTATGCCCATTGTTGCTAGAAATACAGTCCACCGACAATCCGGGTTTTGCTGATACGGCGAGAATACAAAACCCAAAAATATATAAACAAATATATATATATATATATATATATATATATATATATATATATCTGATCTGTGTGTGTGTGTGGCTGGCAAACAACAAATATATTACATCAATTGCTTATAAAGTGTGTGTGGCTGGCAAACGACAAATATATTACATCAATTGCTTATAAAGCATATAAAGTGGTGAAGAGGGGTAATTTTCAGAAGAGCGAGAAAAGATAGAACAATATCTTCGCAAGGTATACCTGAAAGATGACGTGTTGCTTACCTGTTTGAGTGAAGTGGATGATCAAATGGTCCATGGAAAGTGGTTGATTACAAAATCTGACTTTTATGCAAGTCACTTAAGACTCAACTCGACAGTTCTCCCACAATTCCCAGCTCAAGACGACTCTGTCGGACTGCAAACTAGTTAAGAAATCTCTAGATCATTGAAGAGTCTAGACAAGGCGTTAGAATTAGTCTGTAAAGAGATTGAACTTTACCAAGTTTGATCTGTTTCTTTTCTAATGTGTGGCAAGTCAAGGGAGGTCGAAGATGACCAGTGATTTGTTTATCAATGATAGCTTTAGGCTCAAGGCAGAGAGTACTCAAATTTCAAAGGTTGAACTTTGAATACAGTGCCCACCTAATCGCACATACAGTTAGGGATGGCATGGCAGAAATCTCTGTGGGGACAGGGCGGGGCCTTGGGGATTTTCTCATGATAATGATTTTAAACTTAATTTTTTATTCGAGAAAGGGACGGAGATAATTTTTTTATTAAATTTCTTATTCGGAAAAAGAACAAGGATGAGCTGGAACCCCTTCTCCTTTTCATTTCTCTATTTTAATTTTATTTTTTAAAATTATTAATGGATAAATAATAAAATATTAAATATTAGTATAAATAATAAATATCAAAATATTTATACAAATATACTATAAAACTAAGCAGTCAGCCACCAACACTCCACTATAGACATTCACGATCATCAATTCATTTATTTTATTATAAAATAATTATTATTATAATTTGTATTTTGTAGTGTGACTTTTGTAAAGAATGAATGTTAATGTAAGATATATTGTCAAACTTTACTTTTATTTAAAATTTTTATTTAATATGATTAAATTAAATTCAGAAATTAAAAATGTATCGGTTATTTAGGGATCGGTGACCTCAGGAGTCCCCTATTATTATTCAAGAAGACGAGGACATATACATAATATTGGGAATGGATATAGGGATGCCGTCCCCCTCTTTCCCTCTCCATTGCTGTCCCTACATACAATACACAAATTCACAAAGCCTAACTACCACAACATGCTGAGAGGTTTATGCACTTGGGTAGGGGCGGCAAAACACCCGACCCGACCCGATTCGAAAAAAATCGGGTTATGGTCAGATCGGATGGAAGTAAATACCCAATCGGATTGAGTTCTGCCAACCTGATCGGGTCTTGATCGGACCGAAAACCCGATCAGGTTGGCAGAAAAAAAAAAGAAATTTAAAAATATAAAACGCTCAACTCACAGCCTCACACAGACCACTGACCACGCACACACGCGCTGTAGCTACACTCGGCACTCATTCTCAACACTCAACTCAACAACTACAAGTCTACAGCAGCAGTCAGCAGCAACCAGCAAACACACACACACAGAGGGCCACAGCGCGAGCAACCTCAACATCTCGCTCTCAAAGTGAAGAAGACAAGAAAAGCAACAGGCGGATATCCGATCAGTTGACACACACACACATTAGAAACGAAAACTAAAAGCAGCAACCCACGCACGCTCCAAGATCCATCCAAACCAGGCAAGAACAACCCAAACTCGAATATACCTTTCGAAGTTTGAAGCTTCCAATCTTCCATGGTATATATATAGTTGTAAATTGTAATGTGTAATTGTGTACTATTGTATTGAAAGAGTAAATTATTCTGGACATGTTAATTATTTTGGATATGTTAAATTGTTAAGTACTAATTAGTTCAATAATATGTAATAATTAATATGTATTGCTAAATTTTAAGAATAAAATCAAGAAAATTACTAAATTAGTGTATTGGTTTATTTTGTTAATTGTTAATTGTTAATACTTATTAATTGTTTTTTTTGTATGAATAGATTATGTAGATTAAATATTTTGTTATATACAGTATGTGGTATGTGCTGCAGTAGATTCAACTTAAACAAAAATTAATTAATTCAATCATTTAATTATATGGTAAGTATATGTTAAGTCGTTAAGTAGTAAAAGCATGTAATGTGGGCATGAAATTTAAGTTAAGCTTTTATTTTTATAATAAGATTTAAGATATGGATATACAAATAACATTCTATTATTTTGGGAAATGAATAATTTGATACGATAAATTAATTAATTATTAATTTCTTGCTTTTCCATTATGGAGTATGAACAATTTTGAATTTTTACATATACAGTTATACACCTAACCAATTAATCATATAGAAATATTATGATGAAAATGTCAAATTAAACAAGTTTCATAAAATTAAATTAATTTGTAATACTAATTAGATTATGTTAATAATATTTTTATGTTTTAATTTTTGAATTAATGATTACTAATTGTTGTTTCGTATGTTCAGATGTGTGGACACTCAAGATCAAATCCGATAAGTGATGGTGAAGAACAAAGTATACAAATGGAAGAAATTCGAAAGGGAAAGGAAAAGGCAAGGCCAAAAAGATCACCAATGAAGAAAAGATTTGTGACGTATAATCATTTCACTTTACTTGAGGACAATCCAAACAAATGTAAGTGCAACTATTGTGGTAGATAATATCAATTTCATTCAAGGTATGATGGGATTACAAATATGAAAAATCATATAGAATTCTGTGGTGCATACAAGACATTTCAGGAACAACAAGGTGAAAGTCAATAGAATTTGACATCTGAGGGTGCTGAAGGAAGTAATATGGTTTTGGCTAAATGATGGAGTCAATAGGGCACTCACTAAAATGATTATGATGGGTGAGTTGCAGTGTAGCTATCTCGAAGAATTATTGGTAGGGATGTTATGGATTTATTTTTGGATGAAAAGACAATGTTGAAGAGTTTGATTTGTGACAACAAGCAGTGAGTCTCTCTTACAACTGATATATGGACTTCCATTCAAAACATGAGTTACATGGTGATTACAACTCATTTTATTGATAATGATTAGTGTTTGAACAGGAGGATTATCATTCTTAGCTTAGTTGAAGATCATAGAAGGAAAGCGATCGGCAAAAAGATTGTAGCTTGTTTCCAAGACTAGGGATAGAGAGGTTGTTTGCGATAACTCCTGATAATGCCACTGTAAGTGATGTTGCTGTTAGTTATGTCACTATGCAATTGCTTGCTTAAAGGAATGATGATGCACTTGTGTTGGCGGGAGAGTATATGCATGTGCATTGTTGTGCACATATTTTGAATTTTATTGTTGTTTCAAGGTTGAATGAGTTGCATGCTAGTGTTGCCGCTATTCGAAATGCTTTGAAGAATGTGAGATCTTACACCATGAGGCTGCAAACATTTAAACAATGTGTTGCATAAGTGAAAGGCTTAAGAGGAAATGTCGTTTTGGATTGTCTTTCTAGGTGAAATTCCACTTATTTAATGCTAATGACTGCATTGAAGTTTTAAGCGGCATTTGATAGAATGGCAGAAGTGGATAAACCTTATGAATCATACTTTCTCGAGAAAGAAAATAATGTTAAAAAGGTGGGCCCGCATGGACCTGAAGATTGGGAGAATGCTGAACGACTTATGAAGTTTTTAAAGGTATTTTAGGATGCCACATTGTTGTATTCTAGCTCGTTGAGTGTGACTTCCAATCTTTGTTATGATACTATTGGCTTAATTGAGAATTCATTGGTTGCATTACAACTCAGTAAGGATCATTGGGTGATGTCAATAGCATATAATATGAGGGATAAATTTGATAAATATTGGGAGTCATCGGGGAAGATAAACAAAATGTTGATTGCTGCCTATCCTCGAGCTAAAATGGACTTTGCTAAACATATTTTGAGCTCATTTTTGGCACTGATAGTTCAATGATTGAAGAAATGACCAAAGCAGTAAAAGACTTGTTGAATAACTTTTATAATGCATATAGTGCATTCTGCTCCATAGGATCGATGTGTATTTAAAGTGCTCCTAGTGGCATTTATGGTGGTACAAGTTTTTCTCCACATGTTACATATGATGTTAATTTGATGATGATGCCTTTCGAGTTGCTTGCCCTTTCCTTGGATATGCTAAGAAGTTTTCTGTTCAGAATGAGAGCATGAAAATAGCATCTGAGGTGGAAAGATACTTAGCTAACCTGTGGAAGATCCTAGCAATCTTAAAGTCAGTGTTTTGCTTTGGTGGAAGGTGAATGGATCGAAGTATTCAATATTAGAGAAAATTGCAAGGCATGTCATCGTTGTTCATGTTTCCACAGTGGCATTTGAGTCTGCCTTTAGCATTGGGCATCGTGTTATTGATGATTATACGAGTTCTTTGACTTATACTATGGTTGAGGCATTGATATGTACCGAAAATTGGTTGCAATCTAAACTTTTTGCCAATTCCGTCTACAACATTCACAATGAGATTAAGGAGCATATGTTTCATATGGAGCTACAAGAAGGTAATATTTTTCTCGAACATTAAATACATAATATATTTAAAATGTATAATAATTTTATAAATAACATCTACCTGTACTTAAGTTACTTATTGACTTTATTTTTTTTTTAATTTTTTTTTGCATTTTAAAGAGTTTGAAAGATCACAAGCTTCAACGGTAGAAACGGTGAGCGCTGACATTAGTGATATTAATATTTAAAAGGCAACTCTTAATAGATATTATTATTCATAATTTCATATTATACTTTTAGGATGTAATTTAAACTATAATTATAGTTATAGTTTTAAGTTTTAAATCTAATTGTAACATTGTAATTGTTTTAGTTAGGCAAACTGAAGTTGGTACTTGGTAGAATGATATTGCCTATGATTATTTATTAACTTGGTGATGAATGCCATAAAATAAGCCATGATTGACTTAATTTTTTTTATATTTAATCAGGTATATACGTTTTTTTTTCTTCAAAGAATTTGCTAAATATGTTATATACTAATGGTATAATAGAAATTAGAGAGATTGTCACATACAATTTACTTTTCAACTATAGGTGCTCCTTCTTTACTCAAACATATAAGCTTTAGTTTTACTATTAGCCAATAGCCATTGAATTGGAATTCAAAATTTCAAATGGTAGTTAATAGTTATGGTTTGTTCAGTTAAAGATATACTTTATATCATATAAATTGGGTTTATTTATTTGTGTTTGTGTTTGATATGCCTTTATTTGCAATGCGGCTTAAAGAAAGTAATTACTTTATATAATTTCTTCAATTATTCTCTAGGGGATCGATGCTCCAACTTGGAGTACAAGAAGTTGAAGTTATAACTTGGCAAAGTGCTTGCGAGGAGCAGAGGAAGAAGTTATTTAGTTTTTATGTTTAAACTTTAAACTTTGGTGTGTTTTGGGGTTTGTGATTTGTATTTTGGAAACTAGTTAATTATGTTTAAATTTAGACTTTGTGTTTTAAGGATTAATATTTGGACATTGTGCTTTGGATGAAGACTAATAGACCACTGAGTTTAAATTTTGTGTTAATTTTAATTTTTATTAAGTTTGAATTTTGTGTTAATTTTAATTTTTATTAAATTTTAATTTTGTGTTAATTTTAATTTTTATTTATTTGATTTCATAGTAGTTTCCTATTTTTTGTTGATTGAAAATTAAGAAAAACAGCTCAAGCAATCTAAAAGGTTCAAAATAAAGAGGAAAAAATAGCTCAAAAAACAACCCAAAAGTGCATGAACCCGAATTGACCCGAGCACAATCTAATCCAATTTCATCCGACCTGATTTAACCCAAAACCGATCCGAACATTCTCTAATCCGAGCGATCCGAACCGAACTCAACCCAAAATTTTGATCCGATTTGAACTAAGACCAAATCGAATCGGATCGAGTTAAGAATTCAGGTTGCATTCGGATGAAATCTTTATCAACCCGACATCCGATCAAGTTGACCCGAACCTAAAAATACCCAACCCTACGCTTGGGTTGATATTGATTATGCTATGCTTGAGCATCAGTAATGTTAAGAGATACTAACATATAAACCCCAACTAATGTGGTATTTATTTATTAAATAATAAAATAATAATTTTATAAATTATGAAATTTATTATCTAATAAGAACCTTAATTTATTATTTAAATAAGATGTTTTTGCCAAAATAGACAACCATAATATATTATTTAAATAAGATGTTTTTGCCAAAATAGACAACCATTATACAATCAATTAATCAATCCTCTCAATTGAAATATTCTGGCCTACTTGAGGAGAGAATGTAGTAAATTCTTGATCGTTCAACATGTTTGGCCTGAAATTCTTCAATATGTGCGTCACTTCCACATTGGTGCAGTGAGATTTCATACACGCATGTACAGAAAATGCAGGGAATCACGTCTGGAGTTATCAAGTACCATAAAGAATGCAGGATGTAGGTACAAAATGCATCAATTTTCATCGCCTAAAAGCATGCCCTTCACTGGCTTCCCTACCTTGCGAATAATATGTTCTGCGTCTGACCCTTTCCTCTATAGTTGAGCTTCCTCCCTTCTCAGCACCATAGACACTTTTTTGAGCAGCATCCAAGAAGTTCTTGCCTCTAGATATCCCATCCCTAGTAGCTTCTCTTGCATCGTCTTCCTCAGCCTTCTTCAACCTTTTCCATCTTTGCTCTTCATGCAACTCAGCATTCACTTGCATCTCATGCAGCCTAGCAGCCCGCTCTTCTTCTGAAAGCTTGGGAGCAACATAACGGCGTTTGTAGTGTGAATCACTCCTGTTTTCAGGAGCAGAACCATAAGAACTTTTGCTGTGAGCATCGTAATTATTGGTCCGACCTTCAGAAGGGTATTTTTCAAGCTTTGACCTGTCATGATTCGACTTCATAGAATCACGATCATCACTTTTTCTATTTTTTGGCTCTGAAAAGCCACCGACTGACTGCTCTCTGTATTTGGAGTCCTTGAACCGATCCTTCTTATAAGTGGTTCTTTCAGTTAATTCATCTCCTGAATATGGTCGACTGTTGTGAAGCCTCTCCTCCTCATGATGTGAACTGTTGGGATTTCTAATTTTCCTTGGTCTTTCTCCTTTGGGAGAAGTGGCATATTCAGAATCGGAATGCCGTCCTCTGGATGAATGCTTTGAACTAGAATGATGCTTCTTTGTAAGTTCCTTGCTACCACCAGACTGGTCCTTGTGTTTCTTCTTCTCCTTGCCTTTCTTCTCTTCAGCCTATCATATGAAAAGTAATCTGTCAGCTAACCTTGCACAACTCCGCACAAATTGATAAACAAGAACAGAACATAGAAAGACATAAGCGCAAAGCAGTTTCAATGAAAATCTAGAGTTGAAGAAGAGGAAAGAGAGGAGGAACATACAGATTTACGGATAAGGGCCATCTTGATGGGGTTATTCTTGACACGAGCAAGAGCTTCTTGCTCGCGCTGGCGAATCAAGAGCAACGGATCAGAATGAAGCTTACGCCAAGCATCACTGGAAGAGTGAGGCTTATCCTCGAACAAGGCACCGGGAACGGACGACTGCTGCTTGCCAGAAGCAGAAGAGGGTTGTTCGAGAGCCTTGAACCCGCTAACACTTGCACTCGTACCCGCGCCGGCTGCTCCATCACTTCTACCAACGGAAAGTCCTGAATCGTAAAGAAAATCCAACCTTTCCTGTCTCCTGAATGAAACCCAAACCAAACAAAGAGATAATTAGAAAAAAAAAATACCCTAACCCTAACCCTAACCCTAAGAAATCAAATAAAAAAAATTGGAATTTGACTTACGGAACAAGGCCGGCTTGCTCCTGGAGCTGACGGAATTCGCTGCGCTCCCTCTCTTCAAGGATCTGCTTCCGCAATTCGTCCAATTTCTTTTGTTCGGCATCATGTTTTTGCTCCGCCTTCCATACGTTCTCTATGTTCCTTAAACTGCCAGTGTGCCATCCTTTCTTGTTCAAAAACTTTAACGCCATCCTCTTTTTCTTTTTCTAATGTTTCTGAATCTGAATCTGATCAATCAAGACAACTCTTTCGTCTTTACCGTATTACTCAAAGGTCCGACACTCTGATTTCCTTTTCTTCTCGGGTTTTCTTTTCGGTATATAGTTTGTTCCTCTGGTTTTATTATTTTCACTTTGTTCCTAAATATCTTATTGTTTTTCATTATTGTCCACTTACCATTTTTTTTTATTTTCTTTTTTTTTTTTTAAAGAAAACCTCCCAGTTAAATTCATTCTCAACAATAATTTCTTTCATAATATTTTAGTTAGAACTAACTAAGACAATAATTCCTCCTAACGTATTGTTAAGTTATTGAAGATAGAATGAATCCGTTAAGAAAGCACTGTCAAGTTCCCTCTGACATTACGTCAAGAATTCTCAAACTTTTATAATATCTTTATTCTTCAGATTCTTCTAGTTATGAATGAACCTTTAGGAATGATTGAGCCTTAAAATTTCATAAGAGAAATAAAACAATGTCAAATAATTCCTTTCTCTATTTTTATTGCATTCTAATAACAGGATCGATTTTCTGGTTTTACATCTTTAAAAAATATTTTTTTTAAAATTAAAAAAAAAAAAAAAAAAAAGTCGGGTTGTCGTGATATTATATATATACATATATATATATATTCACGTATATCATGTTTCTACAATTTTTTTTTCTCATATATTATTCCATTCCATTTGGTAAAGATATTACACCTAATTTTAGAAAGGACAAACAAGCACGCTGAAAAAAATATAAAACTATTATCATTAAATTCTGCTGTATGTTCATTTTGGATACACGTATAATACAATACAATACGACCACAAAATTTGCAGGCCTTACAACTATTGATAAACAAATGAATCAGCCTGGTCATTGTGTCCATTTAGTATAATCTGCAAAACAATAAGCGTGCAGGAAATTTTTGATGCCCCCACTTAAGTGGCTCAAAATCAAATCATTATCTCATATGAACAGCATTGAGTGATGAATTGTTGGTATCTTTCTGGGATTGATCTGCAACAGCAACTCTCTGATGCAGTTGCATAAGCTGGCCTCTTAAGCTGCACTCCTCTACCTGAATATATGAGATAACTAATAATGACAAGAAGCTAACATTTTTTCCTTTTGATAAGAAAGCTAACTTAGAACACACACTTTTACTTGCATCACTCGGAACACAAATATTTTTATAGAATTTATGTGAAAGATAACCATGGATGATTTTCACAAAGCAACCCGCATAATTGGGAGCATAATAGGGGGAGAGAAGCGAACCTGAACCGTGTGTGTCTTAGATAACAGACCTCCACATTCTTCAACAAGAGCTCTTTCCCTACCAATCACTTTTGCTAGCTCTGAAATCAATATTTCCACTTCTTCTGCCTGCATTAGAGAAGCATTTTCTTAGGAAAGTCCAAACAAAAAGAAGTGCAGAAAACCGACAAGCAAAAGAAGAATCACTTTTATTATTGAACTAGGAAAATTTTATTTCTGTCCCACCTTTGGCATAAAGCTTTGAAGACGAAGAATTATCATTTCCATCAACATTGCAGCAGAATTCAGTGCCTCCCCCACCTCCCTAACATCAGCCTGCCATACCGACATATATCATGGTCAGTCTGCCATATAAACAAGACAGTTGCTCAACTGAGAACCCAGTGGACAAAAATATCATACCTTGACATTCCCACCAATTGGGAGTTGACTCGAGGTGCTCAACAAAGCTTGAATTGCTTCTGACAACGAACTTGAGTAATCACCTTCAAATGCACACCATTCATCCAGATATGGCATCTAAATGTGCAGAAACCAAAAATTTTTGTGAATTCACAGACTCATTAGACACAACATTGAGCAGGGCAGAACATAACAAACTAAAATTACCAAAAAAATGTAAGCAAAATAAGCTGGCAAATATAGGTACTTCTACTATGCTGTTTAATGGAGTAAATAAATAAATAAGCTAAATCCCAATCAAAAACTATAAAACAGAAGAAATATTAAGTCAAGTAATTCTTATTTTATGCAAGTCACAGATGATTCCTTTAGTTAAACCAAAATATAACTAAGCATTTGCCTTTTTCTATTAAGCAATGGTTAGAAATGCAAATGGCTTTTGTTTGAGAGATTTAAATCATATGAAAGATCCTAATTTGATATGCTATATATTGTGAACAAGTTGAATAGCGTCCAATAACAGGCTGAGATGGGATATATTGGTGGCACGATGTCATGTGAAAAAAAAAAAAAATTTCAAGTGCTGATCAAGCTAGCAGCCTTACTTGAGCTTCCAGAATTGTTGACACAGCTTTTGTTCTCTTCAGAATCTCAAGTTCAGTGCGTTTCCTTTCCAATGAAGCATATAACTCTGACATTTTGACCCCAAGAAAGTAAAGTGATTTCTACAAGGAAACAGAAAATACAACACTGGAAAATTACAGGGTGAAAAAAAAAGTATTACTATTAAGAAAAATTCTAACAATCGACAGTGGGACTCAAGGCGATACAAGGGGAGGAAGCTCTCAACCATTCCATTTTTCCTTACAGAATTGGTACTTGATCAAGTTCAAGTGTAAAAGAATAAGTCATTTGCGAACTAAACTAGAGTGACCATTCAAGTGTATATTTTTTGCCCTTTCCTACAGCATTAGTTCATTTCTATTCAAAAGAATATTTATGGTCTAACAATTCTAGCATTTTTTTAGTCCTTCTAAGAATTTTCAAGTTGAATCATATCCCAATTCTTGGTCTGCGTTTCATTCACTCATGTTGCTCATATTGTAAAGTCATTTGTCAGATTACTGTAATCTTGTATCTACTGCCACAAACTTGTCATCAGTGCATACTCCATAAATAATCATTTTGCATTTTTGCTTCATCAACATTTATTCCTTAGATCCATCATCATGTATGATTGATTGGTATTTTAGCAAGAAAGAAAGCAAACCAGAAAGCATTATTATAAGGCTCTTATCTTCAAATTAAGATAAGTAAAATTGGCTGATACTTCGTTCTCAAGTCTTGTCAGCTAATTATTCATTTTAAAATTCTATTCTATAGTAAAACATAGTACTAGAAAGAGTACTGTGCTGTGTCTGGACTTCAAACTTTAGCTTTAACCATGTTAATGGTACCACAATATTGGTTTGGTTGATAGAGAATCAAAATAGATTTACCAACAAATCACGAAATGCTAGCAACACTAATAAATGAATGTCACTTCCAGAATGAAAATCTAGTAACATCTTACTTGCAATTCAATTCATTATTAGTGTTGGTTATTCCAATTGAGACGGTGATAGATCTAATCTGCCTTCTAAATTAAAGCTAGAATTTTCTGAATATGAAATCTGAAAGCTTCAATTATGATAGAGGTGGAATCGAACTATCGAAGCATGACAATTTTGTATCACTCTTAATTGATTTTCACCAATTAGAACTAAACGCATGAGGTACAAAACCCAATCAACCGATAAAGAAACCGAGGTTTCTTTCTTCTTCATATTCACTTTACTAGTGGTGAAAACTAAGATAATAATAGCACAAAACCCAATCAACGGATAACTTTTTAGTGTTGCACAATAAAAGGTGAAGATACAGAGTTAAACTAACCTCGGTTTCTCTTCTCTGAATTCGTGTAGAGGAGTCAGCCTTTGCATTAGCAAATCTCCACTGAAGATAATGATTGTGAAGCAATTTGAGAGAATGCAGATCTTCCTGATGACTAGAAACTTTCTTTCCCTTCCTTGAATCAGTCCCAGTTGGCGGGGGAACTGGAGGCAGAGGAAGACCCCCAATCTTGGCAGAGTTCGAAAAAGATCTGGAGAGAGCAGGTGTTGATTTTTCTCCGCCTTTAATTGAAGAAAAGAAGCCACCGTTATGTTGTTGGGAATCAGATAGCTGCGGCGGCTGCAGATGAAGAGAACGTGGACAAGGAGTGGCCGTACCATGAACTCTGTTGGTGATGTTTCTCTCAGCAAGCGTTCTGCTTCTAGCAGAAACTGTCGGCAACATATCCGTCTCACTCGTGCAAGAGTCACTGTATATGTCATCAACAATCTTGGAAGATGACGCGTCATTTTGTGATGATGATGCGTTGGAAGGTTGAGTTGATATGGACTGTAAAAGCTTAGAAGCAGCAGTGGCCATGCTGCTGGTAGATCGCTGTAACTGTAAGGTTCTTGGCAGAGGCCTCGATGAATTCGAGACTGTAGGAGTGTCCGGTCTAGAGGAGTTGCTGCATCTTCCGCTTGCAGTGAATTTGGATGTATTGTTATTGTTATCATTGAAAAGCCTCATCACAGAACGCGGCTGTTGCTGTTGCTGTTGGTGTCTTCTTTCTTTACTAGAATGGAACTGAAAAGGAGATTCTAAGCTGCGAGCGGTTTCGATCGGCATGTTCTCGTCGGCAGAGCTTACGGATTCTATGTCTTTATTATCTTGCTGCCGCCGATGCCTTTGTTGCTGCTTGTGATGTGGCGATTTGGCGGTCACGGGATGCAGATCACTGCACGATGCTGATGATGCTACTGGAGACATGAATCTTGAACTGACCTCTCTAACTCTCGGCCGCCTCTGAGGAGGTGCTGCCACCGCCGGTGTGCAACTGCAGCTGGAGGTGTCTGCAATTACAGCGGTCGCCTCATTTTCGGCCATCTTCTTCACTTCAATCATAACTCTCTGGTATCGATTTTTGGAACTTCGCCGTACAAAATCTAATCAACTCAGGAGGGACACTGAGTGCACTGTTTTGTTTTTGCTGCCAAATGAAACGACTAATGAGAAAAAAACTAGCCGTTAGCAATGAGGAACAAGTTGTAACGGTTCTTTTCTTTTAAAATAAAATAATAATGAGTTTTATTTTATTTTATTTTACTTTTGCAAAGGTTTTATTATTATCAGGGTCTTGCTAAGTTACATCAAAATGTAACTTACACCCCTTGTAAAAACACACGTGGACTCTATACATGTTACAACTTTTGCATTATTTTTATAAGGGGTGTAAGTTACATTTGAACTTAGCAAGCCTATTATTAATATGGTTATTATCATTTCAGTACTTTAAGAGTTGTAAAATATCAAATTACTACAAGAAATATTGTTCCCTATTATTTTACTACTATATTTTTATAAAATATTTCATTTTACTATTTTTCCGTTAGGACCGTTAGTTGACCAATTAGTTGACTAGTAAAATATTAATTTACCCTTTATAATAAAATACACATGAATTTAAAAGTAATAAAATAAAAGGTTTATCATAAAGGGTAAAATTGATATTTTATTAGTCAACTAACTAGTTAATTAAAGGTCCTAAAGGAAAAGCAGTTAAATGAAATGTTTTGTAAAGATATAATAGTAAAATGATATAGAACAATACTTCTTATAGTCATTTGATATTTTACATCTTGAACAACTGAAATAATATCCCTTATTAATATTACTCTTTGTTTGAAATCTCTTCACTTTCCTTGTACTTATTATAAACGTTTTGTCCTGTTGGCCTTTGGTGGTTGGCCAAGCTCACAACCATTTGATGTCAAATGTAACTTTAATTAATATATTATTAAATTGAAATGTTAAATTTATTTAAATAAAAGAAAAATATAAAAATTACTAAATGGTTGGAATACTAATGTGATGAGATGGCTAATACAATTTAGAACACAAAATCCTATTAAATTGAAAAAAAAATCCCAAGTACATAAATAAATTAACTATAAGAATATGGAGCATCTTTAGCTATTTTGGAAAGAAATCCGGTTCTTATGGATCGGACCATCTTTAGCTATGTTTTTAGTCAATACTACAATTATCATAATGGACATCTTCAATCAAATCTTGTAACAATAGACAAAATTTAAAAAATCGACTTTTGGTATCCCAAAATTTAAAATATTAACTTTTGGTATCCCTCAAGGTTTCAAAATATTTCACAATAAAATATTTAAAGCTGCTAATGTTTAACTATTCATGCCTTAGTCTTTTAGGATTTCAATATTTAGATTTAGTTGTTAATTAATAGTTTTAACTTTTAAAAATTTATAAAAAATAAATAATCAAACGAGTTTATGAACAGATATGGATTTTAGTACTTAATACTATACCCAACTCGTTCAATCAACGAATATGAATAATTATATCAGTACCTGATCTTTTTATTAAATAAAAGGAAAAACATCCCCAATATCCGAGCCTAACATAACGGGCCCCCGCAGCCCTCATACCCACGAGAATTTTTTGCCATCCCTAGTTTTAATAAGTAACACAAAATCTCTATTACAAATAAAAAATACATTTACTTAGGATAAGTGAGAAACAAACCGTGCCTTGAAATGCATTTTTAAAACAAATTACTTCCATCAAACACTTTTATGATTTAAGGTGCAATTAGAATTGAGGTTAAGCTACAGCACTAAAATATTTGATAAACACTAACTCCTAACTCCTGTAATTTAGAATTTATATTAATATGATTTTTTACTTGTACGATGAAAAATTTATTAAATCTTTAATAATTTTATTAAAATTATGATAAAATTATTATTTAAAAATTATATTTACTATATTATTATTTTTTATTGTATAATTATAATTTTTTTTCTATTACAACTGTAACTTAAAATCTATTGCACCTCAATCTTAAACGGACGCTTAGCCTTACAATTGCGTCCCCGGGAGGCACATGTACCGTCTCATTCACAATTTGCCTCCTGGATTTTTTTCTTGATCTCGTGGGGATTGACTGTTATATCCTCAACCTCAAGGAATAATTTTCTAATTTAAATAACAAAAGCGAGGAAGCATTTTAAGAAAACAAATACCCTTTTGCCAAATAGCAAATAAAAATATCACCGAATCAATTTAAAAAAAAAAATTCCCTACCCTTGGCTTCCAGACCACCACATCACTAGGACGCAACAAAAAAGGCATGCCAAGAAAAATATAAAATGCTAGGCAATTGAAATTCCACTTCCCGCGTGTGATCGAGTGCAGGCCGTAAGAATATATTTGCTAAATCAGGTGTACAGACTAACAGACATCAGTATGGTAGGACAAGTAACTGACTGACTACGTATTGCCATTTGTCAGTGCTTAATATAAAATATATCCTTTGTATGACACTTGTGTAACTGTATCTTGGCACCTAGGAGAGATCGTTGAGGTGGTAATATAATATGTGCATAGCTCTATCACCTATCCATTCCTTTCAGCTTGAGAGCACTACAATCATCTCTGTGCTATTATCTACAAATCTGACTTCATCCTGTTTCCTACTTGTTTCCGGTATAATTGTTAGTTGTGGCCATGGAAACTCACTCTTCTGGAGCTGGGCAGTAGATCCTCTGCAAAGCATTCAAAATCTCAAGATTCATTACAAGTGTGACTGGAAACTATATATTCATATCACAGTAGGCAATAATGAAGTGACATCTAGATATGAAAAAGAGATTAAAAAAAAAAACTGTAATAATGAAAGCATGATCCACTCAGTTCAGCATTGTATTTACACCACAAGCTGCAGGCCAGCAGCAAAAAAATTGGGAGGTAGCTATCTAAATGGCATTATGATCAGTGTAGCTGTAAAAAAGGACATAAATCATGTCATGATATTCTCAAGGTATACAGGCAAACAGATGAAAGTAACATGCAGAAAGGCAACTCTTCCAATCAACCGATTAGCGACATAATTACAAAGTTGGGATATAAAGTTTGTATCTCAACTGATGTGGCACCAATTTAAATTCACCATTTGGATAATAAGTAATAGGACTCAATAACTAATTATCGGATAGCCTTAGAGAAAATGACATATCATCTGCCACATTAATTGGGATACAACCCTTGTATCGTAACTTTGTAAACTTATCATTATTGTTTTTTTTTTTTTTTTTTTTTGGGTGGGGTAGGGGAACTGAAAAAGTGATAGCTGAAAAGGATAAGCAATAGCGGACACAAAATACCAATCAATTATAAAACAGTCTTCTAAGAATTAAACATTGCCTCCAATGGAAAAGTCAGGTGGTATGGTTCAACCCTAAGCTCGGTTAACCGATGGCACAGATTGGCTGAGGCAATAGGAAGGCCTAGATAATTCAAATATTGCATCAACATTTCTCAGGCAGCAGACTCCACAGGCCATAATTATTTGAAAAATATTTAGCCATCTTACCATCCTCTTCATCTTCTTCATCTCCGTTGTGACTTGTAAAGAATGGGGTAAGATAATTCTTATCTAATGCCGTAAACGATGCAGCACTGCAGGATAGTTCATTAAAAGATAAACTAAATGCTGAACAAATGAATGAATAATGTACACGGGAAAACTTAAAAATTGCATCATGCTACCTCTTGCGGAATTCTTTGAGTTTCATCTTGAACTTATTCCCTGATGTTGAGCCCTCATCATAAGGAGCAGCATAGCCATTGTTACCCTCGAAGTTCTAAAGACAAATCGTTGATTAGTATACCAGAAACACTTACAATACCACTAATAACAATGACAAAAGTTGCAGTGTCCAGATTCAACTATTGTACTCCCCATCAACTGAGAATTTCTGTACATGCATTAAACAAGCTCGTAAATTAACTTTGGTGGAACTTACTTCACCTAGGGGGCCATCGTGAGCATCACCAACAACTTGTAAAGCTTCCAGCATGGTACCAGTTGAACCACCAATCAATAAAACCTGATACATTGGTTGGAAAGTTCGGTTCAATTAAAAGTTTAAATATCATATGCAAGGATCTGATCCAAGTCAAGATCACTGAATGAATGAAATAAGTAAAAGCTTAATAAGATGTTAAGGTGCATTCTAACTTTATGAAATAAATCTTGCTTACTGTCAAAACAACTATGGCAGTAGTTGCAGTGAATATAGTCTGGCCGTGTCCTTCAGGAAGATCATGAACTGATTGCAAAGCAAGAGCAAAAGCCATAGCACCACGAAGTCCTACAAGCCCATAACTCATAAGGACATGGCAACAAGAAAAAGTGAACTCAACTCAACTGAGCCCCAACTCTGAACCAACAAGGGCCAAAGTAAAAAAAGAAATCCAAAACAATCAGCATTTGTGCTCTTCTTACCGCTGTACCAAAGTGCTTGTTGATGTTTTAAAGGAATCTGTCGATGTGCAGGTCGAGCCAAATTGACCAAATATGCACAAGAAAAGACATTTGCTGCCCTGCACAAATTGATGCACAACTTAATTAAAAATCCCCTGAACATATCAATAGAAATATCGTGTGCACTGAATCAGCCTAATATACAGGACATAATATTAGCAAATATAGTATCCATACCTGGCAACTATGATGAATAACTGAGACAAAGCAGAGCAAGTTAAGGTAAAACATCATAAACTTTCAGTTAACATAATCACTAAGCTTTAATTTCCTATTGGAGCAACCAAGGATACAATTGAGAAAAAGATAAATCCGAGGTGTGACCAGCTGTGCTTTTCCATGGCAATATCAAAGCCCATGTAAATAAATCTGAAAATCATACAAAAACAGGAAGAAAGATGCAGGTGTTACATACATATAAAAGCTTAATTACTAAAAAGAGATAAAAATGATGAAAGATAACTTACACAAATGTCTCTGCCAATGACGATATCAAATGGAAAAAAGCAGATACAAATCGCTGAGAGTTCTCTGACAAATTCGAGAAGGTATAACGCTTCATGACCTAAAACAGAACATCATTCGGTTACACTAATCCAACATGTGATAGGTGATCAGAGTATTAGGTGAAAACTATGAATATCCACTTACAATTCCTGTAAACAGTATCGACACGATACCAGAGAGGCCAAGACCTTCTGCAAGCATGTATCTAAACAAAAGGAGCTATATATTAAAATTTAACCATAATGCCTCGGAGGAAGATAAAAAAAACTTCTCGGATCATTAAAATAAATGGCCTAGGAGACTACTTACGAGAAATATGGAAAAAGAACAAAGAGACAGCACTCTAAGTTCTGGAGACTGAACAGAGAATCACAACAAAATGTTTTAATCAGGATCTTCTTATGCACTATGGATTACCAGAAATTTAGAATGAATAATACATATGCAGTACTCACTTGTCAATATCCAAACCGGCATATTTGAAAAGGTTCAGGGAATTAAGGTTTCACAAAACATTCTAATAGATAAAAGTCGGTGCACCAAATTTTATTAATAAAGCTCCAAAAAAAAGGATATCAAAGCAGAAGTAAATCCAACTCCAACACCTGCAGAGCAATAATGCATTATTAGTAATCTAGTGAAAAAAGGATTAAAATCTGGAACAGATACTGTTGATATAGGATCTACAAATATGGCTCCTAAGCAGGAATAAGTCCCTGCTCTCCCTTTACCATAACTGTTGTCATTCACAACAATAACTAACCAGTGCATCAAAAAAGGCCAAAAAAGGATAAATAAGCCAAATACACAGTGAATATAAAACAGAACACCCAAAACCATAGATGATATAAATTATAACACTGCAAGACAGATTGAAAAAATGACCTGCAGACATTGAGCCAACAAAGGTCTCCAGAAACCTGACAATCACCATAAAGAAATTTTGCCCAGATGAAGCATGACTTCTCACTAAAGACATTGTCCTGCATATCAAGAACAGCTTACTTCAATCCCAAATCATATCCCAAAATAATGATCTAACTGGTTATAACAAACGCAAATTTTACGTACCGGTACAAGGATATCGCCATCTACCATTTGTGAAACATACAAAAAGAACAATTCTCACCCATTAAATATTTATCAGGATAAAACAGAAAATTCACTCGCAAGAAAATTGAACATCATAGCTACCAACAAAAACTTACTGCATCGTTCAAAACAGATTCCCCAAAAACCAATGCATAGAGGTTCATATCCGTGCCAAGTTCCTGAAACGTCACAGCTAAATATTACCTAAAAGATTAAGGCGGATGGTTTATCAAGATGTTAAATACTAAAATATTAGACTAATCCCTACATTGTGCGCTCAATTATCATATTAGGAATAGGTTTTTTTTTTTAAAAAAAATAAATAATTTGTATTTCTTTTAAGTATTGCATGAATATAAACCAAACCCTCCCCCAACCCATGTGAGCAATGCCCGAACCACAAACCTATTGTACCAGAACCAGCAGGCACCCGCAAAAATGGATAACATATTAGGAATGTGATAAGCTATCAAATTCAAAGTATTTGTGGTTAATCATATAATTGTTATAAAATTTAATTTGGCTTCAAGATAACTATATGCTACAATTTGCTGGATCAATTATTTTAGCCGAACCACTCAATAGACAAAATAAAAGGACACACGTCACCTGAAATATAGACAAAACGGTGACAGGATCTGTTGCTGAAATAAGAGCACCAAACATCAAGCACTCAACAAATGGAAGTCTGTACATGAGGTACATCACTCCACCGAGGTAACTATACAGAAAGCAGGAAAGGAAACATCAGAAGCCAGGGTTATAATGTGCAATACAAAAAATGGTCATTTCTATATAAAGAAACACTTACACTAGTATACCCGTAACCATCGAAGCTAAAAAGGTTCCAAAAATAGCAAATGTCACAATGGCTCCAAAGTTAGAAAAAAAAGGTTTCTGCCAGGAAAACAAAAATCATGAGGAGACAGGCTGCACCTGAGAATGAAAATTTAACCAATAATTTATATGTTCAATGATAATGGCAGGTACTTACAGGAGATAGGCTGAACCCTGACTGAGTATGACGAAAAGAGTCAAGAAAAGAAAAATATTGAGGATAAAATTCAAAATCAAGTAGTAAATATGCAATATGAGTGTGTCAGTCTGTGTGCATGTACACAGACAGAAGTGTAAATGTAAATGAAAATGTACTCGGTAAAGGAGAAAATGGCATGGAAATGAAGCATGAGAATTTCAGTTTAGTTAGGATATAATATGATCGGAGGCAACAGAAATAGGAAGAAAAATTCTTCATGGAAATTAAACCAAGCCCTGCCAAAAATTAGGAAAAAAAAATGAGCAACTGGAGTTTTAGGATCACATCATAGAAGCAAAAATGGAAAATCCAGTGACACTAATTCATTAAAAGAAAAAGGAATACCTAATATTAGTTTCAGTATTAGAGATATTAGCCAGTGCACCAACAATTAAACCTGAAAATTATGCGATACGAGAATAATTATTCAGCCAGCAATTAAAGTAAAATTAGAGAGAAGAAGAAAAACGAAAAGAAAGGGAATAAAAGTAATTAAAATAAAACCTATGAGAAGGGAAGCGCTGGCTTCAGGAAGATAATAGAATTTGTGACGGCGAAGGACGTGGCCGAGGACGAAAGAGAGAACAAGCATCATGATCTGGAGGAGTATGCCAACGCCAGCGGCTTGCTGCTCCTTTCCCGGACTTCCACGAGGATCGTTCGCCGGAGATATCTGCAATGCCTCCCCCGTCATTATACCCCGATGTTCCAACTTTCGAACCCTAAAATTCAATTTCAATGACTTATTTTGTTGTTATCTCCCTCGCGATGATGATGATTTCTATTCTCTTCTGTTTTGTTCAGCCAACAGCCAACTGACTGAAAGTCTCAAACTGACGTGCTGATGTTTTGTATATACATAGACTTATTTTGATGCATTGCTTAGACTTCGGATTAAAGTTTTCATAGATCGGCTTATAATAATAATATTTACAATATTAATTTAAGATACCAGTAAATCTGTCTTAACACTTTATTTTAAGCTATATATATATATATATATATATATATATATATATATAAAAGAGTGCTTAGAATCTATAATTAAAATTTAGGATTGATTTAATCAATTTACAACGTCCAAAAAATTAATTTATGCGCAATATATAAATATTTAATGATTATTTTCCTTTTCCTTCTTCCTTTTTAACTCTGCGTTGTAAATTACAATTGTAAAAAACAATTTTACATATTTTGCTTCGAATAGTGATGATAACTAGAGAGCCACCTCTAACTTTACATCAACGGTACACAAAAGCATATATAAAAGTTGAAATATTTTAAAATTTAGATTAATGACAATGTTATTCTAAATATTTGCCTAGGTAGGATTGAGATGGGTTGCTTCATTGGTGCTGGGGTGGCCATTATTATTTTTCTTTGTTCCCACAAACCCTGCCGGTTCATTTGCTATCTATCTGCTAATGCTTTAGCTTCCCTACTACTAATTATCTTTAATATTAATCTCTCCAAATTATTTAATTCATCAAATCTTAATCAAAATGACACATGTACTGATGTACATGTATACAACGCCTTGAATATAAAATTATAATTTTATATTGCAAATTTGGTTCTACCTTATTTCTTTTAAAATGTTATTCCATATCCTCTAGAAGGATGTATAAATTCAATGCAGAAAATCACGATTTTATTAACTTATCTTTAAATTCAAAAGAATAGTGTTACATATCTCAATTTTTTTTTCCTAAATAATTATCCCAAATAATGTGACATTTATTAATTGATTGGTGAAACAATACAATTAATTCACTTAAATTTTGTAAAGAATTATCAACCATATTTATTAATAAATGCCACATTATTTGAGATAGTTACTTGCTTCTTGCATATTTTATTTTTAAGTTATACTTGGAAATTCATCATCACTTTAAACAATTTTTTTTCATCTATAAATTATTAAATTCATCAGTATTTTTTCGCAAAATTTTTGGTAGAAGTTTCTATTTTTTTTTTTTCAGAGTGGAGTTGGAAGTTTCTTGTTGATATAAATAAATATAATGGTCTTTGTTTCATTTACAAGTTTATATAAATTTTATAAGGTGAAATCCATCATCAGATTAGGATATAATGCCGAAAAGAAATAACAAGAAAAATTAAGAAAATTGCAAGTCTAGTTGTCTGTGCGCTCCCAGTCTGCCCAACCAAATACACTTCAAAGCCTCTTTACAAGTCTTCTCCATAATTGTACAAACGTTCTTTAAGTCTTAAAACTTCTCAGATCCTCGCCACCCGCCCCCTACAATCGCAATCTTTCCTCTCACAGTCCAACCGCCAGCCAGAATCATTTGAAAACCAAGTTAAATATTACAACATAGTAACACGATGTATGTAACCATAGTTCATGTACACCAATTATTATGCTCTCCCATTTCATGTTAACATTTAAAAATTGTAGATAAAAACTGACACGGACACATGCAGCAATCATTTCACAAAAGGGTGTCAAGATATGTATAATTCCTGCATCGGTTGTATTGAAGGAGACTTCCGTAGGTGCGATCCCACACTCCAATGAAGAGGGCTTCTGTGTCAGGGCTAAAAGTCATACCAGAGATCTCCCCAAAAAAATCGATCTCCTGTTCTTTCTCAAACCCATTCTTCGCATCGTAGACATGCACAAAATCTGCTGGCTCCGCCATTGCCATGAAATTCCCATCAGACGTGAAACGAATTGATCGAATTGCTCCCAAATTACCCTTGAGCACAGCAACTGACTTTGATAAGTTCCTAACATCCCATACTCGACAAGTCTTGTCTTGGTTACCAGTGGCAAAGATGCGACCATCAGGGTGCCATGCAGATGCAAAGGAGAAGTCCAAGTGTCCACATAACGGCATGATGGCCTACAATGACAGACTTCAAATTAGCTAAAAGCATTCTCACAACCGTATCTGTTGTCATCATACACTTTCTGCCGAACAGATATAGGAGAAAAGACTACCTTTCCCGTTTGAGAATCCACCAGTTTCCCTTCTGGGTTGTCACCAACAATGACAAGCAGCTTCCCATCTGGACTCAAAGAGGTGTGCTGTTAACAGATAGCATTGAGTGAACTAGTCAGTTGCATTTATACAAAACAAGCAACATATCATTGCATGAATGTGCTAGTTATGGCTTATCAATGCGAACAAGATAAGCACACGAGCTCAAACTCAGGCAGGTAACCCTGCAATGCCCAATTTTTACTGCTTACAAGAAGGTAATATCTGAAATCTGTTTATGAATTATAAAGGTCCCTAGAAAGCAGCAAGATTGGCCATTCTGATTTCTGAGCTCAAGTGAACTCAGGCCATGTGCATGTGTACACCTGAATTGGATATATTTCATATGCAAATAGAAAGGAAACATTTACACACTATCATACAACTGAAACAATTTAAAGCACAACAAGGAAGAAAACTATAGTAGAACCTATACTCCAACATGAATACTCACATTCACAGGCCATGGGAAGCAGAAATGCTTTGAGAGCTGAAACCTCTCCATATCAAAGTCCCTAACTCCACAGTCGTTATTTGACGCCATGAAATGAATTCCACCACTGGCACAAAATTGATTATAAGTCAGCTTCCATTATCCCTAATAGTAAGCCCAGCCTTAATTCGATTAATTAATTGAAGGAAAAAGAAAATAACCTAGGAGAATCGTAAATCTCAATAGCGTTTGTGATCGCATTATCATCATACGTCGTCCTGGAACAAAAGCTAACTCCTGGTTGATCTAAATACTGCATGCCGTAAGGGAAAACAATTTATCATCCATAAACCATTATATTCATTCCGAATAGATAATAATCATACTCTTGAGAGCAAGGGTAGATACAAAAGTAAAGATCTCAAGACATAGTTAATGAATTTACATTCTTAAAAGTAAAGACCATATTAGCTTCAATATAAAATAAATTGGGTATAAGCCTTGCAATCATTAACAAAGAAAAAAAGAAAAATACTTGACTGCAAATGACAGCCCAAAATATGGGTAAAACAATTACACAAGATGCAATCTATAAAAATGGTAAGAGTGAAAACACCATGAAACAGTCCAAACTAAATTGTAAAACATAATGGTGGCTACACCTGCAGTAAAGAATATTTAAAGCACCAAAATAATTTACCTTACAAATAAGTTCTCCCTGGAATCCTCCAGCAATTAACAAGTTATCCCTTACTGCTAGTGTACTAACTTGAGTCTGTGTAAATCCTTCCAACAGACTCCCAGGGTGTTTCTATGAGAAAAAAAATAACCTTGAGTTCTGAATACATTCCAACTTCACAACAACCATGCATTAAACATCAAAAATATCATGAGAAAGACGCACCTCGCATGGCGCCACATGCCCTGAAACATCAAGGACTTCAGTTCTCTTGCAACTCAATGAAGACCAATGAACAATTGAGAAATGTGACATAAGATAGACATCATGCTTTGACGTTGACCAAACCAAGTTTCGCAACTGCAAAGCCAAAGATAGTACTCATCTCAATCTTATCCAAGCACTTCTATGCATAATCAAAATTGAAATAATGCAGAAAAGATATCACCATACTTGGAAATGGAGGATAGTTGATTTTACAGATCTTGTGTTTCGCCAGAACTCGTAATACTTCCCCCCTTTCTTTGTGGGCTTACATTCCTACAGACAAGTAGGACGTAGAAAACAAAAAATGGTGAAAAGAATATCCCAAAGGACCTTATGGTTCGATATATGGGAAACAGGGGGAAATACACATTACCTTCTCGGAATCTTCTCCTGATTGAGGTATGTTTTCATAATTCTTATACTGCTCTAATCTAGTTTGCCTATACTTCTCACGAGAAATGCTCAGCCTCTCCCAAGGAATTCCCTGGATATCCTTCCCCCTCCTAGCATCAGCAGCAGTCGTATCTGTTATCTTATTATCCTGCACAAGCAACACCCAGAATTAATTGAAAAAATTAAGTGACAAACAATTTTTCCATTGAAACACATTTTGGATATGAAATGAACAAACCAAATGATCATAATCGTCATCGTCGTCGTCATCAGACTCTGAATCCCCCATTAATCTAGCACGGAAATACATATCATCATCAACCTCGGCCATTTCATAATCATCAGCCACATAATAGATTGCTTCATCCCCATCGAATTGGGACATTTTCTGCAGAACAGAATTATACTTGAGCTAGTATCACTTTATATCAAGGAAATAGAAAAGAAATTCACCAACAAAAAGTATATGAAGAAAATAAAAGAGAAAGAAGGAACGCATTGCAGGTGGCAATCGTGTCTTGAAGCAAGCAAACCAGCTTATGTCAACTCAATATTCACTTCCAATGAAACAAACCCAAAGATAGACACCATTGGCTCATTATTTATGAATACAAATTACTCCAAGAGCTTTCTTATCCAATGAATCTTGTAATCCTATGCATTTCCTCGACGGAACTAAAGTTACATGCATAAATGCTTTATTATATAATTAAAGAAATAATTAAAAACTGATACATGCAGCTCAAGTAAAATTGTAGCGAACACATAACTTACAAATAGTGAAGGATATAACAAGTAATTCGAATTAAAAATTATTTGGGAATAGCAAACCTTACAAAGCTTGTTGGACTTCATTCAGTTACGGCAATAAACAAGCACAATCTAAGTACATAGAAAGCTTTTATGTGGTAAAACAACAACGTCGGGTTAATAGCACAGAGCATTAAAAAGTTTATATCTCACAGTTGTTGAATACAATATAGAAAATATAAGAGTTTCAATCTTTGTGCATACATAATAACGGATGAAAAGGAATTAAGATTGTGAATTTTGACCTTGTTTTGACAATTGAACAGGCGATAGAGCAGCTAGAGTGGGAGATTAGATCTTTCGATCCGCGTCCAAACGCTGCTGCTGGTACCGCTGTTGCTTTATTGATGTTTGTTATACCAGTTACCCTCGAAAGAGATCATCCTCATCATCATCATCATCAGTTAAAGATGGAATCTCACTGTTCAATCGACGTATCAGTTTTACGTTTATACCCCGATTCTTCCGTGATATACACGCGCTAACAAAGCGTGTCAGATTTCTTTCAACAGCGCTGCTTTTAACACCATTCCATTTCCAATCCATTCTAAAATCCTTATAACACCTTTTGAATTTTAATTTTATAAGATATCAATAAATATGTTAAAATTAACCATCATTTCATAAAATTTCTCCTTAAAAAAATATTTATTTTAAAATTTAATTATAAAATGTATAAAAATAATTAAAATTTAAATAATTTTTTTCTTATTATAAAATTTCTATTTTCATAATTATAAACTCTTGTAATGTTCATGAAAAAATTAGGCCCACTTTTCTTTCTATTCTAATGGGCTTCATTTAAATGGCCCGAGGATAAAAATGCGAATGCGGTGCTACTACTTTTTTATTTTGACCTTTTACTGCCCGAAGTCGAAGATGAATAATTTGGTATTTGTATTGGCATTTGGTAAGGACTAGTACTGTACGACACAAGTAGCAAAATGAGAGGATATTTTTGGTAATTAGAAATTTATTATTATTTTCTAAAATCTAAACGGTGCGTGTGATTCATTCGGAGAAACACACACGCACTAGTCACCACTACGGCTACGCTGAGGCAAGCAAATAAATAAAAGTGAAATTAGGGGCAGAGGGAGTAGGGGGGAAGGCTCTTGCTCTTGCTCTTGCTCTTGCTCTTGCTCCTGCTCCTGCTGAAGGATAGGAGAGAAGGGAAGCAGTGGTAACAACAGTAGCTGTTATGGGTATGGGTCCAATTCCTACGGCAATGGGCTGCAAAATCCCAAATGTATTGATGCATAACTGGTCACCTCCTCGTCCTAGCATTAACAGGAAGAATTATTCATCACTAAAGATAAAGCATGGCGGCCCTTTGCCAAGTCAATCTTTGATAATTGAGACAAACGTCACTGGCACAGCGGAAGACCAATCAGTCGCTCGTCGCCTCATTCTTCTTCGCCATGCTAAGAGCTCCTGGGAATTCCCTTCCCTTCGAGGTATTCATTTTACTAAATTTCTTCATTACTCTCAAACACTATTTTACTCTTCAATTTCAATCAATCTCTTACTTCATTCTTTTTCTTTAAATAGAGATAAAAGATAAAAGAATTAAAATCCATTAAGAACCGTTTTTGTAAATTGGCCTTTTCAAATTCCAAGTGGAAACCAGGCGCATCGCAGTGTCCTTTTTCTTCTTTCTTCATTGTTTTTAATCCGCAACTGCTGCTCAAATAATTTCAGCAAAATTGGGTGGTAAACATTAGCAAAGCCAACCGAACACTTTCTTATTATATCCATATTTTGCCTTTCTTTTCTTTTTCTTTTTGGTAGATCATGACCGCCCTTTGAGTAAAGCCGGACAAGATGATGCTATCAAAGTTTCGCAGAAGCTACAACAATTGGGCTGGATTCCTCAACTCATCTTATCCAGGTTTAATTAATTTGATAATTTGGCTAATCATTTGTTCATTATTGACACTGAAAGTCTTAATGGTGTGAATGTGATGCTGTAGTGATGCTGTGAGAACTAGGCAGACACTTAAGATAATGCAGCAACATGTGCAAGGCTTTTTGGAAGCTGAGGTTCATTTCATTTCAAGCTTTTATTCTGTTGCAGCAATGGATGGGCAAACCGCAGAGCATCTTCAGAAAGCTATATGTAAATATTCAAGGGATGAGATACTAACTGTCATGTAAGTTTCACTACAACTTTTTCACCTTTTGATGTTTTGTTATTGGTGTTGCGTTTGTATTCTTCTTTCCGTTGGAAGTGGAAGTGAAATATTCCTTTATTTCAAACTCTTGGCAAGCAATCACCGTTGGTGCTGGCTCCATTTTATAGTTTGGATTTTGCTGTCTGTCTTTAGTTTTCATGCAAGACCCCACTGGATCTTGAAAGATAAAGGTGCATTTCTTTGCCATTTCATCTAAAACCAAAAGCAAGTGTCTGACGATAAGAAATTTTTCAGGTGTATGGGACATAATAGAGGATGGGAGGAGGCTGCCTCAATGTTCACAGGTGCCTTCATAGAACTTAAGACATGCAATGCTGCTTTGCTTGAAACCACTGGAAAATCTTGGGAAGAGGTTAGTTACTGATCTCAATTAACCCTGATTTTGGTGTTTCATATGTGATGTATATTATTATATATCTACTTGCTTCTAGCCCAACGCAAGCCAAAGAAACCTATTCGATGGTCACCATTGGCCCTAATTCTTTGGGGTTGCTTTTTCCAATAAATGTTGGTATTTGATGTCACAGAGCCTTCAATCTAACTGCTTTCCTTTTCCATGTCATTTCTTGAGAGAAATGCAGTGTTTCAAAATCTAATGTGCCCTATTACTTGCCGGGGCAAATATGGCGGCATGGTGTAGTTCATCCCATTCGTACCATAATCTATTGCCTGAGATAAAACTATTTATCTTTTTTTCCTTATCGGACCCAATGTGTTATAATCACAGGCATTTGCCATAGCTGGACTCGGAGGGTGGAAGCTTCAGGGTATAGTGACACCAACTAGCAGCACGTAGAATTTTATTACTGAACAACAGTAGTAGCAGCAAATACCTGGCCTCTGTCATCTCAACCCCCTAGCCCTCAAAGAAATGTATCCACACGGTCTGTTAATGACTTAACCTGTATTTTCTGCGTCTTCCATTCCATTTTATGCCTGAAGAAAAGTTGAATTAAATGGTGCCATCATCAACTCAGAATTTAGCAGTCAGCGAAGCTGTAAAAAGGTGGAAACTACTCTTAGTCGCCACAGGGCACAGGCGGTCTGCTGGAGATCTTAGCCAAGAGGTTGCAAAGGCAATGTGCCAAAGTGAGAGCCCTGGGATTCCCCAGTGTAAGCTAGTTCAAGGACAAAGTTAGAACATCATCATCATCATCATCCCAAGGGGAAAAAAAAATCATTTGAAATAGTAGTTTTGTTGCCATCAGATCAAAGTGATGATTACATGCACTTCTCTGTTCACTAGATTGGACAGGTTATCAATGTCATTAACGTACATATTGACCTGATTGTTGAAATGGTTTCTGATGGTTTTCATCACAGAAAAGAAATTCTATTACATGGTGGAAACAAATACTTGGCAAAATTTGGCCGAACAGTTTTAAAAGTTCATCACAAAAATACAAGATATGCCGTTTCAACCAAATAAATAAATAATAATAATAGTATAAGATATGCATTATGCACTATGCGGCTACAAATTGGGACATATCACCTTCATTTTTCACCATGAAGAATAGGAAAGTTACCAACTTTTACAAATGGGAATAGGTGCAGTGGACTACTTGTCCATACAAAAAAGTCTCGTGGATGTGCGATGCCAGCAGGACGTCGTTGGGGTTTTAAAATGGGTGAGATTATTTGCATCTACCAAAATTACTTCACAATTTATGAAATATCTTCTTAATAATAATTTTACTTGCTGATTAAAAATTTCTGAAATGTCCTTTTAATAATTGACTAATAAAGACAACAACGATATAACTTAATAGAAGATCAAGGTCATGTTTTATGCATAATAAAACCTAGAAACATGATTCATGAAAGAGAAAATAAAAATAAAAATAGATTATTTTGAAGAAAAAACCACTACCCTGTTTCTTTGTTTTATAGAGATTCGAAATTGAACCAAAAAAAAAAAAAAAAATCATTTATAACTAATCTAATAATTTGACTTATGTAGATTAAAAAAAAACAAAAATAAATTTTTACCACTGGTCCTCGCACTAACAGTGGAAAAGAATGTTGTCAAAATTATTGTTTCCGCTAATAAATGGTCTTCTAATGGCCAAGTTGAGGTAAAGAAAAGATAAAAATGGAAACAAAAACATTTGAGTGACTGTGGGTGGGTTAGAGAAATTTGTTTTTAAGGGTATTTTTGACATTTGAGTGACTATCATGAGTAAAATTTTAAGTTTTAGAATTTATTAACAGATATATTTAATAAATAAGTGTAAAGAGTATTATAATAATTTTAAATAACCCTATGTTTTTAAATAATTTTTGTGAACAGGAGATTGGTAAATGTAACGGGGAAAGGTATGTCAAGTCAATGTATTCACTTTTTTTGTTAAAATAAAAATAAATAAATGAATGAATCACAATCACTTGATAGTTCAAAAAAAAAAAAAAAAAAAAGAAAGAAAGTCGCACAAGAGAAAAGCTGTGAATGGAACAATTTTGGCGCATTACCGTTAATCAAATATTAAACAGAACTTAGTTTCGTTGATTATTAATTAATTAATATAATTAGTACTGAGTACTAGTTTTGTTTCTTTTTTTTGTTATAAGAAAAAAAAAAATTAAGGAGGCAGACGGACAGAGGGAAAGCGGTAAAATTTTCTTTTCTAGTTTATTTTCTTTCAACTATCTTTCTCTCTATCTCTGTGTCTTGTCTTGTGTTTTGGCTGAGCTGTGCCCTCTCTGTCTCGGGCTCTCGGCGTCTCTCTTCGACCACCACCAATTAGGATCACCTGATCAAACTGTATGTATTGTAAGAAGGAACTCGATTCTCTTTAATTTATGAAACAACCATGAATATTAATGAGTTTATCTTCTCTTCTTTTCTTACTTTGAGATCTGAAATTTAAAACTTTACGTGCTATCCGAGGCATTTATTTCTCTCTTTCTCTCCCTCCCTCCCTCAATCTAATGTATGTGTAGCATTTTGTAATTATTATTATTATCTTTAATTTTGGATACTTCAGCTGCATATCAGATCTACAAAGCCATTCTAAGTTGATTAGATTTTTGGCTCTTGTTGTAGGGGGAGTTGCCTTGGTACATTTTGCACCAACATTCAGCTCCAACTCAATTATCTTCTTCCTCTTTTCCTCACCTTTAAATTTCAAAATTAGAAACGACACTTTTCGTTTAATTGTTATTATAAGCTCTCAACAAAGCTATTATTGGTTCGGACGACTTCTTCTTTATTTCTTTCTTTTATTTATTTATTTAAATTAATTTTTTTAATAAAAAAAAAAAAAAAGATTAAAATGGCGGAGAAGAGAAATTGAGGTTATTTGATGGAACGGATGAAGTCTGACTCTGAGCGATATTTGGAGGCAAAGACAGGATGATCGACCAGTTCATCAATTTTGTTATTCGGCCTCCCAGGTTTCTTGCTCTTTAACTACTATGCTTCATTAATTCACTATAAACAACAAATTCTATATTGTTCATATATCATGCTGTGATGTTGTTACCAATTTAAAACATTACTAAACGTGCCTTTCACATTTGCCTTCATTACTAATTTTAGGTACTGAACATTGTTTTGTGGTTCACTTCTGATGGTTTTTCCAATTATCTTTCTTTCCTGCAGTTGAAAAAAAAAAAAAATTGTTCCTCCTTGTAGTTTGGCAGATAAGTATGCCTTTTAATTCACCACTCTTTTGGATTGGAACTACTAGCTATTAAGTATGAATGACTGAGTGTTAAAAACAGTAGTTTTCCTAAAAAATTGAAAAAAAAAAGGTGTTTACCGAACACTTTAGCCGTTGTGTTGTCAAAACTAAGCAAAAAAGCTACAACAATTACAAACATACTCTTATTCAAATTAATGAAATAGTTTTCCATCTTTCATTGGTCTAGTCCCGTATAATTTGTATTTTATTTGGTCACTAATCTTGGTGCTTGTGTTGTGCTGGGCATACAGGGCGGAGTATAACCCAGATCAGTATCTATGGGAAAAGGATTTTATGCTTGCTGGCAGATCATACAAAAGACAAGACTTGGAGGCAAGTATGGACGCCAATTAACAAAATTATGCTGTCTTTTTTTACCGTAATTTATTTTGTAAACAATTAAAATTTCCATGATGGTTTTTGAGTCTGCTGTCATATCTATTTTCAATATTTGCAGATTAGGAATGCAAGGGGTCATGTCTTGCAGTGTAGTCATTATATTCCTTCACCTTTCCCGGAAGATACACCTTTGCCTTGTGTTGTTTACTGCCATGGAAACAGGTTCATAGTGGTTATAGGATCTATTTTATGCAGTTTCAATTATGTACATAGAGTATACAACTACGGTTTAATGCCTTTGTTAGATGTTAATATATCAAATGATCTCTGCAATCCATTCTTTAATCAATTGTTTGTTATTGTTTCATTTTGCATGGAAACTTATTCAATTTCCTGTGGAAAATGATGCAGTGGATGTAGGGCAGATGCAAATGAGGCTGCCGTAATTCTACTTCCATCAAATATTACACTTTTCACTCTTGATTTTTCTGGTTCGGGCTTATCTGATGGCGACTATGTTAGCCTTGGTTGGCATGAGGTACTTTTGTTTTCTTCATTTTTCCATGTTTGAGCTCCTCCCCGCTTTTCCCTTAAAGTATTTAAGTTGTCTTTACATCTGCAACAGAAAGATGACCTCAAAGTTGTGGTATCACACTTAAGAAGCAACAAACAAATATCACGTGTCGGTCTTTGGGGACGATCTATGGGTGCGGTTACTAGGTATTTCGTCTTGTTTCAAAGTTATTTTTCTGTTCACCGTCAGCAGAAATATTTATGATGCTTCAGTGAGAGTTTGCAATGCTCTGAATGATGCCATGCTGAGCAGTGTGCGAAATTGGCATGGTGGCATGATATTCCTTTTTTTTTCTTTATAAGAAAAAGATGAGAGAGTTGATTCTTTCTGATATCAAATCTTTTTCTAGTTCTCTGAAATGACTCATTTTTTGTATATTATGCAGCTTTCTCTATGGAGCAGAAGACCCTTCAATTGCTGGTATGGTGTTGGATAGTGCTTTTTCAGACCTATTTGATCTTATGCTGGAACTTGTGGATGTATACAAAATCCGGCTTCCTAAATTCACGGTTAAAATCTCTCTCTCACTTTCCTTTTTTTGCCTACAGATTTTGGCTTTGTGCTGGGATATACTCAAGCCTAGACTTATATTTTTGTTTTCATTTCTGTTGAATAATTTATGAGTACATGGTACCCTTTCAATGCAATCCTCAATTTGTGGTTCTAAGAATTAAAAATAAAACTAAATGCAATAGAAATTTTCAAATGTAATTTGGCATGTTAACAATCTTAACATTTAAGGTCAAATAGCCATCAGCATATTAAATGCTAATCATATATGTATGCCTTTGTCCAGTTTTAGGGTAGGGAGGTTGCCACTTCTGCCCTGGAGAAACCATTATCTACCACTTACCCCACTATTGTTTTCATAATACCCCATTACCCCACTAGCTCCAAAACTTTAGAGGAAAAAGAGGGAAAAAATGAGTCATTTGACTTGATATTTGCTCTTGGGAATATAAAATCTATACTTATTAAAAGACAATGTTAAAAAAAAAATGGACAACAAAAAGTAAAAGAAAAAATCTTATTATTAAAAAAAAAAAGGACAACAAAAAGTAAAAGAAAAAATCTTATTATTATTATTATAATATTTTCATTGACCCCCAGACCTAACTATATCTTTTTGTATTGAAATTTTAATTATATGTTTTAGGGTTGTCAATTGTAGTGTTGACTATTGTTTTTGTTTGGAATGTGGTGACTGTTGGTGGAAGTTTTTTTTGTATTTTATGTATTTGTTGCAATGTATTTGAGAAGCAAATATACATCTAAGGTTCAAAAACTTTTTAAATTTTTTAGTATTTATTATTTTATTTAATATCATTTTATTTTATAAAAAAAGTATATTAGAATAAATAATAAATAAGAATAATTTTTTTTCTTAATTTTTAGTATTTAACATTTTTTACTTTTATTTTATTTTTCATCTATCAATTTATAAGTAAATAGGAGTAAAGGAGTGTTTGGAAATGAGGCTAATATTGTAAAATTATGATGTCAAGGAGTAATGGGGTATTATGATGAAAACACTAGTGGGGTAAGTGATAGATAATGGTTTTTCAGGTGGAAAATGGCAATCTGCCGTTGAAAATGGTACCGTCAATTACTTCGTTCTTCTCTCTGCTTAGATCCTTTTTTTGGTATTCTTCTGATATTCTTAGGATTCTGGTTCTTGATTAGTTCATTGAGTTTAACCCATTAGAGTGTAGATAGATTGACTAATTTTGGGCTTGGTGTGTGTTTCGGTGATTTGGTGTTTAGATGTTTCTTTGAGTTTTACCATGAGAGTTTTCTCCCCTTTCTGGCAGGTTAAGATGGCAGTGCAGTACATGCGGCGGGTGATTCAGAAGAAGGCAAAGTTTGATATTATGGATCTTAACTGCTTAAAGGTTTGTCTATGTTTATTACATTTGCATGTTGAAATGGATTTGCAATTTGGTGCAATTTGTTTAACATTGCCAAAATAATTTAACCTGCTTTTCAGGTACCTGTTTTTTGATTTCGAAGTTAGTGATAACTAGGTACTATAGAACCGAATGTAGTGGCTAGTCTCTTTCTTTTTCGATGTGATATCGTTTAATTACCTGGTAGCGAAATAATGCATTTTTTTTTTCATTCAACTGCTAACGTTTGTAATTAATGCTTAATGATCTTTAAATAATACAGTTAGCACCCAAAACATTCATTCCTGCTTTATTTGGACATGCTAGTGAGGACAAATTCATTCAAGCCCGCCACTCTGACCTGATCTTTAATGCCTATGCGGTAATTATACCATTCTAAATGTCTTATGTCTTTTATCTTAGTCTTGGCTCATATCTGCGATTCTTGACCATGTTCCAGTTCTTCGCAGGGAGATAAGAATATCATAAAGTTTGATGGTGATCACAATTCGTCCCGACCACAGTTTTATTATGATTCTGTTTCCATTTTCTTCTATAATGTTCTTCACCCTCCTCAATTTCCTGCTGCCCATTCAATCAAAGTTGAAAAATATTATGATTTGGGGGCCTTAAAGGCTGGTACTAGTATGGATCAGGTAATTTCCACTTCTTCCAGACACCCTTACATTTTGCATAACCTACATGCATATAGTTCTGGTTTGGTTCTGTTTTGTTTTGTTTTCCTTTCAGTAGCTCTTCCATTTCTTCCATTTTTAGTCAGTCCAGTTTGAGTTTAATTCCTGCCTGCTCTGATTATTTCATTGAATTGATAAATTTTGGATTCCCACAAGAGCAATGCTAGGTATCTCAACATTTAAGTCCTAATTTAAGTCCCAACTGATGTGGCATTCATCCATTGGTGGTGCTTAAGTAATTTCATAAACTATAAAATTTATCATCCAATAAATGAGTGACACATAGCATTGGGACTCAAGTTGAGACTCAAATGTTGGGATCCCAAACATTATTGTTCCCACAATACACAAATGACATGTCCTTATTTTATATTTTTAGCCATTGCAATATTTCTTTGATAGATATTAATAGTTCGCTTCCTTTTTTGCTTTCAGAGCCTGTTATATGAAATAATCACTGGTCTTCACTCTGCAAGTACTGATGCTGCAAGTTCTTCTTCTGCTCCTCCAAGCATTACAACTGCAAAACCTGTGGATGAACTTCTTTCTGAAGTTGTACCAATCACTAGTATAGCAGTGCGTATCTTCTTGTCTGGATCCGTTAAGTGTTTTTCCTTTGGTAAACTTTGGTGCTATTGACATATATGTGTTATTGATAATGCAGAATTCCACTGTTAACGAAGATGAGCCATCATATTTTCAGGTGATCAAGTTTATTGATATCCATTAACATGAAATAAAAGCTGATTAGTCTGTTAATGCAATTGAGATCTAAAGTTCTGATAAGAAAGCATTATATGACTTTCGGTTCTTTGGCTGGTTTAGTTAAAGTTAATTGACTGCCAATTGTCTTGGTCTGAACCCAAATTATGGAGGAAAAAAAAATCAAATTTATTTGAGGGAAAAACTGAAAAAGAGAGTAAAAAAGACAATCTTTACATGTAGGGTACCTTCAAAGCTGAAGCTGATGCTTTGCTTCAATTAAACTCAACCTCTAGATAGTATTCCAATATAAGTACACCATGAACTTCCAATACGATTCTTATGTAGTAAGGATTTACTATATGACCCATGCAATGGGACAGTGGATTGATTTGTAGAGTTTAGGTTTTATCGTCTTACTGATGTCTTTTGGGATTTTGGTTCTTACTGTACAGGATAAGTTGAGTGGCCTAAGTGAAGAATGCTGTTCATATACTAGTTCTAACAGAGAGAGTTGGGGAAGATGCTCTTCATTGGGAGGCAGCGATGAAGAATCTTCAGCAGACTGTGCAGCTGCTGATAGGAACCGTCAGGTTTCCTCCCTCCCACTCTCTTTGATTCATGTGTTTGCGTGAACTTCCAGGAACTGTTATGTGATTTGCTGTTACAGTTAATGTAAATGTTGAGAAAGATGCTTTATCATGTTGGGAAATGTTAAGGACCTGCATTTGGCACCTGGATGTCGGACAACAGTTATACAAGGACTTTGCCATTAATTTTCGCTTAAAGTGATGTATTGTGTGCATTTTACTTGTCATGAATAAACTCTTACAGATTATTTTTTTCCTCCTTTTTCAAGATGACTTTTAATGCACTTGCAACACCTGTAAGAAGTAAACACAAGTCATCGGACCTGCCTAAGGAGGAAAAGAAAAAGAAGAAAGCTGCAACAGGTGCAAAGAAGACTAAACATGAAAAACTTGAGGCTCTTAGCAAAAGGCTACGGCTTTGCATTATGAGGCGAGTAAAACATCAGAGGCATCTCAGTTCATAATTCACTTGTAGCATAGAAAGATGTTCATAACTGTAATGTCCTATTCATTCAGAGTTTTGACTTTGTTATACTGACCCATGTTGATTTAAAGGCATAAGTTCTGTTTACGATTTCCGGTTGCAGTTCGATGTCAGGCTGGCATTCACTGGCCACTTTGCCAATGATTTCTCATTCCTTTCTCTCTATGCTTCTCTGAGTGCTGAAGCATAATTTCCTTATTAAAGAATTATTTTATTTATATATACATGTAGATATTAAAAATATTCCAATTAAGAATCGCTGACTATATTAAAATTAGAGATTAAAAAATAAAAAAATACAAATTTTAATGCACTGGATTTTATTGTGTAGTATATTAAAATTTGTGTTTTTTTTTATCTTTTAACTTATTCTTAACTATAATAAAATTAAAATTTCGGATTGAAGCCTACTTTTATATATATATATAATGTTCGGCATTTGCACATAAGATAGTATTAGAATTTCATTTTTTTTGTTTCGTTGTGCTTTGGTTCGTTTCCTGTATGAGCTTTCAATTTATATTTATATTTATATTTTTCAATGTTTATGCAGAAGAGAAACCAGCTATGTTGCAGGTCTCTCGGCAGAAGGAAGATAGTAAATAATAAAATCCAATGGACTTGCTTATTAATTTAATATAATAAAGACTGGCTTGTGGCTTCACCTTAATCTTGTGGGTTGTGGTCAACTGCCGTCTGCAGAGATTTAAAAAAAACAAAAACAAAAAACTAACAAATGAATAACATTTGTTCAATCGTCATCCTAGAGTCAAAAATCAAAATGGAGAACCCAGAAAAGGACAATGATCTGCGAGTTACAGCACGAACGAAGCATGCACAATGCAAAAAACATTCAATAGCAGCAGCATCCAGCTTCAGAATACCTGGCCATTCTGGAGGAAACACTCGCAGACAGTAACAGGGGAAATTACCATTCCACTCACGCGAGTATCCAACAAGTTTATACGAAATGAGTGCTCTTATGACATTATCAGATATTTGAAACTATTCACAATAGTTATTTTGTTTTAGATAGGGCTCAAGCATCTTATGGAAGTTTATAAGGAAAATCAGAATTAAGAAGACAGCTATTGTTGAACCTAATCTCTCTAAGACACCTAGCATCGACAGTGTTCTTTTACCCTAATTAGAAATATATTTTCTCCAGAAATACAAGGTGACATCACGCGGTAGTGATTTTGTAAGTGCCTACAACATAACATAGCACATGAAATTACAGGTCATTTCCCGAAACCTCTAGACGGTCTTCTTTCCCAACTGATGCCCGAGATGAAGGATCAAACTGCTGCTCTCCAGTCACAAAAACATTTTGTGGTTGCTGGTAGGAGGAGCTTATGCTCGACTCCAGTATTGGATGTGTGAGCACCATCTCTGGTTTAGCATATGCTGTTTCCATGTCTACTCGTTGCTTCTTTGTAGACCTCTCACCTTTAGGACTCTGAGGGGAACCGACATTGCATCCAGAATCTGGGGTCAACGGCTCATTTTGAGATGAGAATGATTCATCAAGAGAGAGGCTCTTGTCTGGGGCATGTTCTTTGGCAGCCTTGTCCTGGAGGGGGGACTCTGAAGTTGGGGCAGGTGTTGCAGGATCTGTCTTCTTGTCAGGTTCTTGGCAATTGTCGCCTGAGGCTGGAGCTGAACCTCCAGACCCAGGTGCTTCTGTAAGAACCCCACTAAGTCGTTGTTGCTCTTCAATTATCTTCTTCAAGTACTTGCCTTGGGCTTCAATCCGTAACTGAAGCTGTCTCTGGACCTGAAACATCAAAATACTATGAATGAAAAAGGTTGGCAAGAGTTCAGCTCATGTCAGCATATAATGCAATCTTTACTTAGTATATTGTCTTGAAATTCCGGTGCCTCCAAAACAAGGTGGTACATAATATATCTTATCTTATGTCAGATAGCTTTTTAAGGTAACTCCATACATTCCAAATCTCATTTGAAACCTCTATCAGCTGTAACCATGAATGATAAAACATTTGCAAGTGAAATAGCAAACAAGACCCCGAAAATAACCAGAGAGTATGACAAGTATTGATTAATAAAAATGGTTGACAAGTTTTCCTCTAACAGCTTGTCAATTCCAAACTAGTTGGGATGTCATGTTCGAACAAGTTGCACTGTTCTGTCAACCAAATTAATTTCGTTTCCTTATCATCTTCGGCAGGGCTTTGTATAACCAGGTTAAAAAAAAATCAATGTCATGAAAGGAAATCCAATAATTAGTATGTAATTAAGAGGATTCTAGATTTTTAGGTGAAGAAACATGCCTCCAGTTGCTCGTGCAGTCGTTTTTGCACTTCCATCTGCAGCTTTAGTGCTTCAGTAATTTGCATCCCACTACAAACAGAAAGAAATCAAACATATTTATATGAGGTATCCTGTTGATCAATATGTTCCACACAACCAGACGTTTAACGTAAATAAAATTCATAAACTTGTAAGTATAATTACTAAAAACTTCAGTCTGAAATGTTTTATTAGGGCCCAGGTGTACTCAGTGGGTTTCAGCTCCTCTTAAGTGTGCTCATATCTTATGGGATAAAAAATAAACACTTAAACCCTATGCTTTCACATAATTTGTTCACACGGAAATGACAGATTAAACAACAGAGAACTTGAAGATAAAAAGAAAAACACAAAGTAAGAGCTGCACTTACGATGAACCATCCAAACTGGAAAGCATATCCCCAGTTTCTTTCTTGTCAACTTTTTTCCCTTGCATTAACAATTGAAAGATATTAAAAACAGAATTCAACAAAGAGAAGCTTCTAGAACAGGATGCATTTAGACGATCAATACAGAGAATCTCTCAAAACCAAGAAAAATTTAGCAAGTGCTATTGAATATCTAAATTGGAAGTAGAAAAACCTACCATCCGAAGAGGAGTCAGGGAGGTATTTTGCAAGTCGATATTTCTGAATGCATCATAAAAGAACATCAATAAAGATCAGAGATAAGAACATGGAATGTTAATAAGTAAGCAAAAATAATAACAATAAAAGGAAGTTTCAAAAGGTTAAAATGGTGTGTATATACCTGTAAATGGCTCTTGACATGGTATATTGTTAAACCTTGCACACCCATTACTCTAAGCACACCTTTGGGAGTAGCCCCTGCAAAAGAAATAAAAAGAGAGAAACTTGTTTATCATTTCTATAGTAGAAAGAACAATTAAAGAAGATGAAGTGTAAAATTCCCATGCATTAGATGCAGTCTTAGAAAACCTGTTCTCAAACATTTCCAAAGACAGCCTTCCCACTTTATCCAACACTGAAGCAAGTTAAACGGATATGATGATGTTGAGAGTTAGCAATTAACGGGTAACAACAGGGTTATTTAAGTAGGATATATACCTAGCTTTTATAAGACAGCTTCACCAAGTCTAAGTTGCCCACCTCAATCAAAGCATAAGAAACTGTTTTCTGTATTTTTTATTATTTACTGTTTCTGGTGTTTCTGGCATCTTACAGACGACTACAGCTTAGGTTTGGCGGAAATGAGCTACAGCCTTAGAAAAGAGTTAAAAAAGGAACTAGCTTAAATGGAGATAAAGGAAACTCACGATCTGGCCCACCAAGCTGTGCTACAGCATCAACAAAGCGTTCATGAAGTTCATGCGTCCAACGCAATCTTTGCTTTGATGCAAGACTAGGGTTGTTGTTGAGACTGTTCCCTCCATTCATAGGGTCCATCTGGCTAGAATCACAACCTAAATGCTGACCATGAACTAATGAGTTGCTGCGGACTAAACTTGAACTTGGAACACTATTTGGTTGATACATCTGTCATTCATCTATATACAAGAAAGCAGAAACTCATCAAGAACATAAACAAGAAAATGCATTTTACAGTTTTCATCCCTAACAACAATATCAAATTAGAAAAGCCATTGTACTTCCTTAGATAGCATTTCGGGTTGGTGAGAAAGGGGTAAAACTTTATTACAGCTTCTACTTTGCTCAAGAGATGCCACAGATCATTTCTTCAATAGCATCCAGCCTAATTCATGATGTAAACTCATTATCTGACCTAGACACTCCTGATATTAGGTTTTGATGATATACTACAATCAGCCAATCACAGCTGTAATCCAACATAACCTGCCTAATGCAACAAAAGTACTCCTAAGCAAGTAAAACCATGAAGCTATATATTTCGACTCCCCTTTCTTTAATCCTACTCAGTAATGCATTAATGTCCATTACTTATGGTCACTGCTCCAGAAAATGACTGTCTAGAGAGCAATTCTGCATAATATCCATGGAAATCATGTCTCTTCAACAAATCAATCCACAACATTTTTTGGCCTTCCTATAGCTCCTATATAATACTCCTCCATACTAGTACACAGATTAGACCCAGACCCAGCCATACATGGCCAAAATCAACTTCAGATGGAATTCCCTTAATTGTGCTCTCACTTTCAACCATATCTAACATTGTACAATAAATTGATGAACTGAATGTGGACAAAAGTACAAGGAGAACTCAGAGACAGCAATTCAGTAAATAATAGATTAACGAGAGATGTAAATTATGAAAACAAACAGCAATTAACCACGCCAGTATACAATACAACTTGTGAATAATTAGTCAAAGACCGAAACTTGACAAAAAATATCAGTTCGCCTTTTCTTGACATTGACTGGTATAAGATGTCATGGGTATTCTTCTAAAATACAGAGGTTAGAGGACCAAAAGTAAAGAGTACAAAGACTTAAAGAGGGTAAGGTCATGGAAATGGGTAAGCAACAAAGAGAAGGTTTCAAAGTTCAGCATGAGCTATGATACTCAGAGTTAGGAGAAATTTTTTATAATTATTTAGAGCACAAAATCCGTTAGGAGGAGTAAATGAAATGATAATTAGCCAAGCTTAGTAAGTTCAGTTAATAAAGACATGAATTTGCTACAACAACAACAACAATCAACAAGAGAGTGCAACTCCAACATGGCTACAAAAATGGAGGAAACAAAAACGCATAACTGGTGAAACCAGAGAAGGGAACCGATCTCCCACTAATGTGAACATAAAGAGAAGAAAATTAGAATTACAAAGTAAAACAAACAGAATTCAACCATGTTGCTGAATTACAATCACAACCGGGACAAAACATAGTCACACAAAAAAATAAAAAATAATTAACTAGGGTTGCAAAAAATTATTTCTCCCATCCCCACACACAAAAAAAAAAAAAAAAAGGGTAAGTTCCATAAAGCTGAGCCTATGATATTAATTAGACGACGAAGAGAAGAAGAAGCACAGAAGCAACGAAGCAATTTAAGAAAAAGAGAGAGAAACATTTGGAATCGAAATTGAAAGTAGAGGAAGAGGAGACATACGCAGATCTAGAAATCATTCCCGAAATCCACAAATGACATTACCGTGCCCTGCGACTTCGGAGCTGCTGCTGCTGGTATTTCTATTTCTATTTTATTGTTAATAAACTTAAATTAAATTATATAAATAAAAGTTTGGAGAGTTGAATAGATAGAGAGAGAGAGATTGATACGGTAAAGTCTCGTAGGTCTTGGTCAAATAAGCAGAGCTGAGCAAGCACCACCTAGCACTAGCAGATGCAGAGCTACTACTTTAATCAATTTCATTAAATTAATAATAATAAAACTTCTAATTACTTTAGATAAATATAATTAATCAAATTTGCAAAAGTCTCTAAACTCTGAAAAGAAAACAGAAGGGGAACAAGTGCTGAGCTGAGAATAAGAGAGAGAGAGAGAGTCCGAGAGAACAGGTGACTTAGACCACAACTCGCCCACGTCGATAATCTCTCTTTTTTTAAATAAAAAAAAAATTATTTATTTCTAACATTGACGAGTTCGAATCAAGCCATCCAGTTGTAGGTATACGTACGAGCCAATCAAACAGCAAAACAAACGCCACACAAGTTAGCCGAATACTTTAGGAAATTTAATAAATTAAATTAATGCTAATTATTCTTATTCTACATTATAAAAATTTTAAAAAAATGTGAATAATAATAATAATAATAATAATAATAATAGATTGGCCGATGCGATGGTATTGTAGGTAGTGACTAGTGAGTGTGTGGCGTGAAATTATATAATTTTATTTCATTAACTAGGGGGAAAACGGAATCAGTGGGGTTATATTCCGTCCCTTGTTGAAATGATTCCGGCAAATTTCGTCCCTCCTCTCATTTTCATCCTTGAATCTACAATAAACACTCAACCCTTTGTCTTTGTCTTTTCTGTTCCCTCATTATTCGCTTGTTAGATAATACGAATTTGGATGATCCATGGGCCATCAAGACCTATCTATGACCTGTCTGTCTTATAATTTTTTGGGTTTAATTTAAATATGATACAATTCAATTAATATATTTACAATCAAAATAATTTAAATTTAATTGAAACTCACGTACATACATCAACATTACTAAAATACAGTACAGAATTCCGATCCCCAAAATTTAAAAAAAATAAAATAAAAATTGACAACTGTACTTTCAAATTAATGGGAGAGAAATCCACAAGCCATCATCAGGTTTTAGGTGAATCAACAATCTAAGTCTTTTTTGACTTTGTTGACTGTGTCAGACACTTGTTCTTCTTAGATAGTACTGAGCGGGTCCCATTTAGGAATTTGCCACTGTAAATTCAAACCCATTCAGGCATTTTAGCATCACTTCGCTTGCTGGGTAAGTGGGTATGGGTTGCTCCTTCCCCTGAGCCTCGACTTCTTGGACTTCACTACTTCACCATTTTTTTCATTTTTCTTGTATTTATGTTCCTCTTCCTCTTCAAATTCACGGTGTGTTTATTAATTAGGAAGAGGAAAAGGCACAGAAAAATGAGAATAAAACTTATTTCTACTACTTTATTTCAATTTTTTTTTTTTAGAGATAATTGATTTTTCCTATGCAAATTAATATACACTACTTATTTTTATACTGTTTTTATAATAGCCAATAATTCACTTGACATAAAAAAAATTTAAAGAAAATGAAGAGTAAATGAGTCATTTGTTTGATATGTTATGTTGTGAATATAAAGTATATATTTATTATAAGCAAAAGTTTAAAATATAACAAAAACTATCGGAAAATATCTTATTTTTAATTTTTTTATTCACATTGAAACATATATTCTTATTTTTAATATTTAAATTTTTTTATTTTAATTTCTATTTAAATATTTTATTTAGTTAAAAATAAATATGATTAAAATTGTGTTTTAAATTTAGGATAACATTATAAAATCATGGCATTAGGGAGTATTAACTATTATGAAAATAGTATGGATAAGTGGTATATATTAATTTTAATAAAAAGGAAACTAACAATCTCTTTTTCTTTTTTTCTCTCTTAATGCTTGAGAAGGGAATGAAATAAGTGGAGTCTATTAAATCTCAGATTGAAAAGAGAATTTACATTCTCATTGGAGAAGAAGGAACCAAAATGTGAATGAATTGATATTTTTAATCCATTGAGAAAATCAAAAATTATTTTTTTCACCTCATTTAAATATTAAAAAATTTAATAATAATAATACTATTACTAATAATAATCATGCTTAATTGAAGAAATTTTAAGCCCCAGCTATAGCTCAGACTCGAATCCAGGCGCTTAAGAAAACTTTGAGCGCCCTTGTTACTAACTTATTTTAACTCTCATTCTTTATTTCGATTATAGCTCATTATGCTTCATATCCATTCAAATTCAAATTGATAAACTAACTATCAATTGAATGTGATTATTAATTTATATTATTGCTTGCTGCCATTGTCATTAGAACTAGCAAAACGGGTCACTGGGTTGTGTTTGTGTCGTGTCAAACTTAGATCGTCCTAAACACGACCCATTTAATAATCGTGTCAAAATATTAAGACTCAAACCCGACACGAAAAATAAACGGATTACCCAATAACCCTTTTAATATCTATATATTTAACAAAATTTATATGATATATGTACACACACCAAATATTACAATTTACACTATTGAAATTCTAAATCTATATAAAATTTTATAAACAAAACACTATATATACGTCCATCCTTCCAAAAAATTAAAATAAAGAAAAAAATTATGTCAAATATTTGAGTTTTAATGACAAGAATCTAGAAATTAATTTAAAATATAAAATATAATCGTGTTATTGGTAAGGTAAAATGGGTCAAGAACTTTAACCATAACTTGTCACGGAAAAAAATCATGTCGATACGGACCCGGCCCATTTAATAATCATGTCAAATTTAAAGACCTATACCCATTTATTAATGTCATGTTCGTGTCAGGTAATCATGTCGTGTTAAATTTTGCCACCTATAATTGTCATTACTAGTGATTTCTTTTAAGGGATATTATCAATTTACCACCTAACTTTTCCTGACATATCACTTTACCACTAAAATTTTCTTACAATTGTATTTTCCCACCTAATATTTCAATTTTTATCATTTTACTACTAAAATGTTAACTCCATTAAAAAATTTCTAATGTCACAAGGGTGTTTCAGAAATTTTAGAATATTATGCCAAAACTATTCTAATATTTAAAATTTTATCAATTGATTATTTTAGATACATAAAATAGTCAATTTATAAAAACATCATCTATTTGTAAAAAATTAACTTAGTATTTTATTTTAATTATGAGGATTAAATTGTAATTACACAATTTAGGGGTAAATAACCTTTTACTAAAATTAATACATTAGATGGAAAAAAATAATAGTTAGAAAACTTTGGTATTTAAGACAATTCCCAATAAGTTTATTATCCCAGGCACTAGTAGAACTCATATCCTTGAAGGATAATGATTATTTCCATATTTTTTTTATTCTCTCCTGTAGTCTCTTCTTATTATATGAATGGCCAATATTAAGTTTTAAATTTTGATGTTTTGACAATCAAATTAGTTTTTTTTTTCACTTTATTTATAATTAAACCAACTTTTTTAATTAGATTTAAAAAATAAAGAGAGAATAAGAGAGAAAAAGTAAAGAGAGGATTCAGATTCATTATTGGAAGCTACAATTTTTTTCGCTACTAGTCTTGAGAGCTTTCAACGTCTCTATTTTTTAAGAATTATACAACCTCTTTTTATTCTTTATTTATTTATTTTTTGGGAAAGAAATGCATTTCATTCAAATACTAATAATGGTCAATAATACAATGCCATGAAGGCGTAAATATACGACCACATCTAGCTTAAGTGTAATATATAGAATAATATCTAAGATTCAAGCATAAATATGGTCTCTACAAATAAAATGCAAATATAAACCTAAACACAAATATATACCTACAGACACTATAAATTTCTTATAATCAAAAGGAGAGAAAAATTTCACCCATTAGAATTAATTAAGCCTTAGAAGAATTTTACAGAACTAACCTAGCTCACCTCAACTAATGCAAGTGAAACCACTTCCAATCGATAAAAGAAAATCTTTATGTCCGATAATACAAAAAAAATAAAACACAACACAATATTAAAAACAAAACACAAATAACCAATAAAATCATAAGAACTCAACAACAAAAACCACCTCTCTTAGAATAATTCTCAAAAGGCTTCTAAATAAACTCTCGTTCAAAGCAATCGTTTACTCGTCTAAGCCATTGAACTACTAGAACCTTTTATCGACTCCAATAGAGGCATATCATCCCGATACAAATACTGACATAATTTCGATAAAAAAACTGAAATAACATCTTCGGCACCGGGAAAATCATAAAGAATAGCAGATATACAATATCCAACCACAAAAAATACAAATAAATCCCCCCAAAAAAATGGAAATGCAATGAAAATGAATAAAGAGGAAAAGAAAACAGAAAATAAAAGGAAAATACATAAAATAAAAGACAGAAAATATGACACCGGCCGAAGCGGGAAGCTCCCTGCTCGGCCTGAAAATTAATGTTTGACTTTTGGGGTGGCTGATCGAGCGCGATGGCTGCTGACTACTGTCGATTAGTGCTTCAACTGTATTCCGGCAAGGACTACTAGAAACAGTTAGATGATGAGCGAAGCTTTGAGGTCGGTGAGAGCGGGGGTGGTGGAGGTGAGACCTTAAGCGCGGTGGTGTGACCAGGGAACAACGAAGTCGCCTGCCCTTCCTCACAATCACAATAGTGGCTGGGGTACTAGGTGGCCAAACTCGAAGCCAGCAGCGGCGGGAGGAAGGTTATGTGACGGCTGAGGTATTTAGATACTTATTTAATGAGACGGGAGGAAGGTTATGTGACGGCTGGGTTAAAGTTTTGATGGTCAAATTGACTTCTTGTTGCAAGTATTGGATTTTTCTTTTTAAAAAAATTTAGATACTTATTTAATTCTTTCGGTTAATGAGAAACCCATTGAGGCCCTCAAAACTTTTTAAGAATTATACAACCTTCTTTCTGTTTCCCTGCAGATGTTGTGCATTGGAGATTCCGAGTCTAGAGCAGCTTTTTGTTTGTTACAAAGCTTGCATTTGGAAAGGTCCGATAGGCCGGCCATGGAACATCATCGGAATATCAGAACTTCTGAAGCATGAATATAAATATATTAAATGTCCCATCTTGCCGTTGGGGGTGGCAATCTAATTTTAAATTTGTTTAATTGAGTCCAATTAAATAGATTGGAGTTTAGAAAAATATATAAAATTATGCAGTAAAACTACAAAATTATACGGTATTAATTTATGTTAAGCAAATTAAAGGAATATTTATTTATGATTCATTTAACAAACGATTTGAATAATCCACCAACTTTTAACCTAAGATTTGTCAAGTATTCGATTTGCAACCCCTAAATTTTTGTTGTTGATGCCTCTCAGGCCTCAGGCTCATGGTTGCAATTAAGTCTAAACAGAATGAAGCTAAAGGCTTAGCCAAATAGTCTACATAATTTAAGCATTCACAATTTGGATTTACACTTTAATGCCTGCCACTGCCAGCTCCGCAGGTTAGAATAGAACAGCAATTTTACCCGGTGAAATGATATGAGTGAACTGGAGAATCTCACTCGGACATTGCAATTTGACAACCATCAAGCAGAATTTCAAGCTCTATATGCCATAACCACTGATTCCACTATGATTTACTCTGGCCAAACTAATCTCTTGAGCTCCCATTTTCACTTCACCCCAAATCAGAGATGCAGTTGTTGCGTCCAAGCTCGGTATCCTATTCTTCCCTCCAACTGGAGATCCTTCCAGTGTCAATCCTCCCGAACTCTCATGTGAAGTTAAACAGCTTTCAGTTGAACAATCAGCTCTCTGAGGATGGGGATTGGGCAGCACTTCTTCTGGGCATTGCACTTCGATTACCTCAACAGATTGTGAGGTATAAAAGCCAAGTGAGTCAAGAATGTAACTTCTTGGCATTTTAGTCCCTAATCCCTTACATTTTTCGCTGTCTGCATCAACAACTGTACCTCCAAGAATTTGATCAGTAAGTATTTTACAAGCTCTCTCAAGCATGGCTAAGTATCTTTGTTGTGCATTCTGGCGAATTTGCAAGTGCTTCTCAGCCTATTTAAAAAAAACAAAATGTTAGAAATGAGCTATCTGGACTGTAGACTTGAACCTGTTAAGTACGAAGAAAATCTAACAGAATGAACTTGATCTGAAGCCTAATATGAATAAGTTATAACTCAAGCAGAATGGTTTCATACACTCACTGCTGGTGTCTATTATCCAAGAGCTCCAAAGACAATAAAATTCTGGTATTAAGACATACACAAATTCCACTTTTCAAAAAAGAAGAAACATACCTCAACTTGCAGATGCAACTTACTTTGCACTTCCATTTGCACTCTTAAAGCCTCCTTGACTTCATAATTCCTGAACATAACATTCATTATCTTAAATGATTTAGTAACATCAAACATTTTGGGTTTACTAGATACAAGGCAGGTATCACCAGAGCCTATGAATGAAGCATATATACTCTTACTCATTCATGTCCGAAGCTGGAAAGTTTGGAGGAGAATTATCATTAGCAGGGCTTTCTGTAAGATATGAAGCTGATATTCATCAGAAAAAGGAAAAGCAAAAGAAGTTAGGTTTAAATATAAATTTCTTCTAACAGGATTCTCCAAAACGAATGATAGTCAAACAGATAGTCATTCAAATAAAATCAGTTTGCGGTATATAGCTTCATTCATGTTTAACAACAGAAATGCATTTTCCTGGAGAAAAAGGAAAGACTAAAGAGTACTAACTCAACTAAAGGAAACAAGCCAACATCAACATCTGAATTTTGTAGCAAAATTCTGGGAAGCTATGGTATAAACTTGTACAGAGCAAATAAGGAAAACCAACCATCTTTGGGCGAGTCACCCATTTCCCTTCCCGATTGCTTACCTAGCCTGTATTTCTGTAGCACAGCAAAAATCATCATAAGTTATCAATTAGAGCTTCACATAAGCCCTAAACTCCAGCAGATCAACTTTGCTGACATAAAAAAGATAGTTCAATTATTTAAAAAAACAAAAAAATAACCTGGAGATGACTCTTCAAGTGAAAGAGAGTCAGTCCCTTCACATTCATAGTCCGCATGATAGCCTTTGGTGTAGCCTCTGCAAATAAACACACAAGAGCTTGCCAATAACATAATGACAAGGACGCTCAAGAAAATGCCAAAAATTATCAGCAAACATCCAAATATATAAAACATTCAATGTATGACGAGCGTGCTGGCGTTGATCCATGATCTAACAAAGTACAAAGATACGGTCGTGAAAGGTGAATATTTTATTATAATGCTCAGCACCTTGAGGAGCCGATGGTAACACATCTATTCTGTTTTAAGGTAATTAGGAAATTAAGTAAAGAGCAGAGCAGATAGAGGTAGGCTAAGTTCACAGAATTGAAAGCAAAGCATGACGGTCAAAAGATTGACAGAAAAAATATTAATGTAAAACAAGTAGAGACGAGAGAGGAGGGGATGAGAACACACTGGAAGGACCGCCTAGTTGAGTGACGGCGTCAACGAACCGATCGTGAAGGTCGGCGGTCCAACGGAGGCGAGGCTTTGGATCAGATGTCATGACCACGCACGGCTCTATTCCGACTCCGTGATTCTGATGATAATGATAACTGTTTCTGTTTATTATTTCTTCTCTTTGAATCATTCTCGCTTCGCCTGTGTTTAAAGTGAAATGCAGATGCTTCTTCACTTAGGGCTCGTTCAATCGTTCGTCGTTCACTCTTGACTGAGACTCTGTGAACTTATTGATGAGAAATTTTACACTACCTAACACTGGAGTATGGAAAATGCAATTACCAAAATACCCTTAAGAAACGAAAGAACTCCCACCGATATTTTTTTAATATACGTAATGAGCGAACGTTGTGATTTCTGAAGTTTCTGCCCCTCCCGCCAACGCCCTGCATCGATCGCTGCAGAGAAAAGGGTTGAATAGGAATCCTAGCCAGAAGAATGGAGAAGATGGAATCGGAAGAAATTGAAATACTAAGAGGTGGGCCTATTTACATTGGTAATATGGTGAGTCCTCTCACTAGGGTTCCTGATTTCGAGGGTTCAGTTCTCCGGGAGCTTGAGGAATTGGAGGATGAATTGTGTATGGACTCGTCTCAATTCTACGACGACGATCTTTCGTGCGTTTTCTTCTGCTTCTAAATTTTCTTTGGAATATCAAATATCGTTTCCGATTTGGCTTCTTTTATTTAATAATCACTTTCATTCAGGGTCGATGAGCTTAGGGTTTATGCAGAAGACGAGTTAATGGATATGGCCTTGAAGGAAACTTTTACGGTATAACCATTGCCTGCTTCTCTGTTCGTTCGAATTACGCTTTTCGTTATGCCTTAATTACAAAAGTAGCAGCTATGATGCTAGTGCCCTTGGGTTGCTTTTGTACAACACTTTCTAAGAATCTATAATGTGTTTTTCTCTTTAAAATATTTCACATTCTTTTTGAGTTTTTCATTTGTTTAGGGCAAGCACTTTTAATAATACACACACACAAACTAAGATCTTTTAAATATTTCAAACCAATTTTTGCTGTGTCAATTGCCAGAAGTAGTCTCCATCATTCCATAACTTGTTTGCCCATAAATAATGTTCGCTACAGAAACCATTGCGGGATGAAGGGAATGCTGAAAATTCATCACAGCCTTTAGAAGAGCACTCCAGTGCAGGGTAAGTGATATGTGGAATTTCATTTACTTTATGAGTTAATTTTTGTGTCTCAACCTACTGTTTCATATGGAAACATTAATTTAATGCAGGGTTGTTATGCTACCTCATATTAGCCATAAGAATGCTAAAATTCAACTGCTGTAGGCTACAACACTCACCAGTTCATTCTTTCATAAATACAAAGAAAGTAGGTTTTTATGCTCACCTGATTGAAATTGGAAATTTTGATCTAATGAATTTGTTTCTGTTTTCAGGACGATTTTTATGAATGTTCTATTTTCTACTCTAGTAAAGTCCACATTCACATATTTTTGTATGTGCACTATATTAGCATTTTTATCAAATTTTATACATGAAGCACAAATAATCTGTGTCCATTTTTGATACTTGTTTGCATAGTAATCTCGATTATTATATTGGTCTTTTAACTTTTATCTTATTTTTAATATATTAACTTTATTGATTGTACATCCAGGAGAAATTTAGAAAGATCAGGAAAACGAGAGAATAGAAAGAGCTCAATGAAGAAGAAGAAGAAGAAGAAGAAGAAGAAGAAGAAGGCAAATCATCTGACTATAGTATGCGACCTATCCTATCTCTTGCTGCAAGTGTTTTTTCAGTTGAGATTGGTGTACATCTAGTGTGCGGTATCTTTGAACCTGGAAAAGCTTTTAAATATCTTGTATTGTATTATTGTTTACTTCTGACTTGGTTTCATAATTGAAGATAGTGCTTCTTATGCTGCTAGACTATATTGTCGGGTGCTCCAGCTTTGTTTGAATGTTAGTTTTTATTTAAACGTTGAGTTAAAGTGGTTAAGTCTTTTAGATTTTTCCTATCTGTAAAGACTAACTGTGAAATGGGTTCCCATAATTGTTTTAATGTAAAATTAAATATTTACTTGTCTCTGTTTGTATGTTTACGGAAATAGTTTGCAGTCATATTTGTGGTAGTAACATAACAATTCTAGATATTGGCACTGCAGTTCTACTATCCTTTTCAATTGACTTATCACTCTTGCATGTTCAGGATAATTTTATTGCCAAGGCAGAGCAGCTTTCCACTATAAAACTGATAAAACAAAAGCAAGATGAAGACAAAGCTGCAGCAAGACTTCATTCATTCAAGTTTGTGTCACGACATGTGTATGTAATTCATTTTTTGAGAAATCTATTCTAAATTTGTGCTTATTATTTTGTGTTTTTCTTATGCAGTTCTAGTTGCAAATTTAATGAATGTGCTGTTCCATTCTCAGACAAAACCGAAAGGATGAAATCGCTTAGGTCTAATAATTCTGCAAAGGTTTGCTCCAAACATATCAGTATGAAGTTTTGTTGCAAATGCTTCATTTCAACTGATCTTAAAGACTGTTTTAAGCTATTTTAAGAATTTATTTCTAGTATAGTAATATTTATATAGTCACACTTGAGCCTCTTCTTTGCTAAATTGTATTGACATGGTGATTCTTTTTCTGCTTCTTCATCTTTTCTTGAACAGTGGCTAAAGGCATTAGACACTCAGAAACATGTAGCTGTGATGAATCCAGAAATAGTTCTTTCTGTTGAGATTTACCATAACGAACGAAAATGGGTAAAGGTATAAACTCCACCTCTGTTGCATTTTGGTAAAAGAACTGGATCTTGGAATTTTCAGGGGTTAATGGGATCTGTTCGGTTAAGTATGATTGTAACTGATTTACTTAGGTATCATTTGTGTTTTTGTCGAAAATCTGAATAGATCTGAATTTGGCTGAAGTCTGAATACAAATATATGAATGACATGTTTGTTTTTATTTTTTAATATATGAATATAGACATGTTTGTTTTTATTTTTTAATATATGAATATAAATGGCATCTTGTTTATTTTTATAAATAAAAAAATCTTAAACATGGTTATTTGACATTTATGTACTTGTAAGTCAAAACGATAAAAGGATTTAGGTTTTATAATTTAGGAATTAAATATACTTAATAGAGATATTTTTTGGAATAATATTTACTTTCCATTCAGATAAAAGTCACAAAAGTTCACTTTTTCTATTCAAATGTAAATGTCTGAAAATTATAAATAAGTTTAAAAAAAAAAACAAATTGAAAAAAAAGTTTGAAATTAATAAAATTTCAGATTTCAGATGTTTAACAAACAACCACTATTAAATCAATTGAGAGCAATAATCATACTTAACCTAACGGATCCCATTAATTTGGAGTCTCTAGTTTGATCCGAATTCCCTTGCTACTTCATCCATTAATCAGGAATGCAATTATGCAAACCAATCAGCTTTACTGTTAGAATAACATAAAGGAATGGGGAATTGTAAATGGTTTTCTTCCTATAATAGAGAAGACGCAAAGAAGTACAGAAATGTCTTTTGTTGTTGCTCTTGCCTGATCTTTTATTCTCCCCTTTCTCTATTTGCTGTTACTGATATGTTCTTAAATTTTTTGTAGACCCAGGAGTTCCTGGTGCTAGGACGACAAATGTTGACTGAACTTAGGGATACAATTTGTTGCCTGACAGACCAAGTGATGCAAAAGGCTGGACAGTATGATCCCTCTGGATATTTTCTAATAGAGGTATGGATTCGCCTTACCACTTGGTATTCATGAAGAACAGTTTTTAACATGGTCTAATACAATGTTGAATCTCTGCAGGATGTATTTTACAATGATTTGAGGCATCCCTCTGCAATAGATTACAGCGAACCAATATTTAACTGGCTCAGAAACTCTAAGAACGAAGCCCTTAAAAAATGGGAATGCATAATAAATGGTGAGTTACAACAAAAGCAAAAGGCGATTCTTGGTTGTGTATCAACCTCACATTTGCCTCACTTCAAAGCTGTAGACATGCACAAGGCACGGTTTTGTGATGTACGATTTCGACTTGGTGCAGGATATCTCTACTGTCATCAGGTACAGTTTTCTCTTGCCAAATTTTTGCTTCATTTACATCTACCCTGGGAAATATGGATTTATGGCGTGCTATTGCATTCTTACTACTGTACTTGACCACTGGGTGCAAATAGCATGTCCTCACTTCATGGCTTAAATGTTTTGAAGTGTATTGTGCAAAAAGTTTGACTATCTCATAATCTAATAGTTTTTAAGTGTGTTGTGCAAATCTCTGTCATGAATAAATTACTATATGTGAAATCTTCCCCCCACCCCCTTCTTTTTTAACGCAGTTCTTTCAAATGTAATTTGTTTGGAAATCATTTACTGCAGGGAGACTGCAAGCACACAATAGTGATTAGAGACATGAGGTTGATTCATCCCGAAGACGTGCATAGTCGAGCTGCCTATCCAATAGTCACATTTCAACTGAAACAACGTTCACAGAAATGCAATGTTTGTAAGATTTACATGGCAACCAAGGTATCTGTGGATGACAAATGGGCCCAGGACAATCCTTGTTATTTTTGCGACTACTGTTATTCTCTTCTACATTCCAAGGATGGTCCTTTAATTGGATGACAGCTTCCCCAGTGTATGATGATTGTTTGCAGGATTAATTTCTCTCAAACAAACACTGCTAGTTTACTCGTGTAAATTAGCCCAAATATGGAAACAATAAGATCAATTGTAAATCTGAGTCGTAGTTGGAGTATATATAAAAAGAGAGGTAGAAAACAACTGTTCATCAAACCTTTGCGGCTTTTATTGTAATTAAGAGTTGCTTTTCAGAATGGCATTAAATTTACAGTTTGTATAAAACACCACTACAGACGAGATTTGTTCAACCAATCCAATGAAAGAGGACAAAGGTCTCAATGTCTTACATCAATTCAAGCACTCAACGAAATAACGAGCACCGCCGCAAACCAGATAGACGAGCGAGCTTCTTGAAGCCTCTAGATTTGAGAAATTCAACAGATGCCATGCTCAAGTCGAATTTGGTTGGTGGGTTTTGGTTCTCATTTCTCTGGACCATTAACACCAGCACCATATTACAGGCATTTTTGAGTAATAACTGAACTTACACCATGAATTGCTGTATTTTGTAGCAGTTGATTCTAAATGCAACCAAAAGAATATTTGAATTGATATGTGCACGACATTATAGCACTTTGGGAAGGAGTGACTCACAAATGAAATCCAGAAGATCTAATTAACGATTCAGGCTGTGGTCCAACTAACTAGAGTTCTGTTTTCGCAGTGGATTTGGTCCTAATGGCCAAAATTTCTGCGCAGAAGAAGGGTTGGAAATATGTATTTTCTAGGGACTAGGGGTTGGTTGGTTGGTCGGTTCCAGATTTTAAAGCCTGTAACCATGCAAATGTTTAGCCCATCTTCTAGCCATGTAAGGGTCATGGTAATCCCAACTTTCAACACTGCTAGTCCTGCCACCAATAATGCTCACATCAGTCCCTGAGACAGGTTCTAAGCTTTCGTCGCTTGCTTCCCTCTTATCTTCTTCTATATTCACAATAGTTTCCCCTGTTCTTATGCATTCATCAATTCCACCGTCAACATAGCTATATTCAACACATACATCCTCACACTCACCCAAGTCCAGTAATATTCTTCTCTCTTCACCACCTCTTAGCTCTCCAAGCCTTATGATCCTGGCTTCCTCTCCAATTCTCAACTGGATTTCTCTAACATTTCCACCCAACAGTCTTGCAAGAAACTCCTCGAATTCCTGCATGACAAACCCGTTAGAAGTGCCAAAGCCAAATCCCAAATGAAATCTATGGACTGGGAAAGGCACTTGCAAGTTGATGGCATGGTATGTTCTTGTAGGAGTATCGGATAGATGTAAGATACAGGACTGCGGATTCTTGTGTGCTCGATCTTCTAGTATCTTTATCCCTTTCTTGAGGCCTTCAATTGGATCTGCTTGCCCCATATAGAATAGACGATCAATGACTTGTAAGGCCGTTCTCTTCCCATAGGATGTCATGCGCTTCAGGGGGAAGACACGTGCTGCAGCAGATGAATAGGTTACAATTGCCAGACGGTCAATAGGTCTGAGGGAGAATACCACTAATGCCATGGATTGCTTGAGAAGCCTCAGGTGAGGCCCATTAGGGCTTGCCACCAATACCAAGTCAGTTGCTGGTTGATGTGCCAGTTTAACTGAGAGACAGGCAGCTCTCCTATTTGAGGAGGCACGCGCATAAGAAGGTGTTTGTCCAGTTGGTGTTTGAAATAATAATGATGATGATGATGATGAGCTGGTAGAGTAATTATGATGGTGAAGATGGTGTGGAGTGTGTCCATTCCCACTCGTATGCAGAGATGAATGTGCACGTGGATTGTGTTGAAAGCCACAGGAATAACTTAATACCGTTGGTGGGACCGGTGTTAGAGAGAAATCAAGTTGAGGATGATTGGTTGAGTGGTCAGTCTCAATAGGGTCATCATCATCATAACGTGCTGAGCGCAGGAAGGAGCGCCTGTGGACCCTGAAAGTGGCTATGGAGTCATCAAGAATCCGAAAAACGGGGTCATTTTGGTTGCAAGAGATGGAACAAGATGGAGGGTAAAGGTTGCGGGGCAGCTGGGTCCAATGAGCACGGCAAATGGGGCAGGTGACGCTACCATGTCGAACATTGGAAGAGATGCAGGCAAAGTGGAATGCATGAGAGCACTGAGCAGTGAATATAGCTTGCCCAGGGCTGCCGCCTGAGCTGTAACTCAAAGCTTCTAGACATATTGCGCACAAGTTCTGCCAGAAAGCAAATAAAAAGCACTGAATCATATATATATATTTATATGTATGTATATATCATCACACATATCGAATGGTCTACTCCACATGCTGCAACACCTCGAAAGGGAAAAGATTTCAAAGTGATGAAAACAAAAATGGGCATTGTCAAAAGAATTGTATGCGAGGGTGAATGGACGCAAGGGAATATGGTTACAAAGGCAAGCAAAATTATTGAAAAAATAGAAGAGAGTTGATAGAAATAATGTGAGCAAAATGGGTGCTAGCAGTAGCAAGATATGGGACCGGAGGAAAAACAAAACAGTTAATGGTATGGAGGAGTGTCAAATGCTAAGACCGGAAGCAGCATTGCTTATGCCCCACATTGACATTGTCATGTATTGTGGATTTGAAGTATGATTAACTATGAATGTTGTGTTGGTTTGAATATGGGACCATTTTTTTTTTTCTTCTCTTTTCTAATGAACATGGTGGTTACAGGTTTTGATGAGAAAAGAAAAAAAAAAAAAAGAGTAAATGGGCAATCCTCGTCTTATGTGAAATCCCTTTTTTTAAAGAAAAAAAAATTGTGGGGAATGATAGATAATGAAGGAAAGGGGACACAAATACAGAAAGAAACATGAGGTCTGGTCAAATCAAATTTGAACGCCATAGGATTCCTAAAGTAAAGGCAAATGAAATGGTCTATCCTCTACTAATTATTATTTTTCATGATTTTTTTTTAAATTTTTTGGTGCTTTTTAATTCAATTAGTTGCAGTAGTTGCCGTGAAAGTGAAGGTTACTGTAAGGGAGGGGGGTATGAGATGAGGTGTCAACAAACGGCATCTAAAGCAAAGCAATTTGGTAAATTTGATTAACGGAAGGAATGCGAAACAAGGAAATTGAAAGTTTGAAGGAATACCTTGGCGTTGGCGGTTGCTGCTTCTTCTGAGAAATTGAAATTATTTGCCGGGGAACCCGAGATCTGTCGATTTACATTTACACAGCATCAGAATTCGGAGCTCTCTCCTTTCTAAAATTTGTGGAATAACAACTAACAGCGAACAAGAGCTCTCTTCTTTAATTTAATTATTTCTCCAAATTAGAAAAGAAAAATCTGAGCAAGAACGGAATTGGAGAATGAGAAAGACTTACGAGTACTGGAGGAGGAGGAGGAGGGGGGCAGCGCCTGGTGAAGGAGCCACATGCAGCAACCACCATTTTTCTAGCTGCTTTCCTCAGCTTTGACGCCCCCATTTTTGGTGGTTTTCTTCTGCTTCTTTCGAGTTCTAACTTGCTTTTCAGGCTTAATTAAGCTTTGTTTGTTAATGACTTGAGATATACTGATTCGGAGCCCTGGAAATAACAATAAAACTTTAGACCTCAAAAAGAGAAAGAGAGAATGAGCGAGTGAGGATTTGGATTTCTGAGGAATGGGCAGACAGACACAGAGCTCTGCCAGTTCTGCAAAATATGTCTGTTCACCTCCTCCCACTCCCACTCTCACTCTCCCAGCGTTACTTTTTCCCTTCCTTAATCCTTCTTATGTTATGTTCTTCCATTATGCTCACTTTAAAATCATACAGCACAACACAACTTAACTTATACGTACAACAATGAACAATAATACTCAATTGCCTTTACCTTATGCCCTGTCTCGGTAATAAGTAACTATATATCTATATGTAGTGGAGTAGAATACTTCTTTTAACTTGTTTTGCCATTAAAACATAATCAATGAAACTGCTTTAATTTGCTTTTAGTTGAGCGCTATCTATGACTATGACTATGACTATGACTATGACTATGACTATGACCATGACTATGACTAGGAAAGTGAAACTTGTAGTTACGTTCCCACTCTCATTTTCAGTCAGTCATTCCGCTTTTTCAAATTTCTTCTGTTTTTCTTTTCTATTTTCGTCTTTTTGCTGCTTGCTAAATTATCTGTATGCTTTAGCACTCACCCACCTGAGTGGAATACATCTTTTTCTTCTTCTTCTCATGATAGAAATTTATTTAGACTCCCATCATAAATGTTTTATTGATTTAAATAATCTCAATAAATGTTTTATGTAAATGTCTCTAGTACAGCTACGGCGTTCGGTGCACAAACATTTCTTTCTTTATCTTTAGAGTACGTTCGTTTGTTTGACTTTGACCACTAACTTAGTTTTGCCATTAATTAAAAAAAAAAAGCATCTTACAAATATTGATTGGCCTTGCACTTAACTCTTTTTGGTTCTAAATATTTGATTCGGGATACGTACATATCTTAGCCTTAGGAATTAGGATCACCTCCAATTAAAATCACCCGGTAGTCAGGACAGTTACTTTTAACCCATTTAAATGTGAAAGAAATGATTAAACTTATTTTGCTTCGAGTGTGTTCCAATCTCTAGATTGGATTAAAAGCCCTATGGTATGGTAGTGATTACAATGATGGTAAAAATTCAAGCTTGGACTTGAGACCCAGTTCAGTTACATCAATCGAACCGAGAATTCAAGTTTTTTTTTTTTTTTTCTTTTAAATTAAGTTGTGGGTGAAGGAAGGAAGGGGGGGGGGGGGGGGGGGTATGGACAGTCTTTAACAATAAATAAAGAAAAATGTAATAAATGAATGGATTGATGAATGAAGTGGTGTAGAGCAGCAGATCACTAAAAGCACAGATTAAACAAGGCAGGGGGTGGCCCGCCCCTGTCCTGTATGATGATATAGAGAAGCATGCAGCAGGGACCATTTTTCAGTTTTCCCACCTCCACCTGGACTGAACCTGATTGATTTGTTTTGAATCACGGGGGTACACAAACTGGTGAGTTAGTAAAGTTCCATCCACTCTCTTTCTGGCTGCTATTAAATTCCTTTTGGAATATATATATATAATAGGAGGAATAGTAGTTGATGCACTTATTTTCTGCCATTGCAATTGAGCTAAGCATTCAGCAACACTTTTACCATTGCTTGTTCTGCCTGCTTTCATATTTACTCTCTCTCTCTCTCTCTCTCTCTCTCTCTCTGTTTGTTGGCAGTAGAGTAGACTATTATTATTAATAATAAGATACAAAATAAACAAGTGAAAAAAAAAAAAAAAAGTGCTAACTAACTGGGACCACTCTGATCTGGGTATAAAGTAGATTATTGTAAAATTAAAGCAACCCAAAAAACAAAAAGTTCAAAGAGTGGGGAAAAAGACCGTTAGATTTGAATTTCAAGTTTTTACAAGATCAAAGTTTATGAATGAAGGACTATATGATATGATATGATATGAAATGATGGCTATGGGGACTTTCCTTCATTCCATTGCATTCCAGATGGCTGACTGATCATTTTCATTTTCATTTACAACTTTCTTTCAGTATGGGTACAAGCTATGGATGTGATTTGTTTGGTTAGTCAACAACACCAAACCTACACCCCCATGCATGTCTTTTGTCTGTATAAAATTAATAATTAATGTAGTCATTATCAACTAAGTCTAACCATACATGTACGTAGATTATTAATTAGAGTGGTTCAGCTAGGCTGAATAATTAAATATAAGACTAAAAGCATCCTACCCTTACTCCCAGGGGTTGGCTGAACCTGAGCTTTTAACGTTAATCAATCTTGACTTGATCCATACCCACCATATAATATTTATATATAATTAAAATTATTGAGATTGATGATTAGATAGACACAACTAACCCTACCTATTAATACATACATACATTATAGCTACCAAGTATGGACAAAATATTCTCATGCACTCACGGTCACGGCAGCAGCAAAATTAAAACTTAAAAGATCATGTCCTCAACAAACCCCACATATATATATATATTGTCAGATTAGGAACAAAGTAACGAGTAATGACCACTTAATTAATTTGTTACAGTGATTTAATCTATATAATATACATCATTCACATGATTTCTTTCTTTGTTTAATTTGGTGATCATCAAATGCAGGAATTATTCAAAATCATCGTAATTACCATTAATGGATGGGATTGTTTAAAACTGAAAGGAAAGGAGAACATTTTCCTAGAAACAAGAAAAGGACTAGTGCGTGCGTATAATAATAATAATATAAAAAAGGGATACCTCAGTATGTATATATATTGACGCCTCGACGGACGGTATTGGACTTTACAGAGTTTAAGAGAAGAATCTCTCATTTAGGCTTTTAGGCTTTAGTGTTTAGTGGCTGGGAAGTGGGAAGTGGGAAGGCTTTCGAGTTCCAACTTCCAATCATTAATCATACACTCTCTTTGCATCACATTAAAAGAAGTAAAAGAGCAAAGTTTGGTGGCGTACTGTTCGCACCCAGACCATCTTCATCGCTAGCCTACAAAGCGGAATTGTGTTTGATTGCTTTCATTTGATTTGACCCAGTCAATTCCATATTTATTTATTTATTTTTTTATTCATAAAAGGGGTAATTTTCCATTCAGTATTCCAACCCTCCCTTTCTTTTTTTCGGTCCAAATTTATATATATATTTTTTATTCAATATCTTCTTTTTGTGTCTGTTGTCTGTTTGATTCAACATTAATTCCTGCTGTAGTAATTGGTTTCTCAGCCTTGGCATCTTCTAATAACATTTGTTAGCCTGTCCCCGTCTTAGTGCCTTCATCTCTTGCCAAGTGCCAACCAATGTCGCAGCAATTAGCAACCCATTAGTATAAAATGGTAAAGATAGCCAATGACACTTAAATTTCACTCCGATTTCCTACCCTTCTCACTTCAAATCTGCTTGATTTCTTCTATGTTCAAAAACAGATTTTATATACATTTTCGCTTGCACCTTTAAGAAACTGATTGCCTAATTAATTTGATTACTTACTTGAATGAAGAGAACATGCACCCTTCCTTAGGTAAGTTGATCTCTTTTTTGGGGCCAATAAAATCAAAACTTTTATCCAAAGAAATATTATATATATATATATATATATATATAGACAAACATGGAATCAGTAATTATGCACACAAAATTAGTCGTAATACGAAGCACAGGTTGTAAACTTTCATGATTTCCAAAAAATGGATCTTCAATCAATCTCTTTAAGCACTACACATCCCATTTCCCGCATTTGCTGTAGCTCTATTAGCATCTCACCTATGTAATCTGCCATTCCAACATCCCCGTTCAACCTACAAGCACCAAGCAATGCCCCTAAAACAGCATGATCACGCTCATGTGGAGGCATTTTGGAAACCACCATCATGGCCTCTTCCACTTGCCCTGCTCGACCTAGGATGTCCACAAAGCAGAAGTAGTGCTCAGCCCTTGGTTTGAAACCATAAGCATGACTCATCAAATTAAAAGGTTTTGACCTTTCTCAACAAGACCCGCATGACTACAAGCTGATAAGACACCCACAAATGTAATTTCATCTGGCTTGATTTTCTGACTTAACCATTCGTGCAAGAAGGGGCAAAACTTGGTAACCGTGACCATGGTTTGAATATGATAATTTCATTGCAGTCCAGGACACCACATCCTTGGCCTCAGGTTTCTCAAATGCAAGCCTAGCAAAATTGACATCCCCAATCCTAGAATACATAGTGACAAGTGCATTTGTCAGCGAGGTCTCTTGCTCAAACCCAAGACGAATTGCCAGTGCATGACCCAGCATGATCACTAGCATGCCTTCACGTGAGGTCAATACATTAGTAATCGTAGTCTCATTGGGCATAAATCTAGATCGAAGCATGAGTTTTAATAGCTTCAAAGCTGCACCTTCCAGTCCATTTCTTGCATACCCCGTCGATCATTGCATTCCAAGTCACAACATTCCTTTGTGGCATCAAGTTGAAAAGCTCACTAGCTTGAGCCATGACTCCTGCATCAGCATATGCAGTGATCATTGCGTTCCATGCAACTATGTCTTTATTAGGCATCTGATCAAAGTGCTCCCGGGCAAGTATTGTCATGGCATTTCGTGCCAAACCTGTACACATAGTTGCCCAAGAAACCACATCCTTTTAGCATTTAGACACCCAGAAATCATAGTGTTCCATGAATATAGGTTCGTCTGAGGCATTTCAAGGAAGAGGTTAAAGGCTTCATAGATTTGATAATTGTCAACATAAGCCTTGATCATGGCCGTCCAAGCAACGACATTTCTTTCAGGCATCTGGTAAAAAATATTACGAGCTTGGTCAATTAAACCATTATGAGCATCACCCAAAACCACAGTTGTCCAAGACACGATATTTTTCAGTTTCAAAGGCATTCGATCAAAAAGCCTACGACCTTCATCAACCTCTCTGGCTTTAAAATACCCAGAAATCAAACTGGTCCATGAGTATACGTTCCTCGCCGCCGTTTCATCAAATACTTTCCGCGCTTCATGAACTCGGCCAGCTTTCACATATCCGTCGATCACTGTAGATTCAGCAACAATGTTTCTGGCCCGAAAGAGGGCTTCGGCTTTGCGCAAAATCGTGGTTTTTCAAAAAGACAGTTATCATGGAAGCATAGGAAACAGGGTCTGGTTGAGACATTTCATCCAACAACTTTCTTGCTTCTTTGACTTTGCCAGTGCGGCCGAGTTAACTCATCTTGATATTGATATTGCAGTTGTTTACATCCCAACCAATTGAAATCGTGTTTCATTTTCCAATTGCTCCCAAGTTTTGTTTTGCATAAGAATGAGATGATAAATGTAACGAAAAGTTTAAACGTGCGAGACATAGAAATGGACATGTGGCGGGAAGCTTCAAGTAGTAGTAATAGCGAGAGAGACGAGAGAGTATTAACATGTATGGTGGTGTGGTAAAAACCAATTGCGTCCTACTACTTATATAATTATATAACTATGATTGATTATTGTATCCCATTTTTCAGTCCATCATCATTACATTCATCAAGCAAACCATCAAACTATTCCTGAGAATCTTCCAGAAATTAGTCGATTTAAAGAGCTCTAACATTACAAATTCTTAGGTTCAAGACAAGTAATAAAACGCTGGAGAATGCAACAGCTTTAAGTTCAGGTATGTATTGCTATTGCATGCCGAAATGCCCTTCTCACTTTAAGGAGAGAAAGCAATCAAATATATACAACGTCCTTAATGATTCTGCACAAAACTGGAGAATCAGTAATCAGCATCAAGAGGGATTGATTCTCTATTACGCAACTAAATCTACCTCTTCACTTTCGGGGACTATTATGTCAAGCCTCATCATAGGCTTGTATTGTTCAGGAACCTGTGCACCTGCCTGCATGCACATTTCAACCACAGCAGGTGCCTTCCCATAATACCTCTTCAGTGCACTCCTCAATGGAGGTCCCTTTGGGTCTTGAACATGCCACACATAATTTGGTGGGAATACTTCATCTACAACCGCATCCTGCCAACCATGCTTCCCATCTCTCCATTGGTGCTTAAATGCACCACACAGCTTAACATTGTGACCCCATGGTCCAACATGGACCTCTGGGCAGTAACCACATGCTTTCACAGAATATTTCCGCATCAACTTTGTCACGCCTGATCTTACTACTTTATATGCATCCATTGTCTCTTGAGCTACCCTGGGAACATCTGTCAATGAAGGTGGAAATTGCCCGCAGGCACCATCTGTGTCGAGATCAGAAAGTGCAGAAGAACCTCTAGAACGCCGTGGCCTTGGCTCCTCAACAAATCCACCACGGTCAATAACTTTCTTTCCAAGCATACGGATAGGTTTGGCCCTTCTCCGTGAAGGGTATTCTGGTATGTCTACACCGGCTTGGATGCATAGCTCCACAACAGCCGGAATCCTGTCATAGTCAAATCGAGACTCATGTTTAATGCGACGACCGAAGGGGTCATACAGGTGGTATGACTCAACAGGGAGAAGTATGTCATTGATAGAACCCCTGACCCATGAGTGAAAGCTTCGGCGCTTGGCAGCAGTTGCACCTCGGCAGTTTTGAATACTGTGACCACTGTGTGCCACATGAATCTCCGAGCACTCACTGCATCAAGGCAGAGCCATTAAATTTCAAAGACATCGGTCAAACCTATAACTTACTCGCCATAGAACTAAATGGTACATAATCTTCAAATCAACTTACCTACAACCATATACAGGAATAACATGCAAGAGCTGTGCAAGGCCTTTGATCAGAAGTTTCCATGCATCTATTACTTCATAAGCAACATGGATCAGATCAGGAACAAGTATTCCATTTTTTGGAGGCTCCAGAGGCTTCTCTATACCCATTTCTGCAAGTTTTTTGTCCTTCTTTGCAACCTGCCTTATCTTCTCTATCGGAATGGGATAAGGCTTCTTCTTCTTCTTGGGTAGTACAGGAGGAAGATCCACATTTTGAGGACATTCTTTTTGTTTTTTGAAGGACAACTCTTGGCGGGTTCTATTACTGGCACAGAGGAAGGTCCTGGAACTTGTTGACTCAGCATTCTGAAGGCTTTTAGACCCAAACTGTAAGTGGAATGAAAACCCAACTATGATTTTCAAAACAACAACTATCAACAAAGACTGTTGTCAATAGATTTTTATTTTTTTTTATTTTTGATATGGAATGTTGTCAATAACTTGAATAGTTGTAAGAGGCAGAAATTCAAGTTGGGTTGGGCTGGGCTGGTAGCCGCACCACTCCCCTCCCTCCACTTGTGGTTGAACATAATATTCTACACATATTCATAAATTCAATGAAAAAGTTTCCAACAAGATCATGGAAAGATTTTTTACAGACATCTTCAGAGATTTACTTCCAAAACGATACAGGAATACAATCATAAACACAACAGAAAGGATATAACATAGGGAATATTTAACCTTCAGCAGGAGATTGTGTGGGCTTATAGTTGACAGTTGAGGACTCTTAAACTCCATAGGTCCTTTCTGAACACCTGTGAATTAAAGCAACACCAAAACATATTTGGTGTTATGTCAACAAATATTCTACATAACAAGTGTAAATTTTTTGCAAATGTTAGTAGTGTTCATTAAATTATCACTCTGGAAGTTAAACATTACTAGTTAACTAACATCATTTGTGTAAGTATTTATATTTTTCTCAGAATTAACGTTATAACCTTTGACAATAACATCAATTAATCAAAAGAAGAAAGAGAAACAGAGAAAGAACTTTACCCCTTTGAGATGGATTTGAATTCCATAAAGAAGATGTGACTTGTGGTGCTGTCTGAAGCATTTCATCCAGCGTTGTTCACACACTTGCTTACAAGAAATTACAATACTGCATGCAAATTTCAGAAACCAAAGGATTAGATTGCATTTGTATTTGACTTGAATAGTTAGTGCTTTGTAATGGTGCTGATGTGCCCTTTGAGTGACTTGAGTCGAAGCAGCAATGAAGTTGAAGCAGAACGATTAAAAGAGCAATTTTCCTTTTTTAATAAAAAGGATATAGTTGTTAAAAAGTTAAGACAACAATTTTAGGTCTCAATTCTTGCTTCTTCAAGTCTTAAAGAGTATCTTCAATGGCCAATTATATTTGTGGGTATTAACTGGTTCGTTGAGTAATTTTGTCGAACAGATGGGGTGTATATATCTCACACAGATTTGAATGGGAGGTTTAGTTCGTTTGGTGGCGTCTTGTGGAATGGGTCAAGATTGGGGTTAAGGAGACTTACTGGGTTTATTCTGATGAGATGGGCTGTTAGAGATGCATTGACTCAGCTTCTGGGATTGTGGTTTTTTGGTGAAATTGAGGATCAGTACTCGTTTTTTAAGCTCTTTGTGAGATTAAAGTTGATGCCATTTTCAATTATGTCGCCGTGGATTCGGGGGTTTGAAAAAGAGGTTTCGTGGTTTTTGTTTACCTGGGTTTTGTTGGATACACTGGTAGCATTTATATTTGCTGTCGATGAGTGGATCGCAATTGTGGATTCAAGGAAGATGGGGAGGGAGATAGTTAAAGAGGGTTGTTATTTGATATCAACAACGATGAATCAGGCTATACAAATTAAATGTCCGGAGGCTATGCTCTGTGGGTCATTTACAAGATGGGCTTTGGCCCACGTGGCTTGGCTAATAATTTTCTTTGTTACAAGGTGTAGGGAGGCTAATTTGGACGGAGAGATTTGGAGGGCTTGGTTGAGAGAAATAGATGATATACTTTGGTAATGTTGAGACAGTTTCACTTACACTCCTGGGCTTCAATTGTAATTAAAGATGGTTAACGGGCCGGGCGACACGTGGTACGGTACGGGCATGGCACGTGTTCGTACAGCACAGCACGGTATTAGCACTTTTCGATGTGGTGCATGGCACAGCACGTAGAGGGGTTGGGCTGGGCTTAGAAATTTAGGTACGTGGGTCTTAAAAGCATAGCACGTTAGAGATGGGCTAAAACACGGCACGATTAGAGATGGGCTAAAACACGGCACGATTAGAGATGGGCTAAAGTACGGCACGTGAAAAAAGCAAGCAATAAGCACGTTTCACTTTTTAATAAAAGTAGATTTAAATTTTATGATTTTACAAATAACTTGAAATTGAATCTTTTAATATATTTTTTTGTTAGCATAAGATTTTTAAATTCATTTAACTCTTATAGCTTAAAAAAACACTCTAATTGTTTTGTGTTTATAATTTATTAAATGAATAGCTAATATCATGATTTTAATAAATAAAATTATAAATATTATGATTTTATAATGTATGTAATAATGTTATTATAAACTATGATTTATGACTTTATATAAGTCTAAGTTAACAATTAAGTTAATCGTTGAGAAAAATTTATTGTTGTTAAGTATAAAAAGAATTATAATACTATAAGATCTAACTTAATAGTTCTCTTATTATTATTAGTTTATTATTATTAAATATGTTCTTGAGTTTCGAATTTTTGGTTTTATTAAACTTGACTAAAGGCACTTGGACTCAAAAAAGTGACATAGAATTATTAAAAAAAACACCAATAACTTAGCATGCCTTCTTAAAAAAATAGAAAGAAAAAAGAAAAAAGTTGTCGTGCTTTTTTTCTTAGGCACGACAAGGCCTAGCCCATGGCACGACTTGCCGGACGTAGAAAAAAAAAATTGGGCACAACACGGCACGGCATGACAAGAAATGCATAGCAGGCATGGCACGGCACGACACGAGCACGAGCATGCATAGGCCTTCCTTTAATAGCCGGCACGGCCCGTTGGTCATATCTAATTTAATGCAAAAACTAACAGTTCTCGTCGTTTTGTGTTGTTGTTTTGCAGTTCCTGTGATTCAGCATTGTGACCAAAGGCGGATCTAGGATTTTAAAGTATCTCAGGCTAAATTTGAAAAAAAGTTATATTGTAAAGTAAACACAAAATCGATGATTTTGCATACCATGTTTAGTTGATAGATACTTTTGTAGTTCGGGTTAGAATGGTCTCATATTTATATATGCCATCCGCACATCTTCACCTTTATCAATAGAATAAGTTTTGATTGAAATGCCAACTTTCTCAAATTCGGCTCTTTGAGAGTTAGGAGAATTTGAAGCATCAATATTGCATTGAGAACATGTTTCATTTGATGATTGACCACTATCTACTTTAGCAAAGAATGAAAGGAGAGTTTTCCTTAGCTTGGATTTATGGGACGTTATAACCTATAAATTATAATAACACGAAATTACATAAGAATTAATAAATTAATTAATAATTACAAGCTTAGTTAGCATGCTTAAATAAATTAAGCAATTAAATTTTGTTCATCTCAATTAACAGCAATGCAAAATTCAAGGAATATTGTTGATAATAAATTAAGAATACTCCAAGATCAAAGCTGTTGGATAAATACAAGACCAATATGTATGAAGCTAAGAATGAACATGAGAGAAAATATGGCAATTCATGTCAAGCAAAAACGCAATTGAAATAGATTGAGATAACTAGACGTTTTAGTCAACTAAATCAACTCAAACTAATAAATTACAAAACTAATCACAAAAAAAAAAGAGCCAATTCAAAATTCAAAATAATATGCAGAGCAAATTAATAAAATCTATCACAAAAAAAAAATAATTTATGTAAGTTTTAAAAGCATAGCAGCATATCAGTAGAAAAATGTATAGATCTAGCCAAAAAAATTGGAAGATCAAATTATTAAGGAGATGAACTGATGAAGAATCATGAAGGTGAATTTGGAAATTTTCTTTTTCTTAGCTTTTGGTGGTGCGTCGTTGAAAATGAAGGAAAAGTGATGGCATTTATGTAATTAATGATTTGAGTAACATAATTGAATTTTTTTCCTTTTCCTATACAGCCCACCAACAGATCCGCCCTGACTGTGACTTTGGTATAGTCTCCAGCGATGTGTAGTATGTACTCTATGACAAGACGATATACTACTTGTGTATATGATCCGTGAGAGAGCTTCATGTGTATATTTGTTTCCAATTATTTCCTGGATGCATTGCAATACCTGCTCCTGGATGATGATAGGGGTTGACAATGGTACTGATTTACCTTGCTTCAAGTATTAGTTATTTTGTTATGTTTTTGGTCTAAAATATATATATATATATATATATATATATATATATATATATATATATATATTCCAATCCAAAATTTTAAATTGCGAAAAAATTTTAAAAACGTATAAACCGTGCGGTTTATGAACTTTAAGCCTATTAAACTTCACGGTTTAATAACTTTTTTTAATTTTCCTGCACTTTAATATTTCGGATTGGAACATTTATAATTAACAGGAATAGTGCATAATAAATAATTATTAAATTTGTGAAGAACAAGAATTAATGGTCCCGCAGCCACATCGAAAGAGACAGAGATTGGCATGGAATCGCCGAATATATAGTTTAGGGGCTAACTCCTCCATTGAATAAGTTAACGATGATGAGTGTACATATTTGACAGATAGAGTTGAGAGAAGCAGAAGTGAAGGCGGGATAATGAGCTTGACAATCATCAGCAAGACGAGCAGTGTGATTGGCGTAACCCGGCAAGGTGAAAAATGTCTCAGAATTCAAGTCATTCAAGGCGGATTCAAGGTACTTAACGGCCTTGTTGTAATCTCGTTCACATATTTGGAGATTCTGCAGAATCTCATGCCTGCTATCGCTATCGTTTTTGTGGAGGAGGAGTTCATCAGGTATGCGGTCTCGGGTCCGAACAGCATTCGCATAAGCCAATCCGAATGAAACATAAGCCAGTGTGTACCTATCAGCATCCGGTGTTCTTGGATCGCTGTACAGTGTGTCCACACAGTTTTTGTAGTTCGGTGTTTCCTTGCACACTTTATCAACCATCTCCGTTACTTTTCTATTATTATCTGCAGCACCTCCACTTGGACTTGGAGCAGAACCTGCTGCTGCATATTCGTATTCATTATTGCTGCCCATGGACAATACGGCCACCATCAATGAGAGAACGCAACAAAGCACCAACAACCTGCTCCCCATTACTCTTTTCTTTTTTCGATTTCCGTGGATTGGTTCAAATTTTGTGTGCTTTCTTAATTTACAAGCTAAGCAGATCGACAAAGAAAGATTATATAAGACGGGCCAAATATATCCCATCTTTATGCTGCCAACTTGCCCGCACACGTTTATTTCTACTTTATCATATGGCATTTACATAATGATGTTGATGTCATTATATGTACGTATGATGTATCCAGTTGTTAGTCAATAATATCACTCTATTTCATGGTTTCTAATTAAAATTTGGTAATTATTACCTACATACCTTTTTTTTATAAATAAAAAAACAGGTAACTTTTACCCATACAAGGAAAAATGATCAAAGAATTAAAAGCTCCTCGCTCATACTTGACCCTTGATAAATTAATTTGAATATCATTACTTTGCATCCTACCTATTATATATTTTGATGTTGCTACTAATTAATTAATTAATTAATTAGCAGATATATTACCTAATAATATATCTCAATTGATCCTTCACTAATTTTATAAATGAATATTAATAGCTTTCTTGGTCACATACAATATAACATGCATATATATATATATGTTAATTACGGCTTGCACATACTTCGTATATGCAAAAATGGATCGATTTAGTAACTATCTCAATCAACTAAAAATATGCGTGTGAATCCAATAAAGGGAATTAAAGTAAGGAATAAGTTAAAAAAACATATACAAGTTAAATATATATATATATATATATATATATATATATATATATATATATATATATATATATATATTGTTACGAATTAATTTATATCTCTTTTAACAAGTGTAGGCAAATTAAAATTTTAAAAAATTAGGGTAATTATTTGGTGGCCACCACTTATTAAGTGAAATTTTGTAAACCACTAATTTTTAAGATTGTATCTGTAAACCACCTATTTTTCAAAGAAACATCTCCCACCTACCTTTCCGTTAACTCCGTTAACGGAAACATGACGTCAGCTTGCCATTATAAGGGTAATGTTATCATTTAGTTAAAAAATAAATATTTAATTATATAAACAACATCATTTTTGTTTATAAATAAAAAAATCAAACAATATAAAATCTTATATTTAATTAATTATAAATCATTTTCGTAATTATTGTATTATAGGGGTAAAATAGTCTTTACGCAAAAAACCACTAACGGCAGTTAACTTTTTTAACGGAAAAGTGGTTGGGGGATATTTCTTTAAAAAATAGGTGGTTTACAGATACAATCCTAAAATTTGGTAGTTTACAGAAGTTTCACTTAATAAGTGGTGGCTATCAGATAATTACCCAAAATATTAATTAACCTAAATTAATTATTCTGAAATCATTGTTCATAAATTACTATTCATGTGATCATGTTCATAATCACTATTCATGGTTACTGTTTAGACAATACTGTTCATTAGTTATTGTTCAAAGTTACTGTATCATTACTAATCATAAAATTGTTCATGCTACTGTTTATTCACCCTAAATCTATCAAATATGCCAGAAACAATAAATTGCATAAAGTAAAACACATAGAGGATTTTTACGTGGTTCGATTCAAATTCACACATCTATAAGCCCATGCCCAGATATTAAGTAATTCACTAAATAATAAAAAGATTACAACATATTGGATCTGACACAATTTTAGACTCCTTATTAATATTGTCGCCACCTTGTTGAATCTAACTTAATTGATTGATCTTGCTTAGCAAGTACCACTTGTCTTCAATTGTGTTTGCTGCTTTCTTGAAACCCTCTCAACACAACAAACGACCCTGATGCAACAAAAGTTTTATGTTATATATTCCGTTGATTCTAAAGAATACCGGAATAAAGAAACGAACTAATTTCACGTTGACTCCAAAGAATACCGTGAACCTAGGGGGGTTAAACCCATTGATTCTGCAGAATGCCGAAAATTAACTAAACTCAAAAACTCACACAGAGCTTTGAAAACTGAAAATATTATTGAACTCAGATCTCTACTTCAAAGGCTACAAGAGATGTCTATTTATACTAAGCATAATTATCCTAAACCATGAAGAAAAAGGAAAACAAATTCCTAAACTAGAAAGGAATTATAATAATAAACTTATAATAATAAACTTTAAACAATAAGAAAAATTAATTTAAATAGGATTAGGATTGATCAGGATTCCTAATTCGCATCAGACCCCTTCATCTTGAAGAAACTAGAGTAATCATCATAGAATGTCCAATGAAAGACTATATGCAAGCAAGATAGTTTTTTTTTTCCCTTGTACTCTGCGTTGGCTGCTTTTCTGTATGAAATACGATATGTCTCTAATGTCTTCAATATGTGAAATACTTTCATTTATATAAGTGTAGTATTTCACTCAAATCCTAGTAGAGGATACTATGATATACTTTCTTACGAGTTCAATAGTCCATAAATACTTGATATACTTACCAATATATTAATCATCTTTAATTAGAATTCTTTGATATGAAATCTCATATACACGACACTATGCTTCATTGTGCCTAAAAAAATATTTGATAATATTCTTCGTAATATAATTTAATAAATACTCAATATTAAACAAATTCCCAAAACAAGGAATAAATTAATTAAAATATTATTGACACAATGATGCCAAAATAAAAAACTATAACAGATTTCAATATATTATAAAATAAAATACATTGTATTATAGTTTGTGTTTCTCTGTCTTTTAACTATATATATATATTACAAAATTCCCTACTTCTTCCTTATTCATATTATTTAAACAACTTAGTCAATAAATAAAAGTATTTATTAAAAGAAGTAAGATAAAGAACTAAGACGGAAGGAAAAATAAAGAACATATAAAGATTACTCACGGATTGTGTGAAAAGGAGACAGGAAGATGATTATTACTAGCGGTGAGAGAGTAAAATAATAATAATTATATAAAATAATTATTATTATATTTTTGTTTGACTTTTTAAGAAACTAGAGGGATTGTAATGTTAATAACCACTGAGACAACTTAGCTAAACCCATATATATATATATATATATATATATATATATAACCCTAAAATTCTAAACCATAAACTCATATATATACATATTTCAAGGTACAAAATTTTAGAAACAACTTTTAAACAGAATTTTCTAGCCATTACATTGAAACCAAATGAGTGGTGAAGATTAGATATAAGACTTAGTAATGTTTCATTAAGTTGTTTTCTCTTTCTTGTTAACTCTCTCTCTCACGTTTCACTTCTCCTTTTTCTCCTCCAAAGTTCTAATATCTTTCTCTTTTCATTCACACTTACATCTCCACGAATCTCAAAATCATGATCATGATTATAATTGAGCTTTTTTAAAAAAATATATATATAATAATAATAACCAAGAGTATGAATAAGCAATAGCTCTCCACTTGGCTTAACTGATGGACTGTTGTCTGGGCATGAAGGTTCAAAAAACTTCAATGATTCGGACTCTTGTAATTAAAAAAAAATCAAGTGATAAATTATACATGTTCAATCAGCAAGCTTGAATATTAATCCTTTGTTATTGAGAATCCTCACAAATCGAACTCAAGCAAGTATCTGGAAAGGCACTGTGATACTTTTTTATGAATTTGGAATCTAAATTTCTCTTGACTTAGAACGAGAATTAGACAAAAGACACTTTCTCAATCTTTTTGGTTTCTATCTATAAACTAAGAAACGCAGAGTTCACAGGAGATCTCATTCAAATCTAAATCTCCACCATCTATTTTATCTATTTAAATTTATACCGTTAGATCCAATAATTACTTTTGTTGGTATCTGAATTGGAACACATGATTTAGTTTAATAATCACGTGTTGTTTCCTATTGATACTTTCGGGTTTAATCGTTAATCTTTTTCGGGTCTCTTATATAAGTTATTGTATAGTTACTAATCTTTGATCCGAGATCATTATTTGTCATGTTCGGGATCATTATAAGCCATGTCCGCTATACATGTTTATAATGATTGTTAGATACGTGGTATGGTGTAAGCAGCTATATATATATATATATATATATTCACTTGTAGAACCATTTGCTATAGTCAGCCACCATGTCTTAAGACCTATATATGATTATGAATAAAATTAAATAGCAGTGAGTTAAATTCTTAAAAATATTATAGGATTTTAGAGTGGACGACTAATATATATATATATATAGTCATTTTTTAGTACGGACGCATTATTTTTTTTCATGTGGACACGCTTTTAAGTTATGCGGTTTAAGAGAGTTAGTTTTTAATGCTATTAAACCGCACAACTTTATAATTCATATAAAATATAAGCATATTAAACCCTATGATTTAAGAGTGTGTTCGCATTAAAAAAAATGAAGGTATATATATATAGTTTTTCATATGCAGATTTCGTGCGAACGCGACTAAAATGCAAAAAAGTACAGAATTTTAAACATTAAAAGACAAAAAATAGTGTATTAAAATCTATGTTTACATATAAACATATATATAGCTTCTCAACTAAAGACAAAAAAATACGGACCCTCCAATGTATTTTTTTTTTGGTCTTTTAGTGTTTGTTTGTACTTTTTGGATCTTAATTTCATTGCATGAAATCTGTATTTAGCATTCGCACTTGCATGTGTGTGTGTATTTCTTTTGAAAATATTAGCAAAATATATATATATATATATTTCAATACATCAGATATTGTATTTGTTATCATTTAGTTCATTAAAATTTGTATTTTTTTATTAATAATATTCTTACTATTTTTTATCTATTAATGACATCCTTAATTTTTTAAAATGAGAATGTCCTCGTTACAAAAAAAATTCTAAAATATATTTTCTCCTCCGAACTCCTGTTGTATAAGTAATTTTCTCCTCCCAACTCTCGAATTTAAGTTATTTTTTGAACTCTGAATTTCTAACCTCGAATCAAATGAAAAGTTGAAAACGTTTTACTTGAAGAAAAATGATAAATAGCAAGAAAGCTGAGAGAAATAGAAGAAAAAGAGTGGGAAGAGTGAGAGTAGGAAGAGCAAATGAAAGAGAAAGAATAAGTAGATTTTTTCAATTTTCTCTCGACATTCTTGCCGCCTAGCATCACTCTTACTTTTTTTTTTTTTTGATTACATGAAACTATTATTCAAGATTATAACTCTTATAATATAAAATTTTAACTGATATTTATAAATTAAATTATTACTGAGATTAATATACATAAAAAAAAAAAAAATGTTTACTTTTCATTTGGACACTTGGACCAAAGTAATTTTACTTTTCATTTTGTGATTTACCTTTTCTTTCGTTCTCTTTCTTCATTTCTTCTTGCTCCCGTTTTCTCAAACTAGTACTTTTTTTCATGAAACTCCAAACAGTAGTTAACACTTGCTGACATCTTCATATACCTCAAAACTGACATCAAAATGTTCCCTTGACCAAACTTGACTGCACCTATAAATATGAATTTTCCCTACACCACCAAATCCTCAAATTCTTTAACGGTGCATTTCCTTTTCCGATTACAAAATTAGAATCTAGAATCGAAATCCAACCCATATTTATTTGCCAAAATTAAAAAAAAAATGAGATTCATTTTAGTAGGCTCCACATCAAATTGAGAATCGTGACTTAAGAATCAGACTCTCTTTCCTGAAATACCTCCATTTAAATTGCATTATTATAAGTATATCATCTTTTTAAATAACCAAAAATACAAAATACAAAAAACAATTGAAAATGACAGCAACCAAATCTAGATCTTGTTGCACAGTATGTCGGAATTGCATCGTCCGTCATTGCTCAGCACTATTTGTGTGTTGATTTCAGAATAAAAAATAGACCAAGAAGAAAAAGAAACTATAAAGAAGTGAAAAAAATAAAAGCAGGAGTAAAAAAAAAAAAAGAAGAAGTGGAGAAAAAGAAAAAAAAAGGAATTCGAAAATGAAGAATAGACGAAGAAGAAGAAATAAAAAATGAAAGAAAAAAAGAGAATAAGTAATGAGAATAAAGAGAAAAAGGCCAAAAAAAAAAAGACAAAAGAGAGAGAAAATAATAATAATAAAAGGAAAGGACTTGTTATCAGATATGACATGCAATAAACATCAAACAAAATGACAAACAAATCAACAGCATCATGCCACATGCAGCGCTGTCATAATTATAATTTAGTGATTGGAGCCGGTTGGAAAAATATGTCAAAAGAGGAATAGTCTCTCCTATTGCCGGTGGAACCCAAAACGACATGATCCATTCGTGCTATTTCATTTTTATGGAGAAGTTTACCTGATCATTTGCTGCCAACGGCATAAAAACAGAGATTTTGTTGTCCATCTGAAGACTTCGAAAGATGCAGTTTCATATCCTGCTCGTATTGGATGCAAAAAAAATCAAAAGTTTATGAGATTTATTCTAATTTTTTTACTGAGTTGATTAAATGTCTGGAACATAGCTTATGGATTTTATGCATTATGTTGCCGCTTCCTTAACCAACTCAGAAACAGAATCCCTTGTAATTTTGATGTGGACGAACTGGGGAGAAAGAAACGATGTGCTTTTTCAAAAACAAGATGAAGATTTACAGAAGGTTTGTGCTAAAGTTGAAGCTGCTTCACTGCTTGTGCATCATTGAAAATAGTCATCAACAAGGCATCAATTTTCAACTCCATATACTGATGCAAGCTGTAGATTAAAATCAATTAATTATGAGATAGTAAATATAGATTAAACAAATTCAACACAGTAAACACAATGCTGTAGAGCTGTTGGGAAACAACGAATCTGTATGATACAGATTAAGGCCGTAAACAGCAAATAATGGAGTAAAATAAATAAGATAAATCGCATGAAACAGAATAAATAAAATAAATTGCAGTAAACGCAATTACAACAAAGCATAAACAATTCGAAATTTAACAGATATTTAAAACTTAAACAATTCAAAAAAAAAAACATAGAGCAAACTGAAAACAGTGAGTTTCTCTAAACGGTTGAAGAACAGCGAAAGCAAACAGCAAACCAGTAAACAATGAACAATCAGAGAAACTCGAGGCTTGCGACTGCAGTGTCCTTAAAACAGATTGACCGCCTACTCAGTGCTTTAGGATGAACCGGTCTCTGTCTCCCAAGATCAACGGGAACGAATTTTGTCGTCAAGCACGAACGCAAAATTCCGGCGAACAATCAACAGTATCGAACTCAATCAAAACAGACGACAAGAATAGAGGGGAGGAAAAAATAAGTGCGCGTGCGGCTGTGTTGTTTTCTGTGTCTTTAAGACTAATGGAAAGCTACCCTTTATATAGTAAAGAATTCATAACCCTAGTTTGCAAAAATAATTTTGTAAATAAAAATTTAATAGGTGTAAAAATCAGGCCCACGCAAGCCTGGGTGACGTATAGGCGCACATAAGTTCAGTCAAATCGGGCCGATTTTAAGTCCATGATTCACACCCCTTCGCGCGTGAAAAGAGCCTTTATCCTTGGTATTCTTGAATACCCATATGTGTGTAAACATATATAAGCCCAAATCTAATGACTTGTCTTTCCCATGTATAATAAGTCCATTTTCTTTTAATTTTCCAGCATCAATGGTGCATATTTGTGAGATAATTTCTCATTCACATTACCATCATTTTGAGCACATGATATACCGAATCGAAGTGTTCACGGAGTATTTTCCAAAACCTCTACGACCTTTCACTTACGCTAAATGGGTCCCACTTAAAATATAGCCCAAATATAGTTTACTAAAAGCTATATTTTCCAACACATTTCATGGTCTCATTCCCTTGAAATTGGTATAAATTAAACGTTGAAGCTACAGTGTTTGATCACAAATGAAGGGCAGGAGTTGGTGCTGTTATAAAAAATTGTAGAGGTGAACTTATGAATGTTGATGTGAAAACCATGAGCTTCAATGGCGCTATTGAGCTGGCAGAAGTTGAAGGTATCAATGTTAGTGATGAAATTGAAAAAAATTATGGATTCTTGCCTCTTGTAATTGCATTGGATTCGAACAATAGCCCTCTGCTTTCACCCGGTAGGCCGAGCGATTTTCTAAATCACCTTCCCCAGTTCCCCATCCGTTCGATTTTACAATTCAAATATAACGCTCCTTATTGTCTTATTGACATAATGTTTTTTACATAACAAAAAGGACAAAAGAGAGAAAATAATAAATAATAGGGTGGGGCTATTTGAACCCATCAAATTACTCAATAAACCTATTTATTAAATAAATCCACCCTTAAATTTTAAAATTTTATATTTTACTCAATAAACCCACTTAAATACCTAATATACCCTTACTAAACCCAATTTTTATAATAATAGTAGTTTTACTCATTAAACCCATTAAATTCATTTATAATACAACTAAAATATTTTTCTTTCAAGGTCGAGAAAGAGGGCTCACAGTTGAAACCTACCCAGGAACAGCTAATCTTAACATTAATGACTTCAATTTAATAGCCACAGTTGGCACTTATTCAAAAAGTTAAATTAAGCGGAGAATATTGGTGTGGCTTTAACAACTAAATTAAGCAGAGAATACAGATTAATTGCAATAGCAACAAATTTTAATCAAATTAATTGCAGTTGCAAAAGATTATTGGAATTAATCTTTTTCTGCTATTGCAATTCCAATTCCAGCATAAGATTAATTGCAATAGATTTTAATCACATCCAACAGAAAATTTGTATTTTAAAATCTTCTACTGCTATTATAATTCCAATTCCAACAAAAGATAATATAACTGAAGCAATACCATGAATAAGAAATATTCAAATTAAAGGGTATTGGATTTGAGAAATTGAAGCATCGGAAGCCATTTTTGAGTCTGGTTGGTGAAGATAAGGCTCGGTGTCAGTAGAGAGTAAAGAATGAAGAAGAAAAAGAAATTAGAGTATCTATAGAGAAAATATGATTAGGGTTTAATGAAAATATGATTAGGGTTCAATTTCAAAGAGTAAAAATTCTGTTTGTTTTTTTTCTTTATTATTATACTCTAATGTCCATAACTGTAATTTAATTTAGGAGTATTTTAATCATAATAAATAGGATTATTATTATTAACAATAATTTTCTTAAATAATAATAAAAATAATAATCATTATAATAAATAAAAAAATAATGGTAATAATAAAATAAGGGCATTTTAGTAAATTATAACAATTCATTCTGATTCCAAGATAAAGTAAACACATTAATAACAATACAGCTGATTCTAATTCCTATTCCTACAGTTAAAGCAAACAATTTATTCTTATGCCCATTTTCCATTCCTATTCCAACCCATTCTAATTCTAATCAATTCTGATTCTAACTCATTCTGATTACTGATTAATAAATGCACAAAAAACCTAACAAGAAGTAGCCTAAAGAGACCCCTACGTGCTTCCTCCTTGCCCAATTTGTCTTTTCTTTTGCTTTCTCAAGGTTGCTGGCAAAGTAAATGGCAAGAACTCTGAAGTTCATGGGGCAATTTTTTTTTTTAATGGAAAATTTCAAATTCTCTTGGATTTACTTTGCCAGCACAATCTCTAAAGTAATAAAATCTATTATTTTTTTGTATTTTATGATATCTTTACTTTGTTAAAGTGAGAATGTCCTCATTATAGAAAAATTATATATATGGACGCCTTTATTTTTTAAAATAGAGATATTCACATTAAAAGATGATTGTATATATCCGAATGCATATATATACATAAATGTATGTATACATACACATAGATGTATGTACATGTGAATTGTAATGGCATGGCATGGCATGGCATTGGCAGGCAATAATACACATCCATTACCATTAGCTTGCAGCAAGTAGCCAGCATGTTAAATTAAATTTATAAAATGAATTAATTAATGATGTTAAGACACCTTTGTTTTAAAGGGTTTGGATTAATGTGCTGCTGAGACTGCGGAAAAAGGTTTTGAAGGCTTGACAAATTTTAAAGCTGGCCAGACAAAATAAGATGAGATTGTGATGAGGAGAGAAGAGTTTGTTCATGAACGAGGATACAAATTTATTAATTAATAAAATAATAAATTAAATAGTACGACGTTGACGCGTACGTGTATACAAAGGAATGGGTGGGGTGAATGATAACAGACGCGATTTGACAACCCAAACCCAGTTAGCTAGCCCAGCCCACAAACCCATCCCAGGCCAGGCCGGGCGAGGATATGATGTTTGTTATTATTTTATGTTTTATGGATGGATTGGTCATTTGAAACGACACGACAGTGACAGCTGCCCCCAGCACGTGATTGCGTGACCCCGCACCATCACCGTGTCCATACCGTTATAACTCTTCTTTTTTAAGTTTTTAACTCAACTCTGGTGTGTCGCCACGGCAAGCAACACAACAAAAACAGCCTGTCCTGTCACTCCCGTGGGGCTGGGGCCAACTGCCAACTGTATCTTTCAATTTCATTTTCATATATCAACCAAAATGAATGAATATGATATATGATTAATTTATTCGATGCATCATAACAAACAAACATATATATAATGGCTTTTGATTTCTTGCTAATCGTGTGTCATGGAACCCACATCAACATCCACGCTAACAACCCAACCCAACCCCTTTCCATTTTCATGTCTTCTAACTGCCGTCCGAAGCCACATTTGTTTATCTTTTTGCTTAGGCTGGGGTAGGCTTCCTTGATTTCTAAGGGTGGATCCGTTAAATTTTTCCAAACATCAAAAAATATATCAAAATCTCTGCGAGTCGAACAAAATGCAATTCTGTGTACAAAATTAATCAACAGATCAATATGGCCATCATATAACCCAAAAACAGAACACTTACATTTGCTGTCTAACACAACTCAATTTGTCAAGGGTTCTTCAACTTTGCTAAAGCAAAGGCCAACATATCATATACATCATCTTAACAAGCTGGCATTCACATATAATGATTTGGCCAAAAACAATACATATATCTAGCTTCAACTCATTTACATATACAACTGCAAATTTCCAAAGATATGTTACTGAACATGTGGAAAAATAAATAAATAAACATATTCCATGCATTATGGCTCCAAATCTACAATCCTCCTAAAAATATAATAAAATAAAATGTACACAGAAAAGAATTAAACTCAGAAGCTTTATCTTCCAAACACAATAATCTACACTGAGAGGTGGAGGAGACCTTGCAAAATTTAAGGCCAACATAGGCAGTGTTCAGAAAACTTCAAATTCTGCCCATACTATGGACTGATGTTGCATTCTCGCAAATACCCTTGATCATAATCTACATGTTTTGCCCAATAGTTCCTATACTTTGGTATGCTTATCTCAAGCCATGGTTTCATGTTGCCATTGTAATGTATGACAGCCGCCCTTTCTATGTCCCTCTGGTTGACACTGGGATTGTATCCAAGCCCCAGCACATGCCAAAAACGGTCCAGGGGATATGTGCGTTTCCAGAATGTTATAAGACCAGGCGGTAGTGTTCCCAGCTTCCACAATTGTCTGTCATGATTCTGTGAACAAGAATTTTACTTCAGAAATATGAATAGGATAAAACAAGTAACTAGAGATTTTAGATTACTGATGCTAGAAAATTTAGGTTTAATATGTGTTAAGAAACCACTAACTATTTCTGATTTGATTCTAAATGCTTGGCTGCTTTTCTATTTACCTATGGGATTATGGTGATGTCTCTAAAATCCAAATAGCCAAGGCAAAGAAACAGAACCTAGGTGATTTCAAAAACACTACCTACCAACTACTCTGAGTTGAAAGAGCTTAAGATATTTTTAAGCACACCATAAACCAAGTCATAAAAGGGAAAGAAAACAAATCTTCTGTCCTGAAGTAATTTCGTGCATAAAATTTGGTAACTATCTAACCAAGAACCAAGTACATCACTTACCAGCTTCTGCCATGTGTGATACACATCTGTGATGTTTTGCCTCCTCCATTCATCCAAATCAAAAATATTCATTCCATAGGCCCATCCACAAGCACGGGGGTCAAAATTCTTTGAAATAAGAGGATTTGAGAAGTTGAGATATCGATCAAACCGATGGAAGGTTTCTCCACAAGTCTCTACTGCACCATTGACTTTACCCTTCAAATCAAGAGACCACAGGCCACTGAGATCCTTTTGCACCACTATATCATCATCTAAGAAAAGCACTTTGTTAAGCTTCGGGAAGACCTCTGGTAGGTAAAAGCGAAGATGGTTCAAGATGGACAAATACTTTGGGTTCCTAAACTTCAAATTTGAATCAGAATTTGCTCGATGTGCCCTGAAGTAATAGTCTATGATGGATTGAGAATTCAGCTGCTTGAGAACTGGACTATAACTTGAGTTCAGCCAAGTAAACTCTTCAATGTTCTGAACCTGCACGGTGGCTCTGCCTGGTGGATTTGCTAGAAACCACATCCTCATGGCCGCATAATTAAGCCTATCAGTGACAATGTGGAAAACATGGTTTGAAGGATGCTGCAGAGGTTCAATGCAACATGGTGAGTTTGACATGTCAACAAAAAGTAAAGGCTTTCTTTAGAAAGATAGTAAGCTGATTGATGCTCTAAACCATCTTTCCAAGAAAACAAAAGAATAGAGAAAAGAGATTGTCAATTTCCTTATGTTTTCCCCTATCTTCTTGGCAACTAAAGGAAGCATAAGTGCATATTTTAGAGAAGAATATATTACCTTAGCATGGGTGACAGTAGAGTTTACAACAACTGCTGCCGCCAATACATTGTCTGAGAAAAGGGCATAATGGAACAGCTGGGGATCTTCTAATTTCTCTTGATTTGGAAAGTGCTGCTGGGAAGAATTTAATGTATAGTACTCAGTGGTAAGGCGTAAAGGAAGACAATGAAGACCTTTAGGAAGTGTTTTTGCAGTTAACTGAGTCAAAAACAAGGTCTGCTTCTTATGCACCCGGAGCTGCTCTTCTGTTGAATGAAGCATAGCTCGAAGTTTCTTTACCACAGCAGCACAGTCATCTTGAATCTGCTTGCCCTTGGTCAAGGATTGCTCCATTGCCTTCAATCTATCATTGGCACTGCATACGTAGATAACAAGATTTAATCGTTAACGCAGACAGAACATTGACAGTCCATCTGGAATTTGAATATTTACAAAACATGATGAGGTCAAAATATTGGCATGTGTAAGAAGAAGACTCACGTCCTTGGCAGATCAGAATCTTTGGTTGCATCACCAATTGCACGTTGAACCTCCTTAATGCGCAGTCGAAGCTCCCTTACAAAATTTGCATTGCTTCTTGTGGCTGGAAGTGAAAGGTAGACTTTTGCCTTGATGAGCTGATCTTTAAGCTGACGTACCCGAGAATCTGGCGGTGTTGTTTGTTCAGTCCTTTTCTCACTGTTAATTTTTGTGGGTTCTTTCCTTTCCAAAACACCAGATGCTTGAGAGGATTCTTGTTGATGCTTTGTATCCTATATAGGCAAAAAATCACCAAATGTGGATGAAGAAAAAAAGATTGAATCCAAAAGTAGATTCAAGATTTCATTTTATCCAAAAGGTTTGAAAGCGTGCTCTTTTAAGAAATTATTTCATATACTACAAATGAGAATATTTTTATGATGCTAGAGCACTTGATAGTTCAAAGTTTATATTGAGTTCAGCAATTATTTATCTGCTAGCCTCTGAGTTCAGGGAGGGGCTTCCCTGTCCAGGCATGAAATTGGAAAACTACAAAGTCAAAAAGTATAGTTTCAGTCACATTGCCACATTCTAGAGGTAATATTTTCTAAATCTAACTTGTAGTGCAAAAAAATCCACCTAAAAAGGGAGTAGTTCAACTTGAGACCAACGGAAAATGATAAGTTATATCCAACAATCTGGAAACAATGAAACCCTAGTATAAAGACTATTTCAAGCATCAGAAGCACATCCACGAATAGGTAAACCACAATTGTCATGAAACAATGAGAAACAAAAGAAAAGAAAAGAAAAGAAAAGAAAAGAAAAGAAAAGAGAAAAAAAAAAAAAGAATTAATACTAGACAATCAATCCTAAAAAAGAATCAATACTGGACAGTCAATCCTAAAAAAGAATCAATACCATACAATGAATTCTAAAGCATTCATTGAATCAGATAAGATAGACACAATAACAAATAATTACAAAGCTGAAGGGTAACCATCAAAGACTTTTCTATGCAAATGAGCAACAGCATTCTGAATTGAATAAAAACTGAACATGGAATGATTAAAATGAAATTACCAAAAATTGAGAGTGATGGACAGAAATATGATTATCAGATGCCTTAATCTGCTCGTGGTCAGCACGCTTGTTGATTTGGGTTTTGGTTAGATCAGTGACCCGTCTGATAGGATTATCCGTTTTAGACTGATCAACTTCATTAGTTGTAGCAGATAAGACTCTAGCAGATTTATGTTCCCATGACTCTGCTCATCACATCACGAATTCAACCCGTAACACACAAATATTATGAGATGTCCAACAACAATGCTACAAATCTGAAAAGCGTTAACATAAAGAGTGCAATTAAGAATGAGAAAACCTTGAGATTGAGACTGAGAATGAGCTGAATGTTGAGCGACTTTGTCAGAAATGACGAGTATGGGTTGTTTAAGACTAAGGGTAGTGGAAGATTCCTGTTTGCAGCAGCAACAAATTAGAAAGATGGAAAAAAAGAAATGAACAGATAAAATTATAAAAGATCTGGGGGGGTTTATTTCCTTTATTTTTTAAACCACTAGATGGAGAGATATTACAAGAAGAAGAAGAAGAAGTAAAAAAAACCTGAGGAAGCAGATTTAGATGTCTGGCATCTCCACCGACAGTCTGAAGAGAAATAACAAAAAAGGAAAAAGTTTTATAGGACGATAAAATAAATGTATGATGCACGGTTTTTGCAACCGCAAAGAAAAAAAAAAAGAAAGGGGGTGAGTAAGGCAAACTTACAAAAGCTGTAAGATCTTCGAGAAATTCGCTGCTTTCAGCTGAAAAAGAAACCCAGAAGAATAATGAACGATGGCTAATTAATCAGATAAGAATATGAAAGAAGGGAAAAAGAAAGAGCATACAAGAGGGATAGGAATCCTTGAAAGTGGAGGTGAAAATAAGAATAGGAGCCAACACCGTCACAAAAAGCATTCCCACCACCAAATTCCTCGTCTTCATCCTCCTCTCCACAACTTTTCGTGGTTTTTGTGTGCTGCTTCTTCCTCTTAATTCTTATCCAAAAAGCTGAAGAAGATGCTACCGGCTCTCGATTTAATTTTTATTTAAACAATTACAATGATATATGACGCACCATCAATCATTCTCTCCTGTATCTGTATGTGTCATGACCGTGTGTGTTTTGTTTTACGAAGAACGAAGATTATCCCCCCCTATTCTGACTTATTACCAGTGCGTTGTGTTACTGTTACCGATAATAAAATAATAAAAATTTATTATTATGAATTTATTTATTTATTTATTTATTTATGATAACGTAGAGTGGACAAATAAAGAAAGAAAGAAAGAGCAAGAAAAAGCGTCTGCGAAAATGACGATCAAGATCGGCGAACAATTTTGATTTTTCAGTGATTTAGTTTTGAGCCTCCGTGTGAAAGACACGATTAATTAATTAATTAACCCAGAATCATCAGATCACAACAATAATAATACATCGTAACATTCACTCACAGTTACAGCAGGAGGCTTTTTTTTTTTTTTTTTTTTTTTTAAATTACAGATATGTATTAGTATTACACACTCATAACATTAACATTCACTTACAAGTTTCTTACATACAAATAAGCTTATAAGAGCCCCTGCAAAAGTATCGTGAGGGTTAAGTTATTCTTCAATTATATCATATAATTAAATGAAAGTAGTCTGATTTTTTTTAAAATATGAGTGAAGTAAACGTTCCTCAAATTTTAAAAAGTATAAAGTATTTCATACGATTAATATAAATTAGTTCTAATAATAATTTAATTTGTGAATATCAGTAGCGCATGTAATATGAAATATAGATTGATTGTAATATCAATATAAAAAAAAAAAAAAGGCTTATAGGTAGGGATGGCAAAATTCTCCACAAGTTTGGGGTCCCATAGAGTCCCACCCCAAATAGGATGAATTTTGAATAATTTTTAGAGAATGGAGTGGGAAATAAGGAAAAAATAATTCCCAAATTCTTAATGGGTTGGGGTTTCGTATTGTACTCCCCACCCCTCCCCACCCCACCTCACCCCAATCCCTATTATATATAAATATTTAATTTTTATTTATCAATTACAATATTGGTTAATAAATTTTTTTTTATTTTTACCTAATACAAATAGACTATAACTAAAAGAAAATCCTACAACATAATTCTTATTCAACCTTAAAACATTGGATTATTTATAAAAGAATGATAAACTTTACATTCATAGGTTATATAAATATGATAAAGAGAAGATGAAACCGTTAACAAAGAATAATTTGAAACATTGTTATACATTTTTATGATTTTAGTTATTATATATCCAAATATTTTACAGTTTTCATATCATTTCAAGATATTATTTCAAATTTTTATAGATTTTTTTAATAATTTAAATACTTTAAATTATAGTAATGTTTTTTATTTAAATTTTTTATTTTTAATTTACTAAAATTATGTATCTATGTCTAAAATAAAATAATAAATAAAAAATGGGATAAGATTAGGGAAATAATTCTTTATATGAGAATTTTCTATCTCCATCCCACAAAATTTATTAGAAAATGAGACCAAAATTTTTAATGGAGTAAAAGTGGGAATGGGTCCCACCCCATTGCCCTCCTGCTTATAAGCACAAGCCTCTTCTTTTATTTTCTTGTTATTTTTTAAAACTTTTTTATATATAATTTTATGGTCAATAATGATGATTACTATTAGTGAGTGAATGGAGGGTAATGGGTGCCCTAATGGCTAATGGGCTTAAAAAGAAGGGAAAAAGAAATAAGAAAAGGTGAAAAAGCAGCAAAGTAATAAGATTTTATAGAAAAAAAAAATTATTTTCCCAAATTTAATTAACCACGCCACCCGACGCGTAATTCATTCTCATTCGTGGTCTAGAGAGTAAGGCAAGACTTGGCTGCACTTGCATGCCGCGTTAACAGTGAATCATTTGCTAATTGCTATGGTTTTAAAAAACAACTTCGCTGATTCAATTTCATTTATTCAGAGTTTAACTTACGGCACAACTGCGTCACCATTCTTTCCTCTTCTGATTTTTTTTTTTAAGGGTGCCTCTCACTTGCGTGCTTGTTCAATCTTCAACCTTCACCTTCTTCTTCTATACTCTTTCTCTCTCTCTTTCTTTCTTCTTTCTTTTTTTAATATATATATACATACATACACACACTATAATAACAGCACTCCCACACAACTCTTGAAAAAAAAAATAGCAAACCTAAGTTGCTGACTAAATTTAGCTGCTATAGATAAAGCACCACACACACACACACACACACACACACACACACACACACACACACACACACACACACAACTACTTAAATGCGGATGTTAAAATACAGATTTCACTCCGACAGAGCTAAATGACAAGAAAAATACATCCTCCAATATACTTTTTTTATCATTTAGTATGTGGGAGTCTGTGTTTTTTTTTCTTAAAAGTCTTTTAGGGTATGTTTGGTGTGCTATACTGTATTAGACTGTACTGAATTATAATGGATTGTATTATATTATAATATATTAAATAATACAGTATATGTTTGGTAGAGTATGGAATGTATTATATATTTTTAATATTTAATATTATTAAATAATACTAAATAGTTATTATTTATTTATATTAAATAAATATTATATGAATTCAATAAATATTTTAATATTTAAATTAACTTATTATTTAGATTTATTAATAAAAATATAATTATTTGCAGCGAACTTCAGCATCTTTTCTTATTTATGAATTAAACGTAAATTAATATATTAAAGAAATATAATATTTGATTTGTATTGAATTTAATTGTTAATATAAATAATAGTTAAAGTAAAAACGACTTGTGCTATTTAGACACATAGGGGGTGGTGGGTCTCATTTGCACATCAATTGCCGCACAATCCTAAAAAATTATACAGGTTAGTGCAATTATTTTTTTGCAGCCAAACGCAGGTCTATATTTATATTCCTTATAAACCCGCGCGCCAAACATGCCGTTATCTCCAATAGCGCGAAATCAACATTTTAGCATTCACACTTATATATTGTACAAAAAAAATTTATAATAAGGGATCTCTGACTATATTAAAATTAAAAATAATTTAAAAAATAAAAAATTACATACTCCAATATAATGTACTTTATCTTATAGTATATTAAAATTTATATTTTTTTTAAATTTATATTCTTTAGCATTTTCACTTATCTCTAATTTTAACATGATCAGATATCCCAAATAGGATGCTCACTCTTCCTGACATGTACCAAAAGTGTAATAATTTAAATAAATTTTCAATAAGAGATCTCTTAAGTTATTAAGATAAAATAAAAACTAAAAAAAACATACATTTCAATACATTATATGATAAAAAAATATGAGTGTTTTATTTATGTTTTAATTTATTTTTTATTTTAATAATCAAGATAAGATAATGACTATAGACTTAATTTTATATCATATAAAAGATTAAAAGGCTAGTTAAAGTCTGTTGTTTACCCCGCTACAGATGACATGAGAAGGTCTATTAAATTGACAAATGAAGTTGGGAAACTAATGATAAAAAGGGTGTCGGCAGCAAGTGCAGGCAGTGCTCAACGGCTACCAATGACTTGGTTGTTTGTTTTGTTGGTGTTGGGACCAGACCAATTATTATGCATGTTTTATTTTACCTCAAAATCCAATAAATACCCCTCATTTGTGTATTTATTATTAATTTATTATTTCCCCTCATTTGGGTTTTTTTATTTATAAGAAAATCTAGATGTTTTTATTTTATTTTATTTCTTTGGGAGGAAGGGGTTAATGGGTAAAGATTTTTCTCAACAAGATTTGGTAGTAATGTTGCACTTTTATTTATTTAGTTTTAAAAAGGCAGCGCTGCAACACTTTGCCCCAGATAAAATGTGATCGTTGTTCACACATTTTGAGGCGGACTCGCCTCCATGGGTTCTAATAAATTTCTAATTTTTTTTTTTCATTTTTCCATCTATCTATTAGGTTTGAGAAAGTACGGATTTGGGTCGGGTTCATTACGGGCTGGATCGAGTTTGGGCTTTCATTTTTTTAATTATTATAAAAATAAATTAATAATTAACAAGTTGTTATAAAAGACCATAAATATTTTAAAATAAAACAAATAAAAGTTTAGAGATTTAATATTTTAATATTAAATTTTGTAATTCAAACACCATCTTAATTAATTAACACTTAAGAAAGAGTTTAATATTATAATTTTAAAATTTTTTAATCATTATTGATTTATGAATTAGGGATTTAAGTTTTATTTTTTTATTTTTCTATTGTTTTTAAATATTAATTTATATTCTAATTTATAAATTAATTTTTTTAAAAATTAGTAGGCTTAGGCCTGGTCTGAACTTTTTCCCCTTATGCTCATGTCTAGACCCTCACATGAAGGGCAAGCCCGTGGGCTTGGACCGGGCAGGAGTTTTTTTTGCCTACCCCACTATCTATAATAAATATTATTTTAAACCACCAAAAAAAATAAAATAAAGAAAACTTCCACTCTACGCTCAATGTCAGTGCTCATCATGTGCATGTGGAACGAGGAATTACAACAGAACATAAAAATATATTACAGTAAAATCTCAAAAACGAATGTTTGATAAATTAATAATCTCGCTTAAATAATAAATTCTTCCAATCTCGACTTGGGCCAGTATACTAAAATAATAATTTCGCTAAACGCATAAGATAATATTTTTTTTAATCCTTTAGGGCCCAACAAAAATATAAATTAATATTTGATCAAATATTAAAAAACATTGTTAATAAATAACATATAAAATTCATATGATTAAGGATTTTTTTTCTTGATAACTTACATTTCTCAATTCAACTATTTTCTAAAACATACATCTAAAGTTGTTTGTTTTTTCTTTGTTCCTAAACTGAACTCAATCTTATTCTTAATTTTTTGTAAAGCATGCACTATATGTGGCATATTTTTTTTCTTGATATAAAAAGTAGGTATTTAAGGTTACTATTACTTGAAAAGTCTCTTTTGTAGAAATATTTGATAAATTATAACTGTCATCTGAATCATAATCATCATTAGTGGATGTACTTATTACCCCTTCAATAATCTTTTCACCCGTAGGAGATTGTTGAATAATCTCTCGTGTACTGCGGCAGTGCCAGTAATTCTGATTTCTGAGACAAATGCCTTTATAATTGGTCTCATACTCCTTCGGCTTTCCATTCCGTGGACCAAAAGTTGAACCCAATTATATCTGCATCTGGATCAGTTTCGAGGAGATTGGGCCATCAAAAACCCATTGCTGGCATTTTTTTTGTTTAATTTATGAGGAAATAAAACAATCATCTTCATCAAGTCCTAATTATCATCAATCTCATTGGATTCGTCTTCACAATTCCAAATTGAAAATGCTTAGTAAAATATCCACAGCATAATATTAAATTGTCCTTCCTTCTTATATTATTATTAATGATTCCTAATTAAACTAAACATCAGCTCAGCTCAGTTGAGACTCAAATTGATAATTTAAATGTTAGAATGTCTAATATTACTCTTTTTTTTTTTTTTTTTTTTTTTCTGCTTTCGCTCTCTTTTCTTCAAGAAGATAACAAACAACACATGTTAATGTTATCATCAAATAGTATATAAGAATGGAAAAGGAATGACCTAAAAGCAAAGCAAAGCAAAGCAAAATTGATGAAAAAAGGTTGGGTCTTCCTGCCCATCCAATCAAAATTTAATAAATAAACAGGACGCAGATGGAGTGAAAGTGGTCTCTAGTCTAGTGTGGGTATTGAAGCGGCTGATTGAACATGGAACTCCAAATGCTGCAATCCACATTCCCAATTTCTTCGTCGTCGTCGTCGTCATCTTCAGGTTTGAATGGGAATGCACCCTCAAACTTATAGTCCGGAATATTCATATTCATATTCATTGTTGTTGTTGTAGTAGCAGCGGCATCAGTAGTTTCAAACAAATTACAATGGCTGGTAAATTCGATGTCATGGAGTAAAGAGGAGAAGGTGTCTTGGAATAAATTCCAATCTTGTTCTGATTTAGAAATAATGCCGCCATCATCATCATCATGTAGCCATGGGAAATCAAATACTCCTGAACCCAAATACTTATCTGATGATGGTGAAATGTAGTTACTCTGATCAGCCTCCACCTCCACGTGCCCTGATCTCTTCTCCTTCTTTGCAGCACTAATCTTCACAAACCTTTCTTTCTTTTCTTCTTCTTCTCTTACTGATCTCTTCTTGTTTTCCCTTTCCATTTCACAATCACAAAGACTTCTGCAAACACGCACATCATGCATTATACACACACCCACATAGCTAGCTACATCATGCACGTGTGACTTTATTATCATGAAATCACAGGATCAACTTGAAACTGGAAACAAATTTAGAACCCTGGCCCATCCCCATGCATGCATGCATGCATTGCATTTCAAGAATCAGAGACCACGGCTCTAAAATATAATTAGACAGGAAATGAATATCCCAATGCAATATAAATTAATAAAAAGGTAGAAGTTTGGTAATGAATTGAAATCAATTGAACATATTTATTTTCATTTTACCAAAAGAAAGACATGTATGGATGTAATTTAATACCTTTTGAGTTTTGATGATCGATCTTATTCTTCGAGGGAGGGTGAGATGGGAGAGCACCGGATTGTAGATAATTGAGGAGAGAGGTGTTTGCTTGCTGAGGATTGATGATGATAAATTGATCTGATAATTGAGCTTTGCTCACACGCTACGCGATTTTAAGCTGAAAAACCGTTTCAAACACACATTGCACATTTACGCAGAGAGAGAGAGAGAGTCCTGGTCACGCCATTTAACCAACTGCTTAGCGCCTGTCCCTCATCCAGTAAAGAATAACTTAAAATTAAGAAAAAATATATATATATATATATGTGTGTGTGTGGAAGGGAATATGGTTCCTTTTTCTGCGTAGGTTTTGCTCCTCTCTCCTCTCATGAATTGATAATTCTAATCTGATGATCCTCCGGTCTTTCCAATCTTTCTATTTTTAGTTTAATTTAATTTCCCAAATAGAAAATAGAATTTCTTAGCTTCTTGATTCTTTCCTTCCTTCCCACATCTGCTCCTCTTAACTTAATTTGTTACTCTTCCTCACCACTAATGTAATGCTTTTTCTTCTCTTCTATTAATTCCAATATAAAATCTATTGTATTAAATTTTAATTTTTTTTTCAATCTTTTAGTCTCTCCCTTCGTTTAATAAAATAAAAAATTTCTTTATTGAAAAATTACTCCATATACACACACCCCCACGTGCGACATCATTGCTATTAAAATTGCATACTTACATGTGAAGTATGGATGCCTGCATATATATACAACGCACGCAACAATTTCCATTCTTTCTTTAAACAAACGAACAATTTTGAACTCGCTGCATTGCATTAAATACAACCCAACAAAACCCATTTATATTGTTAAACTTAAATTAAACACCATCGTTGATAACGCTACAGGACTCTTCTTCCCTGCTTTACAGCTTCAAGCTTCACCCATTTGCTACAAGGTATAACACTTTGCTTGCGCCCTCTTCTAATGTTTTTTCACGCATATCAATTAATTCTTCACGCCAACACCAATGCAACATTAAAGTTCTGCAGTTTGCTCTAACGAGAGACGGAACTTTTCAGCCACTTTCTATATCAAAGAATAGAATGTACATTTCTGAGATGTCATTATACATGCTTTCCAAGGGGGTTTCAAAGATTTCTTCTCCTCTAAGTTTGCCTCCATTTTAAAAAAATTCATTGGTAATAATTAGTTGCTTTTTCCTTGCAAATATTGCCCAATCTTAGTTTGAGAGTGATGGGCAGGGCAACATATATAGCACCAGCAGCATCCATTTGTTGGTGTCCAGGGGATTTGATAACTGGCACTGCACGACCACTACCAGTAGTCTCCACAAGAACAAGAGCCATCACGGAAATGATGAAATCGGTTGGTATCTCTCACTATGATTTCCCTCTCCACAACCTTTGATGCAAACTTAAAGGCTGAATGACAATCACCACAAACTCTGATATTCTTCTTGATGTGAATAGTGGACCCAGGAGGTGTGCTGATGAGTGCAAATGCCAGAGCAAGCTTCTCACTGTGCACTTGCAACTTTGCTTCCCTCTCCTGCTGGTCCGCATAGGAAAGCACATGGCTACTGTCCGGGACATAACCAATCTGTTTGATCTTCTCACCAATTTCCCTCCATTTCTTATGGATCATCGCCCTCTGTGGATGGGCATCATCGTTTGCCACAAACATGTGGACTGCATTCTTGGTCTCTACCCAACTACAAGCAGGTTCCTTCTTCACCCCACACTCTTTCATCATCTTCCTCACTCTTGCAGCATCATTCAATCTACCAGAGGAGGCATAGATGTTTGCAAGCAATATATGCGGCCCTGAATCATGTGGATCAACTTCAAAAATACGTTCAGCAGCATAAGTACCCCATTCCACATTCTTATGCATCCTACATGCACCAAGCAAGGCTCCCCAGACAGCTGCAGTGGGTTGTATTGGCATTTCTCTTATAAACTTCACAGCCCGATCAAGAAGACCTGCTCGACCAAGAAGATCAACAAATGTCACATAATGTGCTTCCTCTGGCTCTACACCATGCTTCTTCATCAATGCAAAATAACCTTGTCCCTCATCCAAAAGCCCTGCATGGCTACAAGCAGTTAGAACACAGAGGAAGGTTATTTGATTAGGTGCAATTCCATTTCTCAGCATCTTTTCAAACCATCTCACAGTCGCCTTGCCAAGCCCATGTTGGGCATATCCAGTAAGCATTGAATTCCAAGAAACGACATCCCTTTTCAACAACCTACTGAAAACCTTTTTAGCATCCTCAATGCTACCCGATTTCGCGTACATGTCAACAAGAGTGTTTCCAACAAAAGCTACGAGTTGCCCACCTGATTTAATCACATGTGCGTGAACCCATTTGCCTTGCTCCAATGACCCTGTGCTGGCAAGAGCTGTGAAAACACTAGAATAGGTGAAATGGGTAGGCTCAAAGCCTTCTCTCAACATTTCCGAAAAGGTTCGAAGAGCTTTCTCTCCTTCACTCCTCCTAGCATGGCCGGCAATCAAAGCATTCCAAGAGACCTCATTCTTGCTCTCCAGAGCAGTAAAAAGAAACCAAGCATCATCCATTTGGTCAAACCTTGCATACATGTCTAAAAGAGAACTGCCCACATAAACATTCCAATCATAACCATATTTCAAACAAAATGCATGAACTTGCCGACCAAACTTATCATCGGTAGCCCCAGCTCCAGACGCCTTTAATACGCTAGACAGCGTAAACTGATTAGGTTTCAGTCCAAGACGAAGCATCCGAGGGAACAAAATAATAGCATTTTCAGGCTGATCATTCTGAGAATAGCCAGTGATTAAGGCAGTCCAAGTAACCATGTCTTTCACAGGCATTTCATCAAACAAATTGCGAGCATCCTCCAAACAGCCGCATTTGGCGTAGGTGTTGAGTATGGTATTTTGCATAACAATATCATTTTTAAACACAGAGCCAAGGATATGTGCATGAACAATTCTAGCTTCTTTAAGTTTCTTCAAGTGGGTGCATTTCTTGAGCAACGTATTATATATACTTCTGTCGGGTTCCAAAGAACCGCGGTTAATGAGGTCGAGAACATGAAGCCCCGTACCAGAATCATGCTGGCTATCTCGGAGAAGATCCTTATCCTGGATTATGCAAGATGAAGATGGGTTTAATTCAAAGATGTCCGAGGACTCTATAAAATTGGTTGCAGTGCTAGTAGTAGTGCTAAATTGAAACTGCCACTGCATTGACATTGAGACATGGACAAGGCCAAAGTATCTTTTATTTGCATTTAAGGGACAGAAAGCAGCAGCAGATTTACTACTACAATACTTGAACATAATTTATCAGAATTCTATTGTCTGTCTGTCGACCACCTTGTAGATGGTAAAAGAGAAAAAATAAGAACTTCTGAAAAATGCTGCCGGTGCCGAGTTGTTATTAGAAACCTCCGGGCCTAGCTGAGGCAGATATACTCTGTAATTTGTCGCATCAAAAAAACAAAATAAAAAAAAAAATTGTTATTTGCGTGTAAAAACACCAAATAATAGTAATAATAAATAATGAATAGTTATAAGTGGAGGTTGTTCTGGAAGGTAGAACAATGTGATGGCAGTGTTAAAAATCATTCTTTCCAGATATCCCCCATAGTCTCTTTTTACTCTCTCTCTCTCTCTCTCACAGATTACACTCACAGAACGAATTAACAATCTGCCCCCTCCTTAATACAAAACACGCACTTTAGCGCAATAACTCGAGTGCGCTAATTGCCAAACTTGCTCAAGCAACAAGGTAAGGTAAAGGCGCGGCGCCCACAGGCAACAATCTCTCCTCTCTCCGTCTTTGCTTTCTCCATTCTAGCTATAAAGCTAAAGCTTCTCCTTCTCCACTCCCTATTACAGCACAAAACACACCATCTTGCCAATTTCCTTACCCTTTGTCTTCCTCTTCTTCTTCCAGTATTAAATTCCCAATTCAGACCAATCGATTCAAAGCCATCATCGCCAACTATATTGTACCAACTCCTGACGTCAAAGAAAGTGCCTCTAAAACTGACATCAAAGCTGCATGCCCATAGACAAGCAAAGCTAAACCACCCAGATAAAGACTTCAAGACCCAATGCCCTCGACTTTATATAGAAATTAACAATGCCTACGCCAAATTACCTGATGATCCAGTTGCCAGGGCTCTATACGATTTGTCAATTGGTGCCACCACACAACACCAATTTAGAAGCCGACTCTGGCAGGCGCTGCATCAAACCTTTTCAAAGTTTAGCCCGACAAAGCCGTGGGAGACGGACCAATGCTGATAGCATTTTGAATTAGGAGGCTTCATTGACATATGGCATTGATTATGAGATAAATCTTCAAGAAATGGTGTATACAGCGTACTTAAGACAGTTGTGTCTTGTCAAGGGCATACTACTAATTAAGAGAGACGCATTAACGAAATGAACTCGATTCTAAACGTAACCATGGATCTACATCTACCCATGCATGAATTTCCACTTCCAATTTTCTTATCACACCGAAACGCACAAGCTATTCAAACTGATTGCCATATAAAATCAACAGCACTAAATTACTCAGGTTTGAAAAGCCATCCGTCCCACATCATCCACACGCCTGGCATGTGCGTAGCTTATAATTTGACATGGGCAGGCAACGGAACGATGTGTGTGTGATAACTAAAGCAATTCATTGATGCATAAATAAAATAGCTTTTAACTATTTCACACAAATCTTAACAGTATCAACCGAATGCATCGAAAAATCCATATTTGTCCTTCCCTTTAAATTCCTAGATTTCTATACAAACTGAAAACTTCAACTTACAAATTTTGCACAAAACATTGGGGTGAGAGGGAAGAATCATTTACAGCTCATCAACACAGAGTTTATGACATGCATAAGAAGCCGGATGCTATTTGCTTCTGAAGCAGAGGTAGTGGGTAGGTTTCGTTGATGCCCCAGTATCTGATACACCTGCTCAAAGATTGGTCGCACGTGCATTGCTATCATCGGATCTGCAGGGTTTATGGCTACTGCCACATCTGTCATCCATGCTAGCTTTCTCGGTGTTTCCTTGCTGATATCACAAGCCAATTGCTGAAGAAGGGCCAGCAGAACTCCTTGACTTAGAGGGAGTGGTACAATTGACAAAATTCCAGGTAGATCAACCTGGTGAAACAAGAGCAGAATAAAATGTCAATTTCACACAACTCCATCTATGATTTTCAAGCACTCAAAGTGGAGAATAAGCATACAAGTAGAATAATCCTTGAACTATACATATGATAAGGCAAAAGATATTAACTGTGGATTACTGAAGGACTTCAATTACGATGCGAATACAGAAAATTAGTCAAGTTAGAATCCTGGCTAGGATGAGAAACTACATTTACGTATATTGCTCACTTCTGCATGCCTAAACACAAAAACAAAAGAAACATACCTGAGAACATAACCAGGATACAATTGATACATCACTTCTGTGCAGAGCTCCTGTGAATGCCTCCTCATATTTGCGTTCAGCTATCAACCTAGACAGTTCTTTTGTTGGATCCAAAGGTGCCTCAACCTGTTTTATTGGAAAAAAAGAAAAAAGAAAAAAAAATAAAACCCCTTGAAAATCGAAAAAAATATCCTTTATTACTGCAATGAAAAATAAAAATAATTACCTTACTAACAAAGTGTTTTTACAAGCTAGACCATATTTTAAACATTAAAAAAAAAATGGTAAAAAGGTGCATACCATCTCATGAAGACCAACTAATGGTACATTACTCGACTGAGTCACCAAGGAAGTTCCAGTTTTGGTGTTAGCACCTGCTGCTGCCATAGCTAAGAGCTTACGCTGCCCATCAGCCAATTCTCCACTTAAGGTCTGAGTAACTGATGTTGCTGAATTAATTGCATCCTGCAAATGCAAAATGTGTCATGTTGCATGCGAAAAAGAATAGGTCCCATGTTATTATAGCAGCAAACGACATATTGTTGAAATAGACCATCCATGAGCACAAAAGTTCTGTTAGAGGAGAAAAGATACTTGAGCTAGAATAGGAATTTGGTATGCCAATAGGATTCTCGATCAGGTCAAAGTAAAGATCATAGCTAAAAGACTCCCTTTCCTTATCCCCTAAGCTTATCAGACTATGAAAGTCTGAAAACCAACAAGTTAGATATGCCTTATGGCTTCTGTATCCACAATAATAAGAGTAATCATGCAACAGCATGTATGAAAACAGTGTTGAGGTGGCCAAGCCTATGCATTTGCCAAAATAAATAAGACAAATCCTGATATCAGCTCTCCACAAGCCAACATAACACAATTTTCAACAGGCATGGAAGCACATAGAGAAGAGGAGGTTTCAAGCACTTTTACAATATCCAAACCAACGAATCCGATACATCTTTTAAATTTTAAGAAGTCCTTGTAACATAGCATAACATAAAGTAATCAAACAATTTCCTGAAGGCTCATAGATTCATCAATTAGTTCATAGTCAAACGAACTTAGAGCTATCATGTGAATATTCTATTAAACGAAGTGACAAAAAGATATGCAAATAACAATAGATAAGTAACAAGAAACATAGATTGCATGTGATCTACTCCCTAGCAAATATATCAAAAGATTCACATACTCTCAAAGCAATGGCCATGGGAGAATGTGCACTTTCAAATTGCTGTTGAATAGCGGTTGTATGTTTGATAAGCCCTTTCTGAAATGTAGAATCAATTTGCTCAAACATTGCTTTGCATGACATCTCAAATGCTGGAATAATTGAAGATTCCAAATTAGACCGCAATGCATCCTGCAGATACAAGTTGCACTGTTTAATATCAATATTGAAAAGTACACAGCCGGAAAATCCCACCACCGCGAGAGAGAGAGAGAGAGGCCCTCTGAGAGATCAAGTCAATTCACAATTTGGCAGCAAATCAATGATATCAAAACTAAGTAGGTCTCCAAAACTCTGGCCAGACGGGGATGTACTCAAGAACACACAACTGAAAGATTGGTAACACAATGATCCATTCTATCCATAGCATTAGAATTTTTTTTTGTCATATCTGACGCTAAAGATATCACATTTCACATTTAATAATTGTGCACAGTTGATGAGAGGTTATGTTACTGACTGGTAACTCCAAAGAACCATTTGAATGATTACCTTGTGTGTAAACATGTACCATATCTCAATATTACATACTCTTATGAACAAATTAAGTATTTAAGTTGAACTTCACTGTTGCCAAGGCCCTTTTATTTTGAAAATATTTTAAATATCTAGGAGAGATACATTTGTGTAATAAGACCAAGAAAGATCAACTGCGAGGTTCAGTGGAGGAAACAGTAGCTGATACAAGTACTTTAACATGCAATCAATTGGAACCTAAAATTACCTGAAGAGCTTGCTTGCCCGAAGTTTGAAACTGTGCTTGTATTTGCCTGGCCACAGTAGTTTCCAGTTTTGAGCTAACGGATTTCTCTAGTTGACTCACTGCTTTTTCACCCACTCCTTTCTGCAGCCAATTACGAATATGACATTCATTCCATTAATTTCTTTCATTTGCAAAGACTAGTATGTACCTCCTATGAACCAATTCATTAGGGTGTGACTGTGTCTAAGAAAATGAACATAAATAAAGCCCATCAATTCAAACCAAATAATCAAATACATCCTGAGACTTGACATTTTTACCTGGAATGACTCCATAATAGCTGAAGATATGCCTTTTTCCAAAGTTGGAGATATCGCACGAGCTACAGCTGGGCCAACAGCGGCTATTTCCTTCTTTAAGGTTTTCTCAAACATAGCAGGCAAGTCCTTATTTATAGTGTTGGTGATTAAGTTTGTTATCTGCTGCATGCGGTCTCGTTCTAACTTCTCATGTTTAGCATTTTCTTCTTGGAAACGAGCCCACATGGCATCTGTGTTAGCCTTAACAACTTTCTCAATATTCCGACCCAATGATGCCTCCAGTCGTTTGCCTTCCTTACTAACTGGGGCAGAAACCACTGAATTCATCTGTCTCTGCATTTCTTTTTGCATGCTCATCATCTGAAAGATAAAACAAAATCATTAGTCTTAGAGAACAACAAATCACCAACAAAAAACACATATATACGGGACATCCAAAATTAACATAAAATCTGAAAGGAAAGAAAATGCCGGTTGAGGAGAGTTTTACATTCGGCATTTTTTTCCCCTTTGTGTGGAACAGTTATTTCTGGATAAAAGGTGATATCATTGAATGATAGCCATGGTTATACAATTAAGATTCTGCTGAAATAAAGAACCCATCATGACACCCAAAAGGGTTTTTTTCTTCTTTTTTTTTTTTTTGTGCGGGTGGGGGGTGGGGGTGGTGGGTGGGAAGAGATCAGATACAGAAAAATTCTAGCAAAGAAGTACTACAAGGGGAAGAAAATGAAAAATTCAATAGAATCACCTGGTCGAGCATGTCTTGCATAGCCAACAACTGAGACATAGTAGCATCAGTGGATGGGGCACCTGAAATGCAAGCTGGTTCATTGGAGGAATCTGCGGAGTTATAAGGACTAGGGGATGGTGAAGATGTACCAGATATTTGAGAATTTTTTCCCTTCTGTTTTCTACCTTTGGTAGCTGGGGAAGGGGACTGCGGAATCACCATGGGAGCTTCTGATGCACCAACCTTTGCAGATGCATCTTTAGACATGTCTCGCTCTTCGACCTCTCCGTTGATAGAAGGTCTATCTGGTGCTTCAGTAACACCAACATCACTAACCTGTCGAATTCCATCCACATTATACGTTCCCATACAACAATCTCTAGCCATCTGAATGCCAAGATCTGAGGCCTGGGAATAAAAGGATTTCTCCTTCTTCTCTGTAACAGTAGCATGGGATTCCCTAGAACTAAATTCATTTTTCTGACCACCTGCCTCACCAACAACTTTAACCTCCACCTCAACACCTTCTGCATCATTGTTGACAACCACATCTTGAACCTTTGCCTCTCCAACATTCATGCGCTGACTAAACTGAGAATTCTCAGAGGATGAAGCAGCAGTAGATAAAATTTCTGATGGAGTCACAAGATGAGTTGGGTGTTTAAACACTGCAGGAGGATCAGGAACCATAGAAATGTCATTTTGCACACTATTTCTGTCACCCTTCCACAAATTGTCACCTGAGGAAGGCACATCAGCCATTTTTTCTTTGGACGTATTTGTTCTACGGTCAACTGAATAATCAGTTACTGCCTGCTCACCACCATGTTCATTGGGTTGTGGAGATGGCTCAAAACCGTTTGATGGACTTCTATAACCAGATGATTTACGAGATAATCTAGGACTCAAAGGAAGAGGAGGAGATGCCGAGTGGATATTTTCAGCATTACCAGAAGGCAGAGCACTTGGCTTAGTCTCTGCACCTGAAGCATTTTCCGACAAACTAGAAACCTCAGAAGGAGGCAAACTTTCAGGACGGCTGGTTATGGGCACACTTTCAGTGCTGCTAGAAAGTACAGGGGGCACCAAAGAAGTATTACCTACGTCGGCAGATTTAGTCCCATGAGATGATTCCAAACTTGCAGAACCATCAGAATTAGCAGCATCAAAAGCACGGGCAGCATTGGAGTCTGTTTTCTCCAACTCTGCATTCTCTAAAGGTGGTGGTAGGCACTGAGACAAGTCCAATGCATACTGCTGAATAGCCTGTGTTTGAACACAGTAAACCTGTACGATGTGTTCTCCATCTGGGGAAGTATCAGTTGTGGTACCAGTAAGACTCAATATAGGCATTGTAACCGTAAATTCAGCTATGTAATCCATGCGAGTTGAGGCAGGATTAGGTCCGTAATCTATGTGTATAGCATAGATAGCATTCTTCTTGGCATTTGCTAGCAGAAACAGGCCTGCACGGTTAAGTGCAACAACTTGATTGAAGAATGCATCCTCAAGCCTGAGTTCAGCAGAGCTCTTCAGCTCTAAAGTCTGAGTGCACTTCCATGACTCGATATCACTAGGCAACAACCAGCCCTCCTCCTCAGCAGAGGCCCATATCTTCAGTTCCCGATTCAAGGGACCCTGTATATAACAAAAATCAACTAAGCGTAAACCCCAACAAAATCGGGACAACACATAAAATTGCATAATCATCGCAGGTAGATTATTGCCAACATGTTAACATCCTGCCCACTAGACCAAAAGTATAATGCTGGCTTAGTTGCGTAATAATACGCACAAGTCACCTCTGAATTCTAGAATGATTATGCAAAATGTTTTCTAAATAATTAAAAATAAGAACCTACCCCTGTGATAAGCACAATGTGCTGGGGATGAGGACCAATCAAAAATGTCACAGAATTAACAGGATGGCCATCGTATGGTCTCAACACAGCAAGTGGTGTAGACTTACGGTCATCCCAAATCTTCACCTGTTGCAAAATACGAATTTTTGATGAGTGCCAGTATGAAAAGAAAAATAGAATAAATTGGCTAGAGCATATACATTAGTGTAACTACAAAGGACGTGTTTCTTGATTATTACCATCCATGGTTCAACGATAGAAACAGTCACCTTGATGGGGCCAAGTGCTAGAAAGAGGGGAAAAAAATTACTGAATTTCACACTTCCACGGAAAATTACTGATGCCATAGGTTGTTTTTTTTCCCTCTTTGGTTATCTATAGATTAGCTGTAGTAAAGGAATAATGACTATCATGCATCCTAGTTGGTGTAACATTATCCAACATATTTGTTAATCTCGCAAGGAAAAGCTACCACATTGAAGGCTCAACAATTTCTATTCTTATATAGAGGAGCAGCCATCTCAAGCAGAAAATAACATAAATGACCCTAATGCAACTAAGAAAGACGAGAAAAAAAACAAACCGTGCCATCTAATGAAGCTGAAGCTAAACGGGTAGTCAGCCATTGGCACATTGACAGCTCCGTAATTTCACCATCATGTTTACCAACAAACTGAACCCCGTTAATCAGTTCATCAACGGGACACTTAAGAGGTTCCTCGGCTGAAAACCGTTCGCCTTTCCCAACTCTATTGCTATCAATCCTAAGGATCCGATTTCCAATTGCCACCATCAAAATTTCCTGCAAATCAATTCCATAGAACGATTACAATTACAGAAAAACAACACAATTGAAAATCATACAAAAGAGAGGGATCTTCAATAAAAAACAAACATGAAGTTGTATTATTACTTGTTTGTGAGGATGCCAACAGACTCTTGGATGGACTGAATCCCCGTCTGCAAGTATCTGAATGGCAACAACAATTTTACCCAAAATTTGAGGCTTATCTTCCTCATCAGGGCCTTCGGTAATATTCCATATAAAAAAGCGTCCGTCAACACTTGCACTGCACAACAGAGAAAGTAAATTATTGCAATTTATAAACTAAGCAAGGAAAAAGTGACAGCAAAAGAAAGACTGATAATGGAATTGTAAAGAGATACCTAGCCAAAAGATGAACATCCTCAGCAAAGAAAGCCATATCTGTCACTCTCTATGTACATAAACAATTGCAATTACCGAAAATGAGAAACATAAAAAGAGAAAACGTAAGTGGAAGAAAGATGTGTTAGTGAAGTACCTGAGTGTGGCCACGAAGCAAAGATCTCAAAGCAGTAATGATGTTAAGAATGCGAATGTTACCAAGCTTGAGACCATAGCAAATGTAATTCCTATTAACAGCAATCTGACGGCCAAGAACAAGACCAGGATCCGATATATACTTAGTAATAGGAGTAACTTCAAGCTGGGGCTGAACTTCCCCGTCCAGTCTAACATCAATGTCATAAACCGAATGATTCCCAATCAAATGCCTTCCTTTGGGAACCTTACTGCTGCGCAATCTAACAGGCGGAGCGGAAGGAATCACAACCGTCGAATCGGACGGTGGAGGGAGAGTAGGGCTAGGAGACTGATGTTGATGTTGATGTTGATGTTGATTGGCGAAGAAAGCCATAAGAAGGTTGTTACCAGAAGAAGAAGAAGAAGTGGAATTAGGGTTAGGGTTATGGGAAGGGGAAGGGGGCTGTGGAATTTGCTGAGGGTATAAGATTTGAGGTCTGTTTTGTTGTTGTTGTTGGAAGAGTTGGTGCTGAGGTGGTGGTGGTGTTGGATAATAGTGATAAGGCTGTGGATACGGACCAGTTGGTGGAGGATAAGAAGAAGACGGTGTTAAATACGGAGACGGTGATGAAACTGAAGATGGACTCGGAAATGACGGTGACGTCGTTAGATTTGTTGAGTTTGGAATCATATTCATTGGATTTGAACTTGGTTTCAATAGCTTGCTCATGTCAAACCCTCCACTGCCTCCACCGCCCGTGACTCCTCCTCCCGCTTGATTTGAAGCCATTCACTTATTCGATCCGATTGAATCGATCCCTCCGATTCAGATCGAATTGAATCAAATCCAAATACAACCCTTCTCTTCTCGTGAAGATGACCAAAAGTGGACGACAAGTGAGACGCCAAGATATATATATATATATAAATCTACTCACTGCTATTTGCTTACTGGTAGTAGTGTATTTTATACATTAAAATAAAAAGCACTAATAATAATAATAACAATACCAGGCACTTCCACTGCTTGGCTTGCTTTCTCAGATCGAGAGACTGACGGGAAGGGACACCACAGCCGTAGCAACCGGAGTCTCCAATTTAAACATTTACATAACAACATATTACAGAAATATTAATTAGTTAATTAATTCCTCTCAAACCTGCATAATTTTTTCTTTTCTTACTTATTTCCCATATATTTGTATCTGTATATATAGGGATTAGATTAAAAGCTATAAAATAAGAAAAATATTTACTCTTAACACAGTAGTAATTTATACTTTTTGTTTCTAATCTCTACCCCTTTGCTTTACTTATTAGACATATCATATATATACACAGTCTATGCTATTTGTTTAATTCGTGTTGGCTATTACTTTAGGCAGTCACCTGGTCATCGAGTTTCCCTGACCCGCATGTGTGATAACGTAAACATGCATTGCACCTCGTAGCACTGATGGTCCACAAAACCTGATCTGTCTCTTCTATTTACAAAAAGTTTTTTCCTTTCAAAATCATTAGCACAATTTTTGCCCAATGCTGAGAAGGCTTGACCAATCATCCCTATTCAATTTTTTGTACAGTCAGATAAATTTGTCCCATAACGATATTGAACCTTTTCAGAATGATAAATACGCATCTACAATATGATAATTGATATGGATGTTGTTATTGGTCCATAGGACCTCCATTTTAGAAAGAGAAAAGATGAATTTACAAATTTTTATATAAACTTATTTTGTATAAATTGATATGATATAATTTAATTTGTTAGATTAAATAAATATTGACCTCTATAATTTATTTTTATTATTTTATTTTATTATCCAATTAATTAATTTAGACTAGCAATTTATAGAATACATGATTTTACTTTGTTAAAGTAAGAATGTCATCGTTAAATAATGTTTATATATATATATATATATATATATATATATATTTTCATGCGAATGCCCTTATTTTTTTCGTGTAGATACGTTATTAAGTCATATAATTGAATATAAAGTCAGTGTAGACACATTATTAAATAACATAACTTTATAGTAAATTTAACGCTGACTCTATTAAACCATATGGCTTAATAGGGTATTCGCATAAAAAAAAACATGCATCTGAGTACAGGTTTAAATACATTAAAAATTGTATTTTTTTTTACCATTAGTAACATCCTCATTTTAACAAAGTTTTCAATATGTAAGGCTTAATAGCGTGTCCACATTAAAAAAAATAGAACACCCGTACTTAAGAATGATTATATATTTAGTGCCTGTTTGGGTTAGTTTAATTAAACTCATTTCTAGCTTTTAGAATTACAAAAGATCTTTTGGGGCTATTTGAGTGTCAAACAAAAAGTCCTTTTTTTAAATTCAAAATGTCTTTTGGGAGAAGCTAAGATTTCTAGCTTTTCTCAAAAGACTTTTTGAGAAGCTATTTTCTCATTTATTACACTTTTCATAATTTCTAAACTAACCTTAAATTAACAAACGAACAAAAAAAATATTACATCCATATCCAAATCCTTAAACCTTATTTCTTACGTATTTTTCTTGTTTTGTCTCTTCATTTTTCAACCAAAACCAAAAAAAAAAAAAAAACAACAGAAGGAGCACAATCACCACACCAATCTTCTTTCAAGTAAGAATTTTTTTTTTTAATCTCATACTTTGATTTGCATCATATTTTTAATTTTTTAATGTATATACACACACACACACACAGAGAAATCTCATGCTTTGATTCTTTGTTCATTCGGTTATGCTTTATTTAATTATTTTTTGAAGTAAATTTATAAAGTTGACTTAGAACGAAGAATCATGTTTTGCGAATTAGTGGAATATGGTGTAAAAGTTAAGTTGTCGAATTAAATTTAATTAATTTTATATTGTTAATTTATAAAGTTTTTGTTTATTTCACATGGGTAACTTTTATACTCATCAACGTCTCTACACAACTTTATAAGAAGAAAGGCTATTGCAGATTTAGAGTTCGAGTCTTATGAAGGAACAGAAGATTATATTCCAGATGATGATGAATCATCAACTAACATTAATGTTGATGAAAATGAAGCAAGTGAAATGAAAATAATTCGTGAAAATATTGCTAGGGAACTTATCTTTAGATAAAGTTAATCTAATTATTATTTTCTTCTTTTTTTTATAAAGAAAAACAATACTTTAATTTGTAAAAGTTTAACTAAATTAGTCAAATAATTATTTTGTTAGTCATTGATTTTTAAATTTGATAAGTATTTATTAGACTCAAATATTTAAAAGTATTAATAATTTTATAATGATTAAAATTTTTTTTTAAATGATCGTCCAAACACTTCAAAAAAGGCTCTCATTAAAAAAAAAAAATCTTTTACTATAATCATCTAAACAGTAAAAATAATTAGAACTTTTACTTTTAAGTAGAAGTAAAAGCAAAAGTTAACTCAAACAAAGTGAATAAGAAAAAATAAGAGCGCTTATACGCGAAATAATATATACAGAAAGAGAGAGAAAAGAGGTTCCTTTTCAGCTTAAAATTTTGATTCTAGCTTTTATAGCATGCACGCATGAGCTTACACTTAGTACAACACAGTAGTTTATATGTTTTAACCAAAAATAAAATGCAAAAAATGCAACATACCCCTTGTTTTTCTTTTCTTTTTTTTTCTTCTTTCAACAAATTGCTAATTCATTTAACTATAAAGGCATCAGCACAACTCCCACATTTACAATCAAATAAACAGAACATCAGGAAAGATTATACAGAAACCAAACAGTTCTGAAATTGCACGTATAAACAAGCGTCGAATAACGAAAGAAAAAAGAACATTGAAGAATATTAAAATTGATGGGCAAATAAACAGGTTCCAATCCAGTAGGTAAAATAGGATATCCTCAACTCTCAACTGCAACAACCTCCAGCTTGAGAAGAAGAGCCATCTCTGCCGCCGGATGGCCCTGGTATTCCCCCATAGCCAACTTTTATGCCATAGGACTGCCCAAGAAAAGAAAGAAAATAAGAAAGGATAGAAGGAACAACATCAACATGTCTCATCTGCTCAAAAGAAACTGCATGCATTCTGTGTGTATGAATCGTTTCCCAGCAAGCACTAAGCATTATAATGCCATGACTCAAAAATTTTCAAGCTTTGCAATGAACATGAAATAAGAAGTCTCAAATCAACATTCAAATTGCTTCTCAGGCTATTATGACTATATAACCACTGACCATTAAGATCTTGTAAAATACACCTATCAAGTATCCATAAAGTAACCAGCCATTCAAACAAGTTTTAGGATCTGATCATTGTACATTTCTAATAGGAACCAACCAAAGCTGTGGAAAGTAATTTAAGGTCAAGCAGAGGGCAAATCTTGCTCATAAACAGTAGGAAACCCATCCAAAAGGGAAGTATGAAATAAGAAAGCCAATACATCTAAAAAGACTCAATAAAATGAAAGGTAGACCACAGAAAAAATTAATTTTAAGAAGAAGAAGCAGCAAACCTCATTTGATACATCAAAAACTCCATCCTGAATTTTCTTGTATATTGTTGCAGCAGTTTTTATAAATGCCTGCACAGAAACTTTTACTGTAAAAACGGCACAAGACATAATAGAAATAAGATAACAAATCCCAATACTGATAATTGGTGTGGCAGATAAGGATTTGTCAGAAAACATTCTCAATCACAAAAAATACCTCCTCAACATTCTGAGCAGTTTTTGCAGAGGCTTCCATGAAGATCAATCCATGCTCCTTTGCAAACTGCTCACCTTCCTCCGTACTCACAGCCCTTCTATGAGCAAGATCACACTTGTTACCAATGAGCATAATAGTCATGTTCGCATTTGCATGCTGCCTTGCATCCTCCAGCCAGCTAGCCAAGTGATTAAAAGTTTCTCTCCTAAAGATCAGAACAATCAAAAGGAGGTGCACATGTCAATTGCTCAGGTTCATTATTTAAACCAAAGTAAATTACATAGATTTAAGCAAGACTCTTCAAACTGCTGGGAGCCAAATTCTGAGGCGGAGGTTTCTTTTAGAAGCGTCACAATGCTAAACAAATAAAAGGAAAAAAAAAAAAAGTGGTCCAAGCCAAGGATATTTAGCCAAACAATAATATTAGGAATTCCGGTATTTGGACCCAATTTGTATCCCAACTGCATGTGTCACCAGAAATCAAATAAGAATCAATACTCGAATGAATAAAAGATACCTGGTAATATCATAGACAAGTAATGCACCAGCAGCCCCTCTATAGTAAGACCTGGTAATAGATCTGAAGGATTCTTGACCGGCCTGCGGAAACGAATAAAAAAAAAAGCTGAATGAATAGTAAACTACTAAATCGTTTATTGAAATGAAATAATCGAAATAGAGAGAGAAACCGTGTCCCAAATTTGGAGTTTGATCGGTTTGTTATCGATGGTGATCATTCTGGCCCCAAATTCAACTCCTATAGTTAGGTCGTGAACCGGCTGAAACCGCTTATCGGTGAATTGGAGAAGAAGACATGATTTACCAACTCCTGCAATCAATCATCAAAATATTTTTGTATATATATATTTTAATAAATCGAATTGTTCAATTAAATTAAAAAAAAAACCTTAAACAGGCTATTATGATCGATGATTAGGTAGAGATAAGACTATTACCGGTATCGCCGATGATGATGTACTTGAAGAGGTAAGCGTACGACATGGTTGTTTGATTGATGAGGACCGATCAAATTAGGAGTCAATTTATTTATGGATTTCACTTTGATTTAGAACAGGGGGAAACGAGAAAGGAAAGGATTTGAAACAACCAGAAAATGATAAAGAGAAACAAAAATATTTTTAACTACTACCAAGGCGTGTTTGTTTAGTTTTTCCAGCGAGGCAACCCTGTAAAATACACTTGGCGTCCTCGCTGTCGTCTGTCCCCTTGAGTGGGCCCCACCCATTCTTCCAGTATTCAATTGCGTTTCGCATCGTAAATACGTTCAAATTCGTTTTCTTTTTTCTTTTTCCCCACTCAGATCAACCTTTTTAATTAATATTTGTTCTTTGAATCTAATTACTCTTTCATATGAAGATGTAATTTGGCTTCTATTATATTTATGCTGGAATATGCTCCAAAACTCACTTCATTAATCAAAGTTAACTAGCCCAGCATCCCCAGGCCCTATAATTGTACAGTACTTATTCATCAACCCGGAGCAAGAGCAAAAACTCCATTATTTGACTTTTGATTGTAAACCTGTAAAAAGAAAGCTCAAAAAGTCTCAGAATTCATGTAGGGCATACTGACAGAAACTAAGAACTCGTATTTCTAACCAACCTGTATAGGAAATATACATAAAGGAAAATGAGATTCATCCCACATTGAGCACCACAGTTAGCACAAAAAGATGCGTTTTGTGCTAACTATAAAATGCTCAATGTGGCAAGCATATCTCACATGACACAAAACTCATACAACACAAGCGCGTTTTGTGCCAAATCGCAGCGTTCTCAAGCATCTCTGCTCTCTTCGTAGGCGTTCTCTCTCTCTTTCTCGCCGTCGGTCTCTCCGCATCTGATCGTCGACACACACAGCTCACACAACACACGCGCGGGCAACTCACCCAACACTCACACCAAAACACAGCGTTTCTCACACATCTCACCTATTTGTATGTCAATGAACTTCTCATAGCTAGATTTATGTATCAGTACCGATATTCACACCACATTGAGCACCACAGTTAGCACAAAACAGTGTGTTTTGTGTTAACTATAAAATGCTCAATGTGGCACGCATCTCTTACATGTCACACAGAACTCACACAACACATGCGCGTTTTGTGCCAAATTGCAGCGTTCTCAAGCGTCTCTGCCCTCTCCGTCGGCGTTCTCTCTCTCTCTCGCCATTGGTCTCTCCACATCTGATCGTCGACACACACAGCTCACACAACACACGCGCGGGCAACTCACCCAACACTCACACCAAAACGCAGCGTTTCTCACACATCTCACCTATTTGTGCTCTCTCCATCGGCTTTCTCTCTCTCTCTCTCTCGCCGTGGGTCTCTCTACATCTGGCCGTCAGATCTCTCTCTACCCCGTCGATTGCATCTCTTACGGCACCTCATTCTCTCGATTGTCGTTGAAATTTGACTTGCAGCTTCATCTTCACTCTCTCGGCTTCGCTCGTCGTCGGCTGCTGTAATCGTTTTGTGAAGGTAATTTACTTCATTAATGCCAAATTTTGGTTGTACTGATTACAAATTTGTGAAGATTCAATAGGCATTGTGTTAATTTATGTCGACAGTGTGTTAAAACTTGCAGTTGAAAATTGTAAAATGCTATTTTGTTGTTTGATATTTGCGCGACTTTTTATATACATACACTTCATGAATTGCTGATTTTGGGATGATTATGCAAGAAAATAGAAGTTGCAACAGGCATATGAGTGGAGAGGATCAAAGGTTAGGTTCTTTTACAGTGAGTTAGTTCAGTTTTGTGTTAGAGTATCTGTCAAGATTCAGCTGGCATTTTGTTAATTTCTGTTGAGAGTATTGGGCAAATGAGTTAGTTTAGTTTTCTATCTCGAAACAAGAACACTTGGCTTTAGATTCAGTTGCTGTTGTGGTAACTTGTGTTCAGAATTTCTATTGTCAGTTAGTTTAGTTTTATGAGGTTGTGTTGATTTGTTCAAGGAAGCTTAAACAGGGGAAGCTTGCACATGATATGAATAAGTTTTATGAGTTGTGCTAAATTTTGTTTTTGGTAATTTTGTTAATATGAATTATTTTGTTTTTGAAATTAGTGTTGTTAATACGAATTATTTTCATTTTATTGTTTCCATTTTTTAAATATGAATTATTTTCATTTTGTAGAAATATAGGATATGGAAAAAGCCACCAAAGTTGAAGAGTTGGAGAAAATTGAGGAGGATGACGAGCCAGCGATTGGGAAGTCATTTGATAGTGATACTGAAATGTTTATTTACTATAAACGGTATGGTTAAAAAAAAAGGGTTTCCGGTTATGCGGAGAAGTAGTAGAAAGGACAGTGATGAGATACTCGTAAATGTGACTTTTGCTTGTGAGTGAAGCAGTGAGACAAAAAGCAAATCTACAAGCGAATGGACATTTTTAGCAGCTACTCTTTCAGCAAGACAATAAATATGGAGTTAATAGTGAGTTTTGAAGTGATTTCGCAGAATAGCATTGTATTTGTATTGTATTAGAAATTTAAGAATGAAGAAATGCATATGTTTGTTTTATTGTCATTCATATTGTATCTCTGATACAACACTTAGCTTGTGGATTTGATATATGGATTTATTCATCTAATGGAAAATTGGTAGTTTTATGAAGTTGTTTTGTTCATTTTTCAGCCGTATGAATGACTGCAAGTCTTGCATTCCATGTGCTATTGGAAAATATTGAAGGGATATCAATTATTTGGTTTGGATTGTGCATGAATGGATGTTTTAGACTCATTTAATTTCACGGTTTATAAATTGTCTTTCTTGAATTTTAATGTTGGTTTTGTGGAGTAATTGCGGGCAAATTTGAATTACATGCGTTGATCTGAAATGGCTGCTACTTAACCCTGCAAGTGGCTGGTTTTTAAAACATTGAGCAAGCTCTTTTAGTTATTTATCAAACAGGATTTGAGGCAAAAATGCAGGTATCCAGTCAAAATAAGAAAAGCTAATATGTCAATAAGAGAAGATAATACATTGCATTTACTGAAGTCTACACTGAAAATTTAAGGGTTCATTATACAGTTAAAAAAAAAAGATAACGATACAAATCTTCCATCTCTCCCAAGTCATAGATTCATTGCTCTTCCGATCATCATCCCATTCAAAAGCCCCACATCCTTTGCACTTCCAAAGCTTAAGATTCGGATTTTCTTTTGTACGTGAAGTTCGTAAGACCTTATTGATGTTGTAGCATTTTTCACAAGCTTTCAGCTATGTTGGAATTTCACTTGTGCTAGAAGACATAATGATTGAACAAATTCTGTATAAATATAAACAACAGCACATAATCATTGTCAAGGTAAGCTTATGAAATTTTAATGCAAAACATGCATTTGAAAAGACTAACACACCATGCACACTACTGGTTAAACATAGGAAGCAATATAGGAAATCTACTATAGATTGACCACAAAATGGTTCTAGTCACAAAGTTTATAAGGGAAGATTAACCAAATAAAACCAGAAAGCCTTTTAAATTCAATCAAGAACACAGCACATATCACTTCAAGTTTTCATCAATGGATAATACTGTAATATCATCAACATCATACCCCCAAAATGCAACTTTTTTGATAAGTTTTAGAACTCATTATTATTCCCCAGTAGGCAAAGCATTCAACTTTGCTAAAAGAACTCAGCTTTCTTATTCATGTTCACTGAATTCCTTTGGTTGACAAAATAAAGTTATCTATTTCAGAAAAAAACTATAGCCATTTTGTGCCATCACAAGCAATTGAGGAATCTCATCCCCTTGTGCTGATTTAATCAATTTAGGGTGTCAAAATTAAACAGCACATAATTCATAGAATCTTCAAAAGAGGCTGGCATATGATAAATTACACTTGAAAACTTTAAACTTTAAGTACTTTGTTGGAAAATGCCTTTAATTACAAGCCTCACATATACAATCTCATAATATGATTCCCAAAGCCCTGGCAAGTTCATCTACGGCCAAATAAATGCGATATACTAAGAAAATGACAGTCAATTACCAAATAACTGAGTAAATGTTGACCTGTGAAATTGGTATTTTAATTTATAACTTGTAAGTAATCACATTAGGAACTTGATTACCGGTAACTATAACTAATCTTATAATCATATCAAAGCCATTTCCAGCACAAAGCCATCTCAATCAGCTCCTAAGACTAACAAAAATGCAATTACAAATCAATCTATTTTGCCCAGTACAATGCCAGTTGAATGATAGATACTCTAACACAAAACTGAACTAACTCACTGTAAAAGAACCTAACCTTTGATCCTCTCCACTCATATGCCTGTTGCAACTTCTATTTTCTTGCATAATCATCCAAAAATCAGCAATTCATGAAGTGTATGTATATAAAAAGTCTCGCAAATATCAAACAACAAAATAACATTTTACAATTTTCAACTGCAAGTTTTAACACACTGTCGACATAAATTAACACAATGCCTATTGAATCTTCACAAATTTGTAATCAGTACAACCAAAATTTGGCATTAATGAAGTAAATTACCTTCACAAAATGATTACAGCAGCCGATGACGAGCGAAGCCGAGAGAGTGAAGATGAAGCTGCAAGTCAAATTTCAACGACAATCGAGAGAATGAGGTGCCGTAAGAGATGCAATCGACGGGGTAGAGAGAGATCTAACGGCCAGATGTGGAGAGACCCACGGCGAGAGAGAGAGAGAGAAAGCCGATGGAGAGAGCACAAATAGGTGAGATGTGTGAGAAACACTGCGTTTTGGTGTGAGTGTTAGGTGAGTTGCCCGCGCGTGTGTTGTGTGAGCTGTGTGTGTCGACGATCAGATGTGGAGAGACCAATGGCGAGAGAGAGAGAGAACGCCGACGGAGAGGGCAGAGACGCTTGAGAACGCTGCAATTTGGCACAAAACGCGCATGTGTTGTGTAAGTTCTGTGTGACATGTGAGAGATGCGTGCCACATTGAGCATTTTATAGTTAGCACAAAACACACTGTTTTGTACTAACTGTGGTGCTCAATGTGGTGTGAATATCGGTACTGATACATAAATGTAGCTATGAGAAGTTCATTGACATACATAGAATATGCATAATCCCAATCTGGGACAGAGAATATGCATATTCAATGTGGTGTGAATATCGGTACTGATACATAAATCTAGCTATGAGAAGTTCATTGACATACATAGAATATGCATAATCCCAGTCTGGGACAATTACTTCACCAAGAAATATGCTGTTAAAAGCCACATCATTTCATTTATTGGCCACATTTTTGAGCTATACTAGGTAAAGGCAGATCCACCCATGATCAGTGGAGACAGAACTTCCAAAATAATTTTGAAAAAAATTAAAGAAAAAAATATTCTAGTTATTAATCAGCCCTCGTTAAATTTATAAAAATAGTCTCATACTTTAATAGTTTCATAAAATTAGTTTCATAAAATTTAAACTATAAATTTAAGAATTATAAATGCCCACACTTTAATATATATGGGTGATTTTATTATTATTTAATTTAATCTCCATTAAATAAATTAAAATAATATTTAGCCCTATGTATTTCTAGATCTGCCGCTGGGACTAGGGGACTAGGAGGACATCCAACTTAGCTAGCATCCTATATGTTTTAATGTTCATTTACATCCTTCTCATTGGGTTTTGATTATCCTCTCATTTTTTGTAATAGTGGTTACGCACCAGCTTACTGATCATAGATCAAATATTTACAACCCTCACAAATAATATTAGAGGGATGTATTATCTCCACTCGCATTCGCAAAGGAGAGAGATTATTTACATATGAATTTCACTTAATGGCTGGGACTCGAACTAAGACTCTCAAGTAACTTAAGTGTTTTGGTTACCAATAAGGTACAAGCCCATTGGCAATTATCCTCTCATTTGGGAGTGCTATGAAACGATCAAATGAACAATCCTCAAGTAACACCACCACCGAGCCAAATGTTAGACCACACTTTATGAGCTAAATATATTTTGGAAATGGGTGGGACTATTTGCACTCTAAAATTTATTTTTAACACTCTATTACTCTATACACTCATGTGTTAAATTAAAAAAAATTAAGTTTTACTTTCTGCACTTTTTAAAATACTAAAAAAGACCTTACTTAAGCTAGTTAAATTAATTTATTCAAAACACCAATCAAACTATTTAGCACATCCAAAATGAATTAATAACAATTTAGTATAAACAACAATGGAATCATATTAAGTTCTAAATAAATTCTTTAACATAAGTTGTAGTTATTATTTTTTTGTCTATTAAAGAATATATTCAATATTGGTTTTACACTCAATTTTTTTAACCTAACAATTGAAAAAAAATTCCCGCACAAAAAAAAAGAGAAGAAGATGAAGCAGATGAAGAAAGAGATGAAGATTAAAAGAAGGAATAAGAAGAAGAAGACAAAGAAGAAGGAGAAGACTACAAAAAAAAAATATTTTTTTTTAAATCAAAAAGAAAAAATATATTCAAAATATATTAAAAGTATTGATTTACTTCTTGTTTAATTAAATGTTGTTTAAGAGATTGGAAATAAAAGTTTTAGGGTTTATAGCAAAATGATTATATATTGAATGGAAAGTGTGCCTATGAGTGTACAAAATAATTATATTATATTAGTTTATAAGAGAGAGTCCTTATTAATAATTTATATGATTGGTATTTTTGAAATAAAATAATTTATTAAAATAAGAGTGTTCACTCTCTGGAAACTAATATTGTATCGCGATTTCTTCTTAATTCGTCCCGATATTCATAATGCAAATGATTAAAAGTACCAATGCAATGTCGCATTTACTGAGCCCAGAAGAGAAATGAGACATCGAACTTATTTCTTCTATTTCACTAAAAACTGATATACCTAATGGAGAATTCAACTTATCCTATTGTTCAAAAGAAAATAAAATAATTATAATATCTCTCTATTTGTCATAGTCAGGCCCCAGACTCGGCCTCGGCTTGAGCCTGAGCAACGACAATTGAGCTCCTAACATAATGTTTTCCATCTGTCCAAGTAAGCCCCCCGAATCTATAGTTATCAGGTGCACCTGACCACTTTGGTTTCAGAGTCACCTTGAAGCTCTTCTCTTCCCCAATTTTCTTAAATGTCAAGATTTTGGGTTCAACAGAAACTGAAATTCCAAGTGGTTCACGGACACTGGCTGCATAACTGCTTGGTGATCCAACATTCTTCAGTCTTCGAGTCACTGTCACAGAGCCTGAGATCATAGGGACTGAAATTGAAGGGTAGTTAAAGTCCTCAAGATTAGCTGATTTCGGACATTCATATTGACTTCCAAAGAAAGTTTTAATCGTGGTCTGATTATACCTAATGGAGCAAAGAAAGTCCAAGTAATCATCTTCGGTTAAGTCATAGACCAGTCCTGGATCCATGGCACGATTTGGTCTAATGTGACCGGAACCATAACTGAATGGTGTTGCCTTCTTAAAGGATCCATCACGCATTGGATTCACAGTGTTGTCCCTTGTTCTTGCACTGGTCATGATAGCAGATCTAATTGCAGATGGACTCCAATCTGGGTGTGCTGTCTTAAGAAGCCCAACAACACCAGCAACATGAGGGCAAGACATAGATGTGCCTGACATTATGTTATAAGGAATCCTGCGTGTATCATAGGGTAGTTCCGTCGGGCCTATTGCTCCAGTAAAAGCAGCTATGATATTCACACCTGGTGCGGTGATATCAGGCTGCAATGTTGATAGATATAATAAGAATGTTTAATTGAAGGCTCGTCCAATCACCAATTTCAATGCAAAATTAATTTGAAACCAAGATTAAAGAAGAACCTTGAGGATCTCTGGCGTAATCTTGTTTGGCCCAGCAGAGGAGAATGATGCCATGAACGGAGAGGGCTTTGCATTCAAGTGTGTTGATGGTGAGGTAATGTATCCCATTGGATCACTGTGATCGCGTCACAAAAGTCATAAGATGATTGACGAAACATTCATTCATACACATATATATACAGATTCCTGAATAGAATGGAGGGAGTGATATACGTACTCTGAAGATTTGATGTAGTCCAAGACTTGAACACCATCTTTATAAGTGATCTGTGATGCTGGGAGGAAATGAGGATCGGCAGTAATTTCATTACCGCTGGGCTTATCATTGCAAAGGATCATCCCTACTGCACCAGCCACGGCCGCTTGTCTCCCCTTGTCCACTCTTGCAATGTCACCCCTAAGACAGACCAAAATTTTACCCTTCACCTTTTCATAATCCAGTGTTCCATTCTTGCAGAGCGATCTGTGAGTTGCAAAATATAATAATAATAATAATCAAGTTAACGACAAATGAAATGATGTATAATGAAACACTAATTTAAAGGTAATAGCGGAGAATTTGTTCTTACGCTGCAGTATCGTCTGCATTTGCAGCTTTAGCCTGCAAGCCAGTAATAAGTGGATAGAATGTATCATTTGGAAGAGATTTGGAAAGGCTTGTTCCCTGTTATTAATGAAATGGTAAAAGATGAATGATTATGACGAAGACAACATGTAGAAAGTAGGCAAGGAGATCAAACGATCGAACAATTTGTGAATGAAAGGACAAACTTTGAATCGCTGCCCATTTCGGAGTTCAACAAAACTCTGGAACTCCCGGTCCAAGGTGCTTGCACCAACAGTGATGATCCAAGGTGAAACATTAGTGACGGTTGCAGGTTCTGGTCCAGAATTTGAGGCAGAGCATACAACAACAATGCCGTGCTTAACAGCATGAAATGCCCCAATGGCAGTGCCATCATTAAAGTAATCAGCAGGATCCCCACCAAGTGAGACAGAAATCACATCAACTCCATCATGTATGGCCATGTCAAAGGCTTTCAAGATATCAGCGTCAAAGCATTGGCCGTCAGAAACTTGAGGCCAGCACACCTTGTAAGCAGCAACTCTGGCCTTAGGAGAACCACCTTTGGCAGTTCCGTTGCCCAAGCCGAAGATACTTACTCCTGGAACTAAGTTGCCACCTGCTGTTGATAGAGTGTGAGTGCCGTGTCCTTCATGGTCACGAGCAGTGTTATTAAAATTGACGGAAACGTTGCGTTGTTTTACATAGGCAGCATAAGCTTTGTTGAAGTACCTTGCTCCTATGAGTTTCCTGAAATTAACATAATTATAACATGTCAAGATGCATTTATCTTCGAATAAATGAATTCTAAAATCTAACTTTTAGGTAGCTGCATGCAGATTCAGTGAAAGAAAACAGCGACATATTCAAACAACATAGATGCAATCTAACAATCAGCAATTATTTGCAGGTTGTTTGTCAAAATTACCTAGATTAGTTTATTTATCATAAAGTAAATGGTTTCTGTAAAGACAAAACGATAAAGAAAGACAATAGTTATATGCAGCAATCTTTGAACATACATAATACATGTAATCTAATCAAAGGAAAGTGAGCATTGATTACGGGGTTGCGATGGACCTTAGATTTAAATATTTTATGCTTATTATCATTTCATTATTTTAAAAATTGTAAAATATCAAATGACTATAAGAAGTTGTTTCCTTTCATTTTACTATTATAACTTTACAAATCTTTTCATTTTATTATTTTTTCGTTAGGACCCTTAGTTGAACAATTAGTTGATTTGTAAAATATCAATTTTTCCTTCATGGTAAAATACACAAATAGAGGTATCAAATAAATAGACATGAAACTATAAAAAAAAATTAAATATGGAAGTGTAGATTATGGATATTTTTTTAAGAATAGATTGTGTGTCTTTTTAACAAAAATATTTAGGGGTATTTTTGTCAATTTGCTATTTTTATAGTTATAACAAATTTAGAGTTATTCACATGGTTAAGACTATTATTTAACAATCTAAGAGCATAACATAATTTTTGTCTCCTATTTGATATCTCTATTTGTGTAAAGGGTAAAACTGATATTTTACTATTCAAATAACTGGTCAATTAATGATTTTAACAAAAAAGTAGTAAAATGAAAGATTTTGTAAAGTTAAAGTAAAATGATAGGGAACAATACTTTTTGTAATCAGTTGATATTTTATAATTCTTGAAGTAATGAAACGATAATAACCCATATTTTAGTCATCACCATTGATTTAATTTAGTGGGTAAATAACTCGTTACTTAAAAACTAATAGGTAATATTGAAGTTTACTAAATAGATTAATGAATATTATTTTATTTTTTTATTAATTGATTAATATTTTCTAAATCACCAAAAAAATTCAATGTTAAATATGTAAATAGGGGAAAGACCACCCACACCCCCAAGGTTTGCTTGAATAGTCACATACACCCCCTTAGTTTCATAAATGGTCACATAGACCTCTTTTTTTTACTATTATACCCTTGATTACAACAACCAAATAATTGAATTTAAATAAACTACTATAATAAATATAAGTTATTTTATTAATGTAATATTTTATTTGTATCATATGATATTTATTTATTATTTTTTTATCCTATTACTATATCATTTATGAAACTAAGGGGGTATGTGTGACCATGGGGGTGTAGGTGGCTTTTTCCCATGTAAATATGGTAAAACATTTCTATAGTGATGCTCTATATAGAAATAGCATCCACATGTTATAAAAAATTTTAATCTTAAGGAACTTGCCTTTATATAGTAAAAATTATTCGTATATTCCAAAAAATATATGCTATGCTACATTAAATTTTAAGATGGAATAAAACACTTCTTTTAAAGATGATTGGGATGATAATTTATAATTGTATTGATGAAATTTGTATTGGGAGAAAAACATTAAAGAGAATGCAAATATTTAGATTTTTAAGATGGCTTTGAATAGAGATGCACATATTAATTTTTTGAAACTATGTCTATCTAATTTACCAATGTCTATATATTAGTTTTGACACATTTCCTTCATTGATTATTAAATATTAATGTCGTGCGTACTTTATCTCTATATCACTTGCACTAAGAATAGCTAAACCAAAATATTAATTTTTGTAACTATACCTCTATTAAGTTATAACCTCTTCATAACAATAAAATTAGTTTGTTTTCAATAATATGACTATTGAGAGGTTTTATTGTATATATATTAATTTAGATGTGTACATAATAAATATGAGTTTTTTTTTATCTTCAACAACCCATGTTAATACAAATCCTTAGAAATCAAAATATTATCCTAACTAACTTCTAATTTTGCATACATATTTTTGTGCCGCTATTGATGCTCTGGATCTTCTATTTTGATAAAACCAAAAAGGCTATTACACCATATGATGTAATAGCTTCCCAATGGGGCAAGCTCTTCTATTCTGATTCATGGTTTCTCTTGGCTATATGGTTCATCTAGGAGTGAAATTGAACTTCAAGAAATAGTAAATGGTCTTATCAATACACAAATGTTATATTCATCACTGTAGGAGTTGGGTTCATTAGATAAATTCCTACCTCTCTAATCTATGACCAGATCAATACTATCTCTTATTTTAATAGAATAATAAAGAACCAACTAAAAGATAAAATAAACATAAATTTCAACATTTATATTTTAGTCTATAAACCGGATCCAGAGAGAGCTTTAACAAAGTTTAAGATAAGGAAAGCAATTGCATGGGTGGGGTGAGGCAGACCTGTTGCAACGAACTGCCTCTTTAGTGCTATTTTGACATGTACCTTTCCATCGTGATGGAACGGGTCCATATCCTTCGTCACTGAAGCTTTTTGATTCGGGCCAAACACCTACCAAGCCGCATTTGGTTTATAATAAGAAATCCCAGAAAAGTAACAGACACCCTTCTCCAGTATATTACGTTGACAAACAATTGAATTATATAAAAATAAGTAAATAAATGGTATATATACCAGTATCAAGGTTTGCTATGATTATATCTTCACCGAATCTGCCTTTTTCCCATGCGGAACTGGAATGGATGACTCCGTTGTTTTCAAGTAACATAAAATCCCACGAACGTGTTGTATGTAATTCTTTTCCTTTGTTAGGGAAAACTGATACAACATCTGGATGCTCTGAACAAATATATATATATATATATATATATATATATAAGTTTAATTTATTTTAAAATAAAATATGTTAGCCAATAAATAACTATTAAGTATAAAATGCATTTTTAATTTACTTGCAATCTCGGCTGCCTCTTCTTCTTCGAGGGTAGCAGCAAAACCATTAATATGGTTCTGATATGAGTAAAAGATTGCGTCTCTGGCCTTTTCAGTACTGCTTGCATGTAGACAACAAGTACAGACATATAAGAGGACTATAATTGAAATGTGATATCAAATTAAATTGCATTGCATACACACACACACACACACACACATACATACCTTCCCAAGAATGATCCAAGCAACTCATGATGAGAATCAGTTACACGATCAAGATCAGCCGCCGTCACTTCTGGGCCATGAGCATGTGACCCCAAGTATACCACATAAGACTTTTTTACAAACAGATAAGAGAAACAAAGATTAGATTAGTTGAAAACCAATACGTACGATTAACCATTAATAATTAAATTAAAGAGAGTACGTACCTGTTTGATTGCAAAAGAAGGCGGCGCCTGGAACAATGAGATTAGAGTGTAACAAAGGACAAACAATGAAAGCTTTGAGAATGGGAACGACATTGTCATAATGGTGTGATTTCAGGTTCACAAATTAAAATGATAATGAAACTAGTAGTTCAGATGTGTAATTTAATTAGAAATCTCTTTTGAATAGCGATGCGACTTGTTTTATAAAAAAAAAAGTGAGATGATAAATTATCATATATAGCAGAATTTTTAGCATCCCCCGATTTAAGCAGAGAAGATACTAAATCTCTCTATGACTCTATTCATTACTCTCCCTCTCTAACTCTCTCTCTCTATATGTATGTTAGTAGACAAGTCAGATGCCTAGCTATTTCAATTTTCAAACAGAAGAAATTAAAGGAGAATCCTAGAATTAATGGAATAATTCAGAATAGGAATGAAGTCCGACTTAGAAGGACAGGTCACGGCCATCTGTTTTCTGCTGTAGAAAGATAATTACTCATTAATTAAAATCCAATCAAAATTAAATTAGAACAGTTGGATATGAAGATAATGGCAATCCAAATAGTTGACGTTGGCCATTAATCCGCAATTACAATTTGAACACAGCAATTGTAATTGTTGTTACTTTCTTTCTTTATATGAAAGTGAAATACTTCAGTATCATATGATGATAAAGATTAGTTTCGATCGGGCTTTCCAATCTCCATGCACAAACTAATTATTATATATCTTTTGGGTGGCTTTTCTAATGACCACTAAATTCGTTCGTAAATGTTATTGATTATTTTCTTTTAGGTAGATGATAATTGTTATTATTAGTAAACGGAAAAGAAACATAGAAATTATTTTTTAAGAAAAATTAAAATAATTGTTTATATATTAGTCCTTGTATTTGAACAGATATTAATGTAATGCAAGAGATATATGTGCATTTATTAATTAGACGGGATTATTTGCACTTCAAAAATTATTCGAACACTTATCTATTAAATTTAAAATATTAAATTATATTTTATACACTCTTAAAAATGTCAAAAAAAAAAAAAAACTCACTAATGTTCTAAATTTACATAGAGTTGTGATAATTAACCCCTACTATATATCTCAGCATCCCCCACTCCACAATTAAATACATTTAATTACCAAAATTACCCTTACTTTTTAATATGGATAATTAATATTTTTATTTTTATTTTTTCCCCTCTCATCAGCACTCTCTTCCCAAGCATCACCATCATCCCCCCCACGTATTTTCATCACCATCAATCCATCAGCACTTGTAGAATAAAGTGGAGAATTTTATTGTATGGATTTTGATACGTGATGAATAAACTGAGAAAAGAAAAAAAACTACCACGTTACTGGTCTTCATTATTTCTCACTTCTTCAAACACATCATTATCATAAAAGACGAATAATAAAATTATGAAAATCCATTTTTGACTTAATTTTTTATTTTCTTATTTTTCTTGTTTTTTCTTTCTTATGTTTCCTTTGTTCTAAAATTTGACTTACAAAATTATTGATCATGATACCAAAATTATGAGTTTGGTTCATTAAAGGAGCAAAGTAGGATACTCCAAAAATTAAAAGAAAAAAAATAATAACAGTGCAAAGAGAGGAAAAAAAATAATTTTTAATAAGGATTGTTTTAGAAATACATTGAATTAATTAAGAAGAGGTGGTTGCTGAGATATATAATAGTAATTGTTGAAAGAGAGGGAGAAACTGTGCAGATGACAGAGAAAAGAAGAAGTTAAAAAAATAAAAACTTTTTTAATTTTTAATAAGCGTAACTTTGGAAATAAGTAAAATAAATTAGGCAGTGGGGGCCGTTGAGAAAAAAGGTAAGGGTAAATATCACCGCTCTTTTTTCTTTTCTCAATTTATTCATCACACATCAAAATCCATACAATAAAAAACAATAAAATTCACCACTTTACTCTACAAGTGTTGATGGATTGATGGTGATGAAAATACGTGGTGGGGATGATGGTGATGCTTGGGAAGAGAGTGGTGATGAGAGGGGAAAAAATAAAAATAAAAATAAAAATATTAATTATCCATATTAAAAAGTAAGGGTAATTTTGGTAATTAAATGTATTTAATTGTGGAGTGGGGGATGCTGAGATACATAGTGGGGGTTAATTATCACAACTCATTTACATATTATATATTTGTATATCTATATAAATAGATTAGAGAGAAAGAAAGAAGAAAGAGAACAGTGGGGAAAAAGAAAGAGAGCTGTTGCTTAAGCTTCAGAATTCATTTGTTTTATTATTCATTTCGTGGCTTTATATAGAACAAAAGGGGGGATATCATAGTAATTTTGCATAATGGGCATAATGGTAAATCCACTATTCACAACACTCCTCCTTGGATTCACCATTTATTTACATATAAAGATATTATTTGATGTACTTAATACTGCCTCATTAAAACTTTACCAGTAAAACCTGGTGGGACAAAACCTAGTCAAAGGAAAAAGAGTATAGTGCACATTTATCAAATATAACTACAGAAACTCTTATCTGCAAAATATGCTTCCCCTGATGAAATATTTTCTCAAAAGACATGTATCAATTTGATGCTTTGTTGAGTTGACGTATGTCATTCTAATGTTGTCGTGTTGGCACTGAGCAGAAATTTTGCCAACAAGTTCACAGAGAATGCAATGTCTGGTCTAGTGCATTGCGCTAGGTACAATAAAGCACCGATGACATTCAGATATGATATTTCTAGACCAAGTATCTCGTTGTCATCCTCTTTGGGGTCGGAATAGATCCTTTTAGGATTTAGAGACCGAACAATCATAGGAGTGTTTAGCGGATGAGTATTATTATATTAAAATGCTTTAAGATTTTTTCAATATAAGCCAATTGATGGATAAACACTCTATTTGTTTTATTCTCGATTTGTAGGTCGAGACAATTCTCTGTCCTAGAAGAAATAAAAAACGTAAGATAGTCAGATCTACAAGATCTGAGTTAGTGATTAAATTATATCTAGCATAAAACCCTTTTTTTAGATGCTTGGTACAGGTTTACTAAATGTTTATACATACTGCAGGTACGTGACCAATGTCATTTTCCTCGACACCGATAATAAATTTATTATTATATCTAGCACTTTTTGTTCGTGCATCATTATCCTTACTATGTCTCTCATAGATGTTCCACTTCTGTTGGCATCTATTTATGTTATTCTACTATCCTGAGTGCTTGTGGCCACTACAGGGGTAATAACCAAGCCCTCTATTACTTTCTCGATTACGTCTATTATTGGTTCGTGTATTTGTATTTGCTTCTGGGAATGATTGAGAACCAATTGGACGTAATTTATGATTTTTCATTTCAAATTCTTTCTTTAAATATTCAGCAATTTTTAGGAGCTTTTCAGGAGTTCTAATTAAGTTCATGTTATCAACATAAGCTGCTTCAAGATGATAATAATCATGATCATCATCATCGCAACCAAGAAAAGGTATCATGGAGTTCATCGGCTACCTCACCGGTGCTATCAATCTTTTGATCAGCATTAGGCTCTACCCACGAGAGCTCTAAGTTTCAATCAAAACAATCTCTTATTGACGACCAAATACGAGCAACTCATACTATAAGCCAAATCTCAAGAAAAAACCAAAATATGAAATATCAAGATAAAAAGAGAGCAAATCATGCTGATAACGTATTATAAATTTACATGTTATATATTTGTATATATATATATATATATATATATAAATAGATTCGAGAAAAAGAAAGAAGAAAGAGAATAGCGGGAAAAGAGATAGAGAGCTTCTGCTAAAGCCTTAGAATTCATTCATTTTATTATTCATTTTGTGGCTTTATATAGAAAAAAATGGGGGATATCATCGTAATTTCGCATAATGCGTATAATGGTGAATCCACTTTTCACAACAACTAAAACTTTTTGAATTAATTATTTTTATTTATTCTACACACTCATGAAATTACTATAAATAGAGTTGGCAAAACAGGTTACCCGGTCGTGTTCGTGTCGTGTCAGTTTCAAGTCGTGTCAAATTTAGGTCGACCCAAATACGACCCATTTAATAATCGTGTCAAAATATTGAGACCCAAACATAACATGAAAAATAAATAGGTTACCCAATTACCCATTTAATATCTTTATATTTAATAAAATTTATATTAGACATTTGCATACATACACACACACACACGTCCCCCAAAATATTATACATTTATACTATTAAAGTTCTAAATCTGTATTAAATTTTATAAATGAAACACGATGTATATGTCTACCTTTCTAAAAAAAATAAAAAAGAGAATCATGTCAAATATTTGAGTTTTATTGACAAAAACCTAGAAATTAATTTAAATTAGAAAATATCATCGTGTCATTGGTCGACTAAATGGGTCAAGAACTTTAACCCTATCCCAACATAGAAAAAAATCGTGTCGACCTAGACCTGGTCCATTTAATAATCGTGTTAAATTTGACAACCCATACTCATTTATTCCTGTTGAGAAATCGGGTCGTGTCAAATTTTGTCAGCTCTAACTATAAACACTCTTTTAAAGAAAAATGAATTTTTTAGTTAGATAATCAATTTACTTGCCTCTTAAGTGTTAACCATTGTACATGAATTAATCAATTTTATAAAAATGACTATCTCCAATGGTTTCATATCTAGCATAGTTATTCAATATATATCTAGTTGTTGGCAGTCTAGAGCATCAAGTGTTGTTAATAAGGGATTGTCACTCAAAGTGTTTTTATGAAGACATTGCTAGTATGGATGTCATGTCATTAGATGATATTCAATTTTAGTGGGAGTTCATAATTTTAGTTGCTTTTATGTTATAGGCATTTTTCAGTTTATGGATGGATATTTGAGGTTGTTCTCTACATAAATAAATATTTAGTTTATTGACACTTTATGGATATTTGAGGTTGTTTTTTACAGAAATAAATATTTAGTTTATGGATATTTGAGGTTGATCTCACTAATGTTTAAGGTAGACTAGTTGAAATAGACGTATTAAGATTATATTGCATGAAATTTTCATGCTACACGTCTACATCATGATTTATGTCATTCAGTTGTATTGGCATAGTAACCATTGATGGGTCGAGTTATGACTGTTGTAACGAAGGCCGAGTTGATCCTATGTTGGTATGATTAATAGACCTGATTTGTTATAGAAACATTTCGGTAATGACAGTAAGGTTGAGCTCATATAATTATTTTTGTAAAACATGATTATAAGGTTACACATATAGCCCAAGTGGGAGATTGTTGGATCTTTAATCTGACGTTGGGCTTATATGTGAATAATTATGTGTTACGAAGTGTCATATAAGGTTAAGTCCAATAACAGTGATCTATTAAGGTTTTTGGTAATTTGAGCATTAATGTATTTGATAGTGGGTCTTTAATGTGTAGAGACTTAAGGTTAATTTCTATTTTTATGATGTACTAAAATAGAAATACCAGAATATAATAGGAAAGTTATTTATATAGATGGTTATGGTCCCCAAATCACACGTAATATTCTATTTTTTATGACATCTCATCATCACAAAGAGTGCAGAGAGAAAGTTAAAGGATTCTTTAAGAAGACATATTGATATGGAAGGCAAATCACATGGCTCTAAAAATTAATGTCATTATGAATTTAAGTACGCTTCCACGTATTCAATTATTGATCATTTGTGATATAACATGAATGTTCCTGGAACTTAAGTGATAGTTTTCACCAGTAGGTGAAATTAATAAACACCTAAGTCTCAACAATGTCCAAAGGAATTGATACTTGTAGATATGTCAAGTTTCCAATCCTTGTAGGGATTTTTTTTAATATATTATTTTTTTATAAATCTCGACAAAGCTTAAAGAGAAGACCCAAGAGAGCAAAACTCTCAAACAAAACAATTAGACAAACAAAAGGCATGAAAATAGCAGCTGAAAATTAAATTGTTGATTTGAGTTGAAGTTTGTTTAGCATGCATGCTGCAAATGCAGAATTAATTATTAGTAATTAATCAGAAATAAACAATAATTTGAATTATTTAATGGGCGCAGGTGTGAACTTTGTGGGATTAGAAGGATCAGAGAAAGATCGAGTGGTGGTTAGCGGAGAGGGTGTTGACGCTGTCAAGTTGGCTGCTGGTTTGAGCAAGAAGGTTGGCCACACCGACCTCATCAGCGTTGCAAAGCTCAAATAAATGTTGTTTAGCCCAACCTCATTGCTTGACTGTATCATGGATCATTGATATCATTCTTCAACATTTCTGTCATCACTTCGATATATTAATTAATACCTACTAATGTAGTAGTAATTAATTAAATTAGCAAACTTAATAATTGTGATTCTCTGATCACCATGGCCGTTGACACATATATTTATTCATGTTCATTGAAGGAAGCTAGTATATACATACATATATGGGGTCACAAAAATATTTTATGATGAAGTGAAGCCAATATTGCTTATGAATTAATTAATAATATTCATTCATATGATAAATCTTTAAATAATTTTCTCCAGCATTAGCATTGGCATTGGCTGATGTATTACCAACTCCAAAATAATTATTAAATTTTTTTACATTTATTAATTCGATAAATATATTCTAGGACAAATATCCACCGATCACTTAATGTTTCTCATTTTATCAAAAATACACCAATTTTTTTTTTCTTTTGCAACTATCTACCTAAACTTTACAAAGTCTATCATTTTTTTTTACTTTTCCATTAACAACATGAGAGAATTTGATGGAATATTAACAAAATGACTATTTTATTCTTGAATGTAAAAAGACTATTTATTGGCTATTATTTTGGATATTTTTTGAATGTGTTGTTATTTTGGACGGGAACAAAATGACTACGAATGTTCAAAGTCTCTCATAACTGATTTTATGTTTATTTTGAATGTATTTTGGATAACTACGACTATTTCTGTCAGTGATTTATTATTGTTGAAGATTTGTTATTGTTATTCAAGATATGTTATTCAAGATGGATTATATGATCAAGGGTTCTTGATTTATGTTGTCAATGAGCTACAAATTAGCTAGGGTACTTATTTTGGTGAAATTAGTAGATTGGTGAGTTTATATAAATAATTTTGTAGTCGTTGTTGGTCCCAACGACTATAAAACGAATGATATTTTTATCACTTAGCTAAGATTTAATATTCTTTATGCTTAGGGACAAAATAATCATTTTATCAGCATTCTGCTAAATTTTCTAATGGTGTAATGCAAAAAAGAATAAGTGATACACTTTGTAAATTTTAGGTAAATAACTGTAAAGGAAAAAAAATATTGTTGTATTTTTTATAAGGTGCGAAACATCTGGTGATCGTTGGATATTTGCCTTATATTTTATGATTATTGGAATGCACAATCAATTGGAATGCATAATCAATGATGATAACAAAACTAAATTAAACAAAGGCAAGGTAGAGGCAAACGTGTCCTCTATTTCGCACACCACAGCCTCTCAATTACCGTTATCTTTCCTTTCACTTCCACCGTTTGACTTACAACAGTCATCATCGGCCATTAGCAAATCTTTGCTATGTTCTCACAACCGTCATCATCGGCCATTAGCAACTCCTTGTTGTGTTCTCATAGCTCGTTGCGCAGCAAAGTCATGCTTTTGCTATCTCGTCGGCCTGTCACAGAGGTTGCTTCTTGCTTTTTGTTCGCAGAGGTAGAAGGATTGAAGATGAGTTTATGTTTTTTTGTGCTCTCTCTCTCTCTCTTTAATAGTTCTTAGGGACTGAGATTGTTACTCTGTTTAATTTTGAATGCTTTCGATGATGTTGATTTCTATTTGTCAGCTTTTCTTTATTAAAAAAATATTAAACTATATGTGTAGCCTAATCTAACACACATGAGATAAAAAATAATTATAAATAACTTTGATTTGCTAATAGTTGGATTTGGTGTGTTTCTACTATTTCATGTTATATTTTTTTTACACGATATTATTGTTCATATTAAAAAACTTATATTATATGAGATTACTATTGATTAGTCAGAATACTACCTCAACTTAATTATATAATTGAAAAAGAAAATAAACTCTATAATTACTCTTATGAGATTCAAAAACTTGCTCTCACACAGTATTCCCCCACTAGCCCAAAGACCTATTAGATATTTTATACTCAATACACCCTCAATGTGCTTCACTACTATTAGCTAGTTTATTCTTATCAAAACATGCAATGCATTTTAATGAAATTCAAAAAGCAATGTCATACGTGGAAACATTGCTTATTTTTCCCAACTTTTCCTTGAAGTTTCAATAGAAGACTTGTTGCCAACATAATTTTTCTCTTGTTAGACAATATTATCCATACGTTTCTCTATCTAAATCAAATATAAAAACCTAATTATAACATATTAAAACCTAAAGAATAAAAATATGGGACAAATATATCTTCATTTTTTTTATTGATTCATCCTTGCAAACATCTCCGCATTCAAGCAAGAGTTCAAGACAAGACATTACAATGCACGTGCTTTCATGGACCAGATGCAAAAAGTTACAAAATAAAAGGCCGAAGCTAGGCTCATTTATGAAAGAAAAGTGAAAAACAGAGGCATTTGTTTCTTGAGAAAATATGAGAAAGTTCTAGAGAATTCGTAGATCTGAATTCTTCTTATTTTTCAATTATCTAACTGATACAATGATACATAAGTTATTTATACATCCATTCCTTAATCATGATTTCAGTAACTAATCAAGAGCAACAAATACTAAATCACAGCTCATTTACAATCACACGTGTTACATGCTACTAACAAACTATAACTAACTAAGCTGAGCTGGCATCTGAGCTAGCAATGCTATGCTCTGCATCCTTCTTCATGTGGCACTTCTCTTTCTTCAATTCTCCATAATGAGCTACTTTGACAGCCCCCCTCAAACTCAAGGGACAGAGATGTACATTGAGTTTGGCTCTGAAGTAATTGAATCTAACAAATGAAAGAGGTTTAGTCATTATATCAGCAATTTGTTCTTCACTTGGCACATAATGAATATCAAGCTCCCTTGCAATCACTTTATTTCGGATGAAGTGCATATCTATCTCGATATGCTTTGTTCTTGAGTGATACACAGGGTTTCTTGCAAATTCTGTAACACTAACATTATCACACCATATTGTTGGCTTGCCTATGCAACACAATCCCAGTTTTGTAAACAAAGGTTGAAACCAAACTAATTCTGCACCTGCTGAAGCCAAGGCTCTATACTCACTTTCTGCACTTGATCTGGTTCCTATAGATTGCTTTTTTGATGACCATGTGATCAAGTTGTTACCCAAGTATATACAATAAGCTCCAACTGATTTCCTATCATCCAAGTCACATGCCCAATCTGCATCTGTAAAACTAGTAAGTTTCATAGTTCCTTCTCTCATGAACTTTAAGCCATAATCTTGAGTAGCCTTGAGATATCTTAAGACCATTTTGCATGCCATTAAGTGTTGTAAAGTTGAAGCTGAAACATATTGACTAAGCTTATTAACAGCAAAGGCAATTTCTGGTCTAGTCAGAATTAAGTATTGCATCCCTTCAACTATACTTCTATAGTGTGCAGGATCTTCAAGATAATATCCGAGTTCTCCTTGAGCTACTTTCTACAACTTGTTACCTGTACCCATAGGATTGTCAATTCCCTTACATTCAAGCATTTCAACTTTGGACAGCAAATCCCTCACATATTTCTTTTGTGACAGATAAATACAATCTATATCATACAGCATCTCAATTCCAAGAAAATAAGACAGTATCCCAAGGTCTTTCAAAGCAAATGTAGTACTGAATTTGGTATAAAACTTTCTAACTCTGAAGTACTTGGACCTGTGATAAGAATATCATCAACATATATGAGTACTAGAATCAGTGATTTTATAGCTCTTTTTATAAACAGAGAAGTGTCTAAACTTGTATTGATAAAACCCCAATGTAACAAACTGCCTTTGAGCTTATCAAACTAAGCTCTAGAGACTTGTTTAAGTCTATACAATGATTTGTGTAATCTGCACACAAAATCAGGTTTTTGCTTATCAATAAATCCCTCAGGTTGGTACATAAACACCTCTTCTGTTAGCTCTCCACTGAGGAATGCATTATTTACATCAACCTGCCTTATCTTCCAATTATTCATCACTGCTAGGCTCAACAAAACCCTGACAGTGGCTAGTTTAATTACTAGACTAAAGGTTTCAAAGTAGTTCACACCTGCTATTTGTTGAAATCCCTTAGCAACCAGCCTTGCTTTATATTTAGCCACACTTCCATCAGTATTATATTTGATTCTGTACACCTATTTATTCCCAACATCTTGCTGATCAGTTTGCCTTGGCACCAATGTCCAGGTGCCACTTTTTATCAAAGCATTATACTCCTCCTTCATTGCTTGCATCCATCTTGAATCACTCAAGGCCTCTTGTATTGTATCTGGTTCCTTGTGAATAAGAGTAGCAGTCTATACTTTTGGCTTAAAGATACCTGCTTTGCTTCTGGTTGTCATATGGTGTATGTTTTGTTGTGTATGAGAGAGTACATGAGATGTGTTTGGTTGTGTATGAGTGGTACATAAGATGGTTGATTAGATGGATTATGATTTTCTGGAGGTGATGAAAGATGTAAAGATTCATTAATTGATGTATGTGTATGGGAAGATGGAGTGTTAGTAAAAATACCTTGCTGTGAATTCTGGTGTGCTTTTTGTTGTTCTTGATAAACTGAATGACTTGAACTGCTGACTTCAGTGCTTACAAAGATTGGATTATCAGTGCTGTGATTTGGAAGAATTGATGTGACAGGTAGAGTGAAAAGATGATACACTTGTTGGGAAGTAATGGACTGTGATAGATAAGTACCCGATTTTGAATGATTATGAAATGCAGACCCTGTTGCATATGGGAATGTTAACTCATAAAAAACAACATGTCTGGCCACATAGATTTGACTTAAAGCATGTAAACATTTATACCCTTTATGTGAAGGACTATAACCTATGAATATACATTTGCTAGAATGGTAATCAAACTTGTGTTTGTTGTAATCTCTCAAGTAAGGGTAACATGCACAGCCAAAGCATTTGAGCATGTTATAATCAGGCTTTTGGTGAAAAATCTTTTTAAAAGGGGTTGAAAGCTTGAGAACATGAGATGGTAATCTATTAATGTGATAAATTGACGTATGAAAGGCATCCCACCAGAATTGAAAGGGCAATTGTGCTTGAGCAAGTAAAGTTTAACCCAACTCTACAATATGTCTATGTTTTCTCTCAACTAACCCATTTTGGTGGTGTGTGTATGGGCAAGAATGTCTGATTAACAGCCTGTATAACCCTCTTTCAACAAGTCACTGTAGCAGTATTTGTCCTTTCAGTGTATCCTTCACAAAACAAACATTACCAGCAAATTCAATAGACAAGTTATTATCTGTAGTAAGTTTGGAAATGCTTAACAAGTTCTTGGTAATGGAAGGAACAAGTAACATATCTTTGAGCATGATAGAGGAGTGCTTTGTGTGTTTGTGTTTTATTTTTAAAAGTAAGAACTGCATCACTAATATGAGTTATATTCAGACCTTGTCCATTACCAATGATAAGCTGATCTGGTCCAGTAAATTGCTCTTTGATCTGCATATTTGCCATGTTATTTGTCAAGTGATGAGTAGCTCCACTGTCAAGATACCATCCCTCATCAGCTCGACCTTCATAATTTGCAACAAATGCAGCTCTCGGAGTGGATTCAAAAGGATGAAATGGTTGGTTCATGGAATTGACTTAAGACATCTGGTAATTAGAGTAATCACCAGTATATGGCTCTTCAAAAGGTGCAGCAAAGTTTAAGTATAACTCAAAATTAGCAAGATAAGCTGATCTTTGACCTCAACCTCTTCCAAAATTCCTAGGTTGTGGCACATAATTCTCATACCTATGCCAACAGGCATCAGCAGTGTGTCCTGACTTATGGCAAATTTGACACACTGATATAGCTTCACCAGATCCCCCTTCACTGGAAAATGAAGGTTTGTTATACATTGTAGGCCTGTAAGTTTGTACATGCATTGGTTGTCCTCGACCATAGCTATGAGTACCATTGGAAAAATTTCTTGAATTAGTATTGAACAACATACCCCTTCTAGCATTGAAATTTCTATTACCAATATTCAAATGCCCCTGATATCCTCCTCTCCTATTGTAACCTCTAGTTTGAGAGTAATTCACATTCATCATACCATAGTTTGCATTAAATGCAATCTTAGCACTCTGATTTTGTGCCAGTCTAGCTTCATGTGTTAAGAGCAATACATATGCATCATCATAGGGCATTTTGTTTGCAGTAATTATAAAGGCAATATCTAAGTATCCAGGTCCCAATCCATTTAAGATTTGAATCAACATATCTTTGTCAGACATTGGACTACCAGCACATGCAAGCTTATCAGCTATAGCTTTCACTTTCAAACAGTATTCTTCAACAGTCATATTTTCTTTTCTCAATACATTTAATTCATATCTAAGTTGCATGATCTTAACTTCAGATTGAACACCAAATTGCTTCTCAATAGATTTCCATGCTTCAAATGAATTATCACAATTAAGAATTGAGCTTAAGATACCTTCACTAATTGAGGATAAGATCCAGCCAATGAGAGTTTGATCCTGTGATCTCCAGTTGATGTAAGCTGGATTCTCAGTTTTCTGCACCGATCATCAGTTCTTGTGAAAGAGATATACTGATCTGGTATGATTTGATCATCAGAAATGAGGTGTTCAAGGCGATTTCCTCTGATTGATGTGAGGACTTGCTTACGCCATAACAAGAAGTTTGTTCGATCAAGTTTGACTAGAGTGCTAAATGAAAAAGAGATCTATGATGAGTGATTATTAGTATTGCTTGAGCTGGCTATAATTAGTTCTGATACCATGAAAGAAAAGTGAAAAACAGAGGCGTTTGTTTCTTGAGAAAATATGAGAAAGTTCAAGAGAATTCGTAGATCTGAATTTTTCTTATTTTTCAATTATCTAACTGATACAATGATACATTAGTTATTTATACATCCATTCCTTAATCATGATTTCAGTAACTAATCAAGTGTAACAAATACTAAATCACAGCTCATTTACAATCACACGTGTTACATGCTACTAACAAACTATAACTAACTAAGCTGAGCTGGCATCTGAGCTAGCAACGCAATGCTCAGCATCCTTCTTCACGTGGCACTTCTCTTTCTTCAATTCTCCACAATGAGCTACTTTGACAATTTCGTAGTCAGATGGATGGATATTAGGTAAGATTTTGCCTCTGCGAGGTCGCTGTCAAACTAAAAACACATGGCCACGTACGCGTGGCATTACATACTCAGTACCACCAATAAAAATTCCCACGTTTTTGTCTCTACTAGCTCCACGTATGTACAGTATAACAATATACCTGTCTAATGTCTTCTATATGGAGCTGTCTACGCCTAGGTCTGTTCTGTCTCTCTGCTCCCTCCCAAATCAAAAATCAAGAACAAAGCAAAGTTGCAAAGCCATGATGGCTCTTACAAATTCCAATCGAGAAGGAGAAGAAGAAGCCAATAATAATAATAATAATAATCTGGGCACAACAGGAGCACCCAACAAAAACACGAACAGTCCATTAATATCATTCTCTCCTGTTAACCTTAAAAAACTCCCACACTTAACAGATTACCTTCAGCTTGAAAACCTCGAAACTTATACCAATCCGCTTGATCAAAATTGTTTCTTTCACCCTTCTCATGGCTTCTACATATCACCTTCATACGTCATTCTACGTCAGATTGTTTACGACCTTTCTTCTGCTTCTGGGGCCTTCTCTGATTCTGATCCCCGCGTCCATGTGCCATACCATAGAGCTGGTCCACGTAAGCAGATCTTTTTCGAACCAAAAACACTCGGGCTGCTATTGTTACCTTTGGTGGACTTTGTCCTGGGTTGAATAGAATTATAAGGGAGTTGATGGTGGGCTTGTGGGAATTATATGGAGTTTGGCAATACAAGGGATCCCCTTGTGTTGAACCCCAAGGTGGTTCATGGATGGCATAAGCTTGGAGGCACTGTTCTTGAAACCTCTAGAGGTGGATTTGATCTCCATCAAATTGTTGATGCTATTCAAACCAACGCCTTTAATCAAGTCACCATTTTTCTTTTTCTGAATATTTCATTTCTTATTTTTCCCTGAATGTTTAACTGCCCCTTCTAGTTCTACCATTCTAGAATATTGCAGCACCAAGCATATTATTATTTATTTCTTCCTTTCCTTAATTGCGTTCTATAGGATTGGTTGATTCTAACATTTTAGTGATTTTATTTAAATTCCAACTTTTGTGGTTTGTACTTAATAATAACTAATGTACCTCATCACTTGAGGAGTCTAAAATGATGGTATGAACTAGAGTGAGGTAAACATGGAGGATGATCACTGTTGTTTGAATGAACTAGAGTGAGGTAAACCATGTATCTCAAAGATGTAAAGAGCTAGTTCGTTCTAAATGAATTTTATTATAGGCTTATGAAATTATCAAAATAATATTGAAACGTTAAGAGTTTATTTTCTAAGTATTGGCGGATTCCCTCCTCCTGTGTCTTGTTCCATCTTCATTTTGCCTACAGGCTACGGGTACTCTAGATCGAATTACATGGTTTTCATACCGCTATTTTTGCCTGCCATTTGTCTTGTGTGATATTCAAACCTTCCCCCAATCTCTCTTTCTTCAAGTCTTGAAATTTTCTAGAATGTGATGAACCAACAATTTTGGTTTGTTGTATTTCTGCCATTCAAACCCTGGTCCCATGAATCATATGCTATAAGGCTACTATTATTGAACTTGTTCTGCAACTCTCCATACATATGAGCAGGTGTACATCATAGGCAGCGATGGCATAATGCGTGGGGCTGTAAAATTTTTTGATGAAATTCAATGTAGGAAACTACATGTTGGAGTTGTTGGAATTCCAAAAACAGTTAATGATGTGGGCACTATTGATCGATCATTTGGATTCCAGACAGCAGTAGAAATGGCTCAACAGGCAGGCAAAGTTAATGGTATTGGCCTGGTGAAGCTAATGGGTCTGGGTACATAGCCCTCCATGCTACATTGAGCAGCAGCGATGTGGATTGCTGTCTTATTCTAGAAATGGAATTTTACTTGGAAGGAAAAGAAGGGCTGTTTGAATTCCTGGATAATCGGCTAAAAGAGAATGGGCATGTGGTGTTGGTTGTTGCTGAGGGAGCAGGACAGAATATGATGTTATAATAAATCCTTATCTGAAAACCATCACATATAAACCCAGGAACATTCATGTCAAATCACCAAGAATCAATAACAGAATATGCGGAAGCGTACCTGAATCCATAACGCTGAATCCCCTCTGGATCTGTGTGGTTGGCCTTCCAGATCAGCACGTATATCCTAGAGAGCCCTTTAATTCTCTCTGTGCACTCTATCTGATAATGGGATCTCAGAAAGAATAGAAAGATACATGTGACTTGGGGATCATAACCACTTATATAGACAACTTATCCTGTTGTCACTAGGTATTCCTAATTCTGCCCATCATAGAATTAGAATATCATTAGGTCTCTACACATTAAAGGCCCATACCCTATTAGATACATTAAAGCCCATATTACTGAAAACCTTATTAGATCACTTTTAATTGGGCTTAACCTTATATGACAGTCCACAACACATAATTATTCACATATAAGCCCAACGTTGGATTAAGGATCCAACATTATTGGATTAAATAATCCAACATATGATTCTGAGAACTGCTGCCCAGAAAGAAGAGAGAGATGAATCTAGAAATGTGGTTTTTTTAGATGTTGGTAGCTGGTTGAAGACAGAGCTGAAGAAGTGGTGGGCTAGAGACTACCCGGACGAGTTGTTTACAGTGAAGTACATAGATCCTACATACATGATACTTGCTGTTCCAGCAAATGCTATAGATAACTTATATTGCACGCTTCTTAAACACTCGGCTATTCATGGTGTTATGGCAGGGTACACGGTGTTTGTAAGTGGTCCTATAAATGGCAACTATGCATATATTCCTTTGGAAGACGTGGCACAGGCTAAGAATGCAGTTAAAACTTAAAACGAAGGACCACAAATGGGCATGGGTCAGAACCGTCACCAATCAGCCATATTTTGTTAAGAGCTAAATGTTTGAGCTATACCACATTTTACGAGGTCTTCGCCAACATCTAGTGGTTTCTTTTATACATGCATCTGAATTCAATTTTCTAATAATTTTCAGTGCAATTACTTGTTTTTACTTCACAGAAATTTTGATACTAAAATGGGAGATTCCTGGACTCTATTTTCTTTAATTCTAGCATGAAAGAAATGATTTGATTGCCACTATATATAGGAGGATTTAGTTGAAATTTACATCAGAGTAGGAAATGAGCGGAGCAGCTGTCATCGTTGAAATATTTCAAACAATTTTTGCTATATAGAGGCTTCTTATTACAGCCGAGCCAACCAAGCAAGAATATAGCAGTCGAAAAGTAAATGCTTGACATTTTTTTTCCCCTTTCTTTCTTTCTTTCTTTCTTTCTTACTAATTCATTTTTATGATTGATCATTTTAATATATATCTCGTGTCGTGACCACTGCCTGCAAATGAAAATGAATAGCATCATTGACATTGCATACTCATTTTGCGATCGAAGCTCACGGATGTTTTGTATTTTTAGTGAGCACGGTGGTGGTGTGGTGTGACATTAATTAAGATAAAAGAAATGTCAAATACTTTTGTTAAAATAATCAATAGCCGACAGTAGGGGTTGATTTTTGTCAAATCCTGTTTTCCTTCCAAGAATGATATCGTGTGCTTTATGAATCCTTGCAAGTAATACGTGGTGGTGAAAGATTGAGCGAACAAGCAGTACTAGTGCAGAATGGCCAACTTGTGCGCAGTACATCTGAAATATTTTTTCTAAGGAATGCTCAGCAAAGATAAAAAGTGAGTGAGGGAAAAAGAAGGGTTTCTTGGTTAGAGAGAGGAATAACAATCAGCAAAGACCTTTCGCAAATTTTGCTGTCCCTGCTTTTTTTTTTTTTTTTAATTTATGTTTATTTATATATCTGGAAAAATGAAAAACAAAGATAGAAAGTAGATTGTGACTGCTACTTGCTAGGAATCGTAATTGGGTACGGCTACGATAGAGTTTTCCACCGTAGATCATATTTAATGACTACACAATTATAACAAAAATAAGTTATTGTTATGATCGCGTGGTTATTAAAATATATTTTACAGTGAAGTAATTCCATCGTAACCACTGCCATCAAAATCTTGTGTTTAATTAAATACGCGGACCCTAAAACAATGCCTCTACTTTTACAAGTTTGAAAAGCTGGAAGAGGCACACAACTAGATAAGCACATAAAGTGAAAGATTCAAAGCGCAAAGTAAATGCAGTGACCAACTTCCAATTCCAAATGGGAACTACCTCGGCAAAACATTATTTTTGGCGAAATCCTATTCCAGCGTAAATCATATGCCGATGGGAGCATCATTAGTATGGCGCTAGTGCTACAAAAAGTCAGCAGTCGGCACAAGCGCAAAGCGTAAATGCTGAAGCTGTGGCATGGCAGAGGCCACACTGATGGACGTGAGTCCAATTTTCACGTGAATGTTGGTTTATTAATTAATTATTGCGTGATAAAAATAAATTAAAATATCTATAAAGCATCACCTCAAATTCTACGATGCATAACAGGAAATACAATTAATTAATGTACACATAACAATTATAATTAAATTAATATAATCATTACTTATACATGGTCTTTTAAATTAAATGCACATATGTATTCTAAAATTTCTCCACCTCACTTCACTTGTGTTGTTTGTTTTCAGTACAAAGAAAATGATAACAATCCTTTTAAATAAAAAAAAAAATTTAGATTGTGTTGGTTGTAGGATTTAAGTTATAATACTAAAATAAAAATTTGGTAGTATTTAGAAGTTAAGCTGTTAAAAATTTATCATATTTTATTAAAAAAATATATTTATTATGCATTCTTAAAATTTTTTTATCATTTTAGTATTTTATTTATTACCTTTCATTTTACTATTTTTCTATTAGGACCATTAGTTGATCAGTTAGTTGACCGTTAGTTGATTAATAAAATATCAATTTTACCCCTTATGATAAACCTTTCATCTTATTACTTTTAAAAGATAAAATTAATATTTTACTAGTCAACTAACGGTCAACGAACTAGTCAACTAACGAAAAAGTAGTAAAATAAAATGTTTTGCAAAGATATAGTAGTAAAATGATAAGAAACAATACTTCTTGTAATCATTTGATATTTTACAATTCTTAAAGTATTGAAATGATAATATCTCTTATTATAATTATCAGTTATATTTAAAGTTAAGCTATAAATTTTCTTTTTTCTTTTATAGCATCTGAATACCAAATTAGCAAAACTCAAATACGCATCTTGTTGGAATTAGTATCGATTTCATTGGTCTGATAATTCATCAATAAAGAAAAGACGATCGATAATGAAGCGAACTGGGAAGTGATAACGCCAAGATTTTGAAAATGAAAGGACTCCCACAGAGCGACACACTCTGCAATAGAGCGTGTAAATGTAAATAAGAATTGAATCGTTTAACCCAGCGCCTGCGGCTGAACTGGAGAGGGTACTTCAGTCATTGCCAATAGGATTAAATCATGAAAATATCAATTAATAATGCCATTGCCATTTGGTAGCATCCTTACTTTACTCTTTTAGCGGTTATTACACTATTCCTTACTTTTTAATATTTTGTTTTTTAATTAAATCGACCATATTATTCCAATGTGTGATGCCGATTGGCATGAAAGATGCAACTCTCTCTCTCTCTCTCATTGTCAGTGGTCTAATGAATGAATGAATAAAGTAGCAAGCAGTTGCTGCGCGGAGTCACCATTCTTGTTTTTCGATTTTGAGTGAGAAAAAAATGCCACAAGCAACATTAGTTATTGTGATTACAACAATATTAGTGCTATCATTCTCACTTCCAATGACAGAATCAGCAATAGGAGTGAACTGGGGATCAGTCTCCTACCACAAGTTGAAGCCATCCACAGTGGTGGATCTATTGAAAGACAACAAGATACAGAAAGTGAAGCTTTTTGATGCGGACCCAGATGCGTTAGTTGCTTTAATGGGGAGTGGGATTCAGGTGATGGTTGGTATCCCAAATGAGATGTTGGTTACACTCTCTTCTTCCACTGCTGCTTCTGATTTGTGGGTTCGCCAGAATGTCTCCAGATACCTCGTTAAAGGTGGTGTTGATATCAGGTACAGTCGTATATTTAATATCTTTCCCCTCCCCCCCTCCCTCTCTCGCACTCTTTTTTTTTTTTACCCACTAAATTTAAAAAAAAAAAAAAGGAAACCGCTGATATATTTTTTGAAATGATTTGCTGCTTGGTGCTTACTTGCAGTTTTCTGGGGATTATCTACTAATAAAGTTTATACTAAACATATCCAAGTTCTTTCTTGATAACCAAAATCTGACTCACTTCAAAAAAGTTTATCGAATGGTTTGGTGATTTTATCCCTATACTGTAGGTTAGACCAACAAGTACGAGTCCAATTTGTTATTCTCACCTATAATTTATATGAAAACTTATTCTCTTATTGCACCCGCATGTGCTTCTATTTTCAACAATTCATGTATCGCTGGTTTTTTTTTTTTTCTTTTTCCCCCGGGGTTTCGAGTTTCTGATAGTCAATAATCTATGCAGCTGACCTCTTTCTTCCTCTGCAATTTTATTTTTTCAACTTATGAAAGCTGTGGGTTCCTATGTGTTTCTCCGTAGCAAGCTGCTTGTTCTGTTCCTCATCCTTGAATGCACACAATACCGTTAACATATGGTATATGGCGTTCTGGCCAATTTCAGCTATTTATTTCATTATGATAATGAGAAAGAGTGAATCACTTCTTCATCTTCTTTTGTGATCGTCACAGCATGAGCAAATGTCTTTTACTCGTTTTGGTTGGTTAAGACTTAAGGCTGATAGATAATCTTACTCAAATCGTGATGACCTCTTTAACCCATTATCTCTGAGCTTGTGCTGGTGGTTCTGTTAAAATGAGTTTGTGTTTGAAATAGAGAGAGGTTACTTTTAATTGAAAAGATGGTAGTAGTTTGTTGGATGCATAATGTATCAATGTTCACAGGATTGCAGTCAAACTTCATGGGAGGTTAATGATACAAATAAACATCCGATTAGGTTTTTCATATTTTTCCTGATTTAGTTGAAGAATCTACTTCTAAAATCTTTTCAATGTAGGAGCAATATAGGTCTGAGTGCCTTAACAGCTGCCCTCTCCTCTTTTATTGTAAAAGTCCATCAATAAGCGAAAGAAAGAGATATTTCTTTTGCAAAAATCAGATGCAAAAACTTAACAGTGCTACATCGAGACTACTTCAAATAAGCTTGTAATTTCTGTATATATCAACTAGTCAAGATTTCTAACATGCTGTTTTATTCTTATCATGCAACAACAGGTATATTGCTGTAGGAAATGAGCCATTTCTCACAAGTTATGCAGGGCAATTCCAGTCCTATGTTGTCCCTGCTCTCCTCAATCTGCAACAGTCCTTGGCTAAAGCAAATCTTGCTGGTTATGTAAAGTTGGTTGTCCCTTGCAATGCTGATGCATACGAGTCTTCTCTTCCTTCTCAAGGGGCATTTCGTCCTGAATTAACACAAATTATGACTCAACTTGTTTCGTTCCTCAACTCAAATGGTTCCCCATTTATAGTCAATATCTACCCGTTTCTTAGCCTCTATGGGAACTCAGATTTTCCTGAAGACTATGCATTCTTTGAGGGTACTAGCCATCCTGTTACAGATGGACCAAATGTTTATTCCAATGCATTTGATGGAAATTTTGACACTTTAGTTGCAGCACTCAGCAAGCTGGGGTATGGTCAGATGCCTATAGTTATTGGGGAGGTGGGTTGGCCAACAGATGGAGGCATCAGTGCTAACCTCACTGCAGCAAGGACTTTCAACCAGGGCCTGATTAACCACGTTCTGAGTAACAAAGGAACCCCTCTTAGGCCGGGTGCCCCTCCCATGGATATTTATCTTTTCAGTTTACTTGATGAAGGGGCCAAGAGTGTACTTCCAGGAAACTTTGAGAGACACTGGGGCATTTTCTCCTTTGATGGCCAAGCTAAATATCCACTAAACCTTGGCTTGGGCAACAGGGTATTAAAGAATGCAAGGAACGTCCAGTACCTCCCATCAAGATGGTGTGTGGCAAATCCATCTCAGGATCTGTCTGATGTGGCAAACCACATTAAGCTGGCATGTAGTGTTGCAGATTGTACAACACTCAACTATGGGGGGTCATGTAATGAAATTGGAGCAAAGGGGAACATCTCTTATGCATTCAACAGTTATTATCAGCTACAAATGCAGAATGAAAAAAGCTGTGATTTTGATGGCCTTGGTATGGTCACTTTCTTGGACCCGTCTATTGGTGAGTGTAGGTTTCTTGTTGGTGTGACCTATATGAACTCATCAGGTTTTAGACCATATGATAGATGGAGCTTGATTTGCTTTCTGCTTGTGTGGTTCTTTATAGTGTGATTGGATTTGGAGGTTTCTTAATTGGGTTTTTGACAGTCCCCTCGTCTGAAGCTGCTGCTATTAAATGTAGGGTGAAAGAATACCATAGTTAGAAATATTCAAATTTGTTCAAGGTTATTGAAGCAATCATGTGATTGTATCATGTAATGTTATGTAACAAAGAGTATACCTTTATCATGAGCCCTCCCGAGTGTTTTTCAATGGACCACTTGCTTATTACATGTCATTGGAGCTACAGTGAGTTTCGATTTTGTTTTCTTATGACAAGTTGACAATTATTATTCAATTGTGTAATGAAGATGGCTGAATTGTAATTGATATTATTTCAACATTAAAAGGATTAACATCTAAATATCACAAACAGAGAATTCTTGCATTAGAAAGCCATTATCCCTTATTTCTTTTTCCCGGTCTCCTGGAAAATATGTTATTATCAGCGTCCATCGATCTTTGTCCACTGGAGGCAATGGTGATTTTCACATGCCATTGATGCCTCATGTCGATGAGCAACATCCATCACCGCAACAGACCTGGCCGCAACGAATTTGAGGTTTCCAGATAAACCAGCAGCAGCGACAACCTTCAATTATGAAGATCATTAACAACTCACAAATGCAGAAAGCGGTTAGATGAGAAAGAAAAAGAGCAAGCAGAATGGTTTTACCTTGGGGGTATACAGTAGGGTCAAATGTTCGAAGTTGATCAGCTGCTGTTGCATTTGCACAAATGATGATTGATGCTGCTACCAGGAACCAAGTAAGAGCAATTACCAAAGTTGCCTTTCTCATCATTTCCTGCCTAGGGCTTCCTCGAGTTTTGAAGATTATTTAATAGAAGGAAAGAATGACAAGTTATTGGCTCCTTTTTTTTTGATAAGAAGTTATTGGCTCTTTACGTCCTACGTATTTATAGCAAAACGCAAGCCTTACTTCTCCTTTTCTGGAAATATAATATGAGCACAAGGGATGGCCCTTGCTACACCTATTTGTCATCTCCGCATGTGATAGCTAAAGATTCCAGTTGTCTCTTTCTCTTGGCATCAACTGTATACCAAACGGTAATGAAACCAATTGCAGCTGCCAATCTTGGCTCCCTCTTTTTCTCGTACATCTATCCATGAGTATGAATAAATATATTATTTTTATTGGTCAAGTGGGATCATATGCAACGAGACATAATGCATCGGTGTGCTACAAACATTTTGTTTTAATTAATTTTTTTCTTCAAAACCTTATGAAACTCTGAAAGGATCCGAAACAGACGATTCCGAGCACTAAATAGTTTCGAGTCCATTATCGAGTACAGGTGATTCTAAGTGTAAAGGATCTATTCCTGCTTGAAGAATTGAGCCAATAGAAAGTAGACTCATTCCCTTGTCTCGACAACCTGTGGCTTTCCCACACTAGTCCAAGCCAAAAATTAAAAAAAAAAAAAAAATCAATCTAGTAACTTTTGCCTTTGCCTTCTCAATATAATCCTTCTATAGTAAGAAAAAATAAGTTGGACAATAAATTTCATTATGATGCATATATCTCTGTCTTGGACCCGCTACTATTTGCTTGTGCATCGAAAGCGGGAAAAAAATGGCATCTCCATTAACTTTTCAGTTCGCAAATTAAACATTGACACTAAAAATCAAGAGCAGTTAGAACCATCTAGTTCTTTAGTGTTCACCAAAAAGCAGAGGGAAAAAACTAGAGAGGATGACTATGTACAGAGATACCCATCTATGTTGTAAAATAGCAAATGTGATTGTAAAGGAGCCAACGACTTCTCAACCTGATGCATTATTCATACAGCCTTATCCTGTGGTTACATTGGTTTGACAAATTGGACAAAAGCTCAAACCTCGTCCACAAAATTATTTCAGATTACCTGATGTCCGCATCTGAATGCAAGATCTTTCTTATTCCAGAGACACAGAGAACAACTCTGTAAAGCATGTTAGAACCATCAATTGTGAACAGGTATAGTGTTCATACAAGTTGCTTATCAGTCTTAAAACTGAAAGCATTTACAAAAATGATGTGCATATTTACACCTCAAAATCATGGACTTACCCTGATTTGCGAAGAATGTTGAGTAGGAGAGGGAGAAGGAGCATGATGATATCCAATTCTCTGTTCACTGTGACTTAACTGAATATACCCTGGATACGAATTCAATGAGTTCCCTGTATTTCTGTTTCAACAGCTGCATGTGATAATGGAATATCTATTAAGCAGATATTTCAATCACCAAGCAACAATTCAGATGCATGCCAGTGAAATTAACCCAGAAGTTGGAGGTCTATTGTAGCTATGTACTGTGATGGTATTTCCATTAATGCAGCCAAAGCAAACTCTGTCTCCTTCTTGGGCATAAGAATGTGTTTGGACATTATTTCTGTAAAATTCACAAGCTACATTGAAAGAACAAGGAGAATGTGAAAACCAGCTCTGAAAATTGTACACAAGTTCCTCAGTTCTGTTTCCAACCTGGAAATTATCAAAAGCCCGAGAAGGATGTTGTCATCATAATTGTGCATCATGTCCCATGGTCCATTACCTACTCCAACCAAAACTATTGACAAAGGATATTCACTGGAAAAGATTGATAGGTCTTTCGAATGCGATATTGATAAATCACTTGATCCATAAAAATTGAGAAGAAGAGTGTTAAAATGATAATAACCTTGCTTTCGTAATAGCATTGTATTTTGCTCTCGAGGACTCAACTGACCATAACCTGTTTCTACACTTCTTGTGACCTTTGAGTATGAATTTAAGCAGACTTCTGTTACCATCCTCGTGAATGTAATAGAAGTTTTTCATATTTTCAAAGCGATGAGAATTGTGGCTCTGAAATAAGGAAACTAACCTGTCCATCAGCGATGATCATAAGAACATGTTTTTGACCAACGCTACTGTCCACAATTCTAATAGCAGCTTCAATAATTGGAGCAAATGATGTTGGTCCTGTCATAATCAAACACAACTAGGGCTTAGTTCCAATAGTTTTATAATGAATGCGAATGAAACCCAAGTTGGAAAACTCATTCAAGTGAACCAGCTAAATTAATGTATGGAACTATTTCTCTGTAACGCCTGAGTACTTCCTCAAAACCATTACATGGCCTATCAACTGGATAGAAGCTAAAAACATATCAATCATGAGTGGCGAGATAAGAAAATGTATTCCGTTTCATCTAACTTTGTACGCAGGTGTAAAATATGGCTACAGAGATTCGGATCCGATTTGATGTGTTTCTACTGACCATCACCAAAGCCATAACAAGGTACGAGGTTATCCTCATCAAAAGCTGAAAGCATTTATTTATTATTTTTAATTAATTATATTGTTTTATTGAATAGGGAATTAATTAGAGATTATGGATAAAAAAGACATGAAGAAGATCAAATTGGGAAGTAAGGAAGATTAAATTAGAAATAAAATAGAAGACAAGAAAATAGAGTCATGAATTAATGGTACCCGTGCCTAATCAAGATATCAATACCAAAATTGGAGTCAATTTCCTTAACAAAAAAAGATGGTGCATGTGATCAATTATTGAGGTGGCAAGCAAGCATGCAAAACGTGGCCATGCATTATTGGAAAGTCAAGAATTAATTTGGCAATTGGTGGCGTTAGCTTAAGTGCATGGCTATTGTGCATGGCATTATATTGGCAAGCAATTAATGCAACCGGCCATGAATTAGAATTATAATCCTTACAGGATTCGGCCAATAATTGGATGGTCCTGGGCATTATACAAGCTAAGTTTTCAGCTTGTGAAAGAGGACAGCCAGACGCAAGACGAGCAGAGCGAAGAGAGCGGCAGCAGCAATTCAATTGTCCCACGGCTAATTTTATTTTATTTGTTGCTCTCCATTTAAGTATGCCTAGCTAATTTTCTTTTACTGAAGTTAAGGATGAAATCCTATTCAATGAAATAATTATCTTTTTATTTAATTAATTTCCTATATATGTTCTTTGATGATTATGATTTCTGTTTCATATGATTGATTGAATAATTATCTTTTCATCTCTAATATCATGTATTCTTGATAGTTAAGAAATTATTTGATTAAATCAAAGCTTGGTGAAATAATTATTAATGTGATTCTCTTTGATTATTATTTTTTAATAAATTGGATACATTGACTACTTAGAAAACTTTGATTCTTTGTTTTTCAATAGGATACATATAATGTTTAGAAATCCTACCTTGAAGCAGAAAAAGAACCTACATTAGATGAAATTACTTGAACTTAATTGTTATATCCATGAGATGACATAGATTGATTTCGAGGTGTCATTCTAAAAATTGAGAATTAATAATAATTGGATAATTACTAGTTGAATAGTGATGGATTCTGAAACCTTGGTAATCTTTGTCTTATTGAAATCTTATTTGCTTTAATTGTTTTATTAGTTTAATTAGTTTATTTTATCTTAAAACTCAATTTGCTTAACTAGGCTAGGATTAATATTAACTTTAGATTTAAATTAGACTTTTCAATTTGTGACAATTCCTGTGAGTTCAACCTCGTTATTACTATTCTATTTTCAAAAATTCGTGCGCTTACGAGTATATTAAAATTTTGCACAACAAGCATTTTGCCAATGATAGTGATCGCCTGTTCATATGGATTTATAGAATCCCCAAGGTGATGCAGGCTCCCATGCTTGAAAGACCTGGCACCAGCCCACTCATTGCTTTTAGTGAAGTCAATCCCTATGATGACATTGGATGACTCCTGACCAGCATGGCTAAGAGCTTGTGTCACCTACTTAGGCAGTAATCAAGTGTATCTTCATGTTAGAGACTCGACAGGATAATATAGAAACAGCTGCTAGTGCTGACAGTGGCAAATATATCAAAATGCAAAACTGTAACATGTTCTTAAACAATACAGCAGCATAATACCTGGTCTAAGTGGTAATCATCACAGATTTTTTAATACTCTAACTTGAGCCACTATCTTCCCTCACAATCCTCATAATTTGTGGAGGAAGAGTGTGGTGAAGAGCCAGACATCCATGGAAAATAGTTATATAAATTATTTTGGTGGGCGACTGTGATGTCTGGACTGTTTGCCTCCCATATTAAGGTTTCAATTGTCTATAAATGCATTATAAACTTGATAGCTTTTCAGAAGAAGAGTTCCTCCTCCGATGGATCCTTCAAATTTTGGCAGAACTACACAAGTACACAGTGCCAATCACAATTTTCTCAGTTTTCTTCTGTAGCAAGGATGTTAAAGAATCAAAAGAAAAACAATTTCCAAACAAGTATATAATAGGAAAAGGCCCATAATATGATTTTGAACTAACAGACATTCATTATTAATTCTTCTGGAACACCCTCAAACTCAGGAGTTAGTGATCAAATCGCTTCTTGACAACTGACTCCTTCCTAAGGAAAATGGAAAAATGTAAACAATTCATATGAATTTCTAAAACTTGTGAGAAAGCCATGAATTTAGCAGCCTTGGCTTGGCTGAAACTTTTTGTACCTAAAATTCATATGAATCCACCACATATAGAAAGGAAAGCACACCACCAACTTACAAACCAAATATACTTGTTAATGGATACTGATTAATACTTCATAATAGGATATTTATAAGATAAACAACTCCAGAACAGGTATAATATTGTATAACCAAACCACTCTAAAGCTAATAAATCAATAAAACAAAACCAACTAAAAAACAGAATCAACATTGGGGGAATCAACTAGAAATACAAACCAAAGTTTCTGTATAGCAATCAAAGTTTTAAAGAAAACCTAAAAAGAGACAGACATTAAGTCTGAGTTACAGTAATGATTGGTAGACTAGGGGGCTGTTCTATGTAAAGAAATGGGTTCTAATCAACACTAAAGTTGATAAAATCAACTCCAGGAAGCCAATTTAAGAAAGAAACAGGAACATGCGCTGCCTTTACTTTTAATTATCATCACATCAGCCAAGCTTTCATGGAAACTCCGCTGAAAATAACATGCAGTTTCTGATAAAACTGTGTGTAGCTACTCTAATAGACATTTGGAATGTACTAAGAAATTTTCAAGTACAAATAACGTGCACAAAACTGAGCAGAAATTTCCTTTAAGATGATTTCTGCTGGACACATAACATGATGAATTTTTAAGTTGTAACCATCAGGTTCATGTATTGAAATAGAATAATTTAAAACAAGAACTGGGTCTAGTGGAATTAATGTATCAGACTGTGCACCAGACAACTCAAATTCAGCCCTTCAAACAAATCAAAAAAATAAAAATGTTTGACAAAGGAAGCAGTCAATTTGACCGTAAATAATTTCTAGACACGAAACTGGGTTGAGGAATTAATATACAAATGTAATAAGAACGAAAAGTAGTGATGATAAGAGGAACGAGCTTTTATTTAAAAAATAATAATATCAAGCGAGGTCAGTCTCCGAATTTATCTTAAATTAGGATTTGGTGGTATCAATAAATAATAAACGGATAAAAGGGCGAGTAATTTGCGCGGGAGATGCAACTGTTTTAATATTTGAGCAGAGGTTTGAGACTTGAGAGAGTGTATATGGAAACTTTTTGGACCTTACTATCCCAATAAAACAATAAACAAAGAACTATATTTCACATGGCAGAATAACAATGGATGTTCTTGGTACATCCAACTTCTAGTGACGGACATGGATGACAATCAATTTGTTTGGGAAACAAAATGTAATAATGATGGTTAAAGTTAAACAGTAAAAAACTAATCTTGTTCATTTGGTGTTTTATGATTTGTTAATAATATTCTTCTTTAAAATGGGCAAACTTGAACACAATTATGTGGTTTAATATGGAGGAAAAATAGTTCCTACATCTACTTCAATCAAAATATTAATATACTTTGATCATATGATCTAATCCTTCCTGCATCAAGTATTCTCGAGTCATCATCATGCAGCTGTATTCATGGGCTTGGATATGTCAATATAACTAGCATGTGCCCTGGATGAAGCTCGGCTGGCTGTGAATGTCCTGGTTATCCAATTCGAGCAATAACAGAGGATAAGGGTTGGTGTTTAGAGGGTGAAGTTTCTTATATCCATTCAAATTAAAAAAAAAAATAAGGGAAGGAGGAAAAAAAGGAGACAAATATAACCAAAAAGCCATCCATGTTCTGTGATCATGCTAAGTACAACAATTATGGTCTGTTGGTAGGGACTCAACATTACTACATATATAAGAGAATAGTTTTTTTTTTACACAAAAAAGAAAAAAAGAAAGCGGCCAAGAGATGATTGTAGGAAAGCATAATCATTAACAGACAATTGCAGGCACCAAAAAACAGCAAGAGTATCAATGACAATTCTGCCTTTTTGATGTTGCAAACATAAACTTACATTGTATATATGATTGACAATCACTTGCCGTTCTGAGAAAACAGTCTGAACTTATAAGTGCTGCTGTCTCCAATATGAAAGGAGGCATCAGATAGATTACCTTGGGCTCTTTTGTTGTCATAACCCGGATAGTCTTGTTTGCGGAAGGGCAAAACATCTTCCAAAGTTAGGCCAATCTTCTCTGCTTTCTTCACTAATTCCCATTTGTTGTAAGGATCACCTTCCTTGTGTGTCACATGAATCTCTCCACTCTCCTCCTTCAGCAGAAGTTTAGCATTCCTCAAAAATCCCTTTACCAGCCCCTTGTTCAACCTGTTTTTGTCCCACCAAATACACATCAGTTCATGTTTCTGCAGAAATTACAAGATGCACAATCCAGAGATACACATCATAAAAAACAATAAGCAAAATCTTGGTTATCAACTCATCATCATGATTATTTCAAATGTTTGCTCGGCAAAATGCATGTTCTTTTTATTTATTTATTTATTCCGCTTTTCATTCACAGTTTTAATATAACATATGATCAGTGAATGAATAGTGTTTAATACTAACTCTACAAGTTGCAACTTCTACGGATATAGCTTAAGAAATGTCAGAGTCAGGCAACGTATAAATTGAGCAACAGAAAGAAATGGAGTTAAACGGGAAACAAGAACAACGATAACATAACATAACTGGATCTGGCAATAACTATCCTCACGGAAGAGGAAACCAACATGAGGAAAGTTGTAGATGACGCGATCAAACTTGTGTGTCCTGAGGAAGAAATGCTGACTCATCTGCATAGCATCCACTCCATAAAACACCAAGCAACCTCTCTCCTCCAATTCTCTCACATGATCAACTGCATTACTGTATTTGTTTGCTATCATCTCTTGAGTGTCAAGACAAGTGGCAACCATGTTGTGGGCACAGCCGAACTCTCTCGCTAAACAAAGAGAGAATGAAAAGTCCCCTTCTCCAACTAACAATATTCTCTGCTTTGATGAGTAGTGATTGCTCCATTTTTCTGTTTCTATCTCCAGTTCTTCTTCTTCATCACTGTCATCTGATTCTCTTCTTTCCTCCTTTTCTTCTTCTTCTTCGCCCATTGAGATGACTCACTCAAACGACCTCCCCTGCGTCTCTTTGGAATTGGATGCTCTTCTTTCTTTAAAGTAACCTTCACTTTTCTTTTCTTTTTTCATAAACAAAAGGACGGCGAATAGCAAAGGGGGATTTTTTTAACAGGGCAATGATACGCAGCACCTCACCAATAAGTATCATCTCAAAATCGCATTAATAAAAAAAAAAAAAGAAAAATTAAATTGTGGTACCAGTGACACACCATTAATTTCTATAAAAATCCCCCTTTTTCGCTTGATGTACCCCACTCAATTACATATTAATTTAATAGGAGTGCTAGTAACACCCCTTTGTTATCCTTTCAACACTCCTTAACTATTGTCATTACATTTCTATCATGTTTCTCTCTACTTTCATTTTAAATGGAGATCCGTATTAGTTTAGTATAATATATTCTTGTTCATATTACCGCTATCCGCGTTGATAAAAAGGGGAAGTATATTGTGGCTGAACCTAAAACCTTGGTTGTCTGACTTTTGAAGTTGGCTGTTAGTGATTTCTCCATTAATTTTTATTATCTAATTATAACTACTTACATCCGAGCGAACACATTTATTGTGTAAACCATCATAGACATCCAGAGATACCAATTAGAGATATGATCAGAAAACATACTTATCATGTTTTCTAATCATACTATTTTACTAAACAATCCAGCTTCTTTCAACAGCAATAGACATTAATAAGCAGGTCCCTTGAGTAACAAAATTTCATAATCCTGAAAGCTACCGATGACATCACTAACTTAGAATGGAAGATAAATCAGTACTAAGCATTAATACATTTGATTTTGAACAGTGACCAATCTACCTGGCCAAAGCTCTATCCAGAAGTAAAAAAGTTGTCCTTCTCATCTTCCAGGTCCCAAATAAAAGGATATCCTGCATCTCCCAAGCTCAGTCAGCATAGTGAAACATATTACTCAAAATGTCTCCCTTCTTAGTCTTCATGTCGACTTAAATTTAGCTAGCTTAATTAATACATCTTTGAGGAGGTCATTGAGCCTGCTTCTCTTAGCCTGGAAAAGTCCACATATTCTTTCAACTACCATCCTCTAGAGTAAATTAAGAAAACAATAGCAAAACAGCAACAATAATCAAACTGAAAATAAATAATCCTGTGCATTTTGAGAAAAAATTTCAAACTCTAAACAGTACAACAGAGAAACTTAATGCCATGATTGATACCACAATATGCAGCTAAAAAAAAAAAATTATAACAATGCAAAAGTTGACAGAAACTAAAAATCCTTATTATATCTGCCTACGAATGGAAAGGGTTGGGGTGATGACATAAGTTTTAATCTTCAAGAAATGATGATGTTTACTTTCCTTTTATTTCAGACATACACAAGCTTTCACAAGGGCAGGGCAAAATGACACAGTACCTTTGAATACAAGTCAAATCAGAAGCACAGTCATCAGTCTTTTCTAGAACAATCAATTCTTTTCTTAGTTTCTAAAGAAAAACACCAGGTGTCGTAGACAATGAAATAATTCACATCTCTATCTGACAAACTACAATCTCAGACAAGTCATACCTTTAATGACGGGACAATAGCATATGCTTCTTCAACAGTTTCTGGACATATGTTGGCAATCACACAAATCTGCAGCCAAATATTTAAAATCAACAGAGCTGCATAGCTTATAAAATTGAGTGACTCAAGTTGAGATTTATACCTCACCATCAGTGACACCATGTTCAGAGAGAGATCTGATAATAGAGTTAATAGTCCAACAAAGATGAAACACCAAAACAACAGTCATATAATGCATAAGCAAGAGACAAGCATTCACCTAAGACTGATAGAGACAAAATGAAAATAAAGGATACTGGAAAAGTCCTTTGACGGCCTGAGGATTTGTAAAATGGCTATGCGTTTTGGCATACAGTAGTCCCTTGTCAAATGACCTGAAAACAGGAAATGTATCATATCACTTAAGGAGACTCCTCCTACTTGATAATAAAAGTCCTTGGTGTGCTACTTACACAGGAATTTTAATAGTTGGATCTGCGGACAATAAAGCCATTTGCTCCTGGATTCCCTCTAAAATACGTGCAGCCTCACAGTCCATCAAGCATTTGGCATTTTTTGGAAGCTCTGCAATATCATCAATTGTGATGTCAACACAACATTGAGCCAAGGACATTTCCAAGCATAAGAGAATGCTTTAGATATTAATACCCAAGAACTATAAACCACACAGTCTATATAGTGGGTCAATAACTGGCCACCTCAAGATGTCAATAACTGGCTACCTCAAGATAACCGAGAGAAATATTAAAACACAATTTCTGCCTCTCACCAATTACCAAAAACACTTTATATATGTGTGTGAGTGCAAGTGCATGTATGCTAAGCCATTCCTTGATACAATTTGATTGTCATAGATAGTTGTGTGGATTTAAGTTTTTTTCCACTCTTCCACAAGCTTCCAAGTTATTTGCTATCAAAAGAGATGACATACCCTGCTCAACTCTGAGCTCAAGTGGAAGAGCTTCCTTCACTACAGAAACCTTTGCACCATTAGCAACCTTGTCCCCTTTTCCGCCTTTGGTCGAAACACCTTCAGAAATATTTTACTGGTTTACAGCATGAATAGCCAAACAAAAAGCAATGAATCTAAAATCAAATCATTAATACCTTTACTGTAGATTGTTTCAAACTTTCCATTGGATTTTCCTTCAGATAAACCTATAACAGAATAAGTTAGCAGCATTTGAAAAAGCGGGGAGAGGAATTGATAATTTAATAGTAATAAGCCTGAATGAAAATGAAAAAGAAAAAGAAAAAGAAAAGGTTGATGAGAAGAGAGTGACCTTCAGTATTGATCTGAACTTTCCTTCCCCTCTTTAACTTTGCTGAGTTATCATCCTTTCCGCCAAGTGATGCTACCAAAAAATGAAAAAGATGCATAAGTATGGATGGGTATGGCAGAGGGCAAGAGACTTCCACTACATGCGGATTGTAGCAGCAAATAGTGGTGATTGGACTTGGACAATGAAGGGGAAGCTCTTGAACAATAAGATGAATGAGCGCCTAAAAACCCTTATTCAGAAACCAAAAAAAAAAAAAAATTCCTAGACGTACATGTGGGTGGTAATGACATGAAATTAAGTTTAATTAAGCCCTAGTAGTATAGTAATTTGAAATTGGATGGAATAAAAAAGGGAAAGGTCTGGCTCTGGCATATCCATTATCCGTTATGCAATTCTATTTCAGAAACTGCAGAATCATAAGGGAGGGTCAGGGCTTTAAATAATTAATGGCTCAAACATCAATTGGTACCATACGCCATATGCTTGGCATTACTGTCACAAAGTCAAAATAGAGTATGAAGCTGCTTACTAGGGATAGATTTCAGAAAAGTTTTGCCGCCGCAGCCGCCGCCTCCTTTGCCTCCTCCTCCCTTCTCCATTAGTTATTAGCTGATAATACTAGTCTAGATAATGGTTTGGTGGTACTACAGGTAAAATTTATTAAGAAGATGATTTTACAAAAAAAAATTCTTTTTCCTTGGAAAATGTTGATATCTTCCCAGCGCTTGGCCTTGTTACGGGAAACTATCGATATATTGATTTAACTGTTAATAAGCCCTTTGCTGGTTGGAGGGTAGTTAAGTAATTGCAGTAATATATAATTTTTAAATCTTAAGAAAGTTGGTGACTGATTGAACAAGTCAATATATACCTAAAATGAAGGGTCCAGCCACCACCCCTGTATTTTGTCTGTATTCACTCCAGCCGTTAGATTTTAAATGGTTTAAACGGGCAACCGGACGGTCACAGCTAGGGAATTGTACTTGGGTTTTTTCGTCCAAACCTCACTTCACTTGTATTGAATGAAAATTCGGAGGACCTCGCCGAGATTACAATCGATGGTGATCGGTGACTTTATGAAAGAGATGTCAAATTGTGTAGCAGCAAAGAATGGTTCCGTGTCTGGGCAATAGTGAATTTAGCGGTCTCATTTAATTTTGATTCAATTAGGACCTTCACCGTTTACATGTACATTTGCTTTCACTCGAAATAAGAGGACTCTTTTCTGGATTCACAGTTGTGGCAGATGCTACATGCATCTACTAAAATCTACTTTTGCCGTTTAAAAAGGGAAATAGAAGGGCCACTGTAGCTATCAATTAAATACTTTTAGATGTATATTAATTATTTATGCATTAAATTATTAATAACTTAATAATATACTTGTTGAATTTTATTATGTTACATTTAATGTTAGTACTGAGTGTATAACGTGTCAATTGTAAAATTGAAACCAAATAGAATTAAATAAGCCCGAACCGAACCGAAGTTTAGAACCAAGTCGAACAGAAATATCTCAGTTTGGTCTGCTTCTGTTACAAGCTTCGGTTTGCATTAGGTTCCCTTTGGTTTGGTTCTATTTTCAGTCTAAACCGAACAAACCTTATACTGTTAAAGACTTCTAAATAAAAATATATAATTTAACTTTTTATTAATCAAGTACAACAGAAACTCCTTGAAAAAAACTGAAAAATCCTTTTCCTCAATGTTCCCAGCAACCAATTAAAATTTCCTAAATTTTTGGTTTTGTCCGCCATCATCCTCGTCTAATCCTCAAGGGTAATTTTTTGCTACCCACAAATGAATTAACATTTGGCACCGTGCACCCAACAAATTTGACCTGTTGCACCGCACTCTCAATTCCGTTAGTTTTTTAATTATTTCTAATGGTTCAGTTTGATTTTTGATTGAATGACAAGAATGCACTTTTATTTGAATTCAAATAAGTTTTGTTACACAAAACTCAGTCCAACATCTATATTTTCATTAATGCCCTAAATTAAAAGGATAATTACAGGGCACATGCCTATAATTTTTTTTAAAACAAAGTTTTAAACTCATTTAATTTGATTGACAACAAGCTTAGCTATCAATTTCCTTTTGCAAGTAAAGGATTTTATTTTAATTACAACAACAAAATTTTATTTTATTTTAATTACATTGTCACCATTATTATTTTTCACAGAAAAACCTTATCAACTTATAAAATACACGGCCACCATTAAAAAAAAATTAACAGAGGAAGATATTGTTATTCAAAACAAATCCGAAGACAGAGAATAATAAATAAAAATTGAAAAAAAAAAACCACAACACATTCAATGTAATTTGAATCACAATTAAATTCAGTCCCTTCCACAATCATTTTCATCCAATTTTATCTTTTTCTAAAATTAAATTAATTAAAAAAAAGCATAAACATATATACATATAAACGTAAAGGAAGAATTATCTCAAGAAAAATAGTGTTCTCAGAAACATTCGTAGTAGATACAGATTGAAATCCAGTCAAGCTATAAGTTTCACTAATAATTTCGAATGATCCTAATACCCATACCTTGTAAACGCTTGCAGGTTTACAACATTTATAGAAATTAAACCACTGAAGGAATGAAATAAAAAAAAGGAAAAGAAAATATTGAATTTCATGGACCAAATTCATCACCATAAATCCTTGTCCACCACTATACTCTTCAACCCAACCTGTAAAATTAACCCATGAATCATTAATTGACGCATTTGATTTTGATTACTTGGTTTAGGGTTTCAAAATACAAACCCCTAAATCATAATTCAAAACAAACCCAAATAACTAATGAAACCCTAAACCCATAATACTAAACCTAAAAGGAACTAAGAGGTTGCGGCGAAAGGAAGCAGCTGATGCTCTAGAGTGACGTGGTGGCGATCGCGGTAGTTGATGTTCTTCATTTTGTAATATGAAATCTAAGAGGAAACGGAGAAGAAGAAAAAGAAAGGGAAATGGAGAACAAGATGAGAAGTGATCGAGAAGAAGGAGAAGAAACAGAGAAGAAGGAGAAGAAATAGAGAGAAGAAGAAGAGATAAACGGAAGGACGAAAAAAAGATGAGATAAAATATAGAGAATTTCCATTAAAATTAATTTAAGGTATGGACTTCCGATTTTACCCCTGCACCATTAAACTTAACTTAGAAAATAAGGGAATTGGAGGCGCGGTGCATTAGGTCAAATTTGTTGGGCATGCGGTGTAAAATGTCAATTCATTCGGGGGGTAGGCAAAAAATCCCCAATTCAACCATTTGAATACAAATTCAATACACTTCTTTTCAAATTTTAGATTCCAAATTAAGGGTCGATTTAAAATTACTTTTGGGAGACTTAAAAGTGATTTTGAGAATCTAAAAGTTAATTTTAGTGTTTAGTTAAAAAAATTCAAAATCAATCCTTCCTATATCTGATTTTGAAAAGCAGGGAAGGAGTTACCTTTAGATTTTGACTTTGAGAATTAATTTTATCTTTTAATACAATTTCATAAATATCCTTACAATTATTACCTAAACCCACAACTATCCTTATTCAAATTGGAAACAAAATCATATTTTAATAAATTTCTATTATAAAAGAAATAAAATTAATATAGTATAAATTTTATTTTTAGTTAAATTACTATAATACACAAATAAAAATATTGTATGTACATGATTTTATATGTGTAAGTAAATTTCATCCTACATTATGACCATTTTAGTCATTTGTTTTTTTTCAGTAGATTAACAGTAAGATTTACCAAACACCCACAACTATTTTCAAAACTCACAGTACTTCTGAAAACAAAATTTACCAAACACTTAACCGATTCTCTTCACAGCTGATTATTTCTACAACACAACTATCAACAATTATTTTAAAAGCTGCAGCATAACCAAATTGGCCCTAAATCCCTGTAAGCTCAAATTCTCAAAATACGTGTCTTTTGATTTCACAAGTTCGTGGTAGGATTCAAGCTATCATTTTGTGAGTTACAATTTTGGTGATTGGCAAAGAAATTAACACCAACATCACCAATTTCAGTAGCAGTAGCAAAATAAACACAAAAATGAAAAAAAGAAAACGATAGATAATTAAAGAACAAAAAAGGAAGTTGGCCGGGTAGGACTAATTTATTTTTTTGGCTTCTATCGTGGTGGCGGTTGGTGTGGTAGACGTGACTGTAATTTGACGTAGTGCTGAGTGCCAAGGGTAATAAGTGGGTGGACTTGCGACTTGGGGTTTGTTTGTGGGCAGCAGCGGCAAAACTGTTTGTAGATGTTGGCTAGCGATGGCGTCAAGGTTTCGAAAACTAACAACTACGGTGGGGTAAGGATTTGTGCTTGTGTGGTGGTGTTTAGGAGTTATGATTGGTAGTGATTAGTAGCCAGGGGTTGAGGGTAGTGATTGTAATTTTAGGTTTGGGTGATGATGGTGGCGATAGCTAATGAAGATAGAAGAGAGGAGAAATTTTACTCAATTTTTATTTTTTTGAAGAGTTAATCTCTTAATTTTTTTAAGAAGCTAATCTCTCTATTTTGGCCCCATTTATGTTGCCACAGAGGCAACATATCCCTCATTTTGTCTTTTAGCTGAAGCACTTTTCAATTAAAATTTAAGTTATCTCACAGTCATAAATTTGACACATGACAGACAATACACAATGACCAATGGTAGAAATCCTAATTTAATAACACAAAAGCTAAAGCAAAATTGTACAACTTAATTTCTAAAGCAGTCAGTCACCAATACTCTACGGCGTCTTCACGCTCATCAGTTCATTTATTTTATTATTGATATAAAATAAATTTCTTTTCTTTTGATAATAGAATTATGAAGATTGATGAAGATAATTCTTCTGATGATTTGTATTTTGTAGTGTGACTTTTGTAATGGATTGAAGTTAATGTAAGATATATTGTTAAACTTTACTTTTATTTAAATTTTTTTTTTATTTTAGTATGATTAAATTAAGTTAAAAAAATAAAAATATATCAATTATTTAGAGATCGAGGACCCTCGGGGATCCCCTCAAGTAATTCTTACGAAGACGTAGACATGTACAGAATATCAGGAATGGATACGGGAATGTTGGTCCCCTTTACTCCCTTCCCATTGCCATCCCTATCGATCATGTCGATAAAGAGTAGGTTAAGGATTTTATAACAATTTAATTGTTACGAGTAGGTCTATGGTTACATTCGAGGTCAGTTGAACAACTAATATGAAGCAATTACCTAATCTTGGAATCAATTAATTGGAAATTAATAGAAATTGCTAAATGGGCTTCACAAATGATTGGTTAGAAGTAGCAATATTTGGTAATGGATCTACTGTTTTTTTTTTTAAATTTTGGTGGAGGTTAAGATTCTCCTTTTATCAAACCAGATCAAAATTTCACCACCATGGCTGTAATTTTAGAGTTGCCCAAAAGTTGCTAGCCATTTAAGTGAAAATTTCGTGTCGTCTGATCATTTGATATTGAAAGTATCATTACAATCTGGTATATTGTCCATGTTGGAATTTAGATCAAGAATTTACCCAATCTTGGACCCCAAGAAATATTACTAAACACTGATTTCTTGATCAAGAACAATCGAATAACTAACACAAGAACAAACTATTCTAAAAACAAAGATAAAAGCAAGGATAAGAAAAAAATAGATTTATAGAGGTTCGGCCATTGGCCTACATCCTCTTGAGAACAAGGGCTATGACTCTTTCAATTATTGCAAAATTCAAGGTACAACCTTTTAAAGAGATTACAATGAATTGAATTATCCAAAACACAGCCACTAGGACTTTATATACAAGTTTGGAAGCAACTATAAAGTTAGTTTTGAAGCCAGCCTTGCGTTATGTTTTGTGCAAACTTTAAGTGAGCTAAACGACGTACAAAGCTTGCCATTTTAGGTTACAGGTTGTTAAATGGTCACGTGCAAAATGCATGCATTACTTAACAAACTTGTTGGACATGGAATTACTATCATATACGTAGTGAAAGCTTCCATACAACATGTCGTTTTCTGTACAACCGTAATGTCGTCTCAAACACATAGTTGTAATCGACAAAATCGTCTCCTCTTATATTTGGATTCTGGTTAACTCTTTAACAGTCCATTTGAATGAAAGTTTCACAAATGATTGAAGGAATTCGACGAACACGGAAGCATATTCATAATGAAACAACCTTTAGGGTGCGTTTGGCACACTGTGTTATATTATGTTGTATTGCATTATTTTAATGCAGGTGTAATGTATTTTATTGTATTAAATTAGCACTGTATTATAATAATACTGCATAATATATGGTGCTACATTGTATTGTATTAACTTTTAATTATAATATATTTGGTGTTGTATTGTACTGTATTAATTTTTTTTGTGATAAATTTAAATTTGAAAAATAATATTTATTAGTACTTAGAAATACAGTAAATATAGAAGTTTTAAATTTTTAGAATTTTTACATCAATTTAGTATAGATGGAAAAAAAATATCATAATTCTTTATAGAACATATGTAAAACTAACAATTATACAATTTTAGACAACATAAATGTATACCGTGTGAAATAAAAACTCAAGAAAATAATTTATTCAAATAACCTATTAAAAAATATCACTGTATGAATAGATAGTTAAAACATATAAGATTCATTCAAAAGTCATCTTAAGATGATAGTATAAAAGTTTACATATTTTAATATACTACAACATGGTAACAAAATAACAAACTAATACAATAGTTGTACATATAATCACAAAAAATGTTGATTATGCTAAATAATCCAAGTACACATATCCACATGCTAAAATACTACCACAAAATATCATTGCTAAGTTAGAAATGCATAACCCCTGATCAAAAGGCTAGCCAAAATAACAGAGAGTAATAGCCTGTTTACTTTCTGGATTCTTGAATGGGAATTCGGAAAGGGAATGAAACCCATGTTTACTTGACATTAAAAGAGAAGGAATCAGATTTATTTTGGTAGATCCCACACTATATTGGGAATCATGAATGGGAGTTTGATTCCCAAGGGGGGGGGGTTGGGAATTAGAGTCCCATTCCCTGAACTCCCTAAAATGACCTCACTTAAATTACATATTACAACTTTCTCCTTTATTTAAATAATAAAAAATGTAAAATCAAAAAATCAAAACAAAAATCATAGCAAGCAATCAATTTGAAACCCATATCACTGCAACTAAACCTAGGTCTCGTAGCACAGCATGTCAGAATCTCATCGTCGTTTATCGTGCAGCATCATCAATTTGATTTGAAGATGAAGAATAGATGGAGAAGAAGAAGAAACGATAAAGAAACGAGAAGAAGAAGAACACATGGAGAAGAAAAAAAAAGCAAAAAAAAAAAAAAGAAACGAAGAAGAAGAAGTTTGATTTGAAGATGAAGAATAGATGAAGAAGAAGAAGAAACGATAAAAAAATGAGAAGAAGAAGAAGAATAGATGGAGAAGAAAAAAAAAAAGAAAGGAAGAAGAAGAAGTAACAAAAAATAAGAAGTAAAAAAAAAGAGTCTGAAGATGAAGAATAGAGGAAAAAATAAAAGCGAAAGAAAAAAGAGAAGAAGTAAAGAATAATTTGCAGAATAGAGACAAAAAGAAAAAAAGAGAAGAAGAAGAGGAGAACAAGAAAACATACAGAAGTGAAAAGGCCCATGCAATAAATTTTAAAGAAGGGGTCTGCAGAATGCAAGATTACAGAAAAGGCTTGCTAGCTCAAGTCAATATGACGGCAAATCGAATGCTTCCTTTATATCTTCAAATTGCTTGTTGGCTAAACTGGAGGATGCAGCATGGTTATGGCATTTTCGATATGGTCATTTGAACTTTGCTGGTTTGAGAACCTTACAACATAAAGACATGGTGTTTGGGCTTTCTAAGTTTGAGCATCCAGAGGAAGTGTATAAAGAATGTGTTATTGGCAAACAACACCGTGATCAATTTCCAAAGGTGAAAACATGGCGAGCAAAGAAGCCGTTAGAGCTAGTCCACTCAGACATTTGTGGGCCTATAAATCATATCTCTAATGGAGGTAAACAATACTTTATGACATTTATTGATGATTTTAGTCGAAAGACTTGGGTTTATTTCTTGCAGGATAAATATGAGGCTTTTGCAGCATTTAAAAGCTACAAAGCTCTTGCTGAAAAAGAAGTAAATGGAGCTATTAAAATTCTTCGTACTGATTGAGGTGGTGAATAAAATTCGCAAGAGTTTATCAATTTTTGTGAGATGCATGGGATTAAGAAGCAATTAACAGCAGCCTATACACCACCACAAAATGGTGTTTCAGAGAGGAAAAATCGCACTATCCTAAACATGGTGCGAAGCATGTTAAAGTGGAGTAGTGTACCGAAGAATTTCTAGCCTGAAGTAGTAAATTGAAGCATCCATATATTGAACAGAAGCCCAACACTTGCTGTTCAAAATATGACCACCACAAAATGGTGTTTCAGAGAGGAAAAATCGCACTATCCTAAACATTGTGCGAAGCATGTTAAAGTGGAGTAGTGTACCGAAGAATTTCTAGCCTGAAGCAGTAAACTGAAGCATCCATATATTGAACAGAAGCCTAACACTTGCTGTTCAAAATATGACACCAGAGGAAGCTTGGATTGGGCGAAGACCAACAATTGACCATTTCAAAATATTTAGGTGCATTGCCTATGCCCTTGTTCTAAATCAGAAGAGGAAAAAGCTTGATGATAAAGGAGAAAAATGTGTGTTTCTTAGTATTAGTGTCCAATCAAAAGTCTACAAGTTGTACAATCCTAATACCAAGAAAATTATTGTTAGTCGAGATGTTATATTTGATGAAGAAAATACATAGGAATGGATTGCCAACACCCCACAGCAACAAATTCTAGTAGACTTTGACAATGAAGATGATGAGAAAAATCTTGAAGCAATAGAAAATAAGGAACAACATGACATTTATCCAATGACAATACCTAATGAACCTTTCAGACATTCAGATGCAACATATGAGACACGGCCTCGATGCTCTAGAAAGAGGCCTATATAAATGGATGATTATGAGGTATCCGGTTGTGTAGAATATGATACCTTAACTCATTTTACTTTGTTTGTAGATAATGATCCTACAACTTTCGAAGCGGCTGTCAAAGAATCAAAATGGTGGAAGGCTATAGATGATGAAATTGTAGCCATTGAAAGGAACAGCACTTAAGAGTTGACCAATCTTCCACAAGGACACAAAACAATTGGTGTCAAGTGGGTGTACAAGACAAAGTTGAAAGAGAATAGCGACATTGATAGACATAAAGCCCGATTAGTTGCTAAAGATTACAAGTAAGAGCATGGAATTGATTACAAAGAAGTCTTTGCCCCAGTACCATCAGGCTAATAAATTGCAGTGGCTGCTCAAAATTCATGGCCAATTTATCAATTAAATGTGAAATCGGCATTCTTGCATGGTGACCTACAGGAGCAAGTATATGTAGATCAATCCCCTGGTTATGTAAAGCATATGAATGAGAATAAAGTCTATAAATTAAAGAAGGCATTATATGGACTAAAGCAGGCACCTAGAACATGGTACAGTCGTATTGATGCTTACTTTGAAAAAAAAAAAGCTTTAAAAAATGTCCATATCAACATACACTTTTCATAAAAATTGAAGATAGAAAGAAAATGGTTATTTTGTGTCTTTATGTGGATGACTTGATTTATAATGGGAATGATATGAGCATGATTGAGAAGTTTAAACAATCCATGATGAGCGAGTTTGAAATGTCTGATTTGGGTATAATGCATTATTTTCTTGGCATTAAGGTTGTACAATCAACTGCAAGCATCTTCATCTCTTAAAAGAAATATATTTGAAAGATTCTAGATAGGTTTCAAATGTCAAATTGTAATTCAGCAAGTACACCTATAGAAAGTGGCCTAAAGCTTACAAAGGATCTTAGAGGAAAGAAGATAGATAGTACTTTCTTTAAGCAAATTGTAGGATGTTTAATAAATTTAACAGCAACTAGGCCTGACATAATGTATACAGTTAGTCTTATCAGTAGATACATGGAACATCTAACAGAGTTGCAGTTTACATTACTTGCAAGGTACTAGTAAATTTGGATTATTCTACCAAAAGGGAGAAAAATTTGAATTACATGGTTTCATAGACAGTGATTATGCTAGAGATTCCGATGACAGGAAGAGCTCTTTGGGATATGTTTTCATGCTGGGCTCTGGAGCTATTTCTTGGTTATCTAAGAAGCAGCTAATTATCACTTTGTCCACCACCAAAGCTGAATATGTTGCTGCAGCAACAAGTGCATGTCATGCTATTTGGTTGAGAAGATTACTTGAAGAATTATGTTGCAAACAAGAAGTTTATACACCAATCTACTGTGATAACAGTTCAACAATCAAACTTTCATTGAATCCAGTATTTTTTGGAAAGACAAAACATATAGATGTAAGGTACCATTTCCTTCGAGACCTTACAAGAGATGGTACAATTGAATTAGTTTTCTGCAGAAGTGAAGATCAGTTTCCTGACATTTTTACAAAGTCCCTCAATTTGGCAATCTTTTTGAAATTGCAAAAACTACTTGGAGTTTTCACTTTGTAAGACCACGTATGAGGAGCAGTGAGGTGTTGCATGGCTTCTAGACAGCTAAACTGAATGATTTTCTTTTTACAATAAATATTCAGTTTAAGGGAGGGATTGTTGAGAATAAGTCTATGTATTTCCTAGTATTTTGGAGTATATCAGTTTGTTAAGGATTTTGTGGGCTAGTGCAGATTTTTTGGTTTATTGCTTGATTATAGGGAAAGTTGTTCATTGCATTGCCTATTTAAAGTGAGTTAAATAAAAGTTTTTGTTATTCTTTCTATTCAGCATATTATCTCCTAAAATATTTATTCCTCTGCTAGTTATCAGTGTGTATGGTGTGAGAGAGGAGTGGCTGCCTATTGTGTGTATGGTGAAAGAAAGGAGCAGCTGCAGGTGGTGGAAATGGGGTGTGTCATGAGAGTGTGAGAGAGTGAGTGTGTGCTGCTATTTGTGTGTGAGAGATGAGTGTGTGAAGAATTGATTTTAGGTTTAGGTTTCCTTCTTCTTTATATATACTGTTTAAATATTTTTTTTCTAAACGAAAGAATCGATTGATTTATCAGTTAGGTTCAGTTTTGAGGCAAACCAAACACAAACCCAAACCAATCGGTTCTTTAATTTCCAAACCGTTTGATTTTCAAACCCAAACTGAATGCCCATCCCCTCTGAGTTACGTTAGTTTGATTTATGTGAAAAATAAGGAAAATGAAAGAAATTAATGATTTGATGATATTTGTTATTCAAAATTTTTCTTATTTTGGGTAGTTTAAACTATTTTGGTATTTTTATATTGGGTAGTTTAATTCTTTGCAACATGAAAGAGCGAAAATATTGTGAAATTTTATATCTGGTGCAGGGGTATTTTGGTATTTTTAAAGTCAACTAACAGGCACACACATCTAGGGAAGATATGCGAATATATTGATAGTTTGTCTCCAAGTATAGCAAGGTCAAACCTTAGAGGAGGTAACCAAAAATTAGTCAAAGTGGAAATAAGAACCCTATTTTGTGCTTGGGTGGGGCTATTTGTATTCTAAAACTTAATTTAAACACTCTATTATTTTATATACTTAAATATAAATCTTAAAAGATTAAGTTTTACTAATTAAAAAAAAAGATTAAATTTTACTTTGTACACTCTTTTAAACTAAAAAAAAATCTTACTTAAAGTATTTAAATTAACTTACTTTATTTACTTAAAACACTAATAAAACTATTTAAAACCCAATTTTAAAAGATTGAATACATACTAACAATAATATAATCAAGTCAAGTTGTAAATAAATTATTTAACACAATTTTAATTATTAATTTTTTTGTTTATTTATGTTTAATATTAGATTTTGCACCTAAAATAACTTGCAATGTGAATACCATAATAAATGTATTCTATAAACATTACAAGGAAAAAAACAGAAAAAGGAGGAGGAGGAGAAGACCGCGAAGAAAACTTAATAATAAAAATGGTTGAAAGCCAACCAAAAAATGGCTGTTTAAAGTAATTTTATTTTATTTTATTTTTGAAAAAAAGTATCACATATATCTTGTAATCAAATTTTTTTTAAAATATTGATTTCCTCATTATTCATCTAAATATTAATTAAGATATTAAAAATAAAAATTTTAGAGTTAAAGAAGAGAGAATTATACATTAAAAAACGAGTGTCCTACATGGGTGTTCAAAATAATTATGTATTATTGATTTATAGTAAACTATCATTAATAGTAATTCACATGGTGGATATATATGTAATAATTTTTTTTTATTAAAATTAAAGTATTCAAAATAAATTTTAGAGTGCAAATAACTCGACCCTTTGTACTTTTGTTTTTGTTATGTGATGATGAGTATCGACAAGTAGAATGGGGTGGAGGGAGATGGATGCCTCATGCTTATGCTTATAGACTCTGTAGTGGGCTACTGTTACCGCCGTAGTTCATGATGAGCAATGCCTAGGTTTGGCTTACGGCCTTGTGCCAAGCAGTTGGCAGCAACATGGGCGTGCTTGGGGGTGAGGAAGAAAGCAAGGCAAGTCTAATGCGTGGGATGGGGCACGGCAACAAATGTACGTTGTGGCAATGGTTAGTGTTAAAAATTGTATGTTTATCTAGTGATTAAATGGTATTTTGTGTTTATGTTATAATTTATATTTGTAATTATGTAATATGTTATGAATTTCTAGTTATGATTTTAAATATTTGATATTATGTAATTTTGTGTGTTTATTAGGTAAAATAATACTTTGATGTAATTCGAGGCTCCAAACAGATAAACGGACATCATATTTAGATTCCGGAGGTCCGAAAACCTTACGAGAGGCATAAAGGGTCATATGTATTGTTCACGTATACGACACAGTTCACATACACAGTATGCTGACGTGGCATTGACTGATGATGTGGCAGCATACTATTGGATAAAAAAGAATGAGTTTACGATAGATATGAGTGCACTGGATAGTTGTTAACTTTGATCAAATCTCAACCGTTCATATTTCAATGGCTACGATTGTGCCATGTGGCTATGGTTGGTGATTTGGGTTGGAGGATCCGAACCTTTGTATTTGGGTTGACCTGATCTGCCCATTAACCCGCCAAATCTCAACCGTTCTTTGACCAAATCGGCGCTTCAAATGATGCCGCGTGTCATGTTGACTTGTGAAGTTTGACCAACCTTCAGATCTTGATCTAGTGGTTGTGTAAAATGCATACATAAAGCTTATGATAGACCGCAAAGCACTGGATTATGAATGAATTTTCCTATAAATATAGCCTCATTATCATGTATGGGGGAGATCCCTTCTTCTCCAATTTTTCTCCTAAATTCTCTATAATTTATATTTATAAAATTTCAATTGTGTTTTTAATATTGTTGGTAATTATTTTCATAAATAAATTTAGTTTTATTTCCAATTTTAGTTGCTTTTATTTCTTTTAATTATGTATAATTTAGTTTTAATACTTATTTTTATTTCAATTATGTCTAGCTAAATAATTATAGTTAGGGTAAGGTGAAACTCTTAGAAAATAAATATGATTTAATCAAATTCTATTTTCAATTATATTAATTAAATTATTTTCTATTTAATTCTACCCATATTTTATATTTTAGAATTTTGATTTATTGTAGACAAACAATGGAGTTTGGCACAATAAATTCTTAATATCTTAGTATAAATTATGACAAAATTGTATTTTGACTTATTGTAGACAAATTAAATTTTGGCACAGGTAAGTAAATTAAATTAAATTTTGACAAATTAAATTAAGAAAGAAAGCGTTCATGGCTGAATAGGTAAGTATCATTCTATTTGACTAGTAATACATTGAAATATAAAGATCCTGGTTGTCCTACTATTTCTTGTATTATTAGTGATCACCGAATTGAACATGCTTTACTAGACCTTGGTGCTAGTGTTAATTTGCTTCCATATTCATTTTATCTTAAACTTAATCTTGGTGAGTTAAAATCAACTTCAACTACACTTTTACTTGCCGACAGATCAGTTAAAGTACCAAAAGGAATAGTGGAAGATGTTTTAGTACAAGTTGATAAATTTATATATCCTGTGGATTTTATTGTCTTGAAAACTGAACCTGTTGTGAATAATTACAAACCAATTCCTTTAATTATGGGCCGACCATTTTTAGCAACTGCTAATGCTTTGATTAATTGTAGGAATGGTTAATGAATTTGTCCTTTGGAAATATGACTTTGGAATTGAATGTTTTCAATATGTGTAGGCAACCTAATGAAGAAAATGCGAATTATGATGATATTGATGAACAAAAGGAATTGCTTGAGTCTTGTATAGAGGAAAATATTCAAAAAGGGAATTTTTTTGAACTTACTGATATTTGCTTGATTAATTCAATTGATTCAAATAAGCAACTTGAACTTGATACTTCTAATATAAATTCGTTGCTTGATTTTATGCAGACTTTACAAAATCATGATGAAGACTCAAAATTTGAAGAGCTTGAAATCATTGAAAAGACAGAACAACAAGAAGCACCTAAACTGGAATTGAAACCTTTGCCAGAAGGATTGAAGTATGCTTTTCTTGGAGAAGAACAAACTTATCCTATTGCCATTTCTTCTACTCTAACAAGCGACCAAGAAGGTAAGTTACTATCTGTTCTTAAAAAGCATAAAAATGCAATTGGATGGACTTTAAATGATATCAAAGGCATGAATCCCTTAATTGGTACACATAGAATTAATTTGGAGGAAAATGCTAAAACATGTCAACAACCTCAGAGAAGATTAAACCCACACATGAAAGAAGTAGTAAAAACAGAAGTTCTTAAATTGCTTGATGTGGGAAATATCTCTGATAGTAAGTGGGTAGGCCCTACACAAGTAGTGCCTAAAAAATCTGGAATCACTGTTGTTAAAAATGAAAAAGGCGAGTTATTTCCAATACGAATTACATCTAGTTGGCGTATGTGCATTGATTATAGAAAATTAAATGAAGCCACTAGAAAAGATCATTTTCCCTTGCCATTTCTTGACCTAATCTTAGAAAGAGTAGTTGGACATTCATACTATTGTTTTTTAGATGGCTACTCAAGCTATTATCAAATTCCTATAGCACTTAAGGATCAAGAAAAGACCACATTTACATGTCCTTTAGAACATTTGCATTTAAAAGGATGCCATTTGGACTTTGTAATGCTCCTGCAACATTTCAAAGATGTATGTTAAGCATTTTTTGTGACATGGTTGAACATTGTTTATAGGTCTTTATGGATGATTTGACTGTGTTTGGGAATTCTTTTGATAATTGCCTTGATAATTTGGAAAAAGTTTTGAAAAGATATGTTGAAAAAAAACTTGTGTTGAATTGGGAAAAATGTCATTACATGGTTACTTCTGGAATTGTTTTGGGTAATGTTGGGTCTATTAAAGGAATTGAAGTTGACAAAGCTAAAATTGAAGTCATTTCTAAATTGCCACAACCAAAAACAGTTAGAGATGTGCGATCCTTTTTAGGACATGCAGGATTTTATAGGAGGTTTATAAAAAATTTTAGTGTCATATCTAAACCACTTTGTAACCTCTTATTAAAAGATGCACTATTTGAATGGGCTGATAATTGCAAAAATTCTTTTGAGTAAATAATTTGTCTTTTAACCTCTGCATTTATTATGCAATCTCCTGATTGGTCATTACATTTTGAATTAATGTGTGATGCAAGTGATTTTGCTATTGGTGCTGTTTTATGACAAAGAAATGATGGTAAGCCCTTTGTGGTTTATTACGCGAGTAAGACTTTGGATAGTGCTTAAATGAATTATTCTACAACTGAAAAAGAATTACTTGTTGTGGTATTTGCATTAAACAAATTTCATTCATATTTGCTTGGTTTTAAATATGTTGTTTTTATTGACCACGTTGCTGTGAGATATTTGATGACTAAACAGGATGCCAAGCCACGACTAATCCGTTGGATTTAGTTACTCCAAGAATTTGACCTTACCATCAAAGATAAAAAGGGTGTCGAAAATGTCGTTGCTGATCATTTATGAAGACTCACATCTGAATTCTGCACTGACATAACACCCATCAATGATTCTTTTCCAGATAAATTTTTATTTTCTCTTACTTCAATGCCATGGTATGCTAACATTGTTAATTTTTTTGTTACAGGCGAGATGCCTTTGCAATGGAACACTCAAGATAAGAAGAAATTTTTAGTTGAGATAAAGAAATTTTATTGGGATGATCCTTACTTGTTCAAATATTGCCCTGATCAAATTTTTCGGCGATGTATTCCCAACAAATAGGTAAGTAGTGTCATTAATTTTTGTCATTCGGAAGCATGTGGTGGACATTTTTCTTCAAGAAAAACTACTACTAAAATTTTGCAATGTGGATTTTATTGGCCCACCATATTTAAAGACACATATGAATTTTGTAAAACTTGTGAAAACTGCCAAAAATTGGGATCAATTACTAAAAGAAACATGATTTAATCAAATTCTATTTTTAATTTTATTAATTAAATTATTTTCTATTTAATTCTACTCATATTTTATATTTTGGAATTTTGATTTTTTGTAGACAAACAATGGAGTTTGGCACAATAAATTCTTAATATCTTAGTATAAATTATGACAAAATTGTATTTTAACTTATTGTAGACAAATTGAATTTTGGCACATTAAGTACTTAATCTATGATAAAATTAATTGAAAAATAATGATAATTTATATAATTAATTCTTTGAGCAAATAAAAATATGATAAAAAGAATTTGTTAAATTGTATTTACTACTAAGAGTGGATCCATAGCCCTAACTAATTTAATTCCATATTTTCACTTAAAATTAATTTACGTATATTTTAATTTTATTTTATTTTCTCAGAAAAATTAAAATAAATAAATTTAAATCCTTTCCCTGTGGTTCGACCTCGGACTCACCGGGTTATATTATAACAAGATACTCTTATACTTGGGAGTAATACACTTTTGAATCGTGTCAGGCAACAAGCGTAGGGAGAGCAAGACAGCGCACATGAGCATGTGAGGGTAGCGCATGCCATATCTTGAAAGTGCGAGGCATGCGAGCGCAGGTTGCATGGGGCGCGCATAAGTCGAGTAGGCAGATTGCGGGATGGCGCATGACAGTAGAGCGCAAACGTGCAGCACAATGCGGGGTCATATCATGCAAAAATGAGAGGTGTTCACATGTAGGCTGTGTGCAGGCAGTGGCGGTTGAATGTTGAGCATGTTGGCCGAGATTCTCCGGAAGTGGTTCCTAGAGTTATACATAAGTGGGCAGTTACGGGAGTAACTAACGGAAGAACATGGCCTTGGACACATGTTTAGAAGTGGCAGTTACAGTCATAGAAAGTGGGTAGCGGTTACAACATCCATTGCTCAAGGTAGTTGGCAGTTTTCTAGATAATGGGTAGCAGTTACTTGATCCAAGGGGGAGTGGAGATGTGCTTCCTCAGAACATGCATTAGTGGAGCCTAATTTGAGGGAGAAAAATTGAGGTGGCTCAAGGGCAGCACGCCACCTCTCACCCTAGCAAATGAGGGTGTCATTTGCAACTAGTATATATAGTAGGGTGAGTTTGTGTTCTGGGGATCCGGATTTTGTAAGAGTGAGTGAGGTCCTTGAGCACACAAAGCCTAGAACTATATTGTAATCTTTTCTTGTTGAGTAATAGAAAAGTTCGGGGTCGGTGCCTCCGTAAAAACTAAACATTTGTGTTCTTGTTGCTTTGATTCTGCTTGTTTAGTTCTTTGTGGTTGGTTGTGTTAGTTTGTTGCGTGAACCTCCTTTAATAGTCTTGAGTGTTGCTTGCAAAATCACTTCCGCAAAGCATTGACGAGTGGCTGGTCGAGCGAGGCTTGACGCCATCACGCAGGTTGCCACATCTTTGAGAAAAGCCTGGTGACAGCTACCGCCTCTAGCCTTTAGTCCAAACTTCTTCTTGAGTAGACTTTTTTGACACCCTTCAAAATTCCTCATAAAAGTCCTTTTTAATTGAAATTATCTAAATGTCTAAATATAAATTAATTGATTTTTTATTTTGAATGGAAATTCGATTAAACACTTAAAAAGATTTTCTTTTAAAAAATTTTTTTACACCCCATTTCATAATTTATATTTATATTTTAAATTTTAATTGAAAAAAATTTAAAAAAATTATAAGAGTTTAGAGTTAGGGAAATAAAAACTATATAATAAGAATAAAATAATTTAATATTTTACAAGTTGCAATGTATTTTATAAAGAAAAACTTAAAAATACTTTTTAAGGTAAAATCTTTTGGAAAGATAATTAATTTTAATATATGAGTTTGTATTTTATAAATTAAATTGGTGGCATTTGAGTAATAAAGGTAAAAATGGGATGTTATAAGGATTTGAGAGGGGTGTTTAAGGCTCCACTCGATTTTTTTTTGTTTTTTCTTTGAAATTGAGCCTTGGCTCAACAAACTAATTGGGTCGGAGCCCAACTATCCTTTGTTTTGTGTTAAATCTACATGATTGTAAAATGAGTGCAGATTTTAACACCCTTTTAAAATACTCCTATTTTAGTTTATAAAATATAAATTCATTTCTATTAATCATTTTTCCATAAAATGGTTTTATTTTAAAAAATACACAGAAATCCTAAAATCTTAACTTATTTTGTTCTTATTATATAATTTCAATCTCCTAAATTTAAATTCTTATTTTTTTAAAAAATAATTTTTGATTAAAATTTAAAATATCAATTAAATTATGAAATAGAGTGGGTGTAAAAATTTGTTAAAAGACTAATTTATTTAAATATTTATTCAAAATAAAAAATGGATTTAAATTTCTTTATTAATTTAAATAATTTCAATTAAAAAAGAATTATATGGGAAATTTTGAGTTTCAAAAGCCTGCATTACTAAAATTTTGTAAACAATGGGAGTTAATCGGATTATAATTTTCTTTCATACAATGCCATGCAAGTAAGCAGTTATGTAGTTTATGACTTTATTTAGCTCCCTTTCTCCATTTTGTTTCTGCAATTGCTGAAGTGCAACTGGAGTTATTGGTGATTAGCCGTCGACGTCTTAGCTCTTCGAGATTTTAAAAAATAAAAAATAAAAAATAAAAAAAAGCGCGGCAACGTAATACAAAATATACTCACCACCAGGCACCAGCAGCAATTATAATTTCCACTGAAGCAAATTGAAAAAATAAACCAACGAACCACTATAAACGTCTTGGTCAAAAAGCCTCTTCTACATTCTAATCAAAGTAAAATGAAAAGACAAAACAAAACGTTCTAGTAATTGAAGCAATAAGAAAGTATTCCCATTTTCCCTAGCAGTGAACCTCTGAACACAAAAGCAAAAATCCACAGTTTTTCCACAGAGATGGAAAAATCTATCCTCAGCATAGAGTAACTTGATGCGGGTCTGAATCTCAGGTATCATCAACTTGCGAGTGAAACACAAAACTTGGAAATGTGGTTGTGATGTCTCTGCTCAAGATAAAGAACACAGATGTTAGTTGCAAAAGCCCTGAAATATTAAGGCTTCTCTGCTTAATCAAAGGGAGGAGGAGAGAGAATTTGAGGCAATGAAACAAACAGGAAATGTCAGCAACAAAACAATAGTTCGGATACTGGATATTCTAACGATATAAGCATCAAACCAACTCACTTGAGATATTGAAGAGTCATATTTTTCAAAAGGGATGGATGACGCAAAACTAGGTTACGCCACTCTTCCTTATCAATCTTCCCGTCGTGTTTAGTATCTGCTTCCTCAAAAGTCTACATGAACCAAAAAGGTGACAACTACTGGGAAATATTCGATTGGATATCTGATCAAGTGGGGTAATCATGTATCTCATTATTCTGTAAAGTTAATAGAAAGTAACAACACACCAAATCTCAACATGCCTTCAGTATTTCTAAACATTGGTCATATATGCAGCATAAACTTGTTACATTCATCAGTTTCTATGCAGCTTGAACCACCACAGTGACCTGACATCAGTTTCAAATTTCCACAATTAAAATTATCAGCTTGAATAACCACATTATTAGTCAATTACTGTCTTTCTTCTTTCCACAGTTTTCAGAGATCCTGTCTCTATCACTCTCCAAGCTCTAAATGGAGTGTCAAAGGTATCACACTTATTAGTGTAATTACAATTAGATTTGAAAATTCACAATGATATTAATTTCCAAGATCCCATGATCCATGAACAATAATATCCCACACTTTCAAAGGATGTAACCATGAAAATAATGCAGCTGGATTTGGAGTATCAGTTGCTAAAATTAATTAATTGGACTGACTGAATGAATGCACTTGTACCCTATCACTAATAACATTAAAACCAGAAAGAATAATTAAATCAATTGGATTAGAGAAAGCACCTTGTCAATGATACTCTCGATCACATCATCTGAAAGATTCATACCAGATTCAGTAAGTGTGGCCACTACCATTTGCTTTACCTAAACAAAAAATTTGTGATAAAAAAGAACTTCTGAAACATGCCTGAAAAATAAAGAGCCAAGATACTAAGGGAACAAACTAATACAAAACATCATCTCAAAATTAAGACATTAAATTACTTCGACCATCATGCTTGTCATCATGCCTGGTGCTCTGGATATTGTAGCTGCATGTGGAGTATTAAGTCTTGCCACCTATAAGCCTCTACAGTGTACCTCTCTCTACACTTGCTATGGATCTTAAATATGTCAAATCTATTTCAGTTTCTCTTATATATATATATATATATATAATCATTCTCTAGTGAGGGCATCCTCATTTTAATAAAGTGAGGATGCCAGTAACAGAGAAAAAAACACAGATTTCAATACACTAACAGACAAAAAAATACGGTTTTTAATATATTGAAATCTGTGTTTTTTTGTATTTTAGTGGACAACAAAGTGAGGATGCCTTCACTAGAGAAGGACTCTATACACACACACACACGCACACACACACACACACACATATCATGCACGTTTCCGTAAAACCCATTGAGAAAATAATTTCCCCCAGTGAACACTGGAGAAAAGAAGCACAAGTTACACGCTTTTCCTCCTCGTGTTTTCAAACTCAAACTGAGACTAGATAAATAGAAGCACTCTTTATGCATCAGAAACCTTATGCAAGAGATATTCCTTCTAGGTATTTGCTGGGATCTGCTCTTTGAAAAGTCACTGAGAACTGAGGAGCACTTGGTGATGTTAAGAAACCTCAAATAGATTATCTTCGAGGTTTCTACGTAACAGGAAAAAGCTTTTCAAAGAAAAAGAATGTGCAACCCAATTCATCCAAATTAACTCTCTCTACTCAGAGGTTTAAATAAGTGCTAAAGGTGGAAAAATAGAAAAACAGCATTAAAAGCACAAAGATACTTGAGCATTATCCACTCCCATTTTTGGTATAGATCAATCAGCAGATAAATACTATGCAAAATTACCTCCTGTCTCTCAATGAATCCTTGCTGTTTGAGATCATATAGTTGGAATGAAACTGCAATAAAGAACGCCCAAAGCTCATTAATTCATTTGGATCACCCTACTTTCACCAACAATAAAGACTTGTAACATAGAGAAAAGAAGCAAACTGACACTTTCAAGAGATAACTAAACAGAAACATGTGAAATATTTTCTACAAACTCACACTCAATCTTATCATCAATTGGAGCATTGGGGTGAAAGACGGAGAGAGCACGCGCAAATTCTTCAAAATCTAGTATTCCATTGTGCTTGGTGTCAAACAAGTCAAATACCTAAAAGGATTGGAAAAGAAATTGGGTCATATACAGCCAAAAACTTCCTTACACTCGTCAATATATGTGTGCATGCTTTTGCAAGTGATTTCGTGCCTACAGACTAAAGTTTGAAACACATTATATAATCAAGGAAAAAGGTACATTAAAAGCAGATAGACAATGAAACCCGAAGCTTCTATAGATTTGACATATAGCAGGCATACCCGATCTGCAAATAAGCTCTCTTTTTTGTTTGTCTTGAACAATGCCAACTGAAATTCTTCCTGTGATGTAATAACACATGGAAGACAACAGATATAAAGAAGTACGATTAACCAAGATTTATAGCACACAGAACATTAACAAAGAGGTACGACTCAATGAAAGGAAATAATGATATCAAGATAAAGAAACGTCTATTTTCCATATTTCAAATGACCAGGTATAAAAATATTGCCCCCCCAAAAAAAAAAAAAATGAAACAATCAATCACCTTGTTTATCAGTCCATCATCAATCACAGCACTGCTGATCTTCTTAAAAAGTTCGTACAGAGCTTCAATTTCACTAACACTAACTGCATTATAGATATGGGAAAAAGAAAAGATCTGAATATTGTGCAAATATCTATTTTCCTAATGGAAATTTTTAGCACAAGGTACTAATCAGATAATCCAATTAAGACAGGTTTAGATAAAGGATTGAAAAAAAAGCATCTTCGTGTATTTTAAAATTTGAAAACTACCTCTTCGGTGAAAAGTAAAAAAGAAAAAAGAAGAAAGAAGAAAAAAGGGAATAATAAAGCACATTCAGACTTAACTGGCCAAAACAAAACTGTACGACTTTCACACTGGTAATGTCCTTTTTTCTTGTTTATGGTGAGGACAGCATAATATATAACAATTAATCATAGAAACTGTTAACAATGATATTATACTGCAAGTAAGAAGAACAATTAAGTCCTGGGAAAACTTAGATCAGAATAGCTATGATCTATTTAATAAGAAGGGAAACTTTCCTACATATGTCCACCTTTAGTGACAAGTGACGCTCAATTCCGGCCCTTCAAGAGATCCATAGTTAATTTGACTATGGAATCATAGCAATCAAATAGTTGATTCATGCAGAAATGAAATTGAAGAATAGGAGTATAAAACTATGGGCACACTTTTTATTCTTAATTAGACCAATAATTACGAATTTAATTAGTGAAGCATAGTGGATAATTATTAAAAATGCCGATTTATTAGATAATGGAAGTCCAGGATCATTTGAGTCAATTCCTTAACTCATCCATGCAAGATCACGGGCAAATGGTCTACTCAAGAGGTTGTAAATAAGCTTTATTTTCCCTTATGGACAGGACTCATCAAATCAGTAAGCAGACAACATGATAGCAACTGATAAATCATTTCAAGTTGATAAGTCTGAAGAAATTCAGAGAATATTTTGTTGATCATTCGCTCACTCATTGGATGTTCCATCCAGCTACACAGGTCGGATTCTGGAGAAGAGTTTGGTTAATCTAACTCATGTCAGATTCTCTTACACATGAGGAAAGAGGATAGCATCTTCTATCAGTTCACCTAATGATTTTTCACATCTAGAACTAGAAAGTATGACAATTAATGTTAACATACACACTGTCTCCATTGCAAGAGCTTCTGGATCTTCCAGACCCCTGGGTTGCTTATACAAATCAGCGTCACAACAATTTACGACAACAGCACAGAAATGCTTCAATCCGTCTAGGCACTGCACCATGATCTTTTCCAGAAATCAAAACACTCCATACCTGTGTGCAAGGAAAACTAATTTTTAACTACGAACAGTCTAATTGGCAAAAGCCATATACCAGCAACAAATTGAAACAAACAATTAACTTGTTTCCAGTCCAACAAATCCAAGTCATGATAGTGAGTGGTGAAGAAACAAGGGGGATTCTTAACATAACAACAAGATTCAAGTTGATACAGTCAAGTTTCAGATTCACACGATACAATAATTCTAGCATGCTTGAGAGAGCTTGGACACAGGTAACCCATGAAATGGGAATAGTGCATGCAGCAATTAACACTGGACAGGCAGCGGTAAGTGACCAACCCTATTGGCAGTCAACATATTGGATCATTCTTGGGGTAAATTGAAACTACTAGTGTATCTCTTGGTTTGACATTTCATTTCAAATCTTACATAATAGATCAAATCAGCTCCGCTAGTGACTGATTGAAAAGGGAAAAGAAAAGGAGTGGCAGAACATTACAATTTATATGAACCCCCGATACTGTAAGATCAGATGCTTGCTTTTTGATTTTTCTGTTTCCATGGCAATAAAGAAAGAATATTATGCAATTTAGAGACCACCCAGTTCATGAACATGACCAAGAAATCCAATCTGTCCTTTGTCGTGACATAAAAATACAGGATAAGAAAGAAAAAAAGAGTAAAACTATACAATAGATGCCATGCTATTCAAATACCATGCATGCACACAAACATTTATAACAAACTTAAATCTAGAAATGAAAATAAAAAGAATAAAATGCATAATTTACTTCATTCATAGCAATTTGAATAGCATGCACAAATTACTTCATTCCTAAAATTTTTGAATATTTTTAAATTCAGTAGTTCCATTCTAATTCAATGATATAGTTCCCATTAATTAATAACCACTAATGCCTGACTGCTCCCTATAGAACTAGGCAAAAGTTCGAGCTAACTATAGCATTTGGGGAAAAAGCAATAAGAATCAGGGACAAACATGATTTTAGAAATACCCACGTTATTGCATGAAAAATAAGAGGATTCAAAATTTAATCTTAATTATACAATTCAGTGAGAAAATCCAAAAAAATTTAACTTGAAGCAAAGAGGGCAGAAAAAGATATAAAAACTGCGGGTGTAAAATATCAACTGATCACTGCAATACTGCATTACACAATAGGATTTTTTTTATTAAAAAAAAAAAGAAATAATGAAAACCTAACTTTTCACATTCGATAATCCCAATGCCATCAATTTAAAACCAGAATTGAGAGATAAAGCATACAAAATAAGAAATTTCCCCAACCCGGTATTGAGAAAACAAAATCTATAATGAAAAAAGAAAAGAAAAAGGTTAAGGCTTTTAAGCAAATATAGACACAAATTTCCGAAGACAAAAAGGAAGAAAATCATAGGAACTGTAGAAATAGACAACGACAAAAAGGACGTACCTTTTAGAAAACCCAGAGAGAAGAAAAGAGAAAGAGAAGGCTTGGTCAAGATGAGAGGTAGTCAAGATTCTCAGATGTCTCACTATTTTTTAATTTTTTTCTTAAAAAGTGTTAATTGTTTGTTCATTATCGAGATATGAGTAGGTTTTATTTTCTTAGGCAAGTTAATGATTGTGATTGATTAAGGTAAATAAACTAAGATGAAAAAAAAAAAAAAAAAAATATATATATATATATATATATATATATATATATATATATATATATATATATATATTGAACAAGTGGTAATAATAGTTTGCTGTGGCCGGCTGGAGAGGTAGAAGAGAAAGAAAATGGGCTAGAGGCGAGGCGCGAATGCAGTTTTGGCAATGAGAAACAGCCTGCCATCCCAGCTAAAAATAGAAGGCAGAAACAAATATTTTATTCACGTGGCTGTTGCTAGCTCTTTTAATGTTTCTCTCTCACGTGTTGAGAGGACAACTTAACCCCAGCCAACCAGAACCAGCTTTGCAATTGCAATTACAATTACAATTGCCTGTACCGACTACTACTACTAACTAATATATATATATATATATATATATATAGGGGCGGGCAGCAGGCTATTTCTTTCTTTCTTTATTTCACGATTGGTAGATCGTCGGTCTTGACAAAATTCAGGCAAAAATTTTTAAGTGTGATAATCTTCCATTGCTAATAGCTAGCTCATTGTAAGATGTTGTCTTGTATCTCCGAATTCAATGAAGAAATAATATATTCGAATTTCGTGATGAAGACTCGTCTCAAATCTCAACTATCATAACATTTTACTTCTTCTCGGAAAATGATCGATTTGTTTCGTCTTTATGGATTGTGTCGCCAAGTCTAACGAAAATTGTGTTAGCCCAGTACTCAAAAGAACGCGGTGCAATTGTGGCGTGTGTATGTTGCTTAAGACCTATTTGAACATGTCATTATATAATTATTAATGAACAACAACACTAACACCAGTTGTATAATTAATTTAATAGACTGTCTAAATTAAATTGGTTAACAAAATTATAAAGCATTAATTCTTAATGGAAAAAAAAAAAAAGGAAAAGAGAGAGACAGTAGCTGCAAATTGATTAACAGAAACAGAGAAGGCAGCTATACATCATCATCTGTCTCTCCCTTTGTGCTCTAACTTGCTTGTTCTTTGTGTTACCTTTTTCTTTGGAAAATCAAACTGTCCCTTCTCTGACTCGACTTCTTCAGTGACAGTGACAGTGTCTCCCCTCTCCAAATTTCTTTCTGGTTCTACCAGCTGCAACTTTCCATCTGATCTCTTCAGGCTTGTCTCTGGAATTTTAGTCTTTCTTGTGCCTTTTACCCTTTCCAGGGGACCCGGACCCAATTGTAGCTTACTAATATCATGTTCAGTAAAAGGTGTCTGCTTTCCTCTGGAAACTAATTCCTGAGGCTGAAGAGTTGCCCTGGAACCGCTCTCTTGTTCAAAGAAGAGGAGTTGCACCACTGTTCTCAATGGTAAACGCTCATTTTTTACAGCGTGGGCACGTACTTCTGGGGACAACTTTTGGCAGTCTAGAATCCGGCAGAGGCGCTTCTTTTCTGTCTTGCTCAAGTCCGGATGCTCCTGATGATTACCAATCAATCAAAGCCTTTTAGTATTGTATTATACATTGGTGCACATCAATAGCAATTAATTATTCATTGGTCATATATATTAACAATATTTTTTGTTTCATTTTGACACGTACCTTAAGATATATGTTAATGAATTTGTATAGGTCATCATGCTTTCCCCTGGCAATATCAGGCAAAGTTTCAGCCAGAGAAACTAGTTTCAGTACAGGCATGTTAATATCCTTTGCAACGACTTGAAGATAAGAATCAATTATCTTTGCCACCTTCCTAATAGAACTCATCAAAAACTGGTTGCTCGCAGCATGTGCGGTTCCAGGGGATTGCCTTCTCCAGAGCACCAAGTAACTTTCCAAGACAGTCATAACCAAGTCAATATCATAAAAATACTGATGATGATGATCTGAGGGCAAATGTGAAGGGAGCAGCAAATCACCAACTGTTGCTTCATCAAATTGGATACTAGCTCTCCTTCTCAGCTCTGTCTTTGTCACTGGAGAGACTCCTCCAAGATAAATAGCAGTACTAAGGAGCCTAAGCAAGAAGCCAACTGAAACTGATCCTCTATCAGATGGAATCATGCTCACAATTGTTTCAAGAATTCCTCGATTCTTTCCCATAGATATTGCATCTGTCTGAGTCTGAGTCTGAGTCTGAGTCTGAGACCCTGAAGAACTCTCTGTGGATCTAGTCTTTGTTTTTGTAATGTCGGGTAGCCAACGACAGGCATATACGTGCAGAGCTTCACCAATAAGTTGGGGTGGCAGCGTGTGTGTTGATCTAACAGCAGTAACTATACAGCGGAAAAGTTCAATGTCAAGGTCTGATATGTCCTCTGTCCACCAATCCTTTGGTGCAATCTGGTGGCGTTTTTGTGTGTGACCTGGTCTAGTATAAGTATAGGACCATGAGACCTGCACAACACAAAGACATGATTATTATTATTATATTTGCTTGAATTAATTAAGTGCACAGTATATATATTTATATATATATATATACACGCACAAATTAATTTTTTAAACCTTGGCAAGGGGTGTGAGGATTTTCTCAACAATAGAATCGATGCACCTCCTAATGATTCCAAGATTCTCTGACCACTCAGATAACTTATTTGTTGTCTGCAGTGTGACAATCGAGTCCTTCCAACCCTCAAGAATGCATGAATGGAAGAAAGACTCCAGTTTAAGAATAAAATTTCCCTTCTCAACAGATTCTGCCATTCGAAGAAATTTTGCAGCACAAAATGCTGATACAAAGTTATGAGCACTGAGATTGATGGTTATTCCGTAGCAAAACTTAGCACACAATTCAAAAGCATCTTCTCCTCCAGGAATATCGTGAAGCTCTATTGTGACATTGTCAGAATCTTCAGGATCAGAGCAAAGCCGTTGTAGAAGGCCGCACTTTGGAAGAAGCGGAAACTGCAGCTAAAAATAGCACAATTAAAAATGGTCTTTTAAGTTGTCTTTTGATGTGTTCTGTTCTTAGCTATAATATAAAAAATGAATTAAGGTCCTAAATCTTAATGGGAACCATGCCTAAAATTGTAGATCTATAAGTTGTATGCATCACCATACAACATAAATATATATTTAAGGTATGATTATCTTTCGATTTTCAGAGGCAAAATGATTTTCATACCTTATGCAGAAGATAACTAATGTTGTTAACTTGTATGACAAGATCACTAGGTGCATCTGAGATCACGGTCCTGCATATCCAATTACTCGATTAACCATATGTTGGGTGAATGCCTACTTCAGTCTTGAGAATAAATAAATGAAAAAAAAATAGTTTTCTACCTGGTAGCCTCCTCTGTATAGAAGGTGTCTGGCTTCGTCCCAAGTTTCATAAACTTCATTTTTGCTTCCTTTAATCAAAAGGTAATGAAAATATTTTACTTGATGACAGTTGAACATACCGCCACAGGATTTTATCTGAGAGAAGAAATACACTTCGAAGAAAATTAATAAGAATGGAGAAACAGAGGTAATCATAAATGACAAATGCTGCAACAGCACTGTAACCATGCTGCCTGAATGCTAAATTTCATCTACAGGAAGAAGAGAGGAAACAACTAGGGAAGAAAGGTCTAGGCTCTAGGTCAAGTTTCCAATGGTTAGATAAAATTGGGCAGGCACTAACTCACCGTTTATCTAACAAAGGGCCTCTTCATCTTCACTATTCCTATTCCTGCTGTAACCTGCAAAAGAACGGAGGGATTGCTGGAAGTCTTTCAAATTAAAAGTAGTAGGCAGCCGTTTTCCTGCTTTGCTATAAGCCATTCAAATTTTCCTGAAATATCTTTGGTAGCTCCATTAAGTTAGTTAATTAAGTAGTTGAAGGTCATTAATTGAATGTGCAAACAAGAAGAGCCAAAATTTTGACACATGTTAGTAGAAGAAAATGTAATTAACTGACTGAAACAATCTGAAGACCATGCCCTGTCTTGAATGATTTAAAATTTATTATGTACGCAAATCTTTATGTGGGTGTATGGGATTACCTAGCTCTATAATTTCGTCAGAATTAAATGGCCATGTTTTGCCTTCCCAAATGCCAATGGTAATTATATTACAAAGTTGACAACATTAAAGCCAAATTGGATATGCTGGTTCACAATTCCATCAAGCTATCAAACCAATTATCTTATTTCCCTATCACTTCTCATCAGGTGAGTGCAAAACCAATAACATGCACTTTCCACCTTTAATTTGTCTTTCACAACAGCAAAATTTGAAGAAAAGGAGTATATGAACAAGCATGTGCAGAGATCAACACCAGATTAATAGGTTGAAAACTTACCAAGTTAATTGGACTGAGCTTTCAATTGATGGAGAACAATGACCACGAAGAGAAGCCGTCAAGCCACTCCTTGGAGTTCTTCTTCCAAACTGAAAAGTGAAATAGACCAGCATAAAATAAAAGTTTGCTTTACTTTATCTCGACACTTGTCTTTAATATATCTCGACACCATGAATATGATAAAACAAATCAATGAGAAAATGCGTGATGCTTAATTATGTCAGCTTCAATGCTCTAGATTAATTTGCAATTAGTATTTAGCCTTTAAACTTTAACCATAGGAAGGAAGGAAGGATGTAGGGAGGTATTTCTTTAGTTACTTATGCTAGCAAGCGTTCTTTATTGAGATTGCTGAAGTAAAGAAAACTTATGCGAACCCACAACTAGAAGTAGAAATGTTTTATTTATTTTAAGATTTGTTTGGTGGTAAGGTTGGATAACTTTAATTTAAAAATTATAATTTTAAAGTATTTAGTAAGCACTAATTATTGTATCTTATAAATTAATTTAACATGATCCTCATATTTATATAATAAAAAATTTATAAAATTTTTTATTTAAAAATCATACTTACTAACATTAATTTTTATTTTATAATTATAATCCTTTTTTTTTTTAATAAAGTAGATGCAGCACCTCAAACAAAATAACCCTTAATTAATTTTTTTTCGTCCGTATCCTATTGGAATTTCATAGTGAAGTTTCTTTTTCAATCCTCTAGACAGAATCTATATATCTGCAACGGTCAGCGCAATTCAAATGTATATATATAAGCACATTGAGCTTTTCGTTTTTTAATTTATTTTTGGGTGGAAAACAAAAACTAGTAGCTAGTCAAGGATATTTCTTTCAATCAAATCAACCATCTATTCCTTCCTTCCCACATACTAATAGAATTAGCACAATCAGACAATATTCCAAATAGCTTGAAACAAATTAATTAATCAATGTCATAAAAAAAGAATTAATTAATTAATTAATGGAAACTGACCTTAATTACCTCATGCCCTACTCCATCTAGCACTTGAGATGTTATTTGCTTCCAAGCAAAGCTACAGCACCATATATATATATATTTATATCTATGAAGCCACAAAGTATTTTAGCCTCTGCAACTCTCTAGTGAGCACACAGTAGTGACTGCTCAGAAACAAGCTAGCATTGATATAAGCATCAATGTATAGAAGAACATTTACGAGATGAAAATATGCAATCTGATGTACAAAAAGGATATCTTGATTGTTTCATGCATGTAATCCTAGAGAGAGAGAAGGGCATATGATGACATGACTTATGAGTATTTGTCCGCCGCTAAACGCAAGTACTGCTCACCAAGACGTTTGGAAAGAAAGAGCAGAGAGAAGAGAAGAGAAGAGAAGAGAAGAGAAGAGAGAGGATATGAGAAGAGAATAAAGTAGTGGTTGGTTGGGATAGTTAACATGCTAATGTATCAAAATTAAAGCATATTATGATGAACTGCTTTGAATAATAGTAATAGAGACTGACTATAGAAAAGCAAAGCTGGCGCATTATTATTAATGAAATCGGTATGCCTGTTCTCTTCCACCCCCACCCCACACCTTGACGTTGGTGCTCTATGATTGACTTAATTTCACAAAAAGCATGCAATGCAAATGCAATTGAAAGTGTATATGTTAGTGGCTAGCTATAGTGCTCCTTCTAATTTCTGAAAGAAGCTTAATAAGTAGGTCCATCTTAGAAAGATGAAAGATCCCCGGTGCAATTTCTTTTCATCATGTTTACCCCCACTATCTAGGTATATTCTTCTTCATTGGCTTTTCTCTGATTTTATGTCGGCCACGTGTCTTGTCCTGTACCGTTGCTTCATCTGATCATCTGATGGCATACTTATTAATTAAATTTAAATTGTTGGTTGTTTTGGTGGCCAAACATAGACAAACCCCACACCCTCTTGGTCAAGTAAATTGTAAAATTTCATGCGTGCACTAGTAGTGTAGCTCTCTTCGTACATTTCCACGTGTGGTGTGTGCCTGATAATTTGATACCATCACCATCAGCATAACCATCCATCCACGGCACTCTTTTGATTTGGGTCCCCAGTTGCATGCATTCCTATTTTCTATATGATATTATTTCATGAGGTCCCGCTCCCATCCCTTCAATCCTTTCGTGTATTTGAAGTTGATGTGCTAATAATAACATTATATTTAATATATTGTAAGGTAAAATAAATTATATTTGTTTTAACCAAATTTTTACTAGGATCCGATTCGAACCGTTAAACGGCGGTTGTTCTTATCGGATCCAGGTCAAATTCGATCAAAACAAGTAAAATTTATTATTTGGAGGGAGAGTATAGGCTAAGTTTGGATTGGAGTTAGGCATGTATTTCTACTGTTAGTGGCGAGGCGGTATCGCTGAGGTGACTGGGAAGTGAGTTATGATAAATTGGGAGGTGAGCTGAGGTAATTTGGGAGTTGAGCTGATGTGATTAGGGAGGTGAGCTACGGAGATCTAGGAGGTGAATTGAGGTGTGAGCTTGGAATAATTTGAAAAGGTATGTGGAGTTAATTTAGAGAGTGAACTCATAAAGGAAATGTAATATGGACACCAAAACCATCATAGCAAGTAGGAAATAAGCATAAACAAAAAAGAACACACAAGATTTTACGTGGTTCGGCCCTTGGGCCTACATCCACGAGAGTAGCTTATCTCCAATCCACTATATAAATAAAGTATTACATGATTTGCTTTACACTATGAACAAAACCTTATTAAAGGTTGTTTATGGTGAATGATAACATGAGGGAGATATGAGTCTTATAAGGATTAGAGAGCTTGAATAAGGGAAGAAGCTTCTTTGGGAGATAAGTTTATCAAGATCTTCTATGGAGGTGTAAAAATGGAGGAAGAAACCTTAGAAATGAAGGGAGAAGAAGATGAGTCTCTTTTCTGAATCATCCAGAAGTTCTTTGAATAATGAATTGGTTCTCCTTTTTGTAGAAACCATTGAGCTTTATATAGGAGTATTCCTGAGGGTATTTTGAGAATTTTGAACACGTGGCGCTTGATTATTAGTTGTTCTCCCTCAGGTGAGAATATTTTTGTAATTGGCCTTGTGGTCGCTTAAATCAAAGGGAATGCTGCAGAATTGATGCAGCAATCCGAGAGTAAAACAGACAGACAAAAAAGACTGTCCAGCCTGTCACGTGTCAGAAGACAAAACCTGCAGTAGCCATTACTGCCACTGTCAGCAGCAGACAAAATAGTGGCAGGCAGCACAAAATATCATGTGGTCCTAGGTTATCAAATGGTGACAAGTGTCCTCATTTTCTCTTAAAGTTGCCTTAATTCCAAGATATAAAAGGGCTCATTTAAGGAAGCGCATCATTCATTCACACATCCATCTAACCATCCACGAGCAACCACTCTACTACACCATCATCCATCATCATTCACAGCCGTCACTCACAAAAATCAAGGAGATTTTCATAGCTATAACAGAGGATTATTCAAGAAGAAAAAGATAGGATACTCCAAGATTGAAGCATGACACTTCCTTCTTTGTTGTATCTAAACTTTATCTTTGTATTTATTTGTTTTAAATCTCTCATTGATGATGTATTTAATGACAAACACTTATGCTTTTACTATTTTGAAGCTCATCATAAGCTAAACTTTTAAGTAGTTGGATTTTAAATGAACTTGATGGTTATTTGACTCATATATTGTGTTGTTGAGTGTATGCTGTAGCATTTTGCCTTGGTTGCATGTGTTGTAATTCTCTATTTCAGCTGACCACCCATTTAGTAGATACAAGCTAGGAAAGAGCCTAAAAAAGATCTGACCTAGTGGATGTAGCTTAGGCAATACATGATTTTATGTTGGGTTTCCCAAGTTAAGTTTAACTACATTTGAATAGAGTCGTGCTTAATCTAGAATTCGTGATGAACTAGACATAAGGAGTCACCTTGTATGGTTAAGGGAACCTAGAACGAGTAATGCTATATCTAGATGTTGGCTTAACAACTGGTCATTGTTAGGTTGCTTTTAGATATAAGATGTCCAACAGGGTACAGTTGAGGACATATGAGTTATTCTGCCCAATGTTGCAGTAGATGCTGTAGCAACAGAGCCTTAAGTGAAAAAGAGTCAAAACCATTAAGTGAGTTTAGAATCCAACTACCTATTTGTCATTAAGTATACATTTGTGTGTGACGTAGCTTTAGTTTATTGCATTTAGCTTATTGCACTTTTTAACTTCTTTAGATCTTTAATCTTAAAAATTATTTGTTGTTTAATTACTTGGCTAAAACTTGCACCATAAGATTGCTGTAGCAAGTTGCAATAGATCAATCCCTGTGGAAATGATCTGATTACTCATCACTTTACTATTTGTTGTGTCCGTTTGCATACTGACATTATTTTCATAATCAATTATAAGCACACACACGCAACACTCCCCAATCTGTTTGCAAACTTTTAACACTTTTTCCTAATTGTTTTTCCATTTGAAGTTTAAAAACTCTGAAAATTTCAAGTGTCTATGACTTTGCATTAAGAGGAAAAATCCAAGTAAAATGTGTGTGGTCATCAATGATGCTTAAGTAATATTTAAAACCTTTTCCAGATGTCAAAGGTATAGGTCCCCACAATTCAAGGTGTAATAGTTCTAGTGGTTTTGAAGATCTATTACTTAAGAATTTAAAATGCTATTTATGACTCTTTCCTTACAAACACGCCTCGTAAAAAAAAGGAAAAATTTTTTTTATTCGAAATTGGAAAGTTATCATGAGAAGACTTATTTTCTTTAATACAACAAGATGGGGATGACCCATTATTGTATGTAACAAATTGATTAAGTTCCTAGTCCTAGAAGTAGAGTAAAAAACGTGTTCTTTATAAGAACTTATTGAAAGTGAAGAACTTGAATTTGAAAGGGCATAAGGTGAATCTGTAGACTGAATTTTAATACTAGCAAAATTAGTTTGTCGTTGAAGCATAGGCAGTCGATACAACCCTCTCTCAGGAACAGCCATATAAGTAAAGGCTTGTTTTGCTTGATTATCCCCTTGTCTTCTTATAAATTCTTCATTAAATCCCCAGTAACATTGGCTTGCAGGGTGTCCATATTTTCCAAAAATTTGACAGGTTGGCCAATTTCCTTTTCAACCAAAGTTATTTCTGCCTCTACCTTTGCCACGTGTGGTTGCACAAAAATTTCCTGGCGTAAAGCCTTTTGCTGCAAGTTTTCTTTTATTAAATGAAACTCTAGAAAAATTAGCATTAATGTTACCATCAATTTCAAGAGTTGTAGCTACAATGAGTTGCTCTAGTCGACTCTCGTGATTAAGCAGGAGCGAAAAGACCTCAGGCAGAGATAAGTCATTAGTTCTGACTGTTATGTTTACCACCACAGGATCATACTCAGATCCAAAGCCTGCAAGAATGTAGGAAACCAGATCATTTTCTTCAACATGTTTCCCTATAGCAGAAATATTATCAACAAACTCCTTCATTTTTGTAATATAATCACTCATAGATATAGTATTCTTTTTGGTGGTTTGAAGTTGCATTTTTAATTGCAATATTCTTGCTTTAGATAGTGATGCAAACACCATTTTAAGGGCATTCCAAACTTCAAATGAAGTCTCAAATTGGACAACTGTGCTTAGGACTGACTCAGTTATGGAAGATAGAAGCCAGCTGAGTAGAATTTGGTCTTGATGCTTCCATAGTATATATTCGGAATTCTCGATAGTTGTAACTGTTTCTTCCTCATCAACCACTGCTAGAACTTTGTCTAGTCTGACTTTTAATCCATTGATTAGTGATTCGAGTTTGTTATCACGAATAGAAGGTAAAACCTGCGATTTCCATATCATAAAATTGTTCTTATCAAGTTTTATTGGAACTAAGAAGCTAAATGTTTGTAGTGAGAGGTTTCCATTGTTCACGTTGATTTGATGAGCTAGATTAGCATTTGCCATTGCTTTGACAGTACCGACTAGCTCTGATACCACAATTAAAAAAAAAAGGATTTGCAAAATGAAAAGGCAACTCTAATTATTTTATTCATCATCACAAGAATTCTATTTATACAAGGCTATAAGTTATCGTAAGCCAATAGATCAGATAGACTTTAATTGAAACTAATTATTTACCTTAGATTAATCTCATTAAACTAACCAAATTCAAAATTTGAAACACATCATGATAAATGATTTCTTTTCAACTATTTAACTCATCCTTGTCAAACTTCCAAAACATTGAATGTTGCCATGTATGCTGCCAGGTCATCTAGTAATTCAGTGATAGGTAATTTAGTTACTACGTTTTCTCACTCTAATATTGTTTGGGGGGAAATTATGGGCACAAATATGTACCAACAACTCAATGACACGTGGCAAAGAAAGTCAGCCAAAAGAAGTCAGCTCGTTTGACTAAATGCAGTATAGCTCTCAAAGGCTCAGGAGATAAGCTTCCCGAGGAAAACGATAGTTTCAATAAATATTCCCAACATCAAGGGGTGTTATCCGAACCTAAATTTGGTGGTTAGAGCCAGTGCATGAACAGTGGACTCCATCATGAGAAAAATAAAAAATAACTCACTTTTTGTTGAATACAAGGAGCCAATAAGAGTGCAGATTCTCTAGCCAAACAATGAAGGGCTGCCATCTCAATTGTCCTCTGCAGTGGTCTAAAAACCAGTAGGACCACTAGCTGGAGAGGATGCCATATGTATAAAGAAAAGTGAGAAATTAGTGGCTGAATGTTTCTTTGCTCTTTTTTTCTTGAGCATGTCATCATCTTGTGCAGAGTGATCTTTTGTTGCTTTCTGCAGGTCTATCACTGTTTTGTCTATGCCTGACAGTGACAGCAGAATATTCTACTGCAGCAGATTCTGTCAGTTGGCATGTGAGCTGTCTTGTTAGTCTTTTCTGTATTCGCTCTTGGAATGCTATAGCAGTTGCTACAGCATCTCCTCTGATTCATACTCATTTTTGTTCATCTACAGACAAGTCTTTTGTCGTTTTGTGTAAGCTTATTGCTGCAGCATGCGATCCTTCTTCTGGAGCATCCTTTGTCAAACCACAAGCTCTTAGTGTCACCTAAAATTATGCACAAAATAAGGGCATGAAATGGTCTTCCACACATCTTTTTATTACAACTAAGATTAAATACATGTACATGCAAAATGTAATTAAAAATATAATAAAACTTCATCATTTACTATTTAAGTAATGCAAGTTTTGGTTTAAATATAGCATGGTAACTCTCATTTCATATAGTTATCACACCCCCAAACTTAAACCATTACTTGTCTTCAAGTAATGATAGCAACACAAACACAACAATCACACATTCATGCAATAAACACTTAACTCTATTATCTAGCTTGTTCTGTCTTATCAACCCTCAGATTTCATCTTCAAACATGCAGAGTTACCAACAACAGTTTTAGTTCTAGACTCGGGTTTCATTCTGTCCAGTGTGTGTGTGTGTGTCACTTTGACCAAGTTCAGAGTTGCTGCAGCATAACTCAAGCATCAAATACATCTCAAAGATAAAACAATAAAGACAATTTAATTCATAAGGGGGGTAGGAGTCAATAAGAGCTACAAACTATGTTATAACATTCATTATTCATTCATTTGATTCAAAAGTTTTTTTATGAGTCAAATACTCATCAGTGTAACACCAATTTTTCATGTGAATGCCTATCAGAGGTGCTGATGACACCCAATTACTTCATCAATGCACAAATCAGAGTTACTGCAGCAGAAGCATTTAAGTGCTATAGTTGTTGTCTTATCTTTGGACACCTTTAACACAAGGCTGAATATGGGGTTCATGCACAGTCCTGGCTACTCAGTTTCCTAGACAGAGGACTTAACAGATTTTGTCTTTCATATTGGTTGCTGCAGCAATGCTCATAACTTTGGCTGCCTTTTTACTCAAATCTACGTATGGGGTACATACACAGCCCTGGTTACTCAGCAACTAAGCCATTAGAGCATAAATTATTCAACTTCCAGAACAATTTGCTAAAATTTTTGAAAATTTTCTTAATTCCCCCCAAACTTGAGCTATTCTTAACCATAGTTTCAGAAATTTTCTAATTTGTTCATCCTATTTTTGCTACAGCATACTCACACCACTCAACCAAAGTCTAAATGTTAAGACATAATTTCAACCCTTAGCCGTAAATTGTCTCTATTTGAAGCTAACTTTTCCTATTTTCATCACTCAAGTAATCTTATTGGGTTTCCTAATTCAAGAACAAATGCTAGATAGATAAAGCTACACATTTAATCACATACATTCAAGCAAATATTTATAAAACTGAAAAATTCTCATTCACATTCAACACATTCTCATAAACTGGAATTAAATTTCAATACCACACATTCATTCATTCATAAAACACATTACATCATCATACTATAGCATAACACAACACAACTCCCCCTAAACTTGAGAGTTGTTGTGCCCTCATATGCACACAAAACAACTAAAAACATATATGAAAATAAAAAAATAAATTTAAAAACATGAAAATAAAAAGAACAAAAAGAAAAGAAAAGAAAATTCAGCAATTGTAATGATAAACTTGGCAGGTAGGTGATACTCCCCTGTTGGCACAATGCTGCAGTATATGTTAAGCATGTTCACTTTTTCTTTGTTCCACTCCTCAAGCTCTTCTTTGGTGAACCCAAATCTGCAGCAGTTGACTTTTTCTTAGTTTTCTTAGTTGGATTGGATCTTGGGGTTGCAGCAGCTTCTTGAGCTTTTGGCTGATTAGTCTTTCCTTTCTTGGGCTCTGATTCTTCTGTTGCATGCGATGCTGCAACGCCTCCAGAGGGTTGTGCCTTATTTCTCTTGCTAGCTACCCTGGGTGAAGCTTTGGGGGACTTTGTTGGATTTTTCTTTGCTGGAGCAGGGGGAGGAGTTGTTGTTGCAGCTTCTGAAGCAGTGATGCTGTCAATGAAATCTTACAGGCTCTTCTTTTGCTCTGCTGTTCTGTTAATGGCTTCAGCAATGTTTACTTCAACATCCTTTTCCTCTTCTGTTGTTGAGTCCTCATCACTTGAAATTATTTCTTTCCCCTTGTTCTTGGGAGTCACAACTGGTAGCTCATATAGCTACTTATCTTCATCAGTCTCTCCTTCACTGTCTTCTTAACTCTTTTCCTCCTCACTTTTTACTTCCTCTTCTGACTATTCTTCTTCTGTTGAGTCTTCTTTTTCACTTTCTTCTACTTTCTATGCTGTTGGCTGTGTTGTTGGAGCACTTTTTGTTACTTTTTGAAAGTTAAATTGCTGGAGCAAGGATTCAAGAAAATCTTTGTGCTTTTGCTTTATGAATACTGCAAGTTAGTGTTTTTGAGATTCCAAATGCAACAAATATGTCCAGAATCTTTGATTCTCCTCTCTTTGTGCCTCTGCACATGCATTGATGCTTGCACTTACTTTTTGCAGCATCTTCTTGATATTTGGTCCATTCACTTGTTTAGATGCAGCCGATTCTTCTGAGGTTGCTGCAGCTACAAATTCTCCAGCAATTCTTTCTACTGTCGTAGCAGTGAGAGCTCCTTCATTCTTGACTTTCTCATCACTTGTAGATATGTTTACTTTTGAAAACTCACAAATTCCTGTAATGAGAGATGGAAACAACAAGGCAGCAGACTTTTGCTTTTTCATAGCACACTCCTTAATTTCATTCTCTATGATCTTCCTAACATCAATCCTAAAACCCTTCACAATAGCATGCAACAGTATGAGCCTTTCTTGGGACACTGTGATAGTATGTATGGTGGGCATCAAGCTAGATTTCAAAAACTTCACCCATACTTTGGCAACAGGTTTTAAATCAATCCTATTAACTACCATTCCCTCTTCATTAAACCATTCACTACCTTCTACAGTCAAGGTCTTGAGTACTTCTTTCCACTTCTTCACATTTATAGTTTCAATCAACCTACTGTACTCACAATCTATGGCAGGGGGTAAATCATAAAAATATTTATTACTCTAGAGTCTAGAGGGATTTGAACTTGCCTTACCTAAATGTTCCTCTGGTCCTACTGCAGCATGTTGGGGTAAAATTCTTTGACAACTGGCAGCACTGGGTCTTGAGGGTGAGCATAAAATTTGACCCATCCGAGCTTTGCTGCAGCATTAAAAATTGTGTTGATCACTCCAGTTGGTTGCTTTGGAAATTGAAAGCCCTTCTCCTCTAAGATCTTGCGAGGCTCAATGAAATCTTCATACTTTTCATTTGCTTTGTAACTATAGAAACGCTCAGGGTCTTTTAATTTTCCAACCCTTGTATTAATTTTCGGCATTGCTGGAGCACTAGAATGGGTTTGGTGTGTTTAGAAAAATTGAAATTTAAGGGAGAGAGAGATTGCAGAAATTTTTAAGTTGAAAAAGGTGAAATGTTGGTGAAGTATGCGATAGTGATGGCCTCAATTTATAGTGAGATAAAAGTTAAGAGGTAAAGATTTTGGTTGTCGGACTTTAGGGTTTTCAGCTCTCTTTGAATTTCAAATGTGCTACTATTCTGCTGCTGTCAGTTTGACAGTCAACAACAGTGATAATTTTAATTTTTTTACTGTTTGGTGCTGACAGTTGAATTTTGACTGACACAACACTGTAACATCAGGTAAATTACTGAAAAATAACCGTTGTGTCCCTAATCCATCCAAGAATCATTTTTTTATCTTTGATGCTGCAGCACGAACACTGCCAAATTTTTTTCTCCGAACCAAACTTTACTGTGCACACTTTTGCTCCTAACTTCTGAGTAAAACAAGAAAATAGAAAATAAACATAAATTAAATTCAGAATGTAGAAATTATATTTATAAATCAAAACAAAATAAATGAAAATAACAAACCAAATAACAAAAAAAATTAAATTTGAAACAAACTAAATACATTAAAATTTTAAAACAAACTTTCCTCATTGGGTTGCCTCCCAACTCAGTGCTTGGTTTTAGGTCCTTCAGCCTGACCTTCCCTTTTTGCTCAAGCTAAATCCTTCAAGAACAAATCCTCCCTTGGATTGTTTATAGCAGCTCCTATGTAATGCTTTACTCTTTGCCCATTAACCTTGAATTCTTGGCCTGTCATTTCATCTTGGAGATCAACAGCTCCATAAGAATAAACTATAATAAGTTTGAAGGGCCCAGACCATAGAGACTTTAAATTTCCCGAAAAAAGCTTTAATCTAGAGTTGTAAAGTAAGACTTGTTAGCCTAGAATGAGCTCCCTTTGCTGGATTTGCTTGTCATGCCACTACTTGGTTTTCTCCCTGTAAATTCTTGCATTTTCATAGGAGAATAATCTGAACTCATCTAACTCACAAGCTGTAACAATCTCTAGTCTGCTGGAGCATTCATATCCATGTTCAGTTGCTTTACTGTCCAATATGCTTTATGCTCCAGCTCTAGAGGCAAATGGCAAGCCTTGCCATAAACAATTATGTATAGAGACATGCCAAGTGGTGTCTTGTAAGCTATTCGGTAGGCCCATAAAAAATCATCTAATCTAGTGGACCAGTCTCTTCTATTTGGATTCACCACTTTCTCCAAAATCCTTTTTATCTCCTTGTTGGACAATTCTGCCTGACCACTGGTTTGTGGATGATATGCTGTAGTAACCTTATGCTTGATTCCATACTTAGCCAATGTTGCAGCAAACAACCTATTGTAGAAATGGGTTCCTTTATTATTGTTGATAGCTCTGAGTATGCCAAATCTTGAGAAAATATTCTTCTGCAGACACTTTACCATTGCCTTGGCATCATTTGTGGGCAATACTGTAGCTTTAACACATTTTGACACATAATCCACAATAACTAAAATGTATAAGTTCCCAAAGGATGGTGGAAATGGTCCCATTAAATCTATCCCCCATAATAAAAAAGTTCAACCTCTAAGATGTTTGTTAATGGCATTTCATGCTTTTGAGAAATATTCCTTGTTCTTTCACATCTATCATAACTTTTAACAAACTCATATGCATCTCTAAAAATAAAAGGCCAATATTAACCTGATTGGAGAACTTTTGCTGCTGTTTTGTATCCTTTAAAGTGTCCACCATATGCTACAGCATGACAAGACTAAAGAATGCATGAAATCTCTTCATCAAGAACACATATTCTAATCACATGATCTGAACACATTTTGTACAAGTAGGGCTCATCCCACTGACAGCTTCAGACATCATGGAGAAATCTCTTCTTCTATTGGTAGCTCAGGTCATGTGGTAGCAATCCACTCATTAAATAGTTGGCATAGTTTGCATACCAAGCAAATCCAAACTGCTATAGCATTTGTGCATACTGTAGCATCAACAACTGCTCATTAGGAAATATTTCTGTAATGTCTTGCTTAGTCAGAGTGCTTGCATCTGCTTCTAGCCTTGAATGATGGTCTGCAACTTAATTCTCAGTCCCTTTTTCTATCCTTGATCTCTAAATCAAACTCTTATAACAAAAGAATCCACCTAATCAACCTTGGTTTGGCATCCTTCTTAGAAATCAAATATTTTATGGCTGTGTGATTTGTGTATACAGTCACTTTAGTACCAACCAAATAGGCTCTGAACTTGCCAAATGCAAAAAAAACTACCAGCAACTTCTTCTCAGTGGTGGTGTAGTTGAGTTGTGCATCAGGTAAGGTCTTGTTTGCATAATAAATGGGATGAAAAATCTTGCCTTCATTCTGCCCTAGCACTGCTTCAACAAAATGATCGCTGGTATCACACATCAACTCAAAAGGCATGCTCTAGTCTGGTGCTACAACAACAGGTGTTGTAACAAGAGCTTTCTTCAATGCAACAAAGGCCTTCAAACAATTATCATCAAAATAAAAGGGTCTATCATGCTCTAACAACGTACATAAAGGTTTTGAAATGTTGGAAAAATCCTTAATAAACCTTCTATAGAATCCAGCATGCCCTAAAAAACTCCTTATGCCCTTAACTGCAGTAAGTGGTGGAAGCTTATTAATCACCTCTATTTTTGCCTTATCCACCTGTATCCCTTTTCTAGAAATCTTATGGCCTAGGACTATCCCTTCTTATACCATGAAGTTGCACTTCTCCCAATTCAACACTAAATTTGTCTCCTCACATCTCCTAAGCACAGTTTCTAAATTGTGCAAACAATCATTATATGATTCCCCAAAAACTGAAAAATCAACCATAAATACTTCAAGTGTTTGCTCAACCATATCTGAAAAGATGGACATCATACACATCTGGAAAGTTACTGGAGCATTGCACAGGCCAAATGGCATCTTTTTTAAGGCAAAAGGTTCCATAAGGACAAGTGAATGTTGTCTTCTCCTGATCTTCTGGTGCTATAGCAATCTAGTTGTAGCCCGAGTATCCATCCAAGAAATAATAATACTCATTTCCTACAAGTCTGTCCAACATCTGATCTATGAAAGGCAATGGAAAGTGATCATTCCTTGTAGCTTTATTCAGCTTTCTATAATCTATGCAAACTCTCTATCCAGTTACTGTTCTTATGGGAATGAGCTCATTCTTCTCGTTTTCTACAACGGTCACTCCACCCTTCTTTGGAACGCATTGAATTGGGCTTACCCATGAACTATCTGAAATTGGGTAGATGATTCCAGCATCAAGCCATTTGATGATCTCTTTCTTCACAAATTCCTTCATGATGAGGTTTAATCATCTCTGTTGCTCTACAGAATTGCTGTAGCAATCTTCCAGCAGAATCTTGTGCATGCATATGGAGGGCTAATTCCTTTGATATCTGCCAAGGTCCATCCAATGGCCTTCTTATAATTTCCCAATACTGCCACCAAGCTCTTCTCTTGTTCTGCATTTAAATAAGATAAAATGATTATTGAAAGTGTGTTATGGTCACTAAGATAAACATATTTCAAATGTAAAGGTAAAGATTTTAATTCTAGAACAAGAGGTAACTTAATTGAAGGAACAGACGATTTTACTTCCCTGTTTGAGAGATAAAGTGACTCAAATTGCTTATTAGATCTGAATGATTGCTCCTCTTCTAGCCATATTATGTCAGCTGCTATTCAAAGGCTTGATATTCATCTTCAATTTCTTCAAATGTTGGAGCCTGGATATCTTTTTTACTGCAACAGCTGTTTAGTCTTTCTACTACAGTAAAATCCATAGCACTGACAAAATTACAATCTTCAATAGCATTATGACTCTTTATGGCTTCGAGCACATTATATGTCACTTGCTAATCATTAACTCTCACGGTCAGTTCTCCTTTTTGTACATCAATCAAAGTTTTTCACGTGGCCAAGAAAGGTCTACTCAATATGATAGCCACTTCGTTGTCCGCTTCAAAAGCCAACACTATGAAATCAATCAGAAAAATAAAATTTTCAACCTTATAAACACATCTTCAATCTTGCCTTCCAGGTAGGCATGGGATCTATCAGCAAGTTGTAATGTCACGGTTGTTGGTCTGACTTCTCCCACTCCGAGTTGCTTGAATATTGATAATGGCATGAGATTGATGCTAGCTCCCAAATCACAAAATACCTTGCCATTGTATTTGTTGCCTATGGAGCATGGAATTGTAAAACTTCCTAGATCTTTCAACTTTTGAGGCATTTTGCTCTGAAGCATGTGGCTGCATTCTTGTGTCAAAGCTACTATCTCGAATTCTCCCATCCTTCTTTTCTTTGTTAAAATGTCTTTCAAAAACTTCACATAGTTTGGCATTTGTTCCAAAGCTTCCACAAAAGGAATGTTGATGTGCAATTGCTTCAATACTTCGAAGAACTTGCTGAACTGCTTGTCTTGCTTCTCTTTATGGAATATTTACAGAAATGGTGGTGGGTGCCTGAATTATTGAGTTGCAACAGGTTGTGCAGGCTGCTTATCTTTTGCCATGTTCTGGGCTGATACTGTAGTATTGTCTTCAACAGGTGCTTGGTCATCATTTTCTAGAAATGTTGTAGCATTACTGTTCTCACTAGTTTACTGTAAAGTAGAAGGTTGTGGTTCTTCTTCAACTTGTGGGTCTTCTTGGGTTTAGGTGGGCTCAACTCTTCTTTAGTACACCTACTGGAATGTGAACATCTCTTCCCGATCTCAAGTTAATCGCCTTGCATTGCTCTTTCTCTTCTCTTTTTGGGTCTTTTGTGTTGTTGGGCGAACAGCCTTGAGGTCTGCTGCTTAATGCTGTAGCAAGCTGTCCTATTTGATTTTCCAGATTTCTCAAGTTTAGATTTCTTAAGGTTGCAGCTTGACTTTGGACAACTGCTTCATTCTTCACAATATACTTCTTAAGCAACGCTTCAAGAGAGCTAGACTAATCATTGCTGGTGTTTATTTGCTCTTGATTTTGCGGCTGAAATCTAGGTAGTGGTACAGGTCTGTTCTATCTACTGGGTGCTACAGCATACTAATTCTAGTTTTGATTGCCCTATGAAAAGTTTGGGTTCTGCCTCTATCCAAGGTTATAGGTATTAGAATAAGGATTGTTCTGCCTGTTGAAGTTACCCATATAGTTAACTGAAGTTGGATTCCCATGACAATTATCAAACAAGTGCCTTTCTCCGCAGTAAACACAAGATACTTCAGCAACTTTATTAACATTTGCTGGAACAGTAGACATAGCTTTCATCATATTTGTCAATGATGCTACTTGGGTTGATAATGCTTTCAAAGCATTTACATTGTGAACTCCTACTGTTCCTCTTGCTGTAGCTTGTCTGGAAGATGGCAATTGATAGTTATTGCTGGCTATTTTCTCCAAAATATCATAAGCCTCATTGTAAGACGTAGATAACAATGCACCATTTGCTGAAGCATCGACCATCAATCTTGTGCTTGGGTTCAAACCATTGTAGAAAGTCTCCAATTGAATGCAGCAAGGGATACCATGATGAGGACATTTCCGAAGCAACTCCTTGAATCTTTCACATGCATCATACAAGCTTTCATCTTCAAGTTGATGAAATGAAGTGATCTCATTCCTTAGCTTTGCATTCTTGGTAGGTGAAAACTACTTCAACAAAAATTTATCAGCAAAGTCATTCCATGTAGAGATGGAATTAAGTGGTAAAGAGTTCAACAATACTCTTGCTCGATCTCTTAAAGAAAATGGGAAAAGCCTTAACGTTAATGCTTCCTGTGATGCTCCAGCAATCTTGAAAGCATCACTCATTTCCAAAAATAAGGTGAAGATGAGGATCTTCATATGGCAACTCATTAAATTGACCCACGTTTTGTAGCATTTCGAACATCATCGGCTTGAGCTCGAATTATCAGCTTGCACCTTAGGCCTTACTATTCCTGAATGTATTGCTTGTGGAGTCAGTACAGCATAGTCTCTTATGGCTCTATCCCTGTCATCAGCCATGTAGATGATATTGTTGTTGGCTTGCTGCCCATTATCATTTTGCCCTTCTTGGACTCTCTGTGCATTTGCTGGATCCATTCTTCCGCACGGATTTAAATCTCCCATGCCTTCTAAATTTGCCATGTCAGCAACTGATCTTAATCCTTTATGCTCTTTTCTTAGTCTTCTTGCAGTCCTTTCTATCTCAGGATCAAACTGAAATTCCACAGGTTTGAATTTTCGCATGCAAGGGTTGCTCCAGCAACTCTGTCAACACAGCAAACAAATTAAAAGAAAACTAAAATTAGCACCAAACAAAATTAACTTCGCAAATCACAATAAATACTCAATCCCCGACAACGGCGCCAAGAACTTATTGCGTGTGTGTGCTTATAATTGATTATGAAAATATTGTTAATGTGCAAGTGGACACAAAAAGTAGTAAAGTGATGAGTAATTAAATCGTCTCTACAGGGATTGATCTATTGCAACTTGCTACAGTAGTCTTATGGTGTAAATTTTAGCCAAGTAATTAACAACGAATAATTTTTAGGATTAAAGATCTAAAGAAGTTAAAAAGTGCAATAAACTAAATGCAATAAACTAAAGCTACATCACACACAAATGTATACTTAATGACAAATGGGTAGTTGGATTCTAAACTCACTTAATGGTTTTGACTTTTTTTCACTTAAGGCTTTGTTGCTACAACATCTATTGCAGCATTGGGCAGAATCACTCATACATCCTTTACTGTCGCCTGTTGGACATCTTATATCTAAAAGCAACCTAACAATGACCAGTTGTTAAGTCAACATCTAGATATAACATTACTCGTTCTAGGTTCCCTTAACCCTACAAGGTGACTCCATATGTCTAGTTCATCACGAATTCTAGATTAAACACGGCCTTATTCAAATGTAGTTAAACTCAACTTGGGAAACCCAACCTAGAATCATGTATTGCCTAGGCTAGATCCACTAGATCAGACCTTTTTTAGGCTCTTTCCTAGTTTGTATATACTAAATGGGTGGTCAGCCGAAATAGAGAATTACAACACATGCAACCAAGGCAAAATGCTACAGCATACAGCAACACAATATATGAGTCAAATAACTATCAAGTTCATTTAAAATCCAACTACTTAACAGTTTAGCTCATGATGAGCTTCAAAACAATAAAAGCATAAGTGTTTGTCATTAAATACATCATCAATGAGTGATTTAAAAAAAATAAATACAAAGATAAAGTTTAGATACAACAAAGAAGGAAGTGTCACGCTTCAATCTTGGAGTATCCTCTCTTCTTCTTCTTGAATGCTCCTCTGTCATAGCTCTGAAAATCTCCTTGATTTTTGTGAGTGATGGCTGTGAATGATGATAGATGATGGTGTAGTAGAGTGGCTGCTCGTGGATGGTTAGATAGATGTGTGAATGAATGATGTGTTTCCATAAAATATGCCCTTTTATATCTTGGAATTAGGGCAGCCTTAAGACTAAATGAGGACACTCGTCATCATTTGATAACTAGGACCACATGATATTTTGTGCTGCTTGCCATTATTTTGCCTACTTCTAACAGTGGCAGTAACTGCTGCTGTAAGTTTTATTTGCTAATGCATGACAGGCTGGACAGTCCTTTTTGTCTGTCTGTTTTGCTCTCAGATTGCTGCAGCATTCCCTTTAATTTAAGCTTGATATCATTCACGTGCAAACTGATTTTTTGTAGCTTTCTGCAGGTCTGTCGCTGTTTTGTCTGTGCCTGACAGTGACAGCAGAATACTCTACTGCAGCAGATTCTGTCAGCTGGCATGTGAGCTATCTTGTTAGTCTTTTCTGTATTCGCTTATGGAATGCTGCAGCAGTTGCTAGCATCTCCTCTGATTCAGACTCATTTTTGTTCATTTGCAGACAAGTCTTTTGTCATTTTCTGTAAGCTTATTGCTGCAGCATGTGATCCTTTTTATGTAGCATCCCTTATCAAACCATAAGCTCTTAGTGTCACCTAAAATTATGTACAAAATAAGGGCATGAAATGGTCTTTCACACATCATTTTATTACAACTAAGATTAAATACATGCACATGCAAAATGTAATTAAAAATATAATAAAACTTCACCATTTACTCTTTAAGTAATGCAAGTTTAGGTCTAAATATAGCATGGTAACTCTTAAATTCAAAAGTTTTACTAATTTTTTACAAACAAATGGAATTATTCATACAGTATCATGCCCCCACACACACCATCAAAGTGGTAGAGTTGAAAGAAAACACCGCCATATTGTGGAAATTGGTTTGACACGTTTAGCACAGGCAGGCATGTCTCTTAGTTTTTGGCGGGAAAAAATTAGTAAAACTTTCTTTTACTAATTACCTTTTAAAAATTTGACAAAGGTACAGAAGAATAATTATATATTTGTTTTGCTGTAAGAAAATTTGGGTTTGATTTAAAAGGAAATTCATCTTCATGAAAAACCACATACCAAGCAATAAAGATTTTCCCTGAACTGTGGAGACATCTGTATCCTTTATGTGTAGAACTATGTCCTATGAAAACACACTTTGCAGAAGGAAAATTCAATTTGTGTCTATTATAGAACCGTAGATGAGGAAAACATGCACTGCCAAAGACTTTTAAAAAGGAAAAATTAAGAATTTTGTGATATAGGCTTTGAAAAAGAGATAATAGACAGATGAAAGAAAAGTGTTGTCCAAGAAGTTATAAACATATAACTTTGGCAGAGAAGCCGACACATGTGTGTAAATTGATTAAAGCACTCTATAGACTTAGGCAAGCTCTAACGACATGGTTTGAGAAATTAAAGTCAGCATTGGTGAATTGGGGTTTCATCAATTCCAAATCAGATACATCTCTATTCATTCTACACCATGGTATTGATGTTGTTTTTGTTCTTGTCTATGTGGACGATATTTTAGTTACTGGAAGTAAGAAAAGTGTTGTCCAAGAAGTTATAAAGAAGTGGAGTCTACAGTTTGCTTTAAAAATCTTAGCTTCTCCAAATTATTTTCTCAGCTTGGAAATTTAAAGAACTAGTGATGGAATGCATATATGTTAGCAGAAGTATATTAATGATTTATTAAAAAAATCAGGCATGGAATAATGCAAAGAGTCACCAACATCAATGAGTACTTCGTCCAAGTTCTTCAAAGAAGACAGTAAACAATTTTCTGATCCTACTTTATAGAGTGTCATTGGAGACCTATTATACATAATAATTACACGGCTTGGAATCTCTCTTGCAGTCCACCGTCTAAGTCAGTTCATGCAAGCACCCTCACACTCACACTGGCTTGGCTGCAAACGTATATTGCGTTATTCGCAAGGCACTAAAACTCACGGGTTGTACTACATGCAGACAGGAAGAATAACTCTAACAGGCTTTATTGATGCTGACTGGGCAAATAACATTGATGAGAGGAAATCTACTGGGGGTTATTGAGAATGCTGTTGCAAGGTATTCTACAGAATCCAAATATCATGCACTTGCCAACACCATAGCAGAAGTTCTCTGGCTTCAGTCTGTGCTTAATGAACTAAATTTTTCAATTGTCAATGCCCCTGTTATTTGGTGTGATAACATAGGAGCAGCTTTATTAGCAACTAATCCAGTATTGCAATCTAGAACGAAGCACATTGAAATTGATGTGCATTTTGTGCGAGATATTGTTTCCAAAGGCAAAGTAGAGATTCGATATATTTCGACCGATCATTAACTAGTAGACATCCTTACTAAAGCACTTTCAGTTGATAGATTCAAACGGTTACGTGGCAAGCTACACATCATTCCCAGATCGTTACGCTTGAGGGAGGGAGAAAACGTAGTAACTAAATTACCTATCACTAAATCACTAGATGAGCTAGCAGCATATATAGCAACATTCAGTGTTTTGGAAGTCTGACAAGGATGAGTTAAACAGATGAGGAGAAAGCTTTTATCATGATGTGTTTCAAATTTTGAATTTAGCTAATTTAATGAAACTAAGCTAAGGCAAGTAATTAGTTTTAGTTGAAGTCTATCTGATCCTTTGGCTTACGATAAGTTATAGCCTTGTATAAATAGATATCTTATGGTGATGGAATAAAATAATTAAGTTGCCTTTTCTATTTTACAAATCTTTGTTTTGTATTGGAGTGTATATTTTTTAATTTATTTTTTATTTTAATAAAGTAAGAAATTTTTTACAATAATTGCTACCTATATATATCATCAACAAGCCATTCAATATTATTTATTCGTTTGTTAATTAATATTAAAAAATCTATCCCAGTTAGCATATTTAACTTACTATTCCTGCAGCCTAGCAAGCTAACGTATATATAACCCAATTATGCTGTGAGAAGTCAGTGTTGATGGCTATGATGACGATCATGATCATCATCATATATAGTTATAATTATTGTTAATAACTTTTTAGTTTCTAATTAGATTTTGTTATCATTATGTTCATCTGTTGTATCTAATTAATCTTTGAGAAAGGCTGGCTAACCATGTGCGCGCTGTCCGGTCTTCATTTAATAGCTCGTTGACTATTAGTTGATCACTCAGTATAATACTAATAATATAATGTTCAAATTACCAACCTGCATATGTATATATTATTCCCAGCCAGGCCGCCCCACCCCCACCTCATCCGTACTTAAAGAGCATTAACACCTAAAGATAGATTAATAGTGTCGAGACATTTTGACTAATTTTGGTGTTAGTTGTCGTGATTTTATCTAATGAAATTAGATGTAGATTCGAAGTTTTATTTCTCAAGATGCTAATGGTCATTCTAATTATAGATTTCATTATTCTTTTTTATTTTTTTTACACTTTAAACTATCATCTATCTTTTCAAAAAATTTTTATGGCTCCTTTTTATTTTAACACTATATATTTTTGATGAATAAAATTCATTATGTTCTTCATTCTTTTTATTTAAATAGAGTTTCCCAACTTCACCGAGGTTTCAAATAAAAGAATATCATTTATATAAACATCCTGTGTAGTGCATTTTTGTTGGACTTTGACAAAGACATATGTATATTTTTTTTTTACATATAAATATTTTTTTTAAGTAGCATTTGTATAATCAGGATAATCAAGGACCTACTTAGTATAGATGTGAGATACTTTAAGAAGTATAGCTGTCGATGTCGAAAAAAATAGATAATATTTTAAATTTTTTATTATATAAATATGTGATAAAATTAATTAATTATATTTATCAAATATTTAAGACCAAACGAGGCCCCACTAGCTAACACTTGTCTATAAATACAAGCGCTGGCTAGCTCGCTTGTATGTTGCAACTCATGCATTATGATTATTTTATATGGCGACCCCACTCCTCCTCTCCATCATCATCATCATCTCAAGCAGTTGCAAGAAAAGTCCTGAAAACTCGATTAATTTGACGAGAATGAGACAAGTTGGTAAAATTGTATGAATGAGTCAAAAAGGTTACATTAATTTCATAGAGGCCATAATTAATAATAGCAAAGCCTGACATTATATGTACAAGTTATGTCAACCTAAGTTAGACATAGGCAATTAGGCATAGCTCCAAAATGGGAATAGTCAATCTCTACTCTCCAAATATGCTGCAATGGGGAGCACGAAGGGCCTACTAGTAAGCCTAAAAGTTTCTGATATTTTCTCTATTTGGGCAGTCCTTTTTAGTTGGTGCCATCTCATTGCTTATAATCTCTCAATCTCAATATCACAATTTGCTTTTGCTTGCAATTTGGATCCCACTTCCATATCCGATTCTCATTCCCACCATGTTCCTGTGTTGCATTTCTAATTGTATGCGCACTTCTCTAAGTAATTACCCCCTCACGAGTCCCAACTTTTGGTTCAGGAATCCTTGACAAAATAAAATGAGGCATTGTCAGGATTCTTCTTGTGCTATCTTTACTTGTGGCATTAGAAAATTAATTAAAATTTAGATTGAGAATAATTGATGGTGTTTATTTATTAAAATAGAAGTACTCTACTTAAATTTTATAATTTTATTTTTGTCTTCAATTAAAATATTATTATTATTAATTATTCTTGTAATAATTAATAATAATAATAATGACGACGACGACAACAATAACAATATTATTATTATTATTGTTAAACTTATTATCATTATTTTCATTAATCAAAATAATAATAATAATCACAATTATTATAATAAATAATAATAATAATCAGTTAATGTCATTTTAATAACTTATAATAATTTATTCTGATTTTAAAATAAAATAAATATATCAATGGCAATACAGCTCATTCTAATTTTAATTTTAATTTTTATAATTAAAATAAATAATTTATTGTGATTTCTGTTGATAAATGATAAGTAAACACATCATTAATCTAAAAGCCGGCGTGATCGCACATACCATCCAGAAAAAGAGTGCACTGGACCCACCATTGGTTGGGCTATGTCTGGGTCTGGCCCATCAACTAAAGGCAGACCCACATGATTAATGGCACACGTCATAATGCGTTCAATTAAAGCACTTTCTTTGTCTCTTTCTTTCGTTGAATTGTTTTGCCTTTGGTAAATAGAAATAGTCCATAGATGGTATCAATTAATGTGTCAACATGACTCGACATGTGGGTATGGGAAGTGGGATGTACTGCCCACTCTTATCAATGTTCCATAGGTAAAAACGATTGGCATATTCTCATCTCGGTCTGGAGTTAAAATGAATAAAATGCTGCTGCTGATTTAAGAATTATTACTAAACTATGTATGCCTCGGCCTCTCCTTTTCCCCAATTTACTTTGTATGAAACCCAAGCCATCATGGTAGAACTTGTACAAACTTTACTAATGGTGCACTTGTATTAAGTGATCATGATACAGTTAATGCCGATTTCATTTCATGTGACTCTTAGATCAGAAACGCCAGAATGTAGAAGAAATGAGTTTGGCACAGTCAAGTTGGTGAGAGACATTGGAATACCTTTTTTTTTTAAAGGCACATTGGAATACCTAATAAACGAGTACTCCTGCCTTTTTGGCAAGTGTCAAAGCTTCTTCACCAAGTCCGATTACACATGCATCTGCATCACTTCGAGACTTATTAGAAACAGGCATTAGACGTAGTGCTGCCATCAATCTTTGTGCTCATCTTTTTAACAGTTGTGATTACTGATTAGATAAGAATATATTTGTAATTAAATATTATTACACAAGATACAAGATTTTTTTTAAGACAGCTTAGACTTAGATCACCACAGGAATGACAGGATTCGAATTCATTAGGTTGGCCACTCTATGGGTTATACTAACTTCAACCAGATCCAATTGTCAGTTAAAGGGTACATCTCAATGGAGTAACGAAAAGGAATTACTTCACTGGCTGGAAATTTGGATGATCAATTTCCTTTTCACTTCCCATGTAAAAGAGGCTCAACAAAAAACATTGGATTTCAGCTGACTTGACTTAAAATACCTCATTGGAGCATGCCATCACAGAAAAATAATTGCTGACAGAATACAAAAAAAAAAAAAAAAAATTCCCATTTACAATGGAAACAGTCGCTTCTTATTCCTATTCAAAGCTGCTTTTATATTTTCCATCATCTGTCCATTCCACAAGAAGAAGAGTTACACAAGCCTTGCACAGCCTTAATCAACACACTTTCAGTTAGTCACCGAATAAATCATCGTTGTCATCGTCATAAGTGCTGGAGATATTTCCAGGTTTTTCCCTTGATGTACTAATAGCCTTTCCTTGCCCTTGTTTAGTTGGAGAAGCTGGTCTAGTAGAGCTAACAGATGAATGCGCCCAAGAAGACCCCACTTTTCCAGAAAATGAATCGCCATAAAGGTCATCATAGATCCCGCCTTTTGGACCACTTTTGACCTTATTCAATACTTCTTGTAGCTTATCAGTCACACCTTTGGGCAAAATATTTTCTTCCTTTGGAGAGGGTTTTTCCTTACATTTGGGTATCACAGTAGTTTGCACGAGGGATTCATATTTTCCAACTAGACTTCCTTCTTTCATGCCTATTGGACCTGGTTCTGTTCCTACATCAGCACCATCTGAAATGCCAACGACTTCAACTAACTCTCCTCCAGCTTGATCCCTGAAGGACACTCTTAACTTTTTAATTCTTTTTGCAGCCCTCTCTGATTGCTGGCTGTCAGCTCTTCCAATCGATGAGCTACTAGGCTCACCAGATCGACACATTAGGTCAGACTTACTTAAACCATAACGATTTAGAAGTGTATTATAAACCACAACGGCTTCCTCATCAGATGGATCAGGAGGCGGTGGTAAATTGATCTCTTTATCAGGTGGAGGACGAGCAAAAAGAGCATCAGCGTTCTTTCTCAAAATATATGTTCTTGTTGACGCAGCGAATCTCAAAGACTGCCCAACTTCAAGCTCAACTGGAGTCTCTTTGGTCAAACGCTCATTGGCAACAAAGGTACCATGAGCTGATCCCAGATCAATTACGTATATGCTGTACAGAATACAAAAACTTGTATGACACATTGTTGACAGAGGTTTTTTAATTTTTATTCAGAAAGCAAATTTTCCTGGAAGAACATTAAATATTTTCGACATCTGTTCAAGAAGATTCTCATTTGGTGACACATTACAAAGTGGAGGATTAAGACATCTCAGAGATCTGGCATGAGCAACAAGGTCATCAATCCTGAACTTTCAATAGGTAATCCTCCTACAGCTAATAGCAAAGCATACTTGAGCATAAAAATGTTACCAACAGCTCAGAAACAAATTCACTAACATAAACTTACAATAAAACAAACTATCAGCTTTTGTGATCAACCAACATCAAACAAAAATACTAGAGATGAATGGTAAAACTTGTTATCCTGCAAATAGATATTTAATTTCCAATCTTCTTCTCATCATTTCTGAACTTAGTCATAAATGAAGTATAATATGGTGTACCCCATTTGCAGCATTGTGACAAGTACAAGTAAAAAAAAAAAAAAAAGAAAAAAAGAAAAAGGTTCAAGGGAAACTTCAAGTCTTTAATGCCATTCCAAAAAAAATAACATGTTGTGAACCATAAAAGAGCTGCAAAAAATAGTGTCAAGGAACATTGAGCAAAAAACTAACCTTCCATTCTTGTGAGGAATGACGGCAGCATGCTGGCGTGAAATGGACTGATGATCAAGAACAAAATCACATGTTTGAAACTGCCTTCCAAAAATATGCCTCTGTCTATCCAAATTAATCCGGTCAAGAATCTCACCATCCTTCAAAACTTCAAGATAGTAGACACTGGAGCGAGGCTCAATTGCCCAGTCTGGTGGCTGCCAAGCGGATTGCCCGCCTCCGATTTGGGTCACCTGCTGTGCTTTCCCAACAGACAGCAAAGCCTCCTGTTTGATGGAGTTTTGAGAAATCTGGTGTTGATTCTGATACTGGGGTTGTTGTTGGTAACTTTGTGAATGTAAATACTGAGTTGAGGGATTAGTAACAGCTTTCGAAGCGGTTTTGGCAGCAGAACTAACAGCAACTGAAAATGGTTCCAAGGATTGAGCTTTCTTAAAGCGATCAAGACCGGCTCTTCCGAACATTCTCTACACTTTAATCTTTAAAATAAAACTCTCAATATTTAGTTTAGAAACAGTGTTAAACATGATGTTAACACGATAATGCGATTCGTCATCTGTTTCTACAAAAAAAAAAAAAACCCTAATTTCAAAAATAGAAAACAGTTACACTTGATTTCCACCAAAAAGACTTGAAGTTTATCAAACGAATGAATCACTATCATTAAACTGCCATAAGAAACAGCTAATATCAATCAAAAGACCAAATCTGATGTTTAGATATATCAAACTACAAACATATCATAACCAACGAAGCAGAAAGAAGAAGCCAAAGAAAAAAAAAATTACATAAAGGTTCTAAACTTCTAAGGATCTGATTGATTGATTACTCGATTGATCGACCAGAGTAAGAAAATTAACAATACAACAAATCAAGTAGCTGAATTTAAAAAAAAAAAAAAAAAACCGAAATGGACCGTTTGGTCTAGATGAAGCCAATCTTACCATAACCTTCTGTTGGGTTTATTTTCTGAACCGCTTTGCCCCCTTTCCCTGGAGTAGCCATGCAAATATTTTTCAAAAGACAGCCGCTTGCTTCTATTTAATAATAATAATAATAATAATAATAATATTATTATTATTATTATTATTATTATTATGTAAATGCGTGATATTCAATATAAATTCACTTGTCTTCTGTAATCTATTTTTACCAGGCTTGCCAATCATAATTGTCTTATTTTTACTTTCCTTACCTTGAATATCTTTTTTGTCTGATCAACGGGTAGCAAGGACCTTTTTATTTGATTTTTTTTTCTGATTTTCATATTTTTCTTTACTAATTGTGAGATTATCCAAAATCTAAGCTCCAGAACTTATCAATATAAATAATAACGACTAAAATTAATTTATATGAGACTAAAACACAAGTTGGACATTTATACATTATACAAAAGGTTTAAAAACCATTGTCAAGAAATAGTTTAATGCGCTAAGTATTGCCAATCAAAATTTTGGAATTACAGCAGACGCACGCCGAATACACATAGATAGAAGTCCCAGACTACTGGAAAAAGTTAAAGCTCTCACCACCATGTAGTATCAGTAGATTGTCATTATCTTCAAACCATGTTCGTACACTACAAAGCACTGCTATATTCAAAATTGAAGTTTCAGCAGCAATTCCGTCCCAACTGTGATGGTACAATTAGTAGTAGACTGCATATCTGGATGATTGCCAGTGAGGACATCTGCAATCTATGTCTGTCACCAATACCGCTCATAAAAGCGGACATTAAGAATGCGGCTCTTTCCAGACTCAAATCAAGTCCACTGTATTAAAAATGTCACAGCGATGCCCAAACCAACCACTATCTCGCTGCAAATTCCTTCTCAATTACACTTAACTTCACCCTTAGGCGGTCTTCCAGATTTGAGACAATGTTCTTTGTAATTCTTTTCTGATGCCTGGTGCTTTTCAGCCATGCAACTCCTAGGTACACCTGTACTAGACAACCTTTTGGTCTTGAGGGTGAATCCTCAACATGGTATCTTAGGTGAAGCTGCACATTTCAAAGGACAATGGTCAATTACGATGAATATAGAAAGCAAAGAATTAATGCAATCTGATGGAAAAGAAAATTGAATATACTGAATTTACGCATAAAAACAATTCAAAATGGCATTCGTACATTAAAATAGTCACCAAGTGGAATTCCATGAAGAGTCATAACCTCTTCAACAAGCCAACCATTCCCATTGGGCAAGGGGGATTTTTGCTGAGTGCTTGTCACCTCTCCTCTATAGCGGGATATACACTTATCAAATCTATAATATATCTGCCTCTCATAAACATCGAGCTTCTCTGATTCCCATGGACTGCAAGAATAGCTAACACAACCAGCTTTGTCCATAACAGTACGCTCCAATTCACCCCCACCAAATAGCTCCATAAAGAAACTCATCTAAGATTATCAACAAGACAGTAGTAATTGTCAGATACAGGCAGATACCTTACACTATGTATTATAACACAATCATGAGAAAATGTATACATGCATGACAGTAACCAGCCTAACATGGATACACATGCTTATAGATGTTTCCCACAAGCACAAACATAGACAAGGGGGATACAGAGAGAGAGGAGAACTTACAGGAACCGGAAGAACAGAAGAATAAACCTCAGACATAGTGACATCCTCAAGACCCAAGAAGGCTCCACTCTCTTCAGATTGTAGGCTTTTGGCTTCTGATTCTTCAACTATTTGCACCTTCTGCTCTGGACTCAAGGATCTTGCCTTCCACAGTGCCATGATTGTCCTATTCAACATACATAAAATTGCAAGTCACATAGGGTAGTTTTATCTAATATCATTTTTCATTTTCCCTATCCAAGACTAAAGAGGCACATCATGTTTTGGACCCTGAATAACATATACCCTAATTGCTTTGCAGCAGAGTTCAACATGCTTCTCAAGTTGATAGAAGCACAAAAACAAAAGAAAGAGAGATTAGGGAAGGCCAAAAGGGCTTAATATTGCATGGCTATACTTACCCTGAAAACAAAATAGCATGAAGAGCACAATTATAATAAAATAAACCAAAAAGGAAATCATGTTACAATTGTAACAATAATGTAAAAAGAACAGGGAGTTGTTTTCATTTACCGATGAGCTACATTGTAAGATACAAAAGAATGGAAATGGAACTTTAGCCTGCCTTCCTCATCTTGGGTCTTGGCACCATGCCTTGCATCCATGCCTCGACCCTGCCGGAGAGTCATAACGATAACTGGGCTGCCCATTGATGACAAAGAAGGAGGTAACACTTGAATGTCTTCTATGTCCTCCCAGAGAAAGAAAAATTTTGTCTTGTGCCCAAATAAATTTGCGTGGAACCCAATTATTCTTGCAGACAGAAATAGGCGACCCTGCACATTGACAATGACAAGTAATATGACCAGACTGCTAAAGCAAATCATTTAAACTCATATAGATTGCTCTAATATCAAATACTTGATTTGTATTATGACCACGCCAACAGCACCTGTAGGAGCATTTTTCGCTTTAAGTGACATGTGAAATCGTTTATAAGAAATTCCTCTGGTGGCAGCCCAAAGAGTTTCTGAAAAGCTGAATTTGTTTGAGGAGATCGAAGATTAATCTACAAGCATTTCCATCAAAAAGAAATAGTAAACAACAATGCTGGGAGCTATGAAAACCATAACATATATAGCAGACTGATTAATAAAAACCCAGAGCAGAACAACATGCATTACCTTCTTTCCCACCTCTTTCTCCATCTTAGTCAAATACTCTTTGACAACATTGCTACCCTTTGTATTATTGAGGAAAATTCTTAAGTGAAGCTTAGATTGACATGCCTGTGCTAGCTTTCCTTGAAGAGGAATCCACACATCAGCTAGATCTGAGATATTAGATTTTACAAAGTTTATCTCAGCATGTCCCAAAGATGTAGCTTCATTAAAAGGTCCATCAAAATCATAAACTTCTACATCCAGCATCGAAGGAGGCTCGTCCATTGCATCAAATTCAAATATTTCTGCGAGGATGAAAGGAAATCGAGATCTTAAATAGGGCACAGTCTATTAAAACTTGATCCAAAAGAAAGAAAAAGAGGGTTCACAAATTGCACAAGACAATGAAAAATAAAGATGTAGCCATCTGAAAACATTCATATAGAATTGTAGAAGGATCACCATTCCAAATTGGATCGCATTGCTGAAACTTTATTGAGCTGGTTCTACTTTTCCCATTACAAGTGAACACCACATATGGATCACAGAACCCACTTGAATCAACAGCTGCTAAGTTATCTCCCTTAATCAAAGCAACAGTTAGCAACCACCCATCACCTTGTGCTTTAACTCCATGATCGCTGCCTATAGTTCAATGGAGAATGAAAATAAATAGAAGGCTAGACAAAAGAATGACATAGACAAATACGGACTCGGGCAGGAAGAACTGGAAGTAAAGAGCATTAGAGAATTAGAGAAAGGAAATAATGTTGTGCCCCAATAACTCTGAGGTTAACAATTTGCTATAATAGGCATAACTCTGAGATTAATAGGACAGCATAGAGCAATTTGTTAAAATTGGGATTATTAAAAATATTTATCATGGCTTCAAGTTGATCAGTCAGACATCAGAGAAAGCTAATAATCTTTTCTAGGTCATCAATCATATCTCATCAGGCAAAGAGTATAGTGGTATATTTAAACAAAGTTGTTTGGAGTTGTCACTAACAGAAAGAGAAATTATCAGTTGCAAACATTACCCTTTTGTTTTCTGGCTTGCATGAAGCGCGAAATTAACTGTAGGAACCTTTCACCCTGAAGGACCAGGACACCACACACAATAAATTCACCAATAGAATCTGGCAAGTCAAGCCCAACAAATTCAAGCCCCTGAATTGTGGTGGATGTGGCAAGCCAGATGTGGACAAGCACATAAAATCCCATGAAAAACGATGAAACTACAGTGAAGTTAGCAAAATAGTGCACTGCCAGCTTCCAGTCAGACTGGGGCTCTGGCTGCAACGAAGCCAAAATCTGTTCCTTATTTAACCCCATATCATTTGAATCAACAGGTGTAATTGTCTGAGACAAAAAGGTTGCAAATTGCTCATACGTTTCCCTTAAAGCTGATCGGGCTCCATTTTCAATCATACCTTTCATCATGGTACTTTGCAGAAAATTCATGCGCCAAGATATCACCAAATGTGAAGACTGTTCTCCTGATGACAACTCAGGCCCAGGAGTAATGCAGAAGAGTAATTCAGTCTTAAAACTGCCCCCATATATAACTTCTGGAGTGCTCACACTAGCTAAAATAGCAAAAATCTTCCCATCAGCTTTCAGATATATTTGCTCCTCAAAGCCTTTCGTCGCCTTAATTAATTTATTTGCTGCCTTAATGTAAGTTACAACTCTTTTCAAGCTCTCGCAGCCATTCTCAAACTTCCATGGCCCAATTTGAAGTTCCATATTTCCCTGTTCTTCAGTCCATGTTCTAGGGAAATTCGAATCAGGTGAAAAAAGTAGAGTGTTTAGGTCTTGAGGTGCAATCACATACATTTGGTCTACAAGGACTCCCCCTGGTAAATTGCTTGGGATTTCAGACCCTTGATCTCTAGACTCCATAGTTTTCATTGCTTCTTCAAATGAAGCAGAAGAGGACTGATCCACACACTTATCATCAAAAAGTTCAGATTTGGTAGTTTCAGGTAACTCCAAAAAGTCAACACCTCTACCTGAAGCTGCATCTGAGTTTTTATTAAACATTTGAGCAATACGACCAGCTAAAGTTTTTTGTGCAGAAGACTTCTCTTCCTTACTAGATGTGGTATCCTCTACTCTTACAGGAGAGGTTGCATTTGAAGGGCCACTGAAAGACCTATTAGGAGATTCAGTTGTCTTCAATTGATCAAGGGGATCGCTAATAATATTAAAGTCTGCAGATGAAGTGCTATGTGAAAAACTTATAGTCAAAAGAATTTCACCTGCCATGGAAAACATAAAAGAAAAGTTGCTACATTATGAGATGCACATTGCATTCTTGGAAAATTTTAAAATTCGATCACAACAATTACTAACGGTCGTAAGACATTATTAAAAAAACAGAAGGCTGAAGCCAAGAAATGGAAGCAACAAACAATATTAAAAGAAAATTCGTAAAACGTACAAACATACCGCAGTCCTTATTCTTGAACTTCTTATTCTTCGGTTGAAGAGAGTACCAAGCAGTGGGAAGAGACTTATTATCAGCATCAAAAACTCGTGAAACAGGGATTTTAAGAAACCCAACAAAGTCATCATTGAAGTACTTATCTTCATCCAAAACAGAAAGAACAAGCTCATCTTTCAAATCTTCAACTTTGAAACTAAACTCCTCCTCCCAACTTGGGTTTAAGCTCTTCTTCACCACTTTTGTCTTAAACCTTTGCTTTCCCAATTGCAATCTCACATACGGATCACTATACCCATTTTGATCCATCGCTGGTATGTTTCTTGCTTCTATAACTCTTACCACAAGCTTCATTTTGAACCCACAATATAAATAAAATGTATATGTCTAAATATATATATATATATGCCAAAATGATCTACCAACAAAAACAATTCTTCATTGAATGTCTTACATGAAGCAATAAACAATTCTAATCACCAGAAAAAAACAGTGATCAGAAATGAAAAGCATGTTGATTGTAATTAGAAAGGTCTGACAATTTCGTAAGTACGCAAATATCTCTGATCCGGAAAGCTGAACGACAGAGAAAGATCAGCAAAGTCGATTCATAGTGATGATCAAAGACGAAAATTCGATAAATATAGATATTGTTTTTTTTCCCCCTGAACGCTATGAAATTACATGAACCAGTGATGAAATTTCAATGATGCGAAATGAGGTGATCGATGGATTTGGAGGTTGAAATTGGAAAGCAAGAAGACTTTTCTCAATTGCAACTGCGCGTTTCGTGTTTGACTTATTGACTTTTTTGCCCTTTTCCTTTGTGAATTAATGTTTTAATTTATACATTTTTGTCACGGTAAGTTAAATAAAGCCCAACACAAAGTCACAAATGCTCGAATTCCACCTCCACATTTGTTATCTGTTTGCTCCCTCTAATAAATGTACTCAATTGTTACAACACGTTTGTATTACACACGTCAGACAATCTAATCTTTTTCCTTGCAAAAGTTTCAGTTGGAAGTTTTGTGAGAAAAAAAAAAAAAACTTTTTTTAATTTTTATTTTGTTTGGGCGCATAAACATGCCACGCCAACGCTAAAGCAACACAGAGCAAGGGTGTAAAACCCCATTGCAACAAACCCCATTAGGAGGTAAATTAAAAATATGCAGCCTAATAGGTAAGAAAAGAGTAAAATTAACAAGCAAGTTTGTTGCAAAGTTGATTTCTCTGTAAGCATGCTTGATACTCATTTGTCAGTTTCTATTCAATAAATATTTGATCCCCTGATGAGAGAGGCATACTCATTCGGCATAATATTGTCATTGGTTTCTCAGTAAGCATAACCCCTGATGTAGACCCCATAACTCTGCTCCAGTGATTGAACCTACACCAATATTCATGTCAAAACCAGTTATTCACTCCCCAAAATAATTTATGATCAAACTCCCTGCACTAGACAGCCCTGAACTTTTGTGGGTTCCATCTGTGTTGAGCTTGAACCAAGGCTAGTTAGGGGCCACCCACCCAAAATATTTTTCAATCTTCGTGGCAGTAGGATTAAACAAAGTGCTATTAAAATTCTGAATCTCCTCCGTACAAATCTTAATATCCATTACAATATTACCAGTGCTATTTTGATGTCTTATCTCTGGGCAGTCTCACAGCACATGAAGAATGTCCTCAAGGACACAACCATACCTTGCACAACTCATATCAATAAGGACAAGCCTTCTGAAAAGTTCATCTTTAGTTTTAAGCCTATTATGCCCAACCAACCACAAAAAGGTTCATATACCTTGGGGTCCTCTCCACTACCACACAATTAGCCAAAAGGATTCTTCATTGTGTAACGTTTAGCCGTGAAAACATCCGACTTGGAATAAGACCAGTACATTTGATCATCTTCATCGTTTATGTTAGCTTCATAGCTGCGATTTAAAGAAGTAAATGATGAGACAGAAAATTCTAAAAAAGGCTCCAATACTTTTTTTAATCTTTATCTTTTAGTTTTATTTCCTAATAAAGGAAGTCATGGATTTGTCGGATTGAACTTCATTTGTAGCTGACAGTTTAAACCATCTTAAAAGCAATGTTGCAGTTTTAAGCTCGAATTGCTTTTTGATGTTTCAGTGCAAGAGAGTTCAATACAAACAATCAGCATTCTACGGACATACATAAGATCTGCATGTGGCAACCAGCAAACAGGCCTGAAAGAAGGGAGTATTGAAGCAGTAATTGCAAGTTTACTGTCCTAATAATTCAACAATGTCAGAAACCTGATTCGTATAATAATCTGGTTGGATGTTGTTTGAGGGATCTTGGAGGGTGGATTGAGTTGTCACACCTGCAAGTTCACAATTTTCCCAACATCAGGAGAAGTTAAAAAAATGACAGAGAACTGATTTATATTCATGTTGGAAAATCAAGAAAAATCCTAGTACCTGAAAGAACAAGGAGTGTTTTGCAGCCGGCATTTTGTCCAAATAAAATATCAGTATCTAATCTATCACCCACCATACACATTCTGGAGGAAGCAATCTGAAATCTGCAGATCAGAATACAGAGAGTACTAAGTACTAAATATACTCTGAACAAGATCTTAGTTTGCTTTTTTTTTAGCAATCTCATATCAATAATTTTAGAATAATGATGTGATAAATGGAAGTCAGATATCTTTCGTACTTTTGTAAAGAGTTTCCTCCCTCTACAATTTAGTCTGTATGAATGCAATGTACCAACAATCTTTCATCTAACTTACTTCTTCAATAAAAATTCCATCATGAAGGTTGATGGTTTTCCAACTACAATAGGCTCTCTTTCAGTTGACCCACACATGGCTGCAACCATACACCCGGCACCTGTAATCCAGGGTAAATCTTATATTGAAGTAAATTTGTCCAGTCTGTATTTTTTATACGAGCTAACTTTCTTACCAGGCCACTCTTGTAAATCAGTCAAATGTCCAACTGCATCACGATTCGTAGCAATAAAAAGGCAGCCAGGATTCTCACGGATGCAAAGGGTTCCATACCTGGCAATTAAAATCCTGATCATCTCAAAAGCAAGCAACAAGCAGCGCATAGAATATCTATAAATATGATGCATGCTAAACCTATTATAATGTTTCTCAGAAATTCTCTAGACAGATTTAAGGAAGTCCTTTTCATTGCTAAGCAAGATGCTAAACCTATGACCTAGCTCAATATCCATCTCTCCTTCACACCAACTGAGCCAAAGCCTTGATCAAGAGGGGATCTTTCACATGCTCAACCATGAACCAGCCCCTTGTGCAACTGGCAGCTAATAGTATCTAAGATTTTGGATACACATGTTTGCTAATCGTCACCTTTGTTATGGGAAAAACTATGCAGCGATCAACTCTTCACCAATGTGTCCAAAATGTCTTCATGAATTATGAGGAATTTGAAGATTCTAAGGGGCATACCTGAGCACCTAGGTAACATTTCAGTACATATGGCATACAACAAGCTGGAAATATCATTCAGATGGAGATTAAGGAGACCATTAGAGAAGAAGCTAGAGTTAGAATTATCTCAAAGTTCTCTCTTGATTACCCTTTACTGAATGGAAAGAAATGGGGTCATAGACCTGACTAAGAAAATAATGAGGTAAAATTTAGAATATTGATTTTTTTTCTCCAAGCTCAACTTCACCATGAGCTTCAACCTAAAGTGTGAGTCTCATCCATAAATCTAATACTGGCCAGCCATTCAGAATAAAGTCAGGTCTAAATCTAACAAATTTAGTTCACATGTGCAAGAACTTAAAAGTGATTAGGACTTCAAAAGTTGCAAAAGGTTAATAACATAAGAGTAAATAGGTAATATATTAATTTAAAACAAAATAGAACATAGGATACAGACTCTTACTGAAGCTTGTAATAGTTAATATGTGGATCTAAACCAACCACAACTGCTCCAACCTGGGAATGAGGAGCAACATATAGTTTTCAAGGAGTGAAGTAAAGAAAGAGGAAAAAATACAGAAAAAGAAAAGGAAAGTTGCTCGAAGAAATTGCAGGCAAGGTGTTACGTTACATTCTTATCATGTTCAAATAAGCAATTTGATTTCAGTTGTACCCTCTTTTCCCCATCTTCCTGCAATAAGATGTAAACCATAAGGGAAAGTGTTCTCTAAAACAATGACGTGAGTGAAACAAAAAACCCCACGCCCACAATAACAAACTAAAGAGAAGCAAAAGCTTTTGCAAGGGAGTCTATAGCTAATGCTTCTAAAATGCAGGAGAATATCTGCACTGAAAGTGGAGTCAAACAAGGGGCATAACAAGGAAACAATATTTTGTTACAAACTGAAGCACTGCCAATGTGAGTGAAGAATATCAGTTCTTCACCAATAATTTCTTTTTTCTTCCCATTTTGATGGTCAGCTTCACAACAATTGCAATACTAATGGTTCACTTTTGCTGGCGGCAGAAGCATTTCTAAAACTTAGAAAACTGGTCAAGAGTTTTGTTTTGTGATATCCTTTAAGTAAGAGGACTAAAAATTCATGAATGAAACATTCTAAAATCAAAAGGTGAAAAAATGGGTCAATCACATCATGCATACAGCTCATGGAGTGAAGTTACTAAGGTGTAAATTTACGACTATTATGCATCTAACCAAAAGCAGGCCTCGGAATCATCTTTATTTCAAGATAATGTATTTAATCAAACAAAACGACTTCAAAACCTTAAGTCTCCTAGAAATTGGACATAAGGGTTTCTGAAAATTGGCCAAGTGGAAACTAATAGCCATTGTCAAGTTGCACAAAGTAAGACCCTTGGTGATGATAACAAAAACAGTTTCTAGCAACTCGATCCACAAAGAGAGAGAATAACAATTAACAAGAAATCGTAAATAATTCATTAGTACTTTTGGCTGCAACTGGAATGGTAAAAAAAAATAAAAATAAAAATAAAAATAGAAATAAAGAGACCTTTATTCAATGATTAAAACAAAATCACCGGTGATCAATGAATGGCAAATTGCAACTTAAATTTATTTTATCCAATGATATCTTAAATGAGAAAGAGACCAAAAATAGTGTGGGAATTTATAGGTAGGAGTTATTCCTCTAACAAATGAGATCATTTACAGATTTTAGAAAAACTTACTGGGCCACCAAGACCTGTGTATCCAGCTTGCTGCAGCTCTTCTAATATGCCTTCACCACCAACAACATAAACCTTAAAAAAAAAAAAAACATATACGTACGCATGTTGGAAACAATACTAAACAAAAACAAAAATTAATGGTGATGCAAATTTCAGTTTATGGAACAGTATTTTTTTTCCCGGCTCGGGCGGGGGGTGTCTGAGCCAGTGCCATCATGATTCTCAACTTTGGTGACCAGCCTGGGCAGTGAACTAAAGTCAAATCCAGACTCAATTTAACCAACAGCTGCGAAATTGATTTTATTAACATGTTCTGAATTAATTAAGCTCTCAACTTGGGTGATCAGAGCTAAGCTCAAATCAAGACTGAATCCAACCAAAATTAATTAGAACAATTTGATACTGAAAATTAAGCTGAATATAATAAAAATAAATCCAAAATGTTAATTTGCGGTCATGAGAAATTAAAACTTTTAAATTAATTTAACCGTAAAAAACTAGTTACATTATATGTTGCCCCTACCAGTCTGATTGGGAGAGGTTCATACAAATTTGCACCAAGAAAACATATTTGATAGACATTTTTTTTTTTTTTTTGGGGAGGAAAAAATAGTAAATAATTTGTAAAACAGAATTCATAGTAAGACAAATTCCATTTACTAAACCATAATCAGGCAGCATACCTTGTTCCCTTGAGGAAAATTGTTGACTTTCAAGTACATGGCAGCTGCAAAAGATGAGGAAAAAATCTCATCCTACAAAACAATATCATAAAACAAAGGAACAGATTCAATTAGCTGAAATGGCGACATCTGATTGAAAAATACGTGAATCATTAACTACATGTGTAAGAACAGAGAAGCAAACCTCTGAGACAGAAACTCCAAGAGAATGGAACTTATGAGCATATTGTCTCCTTGATCTTCCAGAATTGTTGGTCACAAAAACAAGCTTCTTTCCCTTGAATAATATAATAATGTAATAATATTAAAACATAATTAAAAATAAAAAAAAAAGAGAAACATTAGGCAAATGAAATGAAGGAGTTTGAGAAACCTTGGATCGAAGCACGTCTAGTGTTCGTCGGACTCCATCAATGAGTTTATCGCCCTTCCAGATCACACCTGATCGCATAATGAAATTCATCCGCTTCACAATATTAAAATTAAACACAACAATAATTACAATAAAGTAAAGAAAAGAGAGGCGTATGTAATAATATACCATCGCAATCAAAGAGAAAAGCGTCAACTGAATCGAAGAGAGCTGTAATGTTGTTAGCAGAGAGAAGCTCAGCCAGAGCGCGTCCATTTTGACCACTCATTCTCACCGTTTTTGGATTTTCTTTTGGAATGTAATAAATGACTACTTCACTCCCACCTTCGGGGGAATCTCGTATACACTGAGGTATGTTTGGTGGAGAGTTAGTGGAAAAGATATGAATTTATATTTTTTTATTATTTTTTTTTGTTTGGTTAGTTATAATTTATTGGAAATTAATTTTTAAAAGAATTTAAAATTTAATAATTTGAAGAATTTTAATTCTTTATCAAAGGACAAGGAGTCTAAATTCTTTATTAATTTTAAAATAAAATTTTTAATATTATTCTTTAAATAAGTTAAAATATCATATTAAATATTATGATATGAAAATAAAAAAACATAATTAAAAATTGTTGGACCATCACGGATTTCACAGAGACCTCTCTTGGATCACCGCCAGACCTCGCTGGATCATTGTCGGATCTCGCCCGAATCATATCGGATCTCGCTGGGACATTGCTGAACCTTCGCCGGACCTCCGCCGGACCGCTCCAAATTATTTAAAAATAAATTATGTTAATTATAATTACTTAAATTAATAATAAAATTAAATTAAATATGAAAGGTTGGTTATTATGATTATAAAATAATAATGAATTAATAAAAATATAATATACAATTAAATATTTTGTTATTAATTTGTTTTTTAAATTAAATTAATTCATAGTTTAATTATTTTTTATATTTACTAATAATATTAATATTTTAACACTAAAGTTTAATGGATATATTTGTCCAAATAAAAAATATGTAATTTCTTTTCCTTTTAAATTTAATGTAAAACCAAACAATAGAAATTAATTTTCACACTTCTCTCCTCTCATTGCCTCTCTACTCCTCTTCTTTCTTTTCCTCTCCTCTCCTTCCCTTTCTCAAAACCAAACACCACCTAAGGGATGGCAATTTTTTCGGTTGGAATGGGATCTTGTGAGATCTCGTTCTATTTGGGATGAAATTATGATATATTTTATGTTTTAAATTAAAGTGGGATAGAATTAGGATAAAAATAAATCCAACCTTTATTTTTGGGACGGGAGAATGATCAATTATAAAATCTCATCTCATCCTGTATACCCCATTAATATTAAAATTATTCTAAATTTTTAATTATTTTGTAATTTTAACTTTTAAAGTTGAAATTAAAATTAAATAATAAATAATAAAATTAGAAAGTGAAGTGTCAGTTAAAAATCACAATTAAAATTAATAATTTATAGTAATATTAACCCTACATAACTCAGTCACATTAATGATTAGTTATTATGTAATTATCAAAATATATTAATCTAACTCTTACCTTTCTTAATTAATTTCTATAGGTTTATACAGAAATTTGTTAGAAAATGAAAGGTTGTTGTCAAATGAAGTGGAAACTGGAATTAAAGTAAACTTTTAGAAGTTTTTGTTAAATTTCGGTTTTTGCTTAAACTTTAGAACTCATATTGATTTGGTTTAGTATTGAAACTTAAAAATTTTGATTTTTCTTTTGCTTTTGGTTCGATTTATAATTATATTGTTGAATTATTAGATATTTTAACATGACTAAAGTTGTTATATTGAATTATGATGATCCTTAAAAGAAAAAAAATCAAATTTTATTTATTTATTTGGGACGATTCGAGATAATGGGATGGGACGGGACAGGGATGAATTTTTGTCCCAAAAAAAAAATAATAGGATAGGAATGGGACATTTTTTTATCCCACTTGCATATACGGGACAGGATTGGGATTGGCAAATTCTGTCCCATCCCATCCCCAACCCTATATATGTCTAGTATATCATTCGCATCATATGGGATTAAATCACACGGCCCAACGCGGGGAAATTTATAGGAATAACCCAAAAAAATTTACGAATTTTCAAACTAACCCCCATAACTTTTTTCTATCAACATTAGCCAAACAAAAATATTTTGCCCCAAATTACCCTCCATAGCCAAAACTCATCTTCCTCTTCATAAAACCAGCAAACCATAACCAGTTTTCACCAAACCGTAACCTGCTCTTGTGTTGAGTGTTAGAAAATGTGTATTTATGGAAGATAAAATAGTCATGTTACACTTCAAGTCTCACTAACATCCTTACTTTTATGTATTTAAGTCCTTTGCTCTTTAATTGTGTGTGTTTTATTATAACTTATGTATTTTATGTATTTTAGGGGAATTCAGGCCATTTCACAATTAACGAGACATCGGATATCAAAACTGACAGTATTTTTGAACTCAGGACAGTCGAAAACCTTAGGAGGAGCATAAAAGGAAAAATGACACTGTTCACGTATATGGTACTATTTACGTATATGGTATTGTTCACGTATACATCACTAATCATGTACGATACTATTCACATATACGTACGATGATGTGGCATTGACTGATGACGTGGCAGCATTTGATTGGACGAATGATGTGGCATTGACTGCTTATGTGGCGTTGACTGATGATGTGGCGCTGACCGACGACATGGCAGTGTATGATTGGGCCGAAAAAATGAGCTTACGATAGAAGCAATGCACTTGATCAAGGTTGGTTGACTTTGACGCTGATCGATGACGTGGCAACACAGTATTGGACGAGAAAATTGGCTTAAGTTACATGCGGCACACTAAATCACAGTCACTGATGATGTGTTCCAAGCAATCCAAGCTTGCCACGTGGCGCAATCTTGAGCGTCGGAATTGATTTCATCCAATAGCCATAATTTACTCATTGTATCTATAAAAAAGGGGCTCTTTCCCCTAAATTGACACCCCTGAATTCATTTTTGAGCTTAATTTTGTAAAATTCTCTCTCCTTCTTATATTTCTACGTATTTTAGTATAATACCCATTTTACCCCTAGTTCAAATAATGAGTAGCTAATTTTCTTTCAAGCTTGGGATGAAGGTGAAGTCTCAACATGTTCCATGGGCTAATTTGGTAAATTTACTTTCTTCTCCCCTCTGATTTATGTGGCTGTTTTGACTTTTCGTCGACAGATAATAATAATCTTGTCTAGATTTTGCACCGATACTACCATCTCCCTAGTGCAAGGTTATTACTATTTGGCACGATAAGTGCTTAATACCATATTTATTATAGTGTGGTTCATGAGAAGTGGAAATCCCCCTCATGATTTAATTGGCACTAATAAGGAATATTAAGCCCATGGTGCATGTTGATGCAGATCCGGATACTCAAATACTTTATTCACATAGTTTAATCTCTAATTTAATCCCACCATTTTAATTTAAATTTAGAACAGAATTATATCAACACCTTCACCATAAATCCAATTACCTACTTAGAAAATTAACTCTACACACAATTAAAATCCACCTCATCGTGGGATTGACACTCGTCACCATTGATCTATCCTACAATAGATTCGTGCGCTTGCGAGTTCATTAAAATTTGCACAACATCTTGCATGTTGAATCATCATCGGTATTGGCGAATGGTGACGGAAAACAGCAAAGTCGACAAGAATCTATTTGAAGAGCTAAAAACCTAAGTAAGTTAATTAAAAACATATATGTTGCAACTGTGCATGGGTCATTTGCTAAGTTGGGATGTGTTTTTGTGTGTTTGAGTGGCTACGAGACAGACAACGAGTGTTGGTGAGAGATAGGGTGGCTGTCGCACGTCGGGAGAGGATGGCTGCGCAGGTGAGACATACAGCTGTCACACCAAGCTGTCGTACTAAAAGACAGTGCCAATGCCACTGTCTTTTGTTGCGACAGGCACCCTATCGCACCAAAAGTTGTGCGACAGGCAACCTATCGCACCAAAAGGCAACTTGTCGTATCAAAAGACACTGGCATTGAGACTGTCTTATGCCTGTCACACCAAAAGCCTGTCGCAAAACAACAGAGTTTTTTGTTTTTAATTTTAGTTGTTAATCTATTTTTTTTTGTTAATGGGTTATAAATGTAATATAATTTCAGGTTTAATGGATTTAGTTGCACTTGAATTATGTTATGATGGTTGGTAGGAGACATTAGAGGGTGGATATATGGAGTATGTGCATGGTTAGCATTCAACATTTTTGGTTCAGAAAAATTGCACGTTTGATGAGTTTGTGGCAAGAGTATATGAGATTTTAGAGATAAATCCTAATGAATATAGTATCACATTAAAGACAACTTTAAGGTCCGGTAACACAACCTATCGTATATGTTCACTACCCATGAACATACATAATGATGAAATGGTGAAGGTTGTGTTACATCTTGCCTCTAATGGGTCATACTAAGGATGCATCTCTATATTTGTTACCATATCTCCTCGAGCACCGAGCCAAGATATTGTAGAACATGAAACTTTCTTTAGAGCAAATGTCTTTGCTTCCGATATTGAAGAAGAGGTGTTACCAAGGATGATGTCGCCGCAACATTACTCTCTACTCCACGACAATAATGACATAATTGATGGCAACGGCATTACATTAGCAAATATTGGAGAAGAGGTGTTACCAAGGACATTGTTAAAGCAACGTTACTCTTCATTTCACAATAATGAGTTTCGTCATAATGATGATCCTGTTAATGACATCTGCGACAATAATGATCCTATTGATGATGGGGGCATCGGTGAATCTGCTATTCCTATTAGCAATGAAGATGAGCGTCAGTATGATATTGCTACTAGTAGCAGGGACAGTTGATCTATTCCTTCAATAGACCGTTTAGGGAGGAGGAGAGTAGTTGACCCCCTTATAAATCTTGCTCCAATTGAACCTTCAAACATGATTGCTCCAAACTTTATTAGACGTGGTAATTCTGATGATTTTGGTTTTGGCAAGTTGTTTGTTGAGAAGAATGAGTTAATATTGGAACTAAGTAAAATTGCCTTAAGGGATAAGTTTGATTTCAAGATTGCACGGTCCACAACAACACGTTTCGAGGCCCACTGTTCTTCGGAATCATGTAAATGGCGTATTCAAGCAACGAGACCTTTAAACGAGAAGAATATTTATTGGGTAGTAAGGAGAATAGACAATACACACACATGTCATAGTGAAGTGTTGCCTCACGATCGTCACCAAGTAAGGAGCCGAGTTGTTGGTCATATTATCGCGGAAAAATATATCTAAGAAAAAAGGATATATACTCCGAATGACATTATAGCAGACATGCAGCAAGAATACAGTGTCCAGTTAACATACTAGCAAGCATATCAGTCCAAAGAAGTTGGTCTTGCAATAGTTCGAGGAACTCCTGCAGAATCATACAACTTACTTCCGAAATACTCTTATGTTTTGACTGAAGCAAACAATGGTATAGTTACTTATCTCGAACGAGATGAAGATGACAATTTCTTATATTATTTTGTTGCTCTTGGATCTTTCGTCAAGGGTTTTAAGCACTATATTAGGCCGGTGATTGCTGTAGATGGTCACATCTAAAGGGCCTATATCGGCGAAGCATGTTTATGGCAACATGTTTAGATAGAAACAACCAATTATATCCGTTAGCCATTAGGGTATTGGATTCAGAAAACAACGATGCTTGGGAATGGTTTATGACGAAGTTACATGGAGTGACTGGTGATATGCCAGACTTAGTATTTATCTCTGACCGATGCATTCCCATTAAGAGAGCCGTTCTTAAAGTGCTTCGCAATGCTGGCTATGGAGTTTGCTTTTATCATGTAAAAGGTAACATAAAGGCAAAATTTAGAATGTCTGCTGCTGTTTGGGATGATTTTGAGCCTATGTTTATAAATGCCGCAAAAGCATATGGACACGAAGAATTTAAAAAACAACTTGAGGGGCTGTATATGCTCCACTCTCGTGCGGCCGACTATTTGGAGAATAATATAAGTACGTGCAATTGGGCAAGGTCTGAGTTTGAAGGTAGGAGATACAGTATTCTTACCACCAATATCGCAGAGAGCGTGAATTCTTTAATGAGGGAACCTCGAAAATTTTTGATTACTCATCTGGTTGATCACTTTAGAAGAACAATGCAGCAATGGTTTTATAATAGAAAACTTGCTGCTGAATCTATGAGTACTTGTTTAACAACATGGGCAAATGAAATTATCACCGAACGGAGAACAACAGCCGAAAGAATGATCGCTAAGCTGGTGTCTCCGCATCGATATCAGGTTAAAGGTGGTGGTATAAAGGAGGGACTTGTTGACATACAAAACAAATCTTGCTCCTGTAGAGTTTTCCAACTGGATCAGCTTGTCTGTGCGCATGCAATTGCCGCTTGTCTATTTGCCCGAGTTGATTACATAAGCCTTTGTTCTGACTATTATACCAAGGAATCATTGGTGATGGCTTATGCACAACTAGTAGAGCCGGTTGGTGAGGTGGATGACTGGGACGTTCTAGATGATATCCAAGAGATGCAAGTTTATCCACTAGTAGAAGCACCACCACCTGGTTGTCATAGAGAGCTCAGAACACCTTTTGTAGGCGAGGATGTAAACCGGAGGACTGTGAGATGTGGGCGGTGCAACGAAACGGGACATAACCGTAAGAGATGTAAGAATCCAATTGCATCGAATCACAATTAGTTGGATTGTTCTAATTTTTTATGTATTATGAGGTATTATTTTATGTGTCTTGTACAATTATATGTAATGAAAGAATGATTTAATTTATTACAATTGGATTAGCTTAATCATAAACTTGAATAATTATTAATTTATTTTATTTATTAAAATTAGATCAAATTCATTACAAACATGGATTGGCATATACACTATTAGGCCCAACAAAGTAAAGAGTACAATGACTTATAATCCAATATCGCTATTAAAAATGTCCACCACAAGCTTCTTCCTAAAGTAATCTCCTTGGCTACTGTTAAAATTAAATCTGAGCCCAAACATTAAATACATGATAAACATCAACACAAAAACACTGCAATCACCACTACCAGGCTCTTGTTGTGGCACACCCCTAACTGAGTTCACTCTCCATGGATCAGCACTCCGCACATCATGTCGGATGTTGTAAAATCCAACATGTTGTAACCATCGAGGGAAGATGAATTTAAACGTCTTGAAGTGATCTCGGTATGATTTATCATCGTGAACCGCGAGCAACGGTCATAAATCCAAACCTTGTTCGACCGAAAGTCCGCTCGGGCAAGTACCCAATGAGCACCCCCCATGTTCACAGGGATTAATGCCTACATATAAAAAATACGACTATATTTTAATCTTTTTTATGCCCAAAACAGCATAGAAATAAGTTTAAAAAATTTTACAGTAGCTTGTGTCGAAAATACCAAAACAAATACACACCTGTTCAACATCCATCAGCTGTTTTGACATAATGTCCAGCCGCCCAGTAATATAGCTATTTAAGTTGTTGCTATATTCTAATAAATCAAGCGCACAATCCCAGTTGTTCCATAACTCCCTCAAGAATACCTACTGTAGATATTATATAAAAAATAAAAAATTAATGAGATAATAAAAAAATATGATTAGTATCAATTTTATAAAATTATTAGCCAAAAATAAGTGTCTGTAAGCGTAACAAGCTGAAGTAAGGCATTCGGATACTACAGTTACTTTTCACTAATTAAGAGAAGATCGTCATGAATATGCTGCGGAAGAATAGAAATATGTCGACTTAGAACACAATCATAATACAGCGGATCAACCAAACTCCAACAAATAGAAAAAAGTATTACCTCGTTTCCTATCCATCCCATTTGAGTGTGGCCTAAAAGAATTTGAAAGAACTCATGTGACTGTTGGATCGTACGAGTGACAGTGATATTGCCAGCAAACTACTACTCGAAATCATCATATAGACTTTGATCGTCCATGCCTCGAAGTGGATTTATATCCACACTCATTCTTTCATTGATCTCACAGTCCATTAGTTGGAGTGCAATCTATTATAACATAAATTATTTGCGTGGTATCAGTCGAGGACAAAGAATCATCATGATTACTTGGTTCAACGGTTGGACAAGATTGATCGTAATATTTCAGAACTCAAGTCGTCATTTGAGGTAGAACGTAAAGAACATAAAGAATTTAGAGAAACGGTGATGGGATTTATTGGTTTGTATACTGAACGCTCATACGGTGCTTCTCCGATTGGACACGCGAATCCGGTGAGCAAATTCTACATTTAATAATTGTGCTCCTTTAGCTTTTAATCTGATATTTGTTTAATATATTCATCTTGGTGAATCGACAGGCCCCAACTGATTGTGGAGTGTATACTGATGTTGGCGATCACAATGTATATTACGTCTTGTAATTGTTATTTAATTACAATTAAGACGGGAATTGTCATTAAATAACAAATAAACTCCTCTAAAGTTTTTTTTAAAAGAAGCGATGGGCTTCCATTGCACAATGCGAGGAATCTTCTTTTTGGTTTTCACGACCTACTCGGATGGCATCCCTCCGATCACTTTAAAAATCCAAGCTTGCAACAAACAAAGTACTTAAATCATAAAACTTATTGATAATAATTCAATTTTAAAAAACTAATTACTCTAAAAACCAACTTGAACTCCGGACGTAAAGCCATAAACATTGTACTTCTCAATTTTATGGTTTGGCTTTTCCCAGCGAGTCTTCTTAAATTTCTCACCTTTGCCGTCCAATACACTGTCAAGACTTTCATAAATCGTTTCCCACGACAAACGACCTCATGGCCGACTTCGGAAGTAATCCATATCATCCACTTCGTTAAGCAATGAGAAATTAATTTGACTCTTCAATTTTCTTCCATTTAGTACTTTGTAGTCTGCAAAATAGAAGAGCGCAATCTTAAGTGCATCAGTGTCATCCATAGCATTGAAGTCCAATTCCTCAAATCTTGAATCGAATTCACCAAAAGTCAAATTATGAAACAAACCACTAAAATACTTATTAAGGAGCCTATGCGTTCCTATTTTTCTCAGTATGGAATCTTCACCATAACAAAGTCCCGTAACTAAGCATTACTCTCCAACTGATAAGCATGTGAGATGTTCTCCAATTTCAAACAATAACTGATCTTCGCATTCTTCATGTTCCACTTGCCTAAGCAACAAATTATGAAAAATCACGCCGCTGAACGGAAAACTTCGACACTCCAAAAAATGCCAAAATATATCTTTCTTGAATAGTTTTAACTATTGTTTTGTTAAATTGGTCTGAATGGGTTTTACGACGGTCTCAAAACTACACATACTCGTGATACAGTAGGGAAAGTGATCGGCATATGCTAACTTCATTATGCCTGGTCTCGCCATGTATATGTTACAATTATAATATTATTATATTAAATTTATAACAAATTAACAATCAAAACATGAAAAAATAAAAATAAATTTCAGAATTGTGATTTGGTGCGACAAGCGCCCTTGTTGTGCCCCTTCAGGTGCGACTGTGCCTATCGCACCAAGTTTGGTGCGACAGAGCTCCGGTCTCACCAAACTTAGATGCGACGCAGTACTCGTACGAGGTTTGTTGCGACCAGCAGCACCGACCCCCAACCTCCAACCACATCAACACACCCTCACCCGCCAACAATATCATACAGTCTTCCTCAACACAATCACCAACAACAACACAATAACAACAATACACAAAAAAAATTATGCAATAAAACTTTGAAGTAACCTTAAATTTATTTAGATCTGGCTATTTAGGTGTTGTTGGTAGCCGTTGATAACTCAAGAAAAGCCGCCGCTGATTGTGCTGGAAATCGGTGGGAGAGAGCTTCGGTTTCAGTTTTGGTGAGAGTGAAAATGAAAAATATTTTTAAAAGTATTGGGTTTGTTTGGCTAATATTAATAGAAAAAAATTAGGAGAGTTAATTTAAAAATTTGTAAAATATTTTGGATTATTCTTTAAATTTTTATCCTAACACGGGGCACATCGAACTTTTCCTTGCCTTCCATGAAAAGTATGCATAGTTACCAATAGGCCTTATCACATTAGCCTAGGTAACTGCACTTTATATTTATTAGTTAACTCTTTAAACGAAAAATTATTTGTTGTTATAAATTTACATATTTTTGTATATTGTATGAATGGAAAACGAAGAACGTAAAGATAGAAATAAAATGCTACCGAATCATCTCTTCTTCTTTATTCATTCATTCATTTCTTTATATAGAAAAGTATGGGGGCATTATAGTAAATTCACGTAATGGACATAATGGTAAATCCACCATTATTCACAACACTCCCCCTTGGATTTACCATTTACATATAAAGATATTATTTGATGTGCTTAATACTGCCTCGTTAAAACCTTGCCAGTAAAACTCAGTGGAACAAAACCTGGTCGAAGGAAAAAGAGTACAGTGCACATGTATCTAATACATTTACAGGAACACATATCTTCTAGATATGCTTCCTCTAATGATATTATCTAATACAGCTGGAGAAAATCGCACCTTCAAAATATGCTCCCCCTGAAGAAATATCTTCTCGAATATCAATAGAGGCAAATCATATATTAATGGGAGCATATCTGTTTAACATCAATTTTCTTGTTCCGTTTCCTCTAATTACGAGAGATATATGGAGACAAGCGTTCACACTAAATTATCTGCTTAAAAAGGTCTCATCGAAAACCAAAAAAATATTATTAGTGAAAAGCTAAATCAAGATACGGTATCAAGCGTACCTGGAAATCTACTTTGCAGACGACTTTCAGAGATTGCGGTTCGGACCTTAAAAATTTCCATAAAGATAATGGCGCAATCTTCACTTTCGACAACTTAAAAATATTTGCGTATTTGGTGGATCATCTTTTGGATATGCTCCAGAGTTTGTTGAAGTTGCCAAAGACCATGAGAAAGTACTATCTGAAAGGAAAATCCATCTAATATACAAAGGAGGTGATCTTGGATTAATGAAAGCTGTCTCACAAGCAGCAAACACTGGAGGAAGTCAAGTTTTGGGAGCTCAACTTGATTGGTCAGATACTGAGGGTAGCAAGTAGCGTAAAATAATGGATCTGAATATATCATTGTAATTTGTAACTCATCCTCCTCCTTTTAATAAAATGAGCATTATTCACAAGAAAATATTTGAAAAGTTATTCAATATAAACTAGCTGATGGATAGTCATTCCATCTGTTCATGCTCGATCTTCAGGTCGAGAAAATGCTCATATAAATATTCAGTAATCATAGGGAGCTTTTCAGGAGTTCCAATCACATTCACGTCATTAATTATGAATTACTAGAAATGTAAATCCAGATTTGGATTTTCTAATAAATACACATGAGCAAATAGTATCAAATACTCACTCAAACGATTGTACCACATACGATCATATTATTTCAATCTATATAAGGATCAATATTATATATTAATATCCTTTGATTTAAATGCTTCAGGCATTTTGAATCATTGTGGAAACATCAGTGTCAAGTGATCCATACAGATAGATCATCATGACATCTATAAAACATAGTCAATTCTTATATGCTTCAAGAATATTCAATCCTTCAGGGATTTTCACGTAAATATTAAATCTTTCTGAAACTACGATTAAAAATTCGAAAACATAATAGTATCTATCACTGGAGAATACTTATTCTCATAATCAATACCAAATCTCTGCATGAGATCTTATATAATTAGATGCGCGCGCATTATATCCAGTGATTTTACTATGCTCATTATATTTCAAAAATACCCATTCACTTCCAACGGATTTAACAGTTTCGAATATCTGGACTGCGTGTCCAAAAATTTCAAGTTTCGTTAAAGAAGCCAATTCTGCTGGATTGCTTCTTTCTATTTGGGTCAATCATGCCTCAATCTATATCATCAATGGTTTGCGGATCATGATCATTTACAATATCAGTAGCTACTGTGAACGCAAACACAACATTGATAGATATATTTTATTTCCAGCCACTCCATGGGCTTTATGCCTCATCTTAGGCATGTACCTCTTCAGGAGGTCTTTCAGGGTATTTGGTCTCATCAAGGACCAGGCGCCTTTTAAAATATTACCCTGAGTAAAATCAACAGAAATTTAACTATTTCTGAATTCATTTGTCTCTTCATAAATTACTGTCACTTCAGGGACTACCAGTTCATCTAGAACTGTGATGCATATAAGATAAGAATATTTATAGCTCGAGCTTTATTTTACAACAGGATCCTGATTTTTCCTTCTCCTCTTCTGGGAAGTATTGTCTTTAAAACCAAGTGATCTGCTACGTTTCTGACGTACGACAGATAATTCATTAACTACTCATACACTTGACTGTTCAGCAGGAACAATCACCCGGGTTAGTGTAATAGCAACTGTAATATGTGACTTGGTTATTTTGTTATATCTGCATCTAGTAATTGACCATCCTTCGTACTTCATTTTCACATTGACTAGTACGAGGGTCTAACTGAGACAAAGTAGAAAAATTTTTCATGATATTTTATGCCTTACTTCAGGAGGCTTTTCATTTCCCAATGATGGAAAAATTATCTCATCAAAATGACAATCCGCAAATTGTGCGGTAAAAAAATCACCTATTAGGAGTTCAATATATCTGATAATTGAATGTGATTTGAAATCAACATAAATCCCCAAACAACATTGAGGTCCCATCTTTGCATGTTGAAGGGGTGATACATAAATATGCATAGCAAAACCAAAAGTGTAGATGAGAGATTACAAGCATTATGCAGATATATAATTTGATTAGATGATATAGAAATTATGCCCTTAATATAATAATTTAGGCAAACAATCTTGCAAATGCAATCTCATGTGTAAACAACAAATAAATATGTGACCACAGTGCAAATGCATCAATCAAAACCATCAAGTAAAAAAAGCGGTCCACTAAGTGGATGGATTGTTCCATGTACATCACCGTAAACCATTAGGAAAAACGATGGAGGTTCATGACCAACCCTTAGAAGTGGATGGTCTAACCACAAATCTTCTTTGTGAACGAGCAATACAAGCAATCGCATTATTATAGATTCAGGGTGTCCAAGGTAATCATGCCATAATGTATAATATTTTGAGGTAATGAACTTCCGATTCATTACTGCATAGCCGTTAAATATAATAAACCCAGATGAAAAGTCTTTAAAACTTCTTTTCTATGTATTCAATGCCTTTACGCTTTTGTACCGTAATCTCAACATGATATCCATTTCAAATAATATATTTAAAATACAACGAGATCTTCGTAATCGATCGAGGCATTTGAAATACATAATGCTTGCTATCAAGATTATATTTCTTTCAAAATATTTGATTGATTATAACTCTTATAGAGTATTCAAGTCGGTCTGCGGGATCAAATATAATATATGCCTTTGACTTCAAATATTATTAACCAAATTATATTAACAAAATAAATTAATATATGCAGTATCGCAAAACTGGCCAAATATAATAATAAAACAATAACAATATAGGCAGTATTATAAAACCAACCGTATTAACATAATAATAAAATGAAATAACATAAATAACACAAAAATTAAACTATTTACCTTAAAAAGTTCCACATCAGATAGTTGTCTCAATATTTTATTATTCACTTCAAGAAATAATAAGCTTCTCACGATTTCATTATTTCTCATCACATTTTCACTGTGGTATAATATTGTCATATCATACTATTGTATGTATTTAAAAATTCATTTTTCAATGTTTAAATCATAACTTAGAACTGCAAGTTCTGATTAATAAAATGCGAACTTCAGGTTCGATATTACGATTTCGAACTTCGGATTCAAAAATATTTGTAATTATAAATAACTATCATACATAATCTGAAACTTCTGGTTCAAATATACACAAAACATAACTCAGATCCTCAAGTTCGCAAATGATTACTGTACATAATCCGAAACTTCTGGTTCAGGTATTTACCAAACACAACTCGGATCTTCTGATCCGTAATGTTGAAAATTTCAAGTTCAGATACATATATACAATTATCTCAGATCTGCATATCTTAAAATCGAAACTTCTAGTTCATATACCTACATCCGTGGAATTAGAATTTCGAATTCTAATCTAGCGATTTAGGACTTCGTGTCCCAACTCAAATTTCAAATTTCATAATTCTTATTTCAAAATTTACATATAATAACTTCTGGTTGTTATACGCACATTTGTTACAAACTTCGAGTGGTAGCATAATTATTATATACGAATTAAATATGTATGAGCTTAAATCATAATTTAAATAACTTTAAGAGATTTAGAAAAAATATTACCTCAAACTGAAAATTACCAAAATATCCTTACAGTCGAAAATGACCAAAACGCCTTGTTTGTACGTCGGATACCGAAAAACAACGATCGGCGATCGACAAACTCAGTCGGACACTTTTGGCCGAGTTCGGTTCAATGGTGCCGGCGGTGACCTCACACTCGCGGCTACGGCGCGGGAATCTAGCTCGAAATCCGTGAGCACACCTACGCCGATCAATGGCAAAACAAAGTGTCCCATGCAAGCGGTGGATGGTCATAAATGAAAGCCGGCGACGAGGGAGTAAAACACGGGCGGTGGCACAGCCAACAAAAAAAACAAAAACCGGCGGAATCACGGCAAATCTCGGCGGCAACCCGCCGCTTTTCCAAGCATCGATCGGCGGCTTTTTCTATGGGCTTTTTTTTTTTCCTGAAGACAAGTATGGATACGTTGGACGGCTCACAAGCTTTGATTTGGTACCAAGCATCGACGGTGAGGTGGCGGAAGTGGGAGATCGGGCGGGTCAAGAACGTGGTTCGCGGGTCGTATTCAAGTTCGGATCTACGGCGTTCGCCGGTTTCGAGCGACGAAGACGGCAGCAATACGACGGGCGGCCATAGATCTTCGATCTGCCACCTTCCAAGGCCGGTGATGTGGCCGGAAATGGGTTGAACAACCGGGTTATAATTCGGGTCGAACAGACCCGATCGAGACCCGTTTCAGCTCTTTAAACCAGAACTCTTCCGATAGCGTTTTCCGGCCTATCCAAGCTCCGATCGAGATGATTTTTTGCGGCAGCACGTTCAGCTAGTCAAGAGCTTCGTTTTGATATATTATACATATATATACGAGCAAAATTCGTGCTGATAACGTGTTATAAATTTACATATTTTTGTATATTGTATGAATGGAAAACGAAGAACGTAAAGATAGAAATAAAATGCTACCGAATCATCTCTTCTTCTTTATTCATTCATTCATTTCTTTATATAGAAAAGTATGGGGGCATTATAGTAAATTCACGTAATGGACATAATGGTAAATCCACCATTATTCACAACATTTGTATTATATGTGCGAATTCTTTTTTTTTTTTTAAAGATATTTTTTTGAAGTGATTATAAATAATAATATCTAACAAATCAAACCATAGCTAAATTTTATTATCTATATAATAAATATGAAAAGAACATGATTTTAATGTTTATAGGAATAATTCCTCTTTTAAATTATTGCTTAATAAGTTGAAAATATATTTTTAAAGGGATTTTCGTTCAGATACTACCTCATCTTTTTCGGCCCTTATAATTATGAAACTTATTGACAACATTTTAAACAATTAAATCATATTAATCAATAATTATAATATGTTTTTATGATAAATTTTACAAACTAATTTTTTCTGAATTATTTTGGGATACAAAACGCATTTCCATAAAACGTTATCAAAATATGTTTTGAAAATCGAATAGGATAAGATTTCTGTTCTTTCGAAGTGCAGAAGGCGTAAAGGTTTCGCGTATCAATTTTGTTGAAATTATCAAATTAACCTCTAGCAGCACTACCATAAATACAACCACTTTTTTTTATTTAAATCAGAAAACAAAAAATGAAATTATAAAACGATGCTTCTTCACTCCATTTGAGAATGTACCCTAATTTCTTGTAGTTGAAGTTGCCAATCGCAATTTTTTGGTTTTTCCAACAATCAATCCCATCAATTCTTCTATCATCTCCGTCACGGAAAATGCCCTGACCCAATCAACAATCAGGCTGTTTTTTTATTTTCTCAAATGGCAGCGAAGAAGAATATGGCGGCACTAGCACTGTCTTTCTATTACACCCAACGGACGAAGAGCTTGTGAGCTAGTACTTGAAGCGCAAGGTCTGTAACAAGCCCTTTCGCTTCAACGTCGTTGGCGAGGTTGATATTTATAAGAACGAGCCTTGGGACCTCGCATGTTAGGTTTACTAATCCCTTTAGCTCCAATTTTTTCTGCGCACATACGTAATATATGTATTTCTGTTAATGGGTTTTTGTTTTTTTTACTCCTGTGATTTTAGTTGTACCATTTCTCGCTATTTATTATTTAGCTTTTTTTTTTGGCAAATATTAGATTTCTTTTTTCGGTTTTTGTTATTTGTCCCCCAAATTATATATTTTGCTGTCCATGATAATTTTTTAGTCATAATTTCTTTTTTATTTTATTTTTAGATATATTTCATAAACGAGTTGGCTGATGTCTGGAGTTTTGCGTTTTCTATTTCTTTGATATGGTTGCTTATTAGTTTATATGTTCATCGATCTGTATTTGGACTTTAGTTGTTTAGGGAGTTTATGTTTGCTATAGTTGATTTACAGCCATACTTTCGGTTATAGTTATACTGAAATGTCTTTGTTTTTGGATAGTTAACATGTTTTGACAATCCTTTGCTATAAGACTTCATAATTCTCTAAAAATGGCAAAAATTCTCTTGGTATGATTTGTTTTTCTCGGTTTAATTTTGTATTTCATTTAAAGTATCTCGAGACTCCTGGATAGGGTAAGAACTAAATACATTCGGTTATTTTTTTAAAAAGAATTCAATGAAATAAAGAACCGAACATGAATCAAACTAAATGGTTCGGTTTGGTTCGATTTTTTGGTTATGGGCCTATTAGTCTTATTTTGAATTTGTAAATTTTTAACCCATTGGTCTCATAAATAGAATAATTTTTCTCAATTTTAAAACCTGCGAAACACTCAATTTATCACAGTTTCATTATAAATACAAAAATACTAACAATATTACAATAAATACATAGTATTTAAAACATATCACATCTGTCTTACTAATTGCTAATAAAATATTAAGAAAATATGAAATATTAAGATTTAAGAATATAAATTTAGAGAATATAAATATAGACTCCAAATCTCAATCTAAATACAAATAAAAATAACTAATTAAATTATGACACGTGTCAAATTTGGTAAAATTACTAAAATACTCCAGTTCTTCGGTTTGGTTCTTCGATTTAGCTTTATCAACCAAAAACCAAATTGGTATTTTTGTTTTTTCTCTACAATCATATATTTAGTTATTTTTTAAAAAAAAAACCGATCGTACCCATACCAAACCACCAATTCGGTTCGATTTTTCTTAGGCCACGATTTTTTTGACCACTCGTACTCTTGGAAAAGGGTACATCTACTCATGTTGTCTCATAAATGTAATGTTTACATTTTGGTAAGTTGGCTGGGCATGGGCTTCCCTTGTGAAAGGATTAAAGATGCCTTAAAAATTACTTGTCCAAAGCAAAAACTGACTTCACTTGTCAAAAGTTGGCTTATTGGCGGCCTCTACTTCACTATTCTCAATTACCGATTCTAAGTAATGGATTGTTTTTTAGTATAATAATACATTTTCTGCCACAAATCAGGTTACTTTCTTTCTTTATATTTGTAATTTCTTTCCTTGTATTCGTCTATGAAGAACAAATAAATAAAATTTTATTTATTAAACTTTTCATATGAAACTTATCATATTTTTATGATATTGCTGTACTCTAAGTCTCATCTTTTTTATGTGTAGACTCCTTTTGGCGTTTGTTTATTTCATTGATTGATACAGAAATGCACTAAAAAGAGCTTCATATGTTTGTTAGATTTTTATAAATGGGTCAATATGATCTGAAAACTATCTTTACAGTTTACTATTACCACATGAAAAAAGTCTCCCGATCATATTATGCTGTGTTTATTTTACATGAATGAGAATCAATAAATTGGAATGGGTTTCATTATAATATTTACTTTTTAAATGATACAAGGAAAATGCACTAATAGTTTTTATAAATTGCATTCAAGTGCATGCAAAATGCTGGGTTAGAATTCCAGGTCCATCCTAGGCAAACCCAAGGAAAACCTCAAAAATCGGTGTGTTATAGATTTCATTTTTTGGTCTGAAAATGGCCCCAGGGAAGGAAAGTTGCGTCTTTCTCCAAAAAGAGACCCGATTTCTCTCTTTCCACACAATCTCTAGCTCGTAATGAGTCGTCTCATGCTGAGAAACACCCGTTCCGGGAGGTTTTAATAGTTTTACCCGGATTTTGTTAAAAAATTACCTAAAAAACCCGATTTTTCTTGGATTTCTTACAAAACTAACTCGGGGGACCCAAACGGGATAACGTTCTTCCCTTTGGCGTTGTTTAGGCAGCATCTAGGTGCGTACAGAAGGCCGGGTCAGAATTCTAAGGCTGTCATAGGCAAGCCCAAGGAAAACCCCAAAAATCAGTGTGCTATAAGCCTTTAATTTTTGGGCCTAGAATGGCCCTGGTGAAGAAATGTTAGGTCTTTTTCTGAAAAGTGACCTAGCTTATCTCTGCCCACACATTCTCTGGTTCATAACGAGTCGTCTCATGCTGAGAAACACCCGTTCCAAGAGGTTCTAATAGTTTTATTAGGATTTTGTTCAAAAATTGCACGAAAAACTTGATTTTTGTTGGATTTCTTACAAATTTCACTAAAAACTAACCCTGGGGGCCCAAACGGGGTATCGTTCTTCCCTTTGGCGTCGCTTAGGCAGTATCTAGGTGCGCCCAGAAGGCTGGGTAAGAATTCTAAGGGCATCCTAGGCAAGCCCAAGGAAAACCTCAAAAACTAGTGTACTATAGCCTTCAGTTTTTAGGCCGAAAATGGCCCCGGGATGGAAAGTCGTGTTTTTCTCCAAAAGAGAAATAGTTTTTCTCTGTCCACACAATCTCTGGCTCGTACCGAGCCGTCTCATGCTGAGAAACACCAGTTCCGGGAGGTTCTAATAGCTTTTCCCAGATTTTGTTCAAAAATTACTCGAAAAACCTGATTTTTCTTGGATTTCTTGCAAACTTACTAAAAAATAACCCGGGGGACCCAATCGGGGTACCGTTCTTCCCTTTGGTGTCGTTTAGGCAGCATCTAGGTGCGTACTGAAGGCCGGGTCGAAATTCCAAGGCCGTCCTAGGCAAACTCAAGGAAAACCCTAAAAGGCGGTGTGATGTAGCCTTAAGTTTTTGGGCCAAAAATGGCCTCGGTGAAGAAATGTTGTGTCTTTCTCTAAAAAATGACCCGATTTCTCTTAGTCCACACATTCTCTAGCTCATAACGAGCCGTCTCAGGCTGCGAAATACCCCTTCCGGGAGGTTCTAGTTGTTTTTCTAGGATTTTGTTCGAAAATTACCCAAAAAACTTGATTTTCCTTGAAAATTTTTACAAAATTCACTAAAAACAATCCTGGGGGAACCAAACGGGGTACCGTTCTTCCCTTTGAAGTTGCTTAAACAGCATCCAGGTGCGTACAGAAGGCTGAGTCAGAATTCCAAGGCCATCTGAGGCAAACTCAAGAAAAACCCCAAAAATCAATGTGCTATAGCCTTTAGTTTTTGGCCAAAAATGGTCTCGATGAAGAAATGTTGTGTCTTTCTCCAAAAAGTGACCAAGTTTCTCTCCGCCCATGTATTCTCTGGCTCGTAACGAGCCGTCTTATACTGAGAAACACCAGTTCCGGAAGGTTCTAATAGTATTCCCTGGATTTTGTTTAAAATTTGCCCGAAAAACCTAATTTTTCTTGGATTTCTTACAAAATTCACTAAAAGGTAACCTAGGGGGCCCAAATGGGGTACCGTTCTTTCCTTTGGCGTAGCTTAGGCAGTATGTCGGCGAGTGCTAATGGCCGAGTTAGAATTCCAAGGCCGTCCTAGGCAGACCCAAGGAAAACCCCAAAAACAGGTGTGCTATAGTCTTTAGTTTTTGGGCCCAGAATGGCCTCGGTGAAGAAATGTTGTGTCTTTCTCTCCGGCCACAAATTCTCTAGCTCGTAACGAGCCGTCTCATGCTGTGAAACATCTGTTCTGGGAGGTTCCAATGGTTTTTCCCAAATTTTGTTAAAAAATTATCCGAAAAACCAGGTTTTCCTTGAATTGTTTTATAAAATTCACTAAAAACTATCCCGGGGGACCTAAACGAGATATTGTTCTTCTCTTTTGCGTCTTTTAGGCAACATCTAGGTGCGTCCAGAAGGCTGGGTCAGAATTCCAAGGCCGTCCTAGGCAAACCCAAGGAAAATCCCGAAAATCGGTGTGCTATAGTCTTTAGTTTTTGGGCCTAAAATGGCCCCGGTGATGAAATGTTGTGTGTTTCTCCGAAAAGAGACCCAGTTTCTCTCCTTCCACACATTCTCTGGCTCCTAATGTTCCGTCTCATGCTGAGAAACACCCGTTCCGGGAGGTCTAATTGTTTTTCCCCTTTTTTTTTTTCAAAAATTACACCAAAAAACCAGGTTTTCCTTGAAATTTTGTACAAAATTCACTAAAAACAATCCCATGCTACCCAAACGGGGTACATTTCTTTCTCTAAAAAGTAACACGGTTTCTCTCTACCTACATATTCTCTGACTCGTAACGAGCAGTCTCATGATGAGAAACACCCGTTCCGAGAGTTTCGAATAGTTTTCTCGAAATTTTGTTAAAAAATTACTCGAAAAACCTAATTTTTCTTAAATTTCTTACAAAATTCACTAAAAACTAACTCGGGGGACCCAAACAGAGTACTGTTCTTCACTTTCGCTACGATTTAGCTGCATCCATGTGCGTACTGAAGGCCTGGTCATAATTCCAAGGTCGTCCTAGGCAAACCCAAGGAAACCCTAAAAATCGGTGTGCTATAGCCTGCAGTTCTTGGGCCTAGAATGGGTCCGGTGAAGAAATGTTGTGTCTTTCTCCATAAAGTGGCCCGGTTTTTTCTCCGCTCGCAAATTCTCTGGCTTGTAATGAGCCGTCTCAAGCTGAGAAACACCCGTTCTGGGAGGTTCTAATAGTTTTCTCTAGATTTTGTTCAAATATTGCCCGAAAAACTTGGTTTTCTTTGGAATTCTTACAAAATTCACTAAAACCTATCCCAAGGGACCTAAACGGGGTACGTTTTCCACTTTTACATCGCTTAAGCAGCATTAAGGTTCATACAGAAGGCTGGGTCAGAAGTCCAAAGCCGTCCCGGGCAAACCCAAGGAAAACCCTTAAAATCAGTGTGCTATAGCCTTCACTTTTTGGGCCTAGAATGGCCCTGGTAAAGAAATGTTTTGTTTTGCTCCAAAAATTGGACTGGCTTCTTGTTGTGCAAATTTTAATGAACTCGCAAGCGCACGAATCTATTGTAGTATAGATCAATGGTGACGAGTGTCGATCCCACGAGGAGGTGGATTTTAATTATGTGTAGGGTTAATTTTCTAATTGGGTAACTTGGATTTGTTGTGGAGATGATTTGAAATATTATAAAATTGAAATTAAAATGGCGGAATTAAATTAGAGATTAAACTATGTGAATAAAGTGCTTGGGTATCTGGATCTGCATCAACATGCACTATGGGCTTAATATTCCTTATTATTGCCAATTAAATCATGAGGGGGGCTTCCATTCCTCATGAGCCACACTCTAATAAATATGGTATCAAGCACTTATCGTGCCAGACAATAATAATCTTGCACTAGGGAGACGGTAGCACCGGTACAAAATCTAGACAAGATTATTACTATCTGTTGACGAAAAGTCAAAACAGCCACATAAATTAGAGGGGTGAAAAAAGTAAATTTACCAAATTAGCCCATGGAACTTGTTGAGACTTCACCTTCAACCCAAGCTTGAAAGAAAATTAGCTACTCATTATTTGAATTAGGGGTAAAATGGGTATTAAATTAAAATACGTAGAAATACAAGAAGGAGAGAGAATTTTACAAAACTAAGCTCAAAAATGGATTCAGGGGCGTCAAATTAGGGGGGGAGCCCTCCTTTTATAGATACAATGAGTAAATCATGGCCATTGGATGAAATCAATTCGGACGCTCAGGATTGCGCCACGTGGCAAGCTCTGATTGCTTTGAACACATCATCAGTGACTGTGATTCAGTGTGTCGCATGTAACTTAAGACAATTTTCGTATCCAATGACTTGCTGCCACATCATCAATCAACGGTAAAGTCAACCAATCTTGATCAAGTGCATTGCTTCTATCGTAAGCTCATTTTTTCGGTCCAATGATACACTGCCACGTCATCGGTCAGCGCCACATCATCAGTCAATGCCACATAAGCAGTCAATGCCACATCATTCGTCCAATCAAGTGCTGCCATGTCACCGGTCAATGACACGTCATCGGTCAATGCCACGTCATCTTACGTATGTGTGAATAGTACCGTACATGAACAGTGACGTACGTGTGAGCAGTACCGTATACGTGAACAGTATTTATACATGAACAGTGACATTTTTCTTTTTATGCTCCTCCTAAGGTTTTCGACTGTCCTGAGTTCAAAAATATTGTTCGTTTTACTGTCCGATGTCTCGTTAATTGTGAAATGGCCAGAATTTCCCTGAAATACATAAAATACTTAAATTATAATAACATACAAACAATTAAAGTGCAAGGGACTTAAATACATAAAAGTAGGGATGTTAGTGAGACTTGAAGCGTAACATGATGATTTTATCCTATATAAATACACAATTTCTAGCACTCAACACACCCCCCAACCAGCTTATTGCTAGTCCCTAGCAAATTAAGCGAAAACAAAATTTAAAACCAAATGGGTGATGGAACACATTTTTTTTTTTTTTCATATGTCATTGCTTTTTTTTTTTTAAATATTGCACCACTTTTCTGAATAAAATAGTCCTCTAAATTTTTCTCAAACAAAAAATGGGTGATGGAACACATAAAATATGGAGTAATACTCTAAGTTGGAGTGGGACAGAGTGATAAGTTAACAAAAAATAAAGTTTTTTTTTTTTTAAAAGGCTCAAAGGGGTTAACTATGGATATTATACTCAAGGGATGGCTCGAAAAGGCTCAAACGGGTCAAAGATGGCCTTTCCGTCATCTTCTAGGGCTCTAATTATTCTTCCATATCTACTAATCAAATGGACCTTCAGATGTAGTAACACAAATATTTTAAAGAATGACTCGAAGGAAAATATAGAGATCATGTATAAAATGATAAACTGCTAAACTGTATGAAGAATGGGCAAAAAGGGTTATTCTCCAAGAAAAATAAAGGCTCAAAAGCTCACTTGGAATTTATTATGACATGTACATTCTCTTAAGTAACTCAATTAATTTCATCCGTCAGATTTTTCCAACCCGCATGCAGAGTAGCAAATATGGTGTAACATAACTCAAGGCCAAAGATAATACAAATACTAAAATTTGAAAGTCATCATGTCATCCAATGTCACAAGATCACACAAAATACCTTAAAAGAAGTTTTTTTTTTAAAGACGTAATAAAAGAAAAGCGATTTTTTTTTTTGAACTTAAGACTGAGAAGATGCGTGTCTAGAGTAACTAACTCTATATTCTGCCATCTTCTGACTCAACAAGGTTAGTAAATATAAAACAACACTACTGCTGTGGAATATTTTTTTTTTTTTAAAGACGTAATAAAAGAAAAGCGATTTTTTTTTTTGAACTTAAGACTGAGAAGATGCGTGTCTAGAGTAACTAACTCCATATTCTGCCATCTTCTGACTCAACAAGGTTAGTAAATATAAAACAACACTACTACTAAATATTCCACAGCATTCAACTATTCCCTCCCCCCAACCAGAACGAGACATTGTCCTCAATGTCTTAAAGGAAAGAAGTAGGGTTAGGAAGATATCACCTAGGTGCCGCAATATAAAACAAAAGCAAGTTTTCACAAACGGAGAGTTAAATCTAATGTGCACTTCTTACTGCAGCTACAGCTACCATTATTAGTAGGCCACTTCAACTCAAGGGTCTTGGGATCTGGCTCTGGACTATAAGCTTGTAAAAGATCAAGTAGCTCATTAGCAGTAGAAGCACAAACAAAGATTTCTTTCGCTGTGACAGGAATGAAATGATTTTTTATTGCGTGGTTAAGAAATGCAAGAAAGCCATCATAAAAATTATTGACATTTAACAAACCGATGGGTTTTTGATGAATGTTCAGATGGGCCCAAGATGCTAATGTGATTAGTGCCTCTAGAGTTGCAAGATCTCCTGGTAAGAAAATAAAAGCATCAGCATGATTTAGCATTTCAGTTATTCTCTCTTGCATACCTGAGACGACTAACTCCTCTCCAGTTGGTGGGCCAGGCAGACATCCCAAAGGTTTTAGGGCTTCTGGAATGATGCCTAACACTTGGCTACCTCTAGTAAAAGCAGCTTGAGAGACAAGCTTTGATAACCCTCGGTCACCTCCTCCAAATATCAGATGTAGTTTTCTCTCTGCTATGATTTGATCAAGATCTACGGCTGCTTCAACGAACTCTTTATATTTACCAAAGTTAAACCCAGTGAGCACACAAATGTTCTTGAATTGTTTACTGGAAGTAGCTGCCATTGGAACACTTTTCAAAAACAATTTTGTGAGTGCTAAAAAGAAGTTCGCATTTAAAGATCTTGGTGACAATGCTTTACAGCTGTATATGAGGTGGTGTGCCTTTGTCAAATTACGCATAAAGCATATGGCTCGAGAGTCAAAAAGTAAACAGTAAAAAGAAAAAGCAAACAGTGATAAAATCATAATATTAAAGACAATAATGCAAACAACAGTGAATAAAAGGATATTTACAGGTAGTTGTGACTGTGGCTCACATCTTCCTCTGGTTTTATGTCCAGAAACAGCTTGAACGCCCTCTATGGGTCGAGGATAGGCTTCCCATCCAGTTTTCTTATAAACTGGCAAACAGGGTCGTTTATAGTCAGATTCCCGAGACTATATCGTGCACACTCTTTCTGGAATAGTGGCCATAACTGGAGAATTGGTCGCTGTACGTATCCACTAGGATGCGTTTCAAGAGACAAAAGGATATCATCCAATGACTCTTTATTCAAGCCATCCCTAATGAATTGAATCTTATCTTCCCTGCCAATCGTACCTTGGCTTCGATTAACCAACGGATGTCAGCAGGGATGTTGTTCCTCATAAGCAATCGCATGCGTTCGGACCGAGCTTTGTAAATTGTGAGGAGAGCATTCTGAGGGAGTGAAGGAAATCGTTTATGAAGCTTTGTAAGAATCATATTTCTGTCCATACCTTCGCTTCAGAATATCAGTTATTCTGGGAAACTGAAGTAACCGGCTTTAAATGTCACGGAGTACCGTTATCCGCCACTTAACCGGGGTAACAAATTAAAGCACATAAAGAAAATTAAATCTGCAAAATCAAAACAAAGTGAAAGCGAACAAAACAACAAAAAGAAAACACACTAAATCTTACATCCGTCCTCTTATTGCATTAACCTCAAGTTGTAATTGGAAGTTATAAATACCACCTTCTATTTCCCAAAGTTGTTGTTCAAGATCCTCAACGTGAGCCACTAATTCTGGTGGTCGTCGTTCCCAAATGGGGTGTGATTTATAACTTCGTATCAGGCCTCTTAAGTGTTTTTTCACACGTAAAAGGCTTTTAAGGTGCCACAAGGTGATCTGTCTAATTGAAGAATGCATGGTCAAAAATGAGAAAAGAAAACACAATTGTTTAAGCAAACACACTTATTCAAACATAAATAATTTTGATCGGCAAAAGAAATGTCAAAAAGTAAGGTAAATTGCTTAAAAGAAAAGAAAAATCTCATTTCAAATTTGGTGGGTCCCCTAAATCGATTTCGGTTTCCTCTGCATGTGGTTGGTAATCTAGATATGGCTTTAGTCTTTGACCATTTACTTTAAAAGTAACACCGTTCTTTGGATCCTTAATTTCAATTGCTCCATGTGGAAAAATAGTTTGAACAATAAAGGGTCCAGACCATCGAGAGCGTGACTTACCTGAGGAAAAGTACTGACAAGAATTGAATAAAAATACTTTCTGACCTGGGGCAAAAGATTTTCTCGTGATTCGTTTGTCATGAAATATTTTCAACCGCTTCCTGTAGTCTTTAGCTTTTCCATATTTGCGAGTCTTCTGATGTTTTGCCATCTGTAATCTCTTGTCTGAACTAGAGATGATGCCTTCATTTTCTTGTTTATCGTCATGGGATAATGAAATGATTTCTGGCAATGTATTTTTTTCTCCCATGAATGTATGTTCCAAAGTGTCTTGTGACAATTCAACCTGAAGCTTTGGTGGTGATTTCGATGATAGGATAGGATTTTCTCCTGATGGTGTTAGTTGCTCAATTCTTGACCTCCATTTATGAGTGTCCATGGATGGTGCTGAATCAAGTAAGGCATTGACCTCATCAATAGATCTGTCAACATCAAAATCCAAACCAAAGTGGGTTAAACATATTCGTAAAAGATCATCACTATGGTTAGAAGACAAAGTATGATCAGTTAATTCCTCTATTAGATCCACATCAACAATTCCATCATCTCCATCACGAGGTTTTTTGGCAATGTTGAATATATTCAGCTTCGTAGTCATGTTGCCAAAGGACAACTGCATATTTCCAGTCCTGCACTGAATATGAGCATCAGCAGTTGCCAAGAACGGTCGGCCTAGGATAATGGGGATGTGCTTCTTCGAATCCTGCACCGGCTGAGTGTCAATCACAATGAAATCAACAGGAAAATAAAATTTATCTACCTGGATGAGCACGTCCTCCACAATACCGCGAGGTATTTTCATGGACCGATCTGCAAGCTGTAACACCACTGGGGTTGGGTGTAATATTCCCAATCCAAGTTTCACAAATACTGAGTAAGGCAATAGATTTACACTAGCTCCTAAATCCAACAAAGCATTCTCAATCGTGTGGTTCCCTATACTACATGAGATAGTGGGGGAGCCTGGGTCTTTGTATTTTAGAGGAATTTTATGTTGGAGTATAGAACTAACATTTTTTGTTAAAAAGGCCTTCTTTTGAACATAAATGTTTCTCTTTTTAGTGCAAAGGTCTTTAAGAAACTTGGCATAAGAGGGCACTTGTTTTATAGCATCAAGCAAAGGAATGTTAACACTTACCTGTTTTAAGATTTCAAAGATCTCACCTGTTTTAACACTTACCTACCATTTTTTCGAGATTCGAGATTGATTGGGCTTGTGAGTTGAATCCAGCTCTCATCTCGTTCCGCAACTCGTCAATGGTACGATTTTGTTGTTCTATTGCGGAGTGAGTCCAATTTTTGAGCCCTTTAATTGCCTCTTCCCATGGTTTGGGTTGTGAGTAGCTCTGGTTCTGATTATATGGTCTAAATGGTGGCTGAGAGGCTTGAGGAGCAGGAGGAATTGGTTGCATTGGAGCTACAGTTGCTGTGTTGTTTTGTTGGAATCCTTGAGACCATGAAAAATTTGGATGGTCTCTCCACCCAGGGTTATATGTGTTGGAGTAAGGGTTGTAATTCGATTGTTTTCCCATCACATTTATGGCATTGGCTTGGTCTGGGTATGAATCTTGGTCAAATTGGTTGGAGGCATGCGGCTCAATTGTTTTTGCAGTCGTTAATGATGCTATTTGGCGAGAAAGCCCTTCGACTATTTCTTTAACTTCCTTAATTTCTGATCTTGACTCGCCAACATGGACCTCATTTACTCCTTTGACTCTTCTCACATTCCTGAATGATTGGCTTCGCTGTTGAGAATTATCCGCTTGGCGTTGGAAGAAATCCCAAATCTCTGATGCACTTTTCGACATTAGCTCTCCTCCACTTGTTGCCAGTAGCCATTCTTGCACATGTGGCAATAATCCCTCCAAAAAGTATTGGCATTGGTGCCACTTCTCGTACCCATGATGTGGACACTTCAAGAGTAGCCCATTGAATCGCTCCCATGCTTCAAAGAATTGCTCGTCTTCTCTCTGGGTAAACTCTGAGATTTCCCTGCGAATAGCATTGGTTTTATGCACTGGGAAGTATTTATTTAAAAATTTGGTAACCATTTGTTCCCATGATGTAATGCTATTAGCAGGCATTGTGTTAAACCATGAACGAGCTCTATCTTTTAAAGAAAATGGAAACAGTCTAAGTTTAACATCATCATCTAAAAAATTTTCATATTTAAATGTTTGACAAACAGCATGAAAATCATTCAAATGGTTATATGGGTCTTCATTTTTTAGGCCATAGAATGTTGGGAGACAATTTAGCACACTAGGTTTTAATTCAAAACTCCTAGCAGCTACATTTGGGTATCTTATGCATGATGTGCTCAAATTAGCTAAGGGACTGAAGTAGTACTTAAATGGCCTCTCCTGTGGTGCTGGTAGTTGTTGTTGCAAATCCATTTCAATTTTATTTTTAATTGCAATGTGTTTGTGTGTGCGAAGTGTTTTTTCTAGTTCAAGGTCGATAGGCTCAAGATTAGGTGATTGTGACCTTCGACCATGCATGCAAAGAACACACAAAAAAAATGAAAACAAAATAAAATAACTAAATAAAATAAGAATAAAACTAATAAAAATAAAGAGAAAGGAGAAATTAAGTTACTAACCTTATCACGCTGTTACACACCCAATTGCTATTATTGTACAATAAGAAAGAAAAGGAATACGCGAAGTAAAATAAATTAACTTAAAATAAATTAAATGAAACTAAAAATAAGTTAATAGGCGGTGGAACCGGCCAAGTAAAATATGAAAATAAGTAAGAGAAATAAAAAAAATAAAATTAAAATAAATTAAAAGGCGGTGGAACCGGCCAAATTAACAAGATAAAAAAAAATAATTACAAAGAAAAATAAAATGAAAATTGAATTACAAAAATTTAAATAACAAAAAAAAAATACAAGAAAATAATTACATAAAAGTTATTTACACAAGAAAAATAACTCTACAAATTAAAATGACTTACCTCCCCGGCAACGGCGCCAAAAACTTGTTGTGCAAATTTTAATGAACTCGCAAGCGCACGAATCTATTGTAGTATAGATCAATGGTGACGAGTGTCGATCCCACGAGGAGGTGGGTTTTAATTATGTGTAGGGTTAATTTTCTAATTGGGTAACTTGGATTTGTTGTGGAGATGATTTGAAATATTATAAAATTGAAATTAAAATGGCGGAATTAAATTGGAGATTAAACTATGTGAATAAAGTGCTTGGGTATCTGGATCTGCATCAACATGCACCATTGGCTTAATATTCCTTATTATTGCCAATTAAATCATGAGGGGGGCTTCCACTCCTCATGAGCCACACTCTAATAAATATGGTATCAAGCACTTATCGTGCCAGACAATAATAATCTTGCACTAGGGAGACGGTAGCACCGGTACAAAATCTAGACAAGATTATTACTATCTGTCGACGACAAGTCAAAACAGCCACATAAATTAGAGGGGCGAAGAAAGTAAATTTACCAAATTAGCCCATGGAACATGTTGAGACTTCACCTTCAACCCAAGCTTGAAAGAAAATTAGCTACTCATTATTTGAACTAGGGGTAAAATGGGTATTAAATTAAAATACGTAGAAATACAAGAAGGAGAGAGAATTTTACAAAACTAAGCTAAAAAATGGATTCAGGGGTGTCAAATTAGGAGGGGGAGCTCTCCTTTTATAGATACAATGAGTAAATCATGGCCATTGGATGAAATCAATTCGGACGCTCAGGATTACGCCACGTGGCAAGCTCTGATTGCTTTGAACACATCATCAGTGACTGTGATTCAGTGTGTCGCATGTAACTTAAGACAATTTTCGCATCCAATGACTTGCTGCCACGTCATCAATCAACGGTAAAGTCAACCAATCTTGATCAAGTGCATTGCTTCTATCGTAAGCTCATTTTTTCGGTCCAATGATACACTGCCACGTCATAGGTCAGCGCCACATCATCAGTCAATGCCACATAAGCAGTCAATGCCACATCATTCGTCCAATCAAGTGCTGCCATGTCACCGGTCAATGACACGTCATCGGTCAATGCCACGTCATCGTACGTATGTGTGAATAGTACCGTACATGAACAGTGACGTACGTGTGAACAGTACTGTATACGTGAACAGTATCGTATACATGAACAGTGATATTTTTCTTTTTATGCTCCTCCTAAGGTTTTCGACTGTCCTGAGTTCAAAAATATTGTTTGTTTTACTGTCCGATGTCTCGTTAATTGTGAAATGGCCAGAATTTCCCTGAAATACATAAAATACTTAAATTATAATAACATACAAACAATTAAAGTGCAAGGGACTTAAATACATAAAAGTAGGGATGTTAGTGAGACTTGAAGCGTAACATGATGATTTTATCCTATATAAATACAGACTTTCTAGCACTCAACACTTCTCTCGCCCAACACATTGCTTGGATCGTCAAGAGCCGTCTCATGCTTAGAAATACCCATTCCAGGAGATTCCAATAGTTTTCCAGGAATTTTGTTCAAAAATTTCCCGGAAAACCTGGTTTTCCTTTGAATTTTTTACAAAATTCACTAAAAACTATCATGGGGGACCCAAACGGGGTACTGTTCTGCCCTTTGGAGTCGTTTAGGTAGTATCCAAGCGCATGTAGAAGGTCGGGTCAGAATTCCAATGCTGTCCCAGGCAAACCCAAGGAAAATCCCTAAAATCGGTGTGCTATAGCCTTCACTTTTTCGGCCTAGAATGGCCCCGGTGAAGAAATGTTGTGTTTTGCTCCAAAAAGTGAACCGATTTCTCGCCCCCAACACATTCCCTGGCTTGTCAAGAGCCGTCTCATGCTTAGAAATACCCGTTCCAGGAAGTTCTAATAGTTTTTCCATAATTTGTTTCAAAAATTGCACAAAAAACCTAGTTTTCCTTGGAATTTCTTACAAAATTCACTAAAAACTATCCTGTGGGACCCAATGGGGTGTCGTTTAGGCTGCATCCAAGTGCCTGCAGAAGGTTGGGTCAGAATTCTAATGCCGTCCCGGCCAAACCCAAGGAAAACCCCCAAAACCGGTATGTTGTAGCCTTAACTTTTTGTGCCCAGAATGGCCCGGGTGAAGAAATGTTGTGTTTTGCTCCAAAAACTGACCTAGTGTCACTCCCCCAACACATTTCCAGGCTCATGACGAGTCGCCTCATGCTTAGAAATACCTGTTCCGGAAGTACTAATAGCTTTCCTGAAATTTTGTTAAAAAATTACCCGAAAAACCGGGCTTTCTTTGGAATTTCTTAAAAAAATACTAAAAACAATCCCGTGGGACCCAAACGGGGTTTCGTTATTCCCTTTGGCATCGTTTACGCTGCATCCAGGTACGTACAGCAGGCTGTGTCAGAATTTCAATGCCATCCCATGCAAGCCTAAGGAAAACCTCCAAAATCGTGGTGCTATGGCCATCACTTTTTGGGCCTAGAATGGCCCCGGTGAAGAAATGTTGTGTTTTGCTACAAAAAGTACCCGGTTTCTCTCCCCCAGCACATTCCGTGGCTCATCACGAGCTGTCTCATGCCTAGAAATACCCGTTCCGAAGGGTAATAATAGTTTTCCCGGAATTTTGTTCAAAAATTGCTTGAAAAACCTGGTTTTCCTTAGAATTTCTCAACAAATTAACTTAATCTATTAGGGGGGATCGTTCTTTCCATTGGTATCGCTTAGGCTGCATCCAGGCACTTGTAGAAGGCTAGATCAGAATTTCAATGCCGTCCCAGGGAAACTCAAGGAAAACCCCCAAAATCGGTGTACTACAGCTCTCACTTTTTGTCCCTAGAATGGCCCCGGTGAAGAAATATTGTGTTTTGCTCCAAAAAGTGACCCGGTTTCTCTCCCATAACACATTCCCTGGCTCGTCACGAGCTGTCTCACGCTTAGAAATACCTGTTCCGGCAGGTTCTAATAGAACCCCAATGAAGACTCCCAACACCGGTGTGCTATAACCATCACTTTTTTGGCACAGAATGGCCTTGGGGAAGAAATGTTGTGTTTCGCTCCAAAAAGAGACTCGGTTTCCCACCGCTAACGCATTGGCTAGCTCGTCATGAGTCGTCTCATGCTTAGAAGTACCCGTTCCGGCAGGTTATAATAGTTTTCCTGGAATTTTTTTCAAAAATTATCTAAAAAACCTAATTTTCCCTGGAATTTCTTACAAGGGGAGAACAGTACCCCAAGATAGTTTGTAGTGAATTTTACAAGAAATTCCAAGGAAAACAAGTTTTTTGGGCAATTTTTGAACAAAAATCAGGGTTAACTATTAGAACCTACAGGAACGGGTATATGTAAGCGTGAGACGGCTCGTGGCGAGCCAGAGAATGCGTTGGCGGTGAGAAAACTGGTATCTTTTTGGAGCAAAACACAACATTTCTTTTCCGGGGTCATTTTGGGCCCAAAAAGTGAAGGCTATAATGCGCTGATGTTGGGGGTTTTCCTTGGGGTTGCCCGGGACTGCATTAGAATTCTGTCCTGTCCTTCTGGACACACCAGGATGCAGCCTAAACGATGACAGAGGGAAGAACGGTACTTCCTTTGGGTCCCCGAGATAGTTTTTAGTGTATTTTGTAAGAAATTCCAAGGAAAACTAGGTTTTTCGAGTAATTTTTGAACAAAATTCAGGAAAAACTATTAGATCCTCCGAGAATGGGTATTTCCAAGCTTGAGACGGCTCTTGGCGAGGCAGGGAATGCGTTGAAGGGGAGAAACCAGGTCACTTTTTCGAACAAAACACAACATTTCTCCCTCAGGGCCATTCTGGGCCCCAAAAGTGAAAGCTATAGCACACCGGTGTTGGGGGTTTTCCTTAGGGTTGCCAGGGACAGCATTGAAATTCTAGCCTGGCCTTATAGATGCACCTGGATGAAGCCGAAACGACACCAAAGGGAAGAACGATACCCCGTTTGGGTCCTCCAGGATTGTTTTTAGTGAATTTTGAAAGAAATTCCAAGGAAAATCAGGTTTTTTGGGCAATTTTTGAACAAAATTCAGGGAAAACTATTAGAAACTCTAGAAACGGGTATTTTTAAGCTTGAGACGGGTCGTTAAGAGGCAGGGAATGCATTGAAGAGGAGAAACCGGGTCACTTTTTGGAGCAAAACACAACATTTCTTCCCCGAGGCCATTCTAGGCCGAAAAAGTGAATGCAATAGCACAACGGCGTTGGGGGTTTTCCTTATGGTTGTTCGGGACAACATTGCAATTCTGGCCCAGCCTTCTGGACACACCAGGATGCAGCCTAAATGACGCCAAAGGGAAGACGATACCCCGTTTGGGTCCCCCGGGATACTTTTTAGTGAATTTTATAAGAAATTCGTAGGAAAACTAGGTTTTCAGGCAATTTTTGAACAAAATTTAGGGAAAACTATTAAAACCTCGCGGAATGGGTATTTCGAAGCATGAGACGGCTTTCGACGAGCCAGGGAATGTGTTGGCGGGGAGAAACAGGGTCTCTTTTTGGAGCAAAACACAACATTTCTTCCCCCAGTCCATTCTGGGCCTAAAAAGTGAAGCCTATAGCACACCGATGTTGGAGGTTTTCCTTGGGGTTGCCCGGGAAGGCATTGGAACTCTCGTCCGCCTTCTAAACGCACCAGGATGCAGTATAAACGGTGCCAAAAGGAAGAACGATACCCCGTTTAAGTCCAATGGGATAGTTTTTAGTGAATTTTGTAAGAAATTCCAAAGAAAACCAGGTTTTTTGGGCAATTTTTGAACCAAATTCAGGGAAAACTATTAAAACCTGCCAGAACGGGTATTTCAAAGCATGAGACGGCTCATGATGAGCCAAGGAATGCGTTGGCTTGGAGAAACCGAGTCACTTTTGGAGCAAAACACAATATTTCTTTCCCGAGGCCATTCTCGGCCCAAAAAGTAAAGGCTATAGCACACCGGTTTTGGGGGTTTTCCTTAGGGTTGCCTGGGAAGGCATTGGAATTTTGGCTCGGCCTTCTGGACGTACCAGGATGCAGCGTAAACGACGTTAAAAGGAAGACAATACCTCGTTTGTGTCCCCCAGGATAGTTTCGAGCAATTTTTGAATAAAATTTAGGACAAACTATTTGAACCTCCCGGAACGGGTGGTTCTAAGCATGAGACGGCTCGTACCGAGCCAGGGAATGTGTTGGCGGGGAGAAATCGGGTCACTTTTTGGAGCAAAACGCAACATTTCTTCCCTGGGGCCATTTTGGGCCCAAAAAGTGAAGGCTATAGCACACCGGTGTTGAGGTTTCCTGGTTGCCCGGGACGGCATTGCAATTTTCGTCTGGGTTTTTGGACGCACCTGGATGCAGCATAAACGACGCCAAAGGGAAGAATGGTACCCTGTTTGGGTCCTCCGAGATAGTTTTTAGTGAATGTTGTAGGAAATTCCATGGAAAACTAGGTTTTTGAGGTAATTTTTGAACAAAATTCAGGGAATTCTATTAGAACCCCCCAGAATGAGCATTTCGAAACATGAGACGGCTCGTAGCGAGCCAGGAAATGCGTTGGAGGGGGAGAAACCGGGGCACTTTTTTGATCAAAATGCAACATTTCTTCCCCGGGACCATTCTGGGCACAAAAAGTTAGGGTTATAGCACACCAGTGTTGGGGGTTTTTCTTGGGATTGTCCGATATGGCATTGGAATTATGGCCCGGCCTTTTGGACGCATCTAGATGCAGCACAAACGACACCAAAGGGGAGAACGGTACCCCGTTTAGATCCCCCGGTATAGTTTTTAGTGAATTTTGTAAGAAATTCCAAGGAAAACCAGGTTTTTTGCATAATATTTGAACAAAATTCAGGGAAAACTATTAGAACCTGCTGGAACGGGTATTTCTAAGTATGAGCCGGCTCGTGACGAGTCAGGGAATGCGTAGCTGGGGAGAAACTGGGTCACTTTTTGGAGCAAAACACAACATTTCTTCCCTGCAGCCATTCTAGGCCCAGAAAGTGAAGGCTATAGCACACCGGTGTTGGTGGTTTTCCTTGCTTGGGATTTTCTGGGATGGCATTGGAATTCTGTCCTTGCCTTTTGGACGCACCTGGATGCAGCCTAAACGATACCAAAGGGTAGAACGGTACCCCGTTTAGATCCCCCGGGATAATTTTTAGTGAATGTTGTAAAAAATTCCAAGGAAAACCAGGTTTTTTGCGTAATATTTGAACAAAATTTATGGAAAACTATTAGAACATCCTGAAGCGGGTATTTTTAAGCATGAGACGGCTCGTGACGAGCTAGGGAATGCGTTTACAAGGAGAAACCGGGTCACTTTTACGAGCAAAATACAACATTTCTTCCACGGGACCATTGTTGGCCCGAAAAGTGAAGGCTATAGCACACCGATGTTAGGGGTTTTCCTTGGCTTTGCCCGGGATGGCATTGGAATTCTGGCCCGGCCTTCTGAATGCACCTGGATGCAGCCCATAAGTCGCCAAAGGGAGGAACGGTACCCCGTTTGGGTCCCCTGAGATAGTTTTTAGTGAATTTTGAAAGAAATTCCAAGGAAAACCAGGTTTTTAGAGAAATGTTTGAACAAAATTCAGGAAAAAATATTAAAACCTCCCAGAACAGCTATTTCTAAGCATGAGACTACTCGTGACGAGCTGGGAAATGCGTTGGCGGGGAGAAACCGGGTCACTTTTTGGAGCAAAACACAGGTGTTGGAGGTTTTCCTTGGGGTTGCCTAGGATGGCATTGAAATTCTAGCCTGGCCTTCTAGACGCACTAGGATGCAGCCTAAACGACACCAAAGGGAAGAACGGTACCCCGTTTGGGTCCTCCGGGATTGTTTGCCTAAACGACACCAAAGGGAAGAACGGTACCCCGTTTGGGTCCTCCGGGATTGTTTTTAGTGAATTTTGTAAGAAATTCTAAGGAAAATTAGGTTTTTCGAGAAATTTGTTAACAAAATTCAAGGAAAACTAGTAAGGCCTCCCGGAACGGGTATTTCTAAGCATGAGACAGCTCGTGACGAACCAGGGAATGCGTTGGCTGGGAGAAACTATGTCACTTTTTGGAGCAAAACACAACATTTCTTCCCTGGGGCCATTCTGGGCCCAAAAAGTGAAGGCTATAGCACACCGGTGTTGGGAGTTTTTCTTGGGATTGCCCGGGACGGCATTGGAATTCTGGCCCGGCCTTCTGGATGCAGCCCAAACGATGCCAAAGGAAAGAATGGTACCCCGTTTGGGTCTCCCGAGATAGTTTTTAGTGAATTTTAAAAGAAATTCCACGGAAAATCAGGTTTTTCGAGAAATTTTTGAATAAAATTCAGGTAAAACTATTAAAAACTCCTGGAATAGGTATTTCTAAGCATGAGACGGCTCATGACGAGCTAGGGAAGGGGTTGGCAGGGAGAAACGGGGTCACTTTTAGAAGCAAAACACAACATTTCTTCTCCGGGACTATTCTGGGCCCAAAAAGTGAAAGCTATAGTACATCGGTGTTTGGGGTTTTCCTTGGGGTTGCCTGTGACGGCAATGCAATTCTAGCCCGGCCTTCTGGATGCACCTGGATGTAGCCCAAACGACGTCAAAGGGATGAACGGTCCGCCGTTTGGGTCCCCCAGGATTGTTTTTAGTGAATTTTGTAAGAAACTCCAATGAAAACCAGGTTTTTTGGGCAATTTTTGAACAAAATTTATGAAAAACTATTAGAACCTCCCGAAAAGGTATTTCTAAGCATGAGACGGCTCATGACGAGCCAGGAAATGCGTTGGAGAGGAGAAATCGGGTTACTATTTTGAGCAAAATACAACATTTCTTTCCTGGGGCCATTGTTGGCCTAAAAGGTAAAGGCTATAGCACACCGGTATTGGGGATTTTCCTTGGGGTTGCCCTAGACGACATTGGAATTCTGGCCCAGCCTTCTGGATGCACCTGAATGCAGCCCAAAAGACGCCAAAGGGAAGAGCGGTACCCCGTTTGGGTCCCCTCGGATAGTTTTTAGTGAATTTTGAAAGAAATTCTAAGGAAAATTAGGTTTTTCGAGAAATTTTTAAACAAAACTCAGGGAAAACTATTAAAACCTCCTAGAACAGGTATTTCGAAGCATGAGATGGCTCGTGACGAGCCAGGGAATCCGTTGGCGGGGAGAAACAGGGTTACTTTTAGTTGTAAAATGTAACATTTCTTCCGCGGGGCCATTGTGGGCCCAAAAAGTGATGGCTATAGTTAGGTGTCTTTCTTGGGGTTGCCCGGGACAGCATTGCAATTCTGCCCAGGCCTTCTGGACACACCTAGATTAGCTTAATCGATGTCAAAGGGATTAACGGTCCTCCGGGATTGTTTTTAGTAAATTTTGTAAGCAATTCCAACGAAAACCAGGTTTTTCGGGAAAGTTTTGAACAAAATTCAGGGAAAACTATTAGAGTCCCTGGAACGGGTATTTCGAAGCGTACGACTGCTCATGACGAGCCAGGAAATGCGTTGGAGGGGAGAAATCAGGTCACTTTTTGGAGCAAAACACAATATTTCTTCCCCGGGCCATTCTCGGCCAAAATAGTGAAGGCTATAGCACACGGGTGTTGGAGGTTTTCCTTGAGTTGCCCAGGACGGCATTAAAAATTCTGACCTGGCCTTCAGGACGCACTAGGTTGCAACCTAAACGACACCAAAGGGAAGAACGGTACCACCTTTGGGCCCCTCGGAATTGTTTTTAGTGAATTTTGTAAGAAATTCCAAGGAAAACCTGATTTTTTGGGAAATTTTTTAACAAAATTCAAGGAAAACTGTTAGGGCCTCCCAAAATGGGTATTTTAAAGCATGAGATGGCTCGTGACGAGCCAGGGAATGTGTTGGTGGGGAGAAACCGAATCACTTTTTCGAGCAAAACACAACATTTCTTCCCCGAGGCCATTCTGGGCCTAAAAAGTGAACGCTACAGCGCACTGGTGTTGGGGGTTTTCCTTGGGGTTGCCCAGGACGGCATTGGAATTCTGGCCCGGTCTTCTGGAAGTACCAGGATGCAGCCTAAACGACGCCAAAGGGAAGAACGGTACCCCGTTTAGGTCCCTCGGGGTAGTTTTTATTGAATTTTATAAGAAATTCCATGGAAAACCAGGATTTTCGGGTAATTTTTGAAAAAAATTCTAGGAAAACTATTAGAACCTCCCGGAATGGGTATTTCTAAGTATGAGATGGCTCGTGACGAGCCAAGGAATGCGTTGGTGGGGAGAAACTGGGTCACTTTTTGGAGCAAAATACAACATTTTTTTCCCTGGGGCCATTCTGGGCCTAAAAAGTGAAGGCTATAGCACACCGGTGTTGGAGGTTTTCCTTGGTGATGTATTGTGTGAATTAGCAAGTGCACTAGTCGGCACAAGTAGTATAATGTGGAGTAGATTATCGTCCCACAGAAATTGTATAGTTACCGAAATTATTCTAACCCTAATTTATTTGAACAATTAATTAATAGAATTTAGATTTAAAATTAAAATAAAATAAAGCGACAAAAATTAAATAATAATGCAAGCAGTTATGAAATTACCAAGAGATTGAGACACTAGGACATTCGATTTCACCATAACTAATCCAATTTAATCCTCCATCTATGTTAATAAAAATTATTACCCATGTTGACAGTGAATTTCCCTAAACTATTTAATATCCTCTCTCGAGTAATATCAAAAATACCCTCACATATTAACCCACTATATCTCTAATTGAATTTAAATATACAAAGATTCATTAAGCTTTATGAAAATTTTAATATAACACTGCACGAATCACGTTAGCACATCTCTGTCTTTCGTTCAATTCATGGCATCCATTACATAGAGCAAAAATATATAAATCTCCTCTTGGTCTCATTATGTATCTTCAAATCATTCAAATATTGGCCAGATATTTAAAAGCATTAAACACAATAATGAACACTCAATCATGGAATAATAATAAACTGAAAATATCATAGATTTATAAAATTAAATCTTCATAGTTAGGTTACATTGTAGCCCTAGCAAAATAAATTAGTTCATAGGAAAATAAAAAGAATCCATAAATATTATAGGGAACATTGGAGCAAGACAAGTGAAAGAGGGACAGAAAAACTTAATTATTAATCTCGGCGTTTTCTTTCTTTTCCAAATTGATCTTGCTGCTGTCGGCTTCTTCTCTTATTCTCTTGTTCGTGTGCGGCTGCTTTTAGTTTTTCGCTCAATCCCTTCTATTCGTTTCTGCCTCCTCTTTTTTATATTGCTTCAGTCGGTGGCCTTCTTTTCATTAATAATGCTGACCGCCTCTTCTATATTTGCTTCGCCTGAAATCCTTAACTCAAAAGGATTTTAAAAACAAACTAAGCCACGCCGCCAATTATGCATGCATGTGAAGCCATTTAATTTGCAAATTTAGAAACCAAAATTCACGTGCATGCCATTTTAAGTCATGCAAGGAATCTTTGCTCCCTTAATTAACCATAAATTTCCCTTTAGTCTAAGCTTTCCATGGAATGCATGCATAATAATTAATTAAATAAATACTTCTTGATTTGTTTCAATTAAATCTTTTTATTGCTTTTCCTTTTTGATTCTCTCATGTAAATTCCTTCCTAAATATTCCGATTTAATTCCACTTTTAGCTCTCTTTATTTGGATATTACCTACATAAAAAAAACCATAAAATTAAGACAATAATTAATATAATAAAATAAAAATTAATCATAAAATTAAGCTAAAAGATATTAATATATATATATATATAATATAAGTACATCAGGTTGCCCGGGACGAAATTGGAATTCTGGCCCGGCCTTCAGGACGCACCTGGATGCAGCCTAAACAATGCCAAAGGGAAGAACGGTACCCTGTTTGGGACCCCCGGGGCAGATTTTAGTGAATTTTGTAAGAAATTCCCAGGAAAACTAGGTTTTTTCGGGCAATTGTTGAATAAAATTAAGGGAAAACTATTAGAACCTCCCGGAACGGGTATTTCTAAGCATTAGACGGCTCGTGACGAGCGAGAGAATGCGTTGGCGGGGAGAAACCGGGTCACTTTCTCGAGCAAAACACAACATTTCTACCCTGGGGCCACTCTGGGCCTAAAAAGTGAAGGCTATAGCACACCGGTGTTGGGGGTTTTCTTTGGGGTTGCCTAGGACGGCTTTTGAATTCAGGCTCGACTTTCTGGATGCACCTGGATGCAGCTTAAATGACGGTAAAGGCAAGAAAGGTACCCCGTTTAGGTCCCCAGGGATAGTTTTTAGTAAATTTTGGAGCATAACACAACATTTCTTCTCTGGGGCCATTCTGGGCCAAAAAAGTGAAGGCTACAGTGCACCAGTGTTAGGGGTTTTCCTTGGGGTTGCCAGGGACGACATTGAAATTCTGGCTTGGCCTTCTGGACGTACATAGATGCAGCCTAAACGACGCCAAAAGGAAGAATGGTACCCCGTTTGGGTCCCCCGAGATAGTTTTCAGTGAATTTTGTAAGAAATTCCAGGGAAAACTAGATTTTTCGGGCAATTTTCGAACAAAATTCAGGAAAAACTATTAGAACCTCCCAGAACGGGTATTTCTAAGCATAAGACGGCCCGTGACGAGCCAAGGAATGCGTTGGCAAGGAGAATTGGGTCACTTTTTGGAGCAAAACACAACATTTCTTCCCCAAGGCCATTCTAGGCCCAAAAAGTAAAGGCTATAGCGCATCGATGTTTGGGGTTTTCCCTGGGGTTCCTCGGTACGGCATTGGAATTCTGACCCGACCTATGGGATGCACATGGATGTAGCCTAAACGACGCTAAAGTGAGGAATGGTACCCTGTTTGCGTCCCCCGAGATAGTTTTTAGTGAATTTTTTAAAAAGTTTTAAGAAAAATCAGGTTTTTCGAGCAAATTTTGAACAAAATTCAGGAAAAAGTATCAGAACCTCCCGGAACGGGTATTTCTAAGCTTGAGACGGCTTGTGACGAGCTAGGAAATGTGTTGGCTGGTAGACACCGGACACTTTTTGGAGCAAAACATAGTAGTTCTTCCCTGGGGCCATTCTGGGCCCAAAAGTGAAGGCTATAGCGCACTGGTGTTGGGGGTATTCCTTGGGGTTGCTTGGGACGGGATTGGAATTATGGCCCGGCCTTCTTTATACACTTGGATGCAGCCTAAACGACGCCGAAGGGAAGAACGGTACCCCATTTGGGTCCCCCGGGATAGTTTTTAGTGAATTTTGTAAGAAATTCTGGGAAAACTAGATTTTTCGGGTATTTTTTGAACAAAAGTCAGGGAAAACTATTAGAACATCCTAGAACGGGCATTTCAAAGTATGAGACGGCTCGTGACGAGCCAGGGAATGCGTTGCTATGGAGAAACCGGGTTGCTTTTTGGAGCCAAATAGAACATTTATTCCCCAGGGCCATTCTGGGCCTAAAAAGTGAACGCTATAGTGCACCGGTGTTGCAGGTTTTTTTTGGGGTTGCCCAGTACGGCATTGGAATTCTGGCCCGGCCTTTTGGACATACCTAGATGCAGCCTAAACGACACCAATATGAGGAACGGAACCCTATTTGGGTCCCCCGGGATAGTTTTTAGTGAATTTTGTAAGAAGTTTCAAGAAAAATCAGGTTTTTCGAGCAATTTTTGAACAAAATTCAGGAAAAACTATTAGAACCTCCTGGAACGGGTATTTCTAAGCTTGAGACCGCTCGTTACCAGCTAGGGAATGTGTTGGCGAGGAGAAACTGCGTCACTTTTTGGATCAAAACACAGTAGTTCTTCCCTAGGGCCATTCGAGGCCTAAAAAGTGAAGGCTACAGCACACCGGTGTTCGGGGTTTTCCTTTGGGTTGCCCGGGACGGCATTGGAATTCTGGCCCGGCCTTCTAGACGCACCTGGATGCAGCCTAAACGATGCTAAAGTGAAGAACGGTACCCTGTTTCGGTCCCCCGGGGTAGTTTTTAGTGAATTTTGTAAGAAATTCCAAGGAAAACCAGGTTTTTCGGGCAATTTTTGAATAAAATTCAGGGAAAACTATTAGAAACTCCCGAAATGGGTATTTCTAAGCATGAGACGGCTAGTAACGAGCCATGGAATGCATTGGCGGGGAGAAACTGGGTCACTTTTTGGAGAAAAACACAACATGTCATCCTTGGGGCCATTCTAGGCCCAAAAAGTGAAGGCTATAGCACACCGGTGTTGGGGTTTTTCTCGGGGTTGCTAGGGACGGCATTGGAATTTCGGCCCGGCTTTCTGAACGTACTTGGATGCAGTATAAATCACACCAAAGGGAAGAACGGTACCTTGTTTCGGTCCCCCGGGATAGTTTTTAGTAAATTTTGTAAGAAATTCCAAAGAAAACCAGGTTTTTTGGGTAATTTTTGAACAAAATTTAGGAAAAACTATTAGACCCTCCCGAAACGGGTATTTCTAAGCATGAGACGACTCATGACAAGCCAGGTAATGTGTTGGGGGAGAGAAACCGAGTCACTTTTTGTTGCAAAACACAACAATTCTTCACCGGATGGGCCCAAAAAATGAAGGCTATACCACACCGATTTTGGGGATTTTCCCCTGGTTTACACATCTGACGGTATTGGAATTCTGACCCGACCTTCTGTATGCACCTGGATACAACCTAAATGACAACAAAAGGAAGAACAGCACCCCGTTTGGGACCAACCAGATAGTTTTTAGTGAATTTTGTGAGAAATTCCGGGGAAAACCATGTTTTTCTGGTAATTTTTAATAAAATTATGGGAAAACTTTTAGAACCTATCGGAACGGGATTTCTAAGCATGAGACGACTCGTGATGAGCAAGGGAATATGTTGGGGGAGGGAAACCGGGTCACTTTTTGGAGCAAGACACAACATTTCTTCACCGGGGCCATTCTTGGGCCATAAATTTAAGGCTATAGCACATCGATTTTAGGGGTTTTCCTTGGGTTTGCCTGGGTCGGCATTGAAATTCTGACCTGGCCTTCTGCATGTGCCTGGATGTAGCGTAAACAATACCAATGGGAGGAACAGCACCTCATTTAGGTCCCCCGTGATAGTTTTTAGTGGATTTGTTAATAAATTCAAAGGAAAACCAGGTTTTTCGGGTAATTTTTGAATAAAATTCCCGAAAAACTATTTTACCTCTCGGAACGGGCAATTTTTGACTAGGGCCATTTTGGGCTATTGCACATCGATTTTAGGGATTTTCCTTGGATTTGCCTGGGCCGACATTGAAAGTCTGACCCAGCCACCTACAGGTGCCTGGATGCAGCCTAAATGATGCTAAAGGGAAGAACGACACCCTATTTTGGTCCCACGGGATAGTTTTTAGTGAATTTTGTAAGAAATTCCAAGGAAAACTAGGTTTTTCGGGCAATTTTTGAACAAAATTCCAGGAAAACTATTAGAATCTCCTAGGAAGGTCATTTCTAAGCATGAGACGGCTCATAATGAGCCATGGAATGTGTTGGGGGAGAGAACCGGGTCATTTTTTTTGAGCAAAACACAACATTTCTTCACTGGAGCCAAAAAGTGAATGCTATAGCACACCGATTTTAAGGATTTTCTGTGGGTTTGCCTGGGACGGCATTGGAATTTTGACCCAGCCTCCTACAGGTGCCTGGATGCAGCCTAAATGACGCTTAAAGGAAGAACGGCTCCCCATTTGGGTCCCACGAGATAGTTTTAGCGGATTTTGTAAGAAATTTCAGGGAAAATTAGGTTTTTTATGTAATTTTTGAACAAAATTCCAGAAAAACTAATAGAACCTCCCAGAACGGGTATTTCTAAGCATGAGACACCTTGTAATGAGCCAGGGAATGTGTTGGGGGAGGAACGGGGTCATTTTTTGGAGCAAAACACAACATTTCTTCACTGGGGCCATTTTAGGGCCAAAAAGTGAACGCTATAGCACACCGATTTTGGGGATTTTCAGTGGGTTTGCTTGGGACGGCATTGGAATTTTGATCCAGCCTCCTACAGGTGCCTGGATGCAGCCTAAATGACGCTAAAGGGAAGAACAGCTCCCCATTTGGGTCCAACGGGATAGTTTTTAGTAAATTTTGTATGAAGTTCCAAAAAAAACTAGGTTTCTTGCGCAATTTTTGAACAAAATTCCAGGAAAACTATTAGAACCTCCCAGACCAGGTATTTCTAAGCATGAGACAGCTCGTAATGAGCCAGGGAATGTGTTTGGGGAGAGAACCGGGTCACTTTTTTTAGCAAAACACAACATTTCTTCATCGGGGCCATTCTGGTGCCAAAAAGTGAATGCTATAGCACATCGATTTTAGGGGTTTTCCTTGGGTTTGCCAGGGACGGCATTGGAATTTTTACCCAGCCTTCTTCATGTGCCTGGATGCAGCTTAAACAATACCAATGGGAGGAACGGCACCCCGTTTGGGCAATTTTTGAAAACAATTATGGAAAAACTATTAGAACCTCCCGGAACAGGTATTTCTAAGCATGAGACGACTAGTAATGAGCCAGGGAATGTGTTGGGGGAGAGAAAATGGGTCACTTTTTGGAGCAAAACACAATATTTCTTCACCGGGGACATTCTGGGCCCATAAAGTGAAGGCTATAGCACACCGATTTTAGGGGTTTTCCTAGGTTTTGCCTAGGACCGCATTGGAATTTTGACTCGGCCTTCTATAGGTGCCTGGATGTAGCCTAAACGGTGCTAAAGGGAAGAACGGTACCTTGTTTGGGTTCCACAAGATAGTTTTTAGTGAATTTTGCTAGAAATTCCAAGTGAAACCAGGTTTTTCGAGCAATTTTAAAAAAAATTTTGGGAAAACTTTTAGAACCTCTCGGAAAGGGTATTTCTAAGCATGAGATGGCTCGTAATAAGCCAGGGAATGTGTTGGGGGTGAGAAACCAAGTGACTTTTTGGAGCAAAACACAACATTTCTTCCCCGGGCCCACTCTGGGCTAAAAAATGAAGGCTGTAGCACATCGGTTTTAGGTGTTTTCATTGGGCTTGCCAGGGACGGCATTGGAATTCTGATCAGGCCTTCGACAAGTGCCTGGATGCAGCCTAAACGACGCTAAAAGGAAGAACGGTACCCTATTTGGGTCCCACGGGATAGTTTTTATTGAATTTAAGAAATTCTAAGGAAAACCAAGTTTTTCGAGCAATTTTTGAACAAAATTCCGGGAACACTTTTAACACCTTCCGAAACGGGTATGTCTAAGCTTGAGATGGCTCGTTACGAGCCAGAGAATGTGTTGGGGAGAGAAACAGGGTAACTTTTTCGAGCAAAACACAACATTTCTTCACCAGGGCCATTCTGGTCCCAAAAAGTGAAGGCTATAGCACGAGATAGTTTTCCAAGGTTTGCCTAGGATGGTAATGGAATTTTGACCCGGCCTTCTGTACACACCTGGATACAGCCTAAACGACGTCAAAGGGAAGAATGGCACCCCATTTGGGTCCCACGAGATAGCTTTTAGTGAATTTTCTAAGAAATTCTAAGGAAAACCAGGTTTTTTTGGTAATTTTTAAAAAAATTATGGGAAAACTTTTAGCACCTCCCGGAACGGGTATTTCTAAGCATGAAACGGCTCGTGATGAGCCTAAACGACGCCAAAGGGAAGAGTGGTACCCTGTTTGGCTCTCCCATGATAGTTTTTAGTGAATTTTATAAGAAATTCCAAGGAAAACCAAATTTTTAAGGTAATTTTTGAACAACATTCAGGGAGAACTATTAGATACTCACGGAACGGGTATTTCTAAGCATGAGATGGCTCGTGACGAGCTAGGGAATGTGTTGGTGGGGAGAAATCGAGCCACTTTTTGGAGCAAAACACAACATTTCTTCCACGGGGCCATTCTGGGCAGAAAAAGTGAAGGCTCTAGCACACCGGTGTTGAGGGTTTTCCTTGAGGTTGCCGGGGACGGCAATGGAATTCTGGTCCGGCCTTCTGGATGCACCTGTGTTAATCCTAAACGACGCCAATGGGAAGAACAGTACTCCGTTTGGATTCCCTGTGTCAGTTTTTAGTGAATTTTTAAGAAATTCCAAGGAAAACGAGGTTTTTAGGTTAATTTTTTAACAACATTCAAGGAGAAATATTGAAACCTCCCGGAACGGGTATTTCTAAGCATGAGACGGCTCGTGAGGAGATAGGGAATGCGTTGACGAGGAGAAACCGGGTCACTTTTTGGAGCAAAACACAACATTTCTTCCCCGGGGCCAGTCTGGGCTAAAAATTGAAGGCTGTAGCACATCGGTTTTAGGTGTTTTCATTGGGCTTGCCAGGGACGGCATTCGAATTTTGATCAGGCCTTCGACAAGTGCCTAGATGCAGCCTAAACGATGCCAATGGGAAGAACGGTACCCCATTTGGGTCCCACGGGATAGTTTTTAGTGAATTTTGTAAGAAATTCCAAGGAAAACCAAGTTTTTCGAGCAATTTTTGAACAAAATTTCGAGAACACTTTTAACACCTCCTGGAACGGGTATTTCTAAGCTTGAGAAGGCTCGTGACAAGCCAGAGAATGTGTTGGGGGAGAGAAATAGGGTAACTTTTCTGAGCAAAGCACAACATTTCTTCACCGGGACCATTCTGAGGCCAAAAAGTGAAGGCTGTAGGACACTGATTTTTGGGGTTTTCCTGGGACGGCTTTGGAATTCTGGCCCGGCCATCTGGACTCACCTGTGTTCAGCCTAAACGACGCCAAAGGGAAGAACAGTACCCCGTTTGGCTCTCTCGTGATAGTTTTTAGTGAATTTTATAAGAAATTCCAAGGAAAACCAGATTTTTAAGGTAATTTTTTAACAACATTTAGGGATAACTATTAGATACTCATGGAACGGGTATTTCTAAGCATGAGACGGCACGTGACGAGCAAGGGAATGCATTGGGGGGGAGAATTCGGGTCACTTTTTGGAGCAAAACACAACATTTCTTCCTCGAGGCCATTCTTGGCAAAAAAAGTGAAGGCTCTAGCACACCGGTGTTGGGGGTTTTCCTTGGGGTTGCCGGGGACGGCATTGGAATTTTAGGCTAGCCTGCTGGACGCACCTGTGTTCAGCCTAAACGACGCCAAAGGGAAGAACAGTACTCCGTTTGGGTTCCCTGTGTTATTTTTTAGTGAATTTTTAAGAAATTCCAAGGAAAACTAGGCTTTTAGGTTAGTTTTTTAACAACATTCAAGGAGAAATATTGGAACCTCCCGGAACGGGAATTTCTAAGCATGAGACGGCTCGTGACGAGCTAGGGAATGCGTTGGCAGGGAGAAATCGGGTCACTTTTTGGAGCAAAACACAACATTTCTTCCTTGGGTCCTTCTCCCTTGCTTCATTCTGTGGCACATGTGGAAGGCTCGAAATGGTTCCAGGTTTGATTCTCACCCCTTTTCTGTGGATGCTGTCATTTTTTGGGTGGTGTCGGACCTTCAGCTTGCCAGTTCTGCTTTTGGCTTTAAGCCGTCTCAGTTGCGGGGAGGGATGAGATCTCGGCTTGCTGAGGGGTTATTAGTGATTGCTTCACCCAGGAGGCCTATTCGTGTTGTGTCTTGGACGTGGCCGCCTCCTGGTATTGTGAAGCTAACTGTTGATGGTTGCTCTAGGGGTAACCCTGGGATGTCCGCTACAGTGGGTGTTCTTCGGGATCACCGGGGTATGGTTTTTGCAAGATTCAGTTCTTTTGTTGGGCACCAGCCGATCTTATTTGCTGAGCTTATGCCGGTTTGTAAGGGTTTGGAGCTTGCTGTTCAGCTGAGATATTCTGTTTTGGAGGTTGAGTCTGGCTCAGCCATTGTGGTTTTTTGGATCCTTTCGGGTGGCTCTGTCCGATGGGATTATGCCGCCGAGTTTGTTTTTTGGTTTCCTTTCATTCGGTTGTGGTTTGTCATGTATTTCGTGAGGCTACGTCCGCTACAGATTTTCTGGCCAATTGGGCCTGTACTTCTCGCTCCAGTCGTCGGTTCTTACATACTCGGGATTTCCCAGTGGGCTGTCTGGGATACTTCATTTGGATGCAATGGCTGTTCTGCATATTCGACGTTATTTTGTTCTTAGTGCTTTTTTGTTTATTTCTTTTTCAGTTGCGTTGTTTTGCTTTTTCGAGGAGGCATTGGTTCATGTCCCCCTCCTTATGTATTTTATTTTTTATTCTAATTTATCTTACAGGTAGGGGTCCCGCCAAACCCCCCACCATCTTGGTTCTTTCCAAAAAAAAAAATCCTAAAACCCTAAACAATCCTAAACGCTAAACCCTAAAAAAACCCTAAACTCTAAACCTTAAACAACCCTAAACCCTAAAATAACCCTAAACCCGAAAACAACCCTAAAAAAATCCTAAACCCTAACATTTTTCCCTGAAATTTGTTTAAAAATTGCACGAAAAACCTGGTGTTCCTAAGAATTTCATACAAAATTCACCAAAAATCATCTGGGAGGACCCAAAAAGGGTACCATTCTTCCCTTTGGCATCATTTAGGCTGCATTCGGGTGCGCCCAGAAGGCCGAGTTAGAATTTTGATGCCGCTCCAGGAAACCCTAACGAAAACCCCTAACAAAGGTGTGCTATAGCCTACACTTTTTGGGCCCATAATGGCCCCGGTGAAGAAAGGTTGTGTTTTGCTCCAAAAAGTGACTCGGTTTCTCCCCGACAACACATTCCCTGGCTCGTCACGAGCCGTCTCATGCTTAGAAAACCCGTTCCGGAAGGTTTTAATAGTTTTCCCTGAATTTTGTTCGAAAATTGCCCGAAAAACTTGGTTTTCCTTGGAATTTTTTACAAAATTCACTAAAAACTATCCCGAGGGACCCAAACGAGGTACCGTTCTTCCCTTTGGCATTGTTTAGGCTGCATCTAAGTGCGACCAGAAGGCTGGGTTAGAATTCTATTGCCGTCCCGGGCAACCCCAACGAAAACCCCTAACACAGGTGTGCTATAGCCTTCACTTTTTGGGCCCACAATAGCCCTGGGGAAGAATTGTTGTGTTTTGCTCCAAAAAGTGACCTAGTTTCTCCCCGTCAACACATTACCCAGCTCGTCACGAGTCGTCTCATGCATAGAAATACCCGTTCCCAGAGGTTCTAATAGTGTTCCCTAAATTTTGTTCAAAAATTGCCCGAAAACATGGTTTTCCTTGGAATTTCTTACAAAATTCACTAAAAACCATCCCGAGGAACCCAAACGGGGTACCGTTCTTCCCTTTGGCATTGTTTAGGCTACATCCAGGTACGACCAGAAGGATGGGTCAGAATTCTAATGCCGTCCCGGGCAACTCCATCGAAACCCCTAACACAGGTGTGCTATAGCCTTCACTTTTTAGGCCCATAATGGCCGCGGGGAAGAAATGTTGTGTTTTGCTCGAAAAAGTGACCTAGTTTCTCCCCGCCAACACATTCCCCAGCTCGTCACGAGTCGTCTCATGCTTAGAAATACTCGTTCCCAGAGATTCTAATAGTTTTCCCTGAATTTTGTTCCAAAATTGCCTGAAAAACATGTTTTCCCTGGAGTTTCTTACAAAATTCACTAACATCCATCTCGAGGGACCCAAACTGGGTACCGTTTTTCCCTTTGGCATTGTTTAGGCTGCATCCAGGTGCGACCAAAAGGCCGGGTCTAAATTTTAATGCCATGCTGGGCAACTCCAACGAAAACCCCTAACACAGGTGTGCTATAGCCTTTACTTTTCGGGCCCACAATGGCCTCGGGGAAGAAATGTTGTGTTTTACTCCAAAACGTGGCCTAGTTTCTCCCCACCAACACATTCCCCAGCTTGTCACGAGTCATCTCATGCTTAGAAATACCCGTTCCGAGAGGTTCTAATAGTTTTTCTTGAATTTTGTTCAAAAATTGCCCGAAAAACCTGGTTTTCCTTGGAATTTCTTACAAAATTCACTAAAAGCCATCCTGTGGGACCCAAATAGGGTACCATTCTTCCCTTTGGCATCGTTTATGCTGCATCAAAGTGCATCTAGAAGGCCGGGTCAAAATTCCAATGCCGTCCCGGGCAACCACAACGAAGACCCCTAACACTAGTGTGCTATAACATTCGCTTTTTGGGCCTAGAATGGCCCCGAGGAAGAAATGTTGTGATTTTCACAAAAAAGTGACCCGTCTTCTCCCCGCTGACACATTCCCCAGCTTGTCACGGCCGTCTCATGCTTAGAAATACCAGTTCCAGGAGGTTTTTCGGGTAATTTTTGAGCAAAATTGACGGAAAACTATTAGAACCTCCCAAAACGGGTATTTCTAAGCATGAGACGGCTTATGACGAGTCGGGGAATGTGTTGGTGGGGAGAAAAATACAACATTTCTTCCTCAGGTCCATTCTGGGCCCAAAAATGGAAGGCTATAGCACACCGGTGTTCGTGATTTTCCTTAGGGTTGCCTGGGACGGCATTGGAATTCTGACCCGGCCTTCTGGATGCACTTGGATGCAGCCTAAACGATGTAAAAGGGATGAAAGGTACCCCGTTTGGGTCAACCAGGATAGTTTTTAATGAATTTTATAAGAAATTCCAAGGGAAACCAAGTTTTTGGGGTAGGTTTTGAACAAAATTCAGGGAAAACTGTTAGAACCTCCCGGAACGGGTATTTCTAAGCGTGGGATGGCTCTTAATGAACCTAGGAATGTATTGGCGGGGATAAATCGGGTCACTTTTTGGCATAAAACACAACATTACTTCCCCGGTGCCATTATAGTCCTAGAAAATGAAGGCTATAGCACACTGGTGTTGGGGTTTTCCTTGGCGCTACTCGGGATGGCATTGGAATTCTAACTCGGCATTTTGGACGCTCTTGGATGCAGCCTAAACGACGCCAAAAGGAAGAATGGTACCCCGTTTGGGTCCTCTGGGATAGTTTTTTGCGAATTTTGTAAGAAATTCTGAGGAAAACTAGGTTTTTCGGGCAATTTTTGGTAAAAATTCAAGGAAAACTATTCTAACCCCCCGGAACGGGTAATTCTAAGCTTGAGACGGCTCGTGACGAGCCGGGAAACGTGTTGGCGGGGAGAAACCGAGTCACTTTTTAGACCAAAACTTAACATTTCTTCCTCGGGACCATTTTGGGCCTAAAAAGTGAAGACTGTAGCACACTGATGTTAGGGGTTTTCTTGGGGGTTGCCCGGGACGGCATTGGAATTCTATCCCGATATTCTAGATGCGCCTAGATGCAGCAAAAAAGATGCCAGAGGGAAGAACGGCACCCAGTTTGGTCCCCCGAGATAGTTTTTAGTGAATTTTGTAAGAAATTCTAAGGAAAATCAGGTTTTTCAGCTAATTTTTTAACAAAATTCAGGGAAAACTATTAGAACCTTCCAGAACGGGTATTTCTAAGATTTATACAGTTCGTGACGAGCCAGGGAATGTGTTGACGGGGAGAAACCAGGTCGCTTTTGGGAGCAAAACACAACATTTCTTCCCCGAGGCCATTCTAGGCCCAAAAAGTGAAGGCTATGGCACACCGGTGTTAGGGGTTTTCCTAGCGGTTGCTCGGGACGGTATTGGAATTCTGACCTAGCCTTCTGAACGCAACTAGATGCTGCCTAAACGATGCCAACAGGAAGAACAGCACCCGTTTGGGTCCCGCAGGATGGTTTTAGTGAATTTTATAAGAAATTCCAAGAACAACCAAGTTTTTCGGGCAATTTTTGAACAAAATTCAGGAAAAACTATTAGATCCTCCAGTAACGGGTATTTCTAAGCATGATCCGACTCGTGACGAGCTGGAGCACGTGTTTGCGGGGTGAAACCGGGTCACTTTTTGGAGCAAAACACAACATTTCTTCCCCGGGGCCGTTCATAGCCCAAAAAGTGAAGGCTATAGCACACCGGTGTTGGGAGTTTTCATTGGGGTTGCCTGGGACGGCATTGGAATTCTGACCCGGCCTACTGGACACACCTGGATGCAGCCTAAAAGACGCCAAAGGGGAGAACGGTACCTATTTGGGTCCCTGGGATAGTGCTTAGTGAATTTTGTAAGAAATTCAGAGGAAAAGCAGGTTTTTGGGGTAATTTTTGAAATATTGGAAACCCCAACACCGGTGTGCTATAAAAGTGGTCCCAGGGAAGAAATGTTGAGTTTTGCTCCAAAAAGTGACCCGATTTTTCGCCACCAGCACATTCCCCGCTCGTCACAAACCGTCTCATGCTTAGAAATACCGGTTCCTGGAGGTTCTAATAGTTTTCCTTGAATTTTTCTCAAAAATTGCACGAAAAACCTGGTTTTCCTTAAAATTTCTTATAAAATTCACTAAAAACTACATTGAGGGACCCAAACGGGGTACCGTCTTCCCTTTGGCATCGTTTCGGCGGCATCCAGGTGCGTTCAGAAGGCTGGGTCAGAATTACGATGCCGTCCCGGGCAACCCGAAGGAAAACCCCCAACACCGGTGTGCGATAGCCTTCACTTTTTGGGCCCAAAATGGTCCCAAGGAAGAAATGCTGTGTTTTGCGCCAAAAAGTGACCCAGTTTCTACCTGCCAACACATTCCCCAGCTCGTCACGAGCCGTCCTATGCGTAGAAATACCCGTTCCGGGGGCTTTTAATAGTTTCCTTGAATTTTTCTCAAAAATTGCACCAAAAGCCTGGTTTTCCTCGGAATTTCTCACAAAATTCACTAAAAACTATCCCGGGGGACCCAAACGGGGTACTGCTCTTCCCTTTGGAGTTGTTTAGGCTGCATCCGGGTGCATCCGAAAGGCCGGGATTGAATTTCAATGCTGTCCTGGGTAAGCCCAAGGAAAACCCCCAGCATCGGTGTGCTATAACTTTCACTTTTTGGGCCTAGAATGGTCCCAGGGAATAAATGTTGTGTTTTGCTCTAAAAAGTGACCTGGTTTCTCCCCACCAACACATTCCCGGCCCGTCACGAGCTGTCTCATGCTTAGAAATACCCGTTCTGGGAGTTTCTAATAGTTTTCCCTGAATTTTTCCCAAAAATTGCCGGAAAAGCTAGTTTTCCTTGGAATTTCCTACAAAATTCCCTAAAAACTATCCCGGGGGAACCGAACAGGGTATTATTCTTCCCTTTGAAGTTGTTTATGCTGCATCCGGGTTCTTATAGAAGGTCGGGTCAGAATTACAATGCCGTCCTGAGCAACCTTAAGGAAAACCCCTAATACCGGTGTGCTATAGCCTTCTCTTTTTGGGCCTAGAATGGTCCCAGGGAAGAAATATTGTGTTTTGCTCCAAAAAGTGACCTAGTTTCTACCTGCCAACACATTCCTCGGCTCGTCACAAGCTGTCCCATGCTTAGAAATACCCGTTCCGGGAGGTTCTAACAGTTTCTATTAATTTTTCTCAAAAATTGCACGAAAACCTGGTTTTCCTTGGAATTTCTTACAAAATTCACAAAATGCTATCCCGTGGGTCCCAAACGGGGTACCGTTCTTTCCTTTGGTGTCGTTTAGGCTGCATCCAAGTGCGTCCAGAAGGCAGGGTCAGAATTACAATGCCGTCCCGGGCAACCCTAGGGAAAACCCCTAACACCGGTGTGCTATAGCCTTCACTTTTTGGGCCCAGAATGGTCCCGGGGAAGAAATGTTGTGTTTTGCTCCAAAAAGTGACCTGGTTTCTCTCCGACAACACATTCCCGGCCCGTCACGAGCTGTCTCATGCCTAGAAATTCCCGTTCTGGGAGGTTCTAATAGTTTTTCCTGAATTTTTCTCAAAAATTGCCCAGAAAAGCTAGTTTTCCTTGGAATTGCTTACAAAATTTGCTAAAAACTATCCCGGAGGACCCAAACGGGGTACTGTTCTTCCCTTTGGAGTTATTTAGGCTGCATCCGGGTGCGTCCAAAAGGCCAAAACTAAATTTCAATGCCGTCCTGGGTAAACCCAAGGAAAACCCCCAGCGCCGGTGTGCTATAGCTTTCACTTTTTGGGCCCAGAATGGTCCTACGGAATAAATGTTGTGTTTTGCTCTAAAAAGTGACCCGGTTTCTCCCCGCCAACACATTGCCGGCCCGTCAGGAGCTGTCTCAGGCTTAGAAATACTCGTTTTGGTAGGTTCTAATAGTTTTCGCTAAATTTTTCTCAAAAATTGCCCGAAAAAGCTAGTTTTCCTTGGAATTTCCTACAAAATTCACTAAAAACTATCCCGGGGGAACCAAACAGGGTACTGTTCTTCCCTTTGGAGTCGTTTAGGCTGCATCCGGGTGCGTTCAGAAGGTCGGGTCAGAATTACAATGCCGTCTCGAGCAACCCTAAGGAAAACCCCACACCAGTGTTCTATAGCCTTCACTTTGTGGGCCCAGAATGGTCCCAGGAAAGAAATGTTGAGTTTTGCTCTAAAAAGTGACCCGGTTTCTCCTCGACAACACATTCCCGGCCCATCACGAGCTATCTCATGCCTAGAAATACCCTTTCTAGGAGGTTCTAATAGTTTTCCCTGAATTTTTCTAAAAAATTGCACGGAAAACCTGGTTTTCCTTAAAATTTCTTATAAAATTGACTAAAAACTATCCCGAGGGACCCAAACGGGGTACCGTCTTCCCTTTACCATCATTTTGGCGGCATCCAGGTGCGTTCAGAAGGCTGGGTCAGAATTACAATGCCATCCCGGGAAACCCGAAGGAAAATCCCGAACACCGGTGTGCCATAGCCTTCACTTTTTGGGCCCAAAATCGTCTTAGGGAAGCACTATTGTGTTTTGCTCCCAAAAGTGACCTGGTTTCTCCCCGACAACAAATTCCCGGCTCGTCACGAGCTGTCTCATGCTTAGAAATACCCATTCTGGGAGGTTCTAATAGTTTTCCCTGAATTTTTCTCAAAAATTGCCCGGAAAAGCTAGTTTTCCTTGGAATTTCCTACAAAATTCACTAAAAACAATCCAGGGGGACCCAAACAGGGTACTGTTCTTCGCGTTGGAGTTGTTTGGGCTGCATCCGAGTGCGTCTAGAAGGTTGGGTCAGAATTACGATGCCGTCCTGAGCAACCCTAAGGAAAACCCCAACACCGGTCTACTATAGCCTTCACTTTTTGGGCCCATAATGGTCCCGGGGAAGAAATATTGTGTTTTGCTCCAAAAAATGAGCCGGTTTCTCCCCGACAACACATTCACGGCTCGTCACGAGCTGTGTCATGCTTGGAAATACCCGTTCTGGGAGGTTTTAATAGTTTTCCCTGAATTTTTCTTAAAAATTGCCCGGAAAAGCTAGTTTTCGTTAGAATTGCTTACAAAATTTGCTAAAAACTATCTCGGGGGACCCAAACGGGGTACTGTTCTTCCCTTTAGAGTCATTTAGGCTGCATTCGGGTGTGTCCAGAAGGCCGGGTCAGAATTTCAATGCCGTCCCTGGCAAACCCAAGGAAAACCCCCACCATCGTTGTGCTATAGCTTTCACTTTTTGGGCCCAAAATGGTCACAGGGAATAAATGTTGTGTTTTGCTTTAAAAAGTGATCCGATTTCTCCCCGCCAAGACATTCCCGGCCCGTGATGAGCTGTCTCATGCTTAGAAATACCCGTTTTGGGTGGGTCTAATAGTTTTTCCTGAATTTTTCTCAAAAATTGTCCGGAATAGCTAGTTTTCCTTGGAATTTTGTACAAAATTCACTAAAAACTATCCAGGGGGACCAAAACAGGGTACTGCTCTTCCCTTTAGTGTCGTTTAGGCTGCATCCGGGTGCGTACAGAAGATCGGGTCAGAATTACAATGTCGTCTCGAGCAACCCTAAGGAAAACCCCAACACCGGTGTGCTATAGCCTTCACTTTTTGGGCCCAGAATGGTCCCAGAGAAGAAATGGTGTGTTTTACTCCAAAAATTGACCCAGTTTCTCCCCGAAAACACATTCCCGGCTGTTGTGCAAATTTTAATGAACTCGCAAGCGCACGAATCTATTGTAGTATAGATTAATGGTGACGAGTGTCGATCCCACGAGGAGGTGGATTTTAATTGTCTGTAGGGTTAATTTTCTAATTGGGTAACTTGGATTTGTTGTGGAGATGATTTGAAATATTATAAAATTTAAATTAAAATGGTGGAATTAAATTAGAGATTAAACTATGTGAATAAAGTGCTTGAGTATCTAGATCTGCATCAACATGCACCATGGGCTTAATATTCCTTATTATTGCCAATTAAATCATGAGGGGGGTTTCCACTCCTCATGAGCCACACTCTAATAAATATGGTATCAAGCACTTATCGTGCCAGACAATAATAATCTTGCACTAGGGAGACGGTAGCATCGGTACAAAATCTAGACAAGATTATTACTATCTGTCGACGAAAAGTCAAAACAGCCACATAAATTAGAGGGGCGAAGAAAGTAAATTTACCAAATTAGCCCATGGAACATGTTGAGACTTCACCTTCAACCCAAGCTTGAAAGAAAATTAGCTACTCATTATTTGAACTAGGGGTAAAATGGGTATTATATTAAAATACGTAGAAATACAAGAAGGAGAGAGAATTTTACAAAACTAAGCTAAAAAATGGATTCAGGGGTGTCAAATTAGGCGGGGGAGCCCTCCTTTTATAGATACAATGAGTAAATCATGGCCATTGGATGAAATCAATTCGGACACTCAGGATTGCACCACGTGGCAAGCTCTGATTGCTTTGAACACATCATCAGTGACTGTGATTCAGTGTGTCACATGTAACTTAAGACAATTTTCGCATCCAATGACTTGCTGCCACGTCATCGGTCAACGGTAAAGTCAACCAATCCTGATCAAGTGCATTGCTTCTATCGTAAGCTCATTTTTTCCGTCCAATGATACACTGCCACGTCATCGGTCAGCGCCACATCATCAGTCAATGCCACATAAGCAGTCAATGCCACATCATTCGTCCAATCAAGTGCTGCCATATCACCGGTCAATGCCACGTCATCGGTCAATGCCACGTCATCGTACGTATGTGTGAATAGTGCCGTACATGAACAGTGACGTATATGTGAAGAGTACCATATACGTGAACAGTACCGTATACATGAACAGTGCCATTTTTCTTTTTATGCTCCTCCTAAGGTTTTCGACTGTCCTGAGTTCAAAAATATTGTTCGTTTTACTGTCCGATGTCTCGTTAATTGTGAAATAGCCAGAATTTCCCTGAAATACATAAAATACTTAAATTATAATAACATACAAACAATTAAAGTGCAAGGGACTTAAATACATAAAAGTAGGGATGTTAGTGAGACTTGAAGTGTAACACGATGATTTTATCCTATATAAATACACACTTTCTAGCACTCAACACCGGCCCGTCACGAGCTGTCTCATGCTTAAAAATACCCGTTCTAATAGGTTCTAATAGTTTTCCCTGAATTTTTCTCAAAAAGTTCTTGGAAAAGCTAGTTTTCATTGCAATTTCTTACAAAATTTACTAAAACTTATCCCGGGGGACCCAAACGAGGGACTGTTCTTCCCTTTGGAGTCGTTTAGGCTGCATCCGGGTGCGTCCAGAAGGTCAGGTTAGAATTCCAATGCTGTCCTAGGCAAACCCAAGGGAAACTCCCAACACCGGTGTGCTAAAGCTTTCACTTTTTGGGCCTAGAATAGCTCTGGGGAAGAACTGTTGTGTTTTGCTCCAAAAGTGACCCGGTTTATCCCCACCAACACATTTCCCAGCTCGTCACGATTCGTCTCATGCTTAGAAATACACATTCCGAGAGGTTCTAAGAGTTTTCTCTGAATTATTTTCAACAATTACCTTAAAAACCTAGTTTTCCTTGGAATTTCTTTTAAAATTCACTAAAAACTACCTCTGGGAACCCAAATGGGGTACTGTTCTTCCCTTTAGCGTCGTTTAGGATGCGTCCAGGTGCATCCAAAATGCCGAGTAAGAATTCCAATGCCGTCCTGGCAACCCCAAAGAAAACCACCAACACCGGTGGGCTATAGCCTTCACTTTTTTGGCCCAAAATGGCCCTTCGGAGGAAATGTTGCGTTTTGCTTGAAAAAGTGACCCTGTTCCTCCCTGCCAACACATTTCCCGGCTCGCCACGAGTCGTGTAATGCTTAGAAACAGCAGTTCCAGGAGGGTCTAATAGTTTTTCCTAAATTTTTTTCAAAAAATGCCTGAAAAACCTTGTTTTCCTTGGAATTTCTTACAAAATTCACATAAAACTATCCCGAGGGACCCAAACAGGGTACCGTTCTTCCCTTTGGCGTTGTTTAGACTGTATCCAAATACTTCCAGAAGGCTTGGTCAGAATTCCAATGCCGTCCCGGGCACCCCCAAGGAAAACTCCTAACACCGGTGTGCTGCAACCTTCACATTTTGGGCCAAAAATAACCCCGGGGAAGAAATGTTGTGCTTTGCTCCAGAAAGGGCCCCGATTTCTCGCCGTAACACATTCCCTGGCTTGCCACGAGCTGTCCCATGCTTAGAAATACCCGTTTCGGGAGGTTTTAATAGTTTTCCTTGATTTTTTCTCAAAATTTATCTGAAAAACCTGGTTTTCCTTGGAATTTCTTACAAAATTCACTAAAAACTATCTCGAGGAACCCAAACGAGGTACCGTTCAACCCTTTGGAGTCGTTGAGGCTACATCCAGGTGCGTCCAGAAGGCCGGATCAAAATTACAATGCCGTCCTAGGCAACCCTAAGGAAAACCCCAACACCGGCGTGTTATGGCTTTCACTTTTTGGGCCCAGAATGGACCCAGGGAAGAAATGTTGTGTTTTGATGTAAAAAGTGACTCGGTTTCTCCCTGTCAACACATTTCCCAACTCGTCACGAGCCGTCTCATGCTTAGAAATACTTGTTCCGAGAGGTTCTAATACTTTTCCTTGAATTTTTTTCAAAAATTGCTCGAAAAACTTTGTATTCGTTGGAATTTCTTACAAAATTCACTAAAAACTATCCCGATGGACCTAAACGGGGTACCGTTATTCCCTTTAGCGTCATTTAGGCTATATCCAGGTGTGTCCCGAAGGCCAGGTCAGAATTCCAAAGCCGTCCCAGGCAACACCAAGGAAAACCCGGAACACCGGTGTGCTATAGCCTTTACTTTTTGGGACCAGAATAGGCATGGGGTAGAAAGATTGTGTTTTGATCCAAAAAGTGACTAGTTTCTCCCCACCAACACATTCCCCGGCTTGTTACGAGCAGTCTCATGCTTACAAATACCCGTTCCGGGAGGTTCTAATAGTTTTCACCGAAATTTTTTCAAAAATTGCCCGAAAAACCTAGTTTTCCTTGCAATTTCTTACAAAATTCACTAAAAACTATCCCGGGGGACCCAAACGGGGTACCGTTCTTGCCTTTGGTGTCGTTTAGGCGGCATCTAGGTGCGTCCAGAAGGTCGGGTAAGAATCCCAATGCCGTCCCGAGCAACCCCAAGGAAAACCCATAACACCAGTGTTCTATAGACTTCACTTTTTAGGCCCAGAATGGCTCTGGGGAAGAAATATTGTATTTTGCTCCAAAAAATGACCCGGTTTCTCCCCGTCAAAACATTCTCCGGCTCTTCACGAGCCGCCTAAAGCTTATAAATACCCTTTCCGGGAGGTTCTAATACTTTTCCGTATATTTGTTTCAAAAATTGCCCAAAAAACCTGGTTCTCCTTGGAATTTCTTACAAAATTCACTAAAAACTATCCCGGCGGACCCAAACGGGGTACCATTCTTCCATTTGACGTCGTTTAGGATGCATACAGGAGGGTCTAGAAGGCCGGGTCAGAATTCCAATGTCGTCCCAGGCAACCCAAGGAAAACCCCTTATACTAGTGTGCTATCGCCTTCACTTTTTTTGCCCTGAATGGCCTCGGGGAAGAAATGTTATGTTTTGCTCCAAAAAGTGACCCGGTTTCTCCCCACCAACATATTCCCCGGCTCGTCACAAGTCGTCTCATGCTTAGAAATACCCGTTCCGGGAGTTCAAATAGTTTTCCCTGAATTTTTTTAAAAAATTGCCCAAAAACCTCGTTTTCCTTGGAATTTTTTAAAAATTCACTAAAAACTATCCTGGGGGACCCAAACGGGGTATCATTCTTCCCTTTGACGTCGTTTAGGCTGCATACAAGAGGGTCCACAAGGCCGGGTCAAAATTCCAATTTCGTCCCAAGCAACCGCAAGGAAAATGCCGAACACCGGTGTGCTATAGCCTTCACTTTTGGGCCAAGAATGGCCCCGGGAAAGAAATGCTGTGTTTTGCTCTAAAAAGTGAATCAGTTCTACCCGCCAACACATTCCCAGCCTCGTCAAGAGCCGTCTCATGCTTAGAAATACACGTTCCAGGAGGTTCTAACAGTTTTCCCTAAATCGTTTTCAATAATTGCACGAAAAACCTAGTTTTCCTTCGAATTTCTTACAAAATTCACTAAGTACTATCCCGGGGGACCCAAACGGGGTACTGTTCTTCCATTTGGCGTCGTTTAGGTTGTATCCAGGTACGTCTGGAAGGCCGGGTCAGAATTCCAATGCCGTCTCGGGCAACCCCAAGGAAAACCCCAAACACATGTGTGCTAAAGCCTTCACTTTTTCGGCCCGGAATGGCGCCGCGAAAGAAATATTGTGTTTTGCTCCAAAAAGTGACCCGATTTCTCCCCGCCAACACATTCCCCGGCTAGTCACAAACCGTCTCATGCTTAGAAATTCCCGTTACTGGAGGTTTTAATAGTTTTCCCTGAATTTTTTTTCGAAAATTGCCTGAGAAACCAAGTTTTCCTTGGAATTTGTTACAAAATTCCCTAAAAACTATCCCGGAGGACCCAAACGGGGTACCGTTCTTCCCTTTGGCGTCATTTAAGCGACATCCAAATGCGTCTAGAAGGCCTGTCAGAATTCCAATGCCGTCCCAGGTAACCCCAAGGAAAACCCCCAACACCAGTGTGCTATAACCTTCACTTTTGGGGCCGAGAATGGCCCCAGGGAGAAAATATTGTGTTTTGCCCCAAAAAGAGACCCGATTTCACCCCGCTAACACATTCGTTGGCTCGTCACGAGCCGTCTCATGCTTAGAAATACCCGTTCCGAGAGGTTCTAATAGTTTTCCCTGAATTTTTTTCCGAGAGGTTCTATCTCTGGGGACCCAAACGGGGCACCATTCTTCTCTTTGGCGTCGTTTAGGCTGCATCTAGGTGCACCCAGAAGGCCGGGTCAGAATTCCAATGCCGTCCCAAGCAATCCCAAGGAAAACCCTGACACCGGTTTGCTATAGCCTTTACTTTTTACGGCTAGAATGGCCCTGGAGAAGAAATGTTGTGTTTTGCTCCAAGAAGTGACCCGGTTTCTCCCCTCCAAAACATTTCCCGACTCGTCACAAGCAGTCTCATTCTTAGAAATATCCGTTCTGAGAGGTTCTAATAGTTTTCCTGAATTTTGTTCAAAATGTACCCGAAAAACCTGGTTTTCCTTGGAATTTCTTACTAAATTGACCAAAAACTATCCCGAGGGAACCAAACGAGGTTCCGTTCTTTCCTTTGGTGTCATTTAGGCTGCATCCAAGTGTGTTCCGAAGGCCGAGTCAGAATTCCAATGCTGTCTCGGGCAACCACAAGGAAAACCCCGAACACCGGTGTGCTATAGCCTTCACTTTTTCCGACCAGAATAGACCTGGGGAAGAAATGTTATGTTTTGCTCCAAAAAGTGACCTAGTTTCTCCCCGCCAACACATTCCTCGGCTTGTTACGAGAGGTCTCATGCTTAGAAATACCCGTTCCGGGAGGTTCTAATAGTTTTCCCTAAATTTTTTTCAAAAATTTCTTGAAAAACCTGGTTTCCTTTAGAATTTCTTATAAAATTTATAAAAAGCTATCCTGGGGTCCCAAACAGGGTACCGTTCTATCCTATGGTGTCTTTTAGGCAGCATCCCGGTGCGCCCAGAAGGCCGCGTAAGAATTTCAATGCCGTCCCAGGCAACCCCAAGGAAAACCCCCTTGACACCGGTGTGCTACAGCCCTTACTTTTTGGGCCCAGAATGGCCCCGTGGAAGAAATGTTGTGTTTTGCTCCGAAAAGTGACCTGGTTTCTCCCCGCCAACACATTTCCCTGCTTTTCACGAGGAGTCTCATGCTTAGAAATACCCATTCCGGGAGGTTCTAGTGGTTTTCCCTGAAATTTGTTTAAAAATTTATCGAAAAACATGGTTTTCGTGGGAATTTCTTACAAAATTCACTAAAAACTATCCCGGGGAACTTAAACAGGGTACTGTTCTTCCCTTTGGAGTCGTTTAGGCTGTATCTAGGTGCGTCCAGAAAGTCGGGTCAGAATTTCAATACCGTCCCGGGCAACCCCAATGGCAGCCTCGAATACCAGTGTGCTATAGCAGTCACGTTTTAGGTCAAGTATAGCCCCGAGGATGAAATGTTTTATTTTGCTCATAAAAGTGACCCAGTTTCTCCCCGCTAACACATTTCCCAGCTCGTCATGAGCTGTCCCACGCCTAGAAATACCCGTTCCAAGAGGTTTTAATGGTTTTTCCTGAATTTTGTTAAACAATTCCCTGAAAAACCTAGTTTTCCTTCGAATTTCTTACAAAATTCACTAAAATCTATCCCAGCAAACCCAAACGGGGTATCGTTCTTCCCGTTGGTATAGTTTAGGCTGCATCCAGGTGCGTCAAGAAGGCCGGGTAAGAATTCCAATGCCGTCCAGGGCAACCCCAAGGAAAACTCCCTACACCAGTGTGCTATAGCCTTCACTTTTTGGGCCTAGAATGGCCCTAGGGAAGAAATGTTGTGTTTTGCTCCAAAAAGGATCTGGTTTCTCCTGGCCAACACATTCCCCGGCTCGTCACGAGGCATCTTATGCTTAGAAATACCCCTTCTGGGTGGTTCTAATAGTTTTCCCTAAATTTTATTCAAAAAATCCCTGAAAAATGTAGTTTTCCTTGAAATTTCTTACAAAATTCACTAAAAACTATCTTGGGCACCCAAACGGGGTACCGTTCTTCCCTTTGGCATCGTTTAGGCTGCATCCAGGTGCGTCAAGAAGGCTGGGTCAAATTTCAATGCCGTCCAAGGCAACCCCAAGGAAACCCCCTACACTGGTGTGCTATAGCCTTCACCTTTTAGGCCTAAAATGGCCCCGTAGAAGAAATGTTGTGTTTCGCTCCAAAACGTGATCTGGCTTCTCACCACCAACACATTCATGCTTAGAAATACCCGTTCCGGGAGGTTCCAATAGTTTTCCCTGAATTTCTGTTCAAAAATTCAACGAAAAACCTGGTTTTCCTTGGAATTTCTTACCAAATTCACTGAAAACTATCCCGGGGGACCCAAAAGGAATGCCGTTCTTCCCTTTAGCGTCGTTTAGGCTGCATCCAGGTGCGTCTAGAAAGCCTGGTCAGAATTCCAATGCCGTCCGAGCAACCCCAAGGAAATCCCCCAACACTGGTGTGCTATAGCCTTCACTTTTTGGGCCCACAGTGGCCCCAGGGAAGAAATGTTGTGCTTTGCTCCAATAAGTTATTGGTTTAAAAATGTTTTGCAGCTGAAATATTAGGATCGCATTTCTAATACAACATATAGAATTATTATAATCTAGAAATTGTACCTTTGCTTTTTCGTAAAAGTAATCTGGGTTGCCAAGTCACGAACTGTCACCACCAATTCTATTAGATCACGATCCGTCACCAATGATCTTCCAGGTTATGACTCATGTTTGATGTGCACTTGACGTGTTGGTTCCTTTTTAACTACTGGGAAGCAACTAGCAAGAGAAAATTTTTCTCTTAAAGTTAGAGAGAAAAATTTCTCCTCTATTCAGTATATTGTGGCTCCTCTGTTCTTTTGTAAAAAAACAAGCCTTTTTATATCCTATTAGTGGAAACCCCAGGCTCCTCTTTTTTAATCCTATTAAATCAAATAAATTTGATTTAAATTAAAAATAAACGTTACTTGTTCTTGTGTTATAGGGGCCCACCTTGTAAAATAACATAAGGCCCCTTTACACGCAAGTATATTAAATAGTCTCCCACCAAATAATATATTTAGGCTATTAATCCAAATAGCTAGTTATCTTGCTTATTAATCCAGTAGTGGTGCAGTCAATTAAATGAGTTAACCCGGGGATCATATGGGTACATACAATAGTGGTTACAATAATTAAGACTGTAATGAAACTAGCTCAATTAGTTAATTTCAAATCTACTACACTAAAAGATTGGAACTGACCTCCATAATTGTCTGCTATCTAAGATAGTGTTCTCGAATGATAATTCGACCCTTCCACATTGATTTCTTTACTGAACAATCCTTTGTACCACATCGCTAATTAAATTGATATCTCAACTGTCCAATCAATTTAATTACATCTTGTTTCTTGACACTTACTGGCTTTCTCTAATGATCATTTTCAACATACTAATTATGTTGACACACTCTGGCCAGAGAATTCTATGATCAAGTATCGAAAACCTGTCAAGAGATGTATTGTACAAATTCTATATTGTTAATATATAATCTCACTGTTCATAATTGCTTCCACTAAGATACCTGGTAATCTTGACTACAAATGTATGTCGTGCCCATTGGTAACTCAAATGAAATGACAATCATAACCATGAAACTATAATTAACTCAAGATTGAGATTGCAATAAAATCAATGCCTATGAGATTTAATAAGTCTGACAGTCATTTCAAGGTTAATTAAATCTCATATGTGATCCAGTTCAATGTAGTCAAACAACATCAGAAAATTCATACATGATCAAGACAAATCATTCAATGAATTTACTACAGTCTAAACATAAATAGAGCACCCAACCCTATTTATCAACTGCGAACTCAATTTATTTAATCATAAGATAACTTGTATTTATGTCTTCTGTGAATCCATATGATGATCATATAAATACATATAACATGATTAAATGGACATTTTTCAAAATATTTATGCAATTAAAATATCTAAATAAATACCTCAAATATTTTATTAATCAGAAAATCAATATGCTTTAAAGACCACATAATCCTAACATAAGTGACCTGGTTTCTCCCCGCCAATACATTCCACGACTCGTCACGAGCCGTCTCATGCTTAGTAATACCCCTTTCGGGAGGTTCTAATAGTTTTCCCTGAATTTTGTTCAAAAATTGACTGAAAAACCTGGTTTTTCGTGGAATTTCTTACAAAATTCACTAAAAACAATCTCGGGGGACCCAAACGGGGTACCGTTCATCCCTTTGGCATCATTTCAGCTGCATCCAGGTGTATCCAGAAGGCCGGGTCAGAATTCCAATACCTTTCTGGGCAACCCCAAAGAAAACCCCTAACACCGGTGTGCTCTAAACGTGACTCGATTTCTCCCCGCCAACACACACACACAATATTTCTTCCCCTGGGACGGCATTGGAATTCTGACCCGGCCTTTTAGACGCACTTGGATGCAGCCTAAACGAAGCCAAAGGGAAGAACGGTACCCCGTTTGGGCCCCCAGGGATAATTTTTTATTGAATTTTGTGAGAAATTCCTGGGGAAACAAGGATTTTCTGGCAATTTTTGAAAAAAATTCAGGGAAAACTATTAGAACCTCCCGGAACGGGTATTCTAAGCATGAGACGGCTCGTGACGAGCCGGGCAATATGTTGGCGAGGAAAAATCGATCACTTTTTGGGCCCAGAAATGGGCCCGGGGTAGAAATATTGTGTTTTGCTCCAAAAAGTAAAGGCCATAGCACTCCGGTGTTGGAGGTTTTCCTTGGAGTTGCCCGAGACGGCATTGGAATTCTGAATTATAATATAATATAATGCAGTATTATATTATATTATATTACATTTATAATATAATATGATCATCTATATTATATATGATCAGGGATGATTCAATTGCTATTTTGTATTCTTGAACTTAAAAAAATTCACCATGAAATGTAAATATTATAATAAGAAGTGTCAAACAACAGATATATCAATGTAGATTGGTACATATATATAGATACATTGACTTTCATTACAGATATGAGTTCGGATCACAGCCTCTTGTTCAAAATAGATAGAATTTATGTACCTATATATCATGTTTACACATGCATAAGAGCTCTTCGTTTATGTTCGGGGAAAGCTGCCTCTTAGCCTTATACACTATTCTACTAAATGGATATCCGTCATCGCTAAGTCTTGAAAAAACCTAGACGAGATTTGACCTTGATTCGATCGGATTTGCAAAATCTTATTTTTTTCATGATAAAGAAATAACGAAGCCATTGCCATTGCCGGAAATACTAGGCCCACTAAAGGCACAAAAATAGAGGGAAAGTTGTTGATGAGAGTTAGTTCGGAAATACAAAAAGTAAACTAAAATGGATTTTGTTTTGGTTATTTCCCCAATTCCAATAAAATGCAACTGGAGCTAGTATGTATGAGTTGGCGATGAGAATTCCGCCTTCTGAACGCACCTGGATGCAGCCTTAATGACGCCAAATGGAAGAACGGTACCTCGTTTGGGTCCCCCGGGAGAGTTTTTAGTGAATTTTGTAAGAAATTCCAAGGAAAACTAGGTTTTTAGGGCAATTTTTGATAACAATTCACGGAAAACTATTAGAACCTCCCGGAATGGGTATTTCTCAACACGAGACGGCTCGTGGCGAGCCAAGGAATGTGTTGGCTGGGAGAAACTGGGTCACTTTTTGGATCAAAGCACAACATTTCCTCCCCAGGTCCATTCCAATGCCATCCCGGGCAACCCCAAGGAAAACCCCTAACACCGGTGTGCTATAGCCTTCACTTTTTAGGCCCAGAATGTCCCCGGGGAAAAAAGGTGTCCCGGTTTCTCCCCGCCAAAACATGCCCCGGCTTATCACGAGCCGTCTCAAGCTTAGAAATACCCGTTTCGGGAGGTTCTAATAGTTTTCCCTAAATTTTTTTCAAAAATTCCCCGAAAAACCTAGTTTTTCCTAGAATTTCTTACAAAATTCACTAAAAACTATCCCAGATGACCCAAACCGGTACCGTTCTTACCTTTGACGTCGTTTAGGCTACATCCAGAAGTGTCCAGAAGGCTGGATCAGAATTCCAATGCAATCCCGGACAGCCCCAAGGAAAACCCCCATCACCGGTGTGCTATAGCCTTTACTTATTCGGCCCAAAATGGCCCCGAAGAAGAAATGTTGTGTTTTGCTCCAAAAAGTGACCCGGTTTCTCCTCGTCAACACATTTCCCGGCTCGTTACGAGCCGTCTCAAGCTTAGAAATACCTGTTCCGGGTGGTTCTAAAGTTTTCCGTGAATTTTTTTCAAAAATTACCCCACAAACCTGGTTTTTCTTCGAATTTCTTGTAAAATTCACTAACAACTGTCTCGGGGGAACCAAACGGCCTACCATTCATCCCTTTGGCGTCGTTAAGGCTGCATCCAGGTGCATCCAGAAGGCCGGGTAGAATTTCAATGCCGTCCCGGTCAACGCTAAGGAAAACCCCAAACACTGGTGTACCATAGCCATCACTTTTTGGGCCCAAAATAGCCCTGGGGAAGAAATGTTGTGTTTTGCTCAAAAAGTGACCTGGTTTCTCCACTCCAACACATTCCTCGGCCGTCCCGATCCGTCTCATGCTTAGAAATAGCCGTTCCAAGAGGTTCTAGTAGTTTTCCCTGCATTTTTTTGAAAAATTGCCCGAAAATCCTAGTTTACCCTTGAATTTCTAACAGAATTCACTAAAAGCAATCCCCGATGACCCAAACGGGGTACTATTCTTACCTTTGACATCGTTTAGGCTACATCCAGGTGCGTTCAGAAGGCCGGGTCAGAATTTCAATGCTGTCCCGGGCAACCCCAAGGAAAACCCCCATCACCGGTGTGCTATAGCCTTTACTTTTTAGCCCGGAATGGCCTCGTGGAAGAAATGTTGTGTTTTGCTACAAAAAGTGACCCATTTTCTCCCCGCCAACACGTTCTCCGGGTCATCACGAGCCATCTGAAGCTTAGAAATATCTGTTCTGGGAGGTTCTAATAGTTTTCCCTAAATTTTTTTCAAAAATGGCCAAAAAAACCTTTTTTACCCTGGAATTTCTAACAAAATTGACTGAAAACTATCCTTGGGGACGCAAATGGTGTACCGTTCTTCCCTTTGGTGTTATTTAGGCTGCATTCAGGTGCGTCCAGAAGGCCGAGTGAGAATTCCAATGCCGTCCCGTGCAACTCTAAGGAAACCCCCTATCACCGGCGTGCTATAGCCTTTACTTTTTGGGCCCAAAATGGCCCAGGGGAAGAAATGTTGTGTTTTGCCCCAAAAAGTGACCCATTTTCTCCCAGCCACCACATTTTTGGCTCGTCACGAGCCATCTGAAGCATAGCAATACCCGTTCCGTGAGGTTCTAATAGTTTTCCCTGAATTTTTTTCAAAAATTGCCCAAAAAACTTGGTTTTCCATGGAATTTCTAACAAAATTCACTAAAAACTATCCTAGGGGACCCAAACGGGATACCGTTCTTCCCTTTAGTGCCGTTTAGGCTACATCCAGGTGCATCTAGAAAGCAGGTCAAAATGCCAATGCCGTCCCTAGCAACCCCAAGGAAAACCCCCAATGCAAGTGTGCTGTAGCCTTCACTTTTTTGGCCTAGAATGGCCCCGGGGAAGAAATGTTGTGTTTTGCTCCAAAGAGTGACCCGGTTTCTCCTCGCCAACACATTCCCCGGCTCGTCACGAGCCATCTCAAGCTTAGAAATACACGTTCGGTGAGGTTCTAATAGTTTTCCCTGAATTTGTTTTCAAAAATTACCGCAAAAACTTGGTTTTCCATGGAATTTCTAACAAAATTCACTAAAAACTATCCTAAGGGCCCTAAAATGGGGTACCGTTCTTCCCTTTGACATCGTTTAGGCTGCATCCATGTGCGTCCAGAAGGCCGGATTAGAATTCCAATGCCGTCCTGGGCAATGCCAACGAAACCCCCCAACACCAGTGTGCTATAGCCTTCACTTTTTGGGACAGAATGGTCCCGTGGAAGAAATATGAGTTTCGCTCAAAAAAGTGACTCGGTTTCTCCCCATCAACACATTCCCAGCCCGTCACGAGCTGTTAAAAATCCCGTTCCGATTTTCCCTAATTTTTTTTCAAAAATTGCACAAAAAACCTGGTTTCCTTCGAAATTCTTACAGTATTTTGCAAAAAATCGTCCCGGGGTACCGTTCTTCCTTTTGGTATCGTTTAGGCTACATCTAGGTGCGTCTAGTAGGCAGGGTCAGAATTCCAATGCCGTCCCGGGCAACCCAAAGGAAAACTCCCAACACCGGTGTGCTATAGCCTTCACTTTTTTTGCCCAAAATAGCCCCAGGGAAGAAATGTTGCGTTTTGCTCCAAAAAGTGACACGGTTTCTCCCCGCGAACACATTCTCCGGCTCGTCACGAGTCATCTCAAGCTTAGAAATACCCGTTCCGTGAGGTTTTAATAGTTTTCTCTGAATTTCTTTCAAAAATTACTCGAAAAACCTGGTTTTCCCTAGAATTTCTTACAAAATTCACTAAAAACAATCCCGCGGTACCGTTCTTCCCTTTGGCATCGTTTAGACTGCATCCAAGTGCGTCCAGAAGGTTGGGTTAGAATTCCAATGTTGTCCCGGTCAATGCCAAGGAAAACCCTAAACACCCGTGTGCTATAGCCATCACTTTTTGGGCCCAGAATGGCCCCGAGGAAGAAATGTTGTGTTTTGCTCTAAAAAGTGACCCAGTTTCTCCTCTCTAACACATTCCTGGGCTCGTCCCGATCCGTGTCATGCTTAGAAAAATCCGTTCCCGGAGGTTCTAATAGTTTTCCCTAAATTGTTTTGAAAAATTGCCCGAAAAACCTAGTTTTCCTTGAAATTTCTTGTAAAATTTCCTAAAAACTATCCCGGGGGACTTAAAAGGGGTTTCGTTCTTCCCTTTGGTGTCGTTTTGGCTACATCTAGGTGCGTCCAGAAGGTCGGGTCAGAATTTCAGGTTTTAATTCAAAACTCCTAGCAGCTACATTTGGGTATCTTATGCATGATGTGCTTAAGTTGGCTAAGGGACTAAAGTAGTCCTTAAATGGCCTCTCCTGTGGTGCTGGTGGTTGTTGTTGCAAATCCATTTCAATTTTATCTTTAATTGCAACGTGTTTGTGTGTACGAATTGTTTTTTCTAATTCAAGGTCTATTGGTTCAAGATTGGGTAATTGTGACCTTCGACTATGCATGCAAAGAACACACAAAAAAAATGAAAATAAAATAAAATAAATAAATAAAATAAGAATAAAACTAATAAAAATAAAGAGAAAGGAGAAATTAAGTTACTAACCTTATCACACGGTTACAACCGTACTATGAAAACACACCCAATTGCTATTATTGTACAAAAAGAAAAAAAAAGGAATACGTGAAGTAAAATAAATTAAATTAAAATAAATTAAATGAAATTAAAATAAGTTAATAGGCGGTGGAACCGGCCAAGTAAAATATGAAAATAAGATAAAAAAATTACAAAGAAAAATAAAATGAAAATTAAATTACATAAATTTAAGTAAGAGAAAAAGAAAAGAAATGTTTACCTTAATATGTGAATTCACTTTCTTCTTTTTTTATTAATTAATTAATTAAATAAGGAAAAGAAAATTACAAGAAAATTATTTACAAAATAAAGAAAATAAACTCTACAAATTAAAATGACTTACCTCTCCAGCAACGGCGCTAAAAATTTGTTGTGCAAATTTTAATGAACTCGCAAGCGCACGAATCTATTGTAGTATTGATCAATGGTGACGAGTGTCGATCCCACAAGGAGGTGGATTTTAATTGTATGTAGGGTTAATTTTCTAAGTAGGTAATTGGATTTATGGTGAAGGTGTTGATATAATTTTGTTATAAATGTAAATTAAAATGGTGGGATTAAATTGGAGATTAAACTATGTGAATAAAGTGCTTGGGTATCTGAATCTGCATCAACATGCACCATAGGCTTAATATTCCTTATTAGTGCCAATTAAATCATGAGGGGGATTTCCACTCCACATGAGCCTCACTCTAATAAATATGGTATTAAGCACTTATCGTGCCAAACAGTAATAACCTTACACTAGAGAGACGGTAGTACCAGTACAAAATCTAGGCAAGATTATTACTATCTGTCAACGAAAAGTCAAAACAGCCATATAAATCAGAGGGGAGAAGAAAGTAAATTTACCAAATTAGCCCATGGAACATGTTGAGGCCTCACCTTCAACCCAAGCTTGAAAGAAAATTAGCTACTGATTTTTTGAACTAGGGGTAAATTGGGTATTATACTAAAATACGTAGAAATACAAGAAGGAGAGAGAATTTTACAAAACTAAGCTCAAAAATGGATTCAAGGGTGTCAAATTAGGGGGGGAGAGCCCCCTTTTTATAGATACAATGAGTAGATTATGGCCATTGGATAAAATCAATCCGGACGCTCAGGATTGCGCCACGTGGCAAACTTGGATTGCTTGGAACACATCATCAGCAACTGTGATTCAGTGTGCCGTATGTAACTTAAGCCAATTTTCTCGTCTAATATTGTGTTGCCATGTCATCAATCACCGTCAAAGTCAACCAACCTTGATCAAGTGCATTGCTTCTATCGTAAGCTCATTTTTTCGGTCCAATCATACACTGCCACGTCATCGGTCAACACCACATCATCAATCAACGCCACATAAGCAGTCAATGCCACATCATTCGTCCAATCAAATGCTGCCACGTCACTGGTCAATGCCACGTCATTGTACTATATATGAATAGTTCCATACATGATCAGTGATGTATATGTGAATAGTACCGTATACGTGAACAGTGCCATTTTTCCTTTTATGCTCCTCTTAAGATTTTCGACTGTGCTGAATTAAAAAATGCTGTCCGTCTTACTGTCCGATGTCTCGTTAATTGTAAAATGGCCTGAATCCCCCTAAAATACATCAAAAACATAAGTTATAATAAAACAAACACAATTAAAGTGCAAGGGACTTAATTACATAAAAGTAAGGATTTTAGTGAGACTTGAAGTGTAACATGACCATTTTATCCTTTGTAAATACACACTTTCTAACACTCAACACCGTTCTTGCCTTTGGCGTCGTTTAGGCTGCATCCAGGTGCATCCAGATGGTCGGGTCAGAATTCCAATGCCGTCACAGGCATCCCCAAGGAAAACCCCCAACACCTGTGTGCTATAGCCGTCACTTTTTGGGCCCAAAATAGCCAGGGGGAAAAAATGTTGTGTCCTGCTCCAAAAACTGACCCGGTTTCTCCATGCCAGCACATTTCCCGGCTCGTCATGAGCCGTCTCATGCTTTGAAACACCCATTTCGGGAGGTTTTAATAGTTTTCCCTGAATTTTGTTCAAAAATTGCACGAAAAACCTAGTTTTCCTTGGCATTTCTTACCAAATTCATTGAAAACTATCCCGAGGGGCCCAAACGGGGTACCGATCTCCCCTTTGGCGTCGTTTAGGCTGTATCCAGGTGAATCCAGAAGGCTGGGTCATAATTACAATGCCGTCCCAGGTAACCCAAGGAAAACACCCAACACCAGTGGGCAATAGCCTTCACTTTTTGGACTTAGAAAGGCCATAGGGAATAAATGTAGTGTTTTTGTTCCAAAAACTGACCCTGTTTCTCCCCGCCAACACATTTCCAGGCTAGTTACAAGCCTTGTCATGATTAGAAACACCTGTTCCGGGAGGGTCTAATAGTTTTCCCTGAATTTTGTTCAAAAATTGCCCGAAAAACCAGGTTTTCAATGGAATTTCCTGCAAAATTCACTGAAAACTATCCCAGGGGGCCCAAATAGATTACCGTTCTTCCCTTTGGGGTCATTTAGGCTGTTTCCAGGTGCATCCAGTAGGCCGGACCAAAATTCCAATGCCGTCCGAGGCAACCAACACCGATTTGCTATAGCCTTCACTTTTTGGGGCCAAATTGGCTCGGGGGAAGAAATGTTGTGTTTTGCTCCAAAAGCTGACCCCGTTTCTCCCTGCCAACACATTCCCCGGCTCATCATAAGCCGTCTCATTCTTAGAAACCTCCGTTCCGGGAGGTTCTAATAGTTTTTCCTGAATGTTGTTCAAAAATTACTCAAAAAACTTGGTTTTCCTTGGAATTTCTTATAAAATTTACTAAAAACTATCCCGGGGGGCCCAAACGGGGTACCGATCTTTCCTTTGGCGTCGTTTAGGCTGCATCCACAAGGCCGAGTCAGGATTACAATGCCGTCCCAGGGAACTCCAAGGAAAACGCCAACGCTGGTGTGCTATAGCCTTTACTTTTTGGACTTAGAATGGCCCCGAGGAAAAAATGTTGTGTTTTTGTTTAAAAAACAGACCCGATTTCTCCATGCCAACACATTCCCAGGCTTGTTAAGAGCCGTGTCATGCATAGAAAAACCCGTTTCGGGAGGGTCTAATAGTTTTCCTTGAATTTTGTTAAAAAATTGCCCAAAAAGCTAGGTTTGAATTGGAATTTCTTGCAAAATTCACTGAAAACTGTCGCGGGGGGCCCAAATGGGTTACCGTTCTTCCCTTTGGGGCCGTTTAGGCTTCTTCCAGGTGCATCCAGTAGGCTGGGTCAGAATGCCAATGCCCTCCCGGGCAACCACAAGGAAAACCCCCAACACCAGTGTGCTATAGGCGTCACTTTTTAGGCCCAAAATGGCCTCGGGGAAGAAATGTTGTGTTTTGCTCAAAAAACTGTGCCGGTTTCTCCCCGGTAACAAATTTCCCGGCTCGTAACGAGCCGTCTCATGCTCAGAACCACCCGTTCTGAGAGGTTCTAATAGTTTCCCCTGAATTTTGTTCAAAAATTGCCCGAAAAACCTAGTTTTGCTTTTAATTCCTTACAAAATTCATTAAAAACAATCCTAAGGGACGCAAATGGGGTACCGTTCTTCCCTTAGGCGTTGTTTTGGCTGCATGCAGGTGCGTCCAGATGGCCAGGTCAGAATTCCAATGCCGTCCCAAGCAACCACAAGGAAAACCCTTAACACCGGTGTGCTACAGCCATCACTTTTTGGGCCTAGAGTGGCCTCGGGGAAGAAATGTTGTGTTTTGCTCCAAAAACTGACCCAGTGTTTCCTCGGCAACACATTTCCCGACTCGTAACGAGCCGTCTTATTCTTAGAAACAACCGTTCTAGAAGGTTCTGATAGTTTTTCCTTAATTTTCTTTTAGAAATGCCTGTTCCGAGAGGTTCTAAGAGTTTTACCACAATTTTATTCAAAAATTGCCCGAAAAACCTTGATTTCCTTGGAATTTCTTACAAAATTCACTAAAAACTATCCTAGGGGTCCCAAACGGGGAACCGATCGTCCTTTTAGCGTGGTTTAGGCTACATCCATGTGCATCCAGAAGGCCGGGTCAGAATTACAATGCCGTCCCAGGCAACCACAAGGAAAACCCCAACACCGGTGTGCTATAGCCTTCACTTTTTGGGCCTAGAATGGGCCCGGGGAAGAAATGTTGTATTTTACTCCAAAAACTGACCCGGTTTCTTCACGTCAACACATCCCCCGGCTCATAATGAGCCGTCTTAGGCTTAGAAATACCCGTTCCAGGAGGTTCTAAGAGTTTTCCCAAAATTTTATTCAAAAATTGCTCGAAAAACCTGGTTTTCCTTGGAATTTCTTACAAAATTCACTAAAAACTATACTGGGGGGCCCAAAAGGGGTACCAATCTTCCCTTTGGCGTCGTTTAGGCTGCATCGAGGAGCGTCAGGAAGGCCGGATCAGAATTCCAATGCTGCCCCAGGCAACCATAAGGAAAACCCCAACACTGGTGTGCTATAGCCTTCACTTTTTTGGCCCAGAATGGGCCCGGGGAAGAAATGTTGTGTTTTGCTCTAAAAACTGATCTGGTTTCTCCACGCCAACACATTCCTCGGCTCGTCATGAGCCGACTCATGCTTAGAAACACCCGGTCTAGGAGATTCTAATAGTTTTCCCAGAGTTTTGTTCAAAAATTGCCCGAAAAACCTAGATTTCCATGGAATTTCTTACAAAATTCACCAAAAACTAATTCGGGGGGCCCAAATGAGGTACCGATGTCCCTTTAGCGTCGTTTAGGCTGCAACCAGGTGCATCCAGAAGGCCGGGTCAGAATTACAATGCCGTCACGGGCAACCCCAAGGAAAACGCCCAACATCAGTATGTTATAGCCTTTACTTTTTGAACTTAGAATGGCCCCGGTGAATATATGTTGTGTTTTTTCTCTAAAAACTGACCTAGTTTCTCCCCGCCAACACATTTTCAGGCTAGTTACGAGCCGTGTCATGCTTAGAAACACCCGTTCCGGGAGGATCTAATAATTTTTCTTGAATTTTGATCAAAAATTAGACGAAAAACCTAGTTTTCCTTGGAATTTCTTACAAAATTCACAAAAAACTATCCTGGGGGGCCCAAACGAGGTACCAATCTTCCGTTTGGCGTCATTTAGGCTGCATCCAAGTGCGTCCAGAAGGCTGGGTCAGAATTTCAATGCCGCCCCGGGCAACCACATGGAAAACCCCAAACACTGGTGTGCTATGGCCTTCACTTTTTGGGCCCAGATTGGGCTCGGGGAAGAAATGCTGTGGTTTGCTCCAAAAACTTACCATGTTTCTCCATGCCAGCACATTCAACGGCTCGTCATGAGCTGTCTCGTGCTTAGAAATACCCGATCCGGGAGGTTTTCCCAGAATTTTGTTCAAAAATTGCCCGAAAAACTTTGTTTTCCTTGTAATTTCTTACAAAATTCACTAAAAACTATCCCGGGGTACCGATCTTCATTTTGGTGTCGTTTAGGCTGCATCCAGAAGGTCGAGACAGAATTCCAATGCCACCCCGGGCAACCACAAGGAAAACACCCAACACCGATGTGCTAAAGCCATCACATTTTTGGGCCCAGAATGGGCCCGAGGAAGAAATGTTGTGTTTTGCTCCAAAAACTGACCCGATTTCTCAACGCCAACACATTCCCCAGCTCGTCATAAGCCGTCTAATGCTTAGAAAAACCAGTTTCGGGAGGTTCTAATAGTTTTCCCAGAATTTTGTTCAAAAATTGCCCGAAAAACGTAGTTTTCTTTGGAATTTCTTATAAAATTCAGTAAAAGCTATCCCGGGGGGCCCAAACGGGGTACTGATCTTCCCTTTGGCGTCGTTTAGGCTGTATCCAGGTGCATCTAGATGGTTGGGTCCAAATTACAATGCCAACCCGGGGATCCCCAAGGAAAACCCCTAACACCGGTTTGCTATAGCTTTCACTTTTTGGGCCCAGAATGGCCTCGGGGAAGAAATGTTGTGTTTTGCTGCGAAAGCTGACACCGTTTCTCCCTGCCAGCACATTCTTCGGCTCGTAACGAGCCGTCTCATTCTTAAAAACACCTGTTTCAGGAGGTTCTAATAGTTTTTCTTGATGTTTGTTCAAAAATTACTCGAAAAACCTGGTTTTCCTCGGAATTTTTTTACAAAATTCACAAAAAACTATCCAGAGGAACCCAAACGGGGTACCGATCATCCCTTTGGCGTTGTTAAGGCTGCATTCGGGTGCGTCTAGAAGGCCGGGTAAGAATTTCAATGCCGTCCCGGGCAACCCCAAGGAAAACCCAACACCGGTGTGCTATAGCCTTTACTTTTAAGACTTAGAATGGCCCCGAGGAATAAATGTTATGTTTTTGCTCCAAAAACTGACCCGGTTTCTCCTTGCCAACACATTCCCAGGCTAGGTACGAGCCGTGTCATGCTTACAAACACTCGTTCCGGGAGGGTCTAATAGTTTTCCCTGAATTTTGTTCAAAAATTGCCTCAAAAACCAGGTTTTCATTGGAATTTCCTGCAAACTTTACTGAAAACTATCTCGGGGGGCCAAAATGGGTTACCGTTCTTCCCTTTGGCGTCGTTTAGGCTGCATCAAGGTGCATCTAGATGGCCGCGTCAGAATTCCAATACCGTCCCAGGCAACCCCAAGAAAAAGCCCTAACATCGGTGTGCTATAGCCTTCACTTTTTGGGCCCAAAATGGCCCTGGGGAAGAAATGTTGTGTTTTGCTCAAAAAACTGACCCGATTTCTCCCTGCCAACACATTTCCTGGCTCGTAACATGCCATCCCATACTTAGAAACACCCGTTCCGAGAAGGTCTAATAGTTTTCCCTGAATTTTATTTAAAAATTGCCCGAAAAACCTTGTTTTCCTTGGAATTTCTTGCAAAATTCTCTAAAAACAATCCCAGGGGACCCAAATGGGGTATTGTTCTTTGGGCGCCGTTTAGGCTGCATCCAGGTGCGCCCAGATGGTTGGGTCAGATTTCTAATGCCGTCCCAAGCAACCCCAAGGAGAACCCCCAACACCGGTGTGCTATAGCCTTCACCTTTTGAGCCCAGAATGGGCCCGGGGAAGAAATGTTGTGGTTTGCTCTAAAAATTGACCCGGTTTCTCCATGCTAACACTTTCCCCGCCTCGTCATGAGCCGTCTCATCCAGAAGGCCTTGTCAGAATTACAATGTTGTCCCATACAACCCCAAGGAAAACGCCCAACACTGGTGTGCTATAGCCTTTACTTTTTAGACTTAGAATGGCCCTGGGGAATAAATGTTGTGTTTTGCTCTAATAACTGACCCAGTTTCTCCCAGCCAACGCATTCCCTGGCTAGTTACGAGCCGTGTCATACTTAGAAACACCCGTTCCGGTAGGGTCTAATAGTTTTTCCTGAATTTTGTTCAAAAGTTGCCTGAAAAACCAGGTTTTCAATGGAATTTCTAGCAAAATTCATTGAAAAATATCCTGGGGGGCCCAAATCGGTTACCGTTCTTCCCTTTGGCGCCGTTTTGGCTACATCCAGGTGCATCCAGAAGGCCTGGTCAGAATTCCAATGCCGTCCCGGGCAACCCCAAGGAAAACCCCTAACACCTGTTCCGGTAAAACCCATTTTGGGCCTTCACATTTTCAAGCTAGTTACGAGCCGTGTCATGCTTAGAAACACTCGTTCTGGGAGGGTCTAATAGTTTTCCCAGAATTTTGTTCAAAAATTGCTTGAAAAATCAGGTTTTCATTCGAATTTCCCACAAAATTCTCTGAATACTATCCCGGGGGGCTAAAATGGGTTACCGATCTTCCCTTTGGCGTCATTTAAGCTTCATCCAGGTGCCGTCTCGGTCAATCCCGAGGAAAGCCCCTAACACCGGTGTGCTACAGCCTTCACTTTTTGGGCCCAAAATGGCCCAGGGGAATAAATGCTGTGTTTTGCTCCAAAAGCTGACCCCGTTTCTCCCTGCCAACACATTCTCCGGCCCCTAACGAGCCGTCTCATTCTTAAAAACACCCGTTCCGGGAGGTTTTAATAGCCTTTCCAATTTACACTTAGAATGGCCCCGGGGAATAAATTTTTGTTTTGCTCCAAAAATTGACCCGGTTTCTCCTTTCAACACATTCCCAGGCTAGTTACGAGCCGTGTCATGCTTAAAAACACCCGTTCTAGGTGGTTCTAATAGTTTTCCTAGAATTTTGTTCAAAAATTTTTCCAACAACCTGGTTTTCCTTGGAATTTCTTGCAAAATTCACTAAAAACTATCCCAGGGGACCAAATGGGGTGCCGATCTTCCCTTTAGTGTCATTTAGGCTATATCCAGGTGCATCTAGAAGGCCGGGACAGAATTACAATGCCGTCCCAGGCAAACACCAAGGAAAACCCCCAAGATCGGTGTGCTATAGCCTTCACTTTTGGGCCCGTAATGGGCCCGGGGAAGAAATGTTGTGTTTTGCTCTAAAAACTGACCCGATTTCTCCACGCCAACACATTTCCCGACTAGTCATGAGCTGGCTCATGCTTAGAAACACCTGTTACGGGAGGTTCTAATAGTTTTCCCTGAATTTTGTTTAAAAATTGCCCGAAAAAACCTGGTTTTCCTTGGAATTCCTTACAAAATTCACTAAAAACATTCCTAGGGAACCCAAATGAGGTACTGATCTTCGCTTTGGCGCAGTTTAGGCTGCATCCAGAAGGCCGGGTCAGAATTACAATGCCGTCCCGGGAAAACCCCAAGGAAAACGCCCAACACCAGTGTGCTATAGCCTTCAATTTTTAGACTTATAATGGCCCCGAGGAATAAATGTTGTGTTTTGCTCAAAAACTGACCCAGAATATCCCCACCAACTCATTTCCAGGCTAGTTACGAGCCGTGTCATGCTTAGAAACACCCGTTCTGGGAGGGTCTAACAGTTTTCCCTAAATTTTGTTCAAAAAGTGCCCGAAAAACCTGGTTTTCATTGGAATTTCTTGTAAAATTCACTGAAAACTATACCGTGGGGCTCAAATGGGTTGCCGTTCTTCCCTTTGGTGTCGTTTAGGCTGCCTTCAGGTGCATCCAGAAGGCTGCGTTAGAATTCCAACGCCGTCCCGGGCAACCACAAGGAAAACCCGCAACACTGGTGTGCTATAGCCTTTACTTTTTGGGTCCAAAATGGACCCGGGGAAGAAATGTTGTGTTTTGCTCAAAAAAATGAGCAGGTTTCTCCCCGTCAACACATTCCCCAGCTCGTAACGAGCCGTCTCATGCTTAGAAACACCCGTTCCAAGAGGTTCCAATAGTTTTCCCTGAATTTTTTTAAAAATTGACCAAAAAACCTGGTTTTCCTTGGAATTCCTTACAAAATTCACTAAAAACAATCCCAGGGGACCCAAATGAGGTACCATTCTTCCCTTAGGCGCCGTTTAGGATGCATCCAAATGGCCGGGTCAGAATTTCAATCCCGTCCCAAGCAACCCCAAGGAAAACCCCCAACACTAGTGTGCTATAACCTTTACTTTTTAGGCCTAGAGTGGCCGCGGGGAAGAACTGTTGTATTTTGCTACGAAAACTGACCCGGTTTCTCCCCGTCAACACATTTCCCGGCTCGTAACATCCGTCTCATTCCTAGAAAGACCCGTTCTGGGAGGTTCCAATAGTTTTCCCAGAATTTTCTTTAAAAATTGCCTGAAAAAATGGGTTTTGCGCGGAATTTCATACAAAATTCACAAAAAACAATTCCGAGGAACCCAAACTGAGTACCATTCTTCCCTTTGGTGTCGTTTAGGCTGCATCCAGGTGCGTCTAGAAGGCCAGGTAAGAATTCCAATGCCGCCCCGGGCAACCACAAGGAAAACCTCCAACACCGGTGTGCTATAGCCTTTTCTTTTTGGGCCCAAAATCAGCCCGGACAATAAATATTGTGTTTTGCTCCAAAAACTGACCCAGTTTCTCCGCGCCAACACATTCCCCGGCTCGTCATGAGCCGTATCATGCTTAGTAACACCCGTTCCGGGAGGTTCTAATTGTTTTCCCAGAACTTTGTTCAAAAATTGCCTGAAAAACCTAGTTTGCTCCAGAAACTGACTTGGTTTCTCCCCGCCAATACATTCCCGGGCTAGTTATGAGTCGTGTCATGCTTAGAAACACTCGTTCCGGGAGGGTGTAATAGTTTTCCCTGAATTTTGTACAAAATTTGGCTGAAAAACCCGATTTTCCTTGGAATTTCTTACAAAATTCACTAAAAACTATCCCAGGGGGCCCAAACGAGACGCCGATCTTCCCATTGGTGTCGTTTAGGCTACATCCAGATTGATCCAAAAGGCCGGGTTAGAATTTCAATGCCATCTTGGGCAACCACAAGGAAAACCCCCAACACCGGTGTGCTATGGCCTTCACTTTTAGGGCCTAGAGTGGCCCCGGGGAAGAAATGTTGTGTTTTGCTCCAAAAATTGACCTGGTTTTTACACGCCAACACATTCCCCGGCTCGTCATGAGCCATCTCATGCGTAGAAACTCTCGTTCCAGGAGGTTCTAATAGTTTTCCCATAATTTTGTTCAAAAATTGCTCGAAAAACTTAGTTTTCCTTGAAATTTCATACAAAATTCAGTAAAAACTATCCCGGGGGCCTAAACGGGTACCGATCTTCCCTTTGGCATCGTTTAGGCTGCATCCAGGCGCATCCAGAAGGCCGGGTCAGAATTACAATGCCGTCCCGGGCAACCCAAGGAAAATGCCCAACATCGGTGTGCTATAGCCTTTACTTTTTCGACTTAGAATGGCCTCGGAGAATAAATGTTGTGTTTTGCTTCAAAAACTGGCCCGGTTTCTCCTTGCCAACACACTACCAGGCTAGTTACGAGCCGTGTCATGCTTAAAAACACCCGTTCTAGGAGGTTCTAATAGTTTTCCTAGAATTTTGTTCAAAAATTGCTCAAAAAACCTGGTTTTCCTTGGAATTTCATACATAATTCACTAAAAAATATCCCGGGGGGACCAAACGGGGTACCGATCTCCCTTTGGCGGCATTTAGGCTGCATCCAGGTGCGTCCAGAAGGCCGAGCCAGAATTACAATGCCGTCCCAGGCAAAGCCCAAGGAAAACCCCTAAAACCGGTGTGCTATATCCTTCATTTTTTGTGCCAAAAATGGCCCGAGGTAATAAATGTTGTGTTTTGCTCCAAAATTTGACCCCGTTTCTCCCCGAAAACACATTCTACGGCTAGTAATGAGCCGTCTCATTCTTAGAAACACCCGTTCCAGGAGATTCTAATAGTTTTTCTTGAATTTTGTTCAAAAATTACTCGAAAAACCTGGTTTTCCTTCGAATTTCTTACAAAATTCACAAAAAACTATCCGGGGGCCCAAATGGGTTATCGTTCTTACCTTTGGGGTCATTTAGGATGCATCCAGGTGTGTCCAGAAGGCCGGGTCAGAATTCCAATCCCGTTCCAGGCAACCCCAAGGAAAAACCCCAACACCAGTGTGCTATAGTCTTTAATTTTTTGGCCCATAATGGGCCCGCAGAAGAAATATTGCATTTTGCTCCAAAAACCGACCCATTTCTCCCCGACAACACATTCCCCAGCTCGTCATGAGCCGTCTCATGCTTAGAAATACCCGTTCCGGGAGGTTCTAATAGTTTTCCCAGAATTTTGTTCAAAAATTACCCAAAAAACCTGGTTTTCCTAGCAATTCCTTATAAAATTTACTAAAAACATTCCCAGGGGGACCCAAATGGGTTACCATTCTTCCCTTTGGCGTCGTTTAGGCTGCATCCAGAAGGCCGGGTCAGAATTCCTATGCCATCTCGGACAGTCCTTAGGAAAACCCCCAACATCGGTGTTCTATAGCCTTCACTTTTTGGGGAAGAAATGTTTTGTTTTGCTCCAAAAACTGACCTGGTTTCCCTACGCCAACACATTCCCCAGCTCATCATGAGCCGTCTCATGCTTAGAAACACCCGTTCCTGGGGATTCTAATATTTTTCCCAGAATTTGTTCAAAAATTGCCTGAAACACATAGTTTTCCTTAGAATTTCTTACAAAATTCACTAAAAACTATCCCGGGGGCCCAAACGAGGTATCAATCTTCCTTTTGGCATCGTTTAGGCTGCATCCAGAAGGCCGGGTCAAAATTACACAGCCGTCCCGGGCAACCTCAAGGAGAACGCCCAACATCGGTGTGCCACAGCTTTTACTTTTTGGAATTAGGATGGCTTGGGGAATAAATGTTGTATTTTTGCTCTAAAAACTAACCCGGTTTCTCCATTCCAACACATTCCCAGGCTAGTTATGAGCCGTGTCAGGCTTGGAAACACCCGTTCCAGGAGGTTCAAATAGTTTTCCCTAAATTTTGTTAAAAAATTGCCCGAAAAACCAGGTTTTCATTGGAATTTCCTACAAAATTCACTAAAAAACCTGGTCAGAATTCCAATCCCGTCCTAGGCAACCACAAGGAAAACCCCCAACACCGGTGTGCTATAGCCTTCACTTTTTTGGCCCAAAATGGGACAGGGGAATAAATGTTGTGTTTAGCTCTAAAAGCTGACACCGTTTCTCCCCGCCAACACATTCTCTGGCTCGTAACGAGCTGTCTCATTGTTAGAAACACCTGTTCCAGGAGGCTCTAATAGTTTTTCTTGAATTTTGTTGAAAAATTACTCGAAAAACCTGGTTTTCCTTGGAATTTCTTATAAAATTCACAAAAAATTGTAGCGAGGAACCCAAATGGGGTACTATTTGTCCCTTTGGCGTCGTTTAGGCTGCATCCAGAAGGCCTGGTATGAATTCCAATCCCGTCCCGGGCAACCGCAAGGAAAACCCCTAACACCGGTGTGCTATAACTTTCACTTTTTGGCCCAGAATGTCCCCGGGGAAGAAATGTTGTGTTTAGCTCAAAAAACTGATCTGGTTTATCCCTGCAAACACATTTCCCGGCTTATAACGAGCCGTCTCATGCTTAGAAACACTCGTTCCTAGAGGTTCTAATAGTTTTCCCTAAATTTTGTTTAAAAATTTCCCGAAAAACCTGGTTTTGCTTGGGATTCCTTACAAAATTCACTAACAACAATCCCATGTGACCCAAACGGGGTATCGTTTTTCCCTTAGCTGTCGTTTTGGCTGCATTCAGGTGCGTCCAGAATGGCCGGCTCAGAATTCCAATGCCGTCCCAAGCAACCCCAAGGAAAACCCCCAACACCGGTGTGCTACAGCCTACACTTTTTTGGCCTAGAGTGGCCCCGGGGAAGAAATGGTGTGTTTTGCTCAAAACACTGACCCGATTTCTCAATTCCAACACATTTCCTGACTCGTCATGAGCTATCTCATGCTTATAAATACTCGTTTCGAGAGGTTCTCATAGTTTTCCCAGAATTTTGTTCAAAAACCTGGTTTTCCATGTAATTTCTTACAAAATTCACTAAAAACTATCCCGAGGGGCCCAAACGGGGTATCGATCTTCCCTTGTCGTTTAGGCTGCATCCAGGAGCATCCAAAAGGCCGAGTCAGAATTCCAATGCCGCCCCGGGCAACCCCAAGGAAAACCCCCAACACCGGTGTGCTATGGCCTTTACTTTTTAGACTTAGAATGGCTTCGGGGAATAAATGTTGTGTTTTTGCTCCAAAAACTGACTCGGTTTATCCCCACCAACACAGTCCCAGGCTAGTTATGAGCCGTGCCATGTTTTGAAACACCCGTTCCCGGAGGGTCTAGTAGTTTTCCCTAAATTTTGTTCAAAAATTACCCGAAAAACCAGGTTTTTTTTTTTTAATTTAAAACCACCAAGATGGTGGGGGGTTAGGCGGGACCCCTACCTGTAATATAAATCAGTAAAATGAAGAAAATACATAAGGAGGGGGACATGAACCAAAACCTCCTCAAAAAAGCACAAACAACGGAACTGGAAAAGCAATAAGCAAACAGCATCCAAATGTAATATCCCAGACAATCCCACTGGGAAATCCCGAGTACGTAAGAACCGACGACTGCAGCGAGAAGTATAGGCCCAATTGGCCAAGAAATCAGCAGCAGATGTAGCCTCCCGAAATACATGACGAACGACAACCGAATGGGAGGAAACCAAAACACAAACTCGACGCAACAACACAGCATAATCCCATCGGACTGAGCCGCCCGAAAGGATCCAAGATACCACAGTGGCCGAGTCGGACTCTACCTCCAAAACAGAATATCCCAGCTGAACAGCAAGCTCCAAACCCTCACAAACTGCCATAAGCTCAGCAAATAAGATCGGCTGATGCCCAAGAAAAGAACCAAATCCTGCCAAAACCATGCCCCGGTGATCCCGAAGAACACCCCCAGCAGCGGACATCCCAGGGTTACCCCTCGAGCACCCGTCAACTGTCAGCTTCACTACACCAAGAGGCGGCCGTGTCTAAGACACAACACGAGTAGGCCTCCTAGGTGAAGGAAGCACTCGTAACCCCTCAGCGAGCCGAGAATCCATCACTCCCCGCAACTGGGATGGCTTAAAGCCAAACGCAGAGCTGGCAAGCCTAATCTCCGACACCACCCGAAAAATAACAGCATCCATAGAAAAGGGGTGAGAATCAAACCTAGACCCATTTCGTGCCTTCCACACTTGCCACAGAATGAAGCAAGGGAGAAGGACCCGAAAATGAGCCCGAAAAGGGGCACATCTCCTCCAATGAGTAAGCAAAGCATGAGCTGACAGAAAACTAACCCTCGGCAGCCCTAAACAACGGTAGAAATACTCCCAAACCTGGCTAACCCGAGGGCACTCGAGAAATAAGTGTCGAGAAGTCTCAGCAGCCTGACCACAAAAACACCGAGAAACCATATAGAAACCTCTCGCGCACAAAGCGACATCGGTAGCCAAATAGCCATGCAACAACCGCCACAGGAAAAAAGATAACCTGGAAGGTAGATGGCGCTGCCAAATACTAGAAAAAACCTCATCGCGAGGCCTGGAGCAACGCACAATCTCCCAAGCTGACCGCAAATGGAAGGATCCATCAGGAGTAGAATCCCATCGGATAAAATCAGGCTCCTCAGCAGAAATCGAAATCAGCAAAATCTGCTCAACTACCGACCCAGGTAAGACAGCCAGGAGCTTACCCCTATCCCAAACAGTACCCCGCTAATAAAAGGACACCGGCACCGTAGATGCAGCACTAGCATTATAAAAGAACAAAGGGCAAGAACCCAGCCAACAATCGTACCAAAAACTACAAGTGCCAGTGCCAACCAACCAACGCACATGAGGCTCTGCAACACAACGGATGGAACAAAGCCGTCTCCAAAGAGGAGATGCCGGATAACGAAAATGTACCACAACCGGATGAACAGCCCTGCAATACTTAGACTTCATGTAAGAAGCCCATAAAGAACGCTGCTCCCGAAACCTCCACCAAAGCTTAAGCTCAAAGGCCTCATCCAGATCACCAAAAGACCGAATACCTAGACCCCCCTCCTCCACCGGGAAGCAAACCTCCGGCCAATGGCACCAATGAATCCTCCTCCTAGACCCAGAGTCACCCCAAAGAAAACGAGTGAATATCCTCTCCAACTGCTGAACAACCCCGATCGGCGGCCTCAGAACATGGAACAAATGCAGAGGCATAGAAGATAGTACATGGCGAATTAGAACCAGCTTCCCCCCAAAAGAAAGCAACCGATTCGCCCAGCTAGAATCCTATCCCGGACCTTCCGAAGAAGGTCATCAAAGTGAGCAATCTTAAGACACCCCACAAACACCGGGCACCCAAGATAAGTAAAAGGAAGCTGCCGCTGTCGGAAGCTGGTAACCGAATGAATAATAGCACATCGCGAAGTAGAAACTGACCTCCCAACATAAAAGCTGCTCTTAGCCTGACTAATCTGCTGCCCAGAAACCGCCTCGTAATGGTGCAGGAAATCCATTAGCCTCGTGAGGCTAGACCGACTCCCATTCGTAAAAATAACAATATCATATGCGAAACTCAAATGGGAGACAGGAATGGAACCAGAAGAGTGGTAGCGCAGCAAAGGAAACTGCGAGAAAAGTCGATCCAATCCCCGGGACAAGAACTCAGCAGCAATGATAAAAAGGCACGGAGAAATGGGATCGCCTTGCTGAAGACCACCCTGAGACTGAAAAAATCCGTGACTGACCCCATTAACCAGAACCAAAAACCAAGGGCCACAGATAGCCCGCCTCACCAAAGAGATCCACTGTTCCGAGAAGCCAAAACACCTCAGCATCTGCAGAACAAAGGACCACGACATCCTATCATATGCCTTAGCCATATCAAGCTTCAGCACCACATTACTCCCCCGAGTACGTCGACCAATATCATGAACCAGCTCTTGAACTAGCAGCACATTATCATGAATAACCCTACCAGGCACAAAACCACTCTGGGACCCGAAAAACCAGGTTTTCATTGGAATTTCCTGCAAAATTCCCTGAAAACTATCCCGGGGGGCCCAAATGGGTTACCGTTCTTCCCTTTGGCGTCGTTTAGGCTGCACCCAGGTGCATCTAAAAGGACGGGTTAGAATTCCATTGCCGTCCCGGGCAACGCCAAGGAAAACGCCTAACACTTGTGTGCTATAACCTTCACTTTTTGGACCCAAAATGGCCTGGGAGAATAAATGTTGTGTTTTACTCCGAAAGCTGACCTTGTTTCTCCTTGCCAACACATTCTCGCGCTCGTAACGAGCCGTCTCTTTCTTAGAAACACCCATTCCGAGAGGTTCTAATAGTTTTTCTTGAATTTTTTTTTAAAATTACTCGAAAAACCTAGTTTTCCTAGGAATTTCTTAAAAATCCACGAAAAACTAACACGAGGAACCCAAACGGGGTACCGTTCTTCCCTTTGGCGTCGTTGAGGCTGCATCGAGGTGCGTCCAGAAGGCCGAGTCAGAATTCCAATCCCGTCCCGGGCAACCCCAAGGAAAACCCCCAACACCGATGTGTTATAGCCTTAATTTTTTGGACCCACAATGGGCTCGGGGAAGAAATGTTGTGTTTTGCTGTAAAAACTGACCCGATTTTTCCACGCCAACACATTTTTCGCAGAATTTTGTTCAAAAATTGCCCGAAAAACCTGGTTTTCCATATAATTTCTTACAAAATTCACTAAAAACTATCCCGAGGGGCCCAAACGGGGTACCGATCTTCCCTTTCTTGTCGTTTAGGCTGCATCCAGGAGCATCCAGAAGGCCGAGTCAGAATTCCAATGCCGTCTCGGGCAACCCCAAGGAAAACCCCCAACACCGGTGTGCTATGGCCTTTACTTTTTGGACTTAGAATGGCTCCGGGGAATAAATGTTGTGTTTTTGCTCCAAAATCTGACTCGGTTTCTTCCCGCCAACACATTCCCAGGTTAGTTATGAGCTGTGTCATGCTTAGAAACACCCGTTCCAAGAGGGTCTAGTAGTTTTCCCTGAATTTTATTAAAAAATTACCCGGAAAACCAGGTTTTCATTGGAATTTCCTATAAAATTCACAGAAAACTATCCCGGGGGGCCCAAATGGGTTACCGTTCTTCCCTTTGGCGTCGTTTAGGCTGCACCCAGGTGCATCTAAAAGGACGGGTCAGAATTCCATTGCCGTCTCGGGCAACCACAAGGAAAACCCCCAACACCAGTGTGCTATAGCCCTCTCTTTTTGGGCCCAAATTGACCCGGGGGAAGAAATGTTGTGTATTGCTCCAAAAGCTGAAGTTGTTTCTCCTCGTCAACACATTCTCTAGCTCGTAACGAGTCGTCTCATTCGTAGAAACACCCGTTCCGGGAGGTTCTAATAGTATTTCATGAATTCTGATAAAAAAATTAATCGAAAAACCTGGTTTTCCTTGAAATTTCTTACAAAATTCACAAAAAACTATCCCGAGGAACCTAAACCGGGTATCGTTCTTCCCTTTGGCGTGCTGTAGGCTGGATCTAGGTGTGTCTAGAGGCAGGGTCAGAATTCCAATCCCGTCCCGGGCAATCCCAAGGAAAATCCCCAACACCGATGTGTTATAGCCTTCACTTTTTAGGTCCGCAATGGGCCCGGGGAAGAAATGTTGTGTTTTGCTGCAAAAACTGACCTGATTTTTCCACGCCAACACATTTTTTGGCCCGTCATGAGCCGTCTCATGCTTAGAAATACCCGTTCCGGGAGGTTCTAATAGTTTTCGTAGAACTTAGTTTAAAAATTGCCCGAAAAACATGGTTTTCCTTGGAATTTCTTACAAAATTCACTAAAAACTATCTCGGGGGCCCCAAACGGGGTGCCGATCTTCTCTTTGGCGTCGTTTAGGCTGCATTTAGGTGCATCCAAAAGGCCAGATCAGAATTTCGATGCCGTCCCGGGCAACCACAAGGGAAACCCCCAACACCGGTGTGCTATAGCGTTCACTTTTTGGGCCCAAAATGGCCCCGGGGAATAAATGTTGTGTTTTGCTCAAAAACTGACCCGGTTTCTCCCGCCAACACCTTCCCTGGCTCATAACGAGCCATCTCATGCTTAGAAACACCTATTCTGAGAGGTTCGAATAGTTTTCCCTGAATTTTGTTTAAAATTTCACCGGAAAACCTTGTTTTCCTTAGAATTCCTTACAAAATTCACTAAAAACAATCCCAGGGGACCTGAACGGTTGGGGTGTGCGTGGATCGGATTTTGCGGATTGAACATCAATCCATATCCAATGCATAATTTTGCAGATTATAAATTTTCAATCCAATTCAATCCACGAATTGGTGAAGTTCAATCCAAATCCAATCCATATGCCTGGGGATCAGATGCGGATTTGACTCAATCCATATCCAATTCACCATTTTGTGGATTAAAAATTTCTAATCATGTCCAATCCACGAACTAATTAATTAAAAAAATTTAATATAAAAATAATTTTACTACCGATCAAATTTAAAATTAACTAAATTTTATATAAATTAATTGTTTAAATAAAGTTAGAATAATACATTCTAAGTTTCAAAATACAACATCAAAAAGCAAGAGATCTCAATTGTTTAGATTAATACATGAAAGTTAACTAAACTTATGAATATAAATCTACACAAAGTTAAAATTTGAGAGTCAAAATATCCACCTCCAATTTGTAATTCGTATTTTAACCTGAACAAAATAAACATAATTAAAATAAATAACAAATAAATATAGTTTATTTAATAAAAATAATTAATAAATATTTACCCTTGCTATCCCATTAAATGCTATCAAACTTCTTCAAATATATTCTTCTCAGCTCCCAAAATCTCTGTTACGCATAAGATAAAAAAATGTCAATTTAAAAAAATAAAATAACAATATAAAATCAAATGATAATTAATAAATACAATTAAAGTTAAGTTATTATATTTTACCTGTCTCCATATGTTCAATTTCATCAATTGCTTCATCAAAGTTTATCGGAGTTGAACGTAACCAATTTTGTGTGCAAATCAGTGCCTCCACCATCCTTACAGATAGTGAGCACCGATATGGATCAAGAACGCGACCACCAGTGCTAAATGCTGACTCAGATACCACAGTGGAGACAGGTATGGCTAAAATATCTCGAGCAACATAAGACAAAATTGGATATTTGGAAGAATTAATCTTCCACCAATCTAATATCTCAAAACTTTCATTTTCTGGATTCTCGCGTGATTCTCTCAAGTAAAGATCCACTTCTGTTTTGTACTCTTCACTAGTATTGTTTTTTAAAATCTTCATATAACCCGAATCAAACAATTGCCTAGCATCAACCTCAATATCAACCTCTAACTCCTTTTCATCATTCACAGCTTCCATTACATCCACATCATCACAATAAAGCAATTTATATTCATCATACAAGCTATTTAAATTATTCCGCACTTTGACAACTAACTCATTTGCTTTAAATTCACCAAATAATGAGACAAAACAATATCTCAAAAAACATTCTTTATGCCGAGGATCAAGCAATACAGAAACAAACAAAAAAGAGTTGACTGATTCGTAACTTCCCCAATACTTATCATACTTCTTTTTCATATTTTTAGCCATTATCTTCTAAAATAAATCCTTACTATCCCTCCAAGCTTGCAATTGTGCATGAACTAAACATAATTGGCGTAAAAAGTATTGGATGTCACATATAAAGAACCAGAAAATGTCAAAGTGGCATCATGAAAAACCTTTAAAAATTTAATGAAGTAATGAACATATTCCCAAACAATTGAAGAAGGACATGTTTTCGGTTCACTCAAACAAAAATCACGATTGTATTGTGCATCATGAAGCTCTAATCGATCAAATACTTTTTGATACTTTTCTGCAGTCTCTAACATGAAATAAGTGGAATTCCATCTAGTTACAACATCTAGACACAGAAGCTTATTTGAAGAAATTTTCTCTCGCTCTGCATATGCCTTAAACTTTTGTGTTCTAGAAGGTGAGGATCTGACGAATCTAACAACATTTCAATTTTTAGCAATTGACTCATGATAATCTTTTAATCCCTCGGCAACAATGAGATTTAATATATGTGCATTACACCTCAAATGCATGTTTTGACCCCTTAGAATTGCACCATTCCAATTGTTTACAACTTTTGACAAATATGAAACAGGCCCATCATTAGAAGAAGCATTATCAACCGTTACTGTAAAAACTCTCTCAATGTTCCAATCTAATAGACATGTCTCAATTTGCCTACCAATTGTATCACCTTTGTGGCCAGCAATTTGACAAAAATTTAGTATTTTCTTTTGCAATCTCCAATTATCATCAATAAAGTGAGCTGTAAGACACATATAATTAAGATTTTGAGCTGAAGTCCATGTGTCTGTAGTGAGGCAAACTTTTTGATGACTACTCACAAAATAATCAATCAATTCTTGTTTTGATTTTTTGTAAAGTTGCAAAATATCACGGGCAATAGTAGTGCGACGTAGCACTTTAAATCTATTTTCCAAAAACTCTAACATTTCCCTGAACCCTTTACCCTCTACAACTCTAAATGGCATCTCATCTTTTATAACAAACCTAGCAATTGCTTCTCTACAAGCCTCAACACTATAGGTTGTTGATACAATGTTACATGGCTTTCCATTTTTCATTGGTTGGAAAGACAAAGTTTTTTGTTTTTTGTCCAATTGGGTTCGACCAGGAAATTTTATACATCTCTCTCTTATGTGAGTCAATAGATTAGATGTTCCTTTATGAAAACCACATCTATATTATTTTCCACAATATCGACATTTGGATCTAGGACATAGAGGATCAAAACTTAATTGTATAAAATGCTCCCAAGCTTCTGAAGTAGATCTAGCAGGTCTACCTTCAGGATTACTAGAAGATTTTGAACTTGGAGGAACTGGATCTATAGCTATGCGTTTGCCTTTATCACGCTGAGAACTCATCTACATATAAATATAAAAAATCGTTAAAATTAATTACAAAAAAATAACAGGAAGAAATTAAGCTTGAAAGATAGTGAGAAATTAAGCTTAATTACTGTGAGGTCTCTGCACAAACGAAGTTTTTGAAACCAAATAAGGCCGTGATCCTTCTCCTGTATCGTTACGTCGACCGGAAGGTGTTGTCGTGATAGGCCGTACGTACAAGACTCACCAAAGAACTCACTTGTCAAGCCTTCGTTAACTACCAATAGTCCACGAGCTACACTCTTGATGTCGATTTGAAAGACTCCTTGGCAGTCGATCCCCTCTAAAGCAGGGATAAGAAGGACGTAGTGGCAGCCGCTTGCAAGGAGACTAGGAAGCTAGAGAAAAGGGTTCGTGCGATGGGGAACAGTTTGGGGTTTTTTTGTTTAGTGTTTACTTCTTGTTCCGGTTGAATGGTGACGTGTGTTAAGTGAAAGTTATATTTGCAAAAACTAATTATTTAATTATTTTTTATTTTACATAATTATTAGATATAATATATTATGGTGTTAATATAAATATGTATCACATTTTTTTAACTTATTTATTTATTAGTAAATAGTAAATTAGTAATATTATATTTATCAATTTATTTTTTAAATTAAATAATTTTTTTTTTGCGAATTCGGGGATATTTGCAGATTTTGAAAATTTCAATCCAATCCAATCCATCAATACACAGATAGGATTTTTGCAGATCCGATCGATTGAGCAGATTGGATTGGATTCTGCACACCCCTACCAAACGGGGAATCGTTCTTCCCTTGGAAGTCGTTTAGGCTGCATCTAGGTGCGTCCAGAAGGTCGGGTCAGAATTCCAATGCCATCCCAAGCAACCCCAAGGAAAACTCCCAACACCAGTGTGCTATAGCCTTCACTTTTTGGGACAATGGGCCCGGGGAAGAAATGTTGTATTTTGCTCCAAAAATTGACCCGGTTTCTCCACGCCAACACATTCCCCGGTTCGTCACGAGCCGTCTCATGCTAAGAAATACCCGTTCCAGGAGGTTCTAATAGTTTTCCCAGAATTTGGTACAAAAATTGCCCGAAAAACCTGATTTTCCTTAGAATTTCTTACAAAATTCACTGAAAACTGTCCCGAGGCCCCAAACGGGGTACCGATCTTTCCTTTGTCATCGTTTAGGCTTCATCCAGGTGCGTCCAGAAGGCAGGGTCAGAATTCCAATCCCGTCTCAGGCAACCCCAAGGAAAACTCCTAACACCGGTGTGCTAGAGCTTTCACTTTTTGGGCCCAGATTAGGCCCGGGGAAGAAATGCTGTGTTTTGATCCAAAAACTGACTCGGTTTCTCCCTGCCAACACATTCCTCCGCTCGTCATGAGCCGTCTCATGCTTAGAAACACCCGTTCCAGGAGGTTCTAATAGTTTTCCCATAATTTTATTCAAAAATTGCTCGAAAAACTTAGTTTTCATTGGAATTTCTTACAAAATTCACTAAAAACTATCCCGGGGGGCCCAAACGGGGAACCGATCTTCCCTTTGGCGTCGTTTAGGCTGCATCCAAAAGACCGGGTCAGAATTACAATGCCGTCCTGGGCAACCCCAAGGAAAACTCCTAACACCGGTGTGCTATAGAATGGCCCCGGGGAATAAATTTTGAGTTTTGCTCTAAAAACTAACCCAGTTTCTCCCTGCCAACACATTCCCAGGCTGGTTACGAGCCGTGTCATGCTTAAAAACACCCGTTCTAGGAGGTTCTAATAGTGTTCCCAGAATTTTGTTCAAAAATTGCTCTAAAAACCTGGTTTTCCTTGGAATTTCTTACAAAATTCACTAAAAACTATCTCGGGGGGACCAAACGGGGTGCCGATCTTCCCTTTAGTGTCGTTTAGGCTATATCCAGGTGCATCCAGAAGGCCGGGCCAGAATTACAATGCCGACCTAGGCAAACCCCAAGGAAAACCCCTAACATCGGTGTGCTACAGCCATCACTTTTTGGGCCCATAATGGGCCCGGGGAAGAAATGTTGTGTTTTGCTCCAAAAACTGACCTGTTTTCTCCATGCCAACACATTTCCCGGCTCGTCATAAGCTGTCTCATGCTTAGAAACACCTGTTACGGGAAGTTCTAATAGTTTTCCCTGAATTTTGTTTAAAAATTGCCCCAAAAACCTGGTTTTCCTTGGAATTCCATGCAAAATTCATTAAAAACATTCCCAGGGGACCCAAACGAGGTACTGATCATCCCTTTGGCACCGTTTAGGCTGCATCCATGTACATCCAGAAGGCCGGGTCAGAATTACAATGCCGTCCCGGGCAAACCCCAAGGAAAACGCCAACACCAGTGTGCTATAGCCTTTAATTTTTGGACTTAGAATGGCCCCGAGGAATAAATGTTGTGTTTTGCTCCAAAAACTGACCCGGAATCTCCCCAGTAACACATTTCCTAGCTAGTTACGAGCCGTGTCATGCTTAGAAACACCCGTCCCGCGAGGGTCTAATAGTTTTCCCAAAATTTTGTTCAAAAATTGCCCGAAAAACCAGGTTTTCATTTGAATTTCCTGTAAAATTCACTGAAAACTATACCGGGGGGCCCAAATGGTTTTCCGTTCTTCCCTTTGACTTCGTTTAGGCTGCCTCTAGGTGTATCCAGAAGGTCGGGTCAGAATTCTAACGCCGTCCGGGGCAACTACAAGGAAAATCTCGAACACTAGTGTGCTATAGCCTTTACTTTTTGGGCCGAAAAAGGCCCCGGGGAAGAAATGTTGCATTTTGCCCAAAAAAATGAGCAGGTTACTCCCCGCCAACACATTCCCCAGCTCGTAACGAGCAGTCTCATGCTTAGAAACACCCGTTCCCAGAGGTTCCAATAGTTTTCCCTGAATTTTTTTAAAAATTGCCCAAAAAACCTGGTTTTCTTTGGAATTCCTTACAAAATTCGCTAAAAACAATACCAGGGGGCCCAAACGGGGTACCGTTCTTCACTTAGGCGTCGTTTAGGATGCATCCAAATGGCCGGGTCAGAATTCCAATCCCGTCCCAAGCAACCCCAAGGAAAACCCCCAACACTAGTGTGATATAGCCTGCACTTTTTAGGCCAAAAGTGGCCGCGGGGAAGAAATGTTGTATTTTGCTCCAAAAACTGACCCGGTTTCTCCCCGTCAACACATTCCCCTGCTCGTAACGAGCCGTTTCGCTCTTACAAAGACCCGTTCCAAGAGGTACCAATAGTTTTTCCAGAATTTTCTTTAAAAATTACCCAAAAAACTGGGTTTTGCGCGGAATTTCTTACAAGATTCACAAAAAACAATCCCGAGGAACCCAAATGGGGTACCGTTCTTCCCTTGGACGTCGTTTACGCTGCATCCAGGTGCATCCAGAAGGTCAGGTAAGAATTCCAATGCCGCCCCGGGCAACCACAAGGAAAACCCCCAACACCGGTGTACTATAGCCTTTAGTTTTTGGGCCCAAAATGAGCCCGGACAAGAAATGTTGTGCTTTACTCCAAAAACTGACCCAGTTTCTCCACGCCAACACATTTCCCGGATGGTCATGAGCCGTATCATGCTTAGTAACACCCGTTCCGGGAGGTTCTAATTGTTTTCCCAGAATTTTGTTCAAAAATTGCCTGAAAAACCTAGTTTTCCTTCGAATTTCTTACAAAATCCACTAAAAACTATCCCGGGGGTCCCAAACGGAGTACCGATCTTCCCTTTAACGTCGTTTAGGCTGCATCCAAGTGCATCCAGAAGGATGGGTCAGAATAACAATGCCATCCCGGGCAACCCCAAGGAAAACGCCTAACATCGGTGTGCTATAGCCTTTACTTTTTGGACTTAAAATGGCCCCGGGGAATAAATGTTGTGTTTTTGCTCCAGAAACTGACCCGATTTCTACATGCCAACACATTCCCAAGCTAGTTACGAGCCGGGTAAGCTTGGAAACACCCGTTCCGGGAGGGTGTAATAGTTTTCCCTGAATTTTGTTCAAAAATTGGCCGAAAAACTAGGTTTTCATTGGAATTTCTTGCAAAATTCACTAAAAACTATCCCGGGGGGACCAAATGGGGTGCCGAACTTCCCTTTGGCGTCGTTTAGGCTGCATCCAAGTGCGTCCAGAAGGCCGGGCCAGAATTACAATGCCGCCCCGGGCAACCACAAGGAAAACCCCAAACACCGGTGTGCTATAGCCTTTACCTTTTGGGCCCAAAATGAGCCCAGACAAGAAATGTTGTGCTTTACTCCAAAAACTGACCCAGTTTCTCCACGCGAACACATTCCCCGGATCGTCATGAGCCGTATCATGCTTAATAACTCCCGTTCTGGCAGTTTCTAATTGTTTTCCCAGAATTTTGTTCAAAAATTGCCTGAAAAACCTAGTTTTCCTTAGAATTTCTTACAAAATTCACTAAAAACTATTCCGGGGGTCCTAAACGGAGTACCGATCTTCCCTTTAGCGTAGTTTAGGATGCATCCAAGTGTATCCAGAAGGCCGGGTCAGAATAACAATGCCGTCCCGGCAACCCCAAGGAAAACGCCCAACATCGATGTCCTATAGCCTTTACTTTTTGGACTTAAAATGGACCCGGGGAATAAATGTTGTTTTTTTGGTCCAGAAACTGACCCGATTTCTACATGCCAACGCATTCCCAAGCTAGTTACGAGCAGTGTCAAGTTTGGAAACACCCGTTCTAGTAGGTTGTAATAGTTTTCCCTGAATTTTGTTCAAAAATTAGCCGAAAAACTAGGTTTTCATTGGAATTTCTTGCAAAATTTACTAAAAACTATCCCGGGGGGCCCAAATGGGTTACCGTTCTTCCCTTTGGCGTCGTTTACGCTGCATCCAGGTGCATCCAGAAGCCCGGGTCAGATTTCCAATGCTGTCTCGGGCAACCCCAAGGAAAACCCTTAACACCGGTGTGCTATAGCCTTCACTTTTTCGGCCCAAAATGGCCCGGGGGAATAAATGTTGCGTTTTTGCTCCAAAACCTGACCCGGTTTCTCCCCGCCAACACATTCCCAGGCTAGTTACGAGCCATGTCGTGCTTAGAAACACTCGTTCCGGGAGGGTGTAACAGTTTTCCCTGAATCTTGTTAAAAATTTGGTAGAAAAACCTGGTTTTCCTTGGAATTTCTTACAAAATTCACTAAGAACTATTCCAGGGGGCCCAAACGGGATGCTGATCTTCCCGTCGGCGTCGTTTATGCTGCATCCAGGTGCGTCCAGAAGGCCGGGCCAGAATTACAATGCCGTCCCAGGCAAACCCAAGGAAAACCCCCAACACCGGTGCGCTATAGCCTTCATTTTTTAGGCCCAAAATGGCTCGGGGTAATAAATGTTGTGTTTTACTCCAAAAGCTGACCTCGTTTCTCCCCGGCAACACATTCTCCGACTCGTAACGAGCCGTCTCATGCTTAGAAATACCCGTTTCGGGAGGTTCTAAAAGTTTTCCTAGAATTTTGTTCCAAAATTGCCCGAAAAACCTGGTTTTCCTTGCAATTCCTTACAAAATTTACCAAAAACATTCCCTGGGGACCGTTCTTCCCTTTAGCGTCGTTTAGGCTGCATCCAGAAGGCCGGGTCAGAATTTCGATGCCATCCCGAACAACCCCTAGAAAAACCCCCAACATCGGTGTTCTATAGCCTTTACTCTTTGGTCCCAAAATGGCCCGGGGGAATAAATGTTGTGTTTTGCACTAAAAGCTGACACTGTTTCTCCTCGCCAACACATTTGCCGGCTCGTAACAAGCCGTCTCATTCTTAACAACACCCGTTCCGGGAGGTTCTAATAGTTTTTCTTGAATTTTGTTCAAAATTTACTCAAAAAAACTGATTTTCCTTGTAATTTCTTACAAAATTCACAAAAAACTATCCCGAGGAACCCAAACGGGGTACCGTTCTTCCCTTTAACGTCATTTAGGCTGTATCCAGGTGCGTCCAGAAGGCCGAGTCAGAATTCCAATCCCGTCCCAGGAAACCCCAAGGAAAACCCCCAACACTGTTGTGCTATAGCCTTCACTTTTTTGGCCCAAATGGCCCGGGGGAGTAAATGTTGTGTTTTGCTCCAAAAGCGGACCCGGTTTCTCCACGCCAAAACATTACCCGGCTCGTCATGAGCCGTCTCATGCGTAGAAATACCCGTTCTTGTAGGTTCTTAGAAGCACTCATTCCGAGAGGTTCAAATAGTTTTCCCAGAATTTTGTTAAAAAATTGCTCTAAAAACCTGATTTTCCTTGGAATTTCTTACAAAATTCACTAAAAACTATTCCGGGGGTCCTAAACGGAGTACCGATCTTCCCTTTAGCGTAGTTTAGGATGCATCCAAGTGTATCCAGAAGGCCGGGTCAGAATAATAATGCCGTCCCGGCAACCCCAAGGAAAACGCCCAACATCGATGTCCTATAGCCTTTACTTTTTGGACTTAAAATGGACCCGGGGAATAAATGTTGTGTTTTTGGTCCAGAAACTGACCCGATTTCTACATGCCAACGCATTCCCAAGCTAGTTACGAGCAGTGTCAAGTTTGGAAACACCCGTTCTAGTAGGTTGTAATAGTTTTCCCTGAATTTTGTTCAAAAATTAGCCGAAAAACTAGGTTTTCATTGGAATTTCTTGCAAAATTTACTAAAAACTATCCCGGGGGGCCCAAATGGGTTACCGTTCTTCCCTTTGGCGTCGTTTACGCTGCATCCAGGTGCATCCAGAAGCCCGGGTCAGATTTCCAATGCTGTCTCGGGCAACCCCAAGGAAAACCCTTAACACCGGTGTGCTATAGCCTTCACTTTTTCGGCCCAAAATGGCCCGGGGGAATAAATGTTGCGTTTTTGCTCCAAAACCTGACCCGGTTTCTCCCCGCCAACACATTCCCAGGCTAGTTACGAGCCATGTCGTGCTTAGAAACACTCGTTCCGGGAGGGTGTAACAGTTTTCCCTGAATCTTGTTAAAAATTTGGTAGAAAAACCTGGTTTTCCTTGGAATTTCTTACAAAATTCACTAAGAACTATTCCAGGGGGCCCAAACGGGATGCTGATCTTCCCGTCGGCGTCGTTTATGCTGCATCCAGGTGCGTCCAGAAGGCCGGGCCAGAATTACAATGCCGTCCCAGGCAAACCCAAGGAAAACCCCCAACACCGGTGCGCTATAGCCTTCATTTTTTGGGCCCAAAATGGCTCGGGGTAATAAATGTTGTGTTTTACTCCAAAAGCTGACCTCGTTTCTCCCCGGCAACACATTCTCCGACTCGTAACGAGCCGTCTCATGCTTAGAAATACCCGTTTCGGGAGGTTCTAAAAGTTTTCCCAGAATTTTGTTCCAAAATTGCCCGAAAAACCTGGTTTTCCTTGCAATTCCTTACAAAATTTACCAAAAACATTCCCTGGGGACCGTTCTTCCCTTTAGCGTCGTTTAGGCTGCATCCAGAAGGCCGGGTCAGAATTTCGATGCCATCCCGAACAACCCCTAGAAAAACCCCCAACATCGGTGTTCTATAGCCTTTACTCTTTGGTCCCAAAATGGCCCGGGGGAATAAATGTTGTGTTTTGCACTAAAAGCTGACACTGTTTCTCCTCGCCAACACATTTGCCGGCTCGTAACAAGCCGTCTCATTCTTAACAACACCCGTTCCGGGAGGTTCTAATAGTTTTTCTTGAATTTTGTTCAAAATTTACTCAAAAAAACTGATTTTCCTTGTAATTTCTTACAAAATTCACAAAAAACTATCCCGAGGAACCCAAACGGGGTACCGTTCTTCCCTTTAACGTCATTTAGGCTGTATCCAGGTGCGTCCAGAAGGCCGAGTCAGAATTCCAATCCCGTCCCAGGAAACCCCAAGGAAAACCCCCAACACTGTTGTGCTATAGCCTTCACTTTTTTGGCCCAAATGGCCCGGGGGAGTAAATGTTGTGTTTTGCTCCAAAAGCGGACCCGGTTTCTCCACGCCAAAACATTACCCGGCTCGTCATGAGCCGTCTCATGCGTAGAAATACCCGTTCTTGTAGGTTCTTAGAAGCACTCATTCCGAGAGGTTCAAATAGTTTTCCCAGAATTTTGTTAAAAAATTGCTCTAAAAACCTGATTTTCCTTGGAATTTCTTACAAAATTCACTAAAAACTATCCCGGGGGGACCAAATGGGGTGCCGAACTTCCTTTTGGCGTCGTTTAGGCTGCATCCAGGTGCGTCCAGAAGGCCGGGCCAGAATTACAATGCCGTCCCAGGCAAACCCCAAGGAAAACTCCCAACACCGGTGTGTTATAGCCTTCATTTTTTGGGCCCAAAATGGCTCGGGGTAATAAATGTTGTGTTTTACTCCAAAAGCTGACCTCGTTTCTCCCCGGTAACACATTCTCCGACTCGTAACGAGACGTCTCATGCTTAGAAATACCCGTTCCGGGAGGTTCTAAAAGTTTTCCCAGAATTTTGTTCCAAAATTGCCCGAAAAACCTGGTTTTCCTTGCAATTCCTTACAAAATTTACCAAAAACATTCCCTGGGGACCGTTCTTCCCTTTAGCGTCGTTTAGGCTGCATCCAGAAGGCCGGGTCAGAATTTCGATGCCATCCCGAACAACCCCTAGGAAAACCCCCAACATTGGTGTTCTATATCCTTTACTCTTTGGTCCCAAAATGGCCCGGGGGAATAAATGTTGTGTTTTGCACAAAAAGCTGACACTGTTTCTCCTCGCCAACACATTCGCCCGCTCGTAACAAGCCGTCTCATTCTTAGAAACACCCGTTCCGGGAGGTTCTAATAGTTTTTCTTGAATTTTGTGCAAAATTTACTCGAAAAAACTGATTTTCATTGTAATTTCTTACAAAATTCACAAAAAACTATCCCGAGGAACCCAAACGGGGTACCGTTCTTCCCTTTAGCGACGTTTAGGCTGCATCCAAGTGCGTCCAGAAGGTCGGGTCAGAATTCCTACGCCGTCTCGGACAACCCCTTGGAAAACCCCTAACACCAGTGTGCTATAGCCTTCACTCTTTGGGCCCAAAATGGCCCGGGGGAATAAATGTTGTGTTTTGCTCTAAAAGCTGATCCTGTTCCTCCCTTCCAACACATTATCTGGCTCGTAACGAGCCGTCTTGTTCTTAGAAACATGCGTTCTGGGATGTTCTAATATTTTTTCTTGAATTTTGTTCAAATATTACTCAAAAAACCTGGTTTTCCTTGGAATGTTGTGTTTTGCTCTAAAAACTGACCTGGATTCTCCAAGCCAACACATTCCCCGGCTCGTCATCAGCCGACTCATGCTTAAAAACAACCGTTCTGGGAGGTTCTAAAAGTTTTCCCATAATTTTGTTCAAAAATTGACCGAAAAACTTAGTTTTCCTTGGAATTTCTTACAAAATTCACTAAAAACTATCCTAGGGGGCCCAAACGGGGTACCGATCTTCCCTTTGGCATCGTTTAGGCTACTTTCAGGTGCGTCCAGAAGGCCTGGTCAGAATTCCAATCCCGTCCCGAGCACCCCAAGGAGAACCCACAACACCGGTGTGCTATAGCCTTCACTTTTTGGGCTGAGAATGAGCCCAGGGAAGAAATATTGTGTTTTACTAAAAAAACTGATCTTGTTTCTCCACGCCAACACATTCCCTGGCTCGTTATGGGCCGTCTCATGCCTAGAAACACCTGTTCTGGGTGGTTCTAATAGTTTTCCCATAATTTTGTTCAAAAATTACCCGAAAAACTTACTTTTCTTTAGAATTTCTTACAAAATTCACAAAAAACTATCCCGAGAAACCCAAAGGGAGTACCGTTCTTCCCTTTGGCATCATTTAGGCTGGATCCAGGTGGGTCCAGAAGGTCGGATCAGAATTCCTACGCCGTTTCGGACAACCCCTAAGAAAACCCCTAACACCAGTGTGTTATAGCCTTCACTCTTTGGTCCCAAAATGGCCCGGGGGAATAAATGTTGTGTTTTGCTCTAAAAGCTGACCCCGTTTCTCCCTTCCAACACATTATCTGGCTCGTAACGAGCCGTCTTGTTCTTAGAAACATACGTTCTGGGATGTTCTAATATTTTTTCTTGAATTTTGTTCAAATATTACTCAAAAAACCTGGTTTTCCTTGGAATTTCTTACAAAATTCACAAAAAACTATCCCAAGGAACCCAAACGGGGTACCGTTCTTCCCTTTGGCATCGTTTAGGCTGCATTCAGAGGACCGGGCCAGAATTCAAATCCCGTTCCGGGCAACCCCAAGGAAAACCCCCAGCACCAGTGTGCTATAGCCTTCCCTTTTTGGCCCAGAATGGGCCCGGGGAAGAAATATTGTGTTTTGCTCCAAAAACTGTCCCGGTTTCTCCACGCCAACACATTCCCTGGCTCGTCCTGAGCTGTCTCATACATAGAAATAACCGTTCCAGGAGGTTTTAATAGTTTTTCTTGAATTTTGTTCAAAAATTACCCAAAAAACCTGGTTTTCCGTGGAATTTCTTATAAAATTCACTAAAAACTATCCCGGGAGGCCCAAACGGGGTACCGATCTTCCCTTTGGCATCTTTTAGGCTGCATCCAGGTACATCTAGAAGGCCGGGTCAGAATAACATTGCCATCCAGCGCAACCCTAAGGAAAACACCCAACACCGGCATGCTATAGCCTTTACTTTTTAAACTTAAAATGGACGCAGGGAACAAAAGTTGTGTTTCGCTCCAAAAACTGAACCGGTTTCTCCACGCCAACACATTACCCGACTCGTCATGAGCCGTCTCATGCTTAGAAATCCACGTTCTGGGAGGTTCTAATAGTTTTCCCATAATTTCGTTCAAAAAATGCCCGAAAAACTTGGTTTTCCTTGGAATTTCTTACAAAATTCACAAAAACTATACCTGGGGGGCACAAACAGGGTACCGATCTTCCTTTTGGTGTCGTTTAGGCTGCTTTCAAGTGCGTCCAGAAGGCTGGGTTAGAATTCCAATCCCGTCACAGGCAAACCCAAGGAAAACCCCGAATACTAGTGTGCTATAGCCTTCACTTTTTGGGCCGAGAATGGGGTCGGGGAAAAATTTTGTGCTTTGCTTCAAAATTTGACTCGGTTTCTCCATGCTAACACATTTCCCGGCTTGTCATGAGCAGTCTCAAGCTTAGAAACACCCGTTCCAGGAGGTTCTAATAGTTTTTACATAATTTTGTTCAAAAATTGCTCGAAAAACTTAGTTTTCCTTGGAATTTCTTACAAAATTCACTAAAAACTATCCCGGGGGGCCCAAACGGGGTATCGATCTTTCCTTAGGCATCGTTTAGGCTGCATCCAGGTGCATCTAGAAGGTCATCTCAGAATTCCAATGCCGTCCCGGGCAACCCCAAGGAAAACGCCCAACATCGGTGTGCTATAGCCTTCACTTTTTGGGCCCAAAATGGCCCGGGGGAATAAATGTTGTGTTTTGCTCCAAAAGTTGACCACGTTTCTCCCCACCAACACATTCTCCGGCTCGTAACGAGCAATCTCATTCTTAGAGACACCTGTTCTGGGAGGTTCTAATAGTTTTTCTTCAATTTTGTTGAAAAATTACTCGAAAAACCTGGTTTTCATTGGAATTTTATTCAAAATTCACAGAAACCTATCCCGGGGGGCCCAAATGGCTTACCGTTCTTCCCATTAGCGTCGTTTAGGCTGTATCCAGGTGCATCCAGATGACCGGGTAAGAATTCCAATGCCGTCCCGGGCAACCGCAAGGAAAACACCCAACACCGGTCTGCTATAGCCTTTACTTTTTAGGCCCAGAATGTGCTTGGGGAAGAAATGCTGTGTTTTGCTCCTAAAACTGACTCTGTTTCTCCACGCCAACACATTCCCCAGCTCGTCATGAGCCGTATCATGCTTAGAAACACCCGTTTCAGGAGGTTCTAATAGTTTTCCCATAATTTTGTTCAAAAATTATCCGAAAAACCCGGTTTTCTTTGGAATTTCTTACAAAATTCTCAAAAAACTATCTCAAGGAACCCAAACGGGGTACTGTTTTGTCCTTTGGCGTCGTTTAGGCTGCATCTAGGTGTGTCCAGAAGGTCAGGTCAGAATTCCTATGCCGTCCCAGTCCACCCCTAGGAAAACCCCTAACACCGATGTACTATAGCCTTCACTTTTAGGGCCCAAAATGGTCCGGGGGAATAGATGTTGTTTTTTCTCCAAAAGCTGACCCGGTTTCTAATAGTTTTTCTTGAATTTTGTTCAAAAATTGATCGAAAAACCTGGTTTTCCTTGGAATTTCTTACAAAATTAAAAAAAAAACTATCCCGAGGAACTCAAACGGGGTATCGTTCTTCCTTTTGGCGTCGTTTAGGCTGCATCCAGGTGCTTCTAGAAGGCCGGGTCAGAATTTCAATGCCGTCCCGGGCAACCACAAGGAAAACCCCCAACACCGGTGTGCTATAACTTTCACTTTTTGGGCCCAAAATGGCCCCAAGGAAGAAATGTTGTGTTTTGCTCAAAAAATGACCCGATTTCTCCCCGCCAACAGACTCCTCATCTCATAACGAGCCGTCTCATGCTTAGAAACACCCATTCCAGGAGGTTCTAATAGCTGTTCTTGAATTTAGTTCAAAAATTACTCGAAGAACCTGATTTTCCTTGGAATTTCTCACAAAATTCACAACAAACATTCCCGAGAAACCCAATCGAGGTACCGTTCTTCCTTTTACTGTCGTTTAGGCTGCATCCAGGTGTCCCTAGAAGGTCGGGTCAGAATTTCAATCCCATCTCGGGCAGCCCCAAGGAAAATCCCCAACACCGGTGTACTATAGCCTTCACATTTTGGGCCCAAAATGGGCCCGGGCAATAAATATTGCGTTTTGCCCCAAAAACTGACCCGGTTTCTTCAGTTTTTGGGGGTTTTCCTAGTGGTTGCCCGGGGCGGCATTGCAATTATGACCTGGCCTTATGGACGCACCTGGATGTAGCCTAAACGACGCCAAAGGGAATAACGGTACCCCTTTTTAGGTCCCTCGGGATAGTTTTTTGCGAATTTTGTAAGAAATTCTGCGGAAAATCTAGTTTTTCGGGCAATTTTTAAACAAAATTGAGGGAAAACTATTAGCCGGGAATAAGACGGCTCATTACTAGCCGGGAAATGAGCTGACGAGGAGAAACCGGGTCAGTTTGTGGAGCAAAACACAACATTTCTTCCCCGCGGCCACTCTGGGCCAAAAAAGTGAAGGCTATAGCACACCAGTGTTGTTGGTTTTCCTTAGGGTTGCTTGGGCGGCATTGGAATTCTGACCTGGCCTTTTGGACGCACCTAGATGCTGCCTAAACGATGCCAAAGGGAATAACGGTACCCCGTTTGGGTCCTCTGGGATTGTTTCTAGTGAATTTTGTAAGGAATTCTAGGGAAAACCAGGTTTTTCGGGCAATTTTTAAATAAAATTCAGGGAAAACTATTAGAACCTCACGGAACGGGTTTTTCTAAGCATGAGACGGCTCGTTACGAGCTCAGAAATGTGTTGGCGGGGAAAAATCGAGTCATTTTTCCAAACAAAACACAACATTTCTTCCCCGGGGCCATTTTGGGCCCAAAAAGTGAAGGCTATAGCACACCGGTATTGTGGGTTTTCCTTGTGGCTGCCCGGGACGGCATTGGAATTTTGACCTGGCCCTATAGATGCACCTGGATGAAGCCTAAACGACGCCAAAGGGAAGATCGGCACCCCGTTTTGGGCCCCCAGTGATAGTTTTTAGTGAATTTTGTGAGAAATTCTAAGGAAAACCAGGTTTTTGGGGTAATTTTTTAACAATATTCTAGGAAAACTATTAGAACCTCTTGGAATGGGTATTTCTAAGTACGAGACGGCTCATGACGAGCCGAAAAATGCGCTGGCTTGGAGAAACCGGGTCAGTTTTTGGAGCAAAACACAGCATTTTTCCTCGGGCCCATTCTAGGCCCAAAAACTGCAGGCTATAGCACACTGGTGTTGGGGGTTTTCCTTGTGGTTGGCCGGGACGGCATTGGAATTCTGACTCGGCCTTCTGGATGCAGCCTAAACGATGCCAAAGGGAAGAACGGTAGCCCATTTAGGCCCCCGGGATAGTTGTCAGTGAATTTTATAGGAAATTCCAATGAAAACTTGGTTTTTCCGGTAATTTTTTAACAAAATTCATGGAAAACTATTAGACCCTCCCGGAACGGGTGGTTTTAAGCATGACATGGCTCGTAACTAGCCTCGGAATATGTTGGCGGGGAGAAATCGGGTCAGTTTTTGGAGCAAAACATAGCATTTCTTCCCCGGGCCCATTCTAGGCCCAAAAGTGAAGGCTATAGCACACCGGCGTTGGGGATTTTCCTTGTGGTTGGCCGGGACGGCATTGGAATTCTGACTCGGCCTTCTGAATGCAGCCTAAACGATTCCAAAAGGAAGAACGGTAGCCCATTTAGGCCCCTAGCTCATCATGAGCCGTCTCATTCTTAGAAACACACGTTCCCGGAGGTTTTAACAGTTTCCTAGAATTTTGTTCAAAAATTGCCCGAAAAAACCTAGTTTTCCATGGAATTTCTTACAAAATTCACTAAAAATAATCCCGAGGAACCCAAACGGGGTACCAATGCCCTTTGGCATCTTTTAGGTTGCATCCAGGTGCGTCCAGAAGGCCGTGTCAGAATTCCAATCCCATCCCGGGCAACCCCAAGGAAAACCCCCAACACCGGTGTGCTATACCCTTTACTTTTTCAACCCAAAATGGCCCCAGGGAATAAATGTTGTGTTTTTGCTCCAAAACACTGACCCGGTTTCTCCCCGTCAACATATTCCGAGGCTAGTTACGAGCCGTGTCATTCTTAGAAACACCCGTTCCGGGAGGGTCTAATAGTTTTCCACGAATTTTGTTTAAAATTTGCCCGAAAAACCTTGTTTTTCTTGGAATTCCTTACAAAATTCACTGACAACTATCCCGGGGGCCCCAAACGGGGTGTTGAGCTTCCCTTTGGCGTCGTTTAGGCTGCATCCAGGTGCGTCCAAAACGCCAGGTCAGAATTCCAATGCCGTCCCAAGCAACCCCAAGGAAAACCCGCAACACCGGTGTGCTATAGCCTTCACTTTTTGGGCACAAAATGACCTGGGGGAATAAATGCTGTGTTTTGCTCCAAAACCTGACCCCGTTTCTCCCTGCCAAAACATTCTCCGCCTAGTAACGGGCCGTCTCATTCATAGAAACACCCGTTCTAGGAGGTTCTAATAGTTTTTCTTGAATTTTGTTAAAAAATTGCCCGAAAAACCTGGTTTTCCTTGAAATTTCTTACAAAATTCACTAAAAACAATCCCAAAGGACCCAAACGGGGTACCGTTCCGCCCTTAGGCGTCGTTTAGGCTGCATCCAGGTGCATCCATAAGGCCAGGTCAGAATTCCAATGCCGTCCCGGGCAACCACAACGAAAACCCAGAACACTGGTGTGCTATAGCCTTCACTTTTTAGGCCTGGAGTGGCCCCGAGAAAGAAATGTTGTGTTTTGTTGTGTTTTCCTAGAATTTTGTTCAAAAATTGCCCCAAAAACCTGGTTTTCCTTAGAATTTCTAACAAAATTCACTAAAAACTATCACGGGGGGCCCAAAACGGGGTGCCGATCTTTCCTTTGGCGCCGTTTAAGCTGCATCCAGGTGCATCCATAAGGCCAGGTCAGAATTCCAATGCCGTCCCGGGCAACCACAAGGAAAACCCCCAACACTGGTATGCTATAACTTTCACTTTTTGGGCCCAAAATGGCCCCGGGCAAGAAATGTTGTGTTTTGCTCAAAAAATGACCCGATTTCTCCCCACCAACCGACTCCTCGTCTCATAACGACCGTCTCATGCTTAGAAACACCCATTCCAGGAGGTTCTAATAGCTGTTCTTGAATTTAGTTTAAAAATTACTCGAAGAACCTGATTTTCCTTTGAATTTCTCACAAAATCCACAACAAACATTCCCGAGAAACCCAATCGAGGTACCGTTCTTCCTTTTACTGTCGTTTAGGCTGCATCCAGGTGTGTCCAGAAGGTCGGGTCAGAATTCCAATCCCATCTCGGGCAGCCCCAAGGAAAATCCCCAACACCGGTGTGCTCTAGCCTTCACTTTTTGGGCCCAAAATGGGCCCGGCCAATAAATATTGCGTTTTGTGGAAAATCTAGTTTTTCGGGTCAAACACCTACATTTTTTCCCCGGGGCCATTTTGGGCCCAAAAAGTGAAGACTATAGCACACCGGTGTTGTGGGTTTTCCTCGTGGTTGCCCGGGACGGCATTGGAATTCTGACCTGGCCTTGTGGATGCACCTGGATGCAGCCTAAAAGATGCCAAAGGGAAGATTGGCACACTGTTTTGGGCCCCCCGTGATAGTTTTTAGTGAATTATCTGAGAAATTCTAAGGAAAACCAGGTTTTTGGGGCAATTTTTGAACAAAATTCTAGGAAAACTATTAGAACCTCTCGGAATGGGTATTTCTAAGCAAGAGAAGGCTCATGACGAGCCAAGAAATGTGCTGGCGTGGAGAAACCGTGTCAGTTTTTAGAGCAAAACACAGCATTTCTTTCCCGGGCCCATTCTAAGCCCAAAAAATGAAGGCTATAGCACACTCGTGTTGGGGGTTTTCCTTGTGGTTGGCCGGGACGGCATTGGAATTCTAACTCGGCCTTCTGGATGCAGCCTAAACGATGCCAAAGGGAAGAACGGTAGCCCATTTAGGCCCCCGGGATAGTTGTCAGTGAATTTTACAGGAAATTCCAATGAAAACTTGGTTTTTTCGGTAATTTTTTAACAAAATTCATGGAAAACTATTAGACCCTCCCGGAACGGGTGGTTTTAAGCATGACACGGCTCGTAACTATCCTCGGAATATGTTGGCGGGGAGAAACCGGGTCAGGTTTTGGAGCAAAAACACAACATTTATTCCCGGGGGCCATTCTAAGTCCAAAAAGTAAAGGGTATAGCAAACCGGCATTGGGTGTTTTCTTTGGGGTTGCCCGGGATGCCATTGTAATTCTGACCCGGCCTTTTGGATGCAGCCTAAAAGATGCTAAAGGGCAGATCGGTACCCCGTTTGGGCCCCCGGGATAGTTTCTTGTGAATTTTGTAAGAAATTCCATGGAAAACCAGGTTTTTCGGGCAATTTTTGAACAAAATTCTGGGAAACTATTAGAACCTCCCGGAACAGGTATTTCTCCACACCAACACATTCCCCGGCTCATCATGAGCCGTCTCATAATTAGAAACACCCATTCCGGGAGGTTCTAATAATTTTCCCATAATTTAGTTCAAAAATTGCTCGAAAAACCTTGTTTTCCTTGGAATTTCTAAGAAAATTCACTAAAAACAAACCCGAGGAACCCAAACAGGGTACCGTTCTTCCCTTTGGCGTCGTTTAGGCTGCATCCAGGTGCGTCCAGAGGGCCGTGTCAGAATTCCAATCCCATTCCGGGCAACCCCAAGGAAAACCCCCAACACCGGTGTGCTATAGCTTTCACTTTTTCGGCCCAAAATGGCCCCGTGGAAGAAATGTTGTGTTTTGCTCCAAACACTGACTCGGTTTCTCCCAGCCAACACATTCCCCAGCTCGTCACGAGCCGTCTCATACTTAGAAACACCCATTCCGAGAGGTTCTAATAGTTTTCCCTGAGTTTTGTTTAAAAATTGCCCGAAAAACCTTGTTTTCCTTAGAATTCCTTACAAAATTCACTAAAAACAATTCTAAGGACCCAAACGGGGTACTGTTCTTCACTTATGCGTCGTTTAGGCTGCATCTAGGTGAGTACAGAACCCCAGGTCAGAATTCCAATCCCGTCCCAAGCAACCCCAAGGAAAATCCTAATACCGGTGTGTTGTAGCCTTCACTTTTTGGGCCTGGAGAGGCCCCGGGGAAGAAATGTTGTGTTTTGTTCCAAAAACTGACCTGGTTTCTCCACGCCAACACATTCCCTGACTCGTCATGAGCCGTCTCATGCTTAGAAATACACGTTCCGGGATGTTCTAGTAGTCTTCCCAGAATTTTTTTCAAAAATTGCTAGAAAAAATTGGTTTTCATTAGAATTTCTTACAAAATTCCCTAAAAACTATCCCGGGGGGCCCAAACGTGGTGTCGAGCTTCCCTTTGGCGTCGTTTAGGCTGCATCCAGGTGTGACCAAAACACCGGGTCATAATTCCAATGCCGTCCCGGGCAACCCCAAGGAAAACCTCCAACACCGGTGTGCTATAGCCTTCACTTTTTGGGCACAAAATGACCCGGGGGAATAAATGTTGTGTTTTGCTCTAAAAGCTGACCCCGTTTCTCCCTGCCAAAACATTCTCCGGCTCGTAACGAGCCGTCTCATTCCTAGAAACACCCGTTCTAGGAGGTTCTAATAGTTTTTCTTGAATTTTGTTCAAAAATTGCTCGAAAAACCTGGTTTTCCTTGAAATTTCTTACAAAATTCACTAAAAACAATCCCAAAGGACCCAAACGAGGTATCGTTCTGCCCTTAGGCGTCGTTTAGGCTGCATCTAGGTGTGTCCAGATGGCCGGGTCAGAATTCCAATGCCGTCCCTAGCAACCCCAAGGAAAACCCCCAACACTGGTGTGCTATAGCCTTCACTTTTTGGGTCAAAAATGGTCTCGGGGAAGAAATGTTGTGTTTTGCACAAAAAACTGACCCGATTTCTCCCTCCAACATCTTTCCTGGCTCGTAACGAGCCATCTCATGCTTAGAAACACCCGTTCCGAGAGGTTCTAATAATTTTTCGTGAATTTTGTTTAAAAATTACCTGAAAAACCTTGTTTTCATTGGAATTCCTTACAAAATTCACTAAAAACAATCCTAGGGGACCCAAATGGGGTACTGTTCTTCCCCTGGGTGCCGTTTAGGCTACATCCAGGTGCGTCTAGAATGCCGGGTCAGAATTCCAATGCCGTCCCAAGCAACCCCAAGGAAAACCCCCAACACCGTTATGCTATAGCCTTCACTTTTTAGGCCCACAATGGGCCCGGGGAAGAAATATTGTGTTTTGTTCCAAAAATTAACCTGGTTTCTCCACGCCAACACATTCCTCCGCTCGTCATGAGCCGTCTCACGCTTAGAAATACCCGTTCCGGGAGGTTCTAATAGTTTTCCCATAATTTTATTCAAAAATTGCCCGAAAAACTTAGTTTTCATTGGAATATCTTACAAAATTCACTAAAAACTATCCCGGGGGGCCCAAACGGGTTACTGATTTTCCCTTTGGTGTCGTTTAAACTGCATCCAGAAGACCGGTTCAGAATTACAATGCCGTCCCAGGCAACCCCAAGGAAAACGCCCAACACCGGTGTGCTATAGCCTTTACTTTTTAGACTTAGAATGGCCTCGGGAAATAAATGTTGTGTTTTGCTCCAAAAACTGACCCGGTTCTCCCCGCCAACACATTCCCAGGCTAGTTACGAGCAGTGTCATGCTTAGAAACACTCGTTTCGGGAGCGTCTAATATTTTTCCCTAAATTTTGTTCAAAAATTGCCCAAAAAACTAGGTTTTCATTGGAATTTCTTGCAAAATTCACTGAAAACTATCTCAGGGGGCCAAAATGGGTTACCGTTCTTCCCTTTGGTGTCGTTTAGGCTGCATCAAGGTGCATCCAGAAGGCCACGTCAGAATTCCAATACCGTCTCGGGCAACCCAAGAAAAATCCCCAACACCGGAGTGCTATAGCCTGCACTTTTTGGGCCCAGAATGGCCCCGGGGAAGAAATGTTGTATTTTGCTCAAAAAACTGACCCAGTTTCTCCCTGCCAACACATTCCCTCGCTCATAACGAGCCGTCTCATGCTTAGAAACACCCGTTCCAAGAGGTTCTAACAGTTTTCCCTGAATTTAATTCAAAAATTGCCCGAAAAACCTAGTTTTCCTTGGAATTTCTTACAAAATTCACTAAAAATTATCCTGGGAGGCCCAAAAGGGGTACCGATCTACCTTTGGGTGTCGTTTAGGCTGTATCTAGGTGCATCCAGAAGGCTGGGTCAGATTTACAATGCCGTCCCAGACAATCCCAAGGAAAACGCCCAACACTGTTGTGCTATAGCCTTTACTTTTTAGACTTAGAATGGCCCCGGGGAATAAATGTAGTGTTTTGCTCCAAAAACTGACCCGGTTTCTCCCCGTCAACACATTCTCCGGCTCGTCATGAGCCGTGTCATGCTTAGAAATACCCGGTCTGGGAGGTTTTAATAGTTTTCCTAGAATTTTGTTCAAAAATTGCCCGAAAAACCAAGTTTTGATTGGAATTTCCTGTAAAATTCACTGAAAACTATCCCGGGGGGCCCAAACGGGGTACCGATCTTCCCTTTGATTTCGTTTAGGCTGCATCCAGGTGCATCTAGAAGGCCGGGTCAGAATTCCAATGCCATCCCGGGCAACGCCAAGGAAAACGCCCAACACCGATGTGCTATAGCCTTTACTTTTTAGACTTAGAATGGGCCCAGGAAATAAATGTTGTGTTTTGCTCTAAAAACTGACCCAGTTTGTCCCAGCCAACGCATTCCCAGGCTAGTTACGAGCCGTGTCATACTTAGAAACACCCGTTCCGGGAGGGTCTAATAGTTTTCCCTGAATTTTGTTCAAAAATTGCCAGAAAAACCGGGTTTTCATTAGAATTTCCAGCAAAATTCACTGAAAACTATCCCAAGGGGCCCAAATGGGTTACCGTTCTTCCCTTTGGCGTCGTTTAGGCTGCATCCAGAAGGCCGGGTCAGAATTCCAATGCCGTCCCGGGCAACCCCAAGGAAAACCCATAGCACCCGTTCCGAGAAAATCCATTTTGGGCCTTCACTTTTTGGGCCCAAAACGGCCCGGGGGAATAAATGTTGTGTTTTGCTCCAAAAGCTATCCCTGTTTCTACCCGCCAACACATTCTCCGGCTTGTGACGTGTCGTCTCATTCTTAAAAAGACCCGCTCCAGGAGGTTCTAATAGTTTTTCTTGAATTTTGTTCAAAAATTACTCGAAAAAGCTGGTTTTTCTTAGAATTTTTTACAAAATTCACAAAAAACTATCCCGAGGAACCCAAACGGGGTATCATTCTTCCCTTTAGCGTTGTTTAGGCTGTATCCTGGTGCGTCAAGAAGGTCGGGTCAATCCTATTGTTGAGTGTTAGAAAGTTTATATTTACAAAGGATAAAATGGTCATGTTACACTTCAAGTATCACTAACATCCCTACTTTTACGTACTTAAGTCCCTTGCACTTTAATTGTGTGTGTATAACTTATGTATTTTATGTATTTTAGGGGGATTCAGGCCATTTCACAATTAACGAGATATCAGACAGCAAAACAGACAGTATTTTTTAACTCACCACAGTCGAAAACCTTAAGAGGAGCATAAAGGGGAAATGGCATTGTTCACGTATACGGTATTGTGCACGTATACGGTACTGTTCACGTATAAATCATTGATCATGTACGGGACTATTCATATATACGTGCGATGACGTGGCATTGATCGATGACGTGCCATTGACCGGTGACATGGCAGCATTTGATTGGACGAATGATGTGGCATTGACTGCTTATGTGGCGTTGATTGATGATGTGGCGTTGACCGATGACGTGGTAGTGTATGATTGGACCAAAAAAATGAGCTTACGATAGAAGCAATGCACTTGATCAAGGTTGGTTGACTTTGACGCTGACCGATGACGTGGCAACACAGTATTGGCTGTTTTGACTTTTAGTCGACAGATAGTAATAATCTTGTCTAGATTTTGCACCGGTACTACCGTCTCCCTAGTGCAAGGTTATTACTGTTTGGCACGATAAGTGCTTAATACCATATTTATTAGAGTGTGGTTCATAAGGAGTGGAAATTCAGCTGGTGTAAATCTGTTGCCTTACTAAGTATTTGTGAAACTTGGATTGGGAGAATTACACTCAACCCCAGTGGTGTTACAGCTTGCAGATCGATCTATGAAAATACCTCGCGGTATTGCTGAGGATGTGCCCATCCATGTAGATAAGTTTTATTTTTCTATTGATTTCATTGTGATTGACACTCAACCAGTGCAGGATTCGAAGAAGCACATTCAATGCAGGACTGGAAATATGCAATTGTCCTTTGGCAATATGACTATGGAGCTGAATATCTTCAACATTGCCAAACAACCTCACAATACAGATGATGGAATTGTTGAAGTGGATTTAATAGAAGAATTAGTTGATTATACTTTTCCTTCTAACCTTAGTGATGATCCTTTACAAAAATGTTTAACTCACTTTGGTTTGGATTTTGATATTAACAGGTCTATTGATGAGGTCAATGCCTTACTTGATTCAGCATCATCCATGGACACTAATAAATGAAAGTCAAAAGTTGAACAACTAGCACCATCAGGGAAGAAACTCAGCCCATCATCAAAATCATCACCAAAACTTGAGCTCAAACAGTTACCCAACACATTGGAATATGCGTTCTTGGGAGAAGAGAGTACTCTGCCAGTAATCATTTCATCTTCCCTAAATGATAAACAAAAAGGCAAGTTGTTGGAAGTTTTAAGAGAGCACAAAGAAGCATTAGGATGGACCATAACTGACATAAAAGGTATAAATCCAGTAGATTGCATGCGTTACATTCATCTTGATGAAAATGCTAAACCTACTAGAGAAATGCAACGTCGGCTGAATCCTAACATGAAAGAAGTCGTGAGAAATGAAGTTCTTAAACTATTAGATGTAGGTATCATTTACCCTATCTGTGATAGTTCATGGGTCAGTCCTGTGCAAGTTGTCCCTAAAAAGTCAGGAGTCACAGTGGTTACTAATGCTGATAATGAATTAATACCCACTAGAGTAACTACAGGGTGGCGTGTATGCATTGATTATAGAAAATTGAATTTTGTCTCACGTAAAGACCATTTTCCTTTGCCATTTATCGATCAAATGCTTGACAGATTAACAGGTCATGAATTTTATTGCTTTCTAGATGGCTACTCAGGATATAACCAGATTCCCATAACACCAAAAGATCAAGAGAAAACCATTTTCACTTGCCCTTTTGGTACTTTTGCATATAGGAGAATGCCATTTGGATTATGCAATGCACCTACTACATTTCAACGATGTATGTTGAGCATATTTTCTGACATGGTTGAATGCTTCCTTGAGATTTTTATGGATGACTTTTCTGTTTTTGGTGATTCATTTGATCAGTGTTTGCATCATCTAACACTCGTTCGGTAGAGATGTATAGAGAAGAATTTGATCCTAAATTGGGAGAAGTGCCATTTTATGGTAAAACAAGGTATTGTTCTCGGTCACATCATTTCGAGCAAAGGTATTGAGGTTGACAAAGCCAAGGTGGATCTCATTACCAATCTTCCTCCACCTAAAATAGTCACAGAAGTAAGATCTTCCCTTGGGCATGCTGGTTTTTATAGACGTTTCATTAAAAATTTTAGCAAAGTCTCTAGACCCTTATGCAATCTACTTGCTAAGGATGTACCTTTTGTCTTTGATGATTCATGTCTTAAGGCATTTGAAAAACTAAAGTAGTTATTGACCTTATCACCCATCATTCAGCCCCCAAACTGGAACTTACCTTTTGAACTTATGTGTGATGCATCTGATTATGTAGTAGGAGCAGTATTAGGACAAAGAGTTGATCGAATCCCCCATGTTATTTACTACGCTAGTATGACATTAAATGATGCACAATGAACTGCTCGACCACTGAAAAAGAAATGCTAGCAATAGTGTTTGCATTAGAGAAATTTCGATCTTATCCTATTGGGTGTAAAATAATTGTATTCACAGATCATGCTGCTCTTAAATATCTTCTAACAAAGAAAGATGCAAAAGCTAGACTAATTCGATGGGTGTTACTTTTGCAGGAATTTGACCTTGAGTTTAAAGATAAGAAAGGCACCGAAAATGTTGTGGCAGATCATCTCTCTCGTCTCAATTTTGATACGATTCCAGAATCATTACCATTGAATGAATCATTTCCAGATGAACAATTAATGAGTGTGGAAGTATTACTATGGTATGCTGATATAGTTAACTATCTTGTTACAGGGCAACTTCCTGAGCATTGGACTAAGCAAGACAAAGCCAAATTTTTTACGAAAATAAAGAATTTCTTTTGGGATGACCCTTATCTGTTCAAGTATTGTGCAGATCAAATTGTTAGACGATGCGTCCTAGAAAATGAATTCCAAAAAATTCTCTCATTCTGTCATGAGCAAGCTTGTGGTGGCCATTTCAGTGCCAAAAAGACGGCTGCAAAAGTTTTATAATGTGGTTTTTATTGCCCAACTTTATTTCGAAATGCTTACACTTTTTGCTCTTTATGTGACAGGTGTCAACGTATGGGAAGCATAACACGAAGAAATATGATGCCACTAAACCCAATTTTAGTGGTTGAGATTTTTTATGTCTGGGGCATCGACTTCATGGGGCCCTTTCCCCCTTCTTTTGGCCATCAATACATATTGGTTGCTGTTGATTACGTATCGAAATGGGTAGAAGCAATTCCAAGAACCAATGATCGCAAAGTGGTGATAAGATTTCTGAAAAGTAACATCGTTTCACGCTTTGGATTCCCTCGACCAATAATTAGTGATGGGGCACCCACTTTTGCAACAGACCATTCAAAGCTCTTTTGGAAAAATATTCCATCACTCATAGACCCCATATCATCCGCAAACCAGCGGCCAAGTTGAGATCTCCAATCGAGAAATAAAGCACATATTAGAAAAGATTGGTCATTGAGACTCGATGATGCACTCTGGGCATATCGAACAGCTTTCAAGACACCTATTGGGATGTCACCCTATAGGCTAGTGTATGGAAAAGCTTGTCACCTACCAGTGGAACTCGAACATCGTGCATATTGGGCCATCAAGAAATTCAACGTTGACATGCAACAAGCTGGGTCAGAAAGAAGATTACAACTGGCAGAACTTGAGGAAATTCGCAATGACGTGTCCGAAAAAGCCAAGATTTACAAGCAGCGAATGAAAGTCTTTCATGACAGGTAAATTATAAGAAGATCTTTTACCCTAGGTCAGAAAGTGCTTTTATTTAATTCTCGCTTGCACCTATTCCCAGGTAAGTTACGCTCTCGATGGTCTGGCCCCTTTATTGTTCACACTGTTTTTCCACATGGAGTAGTTGAAATTAAAGATCCAAAGAACGGTGTCATTTTTAAAGTAAACGGTCAAAGATTAAAGCCATATCTAGAGTACCAACCACATGTAGAGGAAATCAAAATCAATTTGAGTGACCCACCAAATTTGAATTGAGAATTCTTTTTCTTTTTCTTTTCGGTGATTTAACTTTTTGTCATTTCATTTTACTATTCTTTTGCTAATCGAAATTATTTAGGTTTGCTTAAGCGTGTTTGTTTAACAATTGTATTTTCTTTTATCATTTTTAATCATGCGACAGATCCTCTTGAACTACCTTGGAAGACTTCCACCTGTAAAAGAATACACGTGGAAGATAACAGGGAAGATAAGATTTAATTCATAAAGGATAGCTTGAATAAAGAGTCATTGGACGATATCCTTTTGTCTCTTGAAACGCATCCCATTGGATACGTGCAGCGAGCAATTCTCAAGTTATGGCCATTATTCCAGAAAGAGTGTACACGATATTGTGTCGAGAATCTGACTATAAACGACCCTGTTTGCCATTTCAATAAGAGAACGATTATGAAATTAATTTTCTTTGTGTGCTTTAATTTGTTGCCCCGATGAAGTGGTGGATAACGGTACTCCGTGACAATTAAAGTCGGTTACTTCAGTTTTCCAAAATAACTAATATTCTGAGGTGAAGGTATGGACAGAAACGTAATTTAGCAAAGCATCACAAGCGATATCCTTCACTCCCTCAGAATGCTCTCCTTACAATCTACAAAGCTCGATCCGAACGCATGCGATTGCTTATGAGGAACAACGTCCCTACTGACAACTGTTGGCTAATCGAAGCCAACGTAGGATTGGCAGGTGAGTTACCTCCCAAATTTATTGCATACATGCCTGGTTGTGGTAAAGGAAACTATTCAAGAAAACGAAGAGCTCAACGACTTCTAGTTTCGTGTCATAAGTGTGCTAGAATGTACTGTGATAAAGATCCATGTACTTCTTTGGGAATGGTGTCTGATAATAGGGAAGATAAGATCTAATTCATAAAGGATGGCTTGAATAAAGAGTCATTGGACGATATCCTTTTGTCTCTTGAAACGCATCCCATTGGATACGTGCAGCGAGCAATTCTCAAGTTATGGCCATTATTCCAGAAAGAGTGTACACGATATTGTGTCGAGAATCTGACTATAAACGACCCTGTTTGCCATTTCAATAAGAGAACGATTATGAAATTAATTTTCTTTGTGTGCTTTAATTTGTTGCCCCGATGAAGTGGTGGATAACGGTACTCCGTGACAATTAAAGTCGGTTACTTCAGTTTTCCAAAATAACTAATATTCTGAGGTGAAGGTATGGACAGAAACGTAATTTAGCAAAGCATCACAAGCGATATCCTTCACTCCCTCAGAATGCTCTCCTTACAATCTACAAAGCTCGATCCGAACGCATGCGATTGCTTATGAGGAACAACGTCCCTACTGACATCTGTTGGCTAATCGAAGCCAACGTAAGATTGGCAGGTGAGTTACCTCCCAAATTTATTGCATACATGCCTGGTTGTGGTAAAGGAAAATATTCAAGAAAACGAAGAGCTCAACGACTTCTAGTTTCGTGTCATAAGTGTGCTAGAATGTACTGTGATAAAGATCCATGTACTTCTTTGGGAATGGTGTCTGATAACAGGGAAGATAAGATCTAATTCATAAAGGATGGCTTGAATAAAGAGTCATTGGACGATATCCTTTTGTCTCTTGAAACGCATCCCATTGGATACGTGCAGCGAGCAATTCTCCAGTTATGGCCATTATTCTAGAAAGAGTGTACACGATATAGTCTCGGGAATCTGACTATAAACGACTCTGTTTGCCAGTTTATAAGAAAACTGGATGAGAAACCTATCCTCAACCAATAGAGGGCGTTCAAGTTGTTTCTGGACGTAAAACCAGAGGAAGATGTGAGCCACAGTCACAACTACCTGTAGATATCCTTTTATTTCACTGTTGTTTGATCATTTGCTTTATTATCTTTAATATTATGATTTTATCACTGTTTGCTTTTTCTTTTTACTATTTCCTTTTTTACTCTTGAGCCATGTGCTTTACGCGTCATTTGACAAAGACACACCACCTCATAGACAGCTATAAATCATTGTCACCAAGATCCTTAAATACAAACTTCTTTTTCAGCACTCACAAAATTATTTTTGAAGTGTTCCAATGCCAGCTTCTTCCATTAAACAATTCAAGAACATTTGTGTGCTCACTGGGTTTAACTTTGGTAAATACAAAGAGTTCGTTGAAGCAGCCATAGATCTTGGTTGAACATAGCAGAGAGAAAATTACATCTGCCTGCTTGTCTCTCATTTGTAAATACAAACAATTCCATCGTTGAACATTTGGAGGAGGTGACCGAGGGTTATCAAAGCTTATCTCTCAAGCTGCTTTTACTAGAGGTAGTCAAGTGTTAGGCATCATTCCAGAAGCCCTAAAATCTTTGGGATATCTGCCTGGCCCACCAACTGGAGAGGAGTTAGTCGTCTCAGATATGCAAGAGAGAATAACTGAAATGCTAAATCATGCTGATGCTTTTATTTTCTTACCAGGAGATCTTGCAACTCTAGAGGTACTAATCACATTAGCATCTTGGGCCCATCTGAACATTCATCAAAAACCCATCGGTTTGTTAAATGTCAATAATTTTTATGATGGCTTTCTTGCATTTCTTAACCACGCAATAAAAAATCACTTCATTCTTTTCACAGTGAAAAAAATTTTTATTTGTGCTTCTACTGCTAATGAGCTACTTGATCTTTTACAAGCTTATAGTCCAGAGCCAGATCCTAAGACCCTTGAGTTGAAGTGGCCGACTAACATTGGTAGCAGTAGCCGCAGTAAGCAATGCACATTAGATTTAACTCTCCGCTTGTGATAATTTGCCTTTATTCTATGTTGCAGCACCCAGGTGATATCTTCTTAACCCTACTTCTTTTATTTAAGACATTGAGGACAATGTCTCGTTCTGGTGGGGGGGAGGGAATGTTTAAATGCTGTGGAATATTTAGTAGTAGTGATGTTATGTTTTTACTAACCTTGTTGAGTCATAAGATGGCAAAATATGGAGTTAGTTACTCTAGACACGCATCTTCTCAGTCTTAAAGTTCAAAAAAAAAATTTACTTTTCTGACATTTACTTTTATTATGTCTTATAAAAACAACAAAATTTTAAGGTATTTTGTGTGATCTTGTGACATTGGATGACATGATGACTTTCAAATTTTAGTATTTGTATTATCTTTGGCCTTGAATTATGTTACACTATGTTTGCTACTCTGCATGTGGGTTGGAGAAATCTGACGGGTGAAATTAATTGAGTCACTTGATGGAATGTAAATGTCATAATAAATTCCAAGTGAGCTTTTGAGCCTTTATTTTTCTTGAAGAATAATCCTTTTCGCCCATTCTTCATACACTTTAGCAGTTTATCATTTTATACATGATCTCTATATTTTCCTTCGAGTCAATCTTTAAAATATTTGTGTTACTACATCTGAAGGTCCATCTGATTAGTAGATATGGAAGATTATTTAGAGCCCTAGAAGATGACTGAAAGGCCATCTTTGACCCGTTTGAGCCTTTTCGAGCCATCCCTTAAGTATAATATCCATAGTTAACCCCTTTGAGCCTTTTTTTTTTTTAAATAAAAACTTTATTTTTTTTGTTAACTTATCACCCTGTCCCACTCCAACTTAGAGTATTACTCCATATTTTATGTGTTCCACCACCCATTTTTGTTTGAGAAAAATTTAGATGACTATTTTATTCAGAAAAGTGGTGCAATATTTAAAAATGGAAAATGGCACTGTTCACGTATACGGTATTGTTCACGTATACGGTACTGTTCACGTATACATCACTGATCATGTACGGGACTATTCATATATACGTACGATGACGTGCTATTGACCGGTGACATGGCAGCATTTGATTGGACGAATGATGTGGCATTGATTGATGATGTGGCGTTGACCGATGACGTGGCAGTGTATGATTGGAACGAAAAAATGAGCTTACGATAGAAGCAATGCACTTGATCAAGGTTGGTTGACTTTGACGTTGACCGATGACGTGGCAACACAGTATTGGATGAGAAAATTGGCTTAAGTTACATGCGGCACACTGAATCACAATCGCTGATGATGTGTTCCAAGCAATCCAAGCTTGCCACGTGGCGCAATCCTGAGCGTTCGAATTGATTTCATCCAATGTCTATAATTTACTCATTGTATCTATAAAACGGGAGCTCTGCCCCCCTAATTTGACACCCCTGAATCCATTTTTGAGCTTAGTTTTGTAAAATTCTCTCTCCTTCTTGTATTTTTACGTATTTTAGTATAATACCCATTTTACCCCTAGTTCAAATAATGAGTAGCTAATTTTCTTTCAAGCTTGGGTTGAAGGTGAAGTCTCAACATGTTCCATGGGCTAATTTGGTAAATTTACTTTCTTCTCCCCTCTGATTTATATGGCTATTTTGACTTTTCGTCGACAGATAGTAATAATCTTGTCTAGATTTTACATCGGTACTACCGTCTCCCTAGTGCAAGGTTATTACTGTTTGGCACGATAAGTGCTTAATACCATATTTATTAGAGTGTGGTTCATGAAAAGTGGAAATCCCCCTCATTATTTAATTGGCACTAATAAGGAATATTAAGCCCATGGTGCATGTTGATGCAGATCCGGATACCCAAGCACTTTATTCACATAGTTTAATCACCAATTTAATCCCACCATTTTAATTTAGATTTAGAACAAAATTATATCAACACCTTCACCATAAATCCAATTACCTACTTAGAAAATTAACCCTACACACAATTAAAATCCACCTTCTCGTTGGATCGACACTCGTCACCAATGATCTATACTACAATAGATTCGTGCGCTTGCGAGTTCATTAAAATTTGCACAACACCCATCCCAAGCAACCCCAAGGAAAACCCCTAACATCGGTGTGCTATAGCCTTCACTTTTTGGGCCTAGAATGGGCCCGGGAAAGAAGTGTTGTGTTTTGCTGACCCAGTTTCTCTACTCCAACACATTATCAGGCTCGTCATGAGCCGTCTCTTGCTTAGAAATACCTGTTCCGTGAGGTTATAATAGTTTTCCCTGAATTTTGCTTTAAAATTGCCCAAAAAACTAGATTTTCAGTGGAATTTCTTACAAAATTCACAAAAAACTTTCTCGAGAAACCCAAATGGGGTACCGTTCTTCTCTTTGACGTTGTTTAAACTGCATCCAAGTGCGTCCAGAAGACCAGGTCAGAATTCCAATGCCGCCCTGGGCAACCACAAGGAAAACCCCCAACACCGGTGTGCTGTAGCCTTCACCCTTTAAACCCAGAACGGGCCTGGGGAAGAAATGTTTTGTTTTGCTCTAAAAACTGGCTCAGTTTCTCCATGTCAACAAATTCCCCGTCTCGTCATGAGCCGTCTCACGCTTAGAGAAACTCGTTTCGGGAGGTTCTCCTTGTTTTCCCAGAATTTTGTCCAAAAATTGCCCGAAAAACCTAGTTTTCCTTGGAATTTCTTACAAAATTCACTAAAAACTATCCCGGGGCCCAAACGGGGTACCAATCTTCCCTTTGGCTTCGTTTAGGCTGTATTCAGGTGCATCTAGAGGGCCGGGTAAGAATTACAATGCCGTCCCGGGCAACCCCAAGGAAAACGCCTAACACCGGTGTGCTATAGCCTTTACTTTTTCGACTTAGAATGGCCCCGGGGAATAAATGTTGTGTTTTTGCTCCAAAAACTGACCCTGTTTCTCCCTGCCAACACATTCCCAGGCTAGTTACGAGCCGTGTCATGCTTAGAAACACTGGTTCCGGGAGGGCCTAATAGTTTTCCCTGAATTTTGTTCAAAAATTACCCGAAAAACCAGGTTTTCATTGGAATTTCCTGCAAAATTCTCTGAAAACTATCCCGGGGGGCTTAAAAGGGTTACCGATCTTCCCTTTGGCGTCGTTTAGGCATAATCCAGGTGCATCCAATGCCGTCTCGATCAACCCCAAGGAAAGCCCTTAACACCGGTGTGCTATAGCCTTCACTTTTTGGGCCCAAAATGGCCTGGGGGAATAAATGCTATGTTTTGCTCCAAAAGCTGACCTCGTTTCTGACCGCCAATACATTCTTCGGCTCGTAACGACCCGTCTCATTCTTAAAAACACCCGTTCCGAGAGGTTCTAATAGTTTTTCTTGAATTTTATTCAAAAATTACTCGAAAAACATAGTTTTCGTTGGAATTTCTTACAAAATTCACAAAAAACTATCCCGAGGAACCCAAACGGGGTAGCGTTCTTCCCTTTGGCGTCATTTTGGCTACATCCAGGTGCGTCCAGAAGGCTGGGTCAGAATTTCAATCCCTTCCCAGGCAACCCCATGGAAAACCCCCAACACCGGTGTGCTATAGCCTTCACTTTTTAGGACCAGAATGGGCCGACGAAGAAATGTTGTGTTTTCCTCCAAAAACTAATATGGTTTCTCCATGCCAACACATTCCCTGGCTCGTCATGAGCCGTCTCATGCTTTGAAATACCCATTCCGGGAGGTTTTAATAGTTTTCCCAGAATTTTGTTCAAAACTTGCCCGAAAAACCTAGTTTTCCTAGGGATTTCTTCCAAAATTCACTAAAAACTATCTCGGGGGGCCCAATTGGGGGGACGATCTTCCATTTGGCGTCGTTTAGACTGCATCCAGGTGCATCCAAAAGGCCGGATCAGAATTCCAATGCCATCCCAGGCAACCGCTAGGAAAAGCCCTAACACCGGTGTGTTATAGCCTTCACTTTTTAGGCCAAAAATGGTCCCAGGGAAGAAATGTTGTGTTTTGCTCAAAAAACTATCCTGGTTTCTCCCAACCAACACATTCCCCGGTTAGTAACAAGCCATTGCATGCTTAGAAATACCCGTTCCGAGAGGTTCTAACAATTTTCTCTGAATTTTGTTTAAAAATTGCCCGAAAAAGCTGGTTTTCCTTGGAATTCCTTACAAAATTCACTAAAAACAATCCCAGGGGACCCAAACGTGGTACCGCGCTTCCATTGGACATCTTTTAGTCTGTATCCAGGTGTGTCTAGATGGCCGGGTCAGAATTCCAATGCCGTCCCAAGCAACCCCAAGGAGAACCCCGAGCACCAGTGTGCTATAGCCTTCACTTTTTGGGCTTCGAGTGGCCCCGAGGTAGAAATGTTGGTTTTGCTCCAAAAATTGACCCAGTTTCTCCCCGTCAACACATTCTCAGGCTAGTTACGAGCCGTGTCATGCTTAGAAACACTTGTTCTGGGAGGGCGTAATAGTTTTCCCTGAATTTTGTTCAAAAATTGGCCTAAAAACATGGTTTTCCTAGGAATTTCTTACAAAATTCACTAAAAACTATCCCGGGGGGCCAAAACGGGACGTCGATCTTCCCGTTAGCGTTGTTTAGGCTGCATCCAGGTGTATCCAGAAGGCCGGGTCAGAATTTGATTACCGTCTCGGGCAACCACAAGGAAAACCCCCAACACCGGTGTGCTACAGCGTTCTCTTTTTGGGTCTACAATGGCCTCGCGGAATAAATGTTGTGTTTTGCTCCAAAAATTTACTTGATTTCTCCACGCCAACACATTCCCAAGCTCGTCATGAGCCGTCCCATGCGTAGAAACTCCTGTTCCGGTAGGTTCTAATAGTTTTCCAATAATTTTGTTCAAAAATTACCCGAAAAACATAGTTTTCCTTGGAATTTCTTATAAAATTCACTCAAAACTATCCTGGGGGCCTAAACGGGGTACCGATCTTCCCTTTGGCGTTGTTTAGGCTGCATCCAGGCGCATTCAGAAGGCCGGGTTAGAATTACAATGCCGTCCCGGGCAACCCAAGGAAAACGTCTAACACCGGTGTGCTATAGCCTTTACTTTTTGGACTTAGAATGGCCCCGGGGAATAAATGCTATGTTTTGCTCCAAAAATTGACCCGGTTTCTCCCCGCCAACACATTTCCAAGCTAGTTACGAGCCGTGTCATGCTTAGAAACACCCGTTCCGGGAGGGTCTAATAGTTTTCCCAGAATTTTGTTCAAAAGTTGCCCGAAAAACCTGGTTTTCCTTGGAATTTCTTACAAAATTCACTAAAAAATATCCCGAGGGGCCCAAACGGGGTACCGATCTTCCCTTGGACGTCATTTAGGCTGCATCCAGGTGCGTCTAGATGGCCGGGTCAGAATTCCAATGCCGTCCCAAGCAACCCCAAGGAGAATCCCAAGCACCAGTGTGCTATAACATTCACTTTTTAGGCCTAAAATGGGCCCGAGCAAGAAATGTTGTGTTTTGCTCCAAAAGCTGACCCAATTTTTCCCAGCCAACACATTCCCCGGCTCGTCATGAGCCGTCTCATATTCAGAAACTCCCGTTCCGGTAGGTTGTAATAGATTTCCCATAATTTTGTTCAAAAATTGCCCGAAAAACTTAGTTTTTCTTTGAATTTCTTACAAAATTCACTAAAAACTATCTCGGGGGGCCCAAACAGGGTATCGATCTTCACTTCGGCATCGTATAGGCTGCATCCAGGTGCATCCAGAAGGCCGGGTAAGAATAACAATGCCGTCCCGGGCAACTCCAAGGAAAACGCCCAACACCGGCGAGCTATAGCCTTTACTTTTTAGACATATAATGGACCCAGGGAAGAAAAGTTGTGTTTTGCTTCAAAAACTGACCCGGTTTCTCCACTACAATACATTCCTCGGCTCGTCATGAGCCGTCTCAGGCTTAGAAACACCCGTTCTGGGACATTCTAATAGTTTTCCCATAATTTTGTTCAAAAATTGCCCGAAAAACTTAGTTTTCCTTGGAATTTCTTACAAAATTCACTAAAAACTATCCCGGGGGGCCCAAACAGGGTATCGATCTTCCCTTTGGCATCGTTTAGGCTGCATCCAGGTGCATTTAGAAGGCCGGCTCAGAATTCCAATGCCGTCCCTAGCAATCCCAAGGAAAACCCCCAACACCGGTGTGCTATAGCCTTCACTTTTTGGGCCCAAAATGGCCCGAGGGAATAAATGTTGTGTTTTGCTCCAAAAGCTGACCACGTTTCTTCCCACCAACACATTCTTCGGCTCGTAACGAGCCGTCTCATTCTTAAAAACACCTGTTCCGGGAGATTCGAATAGTTTGTCTTGAATTTTATTAAAAAATTACTCGAAAAACCTGGTTTTCATTGGAATTTCCTTCAAAATTCACAGAAACCTATCCCGGGGGGCCTAAATGGGTTATCGTCCTTCCCTTTGGCGTCGTTTAGGCTACATCCAGGTGCATCCAGATGGCTGGGTCAGAATTCCAATGCCGTCCCGGGCAACCCCAAGGAAAACGCCTAACACCGGTGTACTATAGCCTTTACTTTTAAGGCCTAGAGTGGGCCTGGGGAAGAAATGTTGTGTTTTGCTCCTAAAAGGCCGGTTCAGAATTACAATGCCGTCCTGGGCAACCCAAGGAAAATGCCTAACACCGGTGTGCTATAGCCTTTACTTTTTGGACTTAGAATGGCCCCGGGGAATAAATGCTGTATTTTGCTCCAAAAACTGACCCGATTTCTCCACTCCAACACATTCCTCGGCTCGTCATGAGCCGTCTCATGCTTAGAAACACCCGTTCCGGAAGGTTCTATTAGTTTTCCCATATTTTTGTTCAAAAATTACCCGAAAAACTTAGTTTTCCTTGGAATTTCTTGCAAAATTCACTCAAAACTATCCCGGGAGGCCCAAACGGGGTACCGATCTTCCCTTTGGCGTCGTTTAGGCTGCATCCATGTGCATCCAGAAGGCCGGGTCAGAATTACAATGCCGTCCTGGGCAACCCCAAGGAAAACACCCAACACCAGCGTGCTATTGCCTTTACTTTTTGGACTTAGAGTGGCCCAAGGGAAGAAAAGTTGTGTTTTGCTCCAAAAACTGACCTGGTTAGGCTTAGAAACACCCGTTCCGGGACATTCTAATAATTTTTCCATAATTTTGTTAAAAAATATCCTGAAAAACTTGGTTTTCCTTGGAATTTCTTACAAAATTCACAAAAAACTATCTCGAGGAACCCAAACGGGGTACCGTTCTTCCCTTTGGCGTTGTTTAGGCTGCATCTAGGTGCGTCCAGAAGGTTGGGTCAGAATTCCTATGCCGTCCCGGGCAACCCCTAGGAAAACACCCAACACCGGTGTGCTATAGCCTTCACTATTAGGGCCCAAAATGGCCCGGGGGAATAAATGTTCTGTTTTGCTCTAAAAGCTCGTAACGAGCCGTCTCATGCTTAGAAACCCTGTTCCGGGAGGTTCGAAAAGTTTTTCTTGAATTTTATTCAAAAATTAATCAAAAATCCTGGTTTTCCTTGGAATTTCTTACAAAATTAAAAAAACATCTATCTCGAGGAACCTAAACGGATCCCGGTTTCTCCGCGCCACCACATTTCTCGGCTCGTCATGAGCCGTCTCGTGCTTATGAACACCCGTTTCGGGAGGGTCAGAATTTTGTTCAAAAATTGCCCGAAAAACATAGTTTTTCTTGGAATTTCTTACAAAATTCATTAAAAACTATCCCGAGGGGCCCAAACGGGGTTCCGATATTCCCTTTGGCGTCGTTTAGGCTACAATGGGAAGGCCGAATCAGAATTACAATGCCGTCTCGGGCAACGCCAAGGAAAACGCCCAACACCAGTGTGCTAAAGCCTTTACTTTTTAGACTTGGAATTGTCCCGGGGAATAAATGTTGTGTTTCGCTCCAAAAATTGACCTAGTTTCTCCCTGCCAACACATTTCCAGGCTAGTTACGAGCCGTGTCATGCTTAGAAACACCCGTTCTGGGAGGGTCTATTAGTTTTCCCTGAATTTTGTTGAAAAATTGCACGAAAAACCAGGTTTTCATTAGAATTTCATGCAAAATTCACTAAAAACTATCTCGGGGGACACAAATTGGTTACCGTGCTTCCCTTTTGCATCATTTAGCCTGCATCCAGGTTCATCCAGAAGGTCGCGCCAAAATTTCAATGCCGTCCGGGCAACCCCAAGGGAAACTCCTAACACCAGTATGCTATAGCCTTCACATTTTGGGCCCAGGGAATAAATGTTGTGTTTTACTCCAGAAACTAACCCGGTTTCTCCCCGTCAACACATTCCCCAGCTCGTAATGAACCGTCTCATTATTAGAAACACCCGTTCCGGGCGGTTCTAATAGTTTTCCCATAATTTTGTTTAAAAATTACACGAAAAACTAGATTTTTTGCAGAATTTCGTACAAAATTCACATAAAACTATCCCGAGGGATCCAAACGAGGTACCGTTATTCCCTTTGGCGTCATTTAGGCGGCATCCAGGTGCGTCCAGAAGGTCAGGCCAGAATTCCAATGCCGTCAATTCAAAGGTAGGAGAAGGCTTTTTACTAATGAATCTATCTTCAAAATCATTCCGTTCGGGATCGCTTTCTCTATCAAAGCATCGGATTTCTAAATTTTCATAGGGGCCTCTTGGAATTCCTTCTTAAAGCCTGTTGAATAATTTTTACGGATTCCGTCATTTCACCGATTCGAACTTGGAACGAGCATGAAGAAATTAACGATACTTCTTTATCTTTTGAGTTGTTCTGCCGGATCGGTCGCTCAAGACCTTTGGTC